>OZ023262.1:80488724-81893724 GCA_964006375.1 Tillus elongatus | reverse complement strand
TCAATAATTGTCCACATTTAGCACCGTCAGACTATTACTTATTCTCAAAGTTAAAAAAATGATTTAAAAGGGGAATGAATACTAACAAAGAAAATAATCAAATGTACTGTTGGGGAGTTGTTTAAAAACAAAGATAAATAATTTTATTTAAAGGTTCGGAAGTCTATGAGTGATTAGCACTGGTACAATTTGGCGAACCCAATTTAGCATAATACAGTTTCAGACCTGACGAGCGTTTCGCTAACAAAGTTAAGGTCATCAGAGGCATGAATAAACTAATTTTATATTGTTTTCGGGCAGTAAAACGGTAGATTTGTTGATTTGGAAATCGTTCTATATCTTGCGATAGACGGTTTCTTTGCAATCATGTGCAATGTCATTTCCTCAATGTACATGTCGTACAATTCTCAAGTCTAAGTGAAGGTATTGCGTGAGTATTTGGCTTGGCATTAATGATATTCCATTTTAGCAAATATCTTATTATGTTTATTTAGATCATTCCCAATTTCCTGTTTTTCATATAAAACTTCTTGACCTGTTTGGCAACCACCTCTCAAAGAATGTTGCATATTACAGCATCTTTCGAAGACAAGATTTGCCATATTCTAAGTGGACCCAGTAATGTTATAATCGCATTGCTGAGGAGTTATATCTATAGGCTGCAGTAAAGAACGGTATTACCTTTATTGGTAAATTCTTTGGCGCAAAGGTCAGTCCGAAAATTTTAACACATTTTTTCCCCGTAGCACTGGTTATTCACATTCACATGATTGCAGCTATTTTCATTAAGAAAAAGTCGCTAAACGAGAGGTCAGGATGAAAAGCTTTTGAAATATTTTTTTTAGATGAGCGCGAATTTGGGTCCCTAGAACCCAAAACCAAGATCCGCTAAATTTTTTTTATATATATATATATATATATATATATATATATATATATATATATATATATATATATATATGTATGTATGTATGTATACGAGCGATAACTCAAAAAATATTAAACTGATGTAAATCACACTTGACAAAAAGCTTGTTTGGGCGAAAACCGAAGTCGAGTTCGTTAATCAGCCTTTATGCTCGCGTTTTTACGGTGGAAAGTCGGGGAAAACTGCTCTAAAACGCTATATTTTTGTAAATACCAGAGTAACTAGAATGATACTTTACATCTGGCTAGAAATAGTGCAAATAACCCTATGTTGTAAATTTTAATTAATTTGGCACACAATATGTAGAGTTTATTCCAAATTAAAAATAAAATCTCAAAGACATGCATTGAGACGACTTAGTGGTTAAAGTCCAACGCCTGACAGACATAGTAGTTAACTGCCAGGCGTAGATTGATTCATACAGCAGGTATAATCCATACACCAACAGTAACCAAACTAAATATATATCAGGCATAACACATACTACCCGAATCAACAATCGTGAAATCTCGGCCGCAATTATGGAAAATGACAGACATAAAATTAAAAATTTGCCAAGTAATTGTTATTTAACTGGGGGATTCAAACAATTATTAAAATACACTATAATTGTAGCTTTAGGAACGGCCTCAAATACAGTCTTAGCCCAGCATAGATATATTATGCTGTCGCATAATATAGTACGAATGTAAACAAAATATTGCCAAGTCTGTATAACAATGATTCTAAAACTTTAAACTTAAACATAAGACGTCATATAAGACCGAAATACTCGTGGGAAGTGTTTCAATGGTAATTCTACTAATTGTTACGTACACTTTGAATATAATATCCCGGGCATAAAGCCGATCCAATGGATGACCTTAACAAAAGGTTGTTTGACTTATACGCAGATATCTCAGAGACGTCCCGCTTTGCCTCATAAGCAGAAGATTACGCGATCGAATCCAGTTCGATAAACGTATGTTTTTTATGTTTTATTTTGAGGTTTGGAGAAACCATAGTGCACAGATTTCATACATTTTGAACAAGATCTCATTTTTGTATAAAACGCCTAAATAAGTTTGTCACCTTTAAGTCTGAAATTATAATTTTGTTATTGTTGATATTGAAAAAACAGGTTTGATTAGGTTGGCGATTAATAAGGGGATTATTAAGGAAAAATAACTGCTACGTTTATAATTCGGCAGATACTTTACTTTTCTAAATATGAATTAAGTTTCCTTCTGGAAATCTTCTGTATAACTTTAATGAAATTTGTAATAGAAGGTTTTTTTAAAGAGACTTACACTATCTACAGATATAGCAAAAGTCAGTTGTTTAGCTTCATAGAAAATTGAGTTTTGGGCATTTTTCTCAAAAGGAGTTAGAGTACAATATTTTTTTGATAATAGAGAGATATCGATGGTAACACTTTCGCAAGAATTCTTCACATGTGCGCGTACTAGGACCTATAAAATCGATCTTCAAGATCTTTGTAAGTTTAAAGTATTAACTTTAATAATATGCCGTATAGTAGCAGTGTACAATTTTTATGAAAATTCGCTACTATAACGCACTTGCTGTGTCCCAAAATTCTTCTAAATTGATGTCGAATGTCACAAAGTGCCACCTATTCTCTTGCCAACATTTGTTGAACGAGTTGTCGTGAGGGATGGATAAACTAAGTTTCTTAGATTATTCGTTGCTCTGATGAGGCTAACTTTGCTGGATAAACTATCGTCAGGTCTGAAAACAGTATTGTGATGAATTGGGTTCTCTAAATTGTACTTAGGTTTGGAATTGCTTTATGTACGTTCTGCTAAACGTCTAAGTAAGAGAAGATTATGCTGAATATATAAAATTTTGTTTTAAAAGATTGTTGCCTTTTCTGCTGTAGTGCTTTTTCCTGTCTCCTGGTAGTATTTAATGTAGGATGCATACAAACTACATGTATTACTATTGCATGTCTGCCTGAAAAGTACAATAAGGTTGAATATAATTTAGTTTACATACACATATATCTAAATGTGAGATACGAGATTCTGCAACGTTTGTATCCGACCAGACCATTTGAAATTAAAACTGGTGTACCTCAAATGCGGTTAGTGAAACACGTTTGTGATAAAACTGCATAAATGAAACGAATGTATAACTATATGCGAATAACAATTTTAATGTACGGTAGTTTGCTAAAATCATAAAAATTATATGTCACAAGTAGCTACTTGTATATTCACATTTAAATTGCTTTATGTTTCGGTGAATGTTACGTAAATTTATTTTTGCAAAACTTCTCTTCCATATTATTTTCCCATTATAACCCAGTTTTATGTGTTCAAAATAAATAAAGATCCGAGTTGCATTCGACGTTGCAGATTGCTGAATTCTATTTGACCTTTTTAAGCCGATGTGTGGTGATCGTGGTCTAATTGTTTATACAGTGTGGAACAGTCAAATTCAATACATTTAGTTTCTTAATTATTCGGCATATTTATAAATAATTCCGAAGCATGTTTGATTAGATAAAAAAGTCTGAACGCAGCAAGTGCGTTATGGTAGCGAATTTTCGTGTTTTTGAGGTCAGATATGCCTTGTTTTGAAAAGAAGGACATTTGGTTGGCAATATGACCTACATAGTAGTAACAATGTAACGTATTTCATTAAAATAGCTTTGTTTTTTTCACAAAGTATAAACATTTTCCGAAAATACTCTTTAAAAGTTCCAGAAAAAAACTGGTCCGATTTTCCTGGGCAACGAACCTCTTTAAGCTATTTACACACCTGCTAGGATATCATTATTAACAAACAGCTTTAGGACTAAAACTGAAAAAAAAATGAAAATTTGCAAACATTTCTTTTACACAAAATCAACATTTTATTTTACAGAAATGGCCTTCAGTATTGTTACACAAAATTATATTTTTCACAATTATTGGACAGCTTTTTTTTTTAAATAACCTACTAAACATTTATTATTAATTACCAACATAACACAAAAATCTTACAAAAATAATTTCTACAGAAACACTAAAAAGATTTCTGCGAAAAATTTAGCCACTATTTGAGTGCGTGTGTGTGTGTACCTGTATACCGCAGTTCGATTTTTTCGACGAGTAATACAAACAAAAAGCTCTCTGAATGCATGGCGCTCCGCTATCTATTGGTAAAAACGCCGTATCACAATTTATGATATGTGTTTGAAATATATGTGCCACAAACGTGGAAAGTATCAAAACAATTGAAATTACTCAAAAACGATGAACGATATCTTTTTTTTTCTTACAAACATGCATTATAATTTGATGGAAAATACAAAAATGTAATAACATAAGGGGGTGTCCTATTAAAAAAAGAAAGTGTGTATCACCAACGACTTATGGGCCATCCTGTGATTGCCAGAATAGGTTTATAAGATGTAGCTCGAGATACCCTATAATTAACGTATATACTTTTTTCTCATATCTTGTATAATAACGGGTATACCGTAGAAAAGCACCACCCTGTATATGTGTAAACAGACAAAAACTGAAACTGACCCCGTCTATGGGTTTTTGGGGTTCTAGTTCGCGCTCATTTGAAGAAATCTTTTAAAAATTCATAAGTCGCGGTCTTCTCAATAACGAAGTTTTTCTACGAATATATATATATATATATATATATATATATATATATATATATATATATATATATATATATATATATATATATATATATATATATATATATATATATATATATATATATATATATATATATATATATATACCTAAAAAATTGTTGGAAAGCCGTCAGTTGTAAAATAATAAAACTATTTATTAAAACCCGAGCTTTAAGAAAAGTTTATTCCATTATCAAGGCTACAACATAGAAAGAAACAAGTTGTATATTGTATTCTACGTAGTAATTGTAATTTAAAATATATTGGCCAAACAAGCAGAGTCCTTAAAGATAGATTAACACAGCACAAAAGTGACATACGTTTAAAAAAAAGAACTTGCGTTCTGTCTGAACACAATCCCGACGGTGGCCACGATATAAATTTTAGTAATGTTTCTATTTTACACTGTGAAACCCTAAATAAAAAAGAACGTGTTTTGAAGAATTTGAAAGTACTTTTAACGACAATTTAATAAACTTAAAGAAAGGGAATAATTTTAGAAATCACTACCCCTATTTATATTTCCTAGACAAAAACAAAAAACAAATTCAAATACACAATAGTTAGATTCATATGTCAGTTTGGCACTTTTCGACTTCAGTCAAATTTACTAAAAGGTTTTTTTTGTTTGTTCTGCCATAATTAGTTACAGTAAAACTCACGTTATATGCAAGTATTCTAAACTTTTATATTTTTCTATGTAAATTGTAAACTTTTTTCTTTCCAGGTTGTAGCCTTGAGAATGTAACAAACTTTTCCGAAAGCTCGGCTTTTAATAAAGAGTTTTATTTTACAACTGACGGCTTTCCCACAATTTTTTAAGTAAATAACACTATTACCGTCACAAAAACTGTACTATATATATATATATATATATATATATATATATATATATATATATATATATATATATATATATATATATATATATATATGCATATATGTATCCAAGCAATAACTAAAAAAATACTCAATTGATTTGACGAAACTTGGCACATATTTTCATTGTATTAAGACCGCGGCCGAGTTCGTATATCAGCTATAATAGACATTTTTCCCCCAAAAATATACAAAAACATTTTTGAAAACGCTATATTTTTGTATGTATTAGAGAAACTGTAATTAGTCTTTACATGTGGCTTGAAATAGTGTATATAAACCTATGTTGTGAACGTTAAGAAGTTTGGTTCAGAATACTTTTTGCAAATTAAAAATAAAATCTGAAAGACGTGCGTTGAAACGACTTAGTGGTTAAAGTCCAATGCCTGGCAGACAGGGTAGTTAACTGCCACGCGAATATTTATTCATACAAGATTTATAAATCATACATCAACGGTAACCAAACAAAATAAATAACAGGCATAAAGCAGACTACCCGAACCAAAAATTGTTATATCTCGGCGCCAATATCGCAAATGACAGACGACATGAAATAAAAAAATTGTCAAGTGATTGGTGCTTAACTGGGGGATTCAATCAATTTTTAAAATACATTATATTTATAGCTTGATGAACGACCCCAAATACAGTTTTAGACTGAATGTGTAGCATAATATAGTGTAAATGTAAACGAAATCAAGTCACGTCTCTATAAAAAAGATTTTAAAATATTTTTTATCTTTAAACTTAAACCTAAGTCGTCGTATAACATCAAAACAGTCATTGAATGTGTTTAAATGACAATTTCACTAATAATGTAATTAATTGTTACTTATACTTTTAATATAATATAATATATCCCGGGCATGTCGGTGTCAAGTATCACGTAAAGAAAATGTTAGTTAACGTATCATCAGATAGCTCAGTGGTAGCGTGCTTGTCTTCTATTCAGAAGGTTGCGTGATCGATTCCCGCTCGATGAATGTATGATTTTTCTTTTGTTTGATTTTGACATTTGGAGAAACAATAGTGTACAGATTTCATACGTTTTGAACAAGATTTCAATTTTGTTTAAAACGCCTGAAAAACTTTGCCAGCTTTGAGTCTGAAATTATAATTTTCAGCAGCTATTTTGTTTTGTTGATATTGGAGAAACCGGTTTCATTAGGTTGACTAAAACGAAAGCATTCATGCGATTGATAAGGAAAAATAACTGCTACGTTTATGATTTAGCAGATGCTGTACTTTTATAAATATGAATTAGGTTTCCTTCTGAAAAACTTTTGTAACTTTAATGAAATTTGTAATACAAGTTTCTTTTAAAGAGACTTACACTATCTATAGATATAGCACAATTTAATTTTTTTGGGCATTTTTCTCAAAAAGGAGTTAGAATACAAGATTGTTTTGATAATAGAGAGATATCGACGGTAATACTTTCTAAAGAATTCTTCAAATGTACGACCTCTAAAATCGATCTTCATGGCCTGTGTAAGCTTAAAGTATTAAATTTAGTAATATGCCCTATAATAATAGTGTAGAATTATTATGAAAATTTACTATTATAACGCACTTGATGCGTCCCGAATTTTTTTATTACCAAGAATGAAACGCAATTAGTTTTTAATTAATTTTTTTAGCGTGCTGTAGCGAAGTTCCTGAATCAGATGAATTTATTTTTTTACTGTTGATTTGTTAAATTTTTCTTTAAAACCATAGCATTTTTGAATAGAGAATAAAGAGATCTTTAAATGAAGTATCACAACTGCCAACTTTATATTTAAAAATTTGGGGGTTGCAACTGTCACTTGAAGGCGGTTGAATGTAGGGCTTAAGTATTCACGTTGCATGATGTCATTTTTTTAACCTTAAGTTGACGCGTTTCTGCATTTTTGATAAATATGTACAGGGTGAGTATTATAAATGATGACCCCCTTTTATTTTCGTTATTTCTGGGAGACTTGATCCGTTCAACTTATTTTGAACAAGTTTCAACGTAGTTTCTGAATCTGCTATCGGTTTTTAAGAATTTTGAAAAATGTACGAGGTGGAACAAAAAATATATTATTTTTAAAAGGAACACCTTACATTTTTTTTACATATTATAATTTATCTGTTTTTTTTCTGATTACAAAAATATATAGTTATAGCACATTTGGATAAGCAGTTTTTTAGTTATGATGAAATATGTAAAACGACAAGTCTGTTTACGTATTACTCAATAATATGCGAAGTAGCCTTTGGAAATAAAATTTTAACTTTTTATAAACATCAAAAAGGTTAAGATTGTTAGTGATTTTTCTTTTAGGAATCTTTATTGTGTGCAAAAAAGCGATCGTGCCTTATCATAGTTTAGAGAATAGGCGTAGAATTTAAGAAGTATTCTTATATTGTCATAAAAACATGACTGCTTCACAAAGGGAGTTTAGAAGACTGTATCCAAATGAGACTGTGCCTAATAAAGGAACATTCAAGAAAATTTACAATAAATTTTGTGACACAAATTCATTAAAGAAGAAAAACGAGGAATACTATTGGTGAGGAAATACAAATGAATATTCTATTATCGGTTATAGAAGAGCCAAGTCGGTCTACTTATTTTGTAGCTAAAGATTTAAATGTAAGCCAAAGCAGCGTTATGCAACTTTTAAAAAGAAATAAGTATAAACCTTTTCACATTCTTCCTGTTCAACACTTAACCGAAAATGATCGTCGACAGAGAATACTGTTTTGCCAACAAATTATTGAAAAATATAATGAAAACAATGATTTTTTGCGCAATGTGTTTTGGACTGATGAGTCGTCCTTTTATACAGCTGGTTTGTTTAATAGACATAACAAACATCATTGGGATACAGAAAATCTACGTATGGTGAAGCAAATAAAAAACAGGAACGTAAAACTGTCAATGTTTGGTGTGGGATGCACCAAAACAAAAAAATTGGTCCACTTTTTTTTTAAATACAAATCTCACAGGTGTAGTTTATCTCCATTTGCTACAAGAGCAAGGTGAGGTATATTTGGATGACTTGCCAGTTATTCTAAATTTAAGAGCAATCTGGCAGCAAGACGGAGCTCCCCCACATAACGTTAGACCTGTGACGAACTACTTGAACCAAAAATATCACCTCTGGATAGGCAAAAATGGTCCCATCCATTGGCCGGCAAAAAGCCCCGATTTAAATCCGCTAGATTTTTTCCTTTGGGGTGCTCTCAAGAACAATATTTATAGTGAAGAACTGTCGGGGCACACTTTGTAATTAAAACAGCTTATACGACGAGAAATAAATTCTTTTAACGAAAATGCAGCGGTATTTCAAGATGTGCGATCAAATTTTTTACGGCGATGTTTCAAATGCTTAGAAAACAACGGAAGTTATGTAGAAGATACAATGTAAATCTTTATGTTATTTTCTAATTTTTGTAAGTTTGATACTTTTAGTGAATTTTCTTAAAAAAATTCACTAATGAGGAGATCTCGACTTTTGAATTTTGAAAAAATTTCTTCAAATGAGCGCTAATTAGGCCCCCCAGAACACATATCCGGGGTCAGTTTGAATTTTTATATGTTTATATATATATATATATATATTTATATATATATATATATATATATATATATATATATATATATATATATATATATATATATATATATATATATATATAATATATATATATATATATATTTATATATATATGTATCACACCGATAACTCAAAAAATAATAGGCCGATTTTGATTAAATTTGGTGAATAAATTCCTTTTGCAAATGGCTTGGATAAGTTCGTTAGCCAGGAAAATCTGCCCAGGTTTTCCCGGAAAATTTTGTGTTTTCTTTAGAAAAAAATTTATATCTCCCGAATTAACAAAGTAAGGACAACCAAATTTGGTACTCGGGTTTATGTCCTTATATGTAAGTTACCTACCAAAATTTAGCTTTGTATGTCAAAAGACAAAAAAGTTATAGGCATTTAAAGAAAAATAAATTGGGGTTTTCCTCAAAACGTCAAAGTTGCGACTTAAAACGTCAAAATCGGCAACATTTTGGCAAATAACTTGAAACTAATACGGGCTATGGAAATCAAATGTCTCAAGAAGGATGTTTTACAAACACTGAAGTCTTAGTTTCAACCGTCATTGTCCTTCATTTTACTAAAATGTTTCCAGAAAATTCATTTGAAATAGACGCTTTCCCTGATGCTTGGCAGTAGCCTTAGCTATAGAGTTTATCGTTTAATGGTATATAATTTTTGTCGAATTTTCGTAAAAAATCAATAAAGCTCAATATATCCGTTATTATACAAGATTTGAAAAAAATTTGTATATATTAATTATAGGGTGTCTTGAGCTACATCTTAAAAAAATATTTCTACAATCACAGGATGGCCCATAAGTCATTGGTGATACAAATTTTCTTTTTTTTTAATCAAACACGCCTTATGTTATTGCATTTTTCATCGAAATATAATGCATGTTTGTAAGAAAAGAAATTCTGGATGCAGCAAGTGCGTTATGGTAGCGAACTTTGATCAAATGCTTCATATTTGAATAGCCCAATTTGCTATTAACCTATAAGGTTGACCAAGAAACGAGTTTTTCGGGAACACTTTAAGTCTACTTTTGGAAATCTTGGTACATTTTCACACAATAAAGTTATTTTTATGAAACATGGCACATTGCTTTTACTATATATTATTTTATTCGTTTCCTTGTGTATGGTTTCGTTATATATTTTGTTATGGCAATCATTGAATATATATCTTAGCTAGTTTTGTATAATAATTAACTAAATATTGACAAATCATATTTTTAGGATAAACTAATAGTTTGACAAAGGTTACTTCGTATATTATTGAGTAATGCGTAAACAGATTTGTCGTTTTACATATTTCATCATAACTTAAAAACTGCTTATCCAAATGTACTATAACTATATATTTTTGTAATCATAAAAAATTCGCAAATTATAATATGTAAAAAAATACAGGGTGTTCCATTTAAAAAAACTATATTTTTTGTTCCACCTCGTAAATTTTTCACAATTCTTGAAAAGCGATAGCAGATTCAGAAACTACGTAAAAATTGTTTAAAATAAGTTTTTGAACAAATCAATTCGCCCAGAAATAACGAAAATAAAAGGGGGTTATCATTTATAATACTCACCCTGTAGAATAATGAGGACACAGAATTTATTCCATTTGCCTGTTCTACTTTGCATACAAGTGAGGGTCTCATTTTCTTTGCTTTTCATGGCTTTCACATTTCTTAGTGAATTTTACACCTCTAACTATGATGCCACCAGTATAATAATAGGGGTCCATATTAAAATGAACTTCAGTGTACTCCTTTTCTCCAACTCGCCAGACAAAAAGCGTATTTTTCAAGCGTGAAGACTCAATAATGCAGATTACAATGGTTCGTTTTGTTGTGTTCTGGCCGTGTGTATAATAAAGAAAATATTGCATAAGGCAAGCAAGCCGACGAGGCATCTTATAGCAAGATGAGTCGCATTTTGGATATGTTCACTTTTATGTATACGACATTTTTATTCAGAAGGCTTACTGACACAAAAGATACGGCCTTTCTTGTTTCGGAAAATACATTTTCCCATATATTTCCGTCTAGCGACATTACACAATATTACATGTTATTCTCAGGGGGCCTCTTTGTTTTGCTGAAAGTATAAGCCGCAGTAATAAGGGCTTTCCATTACTGATTATGAGAAAATGTATGTTGTTATACAATATAACATCATTAGTGGCATAATTGCTGCACAGAGACAAATCGACAAAAGCAAAATCAAATATGATGAACATCTTTAGGTTATTGTGTTTTATGCTAGGTTTTATGTCTTTGCAATTATTCAACAATTTACCTAATTGATTGTTATCTTGATTTTGAGCGCAAGCGCTCACACAGGGTGGGCAATATTTAACTGCACAATATGGGCATCTTGATTATTCAAATGGAGGAACGGTGGGTAATACCGATTGGGGGTAAAACCGATAACAGTCATTTTTGTGGAACAAGTCCCTAAGCAGCAATTATTCCACTAATGATGTTATATTATGTAACAACATACATCCATTACAACCAAAAGAGCCTATTGAGCTTCTAGTTTATAAGTCAGGTGATTATAGAAAAAGCCTGGACGCAGCAAATGCGTTATGGTAGTGAATTTTCATAGAAATAATCTGGCACAAAATATGTTATTATAACTTTTTTTACTTCTAACATAGAAATCTAAATTTTGGTGTATAGTTTACTTTTTATATCTTAATCCTACCAACCAAATTTGGTTATCATAGCTTTTTTTATTTTTTTAAAATAAAAAATTTTTTCGAATGAAAACTCAAAATTTTCCTGGAAAACCTCGTCCGATTTTTCTGACTAACCAACTTATCCAAGCCATTTACAAAAGGACCGTACATTGTAAATTTTATCTCAATCGGCCCATTATTTTTTGAGTTATGGGTGTGATACATATATATATATATATATATATATATATATATATATATATATATATATATATATATATATATATATATATATATATATATATATATATATATATATATATATATATATATATATATATATATATATATATATATACATATACAGTGTGTCCCAAACTGGATGGAAATGTATTGCTATCTCCCTTATTATTAGAGATAGGGAGACGGTTAAATTAGCACTGTTTTGTAGAATTTCATGCTCGTTCCAAATATGACTTGTATTTTGCCCTGCCTCTTTTCGTTTTCGAGTTATTTTGAAAAAACAACATTTCTCGATTTCTTTTTTCTTCAATATCTAAGTAGGCGTTGATCGGACATGTCTAAGACTTGCACATTATCAGGACACTTTTTACAGAGTAATCTTTTTGTGCTATTCTCAACTTTGGATTGTCATTTGTTTTTGAGCTACATGTATCAACGTTTGTTTTTATTATGGCAGCCATATTGGATTTTTTGCTCTTGTGATAGCCTGTGAAAAGACCTTTCCAATGATGTACAACATGCTGAGAAATCTTGTAATCGCACTGACAATTTTGAGAAAAACCGTTTTGAGGATAGTAGGCTATAGAAAACAAATGGCAAAAAAAGTTTTCAAAAATCAGTAGGCCATTAAGTCTAACAATAAACTTCTACTTTTAACATAATTTTCCCTAATGATTCACGATAAAAAATATTGTGATTTAATTCACAATACTTAATTAGGTAATAATGCTAGGTAGTATTATGTGAAACAGTTTAATAATTATGTGAAACAGTTTAATAACGAAACCCGGCAATAACAAATAGAAACCCAAACTGCACAAAACTTAACAAGTAATAAAATAGAAACTTAAAAATACACTAAATAGAAAATTGTTCATTATGATCACCGGTTAGTTCAATGCACTTTATACACCTTTTTGAAACATGCCTGCAAACTCTGGTGAGGGTGTTTTGGTTAATATGATTTATAGCTTCCGTGATTTTGTTTCGTAATTCATTGATATTTTGTGGTGGATCGAATTTATACACATCATTCTTCAGAGTACCCCAAAAATAAACATCCATGGGTGTTACATCAGGTCTTCGAGCATACTAATGAACCGGCCCATTGTTACAAATGACACGATTATTAAAATTTTGGTACAAAGATTCTTTGATCCTATCATTGTGAGCTGGACAACTGTCTTGTTGGTACCAAATCTCGTCTAAATTATCATGAACTCTTCTAATTGTTGGTAAGATATCATTTCTCAATAGATTAATATACCTTTTCCCAGTGAAATTATGTTCAAAAAAGAACGGACCAACAATGGAGTTACCTGAAATTTATTAAAATTAACTGTCTAATCTACAAATAAAAATAACAGTTTTTTACCTAATAAGCCGCACAAACATTAATACCAAATCTGTCTTGCAATTGTCTTTCTTCCTTTAGATGGCAATTTTCATTTGCCCAATAATGCCTATTATGGCGATTATACACACCACAATTTGTAAATCTGGATTCATCAGTCCATATTATCTTCAAATGAAATTTTTTCTCTTGCTGACATTGTCCTTGATACCTTCTGCAGAATCGAAGTCGCTTTGGGTAATCGTCAACATTTAAGCCTTGTACGATTGTAGGTTTGTATGGATGGTGATGACTTTGTTTTGATACACGGTGTACCGTACTTTTTGGAACGTCAATCTGTTCACCATAAAATCGAACGGTTTGCGGAGGGTTTTCGTTTGAAACCTGTAAGACGACATTATTTTTTTCTTCATTTCTAGGCATTGGTAGTTTATTTGCGTGGAAGTTACCGTCGTTCAATAGATTGGTGACTATCCTACGAAATATTTTGGTATTTGGTTGTCGTCTTTATGGGTAGTTGTTTTGATATAAATTTGCAGTTGCATCAGTATTTCGGCTGGAAAGAGTATAACATTCCAACATGTCAAAATATTATTCATTACTGAACATATTGTTGAATAATATTTAAAATAAACAAGAAACAAAGTATTTAGTACAAAATTTCAAGCAACGTGTTAAATACACCTCAAATTGTTCAGATAATAAAGAATGGCAGTATTCTTAATTGTCGCGATAGTGTTATATCCATAGCAACCTTTCTTCTGTTGTTTCTCAGTAGACTTACGTTTAAAAATCAAAAAAATTTCAAAGGCGTGTTCGTAAATCATTAATCTGCTTTTTATTGAGTTCTGTTAGTAAATTTAGTTATTTACTAGGTTTACCTATTTAATTAAATTATAACAATTTATTGGCCTACTGCTTTTTGAACACTTTTTTTAGTCATAGCCTACTATCCTCAAAACGGTTTTTCTCAAAATTGTCAGTGCAGTTACAAGATTTCTCAAGCATGTTGTACATCATTGGAAAGCTCTTTCCACAGGCTATCACATGAGAAAAAAATCCAATATGGCTGCGATAATAAAAACAAACGATACATGTAGCTCAAAAACAAATGACAATCCAAATTTGAGAATAGCACAAAAGGATTAGTCTGTAAAAAGTGTCCTGACATGTCTTAGACATGTCAGATCAATGCCCGCATAGATATTGAAGAAAAAAGAAATCGACAAATTTTGTTTTTTTCAAAATAACTAGAGAACGAAAACAGGCAGGGCAAAATACAAGTCATATTTAGAACGAGCATGAAATTCTACAAAACATTGCTAACCGTCTCCCTATCTCTAATAATAACGGAGATAGCAATACATTCCCAACCAGTTTGGGACACACTGTATATATATATATATATATATATATATATATATATATATATATATATATATATATATAAATTGAAACTGACCTCGGATATGGGTTCTAGGGGTCCTAGTTCGCGCTCATTTGCAAAAATGTTCTCAAAATTCAAAAGTCGGGATCTCACCATTAGTTAATTTTTTCTACGAAAATTCACTAAAACGTATCAAACTATAGTTAGTCTAGTTAGTGTTTGCGAAAATTTTTGAGAAATGATTAAATAACAGATACAATGAATATTTGGAAAAACAACATATTATCCAAAAGACATATTGGTTTTAGACAAGGACTATCTACACGGGATACATTATTTGAACTGACAAGTACTATTCGTACTATATTGAAGCTTCAATAGTAAGAAGAAAGGTCAAGGGATGAGGGACAATTTATACGATTAGCATGGCCGTGAGGTGTAAAACTTTACTCATTAAGAACTTCGCCTTTCTATCAAAATCGTCTTCCATGAGCTCCTGAGTTTGTATCAATTTATAGGGGTGTCTTTTATTTCCTGTTAATATTAGAATCATTGATGAACAGCTAAGGTCCAATGTTGTTGCTGCTTGTCGACTTAAAGTATGTGGGTTTTCCTCAAACTCATGCATTTATTCCAATTTTGTATCATTACTCAGTGCATTAGAAGTTATTTTTGTATCTGCCTTATATCTCCAGGCTCGCGAAAATTCTTTTCAATTTTACTAATTGTCCCTTGATATATAGGTGGCAAATCGGAAAATTTTTCTTAAGCTAGGCAAGCAACTTCGATCTGCAAATGAGCACGAACTACCCCTAGAACCCATATCCGGGGTCAGTTTCTATTTTTATATGTATATATATATATATATATATATATATATATATATATATATATATATATATATATATATATATATATATATATATATATATATATATATATATATATATATATATATATATGTACTACACCGATAACTCAAAAAATAATGGGCCGATTTTGATAAAATTTGGCATGTACATTCCTTTGTAAATGGATTGGATAAGTTCGTTAGTCAGGAAAATCGGACAAGGTTTTCGGAGAAAATTTTGAGTTTTCATTCGCTTTTTTATCTCAAAAAATAAAAAAGCTATGATAACCAAATTTGGTGGGTAGGTCCACGATATAAAAGTAAACTATACACCAAAATTTAGATTTCTATATTACAAGGAAAAAGTTATAATAAAATATTTTGTGCCGGATCATTTTTATGAAAATTCACTACCATAACGCCCTTGCTGCGTCCAGGATTTTTCACCTCTGTAACCAATCAACTATAGAATTGTTAGTTTATGCATTTCTGTTAAATTAACCATGTTTCTGAATTGCAGTTAACAACTGACACTTACTGTCGTGCATTTACAATCACACCGGAAGTTGTTAAAGCTAACATTGGCAAACTTTTTGCCTTTCCGACACTGACGCTATTAGGGCTGCCGAGGGCTAGGTGTCTTTTCCCCTTACCACTTTTAAAGCATGTACAAAACATGGAAGATGTGTGATAACCAACAAAAAGTACCCCAGGTGAGTAAAAATTTTACTGCTGGTTACGATTGATTGAAAGTTCCGGTGGCCAGCACCAGCTTCTAGGATATTGGTAAGTGCCACTCACACACTACTGGCTGGCAAAAAGACAGTAGACAGCCCAAAAACGAGGCCGTCGACTCTCACTGCGGCGACAGCACACAATCAGGCAGATTTTCAAAGAAGGAGCCCAATAATGCGGTCGCCGCCTCTCAATACGGAAACAGCAGACAACCAGGCGGATCCTTAAAGGAGTAGCACAATAACGTGGTCGCCGCCTCTCACTGCGAATGCAACAGACCACAACCAGGTGAATCCATTAGAAGGAATAGCAAGAAAGTATACTGCAATATATGATTTAATTTTTGGTGGCATACAAGGTGCAGTATTACACATTTTTAAGAGGAGAGATTCCGTCAGACGTATTTAGCCGGGGAGATATTTATCTTGAACAGAATGTGGACAAAAGATGGGGCAAAGGTGACCGAGGAGGACTTAAGCAAAGAACAAAACAACTTTGTCGCAATCAGTCATCAGAGCGGAAGAAATATCGAAAGAAAAAGAATAGAAACACCACAAGGAAAACAAAAGAGTTAAATTCGTTCTTGACGAAGGTAGAAAAACAAAGCGATATGCTAAAAGAACTAGTAAAAAGAGTAACCGAAGTAGTAAAGAAACTGAAGGGACTGGCAAAGGAAATCCCGAACACGGAAAAAGGAATTAAAGGAGTGACTGGTAAACTAGATGATTATACGAAGTGTTTGTCTTTTGTGGCATGGGAGTGTATGTAGGAGATAACGTAACAGTTCGTAAAAATAACTCAGCCCATAAAAGCAGGACATGAGATGGGGCAGATGACCGATTTAGGTACACAAACAGCAGACAAACTACAGGGAAAAGAGAAGAAAATGGTGTAAACGACAGAGAGAAAGTTGGATAGAGAACTCAATGTAGCAAGTATTCCAGAACTTATGAATACTGGTTAGTCGGGAGTCTACAAGTGTTGTCAGCTATACAGACCTAAACCAAATCAAGAGAAATTGACCAAATAATTATCCTTAGGAAAGGAGAAGAGCAAGACGACGATAGTGTGAAAAAGACTGTGGAACGTAACCCGCTGGTGGAAAACATTATAAGCAAGGGCAAGCTGTAATCGGAATATAAATTTAAGTCGAAAGGTAGGCTGAAGAAGACACTGAGCAAGGCGAAAAAAAGGGAGAAAACGTAATTTGCACAACTCTAAATGGTGGAAGAAAATGATTAGAGCAAACAGCCAGAAATAGGAAAAACACAAGAAGAAAACCATAATTCTTAAACCACTTGGCGGAAAGTCCTATGCTGACATAATCGGGAACCTCAAAAGGAATGTAAACATCGAGGCAATAAGAATCGACAAAATAAGAGTCGACAAATTAAAATAAATAACCATTAAAAATTTACAGACAAAGATACGAGTGAAAGATGAATCACAGAAGCAGGTGTTTAAAGAACAACTTAAAAACTGGAAAGGGAGGTGAAACGGCAAATAATAGAGAATAGAGAGACATAATACTTGATATAGATGAGACAGTCGAGGACAATGAATTTTAGTGGGTGCTAAAAATACCATGGAGCAAGAAGAGTAGGAAAGCTTAGACGGTAAATTGTTAGATAATGAAAAATGGGCATAAGCACGCGCTTGTTACTTTGCAAAAGAATACAGCCAGACAGTTTCTGGAGAGTAAATAAATGGGAGAATAATGGTATAGATGGTGTGTAAGCGTAATGCATATAGTTCCCAAGCCCCATAGGTGTTCTAGATAAGGACATATAGCAAAGGAAAGCACAAGAAAAGACGCAGAAGAATATTCCATAAATATAGCGGCAAAGTCAGAGAAGGGAATGCGCAAATGTGCAGTGATGCTATTGATACGATCCTAAGGGACACAAAGCACAGTCTATGAACAGTTCTAAGTACAGAGAACATGTACAGGTACTACGAAAGGAAAAGAGGGAAAGATTAACAAAATTAAATTGAAAGTGATCCAAGTAAATGTGGATAGGAGCAAAAGAGCGATGGATTTATTGATAAACAAATGTAATAGGGAAGACATAATGCAGTCAAAGGAAGAGGAAGATATTGTTAAAGTTTTGGGAACAAAAAAAGATAGAAGCGTGGTGAAGCAATGCCAGCGTGTGGTTTCCACCACGTCTCCAGGTATCAATGGGGTGATTAGTCCCGACCTGGGGGGAAGGGGTGCCCCACAGTGCCAGTTGGTGTCATATGGCAGAAGCACGGGCCACCGATTTGCGTTAATGTATTCACCTCCGCCATGAAAAAAAAAACATTGCCAACTTTAAACAATGTTGATAACTTTTTATGTATTCTTTTTAATTGATACCTTCCAAAGAGGACACTAAAATTTTTTGGCTTGCTTTCTCATTACCAAGAATACAACGTGATTAGTTATTAATTTTTTAGTGTGTTGACTCAAATTGAATACTATAGGAACCTATAATTGACGTGTTTCGGGATTTTTTATAAATCTGCACAATAATTATGAAACGGGCAAAGACAGCTGACAGTAGTTATTAATATAACATGACGAAGATCGGACAGTTGGTTTTGTTAAAAGTTAATTTACGTTAGAAGCATACCAAGTTTTATACTTTTTTATTATATGTTTAGAACTACCTTGGACCTTCTTTTTCAACAAGAGATATTATTCACAGACACAGTGTATATGTAAAATCTATAAAATATCGGAATTTGGTTTCAGGAACTTTCTGAGCAATAGAGAGCTAAAATGTCCTCATTCAAAGCAGTTCTGATTTACAGGGTCAATGTAACTTTGATCAAAGCAACGCGCAAAACCAACCGAATGAAGCAGCCATATAGAAACACAATAACTGTACTGATTGCATATTGGATCGCAGCAATGTTAGGTGCTCGCTATAAATTTCTGGTTAGCTGAATCATAACTCCATTACAAAGTGTCAACGCCTGTATTTACTAGGGATTTATTACAGGGTCCATGCTATTCCCTGTAATAGACCTGTTCATTATAAGGACTTCCGATTACTAGGTAAACATATCCGTTCCTTGTGACACATCCGATATACATCCGCTTAATTAACAGTCTTTGTCCACAAGGATTTACACGTCAGGATAAATAGTTTTCTTGCGTTGATTTTTGTTTGTTTCTTTGTTGTTGAGAAAAATTACCCACGTATTTTTTGAAACACTGATTTAGTACACTTGGAAAACCCACATCACGACAACACATCTTTTTAAAGACCTGAAGCCCGTTTCTCTAATAAAGTCAGCGTCATCAGAAGATAAAAATGTAAAACTACTAAACATCACCTTTTACACTAAAGACTGATACAGAGGGGGAGACGAAATCGCAGCCAAATTTTCTGTGTATTGTACTCTAATTGTCGGACGAGGTTTTTGAACTTCTGTTATAACTTTACCTGCCAAGTTTCGGAATTCTTATCTGTATCAGAGACAGAGCGCAAACAAAGGACCATAAATCAGTGACGGCTCTCGGTTTGAGGAACTTTTGTTTGTTATTGCCTTAAATAAATAAATAGAAATACTCTCGTACGCATCTAGCTTCGCTGGTTGTCTAACATTTTTAATAAGTTTCATATCTTATTTATCTATGTGGTGGTTATTCTCCGAAATATGTTGCGCCACGCATGACATGTCTACACTACCGTATCTCAGCTGTGCCAGATGTTCACTGAATTTAATATCAATGGTTCTCTTTGTCTGCCTAACGTATTTAAGACTACAATCTTTACAGTTGGTCTCATATACACCCGACATTTCAGCGGCTGTATCTTTATGTTTCGTATTACCTAATAAGTTTTTAAAATTACTTTTTATCGAAAAAGCCGCATATCGGCTTTCTTAAAAATGCTCTGGAGACCGCTTGTGATACACGGTGCAAAGGTAGACAATCTTAAATACGTTGGGCAGACTAAAAGAACCATTGTGACTAGATTCAGGGAACATCTGACACAGCTGACATACGGTAGTATAGAAGAGTCATACGTGGCACAACATATTTTGGATAATAATCACCACATAGATAAAGAAAATCTGCAACTTATTAAAAATGTTAGACAACCAGCGAACCCAGATGCAAGGAAGCAAAAAGGTTACATCGAACAAAACCAAATCTCGCCTTCAACCAATTTACCAATTTTAATTTTATTAATAAATTCAAGTAAACGTGATACTAAAAAACTTTTTTGTTTGATGAGCAAGCCTTTAGACTGACAATATTCATCCTCTGATGACGCTCACTTGGTTAGTGACACGATCGTCAGGTTTAAAAAATGTTTTGTGGCGATTTTGGTACTTCAAGTGTACTTATCAGTGCTCATTACAAGCTCCAATCTTTGCTTACTTGTTGGCTGTGTTTAATTTGAAACCAAGTAAGATATTTATTAGAATTACATTAATTCACTTTTTAGTAATTCGTCATTTAATTACCGCGCTTCTGCTTTTCTTACCATATTTTTAGGTTGTTTGACAAAATATACTATGACTTTGACTTTTACAGTTTATAGTATGACAGTACAGTGTGAAATAGTTAAGTTAGAAAAGTTATTTTTACAGTTTAATGCACGACTTTCATAAAAAGAAAATCAATTTGCTTAATTTTTTAAAATCTTTTTGACTTTCATAAAAAGAAAATCAATTTGCTTAATTTTTTAAAATCTTTTTGCATTTAGGTTTTCAAGACATACTTGTGAAGACATTTCATTTGATACCCACATTAAGAGGGTTGTTGTGAAAAAAATATTCACTCTTGTTATATCGCCCGCCATTTTACTTTATAATAGCTCCATATCAAGGGGTTGTAGAAAATAAATTCCGCCATCTTGCGTCGCTCGCCATATTGAAATTATCAAAGCATCACCTAGCCTACTGTATTTTACTCGTGGAACCCTTTCGGTTGATACCTATATCGAGAGGGCTGTTAAGAAAGAAATATTCCGCCATCTGGCGTCGGAGGCCATTTTGAATTTATACAAGTTCGATGGTACCAAAACATTGTATTGCAACCGAAATTGAACAAATCTGCGAAATTTGAAATTGATCGGACGATTGAAAGCGAGCTAAAATTCGATTACAAGATTTGACAAAAGTTATATACCATGAAACGAAAAACTCTATAGCTAAGACTACTGCCAAGCATAAGAGAAAGGGTCTATTTGAAATGAATTTTCTGAAAACATTTTAGTAAAATGAAAGACAGTGACGGTTGAAACTAAGACTTCAGGATTTGTGAAACATTCTTCTGGAGACATTTTCTTTCCATAGCCCATATTAGATTCAAGTTCTTTGCCTAAATGTTGCGAATTTTGATGTTTTAAATTGTCACTTTGGCGTTTTGAGGAAAACCCCAATTTATTTGTCTTTAAATGCCCATAACTTTTTTGTCTTTTGACCTAAAGCGCTAAATTTTGGTAGGTAACTTACCTATAGCGATGTAAAACGATGCACCAAATTGGTTGCCCTTACTGTATTATTTCCGAAGATATGAATTTTTTTCTAAAGAAAACACAAAATTTTCCGGTAAAACCTGGGCCGATTTTCCTGGATAACGAACTTATCCAAGCTACTTTCAAACGGAAGATATTCACCAAATTTTGTCAAAATCAGCCCATTATTTTTTGAGTTATTGGTGTGATACATATACAATATATATATATATATATATATATATATATATATATATATATATATATATATATATATATATATATATATATATATATAAACATATAAAAATCGAAACTGACCCCGAATATGTGTTCTACGGGGCCTAATTAGCGCTCAATTCAAGAAATTGTTTCAAAATTCAAAAGTCGGGATTTCCTCATTAGTGATTTTTTTTAAGAAACTTCACCAATAATGAGTTTAAACAGGTCTGTATTGCGAAACTTATTAAAATTCGCTACTATAACGCACTTGCTGCGTCCCGACTTTTAAGTGAATTTTCTTTAAAAAATTACCTAACGAGAAGATCCCGACTTTTGAATTTTTTTAAAAATTTCTTCAAATGAGCGCTAATTAGGCCCCCCTAGAACACACATCCGAGGTCAGTTTCAGTTTTTGTATGTTTATGTATATATGTTATATATATATATATATATATATATATATATATATATATATATATATATATATAATGGGCCGATTTTGATTAAATTTAGAAAATACCTTCTTTTCGCAAGTGGCTTGATAAGTACGTTAGCCAGGAAAATCGGTGCAGGTTTTTCGGAAAATTTTGTTTTCTTTCGAAAAAAAATTATATCTCAGGAAATAACAAAGTCGGGCAACCTAATTTGGTGCGCGGGTTTATATAATTAGAGGTAAATTACGTAAATTTAGCTCTCTAAGTTTAAAGACAAAAGAGTTATAGGCATTTACAGAAAAATAAATTGTGGTTTTCCTTAAAACGTCAAACTCGAGATATAAAAAAACGTCTAAATTGGCAACAGTTAGGCAAATAACCTGGAATTAATATGGGGTATGGAAGAAAAATGTCTCAAAAAGAATGTTTTACAAACCCCGAAGTCTTCGCATCAACCGTCATTGTCCTTCATTTTACTAAAATATTTCCAAAAAATTCATTTCAAATAGACCCTTTCTCTGATGCTTTGGCAGTAGTCTTAGCTATAGAGTTTATCGTTTAATGGTATATAATTTTTGTCGAATTTTCGTAAAAAATCAATAAAGCTCAATATATTCGTTATTATACAAGATACGAAAAAAAATTGTTGACATTAATTATAGGGTGTCTTGAGCTACATCTTAAAAAAATATTTCTACAATCACAGGTTGGCCCATAATTCGTTGGTGATACAAATTTTCTTTTTTTATCGAACACGCCTTATGTTATTGCATTTTTGCATTTTCCATCCAAATATAATTCGTGTTTGTAAGAAAAGAAATCCTGGACACAGCAAGTGCGTTATGGTAACGAATTTTAATTAATTGCTTCAAATTTGAATAGTTAAATTGGCTATTAACCTATAAGGTTGACCAAGAAACCGTTTCTTTCGGGAACACTTTAAGGTTACTCTCGGAAATTTTCGTACATTTTCAAACAATAACGTTATTTTGATGAAACATGACACACTGTTTCTACCATATAGGTTATACTGGTAACCAAATTTGATGCCTGCTTTCTTAAAAAAAACACACACACACACATATTTCGTATTAAAAACAATTTTTTGAAAATTCACTACCATAACGCATTTGCTGCGTCCCGACTTTTTATTATTCTTTATCGATATGAGAAACGACATATTATTATTTAACTTTAAGCTTGTGCGTAAACCATATTTACGCAACTAAAGTAAATTGGTAAGCTAACAAAGACACGGAATTAAATTATTTTCATTGAAATCATTTCAAAAACTTCCACCACTTTATTTATGACTCTTTAAGACTTGCCAGTCGTTTGTTATATTTTAAAGAACGCTCTCTTTTTGTGGCGAAAAGTGTTGGGAAAATTGAAAGAGAAGACCGTTTTTGTGCCGTTTACTCAAAGAGAGAATAATGCAGTCTGGGTAATAGCGACGTTTAAAAATCAGCTTATGATGTCTCGATAGACGGCAAAGTGACGAAAAAGCAGACTCCATCTACAAAGACGGAAATCTGTAACCTAAATACGTTCTTTGTGAGCGTTAGTTTACCCCTGTTTACTATATATTGTGAGGATAAATCTTCGTACTTTGGCATTAAATTTCTTTCCTTGACGTCACAGTAATATCAAATGCGGTTTATACTAAAACGAGCATTGTATAACCCCATAATCGTATTTTGTAAACTGCACTGCAGAGAACTTTTGCTTCTTTAGCAGATATTCTTTTGTACAGAGCTACTCACAATTTACAGAGCCTAAATCAGTGCCGCACAAATACACTAAATTGTTAGTTGAAGGCATCTAAAACATTTTGAGCAATGAATGTTTATTATGTAAATAATAATAATGTTTTATGTGGCGGTGGTTCCGACCGCAGTGTTTCCGTCAACACTACTCTATGTTTCTGCATAAATACTCTTGACAGTTAAACGTTGCGTTACGTTATGCGACAGCCAGCTGTCAAGAACTACGGCATAAGATACACCAGGCGATCTATCTATCTCTCTCCTCTCTACCAATCGCGACAATGAACACACGTCCATCACGCTCGGTCAGTTATCTGTTATGTACTCGTGTACTGTTGTAATTGTTATTATATCATAAAGTGTATTATAGTTAAATGTATCATATAGTTTATTCAGTTAGTGAAGCAATAAAGTTATATTAAATGTTTACGTATGGATTTAATATCAACAAGTGCAATTAACATCCATATTTTATTGTCATCAAAGTTACATGACATGTGAGTTTCAAATCAAAATAGATATATCAATATTAAATAGTTGGTACCCTTACAGACAGGCTGGGAAGTCATTAGGAAGCATGCGAGTTATTTAATCAACAACACCCTGATGTACCGTCAATTGCAAGATCTACAGTAACTAAAAGGGTTGCCAAATTCACAGAAACGGGATCCGTAAAAGATTTGCATCGACAAGGTCGACCGCGAGTAAGTGAAGAAGTCAGACTGGATATATTGCTTAAATCTGAAGAAAATCCTCACAATTTTACAAGGCAACTAGCACTAAATAACAACGTGGACCAATCCTTAGTGGTAAAATTATTCAAAGAAGAGAAATACCATCCTCACAAAGTCCAACAAGAGAAGTATCATCCTTACAAAGTGCAATTGATAAACAAGTTAAACGATGTTGATTCAGACCACCGTTTACAGTTTTGTGAACAATTAGTGTTACGTTGCGATGAAGATCCCAATTTTCTTATAACATTTTGTTTTACGATGAAGCCACTTTTCGCCAGAATGGGACAGTAAGTCTTCACAACGGTTACCGTTGGACTCAAGACTCTTAGAGTCAACGTCATGGCAAAGTGAATGTATGGATGGGAATAATCGGACGGCGCTTTATAGAACCCTACTTTTTTCAAGGAAACCTTACAGCAGCAGGTTACCTAAATTTCTTGCGATCACATCATAAGGCAGTGATGTGCCCCATCAAGATATTTTTGATTTTGATATACATTCGGTTTCAGCAAGACGGGGCTCCGCCTCACTTCTGTGTAGACGTCCGTCAATATAAGTAGATGCCACATTTCCTAAAAGATAGATAGGGCGTCGAGACGCAATTTAGTGGCCACCGCGTTCCCCAGACTTGACACGCTTGGATTTTGTTTGTGGTGTCATTTCAAATCGAAAGTTTATTTCAACAGACCAAATAATTCAGAGGAGCTACAGCAAAGAATTTGCGCTGAAGTGGAGCAAATTAATCCTGACATTTTTGAGCGCAGTGTACAAAGTGTTTACACACGTATCGGTCAATGCCAAATGGTGGGTGAAAAATTTGTACATTTGGAAAAATTAAATAATTTATGAATTATGTTCCAAACTTCATCATCACACTGAATATACATTACAAAAAGCAAAGCTAAGGAACCAAAACATAGAACAAAATACAGCACAAAGAAGACACCAAAATAGACAGAGAAACATACATAATTAAGAAAACACAATAAAATAAAACCTACCTTATAAAATCAGAGTTCAAAAATAGTCTATCACAGAGTCGAACTGACTATCGAGCAAATAGTTCATCACTGTCGCTATAAATTTTCCTCTTAGCAGCGCTCTTATTTCTTTGGGAACAGAATTGTAACACTTAATGCAGTGGTAGTTGATTCCTATTTGGACTCTGTTCAAATTTGTGGTGTTGGATAATTTTCTCTTCGTCTTGTTCCATACGAGTGGTAGTGTGATGTACATTGGTGTTCATGTGCATACTTCAAACATGCAACCTGATCTCTCTGCAACAAGTCTTTGCAGCTTGTGAACCTTGAAACTCCACACATTATCCTCAATGCTTCTTTCTGTTTTATGAAGACATGTTCCGCTTTAGGCGAGTAGCCCCACAAGAATGTGCCGTACGTTGCCACATAATGGAAACTAATGAAATATGTTAGTTTTCAAGCCTTAGAAGTATAAACAGCCTTCAATCTTCTCACTGCCAACAGGGTAACCGCTAGTTTTCTTGTAAGCGTGCGGAGATCGCTTTGCCAGGTGAGATTGCCATACAGAGTTATTCCCAGCAACTTAAATGGTTTTCCAGCTCCGTCATTGACATAGATCCTTAGCTTCTGGGTTTTACCTATACTGAGTTTCATTAAATTAGCCCGAAACCAGTCAGTTGTGTCTTAAAGAGAGTTCTCAGTAATTATATCCAGATCCTTTCCTATAGTCGACAGATTTAGAAAGCTGTTGTCAACAGCATGCATGCAAAGTTTTTCAGGTATTATGTTTTTTGCCAGGTTATTGATATATATTTTAAATAGCGTGGTCTTTGTGGATTCCTGCGGCACGCCAATATTTAGATGTATTAGTCCAGATCTTTCGTCCTTCTAGTCGATGATTTTTATTTGATTATATAAGTAAGACCTGTACAGCTTTAAGGGAACACCCCTCACTCCATAATACTCCAGTTTGTATAGTAGGAGGCTATAAATAACTATATCGAAACACAAATTACAACATGTTATTTAGACTTAGCGACGATTATTGAGGGCTTCAGTCATCGGCTCCCTTGTCTCCGTGTATCCCTGCAGGCATGATCAGATCAAAATTTGTTGGATTATCTTCTCGAGGAACTTTGCCACTGCTGGGGTGATTGTAATTAGTCGATAACCTTCATAATCTGACTTGCTGCCTCGTATACACAGGTACTCCTCTGTAACACTTAAGTTTTTCCGGAAATGCACCTTCCTCTAAACATTGATTTATAATTATTGCCACAATTTTGGCAAATAAATGAATTTTAGGAGTTTAACAGTTACGCCATACACATCAACAGAAGTTGCGCTCTTCAAATCTCTAACTATTTCTAGCACCTATTGCTCTGAACTTGTGTGTGACATACCTCTACATACAGTGTTCGGCATAAAAATAATATAATGGCAATAACTTGAAAATTATTTAAAAGATGTTTCAGATTGTTGGTCATTAGTTGTATCACAATACGGCTTTTAGCCCTGACTGACCGAATAAAAAGTTTATTCATCTCTCTGATGACGCAAACTCTGTTATCGAGATGATATTCAGGTCATAAAACTGTATTGTGCTTAAGTGGTTACTCCAAATTGTACGTATCAGTTCACATCACAGGTTCCGATCTTCACTCATTGAGTAATCACCATAATAAGACAACTGCTTAACAATAACAGGAATAAAGCGGGTTCTATACAAAGAAAAAGTCTGGACGCAGCAAGTGCGTAATGCTAATGAATTTTCATAAGTGTTTTTTAATAGCAAATATCTGTCTGTTTTTTTAAGAAAGCACGTATCAAACTTGGTTACCAGTATAACCTCTATAGTAAAAACAATGTGCCATGTTTCATCAAAATAACTTTATTGTTTGAAAACGTACAAAAATTTCCGAAAGTAAACTTTACGTGTTCCCGAAAAAAACCGTTTCTTGGTCAACCTTATAGGTTAACAGCCAGTTGAACTATTCAAATTTGAAGCAATTAATGAAAATTCGCTACCATAACGCACTTGCTGCGTCCAGAATTTCTTTTCTTGCAAAAATGCATTATATTTCGATTGAAAATGCAATAACAAAAAACTCTGGACGCAGCAAGTGCGTTATGGTAGTGAATTTTCATAAAAATGTTTTTAATAGCAAATATGTCTTTTTAAGAAAGCAAGCACCAAATTTGGTTACCAGTATAATCTATATATTAGAAACAATGTGCCATGTTTCATCAAAATAATTTTTTGTTTGAAAATGTACAAAAATTTCTGAAAGTAAACTTAAATTGTTCCCGAAAAAACTGGTTTTCTGGTCAACCTTATAGGTTAATAGCAACTTGATTCAAAATTTGTAGCATTTAATGAAAATTCGCTACCATAACGCACTTACTGCGTCCCGAATTTCTTTTCTTACAAATATGTATTATATTTCGATGGAAAATACAAAAATGCAATAACATAGGGCGTGTTCGATTAAAAAAATCACTAAAAAAAGAACATTTGAATCACCAACGACTTATGGGCCACCCTGTAATTGTGGAAATATTTTTTAAGATGTAGCTAAAGACACCCTACAATTAATGTATAAAACTTTTTTTCGTAACTTGCATAATAACGGATATATTGCGCTTTAATGATTTTTTACGAAAATTCGACAAAAATGATATACCATTAAACGATAAATTCTATAGCCAACACTACTGCTAAAGCATCAGAGAAAGGGTCTACTTGAAATGAATTTTCTGGGACTATTTGAGTAAAGTGAAGGACAGTGACGATTGAAACTAAGAGCTCAGGCTTTGTAAAACATTATTCTTGAGACATTTTCCTTCCATAGATCATATTAATTTCAGGTTCATTGCCTAAATATTAACAATTTTGACGTTTAAAATCGCGACGGAGGTTTTGAGGAAAACCCAAATTTATTTTTCTTTAAATGCCTGTAACTTTTTTATCCTTTAACCTACAGCGCTAAATTTTGGTAAGTAGCTTACCTATAATGATATAAACCCGTGTACCAATTTTCGTTGCCCTTACTTTGTGAATTCCGGAGATTAAAAAAAAATTCGATTTTTTTCGAAAAAAAAACACAAAATTTTCCGGGAAAACCTTGGCAGATTTTCTTGGCTAACGAACTTATCCAAGCCATTCGCGAAAGGAAGGTACTCACCTAATTTTATCAAAATCGGTCCATTATTTTTTTAGTTATAGGTGTGACACATAAATATAAATATATATATATATATATATATATATATATATATATATATATATATATATATATATATATATATATATATATATATATATATATATAAACATATAAAGTCTGAAACCGACCTCGGATTTGGGTTCCAGAGGTCCTAAATAGCGCTCATTTGAAGAAATTTTTTCAAAATTCAAAAGTCGAGATCTCCTCATTAGTGATTTTTTTAAAGAAAATTCACTAAACCCCATCTACCTGCAGCAAAAAACCTTTATCTAAATCTTCTAAGAATAAACACTTATTAAGCCTTGCAAGACTTAACATCCCTATCGTACCGGTCGAATTTTTAGAACAGGTAAACATCAGTATTTAAAAAATCTGCACGCAGCAAGTGCGTTATGGTAGTGAATTTTCATAAAAATGTTTTTAATAGCAAATACCTGTGTTTTTCTTAAGAAAAAATTTGAAGCATTTAATAAGAATTCGCTACCATAACGCACTTGCTGCGTCCCGAATTTCTTTTCTTACAAACATGCATTATATTACGATGGAAAATGCAATAACATAAGGCGTGTTCAATGAAAAAAAAAAGAAAATATGTATCATCAACCACTTATGGGCCAACCTGTGATTGTAGAAATAATTTATTACAGTGCTATATTGATTTTTTACGAAAATTAGACGAAAATTATATACCATTAAACAATAAACTCTATAGCTAAGACTACTGCCAAAGGATGAGAGAAAGGGTCTATTTGAATTGGATTTTCTGGAAACATTTTAGCAAAATGAAGGACAATGACTGTTGAAGCTAAGACTTCAGGGTTTGTAAAATATTCTTCTTGAGATATATTTTTTTCAATAGCTGTTAGTAGTTTTAGGTTCTTTGCTTAAATGTTGCCAATTTTGACGTTTTAAATCCTGACTTTGACATTTTGAGGAAAACCCCAGCATATTTTTCTTTAAACGCCTATAACTTTTTTGTCTTTCAACTTACAGAGCTAAGTTTTAGTATGTAATTTACGTATAAGGATTTAAACCCGCGTACCAAATTTGGTTGCCTTTGCTTTATTATTTCCGACATAATTTTTTTTAAAGAAAACACAAAATTTTCCAGGAAAACCTGTGCCGGTTTTCCTGGCTAACAAACTTATCCAAACCACATTCAAAAGAAAGGTATTCGCCCAATTTAATCAAAATCGGCCCATTATTTTTTGAGTTTTCGGTGTGATATATATATATATATATATATATATATATATATATATATATATATATATATATATATATATATATATATATATATATATATATATATATATATATATTTCAAAATTCAGAGGTGGGGATCGCCTCATTAGTGATTTTTTTTTAAAGAAAATTCATTAAAAGGGGGAAAACTATTCAACGTCGTATATTAAGTATATGTGGATGTGTATGTATGTATGAATTTTAATTTTTTTTGTAGATAAAGGACCCGTTTCCAAGCCAACTCTTTATCACACACACACACTCATGCACGCACCAACGTACACATACGCCCCCGCGCACACACAGTTTGTTAATTCAAAACAAGGCACTTTTTCTGTTGTGTATCTGCTTCTAAAGCTTAAAAAAGCCAAAGTCAAGTTGGCGCCTGCCGTTACAAAAATGTAGATAGTGGCTCTATGCGGTTATTTACTGTGGGTCTACGTCGAGTCCCAATAATATCTTTTGCAAATATAGATGTCAGTGTGGTTATTTCTAAGTGCAGACTTATGTTCCTTGTAGCTGGCATTAAAAATTCAAGAAGTTTGACCGATATAGACTGTGTTATAATGTGTACAAGCTAATTTATAATCTCTAGCTTTTATCAAGAAACATTACTTTTCTCACGTGTTAAATAGGCAATCACGCTTCGTGTTATAAGATTTCTTTTTTTTTTTTACAAAAGCTGCTAGGCTAGCCTATTATTCAATGATACATCGTGCACTTTCAAAACATATGTCTCAAATCAATTTTCAAAAATAAATTTCAATAACGAAGCAAATAGCATTTCTTAATAGCTACTCTGCTAAAATAGAAGACAAGAAGATTGACAAAAAGAGTACAAATTAGCGCCTAATTAAAGTTATTCAAATATTGAGTACAAAAAAACAAATATGTATGGGTGACTTATTTTGGAAACATTTCAGAAAACATTTTGAAAATATTAAATACCAGTACAACTAGGTTTTTTTTTGGTATCTTATAATACGGAGCACGATGTGCTATTTACCACGAAGGTAAAACGTCATTTCTTGAAGCTGAAATTTATAAATTAGCTTGTACATATTGCAACGCAGTTATACCAGATACAACCAACATATTATTGCACTTGGAAATAACCATTCTGACAATTTGCAACACATATTATCGATATTCAGGATAGACCTACAGTAAATAACCGCATAAATCCACAACATTTTTCTAATGACAAGCGCAATCTTTACTATTTTGAAGCTGTAGAAGCACATGCACGACAACAACTGCCTTGTTAATGAGCAAGGGTATTTGTAGAAAATTGAATAGAAATTCGATTAGGATTTGATGGTAATTCATATGGACCAGATATATGAATTCCCAATATTCCACACTGAACATTAATCTTGTATTAATGTTGGAAATAACATTCTACTGCTACATAAGGATTTTAATCATTCTCCATATGTTTGTTTCTGAAATTAAATACACCTCAGCGAGGTAGGTTCGTACAGTTTTGCCATGGTTCTTGACGGTTGTTTATTTCTAAACTGATTTGGGGTAATCCCACAGAAAAAAAATAGTGGGTTAAAATACGAGATACGAAGTGGCCAAGTGATTGGACTGCCACAGCTTATTTGTCTTTGGGGATACTTTTCATTTAGGTAATTTCGCACTTGATCAGAAAGGTGTGCCACTGCACCGTCTTTTAGGCAACACATATTCTGCATGACATTTGAGGGGAAATCATCAATAAAATCACTAAACCTATTTTGTAAAAAATTATGCAGGATTTCCACTGAGGCTGGTGGTAATTCATATGGACCTAAGATATCATTTACGATGATGCCACACCAAACCTTATTCTTGAATTCAAGTTGGAGATGAACGTTCTACTGCCACACGAGGATCTTAATTCCGCTACATATATTTGTTTTTGAAGTTGAATACTCTTCGGCAAGTGAAGATAGATTCATTTGTTATTATTCATATGTGATTCGCAAACTGTGGTTCTGCATTATATTTGTTTCAGAAGTAACAACAAAATTGATATAGCTGAAAGATGGATAAAAATCTTCGTCATGGAGTATCCTTAGGACTGTGTATATTAGCCGCCGCACTTATTCTTCTTTTCTAACTTATTTGCGACGTGAACTAAAATATTTTCGTCTTTTTCGGCTTTTATCTCGGTTTAGTTGAAACGAGCCAGTTTCACCTAATTTGTCATAAAGATTTTTGAATGAATCGTTGTTCGACTGTCGTCGGTTTGAATACTGAATACTCTTCGGCAAGTGAAGATAGATTCATTTGTTAATACTATTTGATTCGCAAACAGTGGATCTGCATTATATTTGTTTCAGAAGTAACAGCAAAATTGGTATAGCTGAAAGATCAGCTGACAATAAATTCTGTATGTCTGTAAAGTGATATGGATGAAAATCTTCTTCATTTAGTATCTTTAGGCCTCTGTATATTAGCCGCCGCACTTATTCTTCTTTTCTGACTCATTTGCGACGTGGACTAAAATCTTTTCGTCCTGTTTGGGTTTTATCTCGGTTTGGTTTAAACAGGCTAGTTTAACCTAATTTGTTAATCGTTATACGGCTGTCGTCGGTTTGAATGCTGTTATCGGAGATTGTGCAGGGCTTACGTCAATTAAAATTGCTTGGGAATAAAGGCGAACAATACCTCGCATTCTTTTTTAGATTAGTTGGGTCGCGGCATCCTTAGCTTATCAGAACAACAACTGATGACATCAAGCCGAGATTTTTGCAAGAACATGGTGATAATTTTTTTTGTAACACGCCTGCTATACGGTATTTAAAATATATCTTAAAAAGTATCACGAAGAATGTGCTTCAGTTACTTCTCAAATTGTAGATATTCAGAAAACCGTTGATTTTCACTTCATTTAAGGAGTATAGTTTTTTGCGGTTTTTTGTTACGAAACTACAAGAGAATATTATTTTTTTAATCAAAAGCGTCAGAGCGATGCTTCCAAAACGTGTCGGTTATTAAGTCCTAAAATGCACCGCCAACAGCGCCCTTTATTCGCTAGAGCCAAATTGGGAATTGCTTATTTACTATCACTATCAAAGACTCACATATGCCCATTTACGATACATTTCAGGTACTTTTCAGGATGTAAAGAAAAATCTAAAATCGATTTCTCATTTTAACACACTGTATTTCTTTTAATTATGACTTTTGGACTGGAAATCGTATTGTTCTAATGCCACAAATCTACTGCTGCGCTGCACCATTACTTTCGGACCAGCCTGTTCAAACATAATGACATTAAGCCAGCTTTTCAACAGAACTCTGTTTGGCATCTCCGCTATTGATTCCTTTTAATCTAGATTTAGCCCCACAGACGTTTACAAAAATATTATGACAAAGGCAAAAAATCAATCCAACCCGTGGCAGAAAAAAAATGGAGTGATGTTAAGTAGTAAAATAAATAGAAAGATTAATCCAGGCTTTCTGTGCATGAGTTAGTTTAATTCAATGAGTGAGACTACAAAACAAAGACTACCATAATGCATTTTTAATTGCAAAATAAGCTTTGAAGCAACAAGTACGTTTCGTAGCAATCTTTTATGATTTTTTTCAAATATAATAGTAGTAGTTTTTTCAAATTTATAAATATTGTTTTTTTTTAATTGATCGGGGTTGTTAAAAGATATTTAAACCTGTTGCATGTTTATTAATAGTAGTATACAAGGGTGGGCGCACCACAGAACCAATGCTATTTTGCAACAACATTTCAGCATGGACTTCTGTCCTGACATGCAATTTTAGTGAATTTTCTTTAAAAAAAAAATCACTAATGAGGAGATCCCGACTTTTGCATTTTGGAATTTTTTTTCAAATGACCGCGAACTAGGCCCCTAGAACCCATATCCAGGGTCAGTTTCAATTTATATATATATATATATATATATATATATATATATATATATATATATATATATATATATATATATATATATATATATATATATATATATATGGGTGTGTATGTGTGTGTGTATCACACCGACAAAAAATAATAGTCCGATTTTGATGAAATTTGGCACATACGTTCCTTTTGCAAGTGGCTTGGACAAGTTCGCTGGTCAGGAAAATCTGCTCAGGTTTTCCCAGAAAATTTTGTGTTTCTTTCGAAAAAAAATATATCTCCGTAAATAACAAAGTGAGATCAACCAAATTTGGTGCGCTGGTTTCAATTATAAAGAGCATCCTATGTAGCAAAATTCAGATCTCTATCTTAAAATAAAAAAAGTTTGAGGTAAATTAATTTTTAATTAATTAAATCTGTTTCAAGAAAGTTAAAACGTCAAAATTGATTGATCAGAATGTGAGTGAAAAGTACTACGTGAAAATGACTAATAAGCTCCTAGATATGTGTCTAAGTCTTTATTTTCCTTGATTTGGTTAAAATATGAGCAAAAAATCCATTGTAAATCAAAATGGTTTTGTGTAAATTGTAAAACCTTGAAAAAACAGGATATACCTGCTAGTAAATGCATGTAGTGCGTAGCTTAGTAGGCTAGGTCCCTGTACATCGTATAATCGACTCCCACATGACGAGTTCTAATCCTAGTTAGTGAGTTTACTTTTTATTAATTTTTTTTAGTCTCATTTCACTTTACAGTTATCTAATCAGATTGTTGATATTCCGATAAACTTTTTAGCGAGTTTTTGTATAAAAAATAATTTGTTAAAGAGAAGGTGAAAGTTTTAAGACTTAATGCAATTGGAATAGCGTATCTGCTTGTTTGATTTTACCCTAACTTGGTGAAACCATTCCATATTTAATAGAGTCGTAGACTTTTCCCGTGGCTTCACAGGTGCTTGTTTCAGGGAATTAAAAAAAATCACCAACGCTTACTTTCTGGGCATGATATATATATATATATATATATATATATATATATATATATATATATATATATATATATATATATATATATATATATATATATATATATATATATACATACATACATATATGTATGTATCACACCGATAACTCAAAAAATAAAAGGCAGACTTTAATAAAGTTTGGTATGTACCTTCATTTGGTAACTGGCTTGAACCAGTTCGTTCGCCAGGAAAATGAAACCAGTGTTTCCAGGAAAATTTTAGGTTTTATTTCAGAAAAATAAAAAAAATTCAAAATGAAAAAAGCTATGGTGATTAAATTTGGTACACAAGTTTATGACATTAAAAGAGAGCCATATACCAAAGTTTAGGTTTGTATAGTACAGGACAAAAAAGTTATAAACAATATTTGGTGCCAGATCATTTCTGTGAAAATTCACTACCATAACGCACTTGCTGCGGCCAGAACTTTTATATTACAATACGATGCCAATTTATTATTTAAAAATGATTTGCAAAGCCAATATAATTCTCTCCATTGTTTTATAACCATTCCGCAGAATTTGAGAATATGGTTCTCTCGCTTGGGCATTTTGCAGCATCATCGTACGTCACTGGCTAAAGCCTAAACTGCAGGAATAGATGTGAAGATCGATCGATACTTAGTACCACAAATAGGCATAAATAAAACAGTAAAGTCGCTAGAGGGACGTTAGCTTTAGACCCATAATAGTTAATCTAGTTGGCCGCCTTTCAGCCAGTTCAGCTTATTTGCTCATTTAGTAACTAGACTTATGGAATTAAAACTTTTTATGCAGAAAACTGAAAGTTTAAACAGCAATAGTTTTCTATCTCATTGAAAATGTTCTCTGTGTAATGCGCTTTAAAAGACGAGTAGCTAATGTTTTATTTACATAATAAATGACTTAAGATTGTGCATTCGTACAGCTCTGTTCATTTCATTGTTTCATTTCATTCAACATTTTTTTGTGATTCTTTGTAAAGAAAATTTCGATTTTAAAGTGATAACGACTTTTGAATTTTCTATAAAAATTCTGGGTGGGCAGCAATTATAGCCCTGAGAACACATATCCCAGGTCAGTTGTATGTTCTAATTTTACATGTTATATAAAAAAATCGATCGCACATGTCAATTTTTGCTTCCAGCGGAAAACGTTTAATTTTACGAAAAATCATCGTCGAACGGAAAACGTTCGTTTTACGAAAAATTCGCTCAGAATTGAGTTATGGCAGTTTTTTTTATTTCAGCCACTGTGGCTACAGCGCCCTGTATATAAGATATGAAGTTTTTCGAGGAATAATATCAACGCAAACGTCCTGGAATGCCTCATTTTCATGGAACATCGCTATTTATTGGTACAAACGCAGTATCACAATTTTTGATATTTGCCAAAAACGATAAAGTTGCAAAACATTTGAAATAACTCAAAAACGTTGAACGATATCAATTTTTTTCCTACAAATATGCATTGTAAATGGATGGCAAATGCAAAAATGTAACAATATAAGAAGTGTTCCACTTACAAAAAAGTTTGAACAAAAAGTCTGGTACAAACGCAGTATCACAATTTTTGATATGTGCCAAAAATGTTAAAAGTTGCAAAACATTTGAAATAACTCAAAAACGTTGAACGATATCAATTTTTTTCCTACAAATATGCATTATAAATGGATGGCAAATGCAAAAATGTAACAATATAAGGAGTGTTCCACTAACAAAAAAGTTTGAACAACAAGTCTGGTACAAACGCAGTATCACAATTTTTGATATGTGCCGAAAACGTTAAAAGTTGCAAAACAATTGAAATAACTCAAAAACGGCGAACGATATAAATTTTTTTCCTACAAATATGCATTATAAATGGATGGCAAATGCAAAAATGTAACAATATAAGGAGTGTTCCACTAACAAAAAAGTTTGAACAACAAGTCTGGTACAAACGCAGGATCACAAGTTTTGATATGTGCCAAAAACGTTAAAAGTTGCAAAATAATTGAAATAACTCAAAAACGGTGAACGATATATTTTTTTTTCCTACAAATATGCATCATAAATGGATGACAAATGCAAAAATGTAACAATATAAGGAGTATTTCACTTACAAAAAAGTTTGAACAACAACGACTTTTGGGCCGACCAGCTTTGATTATCAAAATAATTTTGTAAGATGCAATTCAAGACGCCCTACAATTAACATACGTAATTTTTTCTCGTATCGTGTATAATAACAGATATATTGAGCTTTACTGTAGAATATATATATATATATATATATATATATATATATATATATATATATAAATATATATAAATATAAATATATATATATATATATATATATATATATATATATATATATATATATATATAAACATATATAAACCAAAACTGACCTCTGATATGGGTTCTACGGGGTATAGTTAGCGTTAATTTGAAGAAATCTTCTCAACATTTAAAAGGTGTGCTCTCCTAAATAGCAATTTGTTTGTAAGAAAAAAAATTATAGACTAATAAACCACGACCTCTATAACTCAAACTACTGCCAAAGCATCAGATAATGGGTTTACTTTAAATGAATTTTCTGCAAATATTTTAATAGACTGAAAGACAATGACGGTTGAAGTAGCAACTTAAGGATTTGTAAAACACATTTATTAAGACAATTCTTCTACATAACCCACATTCGTTTCAATTTCTTTGTCTAAAACTGGTGAATTTTGACGTTTCAGATCGCGGCTTTGACGTTTTACGGACAAAAACTATAACATTTTCGAAGTAATATTTTTGGAATTTCTTGGTCTTTATGCGTTAACATATTTTTTTGGTCTGCTGTGTTCAATAGATTTTGTTAATCACGCAAAATATTTTGGTTTTAGGTCATTCTTTGATCACCAACGGCACCCAAAATCTTTTTCTTTAAATGCCCATAACTTTTTTAAATTGAATTAAATTTTCTTAGGTAGGGTAGTTTCTCCAATCTAAACTTGATCACCGAATTTGGTTACCATAGCCTTGCTTTGGAGATAAAAACTTTTTTTTATACGAAAATTTACTAATAACGTTAAAACAATTATGATACCTAGCTACTATAAAACACTTGCCGCAATCCTACTTTTTTAGTGTTACCTGAATTGTCACCTATATTGAAATAATGTTTGAAACCCAAAAATTGGCCCCGATAATGGATTTCTAATGAATTTTGATGGATTTCCTTCGCACTAAATAACTAAATACATGAATAAATATTCAAATAGATAAGTAAATAAGTGAGTAAATAAATGAATAAGTAAACAAATAAAGAAATATTACATCCAGTCAGTTATATCCCAATTTACGAAGTACAGGGTCATGGCTTCCTTTATTTATATTACTGTTCTATTTTTGTCCATTTGTGGTATTAAGTATCGATCGAAACGTTTTGCCAGTTACGTCTATCCTTATCCTCTAGTTTGGCTACATATAGTCAAGGATGATGGCTATAGGAAAACTCAAGCGACATATAATATCACTGCTTTGCGTACTCCCGGAGTTTCGACTCTCGTAAGATAAACGGCCACAAATGTGATAACACTCTGTGCCCCGTCCAGCGGTGGAATGTTTGTGGCGAAAATCTTGCAGACTATTTCAAGAATTCAATTCGGATTGGATGGTGACGGCAATGACCCTACTCGAACATTTCCACTTTAAGGGCTCGGTTATTTAATATCACAACATCAAATATCCTTCACCTTATGTAAATATTTAAAAGGATTTCATTACTTTTTTATAAAATTCGTGTAACGTAATAAACATGAAAGTTTCAAAAGGATATATATGAGTTTATGAGATATGTTTGTATTAACGCAAAAGGGTTTTAAGTACGTCTTTGTTTTAGTAACATACTTAGCGAGTCTTAGTAGAAAAAAAAAACCCGCTTATAATGAGATCACAACTTGCGACAGGCCGACAGACACATAACCTATTCAAACCATTTGTTCAACTGAGGCGGAACTAGTACTTCTAGAACCCATATCCAGGGGATTTCAGTTTTTATCGAATTTTCATAAAGAAAATTTCGATTCTAGAGAGGTAACGACTTATGAATTCTCGACAAATTTCTTAAAATCAGTCTGAACTAGTATCTCCAGAACCAATATGTAGGAGAGTTTTAATACTTCATATATATATATATATATATATATATATATATATATATATATATATATATATATATATATATATATTTAAAATATTGACTATGGCATATGTGCTCAGAGATCTTAAAAAACACTTGGAAAACAAAATGGTGAAACATAAATACATAATTTCTGGAATCAATATTATACAAATGCCTAAGCAAAAGGAGGATAGTATGCTAAATTTGTCAAATGAGGTGTTCATAATGACGGCCATTTCTAAGCAAGACTCAGCCAGATGAAGCAATTCACGAGAAGTAACAGCTCCAAGTACCACTCCATTGTTAGTCTGACATTCCATCCTTATTCTGTTTTTGAAGGCTGCAATGTTATTTAAATGTGTTTAATAGACTTTATAATTTAGATACCCTCGCAGGTAATAATCAAGCGGCGTAAGCTCTGGAGATATAGCTGGCCACCTTACAGCACCTTTTCTACCTATCCACCTTTCAGGAAAAATTTCACGGCAGTATTCTGTAACGACCCGTGCATTGTCGGCAGGTGCACCGTCTTGCTGGAAAAACATATGAGGACAATTCAAGGGAATAATTTTCAACAATACTGGAAGCTCATTGGTTGAGGATTTCTAGATATATTTCCGAATTTCAGATTCTCTTCAAAAAACTTTGGTGCAACAATGTATCCATCAATAACGCCACACCAGACATTTATCACCCATATGTTCTAGAAACGCCTCTCTCTCATCCAGTGGGGATTTTCAGCAGCCCAATACTGACAATGATGACAATTAACTGTGTCATTGTGAAAACTACTCTCATCTGATCATAAGATGTGACCCAAAATCCCTTTATCTTGCGCAACAGTTATCCATACAAGAAATGCAAGTCTTCTATCATAAACTCCTAGTTGCAAACTTTGATGAACATGTATTTTAAATGGCTAATACTTGGCCGTTTTTAAAATTTTCTGAATAGAAAGCCCAGAGGTGTTGCTCTATTTCTCTAATAGATATGTGAGGATCTGCGCTAACTTTTTCCAAAACAGCGACAGTATGTTCTTCATCCGTTGCTGGTCTTGATTTTAAAATGGTCTGCTTCTTCCAAAACGACCAACTCGAAGCTTAATTAGAGGCTAGACGGGTAAATAACATTGCAATTGGTCTGCACCTATTTGGGCGTCGCTCCTCATATAACAAGAGTGCTGCTCTGCGATTTGGTCGACATTCCCCATAAATCAAAACCATATCTAACTTTCTTCGTTAGTGAAGTCAATATTTCCCATATCACAAGTTTGATTTGGCTTACCAATTCTTTGAACAGAACGATTACTTGAAGCGGCTGAGGATTCTATTTTATAGCAAATGTCTTTCGAAGTGTATAGTAGACGTCATGGCACGCTTGGAAAATCACGATTCGAACTCTTATCATGTAAGGCAAAAAATTAACATAACATTATAATGATATAAAGCTGAATGTTAAATGAAAAAATAAAGCAAATTGACTTTTTTCAATACAAAATATACAACGTTTAATGGCTTAATAACTTTTAAATAAAAAAATGTTAAATCCATATTATATGTTTTTCAAAAAGTCTATTCTTAAGCCATTGTAGGATTTAAATATAACTTCTGATAAGTCATTGTAAAGGGAATTTGGCATATACTCCAAATTTTGAAAAAAATATCCACGGTGTCAAGAAAAAAATCAAAAGCTGTTGTCACTTCTGGTTAAACCGAAAGTTTCACCATTTTGTTTTCAGTTGTTTTTTAAGATCTCTAAGCATATATGCGATAGCCAAAATTTCAAATCTACAACCATCAATCCATCCGAAATATCTGGTTGGAACAGGAAATCCGGGACACCCGGTATATATATATATATATATATATATATATATATATATATATATTATATACGAGGGGGTACCAAAAAGGAACTTAATTGATGTTGTGGTGGGTAAAATTTTTGTAGTACAACGTTCTGCCACTAGGAGCGTATAGAGCTACAACTCCTGATTCAGCAACCCAAGCGTATCCCTAAAGAAGGTTCTGTTCGGTTTGTGTAATTTTTCAGTGGGAGTGGTTTTGTGTGCTCGTCTAGCAATGGCTGATTCTCGTAACAGCACGCGGCCGTAAAGTTTTGCTTCTCGCTCGAAAAAACGGACACTTGGTTAGAGAAACGATCGTCTGGTTTCTTAAATATGTTGTGGTGATTTGGGTTCTTGAAGTTTACTTATAGGTAGGCGATTAGTTAATTTTTTACAGGAATACTGTTTCCACCGTGTTTCAGCATGGCCTATGTGAAAACTGAAACCTGTTATCAGCACCGATAAGTACACTTGGAGAACCCAAATCACCACAACACATATTTAAAGACCTTATGATCGTTTCGCTGACAACGTCAGCGTCATCAGAGGATGAAAAAAATCTTCTCTTTTAGAATTTTTTCATCCTCTGCTGACGCTGACGTTGTCAGCGAAACGATCGTAAGATCTTTAAATATGTGTTGTGGTGATTTAATAATAATTATAACCTTTATTCCATTTATGATACACAAGTTATATAAATCGATGCAAATGCACCATATATTCTAACACAGTACTCTTCCACTTATATATCTGGAATAGCATGCGGTTCAGTGTGCTAGCAGTGATCACTTACACGCTGCCACTGGTCTTCCACCGCTACTACAGTTAAAAATACATTGGAAAAAACATATGTACAAACCTTTTGAACAAAAAAATAAATAAAATAATATAATATAATATCACAAACATACTAGTAACCAACCCATACCAAACTCATTTACAAATTAACCCAACCCAATCCAACCCATCTTATCACCGCATGATAGTGAATGCATAGTCTTATTCTAAAATGCCGACTGGTATTGTAACGCCAACACCCAAGGCACTACACCAGGCTATTCTTAAGTAACCCGTTGGAAGGACAATTTCCGATGGTACCAGCAACGAAATCTGTTCACAGATAGATTTCTGGCCTCAACAGGGAGCCTATTGTAGAATCTCGCCACACCGAACGTGAACTATCCTTCAAACAACGCCATTGTATGTAACGGAGGGGTTACCGTAAACCTATGTTTCAAATTCAGTGTGTGCACGTCTGTTCAAAAAGTGATTTTGTTGTAGAGATAGGGAGGCTTATGTGTTTTAATGATCCGATAAAAAAGACATCCCGAATGATACCCAACTCTTCCAGCTATATCTAACAATCCACTAGACCCAAAAGCAGCTGATATACTGTGATACTTCCTTATACCATAGATTAGCCTAATACAAGAGTTTTGAACCCTCTGAAATCTTGAAACATCACAGGAACGTAAACAGGGCCCGTAGAAAGATAGACAATGATTAAAAACTGATAGCACCAACGAATCACACAGCAAGAGCCTACTTTTATAATTTAAATAATGCCTGCAGGAATATACTCTCCTTCGCCTTGAAAATGCTAGCATAATACAACTTGATACATGACTTTCAAATTTCATGTCGCTATCCAGCAGCAACCCCAGACTTTTCCCACGCTCTTGAAGAGGCAAGCGTAAGCCATTGATTTCTACATCCACAAGTTGGAAATAGTTTAGCCTGCCAACCTTCCTACCAAATATAAGTAAAGTCAATTTCGCAGGATTCAGTTTCAAATTATGTGCTGCTGACACTTGGGAAATATTATTCAAATCCTCTGTTATCCGACGACACGCTGCAGTCATATCCGAAGGCATAAATGAATACTACACCTGCGTGTCATCTGCGTATGAATAAATTTGTGAATACTTGATGTGGCTGAATAGGTTACATGTATAAATAGCATATAATAGAGGACTTAGGGTGGATCCCTGCGGTACGCCTGTTTTCAAAGCTATGTTGTCAAAAAGCTTTTCTCTCAAAAACAACCCTCTGCGAATGATCTGTTTATTGTTTGCAAAAACTGGATGGGTTGACTAAAACAAAACCATCCAAGCAATTAATATGGAAAAATACCTGTCATATTTATAATTATTTTTTTCTGAAAAACGTTTGTAACTTTAATGATATTTGTAACACAATTTTTTTAAGACACTTGCAGTATCGACATATTTTTATAATTCGACAGGTACATTCTCTTTGTAAATCATTTATTTTTTCTGAAAAACGTTTGTAACTTTAATGAAATTTGTAACACAATTTTTTTAAAGGCACTTGCAGTACTTACATATTATATCTAAGACCAAATTTTAATTTAGCAGCTCCATACAAAATATAATTTTTTTCAAATAATTGCTAACTGGGACTCTAAAACCGATCTCCAAGGTCCATTTAAATTCAAAGAATTAGTTTTAATAATATATCTTACTAATAGTGTAGAATTCTTATGAAAATTCACTAGCATAGCGTACTTGCTGCATCTAGAGTTTTTTTAAATCTAAATTTGACACGTTTAGGGATTTTTTTATAAATATGCACAATAATTGAGATACTGAATTTATTTTATTTGTCTGTTCCACACTGTATAAATTTTATATAAGAAGTTTATACAGAAACGATAAACTTACTTTATTTAATCCTTAACTCACCCTGTAAAATGAAAGAACACTAAGATTCAAATTATCGATTTTAACACCTACATATTCAAAATTAAATTTCAAAAACAAACCTTTTATTATCTGACAGTCCTTATAAATGCAACGTTAGTGTCAAATTTTATCAAAACAACTTCATTATTTTCGGACATGCAATTTCATAACATTTCAAATATTATTAATAAATGTCGTCTTCAGTTTATAAATATTTGTTTTAACTAGAGCAAACGAAATCAAATTATTGAATTCTACTACATGCTAGCTTCCAATGCATATTTCAGTATTTATATTTACATTTGCGGCAGTAATGCATCGATCGCTTGTTCCCTGGCTTTCTACGATCTAGCCTCGGTTTCTCATGGTTGATTGCAATCCGAGTCTCGCGATATCCTTTACGCTCTGCTTTTCCTTTAGTAGTTGCTTTGGTGAGCCAAATGCTATGTGATAAGACTGTCTCCAGTTACACTGTAAAATGCTTCTTGAGGGAGTTTTCTAGACTGTCTCCAAAGCTTAATTCAAATACGATGCCAACAGTACTAGAATATTTCTTATTTAAAAGGGAGACACTTTAAGTAATAGAATTTTTTTTTTATACACAATAAAATGAAACACACTTATATTGCTTGTTATGTTTTAACACATTTGTATATTTTACTATCCTTTATCCTAGATATGTATTCTAAGATGGTGAAGTTAACGGATTTCGCTGCAGATAAACCACTTATACTGTTAGAAGTCTTTAGAACTGCTTTTAATCTCTAAGTTTGATATTATGTTTGGAGTTTATCAAAACTTGACTTAATATTTGACATACAAGGCTAGATGTATTCTGACCATAATTATAAAGGCATGCCGGGTTCGCTCTTCTTACAGTTTATCAGTTCAGTGCGCTATTCTAATCACAGTCATAATACACCTAAAGTAAAACTAAGTGAGATGTAAGACACGCTTTTTACACGTGTCTCCATCTCGTTGCGGTGCCAAGTCGTATATTGTCACGGCAGCTCCAAATAACACAGAATGTTAAAAGTAAAGACTGTATACAACCAACTAACAATTTGTAAATTGTCAGCCCTGGCCCATTTCTTCCTCAATATAGGGACAGATTATGTAAGGCTAGATGTATTCTCATCACAATTAGAACCGTAGACCAGTTTCGCTCTAATTAGGGCTCGTTAGTACGGTATACTGAAAATACAGAGAAAATACATCTATAAAGTAATACGGCCATGGTAGCCAGCCTTGCAAAACTAAGTGAGATGTAACACACGCTTTTTACACGTGTCGCCATCTCGTTGCGGAACCAAGTAGTATGTTGTCACGGCAGCTCCAAATAACACAGAATGTTAAAAATAGAGACTGTATGCAACCAACTAACAATTTAGTAAATTGTCAGCCGTGATACATATAGGGACAAAGTACGTAAGGCTAGATGTATTCTCACCACAATTAGAACCGTAGACCGGTCTATCTCTAATTACAGCTCGTCAGTACGGCATACTAATTGCAGGGAAAATACACATATAAAGTAATTAGAGCGAAACCGGTCTACGGTTCTGATTGTGGTAAGAATATATCTAGCCCTACATACTTGGTCCCTATATTGGGGAAGCAATGGACCAGGGCTGACAATTTACTAAATTGTTAGTTGGCTGTATACAGTCTCTAGTTGTAACATTCTGCGTTATTTGGAGCTGCCGTGACAACATACTGCTTGGTTCCGCAACGGGAGGGCGACACGTGTAAAAACCGTGTCTTACATCTCACTTAGTTTTGCAAAGTTGGCTACCATAGCCGTATTACTTTATAGTTGTATTTTCGCTGCAATTAGTATGCCGTACTGCCGAGCTCTAATTAGAGCGAAACCGGTCTACGGTTCTAATTGTGGTGAGAATACATCTAGCCTTAGATACTTTGTCCTATATTTGGGAAGAAATGGGCCAGGGCTGACAATTTACTAAATTGTTAGTTGGTTGTATACGGTCTATATTTTTAACATTTTGTGTTATTTGGAGCTGCCGTGACAACATACTGCTTGGTCCGCAACGAGATGGCGACACGTGTAAAAATCATGTTTTACATCTCACTTAGTTTTGGAAGGCTAGCTCCCATAGCCGTATTACTTTATGGTTGTATTTTCTCTGCAAATAGTATGCCGTACTTAGAGCAAAACCGGTCTACGGTTCTAATTGTCGTGAGAGTACATCTAACCTTGCACACCTAAAGTAATTCGGCTAAGTTAGCCAGTCTCAGAGAAACACTGTAAGCTGTACGTCAGAGACGCCATATCGGTCCGTAACCAGGTAACTAGTATGTTGTTACAGCAGCTCCAATAAACACAAAATGTTATACATAGACACTGTGTACAACCAACCAGCGATTTTGTTAATCGTCGGCCGTGGTACTTTCTACCCTCATACGGGGACAACGTATATATAGGATAGATGCATTTTGACCATAATTTGAAACGCATACTGGTTATGATCTTATTAGAGCTTATCAGTGCGCTATACTATCTAGCACACCTAAAGTAATTCGGCTAACGTAGCAAGCCTCAGAAAAGAGTCGCCATCTTCCGAGTCCGGCTGTAGAATGAGAATGCATCTAGCCTCACATACATTGTCCCTGTATTAGGGAAGAAAGTACCAGAGCTGGCGATTAACAAAATCGTTAGTTGGGCGTACAGGCTGGACAACTTATTAGGGACCTATACCTTTTCTCAGAAACTACATCACTTTTTAGAAGAAAAAAAATGCATACAAATACTTTTTGGATGAATCTAAACTTTCAATTTGTTCGATTTTTACACATACAGGGTGTTCATTGTGTTGTCAGCTGGCATTCACTTCATTATTTTAAATGGGACACCTATATGTTATTATATATTTCGAGTGTTTCTGAAGATGGGTTCAACGATATGTGATAGTATGGTTCTGTAATGCAACGTTTTTCTTCAGGTTTTGACCTATCTGGAAAATTACATAAAAACGAAAAATATACAGATTTTCTTTTTGCGTCGAATGAAACACAAAATCGTACTTTATCTACTCATTATCAACAAAATTTTTATATTGAAAAATGCTAGTGTTGCCACGTTTCAGGTATCATAAAATATGTTGATTCTTCAAATGCAGCACCTGTATATTGAACTGAATCTAAATAGGAAATGAAAAGACGTTTTCAACGATATAAAACACTATGTCCTCAAAATTTAAGAACAGACCTCGACAAATACTGACAGAAGAAAAGTAGCGGAAAATTCTGTTGCATTTTGAGGTTTCAGCCGAGACCTCCATCCGGCAAGTAGCTTTGAATTTAGATATAAAACGAGGAAGGCTGAGAAACTGTTTGAAAATGAATAAACGTAAAGGAGTTAAATATTCGCTTGTGCAAAAATTAGAAGAAAGAGACTATGAGACAAGGTTTGAATTTTTTAGTACGTTAATGGATCTGCATTTTACTAACAACGTCTTTAATAATATTGTTGGGATTAATGAATCTATGTTTTATACATCCACACCAATTTTTAATCGTAAAAATACACACTATTGGAGTGACAAAAATAAGAAATAGATTTTGGAAAAGAGAATGCGAGGACGCCGATCCGCGATGGTGTGTTGCGAAATTTAACTATCAAGGATTATCGGGCCAATGTTTATAACGAGAATCCATCTTCAGTTAGATACCCAAATATGTTACCGAACGAAATTCAACCGATAATAAAGAACAAAATACCGTTTTTTTTTTTAAATTTTGAAGATAAAAAAAATCTGTGTCAGAGATGTCCTAATAAGTACAATTTGGAGAATCCAATTCATCACCATACAGTTTTGAGACCTGACGATCGTTTCATTAACAAAACTGGCGTCACCAGAGGGATGAATAAACTGTTCATTCATCCATCAGTTTATTCCCTCTGATGACGCTAACTTTAATAGCAGGTCTAAAAACTGTATTGTGATGGATTGGATTCTCCAAATTGTACTTATCAGTGCTCATCACGGGTTACAATATTCACTCATTGAGGTGTCCTAGTGTTTGCTTATTTGAAATATAGTTTTTGAAAGTCTTGTCATGATCTCTTCATAGGCGATTTTTTTCTAAATATGTGTCGTACTGAGGACAAAATCTTTTCAGATGAGCGCGATAGCGCCAAAACACCAAATCCAAGGTCCGTTTGAATTTTATCTGTTTATATATATATATATATATATATATATATATATATATATATATATATATATATATATATATATATATAAAGATGCTGACATCTAGGATGCAACAAGGAAGTTTGTTAAGACGGCGCCAGTACAAACTTAAAAAAAGTTCGTTTTTGCATCCAAGATATCAGCAGCTTGATACATCTCAACGGTTCGTTCAGAATTTCAAATAAGAGCGAAACCAGTATATAAAATTAGTATATGTGTCGTACTGAGGACAAAATTTTTTCAGATGAGCGCGATAGGTCCAAAGAACCCAAATCCAAGGTCCGTTTGAATTTTGTCTGTTTATATAGCAACAAGGAACTTTGTTAGGACGGCTCCGGTACAAACTTAAAAAAAAGTTCGTTTTTGCATCCAAGATATCAGCAGCTCGGTACAACGATTGGTTCAGAATTTCAAATAAGAGCGAAACTAGTCTGTGTTCCCAGTAATAATCTTTATATATATATATATATATATATATATATATATATATATATATATATATATATATATATATATATATATATATATATATATATATATATATATATATAGATCAGCTATAACGGACATTTTCCCCCAAAAATATACAAAAATATTTTTGAAAACGCTGTATTTTTGAACGTATTAGAGTAACTGGAATGCGACTTTACATGTAGCTAAAAATGACACAAATAAACCTGTCTCCTACGCAGAAGGTTCCGAGATCGATTCCTGCTCGTCTAATGTATTGTTTTTTAGTTTACTTTGACATTTGGACATTTGGAGAAACAATAGTGTATAGATTTCATACGTTTTGAACAAGATCTCGCTTTGTTTCAAATTCCTAAATAATCTTTGAGTCTAATATATTTTTTTTCAGCAAACGTTTTGTTATTGTTGATATTGAATTTTTATTAGGAAAGTTCACTAATAGAGAAGTTGTTTTTAAAGAGCTTTTTTAGCTGTGGGAAAAACCGGTTTGATTAGGTTGACTAAAATGAAATCATTCAGGCGACTAATAAGGAAAAATAACTGCCACGTTTATAATTTGTGAGATATTTTACTTTTCTAAGTATGAATTAAGGTTGCTTCTGGAAAGCTTTTGTAAGTTTAATGAAATTTGTAATACAAGTTTCCTTTCAAGAGACGTAAACTAGTAGAGGTATAGCAAAATTTTATTTTCTATCATCATAGAAAATTGAGTTTTGAGCATTTCTCTCAAAAGGAGTTAGAACACAAGATTTTTTTGGTAATAGAGTGATATCGATGTAACACTTTCGAAAGAATTCTTCAAATGTGTGCGTACTAAGACCTCTAAAATCGATATTCAAGGTCTCTAAGTTTAAAGTATTAATTTTAGTAATATGCCGTATAATAATAGTGTACAATTCTTATGAAATTCACTACTATAACACACTTGCTGCGTCCCGAATTTTTTTGTGTATTGAAAAGTACGATTCAGAACATTTATATCTCCATTTCAAAAATACAACTTTCTATCGTGTTGTACAAAGGCAGAGCTGTTACTTACCCCAAGTTTAATTCAATCATAGTTGTACGAGATTGCAGCATACCCTTGTGTAATCTCATTGATATAAAATGAAGTCAAACATAAATTATCTGTCACCCTCGACGTAAATGACATTAGCGGATTGCAGCAATAAAACTGTCAAATCGCAACAGAATATTCCGCAGGCAAGACGATCCATTGATATCGTTATTGAGTCACGCTGGCTGTACATGCACCCCGTGAAAGTTTACTATCCCCTAACGTTGATCCATAATTTCTCAAAAGACAAACAACGCCAACACGTGCCAGCGCCGGAAATATAGATATTTTGTTCATTCTTTGATCCTGATTTTAACCCCTCTGAAGTGGAGACGTATTTGCAATATCAGTAACAATGTCGTTCTGGATAATGACTGTATAAAAATAAAGCAACTGTTCAAATAACACGGAATTTCTCTTACAAAAGTTCTGTAAGTTGTTCCATCTTTACAATATCTGATGGATATAAATCCCGAGAGTATAGAGGTCAATAATAATATTCATTGATCCAGACCCTTGCTTATAGTTTACCTCAAACATTTACTAATTAGCAAAGATGAGATACGAAAAAATGTCTCAGGTCAGTTGATAAAGAAATTAAATGAATACTTACTGTACACTTGGTTCGTCTTATCCAAGGTTTCGTATTTATAAGTCCCTCGACTTAAGACGTTGGAACTACATGCATTAAATACATCGAAATCTAGTTAACTATCAAGTTACAGAGTTGCTAGGCTTATAAAAACTCCTCAAGGATTTATTAAAACTCGACGTTTCGGCTCCGGTTTTGGAGCCATTTTCAAGAGGCAAAGGAAATATGAAACGACACTCTAAGGCCTCGATCTGCCTACTCCTTAGAGCGGTGGACAAAGGTGCGTTAGATTGTTGTAGCTCAATTACGGGGCCCCAATCTGCCTACTCCCCAAATTTCGCTGGACATCGTCTCTAAGGTCTCAGTGTGTTCAACCCTAGGCCTCAGAGAGATCTGGCAGTTCGTTGCAAGTCTTGTAGTGTATGTATCGTTCCGTCTACCTGCTTCTTTGTCAGTGAAAGTAGTCGGGTCACGGTCAATTAAGTCAGGGGCTTTGGTCACGGTACTTAAAGGCTTAAGAGGATTACCGGCATTTGTTGAGACAGATAATGGGGAAATGAAATTGTCTATTGAATTTATTTTCTTTTTATGTCTTTGTAATAAAGATATAATAGGTTTCCAAGTAATCGGAAGGCGAAGACCATCATCTCACTTATTTAAACAATCGGGACGTTTTTCGATCTCGATTGCTTCGCGGATAATTCTCGTTTTGCGTCCTGTATGAATATCATATATGGCCAGCGCCGATGAGGTGTCGGATTTTCTAACTGCGAGGGTGTGTTCATATATTCTATTGTGCATGAGTCTATTTGTTTGACCTACATAAGTTCGGGAACAGTCGGAACAAGATATTTCGTAAACTCCGTGGGATTTGTTTGGAATCATATCCTTGGGAGTTTTTATCAGACAATTTTTGCTCTGTTGTGAATACGGTTTTGAATAAGAAAAGATAGGAACCTGTGATGAGCACTGGTAAGTACACTTGCAGAACCCAAATCCTCACAACACATTTTAAAAGACCTGACGATCGTTTCACCAACAAAGTTAGCGTCAGGTCTTTAAAAATGTGTTGTGGTGATTTGGGTTCTACAAGTGTACTTATGCGATTTTGATATTATGGGTTCTAAAAATTCGGCTGATTTTGTCGGTGACACCTTTAATGTTTGGTAAAAACGGTGTGTGTTGTTGTGTGGACTCTGTCTGTTCTTGTTGTTGTGTAGTGGTTTGTTGTGCGTTTCTAATGTTTCGTAGTATGTGATTGTTATCGTATCCGTTTTTTTAACAATGCCTGTCTTAAAAAGTTTAATTCTGTCTATTTATTGTTGTTGTCCGTTAGTCTAAGGGATCGTGCTACAAGTGTTCGAACCACGGAACAAACAAATAGACGCATCCACAATAGAATATATATGAACACACCCTCGCAGTTAGAAAATCCGAACCCTGATCGACGCAGGCCATACATCATATTCATACAGGATACAAAATAGACTTCGATAATGCCAAAACAATAGCACTGGTTTACAACTTCAAAACGATAGATATCCGCGAAGCAATCGAGATCGAAAAACGTCCCGATTGTTTAAATAAGAGAGGTGATGGTCTTTGCCTTCCGATTATTTGGAAACGCATTATATCTTCATTACGAAGACATAAAAAAATCCAAGAGACAATTTCATTTCCCCATTATCTGTCTCAACAAATGCCGGTAATGCTCTTAATCCTTTAGGTACCGTGACCAAAGCCCATGACTTAATTGACCGTGACTCGACTACTTTAACTGATAACGAAGCAGGGTGGCGAAACGATACAACGAACTGCCAGATCTCTCTGAGGCCTAGGGTTGAACATACTGAGACCTTAGAGCCGATCTCCAGCGAGATTTCGGGAGTATGCAGATTAAGGCCCGTAATCGAACTACAACAACCCAACCCACCTTTGTCCACCGCTCTAAGGAGTAGTCAGATTGAAGCCTTAGAGTTTCCTTACATATTTCCTTTACCTCTTGAAAATGGCTCCAAAACAGGAACCGAAACGTCGAGTTTTAATAAATTATGGACGCGGTTCAACTCGGAAACCAAATATATCTCACATTAAAGACCGCGGAAATCTTTCTGAACATATATATATATATATATATATATATATATATATATATATATATATATATATATATATATATATATATATATATATATATATATATATATATATATATATATATATGGATCTGCACGATAACTCAAAAAGTTATTGACCGATTTTGATGAAACTCAGCAATAATCTTTATTTTATTACTGGCTTGGATAACTTCGTTATCCAGGAAAATCTGACAAGGTTTTCCAGGAAAATTGTGGTTGTCTTTCTAAAAAAAAATTATCTCGGAAAACTACAACGATATTTTGATGAAATTTGGTGAATATCTTGCCTTGTGAAAGGCTTTACTACGCACCAAAATTCCACTTTTGAAGTTTATATAAAATTGAGTTATTCAAATGTGAAACATTCAATGAAAATTCACTACAATAACGCACTTGCTGCGTCCCGAACTTTTATTTAATCAATGATATATGCTTTGACAAACATGACCCACAATGTAAATATTAATTTTTAATCACCTGCTGCATGAATATTGATATATCAAGAAAATCAAACATAATACCGTTATAATGACTGGACTCGAGCTTGCATCACGGTGGGTCAATAATTTCTACAGTGAGCTATCTCACTGCCACACATGCGAATATTTATGATTGAAGCCGTTGATTGATAAAATTTCGACGAACAAATTAAATTTTGACATTTGCTATTAGAATGCCTGTCAAACACAAACATTAACGATTTATTCGATATTGCATGGATAAGCTTCTGTTCGCATACGCTCAGCTGTAACAAACGATTTATTTCTCATTCACGCGATGCAACGTTCGAATTCAATTGGATTAAGGTATTTTAGAACCTTATATTTTGATAAAAACTTTTCAATTTCTATCTGAAATCCTATATAAATCGTTTATCCGAATTAGGAGGGATGTTTTATTCGCTGCACATGTGTGACAGTGCGTTATTGATTTGAAATTTTACGGGAAACATTTATAAAAATTAGTTTGCAACTGACTTATGACAAAAAACAGCTGTCATATACGTTTATTTCAATTTTCGATCAATATTGGTATCACCAAAAATAATGTTGACCTGAAATAAGTAACAGCAGCTGTGCGTGAAGATTAAGTCCAATTCGGAGAACCCAACTCATCTTAATACAGATTTTAGACCTGTCGATCGTTTCGCTAACACAGTTAGCGTCGTCAGAGGGATGAATAATCCAAGCGAATAAAGACTAGAACTACTATTTATATGTTAGCTGCCAAACAGTTGCGAACAACGACTTCTACGAAGGTATACAGGCTGTCCCACGTAGACTTTCCATTGACCGTTTCTGGAGTACGGCTCACAATTGAATTCTGAAAATTCACGCACGCGGGTTTCTAAAAATTTACAGTTCCCTGAATTTTCTGGAAACATTTTAGTAAAATGAAGAACAATGACAGTTGAAACTAAGACTTCAGGGTTTGTAAAACATCCTTCTTGAGACATTTGATTTCCATAGCCCGTATTAGATTCAAGTTATTTGCCTAAATGTTGCCGATTTTGACGTTTTAAATCGCAACTTTGACGTTTTGAGGAAAACCCCAATTTATTTTTCTTTAAATGCCTATAACTTTTTTGTCTTTTGACTTACATACCTAAATTTTGGTAGGTAACTTACCTTTAAGGATATAAACCCGCGCACCAAATTGGTTGCCCTTACTTTGTTAATTCCGGAGATATACATTTTTTTCGAAAGAAAACACAAAATTTTCCGGGAAAACCTGGTCGGATTTGCCTGGATAACGAACTTATCCAAGCCATTTGCAAAAGGAATTTATTCACCAAATTTAATCAAAATCGGCCCATTATTTTTTGAGTTATCGGTGTGATACATACATACATATATATATATATATATATATATATATATATATATATATATATATATATATATATATATATATATATATATATATATAAACATATAAAAATTGAAACTGACACCGGATATGTGTTCTGGGGTGCCTAATTAGCGCTCATTTGAATAAATTTTTTCAAAATTCTAAAGTCTGGATATCCTCATTAGTGAATTTTTTTAAGAAAATTCACTAAAATGAAAGATGACGTTTTTTTATTACGGATCTACATTGCTCGTCAAATTTTATGGTAGGTTTTACAAATATGTTATGTCATTTTTCTCAACCATTTTCGAGATATTTGACTTTTTTCAAAAATTTCTTAAAAAACATTGTCAGATTTACACACATGTATCTCTCATTTTTTAACCTGAAAAGTTAAAATTTTACAATGCAAATTCTGAAATTTTACAATATATTTGGAATTTAGTAAAGCTAGTAAAAGTTGGACAGGGTGTCCGAAATAGATCGGTCAATCGTGACAACTTTAAAAACTAACAACTCTCTTATTTTAAATAGCGCACCCTATATTTTATAACGTAGGTTCACGTACTTTTTATTGTTCTTTCGATTGGTACAGCATTTCCTATACCTAAGTCCCACCGATTTGAAAATACTTAAACATTGTTTTCGATAAGAAATAATTATTAGTCAGTTTATATTGCGGGAATGTAGTCCCTTAGCCTGATCGTGCGCTGGTCGTTCTCTTGATTGATCGATGCGTGATTTAGCTACTGGATTCCTAGAGGCTGACTGTCGGCAATGGGAATAACGCCCAGGGCTGATGGTCTACTAAAGTCTCGCTCCTTCTCTTCGCAGGTGGTAGTGGAATTTTCCTTTACGTGATTGTAAAGGTTTTCCACTCCCATGGAGGTACCACCCCATGCATCAAGGGGCCGGTGAAGTCCCAAAGTACGTTTTCGGTTCTGGTGTATGAGTTGGCTTCCCTTATAAGCAAAATGATGATGGCTCCTCCTTGTGCAAAGCATTCCGGAGGTAAAACACCCCTTTATTCGGATCTCCAGTAGAGGGGTGTATAGGGGGCGCCAACATCAAAATTCAACATATACTTCTCGAATATATGTGGTCTAAATTCTAACCTGAACTCCGTCCGTCATTTCCTCCAGGCCAATAGGCCTCAACTCCTCTTCCTTACCGAAACCCAAATCAGTGCCAAAACAGCCACTAATCACCTTAATTTCCCAGGGTATGAGCTTCTTACTTCCTTTAGATTGCATGGAGGCGTGTGCGCATACGTCCGTAGCAATCTACCCTGCACCAGACTCCCCAATTTAGAAGCTGGAAGAAAAGACATACTATGGATAAAACTCTCTCTCAGGGCTGCAACTAAATTCGTCTGTTGAATTTACCGGTCGCCTTCTGACAACAACTTTGTCCAGCTCTTTGACTACCTTTCTGAAAAACCGACCACCTGATTTCTGAATATCCTTCCTCCGAGGTCACTATTCTTGGTGACTTCAACGTCCATAATAAGGAATGGCTAGGATCTTCCAAAACCGATCCACAAGGGAGAGCAGCGGATGCCTTTGCAGTCAGCAACTCTTTAGCCAATATGGTTCAGCAACCTACTTACTTTCCTCGCATCCCAACACACAGCTCAAATCCCTTGGATCTCCTTCTTACTACAAATCCTGGATGCTATGAAATATCAGTCACCGCCCCCCGCGGGCGCTCAGACCATGGCATGGTCACCGCTTCCTGCGCAATGCAACCCGAGGTCACATAGACATAACACACACGTATCGTTTGGCACTACAACTCCGCGAACTGGGACGAAATGCGAGATTACTTTTCTTCATTTCCATGGGCGTCTGTCTGCTTCTCTCATCCTGACCCCTCTGATATCTTACAAAACGTCACCGAAATTATCCAAGCTGGTATGGAATCATTTATTCAACGTACACAGAAAACCTCTTAAGCCACTCAAAAGCCCAAAAGTTCTCTAAATCTTGTGACAAGGCTAAACTTGAAAAGGTCAAAGCTTACAAAACGCTTCTACACAATCCCAGTCAAGAAAACCGTCAAGCATTTAACGACGCAAGAAACCGCTATGTCCGCATTCTTTCTGAGGGAAAAAACTCGTTTAATAACCACATCAAAAACAAAGTCCTCTTAAGCTAGCGGCAGCAAACCCTTCTGGACTCTTGCTAAATCTATTGGGAATAATTTCTGCAAGAGAATGTTCCCACCTCTTGTCTCAGGGCATGAAATTGTTTCTACCGCCCTGGGCAAGGCTGAACTTTTTGCCTCGTTGTTCCCCGGCAACTCTACTCTCAGCCCACCTCCAAATGTTCAACCACCAACAGTCCCCAATGTCGCGTATAAAATGACGGATATCATTTTCAAAACTAAAAAGGTACGAAAGATGCTCTCTTCTCTTAATACCAGGAAAGCCTCTGGCCTTGACGAAATCCCAGCAATTGTTCTCAAAAAATGCACACCAAAACTTGCTCCTGTCCCGACTCGTCTGTTTTAGACATCTTACAATAGAGGCATATTACCTAGTAACTGGAAAACTGCTAGACTACAACCCGTCGCCAAAAAAGGATCCAAAGCGCTTACTAGCAACGACAGGCCTATTTCTTGGAACAAGTCTATGGAACTACACGGTGAATCCCAGATTGTCGCTCTAGACATATCCAAAGCCTTCGACCAGGTCTGGCACGCAGCGCTGCTTAATAAACTTCCGGCCTATGGCCTACCGCCAAAACTCTGTACCTGGCCAGCAAACCTCCTCTCCGACCGGAGCATTTCTCTTGTTGTGGATGGCCATTCCTCTAAACTATATCCAATTAATGCAGGAGTTCCTCAAGGTTCAGCTTTAGCCCCTACTTTATTTCATCTCCACATCAATGACCGTCTCTCTAGCACATCCAACCCAGTTCACAGTTACACGGACGAAAGCACCCCCCACTCAAATATACAATATTCTAAGCCTGTCTCTTTGGCCCAACTAGATGAGGATCGCAGACACATGGAGGGTTCTGTCTCCGTGGATCTCCAAAAAATATTAGACTGTGGAAGTAGAAATATTGTACAATTCAACCCCGTCAAATCTCAGTCTTGCTTTATTCTCATGAAAGATACACCAGCCCTAGAACCGTCACAATGAACAACCAAGTTATTCATAATAATGAGTCCTTTTCACTTGTTGGCATTTCTGTGGATCGAAATCTCAATTGGCACCAATATGTCACGTCAATTGCAGAAGGCGCTGCTAAAAAATTAGGTTTTCTCTTCTGGGCTCGCAAATAATTTTAACCAGCTAATCTCTATACCTTATATACTTCACAAATAAGGCTAAACCTCGAATACTGCTCCCACATCTGGGGTGCTGCTGCGGCTTCTACACTCGCTATCCTGGACTACATTCAGAAGAGAGCTATACATCTCATTGGTGACCCTACCCTCACCCAAATGCTGCCATCTCTTGCCCAGCGACGTGCCGTTGGTGACTTCTCTTTCTTTTTATAGAGATATGCAAGGGCAGTGCTCAGATGAGCTTTCTTCCATAGTTCCTCCACCTGCTGCCCCCAACAGATCTACCACGGGAACAGAGCGAATGCACCCTTTTACTGTCCAGGTCACCAGACATAGAACATCTTGTTATGCCCGCTCTTTTGTCCCGATGACTTCCAAGCTGTGGAATTCCTTGTCGGCGCATGTTTTTCCTTCTCCTCCGAACCTCCAAACCTTCAAGTCCAGAATTAGCAAGTTGCCTGTTTCCTCCTTGTCGACACCCACGGTACGATAGTATTTAGGCTGTAAGCCATGGTAGTGTGTTGTTCAAATTAAAAAAAATAAAAAATCAGGTTGCCTAGGAGATGAAAATTTTAAACGTCATCTTTCGACAGTAAAATATGCGACGACTTTTTAATATAACTTTTATTTACTAGGAGTATAATCGAATTATTGAGAGAAGATGTCGTGTGGTTGCAAAGAGATTTTCACATAAACAGAGATAATTCGTTTCATGATTAGAATACTACTAAAGAATTTCTAAGAATGGAGTGTTTCGTCCAAAATTTCATAAGAGTAAAGCATTATTAGGGAACAAAGAGATTTGTGTGTTATCACTTATCACTTCATAATAAATGTTCGAAATTTGCAACGTTTACTTCGAGGCATTTCATGGCTCGTTTAATGATGGTACCCGTGACTCGAGAAAGGTAATCTTGCTCCATTGCGTTGAAGGCCTCTAATACTCTAGCTATCATATCTTGTTTTGTAGTAGGTGGTTCCTGCTAAACTTCGTTCTTAATGCACGGCCAGACACTAGTGGAGTCAAGTCTGGTTAGCGGGCCAGCCAACGTTGAAGGTTACGTATAATTCTAAAAATAATGAATAAATAATAAATTTCAAATATCAGCATTTGTGATATTTATTATGTTCCAATTCTTATAATCACTAATTTAAACTGGTGCTGCAGAGAAACTAACAACAAATAACTGGTGACAGCTAGTTGTTTGTTTTGAAGTTTTGCTAAGAATGTCTCAGCCATTTCCGGAAGAAATTACATGATTTTAGTTGGTTACACAAAAAACAGTAGATAACTTTAAAAGTTGAACAGGTAGGTAAACAGACCCTTATATCGTTGAAAAGGGAATACATTTTTTCAGAATATGGAAAAACATACAGGGTTTCCATTTGAGAAAACCATCTTATGAAGGTTTTAATTGAACTAAACTCGGCATTAAATTTCCATGACCCTGTATGCAATTAAGCCACCTTGAAAGCACAGATGGGAAGCTTAGCGATTCAGCTATTCCTAATGTAAATATTGCCGTTCTATCTTTCTTACTGTGAAATACACATGGTTGTAAATTAGTTACTCTCTTTTAATTTTTTTGAAAAAATTTTTATATCTTGAAAACAGTTAGTTTTAGGAATAGGTAAACTTGATGAAGATCCACCTAAAACGTTACGCAGAATCCAAAAATGCGATAATATACATACCGTTCTATTTAAAATAACGAATATGACGTCAACTTTCGGTGTAACCGGAAGGGATACGTGGATGTAATTATTTTACTTAAGTAGGCCATGCCTGAAAATACCGTTGCCAAAATTTTAAAATTCCAGTCGAAGTAGTTTATTAAATAATTCTAATGGGCCGCCACCGTGAGACACCTTGTATATTTATGTAAACATATAAAATATGAAACTGACCGCGGGTATGTGTTCTACGGTGCCTAGTTGGCTCTCTTTTAATTTAAACGTCGAGACCTCCTCATTAGTGAATTTTGTCTACGCAAATTCACAGACAAAGGTAATGCAAGTACTTCAAATATCTAATAAACATTTACAAATAACTCTTGACTAACAAACATTCGAAACCTGCAAAGTTCTCACCTAAGTTAACTTGATAAATTATTGGAATTCTCTTTTAAATTTATGTCTAAACTTTCACAAAGCGCACTGTCAGCACAGCTCCAGCCTAATTGTGTGGAGTAACTAGGTTTTTAATTAAAATTCATAAGAGTTTTCTATGTCGTCCAAATCTTACCTCTACCAGACACGTTCTCTAATTTGCGGAGGTGTTACTGGCGTTGAAAGAATTGGATTCTTGAGTTGAGACAATTGTGTGGTTTAATATTAATTAAGGGATGCCTTGCAAGTGCATGCTCAGGAAACAAGCTAGTAAATTAGAGAATGTCATCAGTTAACATAACTAATTAAATTAACAGCTGTCTCGTATACTTTAATTAGTCTATCTTTATATAAGTTAAGCATGTATAAGTAAAGCGTTGTTGAATTTTATTGGTTTATTTCAACTCAAACGTCGTGCAATTTAGTGATTGACCCGAAATACATTCTGCAGAGTGCAGCATATATTTTGCATATATGTGAAATAATAGCAGTAAAAGTTTGATCAAGAAATGTCTCAAAAACGTTGTTTGCGGTTTTTCTGTGATCTTGATTTATTTATTTCGTATGGTGCCACTTCTGAGACAACCAGATCTGTTGTTTTAAATAGCAATAATTTGATTTGGTTGTTGAATCTACTCATCATTTTGCGTACAAAGTCCTTATCGGGGTTGAATCATGAAAATATTAAGAAATATCGAGTTTTCCAAATGAAACAAAAATTAATTTGTTATTTATTGCTATTTTAGTGAATTTTCGTAGAAAAAATTCACTAATAGAGATATTCCAACTTCTGAATTTTGAAAAAAAAAATCACATCCGGGGTCAGTTTCAATTTTTATGTGTTATATATATATATATATATATATATATATATATATATATATATATATATATATATATATATATATATATATATATATATATATATATATATATATATATATATATATATATGTATGTATCACACCGATGACTCAAAAAATAATGGGCCGATTTTGATTAAATTTGGTGATTACCTTCATTTTGCAAATTGCTGAAATAACTTTGTTATCGAGGAAAATCAGCCCAGCTTTTCCCGGAAAATTTTGTGTGTCTATCAAAAAGAATTTATATCTCTCGAATTAACAAAGGAAGGGCAACCAAATTTGGTACGCTGGTTTACATCATTATATGTAAGTTACCTACCAAAATTTAGCTCTGTAGGTCAAAAGGCAAAAAAGTTATAGGCATTTAAATAAAAATTAATTGGGGTTTTCCTCAAAACGTCAAAATTGGCAACATTTAGGCAAAGAACTTGAATCTAATACGGGCTATGGAAAGAAAATGTCTCACGAAGAATGTTTCGTAAACCCTAAAGTCTTAGTTTCAACCGTCATTGTCCTTCATTTTACTAAAATATTTCCAGAAAATTCATTTAAAATAGACCCTTTCTCTGATGCTTGGCAGTAGCCTCAGCTATAAAGTTTATCTTGAGCTACATCTTAAAAAAATATTTCTACAATCACAGGGTGGCCCATAAGTGGTTGGTGATACAAATGCTCTTTTTTTTTAAAATTAAACACGTCTTATGTTATTGCATTTTCCATCGAACTATAATGCATGTTTGTAAGAAAAGAAATTCTGGACGCAGAGAGTGCGTTATGGTAGCGAATTTTGATCAAATGTTTCATATTTGATAGCCTAATTTGCTATTTACCTATAAGGCTGACCAAGAAACGAGTTTTTTCGGGAACACCTTAAGTTTACTTTCGGAAATGTTTGTACATTTTCAAACAATAAAGTTATTTTGATGAAACATGGCACATTGTTTTTACTATATAGGTTATACTGGTAACCAAATTTGATGCCTGCTTTCTTAAAAAAACACACACATATTTGCTATTAAAAACATTTTAATGAAAATTCACTACCATAACGCACATGCTGCGTTCAGACTATATATATATATATATATATATATATATATATATATATATATATATATATATATATATATATATATATATATATATATATATATATCACACCGATAACTCAAAAAATAAGGACCCTGCTTTGATAAAATTTGGTATGTACCTTCCTTTTGTAAATGGCTTGGATAAGTTCGTTAGCCAGAAAAATCGAACAAGGTTTTCCGGAAAAATTTTTGGTTCTGTTTCGGAAACAAAAATTATCTCAGAAAGAGAAAAGCTATGGTAACCAAATTTGGTACTTAAGTTTACGATTATAAAAGGAAACTAAATACCAAACTTTATATTTCTGTTACAAGAAAAAAAAGTTTAAGAAATATTTTGTGCCAGATTATTTCTATGAAAATTCACTACCATAACGAACTTGCTGCGTCCAGACTTTTTATGTGAACTAGTTTGTTAGCCAGGAAAATTTTGAGTTCTGTTCTGTTATTTCAAAAAATAAAAAAGCTGTGGTCGCCAAGTTTGGTAGGTAGGTTTACTAAATAAAAAGTAAAGCATACACCAAAATTTAGATTTCGATGTTATAAGAAAAAAAGTTATAAAAAAAATTTGGTGCCAGATCATTTCTATGAAAATTCACTACCATAACGCACTTGCTGCGTCTAGACTTTTTTTGCATATCCTGTAAAAGTGCCATAAAATTATGGTATTTTATAGGTTTTGATTTTTTACCACATCTAAAAGATAATAATATTAAAGACGATTATGTTCGTGCGTTAGCGAATAGGATTTTTATTTATTTAAAAGGACTTTTTTTTGATATATCGGTATTTTGTACTCATAATGGTATTATCATGGCTGAATGAGGCCAGAACCTACACAAAAAAAAATGTTATCAAATACAGATGTAGGTATTTTTCGCTGAAGTTCTTGTTTTCTTCTTTTGTTGTAGTTGTTTTTTTGTTTCTTCAACGTGGGTCTATTTCCGCGACTATGGCCAATCACCGACGCCAGGGAGCAGTTTCACCTCAGTATCCTGGTAATTTTGCCGAACCCCTGCCTTTCTGTAAGGAGGGCAGGGATCTTTAACGTGCATTAAAGGAGAACCCTAAGATTGAACCCAGTTACCCTTCGGTTGTTTTCTTCTCTGTAACCAGTTTTGCCTTTTACAGAATCGTCAGACAGGAGACAAATTGAATATACTTACATGCATTCATTAAATATATTCTAAATAAAAATCCGTTGCTATGGTAAAAGGTAAACATAAACATCTATAAAATATTATTATATTATAGTGAATTTTCGTAGAAAAAATTCCCTAATGGGGAGATCCCGAATTTGAATTTTGAAATTTTTTTTGCAAATGAGCGCGAACTAGGACGCCGAGAACCCATATCCGGGGTCAGTTTCAAATTTTATATGTTTATATATATATATATATATATATATATATATATATATATATATATATATATATATATATATATATATATATATAAGTATCACACCGATAACCCAAAAAATAATGGGGCGATTTTAATTATATTTGGCATGTACCTCCCTTTTGTAAATAGCTTGGATCAGTTCGTTAGTCAGAAAAATCGGACGAGGTTTTCCAGGAAAATTTTGAGTTTTCATTCGAAAAAAAGTTTTTATCTCACAAAATAATGGGCCAATGTTATAAAACTTGGCATGTACCTTCCTTTTGTAAATAACTTGAATATGTTCGTTAACTATGAAAATCGGACGAGGTATTCCGGAAAAATTTTGAGTTTTCATTTGAAAAAAATTTTTATCTCAAAAAATAAAAAATCTATGATAACCAAATTTGGTAGTTATGTTAACGATATAAAAGGTAGATTATACACCAAAATTTAGATTTCTATGTTACAAGAAAAAAAAGTTATAATAACATATTTTGTGCCAGATCATTTCTATGAAAATTCACTACCATAACGCACTTGTTGCGTCCAGGCTTTTTACTAGTATAATGCTGCGTCAGGACTTAAAGAAAAATTTTATAACCTTCCAAATGGGCAAACATTTTTTACACTAATGTAATTAAGTTCTATCTGTTAATTATAAAGAAATTCTTATATAGCGCATGCTTTCAGAATTGTTTCTACGTATCTGTAGATTCCAGTAAATTACCCATCACCTTCATTTCCGGTACTCTCATTTGTCCTATGTAATTAAATTTAATGTCTCGTATGAGTCTTCAATTATGTAATTGAGATGGCGTTTCTGTTTGCCTCGAGACGGTTTTATTTTTACTGTCCCCGTAGAGAAATTACTATTACTCGTTAGAAGAATAAAGAGCTAGGAATTACGAAGCCGCTATGAGGAATTATATAGTTATGGCTATTCTAAGAAACGTCAATTATTTCCAAAGGGAAATTTAAAATTAAAATCTTACAATAAAAGGCGAGGAAGACAAGACCAGAAGCTGCAATGTTTGAATTTTCACAAGTGGACGTACAATATTTAGTTAAACAAACAGCAGAATGTTGACAACATATAAAATTATACAGATTATTTACGTGTTACTGCAGCTACTTTTAAAATTAAGTATTTCGAAAACTGTTCATTTTAGAGTCATTCAACAAGTCATTTTGAAAAAATTCAAGAGAATACTATTTTCCAATGAAAAGTTTCCCAGATATTCTAAAAATAATACTCTGGACGCAGCAAGTGCGTTATGGTAGTGAATTTTCATAAAAATGTTTTTAAAAGCAAATATAAGAAAGCAGGCATCGAATTTGGTTACCAGTATAATCTACATATTAGAAACAATGTTCCATGTTTCATCAAAATAACTTTATTGTTTGAAAATGTACAAAAATTTCCGAAAGTAAACTTAAATTGTTCCCGAAAAAACTGGTTTCCTGGTCAACCTTATAGGATAATAGCAAATTGATTCAAATTTGAAGCATTTAACGAAAATTCGCTACCATAACGCACTTACTGCGTCCCGAATTTATTTTCTTACAAAGGTGTATTATATTTCGATGGAAAATGCAAAAATTCAATAACGTAGGGCGTGTTCGTTAAAAATATAGGTTAATAGCAAATTGATTCAAATATGAAGCATTTAATGAAACTTCGCTACCATAACGCACTTGCTGCGTCCCGAATTTCTTTTCTTACAAACATGTATTATATTTCAATGGAAGATGCAAAAATGCAATAACATGGCGTGTTCGTTAAAAAAAGAAAATTTGAATCACCAACGACTTATGGGCCAGCCTGTAATTGTGCAAATATTTTTTAAGATGTAGCTCAAGACACCCTATATTTAATATATACATTTTTTTTCATATCTTGTATAATAACGGATATATTGAGCTTTAATGATTTTTTTACGAAAATTGGACAAAAATTATATACCATTAAACGATAAACTCTATAGCTAAGACTACTGCCAAGCATCAGAGAAAGGGTCTATTTGAAATGAATTTTCTGCAAACATTTTAGTAAAATGAAGGACAATGACGGTTGAAACTAAGACTTCAGGCTTTGTAAAACATCCTTCTTGAGACATTTGATTTCCATAGCCCGTATTAAATTAAAGTTATTTGCCTAAATGTTGCCGATTTTGACGTTTTAAATCGCAACTTTGACGTTTTGAGGAAAACCCCAATTTATTTTTCTTTAAATGCCTATAACTTTTTTGTCTTTTGACCAACATAGCTAAATTTTGGTAGGCAACTTACCTATAAGAACATAAACCCGCGTACCAAATTGCCCTTACTTTGTTAATTCTGGAGATATAAATGTTTTTCAAAAAAAAAAACACAAAATTTTCCGGGAAAACACTTTAGAATTTGACATCCACAGAAAGGAAACCACTACTCTAAGTTTTATTTCGACTGACTCACACCTTAGTTTTCCACAAAAAATGAGCTAGTTTGAATTTTCTGGTTCACAGCTTAATATAGTTTCCCTTAGATAAAGGAAGATACAACAGATAGCTTAAATATATTGAAAATGTAGCTAAGTATAACGGTTACTTTGTCAGCTTAGTGGACAAGTTAGTCGATAAACATAAAACAAAGAAAATTTTAGCGGAATGTTTGACTTCCAGGAAAGATAAACCAGAAAAAACCGTTGTCTGCTTACCATTTCAACCGCGAATTACGAGAGGCTTTAATAGCAGTTTTAAGAAAGGCAATTTACAGCTAAGATTTTCTACAAAAGAAAAATACATTAAAGTTTACTTTGTAAAACAAAGGATAAAAATAAAAGCGCAGAAATGTCTGGAATATATAAAATAGATTATAAGGATTGTGAACATAAATATGTTGGGCAAACTAAAAGAACTATTGAAACTAGATTCACAGAGCATTTAGGGCAATTGAGATATGGCCCTATTAATAAATAATATACTGCTCAGCATATTTGGGATAATAATCATCATGTAGATAAAGAAAATCACACGATAATCAAAAATGTCAGGCAGTCGCAACAGTTAAATGCTTACGAAAGTATATAAATCCTTAGAAATTGGAACAAAAATGTTTCGATGAATAGAGTAGATCCGGTCCTGTATAGTCCATTGGTCGAACTGTTATCTATATAATCAGTGTGTCGTTCTTAGAAGGAATATTTGATAACGGCACACAGTATTACAAAAGCAGGTATACAATTTTAATTACAGGGATCTAAGACTCAACAGTGGGGGTCTGTTGTATACCTTCGTAGAGAATACTGTTCACAACTGCTTGAAAACTAGCATACAAATAGTAGTTCTAGTTTTTATTGGCTTAGTTTATTCATCCCTCTGATGACACTCACTTTGTTAGAGAAACGACGGTCAGGTCTAAAAACTCTATTGTGATGAATTGGGTTCTCCAAATTGTACTTATCAGTGCTCATCACAGGGTCCCATCTTCACTCACAGCTCACTAGATCTAAAAACTGTATTGTGATGAATTGGGTTCTACAAATTATACTTCTCAGTGCTTATCACAGGTTCCAATTTTCGCTCATTGAACCATGTCATTACGCGAAAGTGAAAGTAAAACCAGCCCGCTCTCGCACGACGTCAGAATGACAGAGGAATAAAATGAAAAATGATTTTATTGTAGAAGTTATTGTGTTTTAAGTGGGAGATTTAATACATTTTTAAAATACACTATATTTGTAGCTTGATGAACGGGCCCAATTAAATTTTCAGGCTGAACATGAAGCACATAATGAAAAGATCAATGTTTAGAGAAGAAAATTTTTACGGAACTATCGTTTTTATAAAGAAATTATGCCATTAGCTAAACGATGATTTGGTTAAAGGCATATTATAAAATATGATAAACGAAAGCATAAACTAAATATTGTAAACAAAATACGTTCTCGTCTTTATAACAACAATGATTTTAAAACAGTTTGTTAATTCTGTAATTAGATGTTTATCTATACGCTTAGGATAATACCGCGTAAACAAACACTTTTTACCTAGCCACAGCATAATAATAATAACGATTATCCTGTGACCTAGCCTCAATGGCCGAGGGTGTAATAATTTGAGAGGAGTCCCACAGGGAGGTGTCCTGTCCGCAATTCTTTTTCTCTTATATACAAATAATCTGCAGCAAATGTTGAGAATCAAAGTACAAATATATGCCGATGACCCTTCGTTCACTGTTGCGGCTAGTACTTCTCCAGAACTGGAGGTCTCGTGTGTTAAGGTTGTGAAAGGAATGTCTGATTGGTGTAGGGAAAATAGACTTATCTTAAATCTTGAAAAAACTGCTAACATAAAATTTGAAAATATCCACGCCAGACAAAGCAGTGATTCCAGTTTGTGTAATAATAAGGGTGTAGCAAATAATACCAAATTTTTAGGGATTATAGTAGATACATTTCTAACCTGGGAACCTCATGCCGATTATGTGGCGGCCAGACTAAATAGTGCCTACTTTGCTTTGTCTAATTTAGAATATACAGTGGGAGATGGTACACTTCGGTTGTTTTATCACGCACACGTAGGTAGTAGATTCAGGTATGGACTTATAGTCTGGGGAGCATCAGCATATACGCACAGACTATTCATCATCCAGAAACGTATTGTAAGAGTATTAGGTGGCGCAAAATATGATGAACACTGTGCTCCTCTATTTGTTTGCCTTCGGATAATGACGTTGTACTCACTATATCTTTTTGATTTGTCACTTTTTGTGAGAGAAAATCCAAAGTATCTTAATATGTTAGGAAACAACTAGAAATACAGGTATTGTTGCTGTACCTAAACACTCTATTTCACTTTTCCAGAAAGGAACAAAATATATGGCAATAAGAGCATATAACCATTTACCTGTGTACATAAAAATCACTGGGCTTGCACAATTTAAGAGAGAGCTAAATAAATATTTTTAGATCACCCATTTTATTCAATAAATGAATATTTTAATATTGGGTGATGCTTATTTGTATGTCTTTTGTCCCATTTTCATACATTGTAAAGACTTTTGAAAATACACATATGATGGTGTATTTGTCCATTGAAGAGTGCATGCGTAAAAGCGTATGTTGTGAAGGTTAATTGTTATTTTGTTTGCACAGTGTTCTGCATTTTATGCCCTTTCATGAGTTTCTTTTTATATGTTTTTGTTGTATACTAGGTATTGACTCCTTAACTATAGGTTCCGAACCTTTTTTATTGAGTCCCTAATTATAGACTTATAATCTTTATATATTATGCTCTGTGTAATGAGGTGCTACATATTATGTTTTGACGTGTTCCTTGCCCGTTTGGGATTTTATGAATTATTATTATTGTTATTGTTATTGTTATTATTATTATTATTATTATTATTATTATTATTATTATTATTATTATTATTATTATTATTATTATTATTATTATTATTATTATTATTATTATTATTATTATTATTATTATTATTAAACGGTTCAATAAATACGCTGCCTGATACGCGGGCGGCCCGTATTCAATTCTCGCGCGATCCATGTAACATTTCTTTTTGTTTCACTTTAATATTTGGTAGAAACAAAAGTTTCCAGATTTCATGCGTTTGAACCTAGGTTTCTTTAAAACGCCTGGATAACTTTGTCACGTTTCAGTCTAAAATTAAAACTTTCAGGGGACATTTTTTTTATTGTTGATATTTGAGAATTTTCATTAAGACAATTCACTAATAGGGAAAAAATTTTTTGTTGTTGAAAAAAAAACCGGTTCGATTAACTAAAACGAAATCATTCAGGTGATTTATAAGGAAAAATACCTGCGACGTTTTTGCCTTGGCAGATACTTTCCTTTTCTAAATATGACTTGAGCTTTCTTTTGGAAAGCTTTTGTAAATTTAATGAAATTTAAAAGTTTCTTTTAAAGAGACTTACAGTACCTAAATATACAAAATTTTAATTTTTCTGCTCCACAAAAAATTAAGGTTGTTCATTCTTGAACACAAGATTAAAATATTTTTTGATAATCGTGGTAATGGTAATGCTAACACTTTCAAAAAAAAATCTTTAAATGAGCATGTATTAGGATCTCTAAAATCTGTCATCAAGGTTTGGTTAAATTTAAATAAGTTATCAATGTTAGTAATATGCCGTACTTATAATGTAAAATTCTTATGAAAATTCACTAATACAACCCCCTTGCTGCGTCCTGAAATGTTCTAAGATTCTCTAATCAAAGCGTATTTGCTACGCAAATAATTTCTAAATTCTTCCATTCAAATGATATTTTTCTTTTGTTCAACAAAATTGAAAAACGGAGACCATTAATTTTATGATTAAATAAAATCTCAGAAAAGACTGATTGTTATCAAAACAAATCCCAACTAAATGAACGCAAAAAAACAGCAGGCTAAAGCTTTAAAGCTAAAAGCGTTGGAATAAAGCTCTGGAACCACGTCGCTCAAACAATAATCGACGTTTAAATGGAGATTTGCTACGCGGTCTTTAGTTTCAAAATTCGTGACTGTTGTGACACCCGGAGAAATCTAATTAGAACTCTGCAGGGTTTGTCCTATTCGATCAACATTGATTTAATTAAAAGTTTCATTGTAGATTATTAAACTAGTTGATAATTTGTGGTCACAAGTATTATAGACAGTTGAAATTAAATTTATGTCTTTAAACAAACAAACCAAGTACTTTTAACTTACCTTACTTTGAAATTATGGGATTGTTATTGAAAATGATGAACACCGTCCAAAGGCGACGTAGCCTTGTCCTCGAAATCATGACTCTGTTATTGATTGAGTCTGAGGTAAACATTACTCTGACATCTTTATAGTTTTTCGTCTTAGAACGCCAAAGTGATGATTTAAAACATCAAAATTGCATTTTTTAAGCAAATAACATGAAACAATTACGGGGTATGTAAAGAAAATGTCGCAAAAATGTGTTTTATAGAGCCTTAAGTTTCAACTTCACCGTCATTGTCCTTCATTTCACTAAAGTACTTGCAGAAAATGCATTCCAAATAGACCCTCTCTCTGTAACTTTAGTTTAAATTATATAGCTTGTGGTTTTACAGTACGTTTAAAGTAATTTTGACAAGGTTTCTTCGAATGGGCGAGAACTACGCCCCCTATGGGTCAATTTCAGTTTACATATATATATATATATATATATATATATATATATATATATATATATATATATATATATATATATATATATATATATATATGTTCGGAAAGATTTCCGCGGTCTTTAATGTGAGATATACTTGGTTCTCTGGTTGAACCGCGTCCAGAATTTATTAAAACTCGGCGTTTGGGCTTCTGTTTTAGAACCATTTTCAAGAGGTAAAAAAAATATGTAAGGACACTCTAAGGCCTCAATCTGCCTACTCCTTAGAGTGGTGGACGAAGGTGGCTTGGGTTGTTGTAGTTTGATTACGGGGCCTCAATCTGCCTACTCTCAAAATCTCGCTGGAGATCGTCTCTAAAGTCTCAGTGTGTTCAACGCCAGGCCTCAGAGAGATCTGGATCCAGATATCTGATATAAAAATAAGACTGTGGATAATGAAACTTGTTTTCCAAAGCCATCCCTACACAAACACAGAGAGAGAAAAGTGAGGGGCATGCCCTCTGCTTTAACTTTTCTATCAGACTCACTATTACCTAAAAGCTCTAGTCTTAAAAGCATTTTTGGCGCATAACAACAAGTCTGGACGCAGCAAGTGCATTATGGTAGGGACTTTTCACAAAAATGTTTTAAATAGCAAATATGTGATTTTTAAAGAAACCAGGCATCAAATTTGGTTGCCAGTATGACCTATATAGTAGAAACAGTGTACCATATATCATCAACAGAACTTTATGTTTGAAGATGTACAAAAATGCTTCGAAAATAAACTTAAAATGTTCCCGTAAAAACTAGTTTCTTGGCCAACGAACTTTATAGGTTAATAGCAAATTGAGCTGTTCAAATTTGAAGAATGTAATGTTTAATCAATTTGGACTGGGCAGATTTGTCTGGCTAACGTACTTATCCAAGCTACTTGCAAAAGGAACGTATTCACCAAATTTAATCAAAGTCGGCCCATTACTTTTTGAGTCATCGGTGTGATATATATATATATATATATATATATATATATATATATATATATATATATATATATATATATATATATACAGGGTGAGCCACGGTGGATGGAGTATTAAAAGTATATGGAGAATGAATCAACCGATTGCTCTGAAATTTTGGTTACGGATGTAATGGCGTATGAACTCTCGACCTAAAATATTTTTGAAAATGCAGTGTTGCCACATATACGTAAAACTGGCAAGATCTTCGTAATTTTAAATGGAACACCCTATATATTTTTGCTTTTTTTGAATTGTCGTCTCTTTTTGAGTAACTTTTGTTGATATTTTCCTATAACTTTCTCAAGTCGTTTTCGAGATAATAATTATTTTCTGAATTTATTACCAAAAATTTGACTTTCATTAAATCGTGTTTTCTCCTACCGACGAAGCGATTTAAAGATAATTTTTTAGCTACGGTTAGGCAAGGTCTAGGGGCATCTCCTCCAATAATCAAATGTTTAGAATATCATACAGGGTGAGTTAGAGAACGTTTTCTATAAGTGACTCGGAGAAATGCACGAAAGTCATTTTTTTTAAATAGAACGCCCTGTATATTTTCAAATTTTTTGGATCGTCTTCTCTTTTTGAGTAACTTTTGTTAATATTTCCCTATACCTATCTCAAGGCGTTTTCGATTTATGGTCACTTTTCTCTAACCTATCCAAGATTATTGGTCTTTTTGTATATCATAATGGGTGGGCCATGAAATTTCTATTTTGTCACTTTGTCATGACAACAGACATGCTGTTTATCTAAATAAATTTGACTTTAGTTATATTTACATTCTACTTGTATAGCTACAGCACAAATATGGCAGAAAATAATTATACAAACACAGTTTTAATGGATTTGTTTATTATTCATGGACAGTGCAATAAGATTATCAGCAGAACTTGTAGAAGATTTAATGATAAATATCCGAATTTGCCGCAGATGAATAACAGAAAGTTTCTACGAATTCATAGGAATTTTATAAAATCTGGTGCGTCGTTAAGAGATGCAAGAAATCTACCCAAACCTGTGACATCTGACGAGGTAAATGAAATCAATGTGCTAGCGTATTTTCATGCGAATCCCCAGTATTCCATACGTTGTGCTGAACAGGATTTAGGATTGCCATATTCATCCATTCGAAGAATACTAGTAAATCATAAAATGCATAATTATAAATTTACAAGAGTTCAATTTCTCACGCCTCAGGATTATCTACAGAGAATAGAGTTGTGTGAAATGTTAGTTGTGCGTATGCAAGAGGACCCCAATTTTTTAAAGAAAATGATATGGACTGATGAATCCAAATTTTCTAGGGAGGGGATTTGTAACACACGAAATCGTCACTATTGGGCCACAGACAACCCCCACGTTACTAGAGAGGCTGGTTTTCAAGTCAAATTTAGTTTAAATGTTTTTTGTATGTTATTGGATGACAAAATAAAATATTACATATATGACGAAAAATTGAATTCCAGAAAATATTTAGATATAATTAGAACAATTGTGGAAGGCTTCCTTGATAATCTGTCAATTGAAACATATAGAACTTGTTGGTATCAACTCGACGGGGCTCCTGCACATTGTACATCCGAAATTAGTATGGAGTTGGACCGGCTTTTCGATGACCGTTGGATCAGACGTTTGGGACCGTGTAACTGGCCTGCGAGGTCCCCTGACCTTACCCCGTTAGATTTTTATTTTTGGGGTATTCTTAAAGATCGAGTTTATAAAACTCCAGTCCACAACAGGGCAGAATTAGAACGTCGAGTGATTCAAGAGATTGAAAACTTGGACCCCGCTGAAATAAGAGCTGCTACAACAAACGCCGTGCATCATCGTATACAAAACTGTCTGGAAGTTAACGGTCAACATTTCGAACAATTATTATAGTTTTAAGATTTTTATACATATTTATTACTGTCATTGGTATTATTTGTTATTGCTACTTGGCCTTTTTTACTATTATCGCTGATTAGGTATTAGTTTTTCCAAATACTGATAGTGTTATTGTTCTCATAACGACGAACCAAAATTTATAAAATTCCTACGAATTCGTAGAAACTTTCTGTTATTCATCTGCGGCAAATTCGGATATTTCTCATTAAATCTTCTACAAGTTCTGCTGATAATCTTATTGCACTGTTCATGAATAAAAAACAAATCCATTAAAACTGTGTTTGTATAATTATTTTATGTCATGTTTGTGCTATAGCTATTCAAATTGAATGTAAATATAACTAAAGTCAAATTTATTTAGATAAACAGCATGTCTGTTGTCATGACAAAGTGACAAAATAGAAATTTCATGGCCCACCCATTATGATATACAAAAAGACCAATAATCTTGGATAGGTTAGAGAAAAGTGACCATAAATCGAAAACGCCTTGAGATAGGTATAGGGAAATATTAACAAAAGTTACTCAAAAAGAGAAGACGATCCAAAAAGTGTGAAAATATACAGGGCGTTCTATTTAAAAAAAATGACTTTCGTGCATTTCTCCGAGTCACTTATAGAAAGCGTTCTCTAACTCACCCTGTATGATATTCTAAAGATTTGATTAATGGAGGAGATGCCCCTAGACCTTGCCTAACCGTAGCTAAAAAATTATCTTTAAATCGCTTCGTCGGTAGGAGAAAACACGATTTAATGAAAGTCAAATTTTTGGTAATAAATTCAGAAAATAATTATTATCTCGAAAACGACTTGAGATAGGTATAGGAAAATATCAACAAAAGTTACTCAAAAAGAGACGACAATTCAAAAAAAGCAAAAATATATAGGGTGTTCCATTTAAAATTACGAAGATGTTGCCAGTTTTACGTATATGTGGCAACACTGCATTTTCAAAAATATTTTAGGTCGAGAGATCATACTCCGTTACATCCGTAACCAAAATTTCAAAGCAATCGGTTGATTCGTTCTCTATATACTTTTAATACTCCATCCACCGTGGCTCACCCTGTATATATAAACATATAAAAATTGAAACTGACCCCGGATATGTGTTCTAGGGGGCCTAATCAGCGATCATTTGAAGAAATTTTTTCAAAATTCAAAAGTCGGGATCTCCTCATTGGTGATTTTGTTTTTTAAGAAAATTCACTAAAATTATATGGCGTTTCTTTCAAACAGATAGCTGATCCCATGAAAATGGCCCCTTCAGAGATGCTTCCGTTTATATTATTTGTTAATTCTTGAGTTATTTGGATTAAGTGTGGTACATTGTTTCTACTATATAAGTTATACCGGCAACCAAATTTAATGCTTCCATCCATAAAAAAATACATAGAATTATGTAGTTATTAAAAACATTTTTTGGAAAATTCTGTACCATAACGCACTTTCTGCGTCCAAATTTTTTTTGTGTTTTCACAGAAATAATTTATGGTAAAATTTTTGTAAAATGTTAGCAATTAATAATAAATCAATAAGTTGTTGCAAACAAAGCGTTTGGGATGCCATGTCAAAAATTGTTTTCGAATTTACGTAAAAAAAATGTTTAGCAAATTTTAGTGCAATAACTCTTTTAAAATTTTCGTGAAAAATTATAATATTTGTAAAAATATCCTTATTTAAAAAAATATTTCTGCCAAATAGCTTTAGCGAATAATTATCTCGTGACAGGTGGAGTTTTTGTGTATATTGCTTTGATAGGTTTGTTCCCCAGGAAAGTACGACCAGTTTTTTCGGGAGATTTTTAAGTTTGTGTCCCGGAAATGTTTGTCATTTTTAATCAAAAAAGTTATTTTAATGAAATAGTGTACATTAACATTATAATGAAAATTCGCTACCATAATGTACCTGTTGCGTCTAGCTTTATTTTATAAGAATCTTTTAAAACATCACAAAAAAAGTTCGGGACGCAGCAAGTGCGTTATGGTAATGAATTTTTATGAAATGCTTCAAACTTGGATAACTCAATTTTCGATAAACTTAGAAAGTTGAATTTTGGTATGTAGTAAAACCTTTTCCAAGGCAACATTTTCGCGAAATGTCATTAAAATAAGTTTGTAATTTTCGGAGAAAAAATTTTTTCGAAAGAAAATTCAAAATTTGAAGAACTCAATTTTCTATAAACCTAGAAAGCTGAATTTTGTTATGTGGTAAGGTCTTTCTCAAGGCAACATATCCACCAAATTTAATTAAAATATCTTTGTAATTTTCGAAGAAAAAAATTTGTTTCGAAAGAAAACTCAAAATTTTTCCGGAAAACCTTGTCTGAATTTCCCGACTAACGAACTCATCCAAGCCATTAATAAAGGAAAGGCACTTGCCGAGTTTCATCAAAATCTGTTGATAATTTTTTGAGTTATCGGTTGGATATATATATATATATATATATATATATATATATATATATATATATATATATATATATATATATATATATATATATATATATATATATATATATATATATATATAAACACGTAAAAATTGAAACTGACCCCGGATATGGGTTCTAGGGGTCCTAGTTCGCGCTCATTTGAAAAAAATTTTGCAAAGTCCCACCATCGATACCTCTCTATTAGTGAATTTTTTTAAAAAAAAATTCACTAATAACAAATATTACATAAATTGTAGTGGGAAAAACATTTCGACTGTTTTTTCCAGAAGCTCTAGTTGCCATAGTTATCGAGATATGAATATCGCTCACCTAATGAATCCCTCTGTATATCTCAGCTGTGATGCACTTTTCAAATATTTTTTGTACCGCTTTTACATATGCTGTGTTAGGTACTATCAAGGCATGCTAGTTTTATTTGTGATCATCCCAAAAGCAAACGTAAAATGACCATACCCCTTCAAGATTTCTCTGCGCAACTGCTTTTTTGACGTCATAATCGAGATGCTCGTGTATAGCTAAACAACTTTCCCCATTTGAACCACATTGTATCTCCAATAATAACGAAGGTGACTATTGTAAATTATTCCCGTGAACAAGCGTATTCAGATCTAGATATCTCTGGAACTATACAGAATCGACTAGAACGTGTTAGCATCATAAGATGGATCGAATTTGCAGTTGAACCAGCCGGCAAAATACATAGCGTTCCACTTAGAAAAATAAACATAATATGTCAATCTCAGCAATTCGATGCGCAATTGTTTTACTTTTGGGCGTCAGAATCGAGATGCTCGTGAAAAGATGAACAATTTTCCACATTTAAATCACATTGTAGCTCCAATAATGACGGAGATAGCTATTCTAAACGATTCCTGTGAACAGCCTGTATAAGAGGTTCGTAACTCAGACAAAAAATATAGAACAAGACTCAGGAAAAGTAAAAAGAAAATAACACTGTAATAGAAATATTTAGAATAAGACTCAAGGTTTCAGGAAAAGAGAAAAGGTCAGGACGCAGCAAGTGCGTTATGGTAGTGGATTTTTATGAAATGCTTCAAACTTAGATAACTCAATTTTCAATAAACTTCAACAGTTGAGTTTTGGTATGTAGTAAGGTATTTCTTAAGGCAACATATCCACCAAGTGTCATTGAAATAACTTTGTAATTTTCGGAGAAAAAAATTTTTTTTTCGAAAGAAACCTAAAAATTTTAAAAACTCTTTTATAAACTTATAAAGTTTCATTTTGATATGTAGTAAGGCCTTTCTCAAGAAAATATATCCACCAAATTACATTAAAATAACTTTGTAATTTTCAGAGAAAAACATTTTTTTCGAAAGAAAACTCAAAATTTTCCCGGGAAACCTGGTCAGATTTTCCTGGCTAACGAAATCATCCAAGCCAATAATAAAAGAAAGGTACCTGCCCAGTTTCATTGAAATCGGTTAATTATTTTGTGAGTTACCGGTTGGATATATATATATATATATATATATATATATATATATATATATATATATATATATATATATATATATATATATATATATATATATATATATATATATATATATATATATATATATATATATATATATATACAGGGTGTTCAAATAAGGGCACGGACCGGCTATATCTCGAAAACCGTCACAGCTGCAGCTTTAGGCAAAAAACTAGCATAAGTAAAGTAGCCATGAGAAAATGTTGTAAATTATTTTCAGCTTCCTAAATCTGCCGCTAGGTGGCGAAAATGCCATGGCATACCTAAAATCATTAATTTCTCGAAAATCTTAAAGCATAACATAAACTGGTTTTAGGTAATTTGTGATGAACGTTAACTTACCTACAACTTCTGTTAAAAAAAAATTTCCTTATAGACCAGTGGCGGAGGTAAGGGGCGAGGATTTTTTTAAATAAACAAATGCCTATAACTTGATAACCAGTAGAGATAATTTCAAGATTTTTGGCTTGTTGGAAAGAGATCTCATAAGAAATTCCACGCATTAGTATTTTAAATTCACAGTCACACATGCACAAAATATAGAGGGCGTTAGAGTAGACGAGTCTAGTTTTATTAAATTTTATGAAAAATTTCAAATGGCAGCATAGTATTATAATATAACTATCGAAAAGTAGATGAAGTTAGAAAGAACTCAGTGAAAACCCAAAACGAATATGTTTTTTCGTTTCAGAGAAAACTCGAATTTTATGTATTTTCGTGCTTATTATGCCATTTCTCAAAATTAAATATGAATATAGCAAAATCTCTATAGAATATTTGTTTTCAGGCATCGTTATACAAATTAACATAGTTACCAATAACAATTAATCACTTTAATATGAAATATATTTATTACCTTATCATAAAACTAAGATACAAGAGGCAATAGGTTATATTCGTAAATTAGGTGATTGTATTATGAAGACGAAACTATATGAATGTAAAACACCTAAAATTTAACTAACATCTGTACACCCTACGCACTAAAGCAAAATACGATAAATATTATTTGATTATATCCCTGAAGGTATCTACTTTAAATTAGAATACCATGTCTGTCAAGTGGACACGAACACGGAATGAACTCAAACTTCATTACAATCGTTATACAAATTAACGTACTTACCAATAGCATTTATATCACTTTAAAATGAAATAAATTTATTACTTTATTAAAATTACAATACAGAAGTAATGGAGAGGTCATGAAAAAATTAATTAATATTATGAAAACAAAACACTTTTCATTAGGCGTTTAGAGAAAATGCTAAGTATTTATTTTGAAAATTCATTCCATACATGTCTCTATCATAATATAGTAATAAATACAAGCATTGTCTACAATCATTTAAACACTTGTTAATACACATGTAAAATTCATATGCAGTTTTGTACTTCAATCAATGTGGTGCATGTGTTGTCAGCGAAGGTAAGACAATTGAAAGAATTTGTTTTATAGACGTCAAAATCTTATGTTCAATTTATTACTGATCTTATTAATTATTTGTAGTGTTTCTGTGTGTTTTTTATTGATAGTTAGTATTTTACGTTTTCAGGATATCTTATTCCAACGAGGAAGCATCTGATATGTTTGAAATTTATTTACAATGTTTTCGGAATTCTGTTATCGCATCACGAGAATATGTATTAAGGTACCCCCATAGAGACATTACTCAAGAGAGGTGTCTAGTCGCATTGCAAGATATATGCGGGAAACTGGATCTGTAAGGCACACCGGGAGACAAGTCAGAGCTCGTAGGATTAGAAATGAAGAAAACATTACTAATGTAATTGCTCTTGTTACCACAAATCCACATATTAGTGTACGACAAATTTCTAGAAACTTAGGTGTGACTGTAGGATCTGTATACAATATTTTAAAAGACCATAATATGCACCCATATCACATAGTATTGCATCAGGCGCTAAATGAAGCTGATTGTGACCACAGACTGAATTATTGCCATTGGATGCTGAGCATCCTAGAAGAAACACCACGATTTCTATCCCAAATACTATGGACAGATGAAGCAACATTTTCAAATTGTGGATAAGTCAATCTCCATAATATGCACTATTGGTCGGACAGTAATCCCCATTGGATGAGAGAATTAGATCGGTAAAATCGATGGACTCTAAACGTATGGTGTGGTATAGCTGAAGGGAAATTTGTTGGACCATATTTTTTACGGAGATCTGTATTTAAATTTTTTAACTCAAAGCTTAAAAATGTTATTGGAAGACATTTGCCTAAAAACAAGATTAATAATGTGGTTGCAACATGACGGGTGTCCAGCACACTTCGCGCAAATTGTATGCGAATATCTTAATGTTCAATTTCCAAATCGGTGGATAGAAAGAGGAAGCTTATTTCCATGGCCACCCAGATCACCTGATTTGACTTGCATAGATTTTTATTTATGGGGGAGGGTGAAAGATTTGGTATATCAAACTCTAAAAACGACTAGAGAAAATATGATGGATACAAGTTGCTGTTAATAGCATATCTACGGCTGAAGTTCAAACGGCGGTAGCCTCTACTCGTTAGAGATTAGTTAAATGTATACATAAAAACGGACAGCAGTTTGAACATTTGTCAATAATTATGTTAGTTAAATTTTAGGTGTTTTACATTCATATAGTTTCGTTTTCATAATACAATCACTTAATTTACGAATATAACCTTAAATTCGATTATTGGCTCTTGTATCTTAGTTTTGTGATAAGGTGATAAATATATTTCATATTAAAGTGATTAATTGTTATTGGTAACTATGTTAATTTGTATAACGATGCCTGAAAACAAATATTCTATAGAGATTTTTCTATATTCATATTTAATTTTGAGAAATGGCATAATAAGCACCAAAATACATAAAATTAGAGTTTTCTCTGAAACGGAAAAACATATTCGTTTTGGGTTTTCACTGAGTTCTTTCTAACTTCATCTACTTTTCGATAGTTATATTATAATACTATGCTGCCATTTGAAATTTTTCATAAAATTTAATAAAACTAGACTCGTCTACTCTAACGCCCTCTATATTTTGTGCATGTGTAACTGTGAATTTAAAATACTAATACGTGGAATTTTTTATGAGATCTCTTTCCAACAAGCCAAAAATCTTGAAATTATCTTTACTGGTTATCAAGTTATAGGTATTTGTTTATAAAAAAAAATCCTCGCCCCTTACCTCCGCCACTGGTCTATAAGGAAAATTTTTTTTAACAGAAGTTGTAGATAAGTGAACGTTCATTACAAATTACCTAAAACCAGTTTATGTTATGCGTCAAGATTTTCGGGAAATTAATGATTTTAGGTATGCCATGGCATTTTCGCCACCTAGCGGCAGATTTAGGAAGCTGAAAATAATTTCCAACATTTTATCATGGCCACTTTACTTATCCTAATTTTTTTCGAAAGCTGCAGCTGTAACGGTTTTCGAGATATAGCCGGTCCGTGCCCTTATTTGAACACCCTGTATATATATATATATATATATATATATATATATATATATATATATATATATATATATATATATATATATATATATATATATATATAACATATAAAAATTGAAACTGACCCCGGATATGGGTTCTAGGGGTCCTAAATCGCGTTCATTTGAAATTTTTTTTTTGCAAAGTCTCACCATCGATACCTCTCCATTAGTGAATTTTTGAAAATAAAAATTCATTAACATGTTTTACACTGTTCTTTTTCTTTTGGTTATCGTATCGGCACTTCGTAAAAGCGAAACAGTCAGAAGAACGATTTAAAAAAAAGTCATAAAAATTAATTATGAGTTTTATATAACAAATAATTAACTTATCTAAGATTATGTTTCTACAAATTATGAATTAGGCAGTACAGTAATTCGATGATCATACATGATTTTAAATAAAAACAAAGAACACTATTAACCAAAAGTGAACCTCTTGAACAAATATAATTTTAAATGGCTTTAACAAACACCAACAATTTCTCGTATTAAACATCTTCTCTATTATCCGTAGTTAACATATTTCGTTTAGCAAACAGAAGTAATAATCAACATGAAGAAGCAGCGAATTACTTGTTTGCTCCTCAAATAGCATCTCGAAAATCTTCTTCCTTTAATCCACTTATGCAGTATCACAATTCTAACTTCCATTCTTGAGACTTAATAATCTTTAGTAATTTAAATTAGGTTTCATCTAGAGTGCTATTTATAAACCGTGTTCACAATTTTGATTCATATATATTAAACATATAATTAGTCTCTGTTTGTTGTTATATTAATGGGAACTTTCAGTAATAAAATAAATTGGCTCCATAAGGAATTTGTACCGGTTTGGAGCAATCAAGGGGTTGTTTTTGTTTTCCTCCATATTCGAGAGACGCGGTTTCACTGGTGCCAGGGCTGGCGTCTACTGGAATTACCCGCATATACAATACAAAGTTTCCCGAGCATCGGCCTCATCTCTGCCAGTCTGCTGTGTGTTATCTTCCAGATCGGCTCTTCAGACTTAAAAGACGCAATTTTCACACTCAGCCAAACGCACCATTGTCTGTAAGGAAAAAGCTCTCATATTTCTGCAGAGGATTAGCGCAGGGGAGAAATGCTGCTTCAGCGATATTACGTGTACTGGAATAAGAATGAATATGGAGTTCTTTACTGTTTGCTCCAACAAGCAGACAGCAGTTCATAATTATAAACGGGTGGATTACAAAATTATTAATAGATGTTGGGTTCCTTGAGTTTTATTATGTTGCTAGTTAAAGAAACTTCGACAAACATTGCTTGCTCTAGCATTTAGACGTTTAATTTACTATAAAAAGTGGCTTACTTTGATTTGTCGAAACTGTTTTTAGTTGTGATTCAGTCAAAAGTTTCGTTAATGCTCTGTATTTAGTAAACGAACTTTCTTACCCAATTAGCAGCATGTTAAGCATTATGCTAATAACAAAGGCAAAAAATGTTCAGCACGCAGCACGTGCGGTATAGTAGTGAATTTTATTAAATGCTTCAAATTTGAATAACTCTATTGTCTATAAACTTAGATAGTTGAATTTTGGTCTGTAGTATTTCCCAAGGCAACAATTTTATTAAAATAAATTTGTGGTTTTCGAAGAAAATTTTTTTTCGAAAGAAAACTCAAAAGTGTCCTGGAAAACCTTGTCCGATTTTACTGGCTAACTAACTCATCCAAGCCATTAATAAAAGAAAGGCACTAGCCGAGTTTCAACGAAATCGGTTAATTATTTCTTGAGTTATCCGTCGGATACACACACACACACACACACACACACACACATATATATATATATATATATATATATATATATATATATATATATATATATATATATATATATATATATATATATATATATATATATATATATATATATATATAAACCTTTGACATCTCTTATAAATAAGTGTGTGGAAAGGGGTACATTTCCCAAGATATTTATGAGAGCAGTTTTAATCCCTTTGTATAAAAAGGGCAACAGAAGATGCATAAATAACTACCGACCTATTTCGCTAATTTCAAATGTAGCAAAAATATTCGAAAAAATATTGAAAATTAGAATAAATAAGTATTTAGAAAAATTTAATACCATTTCACAGAGTCAATTTGGCTTTAAAAAAGGAATTTCGACACAGGAGGCCATACAGTTGTTATCAGCAAAAATTATTAGAGGCCTAGACCATCATAAAAAGTTATTTGTATATTCTTGCACCTGCAGAGAGCATTTGATACTGTTGACCATGAGCAGCTACCCAAAAAATTAGAAAGCATAGGCTTCCGAGGTATAAACCTGGAACTTTTTAGAAACTACTTGCAGGATAGACAGCAATGTGTAGATATTGGGGGAGTAATAAGTGCATTTAGGGAGGTGAAATGTGGCATACCACAGGGGACTGTCCTGGGCCCTATACTATGCTGCATCTATATCAACGATTTGTATTTATATGGAAATATTACATCTGGAAACGTAATAGGATTTGCGGATGATACAGTTGTTTATTACGAAGGCAGTTCATGGGTCGAGGTCAAAGCGGTGGCAGAAAATCATTTTCAACAAATGATGTCTTGGTTGGAAGAAAACTCTTTGAGTTTAAATGTTCAAAAAACGAAGTTTCTGAAATTTTCAATTTATCGCCTTTAGCGAACTGACCAACACCTTCGTTGGAATAATCATATTGAGGCCACAGTCAAAAAACTCAAAAGCTTACTGTATCGCATGAAAATTTTGAAAAACTTTTTACCTGTACAAGTGCTGAGAAAATTATACATCTCGTTAGTGGAGCCTCATCTCCGTTATGGTATAATTGCCTGGGGTGGAGCTTCTCCTTCATACCTTGAATGTTTGAACAAAATTCAAAGAAGGATATTGAAACTGATCTACAACTTGAAAAATACTTGCCCTACGGATAGGCTGTTTGAGGTGACACAAGTTTCGGACTTATCTCAACTTTACGCCTACGCGGTGCTTGTATCTACAAGGCAGAGGCTACAATCGCAATTAACAGTCAATATTTCCTACCAAACACGACAAGCTGAGCTGGTGAGTAATATGAGATGTAACCTTTCGTTCGGACAGAGATGCTATACGTACACATGTACTCGACTCTTGAATGCTTTACCACCTTACTTTAAACAATTTACGATGGCAAGATACAGATGTGAAGTGCGTAGATGGATATTTAATAATCGACCGCTTGTACGCGCGCTTTTGGGATAACAGCAGTAGTGTTGTATTTGTGTGGCGTGTAAGTGGGCGCGCGCGCGCGCGGGAATGTGTGTGTAGGTGTGAGACTGTGCCTATGGATGTGTGTGTGATTGTGTGTGTGACTGTGTGTGTGTATATATGAGTGTTGTGTAAGAGTGCATATGCGTGTGCGCGTGCACGGGCGTGTATATGTATGCGTGTGTGAATGTATGTGCGGACCCTATTTTATGTGTGATTGCCTCATGGTGCTTGTCTCGAAACTCTATCCTGTCTGCATACTGTTGATTAGATAATGCCGCAAGCAAGGCTAAGCCTTAAGCGGATATTGCTTATTGTACTTACGTTTAGAAAGTAAGAAAGATTGTATATTGTTAAGTATAGTTTTGTAAATGTTGGGAAATAAACGTGTTATTATTATTATCATTATTATATATATATATATATATATATATATATATATATATATATATATATATATATATATATATATATATATATATATATATATATATATATATATATATATATATATATATATATATATATATATATATGTGTGTGTGTATGTATCACACTGAGACTTCAAAAAATTATGAGCCGATTTTGATTAAAATTGGTGGGTGCGTTTCTTTTTCAAGTGATTTGGATAAGTCTGTTAGAAAAGAAAAAGGAATCAGTTTTTCCTGGAAAATTTTGGGTTTTCTTTCGGGAAAAATTTGTATGGCAATCAAATTTAGTACACAGGTTTTATTATAAAAGGTATACTACATACTAAAATTTAGATTTTTAAGTTAAAAGAAAAAAAAGCTATAGGCATTAAAAAAAATTGGATGTCACTGATGACCAGAGAAACGCACAAAACTAAAATATTGTGGGTGAATAACAAACTATATTATATATTACAGACCAAGATTAAATTTTTTGGGGCAAAATGGTCCAGAAATACGGGAAAAAGTACTTAGAAAAGTTTATAGTTTTTCTTCTTAAAACGGCAAAATCGCGATTGAAAACGTCAACTCAGTTCTGAGGTTGTATTGTGTTACCGTATTTCTACGGTAAAGCTCAACATAATTGTTATTATACAAGATATGAGAAAAAATGTATACGCTAATTATAGGGTGTCTTAAGATGCATCTTATAAACATATTTTGACGATCACAGGATGGTCCATAAGTCGTTGGTGATCCCTACAATTGTTTTTTTCGAACACTCTTATATTATTGCATTTTGCATTTTTTATCGAAGTATGATGCATGTTTGTAAGAAAAAACATCCAGACGCAGTAAGTGCATTTTGGTAGCGAATTTTCATTAAATCCTTCAAATTTCAATAACTCAATATGCTATTAACCTAAGGTTTGTTGGCTAGGAAACCAGTTTTCTCAGAAACATTTTAGGGTTATTTTCGGGAAATTTTTGTTCGTTGTTCATCATAAGTAATTTTGATTAGATATGGTACATTGTTTCTACTATATAGACTATACCGGTAACCAGATTGATGCCTGCTTGCATTAGAGATACATTTTCTATTAAAAACATTTTTATGAAAATTCACTTCCATAACGTACTTGCTGCGTCCAGACTTTTTGAAAGTTCATATTGTTCTCAGTATGTGGTTTGTATCATGCACGTTACCTAGAAATGTCTGTTTCAATTTAAGAAGGTTTAGTTCTGTCTATTCATATTTATTAGTCTTGTACGTATCAGTCAATCGCCGGGAAAGACGGCCCGTGCTGGACTGTCATTCCACGAGCATATAGATCTTTATGTTTATGAACCGTGATTACACGAGTTAGGCGTGTTACACTCTTCTTTAGGATTTTTCACCTCTCAAACTAGCCAGTTCATTATTAAATGTAAGTTTATCTCTAAAAAGATACACTACACGACCGACTTGCTAGCAATACACCGAGTTTTTGGATGTACAACTTTACGCATACACTGGTAGATCCTCGGCTAATGAAATCCCGGTCCGCGAGTTACTTTGGCTACACGGCCTTTTTAGGTTAGTTTATGTTTAATTGTGAGTGGGCCATAACGGCCCTTCCACTGCGACCTGACTCATTCCTAATTGTCTTATATTTCACACAACTGCAGGCTGCTACAGCGGTTGATAACTTTTGTGCGCGAAAGTTGATCTAGATCTGCTGGTGAAAGTTGTGTATTGCCAAAGAGCAGATGTCTTGTCCCCTTCGCAGCCGATCAGGAGCATAGAACGTCCTCTGTTGTTTCGTCACTCAGTCAGCACTCTGTTTCTTGTCCGAGCCGAATTCGGTGGATGTGGTGACGCAAGCGGAAGTGTCCTGTAGACAGGCCGACTAGTATTCTCAGTTGCTGTCTGTTGAGCTCTAGAAGTTTTTTAGTCCTTGACTCTGAAAGGTCGTTTTTAAAAGTCTTAGAGTGTGTTAATTCTGGCAAATTTTGCCAATGTGGGGTTGTCCTTCTATCTTCCTAGGTCTTTAGGGTACGCTTTGCTGTGTAAGAGGACATCCCCAGCAAAGGTTCTGGTCCTATAAAGCCCTCCTAGACACCCCATCCCCTGGCAAGTTCGTCGGCCGCTAGATTGCCATCAAGGTCCGAGTGACCCAGTATCCAGACCAACGGCACCTTATTTCAGCTGCTTAGTTGTTGAGGGCAGACTTACAGCTCCACATCGTTTTTAAATTGCAACCGTACGAAGCAAGTGCCTTTATTGCAGCTTAGGTCTCTAAATGTATTTTTAACGATTTGTGTGTGCAATGGTTTTGTATAATTTCCCTTGCACACATCTCGACGGCATACGCTTCTGCCTGACGTCTACTTGCATACTTTCCGAGCCTAGATAATATTATTGCATGGATCCTGCTCTCATGTGTGCCAGTTCCTCCCCCTAATCGGTGTTGGAGCCGACAATGTACCAGCAGATATCTGCTCTCAGTAGGATCGTTTCACCCTGCGTAACTGGCTACACGGACTGTGGTACGCTGGGCGAAGAGCTAGGGTCACCATACCGCAGGGCGAGCCTTAAGTGTGACTGGGTGCTGTATCTGCGGTTAGTTATGTTTTATTTGAAAGTAAGGATCTCGAATCAGGTAGATTTTTACGAAAATTTACTTAAAACTACTTTTAGCGAAAGACTAGATGCATTCTCGCAACAATTAGAACCGTAGACCGGTTTCGCTCTCATTAGAGCTCTTCAGTACGGCATACTAATTGCAGCAAAAATGCACCAAAAATAACACGGCTATCGTATAGCCAGTCTTAAAACACTAAGTGAGTAGCGAACGTGTCGCCACCTAGTTCGGAACCAAGTACTTGTTGTCACGCCCGCTCCAAATAATACAGAGTATTAAAAATAGAGACGGTATACAACTAACTAACAATTCAAAAAATTGTTAGCCCTGGCCCATTTCTACCCCAATATAGGGACAAAGTATGTAAGACTAGTGTTATTTTTGGTGCATTTTTGCTGCAATTAGTATGCCGTACTGAAGAGCTCTAATGAGAGCGAAACCGGTCTACGGTTCTAATTGTTGCGAGAATGCATCTAGTCTTACATACTTTGTCCCTATATTGGGGTAGAAATGGGCCAGGGCTAACAATTTTTTGAATTGTTAGTTAGTTGTATACCGTCTCTATTTTTAATACTCTGTATTATTTGGAGCGGGCGTGACAACAAGTACTTGGTTCCGAACTAGGTGGCGACACGTTCGCTACTCACTTAGTGTTTTAAGACTGGCTATACGATAGCCGTGTTATTTTTGGTGCATTTTTGCTGCAATTAGTATGCCGTACTGAAGAGCTCTAATGAGAGCGAAACCGGTCTACGGTTCTAATTGTTGCGAGAATGCATCTAGTCTTACATACTTTGTCCCTATATTGGGGTAGAAATGGGCCAGGGCTAACAATTTTTTGAATTGTTAGTTAGTTGTATACCGTCTCTATTTTTAATACTCTGTATTATTTGGAGCGGGCGTGACAACAAGTACTTGGTTCCGAACTAGGTGGCGACACGTTCGCTACTCACTTAGTGTTTTAAGACTGGCTATACGATAGCCGTGTTATTTTTGGTGCATTTTTGCTGCAATTAGTATGCCGTACTGAAGAGCTCTAATGAGAGCGAAACCGGTCTACGGTTCTAATTGTTGCGAGAATGCATCTAGTCTTACATACTTTGTCCCTATATTGGGGTAGAAATGGGCCAGGGCTAACAATTTTTTGAATTGTTAGTTAGTTGTATACCGTCTCTATTTTTAATACTCTGTATTATTTGGAGCGGGCGTAACAACAAGTACTTGGTTCCGAACTAGGTGGCGACACGTTCGCTACTCACTTAGTGTTTTAAGACTGGCTATACGATAGCCGTGTTATTTTTGGTGCATTTTTGCTGCAATTAGTATGCCGTACTGAAGAGCTCTAATGAGAGCGAAACCGGTCTACGGTTCTAATTGTTGCGAGAATGCATCTAGTCTTACATACTTTGTCCCTATATTGGGGTAGAAATGGGCCAGGGCTAACAATTTTTTGAATGGTTAGTTAGTTGTATACCGTCTCTATTTTTAATACTCTGTATTATTTGGAGCGGGCGTGACAACAAGTACTTGGTTCCGAACTAGGTGGCGACACGTTCGCTACTCACTTAGTGTTTTAAGACTGGCTATACGATAGCCGTGTTATTTTTGGTGCATTTTTGCTGCAATTAGTATGCCGTACTGAAGAGCTCTAATGAGAGCGAAACCGGTCTACGGTTCTAATTGTTGCGAGAATGCATCTAGTCTTACATACTTTGTCCCTATATTGGGGTAGAAATGGGCCAGGGCTAACAATTTTTTGAATTGTTAGTTAGTTGTATACCGTCTCTATTTTTAATACTCTGTATTATTTGGAGCGGGCGTGACAACAAGTACTTGGTTCCGAACTAGGTGGCGACACGTTCGCTACTCACTTAGTGTTTTAGCGAACTTTCATTCAGAAAAATTCGCTAATACAAAGGTCACGATGAAAAGCTATTGAAAAAAATTCTTTAGATGAGCGCGAATTTGGGTTCCTAGAACCCAAAACCAAGGTCCGTTAGAATATATATATATATATATATATATATATATATATATATATATATATATGTATATATATATATATATATATATATATATATATATATATATATATATATATATATATATATATATATATATATATATATATATATATATATATATATATATATATATATATATATATATATATATATATATCGTGGGATGTGTTTAAATGGTATTCATACCAATTCTGTAATTATTTGTTACGTATACTTTGAATATAATATCACGGGCATGAAGCCGATCTAATGTATCACGTACACAAAACGTTACTTGACGTATACCTAGATAGCCTCGAGGCGTCGCGCTTGCCTCATAAGCAGAAGGTTACGCAATCGAATCCAGCTCGATTACTGTATGTTTTTTATGTTTTATTTTGACATTTGGAGAAACAACAGTGCACAGATTTCATACGTTTGGAACACGATCTCATTTTTGTTTAAAACGCCTAAATAAGTTTGTCACCTTTGAGTCTAAAATAATAATTTTGCTATTGTTGATATTGAAAAAACTGGTTTGATTAGGTTGACTAAAAGGAAATCATACTGGCGATTAATAAGGAAAAATAATTGCTACGCTTATAATTTGGCAAAGACTTTACTTTCATAAATGTTAATTAAGTTTCCTTCTGGAAATCTTTTGTATAAATTTAATTAAATTTGAAATACAAGCTCGTTTGAAAGAGACTTACACTATCTACAGATATAGCAGAATTTTATTCTTTAGCTTCATAGAAAACTGAATTTTGGGCATTTTTCTCAAAAGGAGTTAGAGCACAAGATTTTTTTTGATAATAAGAGAGATATCGATGGTAACGCTTTCGAAAGAATTCTTCAAATGTGTGCGTACTAGGATCTCTAAAATCGATCTTCAAGCTCTGTGTAAGTTTAAGGTATTATCTTTACTAATATGCCGTATAATTATAGTGTACAATTGTTATGAAAATTCGCTACTATAACGCACTTGCTGCGTCCCGAAATTTTTATATTTAGTATAAACTTTGTTAGTGAAACCACTGCCCGAGAACCAAGAACACATTATTTCCTGTAGTTGTTAGTTCACTACCAAGATCATACTACAACAAAAAGATAGCTATATTTCTCCCTAACGTTAATATAATGAACTTGCTTTTCAAGAAGTAAATTTAAATAGGCTTACAATGCAAATTAAAAGTTAATGTATACTTTATCTTTAAAATGCGCTCTCGTTTGCCTATCACTAAACAGTTTTTCAACACTACAGCACATGCAAGAGATAAGAGAAATATAACCACCATATTAAAAAATGATATAAAGGGTCCATTTACTAATTACATTTACCTACAGACATTTTAAACATGTATTAACACAGTCAATTTATGTTACGTACCCTTTATGTTTCAAAGTTTATTATCACGGTAAAGCGCTGTTCTAAGCGTTAATTTTCAATTGTTCGGCGTTTTTTTAATATATGTGCGAAATAAACAATTTAATAATGTTTTCACGCTGCTATTTAAAATACTTTTGTTTACTTGAATTACTTAATGAATAAAAAGTCTGGACGCAGCAAGTGCGTTATGGAAGTGAATTTTCATTAAAATGTTTTTAATAGCAAATATGTCACCCTAACGCAAGCAGGCATGAATCTGGTATAGCTTATATAGCTTATATAGTAGAAACAATGTACCATATTTTATCAACATTACTTGTTTGAAAATGTACAAAAATTTTCCGAAAATAAGATTAAAATGTTTCCCAGAAAACTGGTTTCCTAGCTAAGAAACCTTAGGTTAATACATTGATTGTTGTTGCCCTTACTTAGATAAACTTGTCCATACTAGATACAGACTTTGAGACTACTTCTCTCGCTTCACTGTTGGGTTTCATTTTTGTAGGTGAAGGACTGTAGCCAGCGTGTAAGCTAACTGAAGCAAGCGGCCCTTATAAATTCTAGATGTTCTAGGATTTTCTCCAACGTTTCTGTGACTACATTTCTGAACGTCACACAGTCTGGGATTGACATCATTAAACATTGAATGAAAGGCTTCTCCTCCAGACAGCAAATTTATTTTAAATTTAATTCCCGACGCGTTTCGATACTCTAAGAGGTCATCTTCAGGGGACAAATCTACAATCATAACAAGAAAGGTCTGTCAGAAAAACATTAGTTTTTCCGGTAGGCAATTGTGCATGTCAGAGCACAATGATGACAAGGTGATCTCTACAACAATGACAACCAACAGTCAAGTCAAAATCTAAGAGCTACAGATACAGTAACAATAGCTAAAAATATGCTAAGTTAAACACGCAATTAAAATTAACAAAAACTAAAACATCTGAGCAAACTGAAAAGTGTTAAAAGATACAAAATTGCAAAAGGCTAGTATTTGAACATTAAGAATTCCAGTCTATTGCAGAAACACAAACAAAACACAACAAAGAGGCCTTTTAACCTGTCAGTTTCACTCAGTGGCGTTGCTTTGTACTCCAGCAGTTTTCAGTTACTAGGGAATATGCCTCTATTGTAAGATGTCTGAATGGGCTTTTGAGTGGCTGCAGAGGTTTTCTGTGTATGTGGAATAAATAATTCCATGCCAGCTTGGATAATTTCGGTGACGTTTTGTGAGATATCAGAGGGGTCAGGATGAGAAAAGCAGACAGAGGCCCATGGAAATGAGGAAAAGTAACCTCGCATTTCGTCCCAGTTCGCGGAGTTGTAGTGCCAAACGATACGTGGGTGTGATAACTGTGTGACCTCGCGTTGCATTGCGTAGGAAGCAGTGACCATGCCGTGGTCTGGGCGACCCAGGGGGACAGTGACTGATATCTTATAGCAGTCAGGATTTGTAGTAAGAAGGAGATCCAAGGGATTTGAGCTGTGTGTTGGGATGCGAGGAAAGTAAGTAGGTTGCTGAACCATATTGGCTAAAGAATTGCTGACTGCAAAGGACTCCGCTGCTCTTCCTTGTGAATCGGTTTTTGAAGATCCTAGCCATTCCTTATTATGGACATTGAAGTCACCAAGAATAGTGACCTCGGAGGAAGGATATTCAGAAATAATAAGTCGGTTTTTTCAGAAAGGTAGTCAAAGAGCTGGACAAAGTTGTTGTTAGAAGGTGACCGGTAAATGCAACAGATGAATTTAGTTGCAGCCCTGAGAAAGAGTTTCATCCATAGTATGTATTTTCTTCTAGCTTCTAAATTGGGGAGTCTGGTGCAGGGTAGATTGCTACGGACGTACATGCACACGCCTCCATGCAATCTAAAAGAAGTAAGGAGCTCATACCCCGGGAAATTAAGGTGATTAGTGGCTGTTTTGGCACTAATTTGAGTTTCGGTGAGGAAGAGGAGTTGGGGCCTATTAGCCTGGAGGTAATGGTGGACGGAGTTCAGGTTAGAATTTAGGCCACATATATTCGAGAAGGATATTGTAAATCTCGATGCTGGCGCCTCCTGTACACCCCTCTCCCGAAGATCCGAATGTATTTTACCTCCGGAATCTTTTGTAGAAGGAAGAGCCATCATCATTTTTGCTTATAAGGGAAACCGACTCATACACCAGAACCGGAAACGTCCGTTGGGACTTCACCGGCCCCTTTTTGTAAGGGGTGGTACCTCCTCGGGCGTGAAAAAAGTATCACGTAAAGGAAAATTCCACTACCACCTACAATATTGCAAGTATACCACACCAGCTAACTATTAAAGAGCTGACCAGCTTTAGAACTTGCTGAATCCCACAACAAACTACAAGCCATATGGAAAGTTATTGGAACGGATGTTGGAGTAAAGAATAAGAAAAAACAAGCGATGCAGATGATACAGCCGCAAATTTTGGCAACTTCGTTGAACAGCTGCAAGAAAAAGAAATGAGAGAGCAGAAACCATCCTAGGAACTCTGTCAGGGGTGTTTAAAAATTGGGCAACATTTTGTTAGAGAGACCTTATTTCTCCTGCCAACTTTAGAGAAAGAGGTGCTAGAACTGTTTAGAAGTTTAAAGAGCACGACTTCTGTTGATGTGCATGGTCTAACTGTTTAACTTCTAAAATATATTATTCCTTTCATTGCCAAAATATGGGCAATAATTATAAATCAATGTTTAGAGGAAGCAGCAGTGGAAAAAATCCTTGAAAAGATAATGCAGCAAAGGCTTGAGTGTTTTTTTGAATAAGAGGTCATGCATGGTTCCATCTCAGCATGGACATACTGAAGGCAAATCCACTGTCCTGTGCCGTCACAGGAATAATAGAGGGGATGACTAAAGCCCTTAATGATCATCGAAAAATAGAAATAATATGCTGTTCAACTTTTGATAGCCTCCTGCTATATATAACCCGGAGTATTATGGTTTGAGGGGTGTTCCCTTAAGGCTGTTCAGATCTTACTTATGTCATCAAATACCTCAGGGATAGGGCCACGTCTACTGAAAATGTACTTTAATGACCTGACAAAAAACATAAAATTTGAAAAACTCTGCATGTATGTTGATGACAGCAGTTTTACAAATGCGTCGAACCTAGAAAAGGATCTCGATAGATTTACTGAGAACTCTCTTGAAAACGCAAATGAATGGTTCCTGGATAATGCACTGAAACTCAATATAGGTAAAACATAAAAGCTAAGGATCAATGTGAATGACAGGTTGCGATTTAAACGTCAAAATTGGCAACATTTAGGAAAACAACTTGAATCTAATACGGGCTATGGAAATAAAATGTCTCAAGAAGAATGTTTTACAAACCCTGAAGTCTTAGTTTCAACCGTCATTGTCCTTCATTTTAATAAAATGTTTCCAGAAAATTCATTTCAAATAGACCCTTTCTCTGATGCGTGGCAGTAGCCTTAGTTACAGAGTTTATCGTTAATAGTATATAATTTTTGTAGAATTTTCGTAAAAAAATCAATAAAGCTCAATATATCTGTTATTATACCAGATATGAAAAAAAATTGTATATATTAATTATAGGGTGTCTTGAGCTACATCTTAAAAAATTATTTCTACAATTACAGGTGGCCCATAAGTCGTTGTTGATACAAATTTTCTTTTTTTTTTTAATAAAACACGCCTTATGTTATTGCATTTTTGCATTTTCCATCGAAATATAATGCATGTTCGTAAGAACAAAAATTCTGGACGCAGTAAGTGCGTTATGGTAGCGAATTTTGATCAAATGCTTAATATTTGAATAGCTCAATTTGCTATTAACCTATAAGGTTGACCAAAAAACGAGTTTTTTCGGGAACACTTTAAGTTTACTTTCGGAAATTTCTGTACATTTTCAAACAATAAGGTTATTTTGATGAAACATGGGACATTGTTTTTACTATATAGATTATACTGGTAACCAAATTTGATGCCTGCTTTCTTAAAAAAACACACATTATTGCTATTAAAAAATAGTTTTATGAAAATTCACTACCATAACGCACTTGCTGCGTCCCGAGATTTTTGATAATTAAACAACAGACCGCCTGCTACTCTATATGACAACAACATTAACAAGTATTGTTTTACATGTGGTGGCATTTCATTATTTTTATCTTTATCCAGATACTTTAAGAGAACTACCTCCTCTCTTTGTATGCACATACCACACATGGTACTCTATAATCCGGTAGGTATTTCGTCTGGTAAGTTTTGACTAATTAAAAAAAAACTAGTGTCAAAATAGATAACTATTCTTATGATAATTGAAAATAAAAGTGGAGGTGCATACGTGTTATGTTATATTTATTCCGTTAACTTTAATTATCAAATTGTGTAATCAACTAGCTTTAAAAAGAATTTAATTATATGAAAACCCTGTATCGCACTACTGCTCGTGACTTTCATTTTATTAGAAAATATGGTTTTCAGACCTCGTTCATTCCCTATGTAAGCATAGTAAACCTCAATAATTAACATTTAGGAAAATCTGTTCATTAGAAATGCCAGCATCTACGCCACCTGTAATTTATTAAAACATACGATTTGTTCCTGTTTTAGTCTCTAGCCTTGGTCATTAATGTATCGTTAACGTGGTGAAAATCGGTTTTCCCCATTTACACTGCACCAGATAATGAATGGTAAATAAGTTTTTTGTAGCACTAAAGCTTGTGATGAATCATGTGTATACTCCTTTAACGAGAAAAGTTTATTTTAGTTTCCAGTTTATACGTGCTTTAAACAGGATAATCAAACCCTACCGGTAATGCATTATTTTAGGTCTAGAATAATCCATTTGACGCAGCTCTACTTAAAGCTTTATAGTTAGACTATATTTTCAATACATTTTCTACATAGTTATGTTTTCAAAGAGAATGGAAAACAAAACACCTTAAAAAGAAAAACAGGACTGTAACGGATTATGGTAAAAGCATTTCCCTTTTGTCTACAAGTCTTAAGGCCATTGTTACCTAAAAATCTTGCCTCATTGTTATTATTTCATGCTAAAAACTTTTTAAAAGCCGTAGGCAAGGAAAATATACCATTCAAGTTGAATTTGATGTTGCTGAATGCTGATAAATACCAATTGTGACCCTTTTTTGCAATATAACTAAAATTCGTGGATTAAGCAAAAATTCCTACGAATACGTTTGTGTTTTCTCTAGCAAAGCATATTTTGTATAACGTTTGAGTAAACCAGGAACAAAGGTATATTCCGCCTTTTAGTGAATTTAAAAAAAAATCACTAATAAAGAGGTATCGATGGTGAGACTTTGCAAAAATTTTTTCAAATGAGCGCGAACTAGGACCCCTAGAACCCATATCCGGGGTCAGTTTCAATTTTTATATCTTATATATATATATATATATATATATATATATATATATATATATATATATATATATATATGTGTGTATATATATGTTTGTATATATATATATATATATATATATATATATATATGTGTATATATATATGTTTGTATATATATATATATATATATATATATATATATATATATATATATGTGTGTGTATATATATGTTTGTATATATATATATATATATATATATATATATATATATATATATATATATATATATATATATATATATATATATATATATATATATCCGTCTGATAACTCAAAAAATAATTAACCGATTTCAATGAAACTCGGCAAGTGCCTTTCTTTTATTAATGGCTTCGACGAGTTCGTTAACCAGAAAAATCGGACGGGGTTTTCCGGGAAAATTTTGAGTTTTCTTTCAAAAAAAAATTTTTTCTCCAAAAATAACAAAGCTGTTGTAATGAAATTTACCATATATGTTGCTTTGAGAGAGACCTTACCAGGTACAAAAATTAAACTTTCTCAGTTTATATAAAATTGAGTTATTCAAATTTTAAATTTTCTTTCGAAAAAATTTTTTTCCTCCAAAAACTACAAAGTTATTTTAATGAAATTTGGTGTATATCTTCTCCTAGGACATACCTTACTACGTATTAAAATTAAACTTTCTAAGTTTATATAAAACTGAGTTATTCAAATTTGAAGCATTTAATAAAAAATCACTACCATAACGCACTTGCTGCGTCCAGAGTTTTCTTTAATTTGAAAAAGGAAAACATAAAACAGACTGAACGTAGCAAGTGCATAATGGTAGTGAATTTTCATAAAAAATGTTTTTAAGAGCAAATATGTATATTTTAATGAAAATGAAATTTGGTTACCAGTATAACCTATATAGTAAAATTAATGTACCATATTGCATGAAAATAACTTTATTGTTTGAAAAAGTACAAAAATTTTGTTGATATTGAAAAAAAAACTGGTCGGACCTTCCTGGCCCTTCAAGATATATTCCACAAAAAGCTTTTCGACCAAACTACGAAAAAATGTTTGCATGAGAATTTGCAAACAATATTTTTCACGAAAACTGAAAACATTTTTTTTCATAATAACTTATTGAACTTTATTAATTACCAAAATTTTTAAAAAATCTTGCAAAAAATGATTTCTACGGAAATAAAAAAAGATCTGCAAAAACTAAATATTTTTACATAAAAATTTGCTAAATAAATAAATAAAATTCATAATTTGAGTTTTATATATATTTATATACCAAATCTGTAATTAAAATTGAAAAAGGAAAGAACCAGTGGAAGTAAGAAAAATTATAAAGGGAAAATACCCATTTTCATTCCACAAGCTGCGGGTAATAAGAACGCTATTGAGATTGTTGCTTTGAAGGTTCACTTGACATTTGTGAAAACAATTTATCAACTACTTATATATTATGAAAATGTAAACATAGATAGTCCCATCAAATTAACTGTTTCTTACCTTTTTTGTGCCAGTTAAATTGAATATTTTAATCGGTAGGTATTTTTTTTAGAAAATTTGCTAAATAATCACATAACCTGAACAGTTATTAGAACTGCGTAGAAAACTGAAAAAAAAATTAAACTGATCCCTACATGAATCATGGTATGCGGCTATCAATTTAAACATTCAGAAAACTAGAGTCTGCATGTATAGGAAGTGCTATACAAAATTTGAGGCTGCGGGCATGCCCTTTACTTCTGAAATACAAAGTACCGTTTGAAAAAAAAATGGACTACGACAGTTTTGATTTTTTTTTAAATTCAGTCACTGTTTGAGATGTCCTGTATACGACATGTCGATTTTTTTCGACGAATAATATAAACAAAAACCTCTCTGAATGAGTCATTTTCATGGGGCTCCACTATTTATTCACAGAAACGCTGTGCCATAATTTTTGATAAGTTCCAAAAATGTGAATAGTTACAAAACACTTGAAATAACTCGAAAACAATGAAAGCACAAACATGCATTATAATTCTTTGGATTTGCAAAAATTGAATAACATAAGGGGTGTTTTATTAAATAAAAAGAATATTTATATCATCAAAGACTTAAGGGCCACCTGTCATTGTCGAAACATTTTTTTTAAGATGCAGCTCAAGACACACTATAATTATCATATACAATTATTTCTCGTATCTTCTATAATGTGAACAGATAAAACTAAAATTAACCCGGATATGGATTCTAGGAGGCCTACTTTGGGCTCATCTACATTTTCAAAATTTTTTTCTACGAAAATTCGCTAAAATTTATAGACTCTTAAACCATAAACTATATAACTCAAACCACTGCCAAAGCATCATAACGTTATTTTTCTGCATGTGGTGGGGCAAAACGCCCTTAAAATTTAACAATTTTCATTTTTGTCATAAACCGTACACTTTTTGATAAGATCATATACGGTTTTTCTGAAAGGGCTTGAGCTAGCCTATCTTCGTCTGACGTTTGATTTACGACCTTTGGGACATCCTATATGTATATCTATATGTATATATATATATATATATATATATATATATATATATATATATATATATATATATATATATATATATATATATAGGTTGAGCATTGAAAACGAAACAGACCGATTTGCGTCCAGAAATTATTTTTTTAAGAAACGCTGAAACACGTCAATTTTAATATTGAGGGGGACCTGTTTTGACATAAAACTCAACTTTGTCACATCAACCCCTTAAGGGTGGTGACAACAACCCTTATATTTTAAATAGGGAACATGGGTCGAGTGTTACATCATTTAAAAGCTCTTTCTTTTCTGAATTCAGCACACTAATTCTTTTGGAAGTTTTATCAACTCGTTTAAAAATTATTCACAGTTGGAGTTGCAAGAACGTATTTCATTCATTGTGATAAGAAATGCACCAATTAGTCAATTTTTCGTTAAAGAAAACTAAAAAACAAAACCAAGCGTTCAAAAATTCAGTTAAGTAAGTGTTCAAATTGTTGACCACCAGCTTCCATACAAAAGTACAAATTTTGTTCAAAACGAGCTTTCACATTCTGGAGCATTTGTGGAGTTATTAGACGGCATTCTTCAACAATGCGTCGTCGTAATTCTTCCAGAGACTCCGGTTCTGTTGCGCAAATTCTACTCTTTAAATGGCCCCATAGAAAGAAGTCTACATGAGTTATATCCGGTGATCTAGAGGGCCAATCAATAGCCCCTCTACGCCCAATCCATTGTCCTGGAAACTCTCTGTTCAAAAACTTCCTAAGACGTTGTGAAAAATGCTGTTGAAATACTAATTGATTTTCTTGATAGCGATCATCATTTTCAACAATGTCAATTATTAGAGGGTAAACGATATCTTCCAATAACTCAAAATACGTTTCGCCACTCAAATTAACATCAAGAAAAAATTGGTCCGATTAAACGGTCTTAAAAAATTCCAGTCCAGACATTCAATTTCTGTGGAGTTTGAGTGTGGACTTCGTCAACTTTTCTTGTATTATTATCTGCACAATATCGACAATTATGACGATTGACTGTAGAGTTTAATAAAAACGTACACTCGTCTGAAAAACAGATATTGAACAGAAAGTTCCCGTTATCAGCTATTCGTGCAGTCATAACTTCACAAAACTCCAGCCGCCGATCAAAATCATCTTCATTCAGTTGTTGTACAAGATGAATTTTATACGGGTGAAATTTATGATGCCTCAATATTCGCTGAATAGTTCTTCTTTTGATGTTTGAAACAGTGGCCAATTTTCTCGTGCTCAAAGTTGGGTCTACAGAAATTTGTCCTAAAACTTCAATCTCAGTAGTTTCATTTCTAACCGGAAATTCACGTTCAGGATCCCGTTTTTTGTTGGCTACTGAACCACTTTGTAGAAACTTTGTAACTAACTCCAAAATGTATTTTCTGTTAACATGTCTGTTCGGATGTCGTTCATTAAACAAATTTGCGGTACGGTTGGCACAGTCGTCGTTTTTGAAAAAAGAAGTAATTATTTCGACTCTTTCTTCTACAGAATACACCATTGTGAAATTAATTTTCGGTAGTACTATCAAGTATCAAACCGACCGATAAACTGAAATAATAAACCGCATTTCTCTCATTCCGATAAGAAATGTTCTGATAGTCAATTTTTTGTTTACAAATCAAGAAAACATTGACTATCAGCACATTTCTTATCGGAATGAGTGAAATGCGTTTTTGCATCTTCAACTGTGAATAATTTTTAAACGACTTAATAAAAATTCCAAAAAAATTAGTGTGCTAAATTCAGAAAAGAAAGAGCTTTCAAATGATGCAACGCTCGACCCATGTTCCCTATAAGATATAAGGGTTGTTATCACCACCTTTAAGGGGTTGATGTGACAAAGTTGAGTTTTATGTCAAAACATGTCCCCCTCAATATTCAAATTTACGTGTTTCAGCGTTTCTTAAAAAAAATTCTCTGGACGCAAATCGGTCTATTTCGTTTTCAGGGCGCCACCATATATATATATATATATATATATATATATATATATATATATATATATATATATATATATATATATATATATATATATATACAATATGTGTGTGTGTGTATGTATATATATTAAACATATAAAAAGTAAAACTGCTGATAATGGGCTCTAGGGGTTATATTTCGCGCTCATTCAAAGAATTTTTTTCAAAATGCAATCTCCTGATCAGTAAATTTTTTCTACGAAAATTCACTAAAAGAGGCAAATCGAGAGGATGACTTCTGGAAAAGTTGCAATTGATAAAGTGTGGAAGCTACAGTAAAACCAAAGGAGCTTTTTGAGTCACGGTTGCGATGAAAAAGGGACATCGGCCTTAGACTGTGATGATGATGCTGATCATATTACATGTACGAATCGGTGTCATAATTGGAGAAAATAGTGCTGCAAATTGTATCACAACTTCTACTTTGCTGTGATAATCTACTCTCCGCAGAAAGACATTCTCATAAAATGCATTTAGTGTCCATGACTTGACCAAAAAGAAAATATTGGTATTCCTGTACCAATAAACTTCTGAGACGTTATGTTACTAGAGTTTTAGCGAAGAAATGTCAATTTTCACCAAATCACCTGTAATTTATCCCCTACACCCTGAAGCGACCTTACCCAAGAACAATTCGAAGCGTGTCTGTCGAGTGTTAGCTGGATATCAAATTTGAAGATGATATCTCAGTTCGTTCGAAAGTTATTGCGCCCACTAACAGACAGACGTACAGGCCGACTGACTAACTGACCGACCGAGAGACCGACAAACAAAAAAATATCGTTTTAGAATCAAGTTTTCTGTATGTTTTTACACTCATTATGCCGTTTTAGAAAAAAAAAACGAAATCTCTGTCACCGACACAATCAAGCCCTAATTTAATTTCAGCACAGAATACCAAACGCTTGATTAAACCTAATGGTTTCTAATAAACAAACCGTAAAACATTATGTTACTCGACTTTTAACGAAAAAATGTCAATTTTCACCAAATCACCACCCATTCGTCCCCTACCCCCCTAGAGTGATTTTAGTGGCGGTAAAATTTCGTTTTTGCTCAAGATTGAAATTGAAGGTTTTAGCAGATCCTGGCCCCGTAAGGGTAGAAGGGATCTGCTAAAGCATCACACTTCTAGTTTTCATGTGGGGTATTCAGTTAATATTATTACTGATTACTTATTACTACTTTAATTACGCCATAATTAATTATATCGTTAAGCCTTGTGACTCATGAATGTTGAGATTTAAAATCTGGTCTCTTTATACCGCCTGACTGAGCAGTTTCTACATTTGCCACCTGCTTTCCTATTTCTTTCTAAACATTTCTGGTGATTCGATATCTTAGCGTATTTTCGAACTTCAAAAACCTTTATTAGGCATTTCCCCTTTAAGTCCTGCCGTATATATTAGCGAATATCCTACTTATAGATTAGACTAAATAAGCCAGTCTTTTAACAATTAAAAAAATCTTCTTTCCAACAGTAGATTTTAAAATTTAGTTCATATTTTACCGGCGCTAAAATTGCATTTTTCTCCAACATTGTAATATAAAGTTTTAGCAGATGCTTGCCACGTAAGGGCAAAAGGGATATGCTCAATCATCACACTTATAATTTTACTGTAGAATATTTAGTTAATATTTCTTTATTACTTCTTCGATTATGCTATAATCAATTGAATTGTTAAACCGCCTGACAAGACACTGCTTAGATTCAAAATATGGTGCCTTTAAGCCGTCTGAGTTAGCAGTTTCTACATTTTTCACTTGCTCTTCTTATTCGCTCTAAACATTTAAATTTTTTGCAGTTCCCTATTTCCTGGTGGCCCATATTTTATGCTCCTTAAAATATTTCGTGGTTTGACGTCACACCGTTGTCTAATATTTAATTTTCGTTCTTTTTTAATGATAGTATTTAAAATTTTAAGATTGATACAAGACACAACAAATTTGCTTAACTAGTTAATATTTTAGTGGCGTTAATATGTTATTTTTGCCTGATGTTAAAAGAGAAAGCTATAGCAGAGCCTGGCCCCGTAAGGGTAGAAGGGAACTACTAAAGCATCACACGTTTAACTTTACTATAGGGTATTCGTTAACTTATTATTATCGTTATTTTGGTTCAATAATAATCGAAGCATTCAGCCATTTGAGATATATTTTGAAACTTTCAACATACTTTTATAACCCGGTCGAAAAAGCCCGTGTACTTATTCGTTCCTATTTCTGATCGTTCATAATATCTTATTGTGATAAGTGTTTCTGGAGATTAAATACCCTAGCGTATTTGTGCATTTAAAAATCCGTTATTAAGCATTTCCGCCTTACGTCATGCCGCCTATATTAGCGAATATCCTATTTGCAGCCTAGACTAGTTAAGCTAGTCTTTTAATTTATTTATTTTTCATTTTATTTTTAAACGTAAATTTCAAATTTTAAGAGTGATACAAGAGATAAGGAATTTGCTTGGCTAGTTAATATTTTACCGGCGGTAAAGTCGTATGTTTGCCTAATATTTAAATGAAAGTTGTAGCAGATTCTGGCCCCGTAAGGGTAGAAGGGATCTGCTAAAGCATCACACTGCTAATTTCAATGTAGGATATTCAGTTAATATTATCTTATTACTTCTTTAATTACCCCGTAATTAAGTAGAACATTAAGCCTAATGGCTCTTCAATATTTAGATTTAAAGTTTGCTCTCTTTATGTCGTCTGACTCAGCAGTTCTAATTCCCTCTAAACATTAGGATTTTTCAATTCCCTATTTCCTGGTGACCCATATTTTATCTTTTTGTTAAGAATATTATTTAAAATTTTAAGGCTGATACAGAACAAAATATATTTGTTTAACTAGTCAATGTTTTAGTGGCGTTAGTATATTATTTTTGCTTATGTTACAACAAAAAGCTATAGCAGATCCTGGTCCCGTAAGGGTAGAAGGGAACTACTAAAGCATCACTCGCTTTACTTTACTGTGGGATATTCGTTAATTTAATGCCCTATATCTCTTTTAATTTGGGTCACAAATAATCGCAGTATTGAGATATATGACATACAGATTTTGAAACTTTCAACATACGTTTCTATTTCAGTAGTTCATACCGTCATTTCTATAATTTTCTAGCCACCAGCCCACCACACCGTTTCTCCATGGAAAACTCCAGCTTTGCTCAATTGAAAAAAATCGCGAAATACCTAGTCACGTAATTTGATCGATTATTAGATATAAACTAGTGGACCTGTGCAGTGGTCGAAATTAGACTGTAATTCATTAATTTTTTAAGTTTAAACATTATGAAGGTTCTTTTGTCATAAAGTATACCTCTATAATCTCAGTGCGACTATTTGACCACAGATATTCAGTATAAACGTATGAACGCATCTGTATGTGCGACCGTAGAGTTATATGTGTTTGATGATTATGACAGATTAATATATTAACCGTCAGCTCAGAACAGGCGCTTTGAATCCGACTGCCTAATTAAAACAAACATTGTTTAATCTATTTGTAACACATAATATACATACATTTTATCTTTCTGCTGTCTACTTAATTTGGACTTTAACTGTGCGAAATCCCACACTTCCCCGTGCGCGCACTGAGCCTAAAAAGGGGTACAAAATTTTGTCTTCACGTATTAATATATAGAATAAACCCTATAACTGAAACTACTGTCAAAGCATCAGAGAAAGGATCTATTTGAAATTAGTTTTCTGCAAATATTCAAGTAAAATGAAGGACAATGACGGCTGAAGCTGAAACTTAAGGCTTTATGAAACAAACTTCTTGCGACATTTTTTCTACATAACCCCTATTAGTTTCAGATTTTTTTATCTAAACATGTCAATTTTGACGTTTAGAATCGTGACTTTGACGTTTTCACAAAAAAAAACTATTATTTTTGTGATGCTTATAACTTTTTTCTTTTAATGTAAAGATCCAAATTTTGGTACATGGTTTGCTCTTTATGTTATAAACCCGCGCATCAAATTGGTTGCCATAGCTTTGTTATTTCCGGAGATATAAAATTTTTCCGGCTGAAAACGCAAAATTTTCCGAGAAAAACTGGTCCGATTTTCTTGGCAAACGAACTTACCCAAGCCACTTGCAAAAGGAAGGTGCTAACTAAATTTGATCAAAATCAGCCCACTATTTTTGGGTTATCGCACGCGCGCGCGCCCACACATACACACCACACATACATTCTGATGCAACATTGAGGTTAGAAAAAAAGTCGCCTAGCTGATCCAATTTTCTCAGCAAGATCGCAGTAGCAGACTCGAAAAACTGCCTATTCTGTCCAGGTATTATAGTAACAGCATGGAATCTAATAAAACCACAGAAGTGTCGGGAATCTATGACATAGGTTGTAAGGATTGCAAACTTAAATATATTGAGCAAACTAAAAGACTCATTGAAACTAAATTTGGGATAATAATCATCAGGTAGATAAAAAAAACCTAAATGGCAGGCAGTCGCGACAGTTAGATCCTTATGAAAGTATATATATATATATATATATATATATATATATATATATATATATATATATATATATAAATAGAGTATGGACGGCTCTGTGTAGTCCATTGTTCAACCTATTATCTTAATAATCCGTGTGTCCTTAGAATATTTGATATTTGATAACAACACAAAGTTTTACATAAGCAGGTATGCAATTTTAACAGGGTTTTAAGACTCAACAGTGGGGGTCGGTCGGTCTGTATAACGTCTTATAGGACGCTGTCCGCTACTGTTTGGCAACTTACATAAATATTAGTTCTATTTTTTATTCGCTTAGTTCTCCATCCCTACGATAACGCTGAATTTGGTAGCGAAACGATCGTCAGGTCTAAAAACTGTATTGTGATGAATTGGGCTTTCAAAATTGTACTTATCAGTGCTCATCACAGGTACCAAACTTCACTTAGCGAACGTCGCAACATATATTTATTTGTAGTTCTGGATGCGTATGAATTCATTTAATGTTCTCCTGTCTAACGATGCTGTCAAAGAGCTAAACCAGTTACAGAAAAGAAAACAAATGTTTGTGATGTCAGAGACATAGTCTCTACCTCTATATTTGGAATCCAGGCCATCAAGAAATCATTTATTTTGCCCACTGTATCCAAGAGATATCTTCCCAACGTTTATTAATGAAATGCTAACATAAATAATTGGACTCCTAGTTGCCACAGTGGGATTATGTTGTCAATTATGTGCTATTCACAGACTTACGCTTTAGAGGTGTCACCGGATCTCTTGTGCGTCAGAAATGTCCTTCTTACAGAAATAGAGGAAAATAAAATATGATTTTAGAGAATTTTCGTAAAAAAAATCCTAATGCGCAAATCTAAGACATTTTTTCTTCAGAAAACCTTTTTTTTAAGAAAAACTGGTCCTATCTGGTAAGCTAACCAACTAGCCCGTGGTCTTAATAAAATCAGGATATGTGCCAAGTTTCGTTCACACCAGTTTAGCATTTTTCGAGTTATCGCTCGTATACACACACACACACACACACACACACACACACACACACACACATATATATATATATATATATATATATATATATATATATATATATATATATATATATATATATATATATATATATATATATATATACATATATATATATATATATATATATATATATATATATATATATATATATATATATATATAATCGTGAGTAATTGGGACTTCAGAGATTTACAAGTCTACTTCGAAATACTCTTTAATGTTTGACAAGCCTAACTTTCGCAGTTTCTTGACCGCTTCATCAGGGCATGACAATGTGAGGTTATTGTGAAAGTTCTTACATCAATCACCATTCACGTGGACCATCACAGGAGGCAGGGCGACTCTATCTTTCGCTGCAATGCAAACGAACATACATTTGGCACCTGCACTGACATGTGGTGAGTCTACATAAGCAGCTAAACAAATCAAAAATATGCCAGCACCATATTCATTTCGCAAACAAACAACAAACGACGAGGAGACACAAGTCCTTAAAAATTGACATTCATAGTCTATAAATGTCAATTTTTAATTACTTTGTTTGACTCACCATTTTGTTTGCAAACGTAGTCGGAGATGACTTCCACCGAAGATATATATATATATATATATATATATATATATATATATATATATATATATATATATATATATATATATATATATATATATATATATATATATATATATATATATATATATATATATATATATGTAACGATCGTCAGGTCTTTAAAAAGATGTGTCGTGGTGATTTGGGTTCTCCAAGTCAAAGTGTACTTTCACACATTATTATAAGTTTGTGTGTTTTTGTTTCTTTGACGTAGGTATATTTCCGCGACTATGGCCAATCACCGACGCCAGAGAGCAGTTTCACATCACTGTCCTGGAAGTGTTGCCGGACCTCAGCCTTTCTGTAAGGAAGTTAATGGGGATGTTTAACGTGACCAACATCGTGATGGACATGGGACCGACGGCTGTACGCTCCCTCGGAAGGGCGGGATATGCAGACATTCAGCTAGCTCAAATACAATGCTACAACCTCGGTTGGGATGTTAATGTTACAGTATGTACTCAAAAAGTGGAAGGAGAACCCTGCGACCGAACATATTACCCTTCGGTTCACGGGCACACGTTCTTACCACTAAACCACCGAGGCTTATTATAAGTACAAATTGTATACACATTAGTAAACTGTGCAGTGAAAATATATCACTTAAAGGAGTTTCACATTGATACGCTTTAAAATCTGTAGGAAGAATATGCATATATTTTTATAAATATTGTTATTATTGTAAAAAAAAAGTTTTTTGAATTTTAAATTGTTCGGCTGCTACACGGAATGTCTGGGCTCGTTTTGCAATGTGGCAGTTTCTGTCACTGTGTGTTGGGTGTATCTGTTGTATTTTCTCAGCGTTTTGTGGAAAGGGGCTCATTTATGTAGTTTTAGTGATTAAATTGTTTAGTATAACGTAAAAAATAACGTCAATTTGTTTTGCTATCTTCAATATATAAAGTTTAAAACACAGAGTTTTATGTACGCTTGAACATCGACAGAATAACACTATCATAATTTATTGGCGTTTTTGGATTATGACGTCATGGGGGAAGTAAGTATAGCAAATACATTACTTGAATTAATATTGATTTTCATGAATTCTGTTTTAAATATTATGAAATTTTTAACTTACTACGAACTTTCTCAAATATTTCCACTAAAATTATTAAAATAATTTTTTATTTAAAATGAAATGCAGTGCACAAACCACTATTTTACTACTTCAATGATTTAGCAGTGGCTTTGCAGTAAGAGGATGATTCGGTAGGTACCTTTTATATATTAACGAATATGTAGCAATGTTTTTTAACAGTAGCTGGTTTTCTAATACAGTACGTTGTGTATTTTTTTACATCCTTCTAGAATAGGGAAAAGTACGGGAAGCACGTAGTCAAAGACAGTAAAGCACCTTCGAAGTTACATATTCCGACATATCAGATGAAAAAACAGGAACACAAGAATGTCTTTATCAACACGGGAATTTATTTTATATGTTTACTTTTTTATTGAATCTAATTTATAATTCTGGAGCTCCCTTTTTTATTTGATGGCACGCTTTACTCACATAAATGTAAAAACAACCTTTCCGGAGTCTTGAACGAGGGAATGAAACAGATGAAATAAGAAAACCGTATGATCGCTTCGCTATAACCTGTACTTATAAAGCTCTTTCACCTCTTCTACAAACATAAAATCGTTTAAGTTGATTAAATACAATAACAACATATGCCAGGAAACAAGAAAGAAGATTTAAGTCTCAAAGGAATGATACCATAGTATTTGTTGGTTCTAGCTGCCATAACTTGGTGAAACCGTTCGATACTAAATACACAAAAATATTTTTCACTTGCCTTCAAAAATATACTACTTTGCCAATTACATACGTCAACCCCCGACCCAACATGATATTGTAAACAAACTAGAAAATACATAATACGAGTCTAGCCACTGGTTCATCTTAATGCTTGGACCAACTATTTAACTTACTTGTTTAGTACAATATTTTTTTTATTTCAACAAAACATCACGAGGGCTTACAGCCTAAATACTATCGTACCGTGGGTGTCGACAAGGAGGAAAGAAGCAACTTGTTAATTCTGGACTTGAAGGTTTGGAGGTTCGGGGAAGAAGGCAAAACATGTGCCGGCAAGAAATTCCACAACTTAGAAGTCCTCGGGACAAAAGAGCGGGCATAACAAGATTTTCTATGTCTTGGATAGTAAAAGGGTGCATTCGCTCTGTTCCCCTGGTAGAACTGTTGGGGGCAGCAGGTGGAGGAACTATGGAAGAAAACTCCTCTGAGCAGCGCCCATGCAGATATCTATAAAAGTGAGAGAGAGGTCACCAACGGCACGTCGGTGAGCAAGGGATGGCAGCCTTTGGGCGAGGGCAATGTCACCAATGATACGTATAGCTCTCTTCTGAATAGAGTCCAGGATAGCGAGTGTAGAAGCGGCAGCAGCACCCCAGATGTGGGAGCAGTATTCGAGGTTTGGTCTTATTTGTGAAGGATATAAGGTATAGAGATTAGGTGGTGAAAAGTATTTACGAGCCCGGAAGAGAAAACCCAATTTCTTAGCAGCCGCTTCTGCCATTGATGTGACATGTTGATGCCAATTGAGATTTCGATCCACAGAAAAGCCAACAAGTTAAAAGGACTCATTACTTTGAATATCTTGGTTGTTTATTTTGATGGGTCTAGGGCTGGTGTATCTCTTATGAGAAAGAAAACAAGACTGTGATTTGGTGGGGTTGAATAGTACAAGATTTCTACATCTCCAGTCTAATATTTTTTGGAGATAGAACCCTTCATGAGTCTGCGATCCTCATCTAATTGGGCTAAAGAGACAGGCTTAGAATATTGTATATTTGAGTGGAGGGTGCTATCGTCCGCGTAACTGGGTTGGATGTGCTAAAGAAGAGGTCATTGATGTGGAGAAGAAACAAAGTAGGGGCTAAAGCTGCCCTTTAAAAAACTCCTGCATTAATTGGATACAGTTTAGAGGCATGGCCATTCACGACAACAGAACTGCTTCGGTTGGAGAGGAAATTTGCTGTCCACGTACAGAGTTTTGGTGGTAGGCCAAAGGCCGGTAGTTTATTAAGCAGCGCTGCGTCGGAATCCCTACTGCCTGTCGCGGATTACATTGTGTTTTTCAAGAAATTTTAGTAATTCGGTGTTTATATACTTTTCCATCACTTTAGAGACGACTGAAAGGAGAGAAATAGGCTTGTAGTTGCTAGGAAGCGCTTTGGATCCTTTCTTGGGGACGGGTTGTACTCGAGCAGTTTTCCAGTTACAAGGGAATATGCCTGTATTGTATGATGTCTAAAACAGACGAGTCAGGACAGGAGCAAGGTGTGGTGCGCATTTTTTGAGAACAACTGCTGGGATCTCGTCAAGGCCAGAGGCTTTCCTGGTATTAAGAGAAGAGACCATATTTCGTACCTTTTTAGTTTTGAAAATGATATCCGTCATTTTATGCGCGACATTGGGGACTGTTGGTGGTTAAACATTTGGAGGTGGGTTGTGAGTAGAATTGCCGGCGAACAACGAGGCAAAAAGTTCAGCCTTGCCCAGGGCGGTAGAAACAATTTCATCCCCCGAGACAAGAGGTGGAAACGTGCTCTTGCAGAAATTATTCCCAATAGATTTAGCAAGAGTTCAGAAGGGTTTGCTGCCGCTGGAGCTTAGGAGGACTTTGTTTTTGATGTGGTTATTAATCCAGTTTTTAGCCTCAGAAAGAATGCGGACATAGCGGTTTCTTGCTTCGTTAAATGCTTGACGGTTTTCTTGACTGGGATTGTGTAGAAGATTTTTGTGAGCTTTGACCTTTTCAAGTCTGGCCTTGTCACGGGATTTAAAGAACCAGGACTTTTGAGTGGCTGCAGAGGTTTTCTGTGTACGTGGAATTAATAATTCTACGCCAGCTTGGATAATTTCTGTGACGTTTTCTGAGATATCAGAGGGGTCAGGATGAGAGAAGCAGACATACGCCCATGAAAATAAGAAAAGTAATCTCGCATTTCGTGCCAGTTCGCGGAGTTGTGGTGCCAAACGATACGTGGGTGTGATGAATGTGTGACCTCGGGTTGCATTGCGCAGGAAGCAGTGACCATGCCGTGGTCTGAGCGACCCAGGGGGGCGGCGGTGACTGATATCTTATAGCAGTCAGGATTTGTAGTAAGAAGGATGTCCAAGGAATTTGAGCTGTGTGTTGGGATGCGAGGAAAGTAAATACGTTGCTTACCCATATTGGCTAAAGAATTGCTGACTGCAAAGGCCTCCGCTGCTCTTCCTTGTGGATCGGTTTTTGAAGATCCTAGCCATTCCTTATTATGGACATTGAAGTCACCAAGAATAGTGACCACGGAGGAAGGATATTCAGAAATCAGATAGTCGGTTTTTTCAGAAAGGTAGTCAAAGAGCTGGAAAAAGTTGATGTCAGAACGTGACCGGTAAATGCAACAGATGAATTTAGTTGCACCCCTAAGAGAGAGTTTTATCAATAGTATGTCTTTTCTTCGAGCTTCTAAATTGGAGAGTCTGGTGCAGGGTAGATTGCTACGGACGTACGCGCACACGCCTCCATGCAATCTAAAAGAAGTAAGGAGCTCATACCCCGGGAAATTAAGGTGAGCTGGCTGTTTTGGCACTGATTTAAGTTTCGGTCAGGAAGAGGAGTTGGGGCCTATTAGCCTGGAGGAAATGGTGGACGGAGTTCAGGTTAGAATTCAGGCCACATATATTCGAGAAGGATATGTTAAATCTTGATGCTGGCGCCCCCTGTACACCCCACTCCCGGAGATCCAAATGGAGGGGTATTTTGCCTCCGGAATATTTTGTACAAGGAGGAGCCATCATCATTTTTGTTTATAAGAGAAACCGACTCATACACCAGAACCGGAAACGTCCGTTGGAACTTCACCGACCCCTTGATGTAAGGGGTGATACCTCCTCGGGCGTGAAAAAAATCCTTTACTATCACGTAAAGGAAAATTCCACTACCACCTACCATATTGCAAGTATACCACACCAGCCAACTAATAAAGAGCTGACCAGCTCTAGAACTTGCTATACTGTTAATAGATGTTTTAATAGTTGGCGCCGCCTACCCAAAAAAACTGAACAGCCGTTTTTTTTAAATCTATTAAATTCTTGTGTTTTTTAGCGCTCTGTTAATGAAAATTTAACTTTTTTGAGGAATTATTTAAAAAGGTTTAATTTAACCATTAGATGCGGTTATAATAAACAAGCTCTTAGTTGTATTTGTAAGGATCTATCCACTAAAATTTGTAGATTAGTGTATTTCAACAATATCCTTGTCCCAGCTCACGGATAACTCTATTATATAGCAGCTGGAAAGTTTTGTAAAAATTTATAATTTGTTTAAAAGAGGATGTCCTAAGACTTTGTTATTCTGTTTTTGAAACCATTGTTGGGTACGAGTACTATAGGTTGTTTAACTTGTTGCTAACGTGGTTAGTGAAACGATCGTAAGGTCTTTAAAAAATATGTGTTGTGGTGATTTGGGTTCTCCAAGTGTACTTATCAGTGCTCATCACAGGTTTACATAGTAACTTGTTTGTTATATGTTTGGTAGAAAAATTATTTAATGAAAAAAGTCTGGACGGAGCAAGTGCGTTATGGTAGCAAATTTTCATAGAAGTATTTTAATGTCAAATATGTTACTTTTTTTTAAGAACCACCAAATTTAGTAGATAGTATAAAGCTTTATAGCAGAAACAATGCCGGGCATTTCCCGAATATTGATTTTAAATTTTCCCGAAAAAATTGATCTGACTTTCCTAGCCAACGAACCTATCCAAACAATTTACACAAAAACTGCACCAGCCAAGATATAATTATTCACAGAAACCTTTTTGGCAGAAATAAAAAAATGTTTGCATAAAAATTTACAATTTGCTTCACGAAAATTGGCAATCTTTTTCAAATATTGTACCTAATCTTAGAAAAAATTATGTAAAAATGTTTTTACGATAATTAAAAAAAGCTTGTGTAGGTACATGTAAATTTGCTAAACAAATTATTTTAAAATTCGCAAAGATTGTTTTACGTGAATCCGTAAATATTTTTCAAAATAACTTTTAACACGAAAATTTGCTGAGAAACACAAAAAGTTTGGGACGCAGCAAATGCGTTATGGTAGAGAATTTTCGTAAAAAGGTTTTTAATGGAAAATATGTCTTGTTTTTACAAAAAGGACATTTGCTTGATAGTATAACCTATACAGTACTAACAATGTACTATATTTCATTAAAATAGCTTTGTTGTTTCAAAAAGTACAAACATTTTCCGAACATAAACTTTAAAAGTTCCAGAAAAACAGGCCCGATTTTCGTGGCGAACGAACCTCTTTAAGCTGTTTACACAACTGCCTCAATATAATTATTCACAAACAGCTTTGGGACCAAAATTAAAAAATATATATGATAATTTCTTTTACATAAGTTGCCTTTAGTAATGTTACACTAAATTATATTTTTCACAAAAATTCGCCAACTTTTTTTTACGATAACTTACTAAACATTTATTATTCATTACCAACATATCACAAAAATTTTACAAAAAATGATTTCTACGGAAACACTAAAAACATGTCAGCGAAAACTTTCAAATTCAGCCACTATTTGAGAGTACCTGTATATGGCAGCTTGATTTTTTCGACGAGTAATACAAAGAAAAAGCTCTCTGAATGCGTCATTTCCATGAGGCTCCCCTATCTATGTGCCAAAAACGTGGAAAGTTGCAAAACAATTGAAATAAATGAGAAACGATAAACGATATCATTTTTTTTTTACAAACATGCCTTATAATATGACGGAAAACACAAAAATGCATACACATAAGGGGTGTTCTATTAAAAAAATAAAGCGTGTAGCACCAACGACTTATGGGCCACCCTGTAATTGTCAAAATAGGTTGACAAGATACAGCTCGAGACACCCTATAATTAACGTTTATACTGTTATTTTCGGAGATACAAAAATTTTCCCGGAAAAACTTGTCCGATTTTCCTGGCTACCGAACTTATCCAAGCCACTTGCAAAAGGAAGGTACATACCAAATGTCATCAAAATCGGCTCATTATTTTTTGAGTTATCGGTGTGATATATATATATATATATATATATATATATATATATATATATATATATATATATATATATATATATATATATATATATATATATATAAACAAACACCCCGATTATAAATGTAAATATTTCCAAAACTAGTGTTTTTAGATATAGGGAGTATATAACAAGACTTGAGGCAGACGACATGCTATTCACTTCTGAAACATAAAATATAGGCTGTTCCATTTGAAAAAAGTGAGTAACGGCAGTTTGAATTTTTCCAAATTCAGCCATTAGTTGAGAGTGACCTGTTTATCGCATCTCGATTTTTTCGAACAATAATATCAACGAAAACCTCCCTCAATGCGTCATATTCATGGTACTCCGATTGGTAAAAACGCCGTATCATAATTTTTAATATGTGCCAAAAATGTGAACATCTGAAAAACAACAATTGAAATAATTCTAAAACGATGGAAGATTTTTTTTACCTACAAGCATGCATTATAGTTCGATGGAAAATACAAAAATTGAATAATACAAGGTGTGTTCCATTAAAAACAAGGATCACCAACGACCTTTGGACCAGCCTGTGAATATGAATATAATTTTATAAGACACAACTTGAAACACCCTATAATTAACTTATATAACTTTTTCTCTTGTATAATTTCAGATATTATATTGAGCTTTCCGTAGAAGTCCAGAAGAAGTATATTTAAACAAGTAACAACTGAAATTGACCCCGGATATTTGTTCTAGGGTGACCTTTTCGCTGTTATTTGAAGAAATCATTTGAAAATTCAAAAGTTGCAGTCTTGGCGAAAACGAATTTTTTGTACGAAAATTTGCTAAAAATTGTAGACTATAAAACCACAAACTCTATAACTAAAGCTACTGCGAGCGCATCAGAGAATGATCAATTTGAAATTAATTTTTGCAAATATTTTGGTAAAATTAAGGATAATGATGGTTGAAGATGGAAGCTTTGTAAAACACACTTCTTACGATATTTCTTCGACATACCCCGTATTTGTTTCAAATTATTTGCCTGTAAATTGCAAATTTTCACGTATTAGATCACAACTTTGGCGTTTTAAGAAGAAATACTTTACAAATTTCAAAATAATTTTTCTGACATTTCTTGGCCTTTGGGTGTCAAGAAAACTTAATATTTTCTGTAATATTCAAAGAGTTTTATTAGCCACACAAAATATGTTGTTTTCGTGCGTTTCTCTGATCACCAGTGGCACCCATTTCTTTTCTTTAACTGAAAATTTTTGCATAATTACTTAGCAACTTGAATTTTGGTAGGTAGGGTAAGTTTGATACTAGAAACATTAGTAACAAATTTGGTTGCTATAGCTTTGTTATTTTCGGAGACACATCCAAAGATTTCTCGAAAAAACGCTCCCATTTTCCTGGCTAACGAATTTATCAAGCCAAGTACAAAAGGAAGGAAGCTACCAATTTTTTTCAGTCAGTCCATTAAGTTTTGAGTTATCGGCACGACTTAGAATATTTTGACGTGTTGGAATGTTATATTTGTTCTAACCGAAATACTGAGGCAGCTGCAAATTCATATCAAAACAACCACCCAGAAAGGCGACAACCAAACACCAAAATATTTCGCAGGATAGTGACGACGGTAGCTTCCACGCAAAGAAACTACCAATGCCTAGAAATGAAGAAAGAAATAATGCCGTCTTACAGGTTTCAAACAAAAACCCTACGCAATCTGTTCGGTTTTATGGTGAACAAATTGACGGTCCAAAAAAAGTACGGCACACCGTGTATTAAAACAAAGTCATTACCGTCCATACAAACCTACATTCGTACGACGCTTAAATGTTGACGATTACCCTAAGCGACTTCAATTCTGCAGATGGTATCAAGGACAAAGTCAGCAAGATGAAAATTTTCATTTCAAAATAATATGGAGTGATTCAGATCCAAGTTTACAAATTGTCGTGTGTATAATCGCCATAATAGCAATTATTGGGCAAATGAAAATCATCATCTAAAGAAAGAAAGACGACTGCAAGACAGATTTAGTATTAGTGTTTGGTGCGGCTTATCAGGTAAAAAACTGTTATTTTTGTTTGTAGATTAGACAGCTAATTACAAAAAAATCAGGTAAGTTCATTGTTGGTCCGTTATTTTTTAAAATAATTTAACTGGGGAAAGGTATCTTAATCTATTGAGAAATGATATCTTACCAACAATTAGAAGAGCTCATGATAATTTAGACGAGATTTGGTACAAACAAAACGGTTGTCCAGCTCACAATGCCTAGGATCGTCAAAGAATTTTTGTACCAAAATTTTAATAATCGTGTCATTTGTAACAATGGGCCGGTTCATTGGTGTGCTCGAAGTCCTGATATAACACCCATGGATTTTTATTTTTGGGATACTCTGAAGAATAATGTGTATAAATTCGATGCACCACAAAATATCAATGAATTACGAAACAGAATCACGGAAGCTATTAATCATATTAACCGAAACACCCTCACCAGAGTTTGCATGCATGTTTCAAAAAGGTGTATAAAAGTGCATTGATCAAAACGGTGGCCATATTGAACAATTTTCTATTTAGTGTATTTTTAAGTCTCTATTTTATTACTTGTTGAGTTCCGGTTCGAATTGTGTTGTTTTGTGCAGTTTAAGTTTCTATTTTTTATTGCCGGGTTTCGTTATTAAACTGTTTCACATAAAGCCACCTAACATTATTACGTAATTAAGTATTGTAAATTAAATCACAATATTTTTTTATCGTGAATCATTACGGAAAATTATGTTAAAAGTAGAAATCTATTATTATACTCCATAGCCTGCTGCTTTTTTAACACTTTATTTGTCATTTGTTTTCTGGTATTGGATTTCATAGCCTACTGTCCTCAAAACGGTTTTTCTCAAAATTGTCAGTACAATTACAATATTTCTCAAGCATGTTTTACATCATTGGAACGCTCTTTTCACAGGATATCACATGAGCAAAAAATCCAATATGGCTGCCATAATAAAAACAAACGTTGATACTGTAGCTCAAAAACAAATGAGAATCCAAAGTTAGGAATAGCACAAAAAGACTACTCTGTAAAAAGTGTTCTGATAATATGCAAGTAAGTAACATGCCAGATCAACGCCTATTTAAGTATTGAAGAAAAAAGAAATCGACAAATTTTGGTTTTTTCAAAATAACTCGAAAACGAAAAGAGACAGGGCAAAATACAAGTCATATTTGGAACGAGCATGAAATTTTACAAAACATTGTTAATTTAACCGTCTCCCTGTCTCTAATAATAACGAAGATAGCAATACGTTCCCATTCAGTTTGGAACACCCTGTATATATATATATATATATATATATATATATATATATATATATATATATATATATATATATATACAGGGTATATATATATATATATATATATATATATATATATATATATATATAAACACAAACTTTCTCATTAGATAAAAACCATCATCTCTATTATTTAAACAATCGGGACATTATTCTATAGAATATATGAACACATCCTCGCAGTTAGAAAATCCCACCCTCATCGGCACAGGCCATACATCATATTCAAAGAAGGCACAACACAGATTTTGACAATGCCAAAACAATAGCCGCGGTTTACAACTTCAAAACCAGAATTATCCGCGAAGCGATCGAGATCGAAAAACGTCCGGATTGTTTAAATGGGAGAGATTATGGTCTTCGTCTTAGAACTACTTGGTCACCTATTTTGTTCTCATTACAAACACACAAAAGACAAATAATTTAATAGTCAATTTAACTTCCCTATTACCTGCCTTATAATAAATACCTCTAAACTGCTTAATGGTATGAGACCGTTCCGAAAGTACCTGAATTAATAGACCTTACACTGATAACGAGGCAGGTAGACGAAACTTTACAAATAACATAGACCCAGGACGAACACTTCGATCGCTGCCAGGTCTAGAGGTGAACACACTGACACCTTACAGACTATCTCCAGCAAGATTTGGGTAGTAGGCAGAGTGAGGCCTTAGAGTCCCGTTTCCTTTGATATTTCCTTAACCTTCTGAAAATGGCTCCAGAACGTCGATTTTTAATAAATTCTGGACCCGGTTCGACCCAAGAGTATCTTATATAAATACATATGAATATATATATATATATATATATATATATATATATATATATATATATATATATATATATATATATATATATATATATATATATATATATATATATATATATATATATTATTTATATATATATATATATATATATATATATATATATATATATATATATATATATATATATATATATATATATATATAATTTGAAACTGACCCCGGATAAGTGTCCTAGCGGGCTTAGATCGCGCTCATTTGAAGATTTTTTTTTTCATAAAACCGCGATCTCGTCATTAGTAATTTTTTTTCTATAAAATTCACTAAAGGCAAAATAACAAAAAGTGTTAGAAGAACCAATTCCAACGACAAAGAAAATGCCGTGGGAAGGATACCCCTACAGAAACAACCCGTATAAAATATAAAACTTTTAATGATATTAACTTGCCATTAAACCGTAGCACATGTATAAAATTTCAAAATTAAGTAATGCAAAATTTTGAAAAAGAAAACAAAATCTCAAACACCCTGTATCTTCAAAACAAAACGTTTTTTCCCGCATATTTATAAAAAGTTTATATCTAGATTTATTTAGAAAATTAGCCTGTTAAAGATTATTAATAAACTTATTTAGAAATACCTACATATATAAAATATATATATTCGTTTCCACCCCTACAAACTTTTGGAAATGATGCTTCTGTTTGTAAAATAATGTTATGCATATTAGCGAACCAGCAACAAGAACATTTTACAACCTCAATCTACCCATTACAATGTAAGTTAACAATAGCTAAGTAAAAACCAAAGAGGTTGTAAGGGATAGAGGTAACAAAGGTGCAGTTTTGCAATACAAGAAGCCTGTACACTTTTCCAAACTGGGCGGAGTTCGGTGACTTGAGTGGGAGAAACGTCAGGGACGTATTTAGGAATTTTTAGTTTGGTTAGAAATAAAACTGAAATTATTCAATCATTGAAATGTAATGCTTATTCATGAATTTCTTAAGCTTTTGTATAAATAGGTAACCTAAAAAGGTTCGGAACGCAGCAAGTGCGTTATGATAGTGAATTTTCATAACAATATTAAATAATATATTTATATAAGCTGTAAGATTTAGCCTTATATTAAAAGTTATGAAAATTAATTTATTTAATTAGGAACAGTAAAACAAGGTAAAGAAGGACAAGCAAAAACATGATCTATGACATATATTTATAGAGTAATTTGGATACAAAACTCAAACAAAGCAATTGATAAACAGGAAATATACTCTAGAAAAATACACTAGAAAGCTGGAAAAAAAATCCTTTGGTTGATGCATTGAGGGTGATTGTATGCATGCAGGAGAAGAACCCCCAGGAGGAAGAGGGTTTCTGCTCCTCACCCAAAAATTCGGGGGGTTCTCCTTCCCCTTGTGCATGCATACAACTACCTTCAAAGCATAAAGCACAAGAAAAATTTCTTGTGAGCAACCCCCAAGAAGGTTGCTGGACCTGGGCGAATATGGGGTAGACAGGGTTTAAAGGAGGTATTGCTGTAAAATGTGAAAAACGCATGTTTTCAAAGTCCCTTAATTTTCTTGGGGGTTGTTTGCCAGAAAATTTGCCTTGTGGCCGAGGAAGGTTCTAAGCATGTTGCTGGAAAAAAATATCTAAAACCCTCATGCAGTCAACTGCAAATTTACCGAAATTACATTCTACTTCGTCGCCTATAATGTCTTTTTCAGATAATGTAGAATACAGAGCTAAATTAAATAGGTTCACTTGCATTTTCATTTATTTTTATATTACATTTATAAGCACAATAAGCGTATAATTAAGGGAACCCTTAATTAACATTGCAGCAACACAAACTTGAAAAGTGGAGAAATTATTTACAGTATGTTAACAGTTATAAACTTGATTTCATCATGTTACAGTAGTATTCTGATAATACAAAATTACATCTAACTGTATGCACACAACAGCTGGTGTGTTACGAGATGTGATGAAACGCCAAACTGACTGTACCACAGCATTAGCATAATATTATTATGCTGCCACATTATCATATCTCTCTAGTAATGGTATCATGTCAAAAACCTACACTAGAGGCTAAATTTCCAATTTCTTCTTTGTTTATGGTGTCTGTTTCTACTGTCCTAAATTTCCAATTTGATATTGTCAATAAATAACACTACCACACAATGACAAATGACAGCTGAGCTTCAGCACAGACGCAGTCTAACAAAGTTGTCGGATAGAGTAAATTATGATCGGAGGGATACCTAAGTTAAAAATCATGAGAAATGGGTAATTCGAAATTTGCAGGTATTAAATACAGTATTTTTTAACTGACTGATAAAATTAAATTTTATAAAATGTTTTCTTTATTATCAGAAGTTGTAAAAATTTCATATGTTTATACATGAAAGGTTTAACTACATGAAATTTCTGAAGATCGGGCAATCCTGGTCAGCAACATCTTGACATCTGGCAATGGTTGTAACTTCCATTGTTTAGATTTTATCTACAATTTATTTAAATAGCATAACAGTACAGGTGCTGTATTGCTCTGCCTTTGTCCAACATTGTAGATATTGCATTACAGAATTTGAAGTGATGTCGAGGATTATTTTATTATTAATTTCGAATAACTTCATTTTTCTTTGATCAAAAGACTTGAAAATTGGTACACAACCACATCTCTGTATGTTCTTTTAAGTTGTAAATTTTCGTTCCAATCACTTAAACAATTTGAAAGCTATTGCGTTTAAAAAAATATATTTAATTTTTTGTTAGGAAAAACTATGTGTTAAGATCTGATGAACGAACTCATCCAAGCCATTAGCAAAATAAGCGTAATTCCAAAATTTTCTCCAAATCAGTGAAATATTTTTTGGGTTATTGGTTGGATAAATTGTTGGATGAATATATTGGATAAAGTTTTATATTCAAAAGGTTAGATAAATAATAATAGTTTTTATTTCAACAACAGAAGAAAATACAAAATAAAGTACATTGTACTGTTTACAAATTAATGTTAACATTCCTTGTCTTTTTTAAAGAAATAGAGATTAATTTCATTGATTGCTGTTGCCCTTACTTCATGAAACTGGTCCATACTTCATACAGACTTGGAGACTACTTCTCTGGCTTCACTGTTGGTTTTCGTTTTTGTAGGTGAAGGACGTAGCCAGCGCGTAAGCTAACTGGAGCAAGTGGCCCTTCTGAATTCTAGATGTTCTTCAACGTCTCTGTTACTGGTTTTGCTGCTTGATAGTATCCTCAGACAGAAAAAATTTGAATTAATACGAAATCATGACAATTACAAATAAAGATCTGTTGCTATTTTATGATGTTATAATCAAAAAAATCTTTAAAAGTGAAAATAAAATAAAACAAATATGACGGATGACGCCTTTAAAATGTCTACGTGATGTATATCAATATTTAACATAAAGATAGAAGAAACCTATAACAGTAATAACTATAATAACAATTACAACAATAAAATAACTAAACAAACACATTAATAAAGCAGACTATACAATGAAAATATCGACACACATCATGTCTTATAACAACTTTTTGGAAAAAATAGTTAGATTTATGTTGTCTGATTTATTTAATTAGGAAGAAGAATATCTCAGAAATCCTAAATATTGTCGTGTATATGCTTTTTTACTTCTAAAGCTTAAAACAAGTCTAGTTTACACTTGTCATGACAAAAATGTTGTGGTTTTATGCCGTTATTTACTGTGGGTCTATGTTGGGTATCAATAATATGTTTTGCAAATGTAGATTTGTCAGCATGGTTATTTCTAAATGCAAAAATATGTTCTTTGTATCGGGTGTTAAAATTTCTAGAAGTTTGATCGATGTAGATTGCGTTACGTGTGCATTTCACAAATTTTGAATACCTATACAAATACAAAAGTAGCTTTTAAATCTTATAACATGACGCTTGATTTATTAGATTATTTCAAATAATTGATTGGAAGTATTATCACAGATGATGGTAAGTGTAGGAAAGGTCTGAAGAGGATCGCGATGGCAAAATAAGCATTCAATAACCAAAGTACTGTTCTCACTAATAAACATTTTAACCTGTCCATGAGGAACAAATGCAAGTCGTACGTGTATGGAGTATGGTAATGTATGGGGCGGAAACTTGGGCTGTAGTTAAGCAGGATATGAAGAGAATATAAGCTTTTGAAATGTAGACAAGAAAAATGTCAAAGACAGTGCAGGTTGATAGAAAGACGCTTCAAAGTTTGCTAGGAGAGGTGAACGAATAAAGAGGCTTGCTCAAAGAAATCGAGAGGAAGCTAAAATTTATTGGTCATATTATAAGACATAATAACTTCCCGATAACATTATTTGAAGGACATACGAGTACTTGAAATGTACACTGAATTATTGGCCCTTAAATAAGAGAAGTTTGTTATAAACAGCCCTTAAACTTCTACTTTTATCAAATAGATTTTTGTTATAATGATGTATTCTAATAGAAACATACATAGATGATATTAGTTTAATTAGATGGCCATAATGGCAAGTCAAAAGATTTTGTTCTCGAAAGTGAACTTCAAGTTTTTTAAATATGCTGTTTTGGTTTATTATAGTTTTTAATATTCGCATGTTTATTTCCTTTACATTTATAATCACCGCAGATTCATTTAAGTATGTTTGAAGAACTTTTTCTGCAATAGTGCAAATAGATATTACATCGTCAGATGGGTATGTGAGGAGTTGACCTTTGTCTTTCTGATCTATAAACGATGTTAATAACGCAGACCTCTCCCCAACAAGTTCACCCGCGCATTCTTCGCATCTCAGAGCTTTTGTTATTTTCCTTACTACATAGCCAGATATATATGTCACGACTTCTTTCTTAAACTCTGATATATTCATATCTAATATTTGAAGAACTGTGTCGTCGTCAAAATTATCTATTTGACTCATGTCTTCATCTGGTTCTTCAGATATTCGTTCTCGCCCACAAGTTTTATTTATTACCTCAATGGGTGACAGAATAGGAATTGCTTCCAAAGGGATACAATTTCCTTTAAATGAATCTTTTAATTCAAGATGCACCATCATCCTTTTATATGCACTTTTAAATTGCTTTGCTGATGGGTTATTGTTATAGCCTCCCATGGATCTAATTTGCCCAAAAAAAGCTCAATATGATCCTGACTGATTTTGTAAGTGGGAAAATACAGCAAAAAATTATTGTCGGCAATTAAAGTTTTATAAACAAATTGCAAACTTTGTATGCAAAATAAAAAGCCAATTATACCCATTTTTCTACCACTCTCACACAGAAGCGTTCCATCAATTATCCTAAGTGACGTTAAATATTGTGATAGCTCTCTTAAAAATACATTAATGTTTTCAAAATTTTCTGCGTTTATTGCTTTCTTAAAATCTGAATTGTTTAAATTTCTAGAATTAAGAATGTCAAATAAATTGTTTATAAGTCGGATAAATTTCACAGTTCCCTCACATTCTTTGAACTCCTCAAGATGTAAAACTTCATTGCAATATTCCAAAGAATGTGCCACTGAGTGGCTAAAAAGTTGTGTGGCTAATTTAACCTTCATTTTTTGATTTGTATAAAATATATGCGATTTTCTTAATTTATTTGCCAAATGAACGCCCTCCTGATCCTGTAACTCATTTAATTTTACTAAATAATCCCACTTTATATTTTCCCCATTCTCATCAATTATTAATTTTTTATCGCCTAATGTGTTTGTTATCAGTTTGATCATATGACATGGATCAAAAAAGACTGCAATTTTCCTACCTGAACTAGGATCAACAAACGTAGAGTTAATGTTCCTCCAATTCAAATCGCAGCCAAGTTCTTTTGCTAACGTTAGGTTATTTGTTGCCCCATCAAAAGTTATTGAGACCACGTATATGCCCGACTCATTTAGTAGCGTTAAACACTGTAATACCAAATTTTGTTTTTGTGTACCCCTTAAAGAGTCGATTAAAAAATATCCAAGAGGAAGCTTCCATGATTGATTAATGCTAACAAGCATAAAAACAAGAGCTTCCTTGGCTACAGGGTTACAATCGGTCTCAAGATTTGTACCAAAATCTACAAACCCATAATATTTTACCCCATCCCATTCTATATGTTGGCGAATTGCCATCTCATCTATGACTAAAGAACATATAAGTTTTCCATCTGTGCTTTCTGATTTTGACTTTAATAAGTTGAACACCTCTGACGTAAAACCAGCTTCCCCATTAACGCTTTGATACCATCTAGATATAGTTTTTGGATGAGGAAGAGCCGAGTTAAATGTGTTTCTGACAAAACTGTAAGCTTTGGGAGAGTAATAATGCAGCGTAAGAGAAAAAGCTTTAAGTTGATTTTCATACTTATGTTTACGACCTAATTGTCTTTGTAAAAATTCTTCATTAGGTCCTATTTGCATTAATGTTTCTAATGTTTCGTCGGTTACTTTACCTTTTAGTTGTTTGATTATATTCGCAAGGGTTGCTGTTCTCTTCTTATAATGATGAACACTACTGCTGAGCCGTTTAATTTTTTTTCGTGCATCGAATAACTGCTTCTTCAGTTTACGTTTGCGCGGTGTAACAACCTATAAAAAATGTTCAATGATAAACCATTTATTTTCTCAAGTAAAATGAATATATAAACAAAATTTCCAACAACACATTTTGGTTAATAGTGGTTGAGATAAATTGCAAAACAGTTGTTTCTAACTTATTTAATCATGGACTATACAAACTTAAACACCATATAAAATGTGATGGAATAACATATTAGGTTTTTTTAAATTATACTGATTTCATAAACGGCAAAAACTGAATTTAACTCACCATTTCCTTCAAAGTGGGTGGCATTGAAGGTGTTTTCATTTCAGCAAATCCTAAACTACTAAACGATCTTTGCGGTACCTCTACAACAGTTTTCTCTTCATAAAAACCAGCACTTGTTGATGGCCGAGAATAATCCATTACAGGTACATTGCTACCAGACCAAGTACTAGTTGACGGGTCAGCTGCAAATGGCACATTGATAGCAGTTATATCAGTCATTGGCTGCTCGCCAAAAACGACTTGTGTTGATGGCTTGTTTGTTACCTGCATAAATAAATTTGAAACGAATACCATTAATGTAAATTTGCAGGGCTAATTAAATTACGATAAATATCATAACAATATATTACGTGAATGTAATTAGTAGCATAGTTACTAGAGATGAGCGATATATAGCTACCGGTGATTTAATCGCTTCTATTAAAAGATCGCTGTTAGCAGCTGTTATTAAAACACAAAACAACAGCGATTGTGAAAACCGAGATTTACACAAATCATTAGAGTAATTATTTCTATGAAATTCATCTTATACTAAAAACTCCATGACAAACAGCAATTGCTGTATTCATAATACACGCAATCGCAGTTTGTGCGAGCGAGTAGAAGTATCTGTATACTTTCCTTCTCGCCAGTATTAGAATACAACATTTCTCCTTTTCTTATAGGTAGAAAACGAAAAACTCATGATACAAATAACGCGAGATATGATAATGAGACTATCTATTTTTAGAACCGTCACGCGCATGGCGTCATGTGGTGAGTCCAATGCAATAATAATATGCTGTCGTACAGTGGAGTTTGACGTTTCATCACAACCCCTTAACAAATTAGGTATTTTACTGATATTTGAGTGCATACAGCTGGAATTAATTTTTTAAGATCAGAATACTATACTATGATTATGTGACATGATGATCAAATCAAGTTTATGAATGTTAACGCCCCCTGTAAATGTCTACGAACGTCTTCTCTACTTTTTAAGTTTGTGTGTGTATCACCAATGCTAATTCAGGGCTCCCCTTAATTATTATACTTCACTTATATATATATATATATATATATATATATATATATATATATATATATATATATATATATATATATATATATATATATATATATATATATATATATGTAATATAAAAATGGAATGGAATGTAACTTCAACCACATTAAACTGACGTATAGAAACTTTTTGATTGCGAATGACTTTGTGTTAAGTGTGTAGTTGGCCTTCTATAACGTTACTCACCATGTGATGTCATAGGAGGGGACGGGGCATATGCGCAATATCATATATCTTGTAAGTCATTATATCATGGAAAAACCTGCTGAATCTAAAATTAAAGCAGCACCGAACTGTAGCATATATATGCCTTCCAACTTTTTCATTATATTAAAATAAAAATAATATGTAGATTTCTCTCATCGTATATTCTTGTAATATGCTAATTTTATAGAACTTCTATTAATAGTAAAAATCTGAGTAGTTTTAAAATTAATATAATTTAAAAGCTATCTGAAGATCATATTGTGGTTTCAATTAAGCGGTTAACACTAACACCTTGTAAGTGTTTAAAATAATAGCATACGCACATGCAGCATTGTAAATGGCTAAACCACAATCGCAGTAGCTGTTTAAAGTCCCTGTTATTTAAAAATAGCCATCACTGATAGCAGTGCCATTGAAAAACCGCTGTGTGGCTATATATATATATATATATATATATATATATATATATATATATATATATATATATATATATATATATATATATATATCACTAATAGTTACATAAATTAATAACCTTGATTCAGTACTTACCAATACAGGTATAGAACTTTTTTTTAAGTATACTGCAAAAGGTGATTTTTCTAAATCATAAGATTCCTCGGTAAAATGTAAATTGCACACATTTGAGTTCATAAAAATATCTTCATCGCTTAAATTTAATGCTCGTTTCCAAGCCTCGTATCTTTCACCAGCTTTGGGAAATCTGAAAATAATATCTCGAATTATCTACTTTATCAGTGACTGAACCTCTAGAAAGATGCAGTAATAGATAAAACGAAACTATTCTACTTTTTTTCTGCTTCTACTGGAACTACATAGGTAAATACATCTAATTCAAATAATAATTGCCAAACAAAATGCTTAATTTCATTACAAATATTCAATAAATAATGCATTATTAAGATTTTATTTCTTAAAAAAACACAATTGACAATAATAAATGCTAAAGATTTAACAAAAGCAATACAATGTGTAAATACGGACCTGTGAAAACCAATAAACATTTGGCGCCAAACAAGGAAACAGAAGACATGTAAACAACTTACCGAAATAAATGCACAGTTGCTTTATCCTTTTCATAATTGGCACTTTTATTGTACATACAGTTCTTCACAATACACCTTGGCATTTTTTAACTTTTACACTCTTAAAACACTGCTAAAAAACGGCAAAACACACAAGATAACCTCTAATCGCAAATCAACAAACACTTCAAATACTTGTTGACAGCTGACAATAACTTCAAGAGCGGTTGGGGGAACGAATCAAAACAAAACACATTAGCGCGTTATTCAAAATTTTGTTTGTGATTGGACGGTGACAGGAGTGGGAAATCGACAGGCTGCAAACTCGGCTTTGTTCCCTCTAACATATACAACCTCTTTGGTAAAAACCAATTTTAGGTACAGTATTTTTTACCAAATTCACCCCAAAAGCCTATTGTTTCTGTGAGGAACAGTAATAATCTTGTTGCAAATATTCTTAAGTAAAACCTTGTACAAAATAACAGCTTCTGTTTTCTGTCTCACATATAAAAACATTATTGTAAGATTACCTCACACTGAGGCTGTCTGAATAATTTAAACACAAAATACCTTATGCTGTTAACGTAGTTATAGATAGGTATATACTACAGTTCAATTAGTAGTGTGCTATAATGAATGGTGCAGGATGGTTTGTATCTGGTCTAATCAATGGCACGTTCTTTAGACAAAGGGCACATCGGAGTCGACACTGGCATGGAGTTATATGCATTGTGGGCGCCGGGACGCCTGGCGCCAGCCTACTCTGTCGGCGACGTGCTTACTGGCTTATATTGATTTCCGCGACACTCTTCGTTAAGCCTCAGCATTTTGCCTACACGCTTTTCTCTGACCGAATTTTGTATAGCTGGAGCATGTCAAATAGCAGATAACGTTATTATATTGCAAAAAGAATGAAGAAAGTACACGATAAAATAATGTAAATGACAACACTTTGTTCTTAGGACATACTTAAATATTATTTATAAAAATATACAGTTTGCTCTACTGAATATGTATAAATTCTGGTTAGTCTGAGCTTTTGAGTAAGGTATTTTAGGGAAAGAAAATTAAAGCGAAAATTGCTTATGGTGGTAGCGATAGTATTTATATACATGTACATTTTGCACAATGATCATAACATCATGAACATAAAATAATATAAATGACACCAGTTTGTTCTTAGGACATACTTAAATATTATTTATAAAAATATATAGTTTGGTCTACTGAATATGTATAAGTTCTTGTTAGTCTGAGATTTTGATTAAGGTATTTTAGGACAAGAAAATTAAAGTGAAATAATCGAGTGAAAGACATAGTATATATATATATATATATATATATATATATATATATATATATATATATATATATATATATATATATATATATCTGTACATTTTAAACAATGATCATAAACCAAAAACATGTTGACTTAAGAGATGTAAAGAAACTATTTTACTTCAACATCTTCAATACGTGTGAAAGTATCGCATCGTCGACAAAAAATTCTATAATTTTTTTTCGCTCAACCGTCGTAAAACTGTTAATAGGGCCCGCCTTTTCGCCAATTTAAAATACGAATTCAGAGGGATTCATTTTCCATTGGTAGACATTATTAAAAACATTATACGTATTTTCAATCCATACCTATTGAAATATTGATACAATGTATTTTGCACAATGGTTACAAAAACCTTGGAAAAAACCTGTCAGAATAATTTATCAACATTTATTGTTTTGACAGCAATAGTTCGACCATTGAGGGTGTTTTTTATAACAAAGACAAGTTAGTATGTTAAGTTGTTACATCTTGTGCCAAAGAAATTCAATTGAAGCCGGATGTATGTATTTTACCCGGTATCCTGAAAAACGGCAACCTGGAAAGTCCATATTCAAACGGTTAGACCAAGACTTAAGACAATATGGTTCCTTTAAAAAGTCAGTCAACAAACGGGAGAGACCTGTTAAGAGTAAACATTCAAATCATGTTGTCCTCTCAGTTGTTGACAATTCTGGAACTTCTACACGGACAATTGAAAAAAACTACTGGCATACCAAAACCCACAGTACACAGGCTGTTTTCGAAAAAGACGTTCCATCCATACAAATTTCATATTTGTGAAGGACTAAGGCCTGGTGATGAAGACAGACCTAAAGTATCTTGTAAGTGGTATACGAGACAGTGCGATGCTGAATTTTCAAGCAAAATAATTTGGAGAGATGAAAGCACAGTAACCAGCGATGCCATTTTAGACCGGCGTACGACATATTATTGGTCCCCAGAAAATACTCGCCTGCTAATGTCTTCTAGGCATCAGTATCGGTTTCGATTTAACATGTGGCCTGGAATTTTTAGTGCCAACCTGATAGGTTCTTTTATTTACAAAATAAAGCTTAATTCTAGACGTTATTTACATCTGCTTAGAAACGATGTTATGAATTATTTAGAAGAACTACCCCTGGCAAGAATCTCCAGTTGTTGGTTTCAACACGACGGAGCTCCTGCCCACAATTCAAGAGATGTAAATGCCTATTTATCTAAACAATTTTCTATTAAATTCATTTCTACACATTCAAAAATGTCCTGGCCGGCAAGATATCAAGATATTACCCGTTTGGACTTTTTTCTTTGGGGCTATGTTAAAAACAGTCTACCAAAATGAAATTTTTAATGAAAAACAATTACGTATTTGCGCTACTGATGCGTTTGATAGTATCAGTATTTTTGGCAAATGTTCTGGATGAAAGGGTGACCATATGCTCCCGTTGCCAAGGTGCAAATGGTTCAAATTCTCAACACTTGCTGTAAGTGTAAGTTTATTTTTGGTTTAATTCACTTTGTACTTTTTAATTACCATATTAGTTTAAGTTTTCATATTGATTAAAAAGATAACACTTTCAAGAATGTTTATCATTGGAGAATGTCGGTCGTTAAGTTTCCAAATTGAACATTGGTAGAGCAGGGCCGTAATAACATAATTTTGAAATAATAGGGATTTGTAGTCCAAAATTCAACAAAACAATTAAGTGTCATGCGTTGTTGAAAGCAGAATAAAAAACGGCTTCGAAATCCAACTTAGAAAATCCAGGACCGTATTTAAAAACATTAAGTTGATGATGGTTTCTTAGAAACCAAATGTTTAAATCAAAATGTGTTAACATTACCTTGTAAAGTTAAAAAAATCGTATTAGCAAACTGCTTTTTGTTTTTCGATATATTTTGATTAACTTCTGAAAAAAAAATTGAAATTTCAGTTTCTTCAAATAATCTAGAAAACCCGAAAAGAGAATCGATTTTTTCGAAGACAACTTACGAGGTCGCCGCATTGCGCAACTTTTTTATGATTTGACCAACCTTTTTTCTCTTACGGTTTCCGAGATGCTGTTCATTCTTACGTGGGGCATATTTAGTTGCCATGGATGTCCATAAATAACTTTAATTTTCTTCTTCATGGCGATGCTGCAAAGGGCGAAAACTGTTACAGAGAAAAAAGCAAGCACTTGAAGTAAGAGAAGATGTTTCTACATCTGTATTTGATATGGTACTGTTTCACCAAGTAGGGGCAAGAACAATGAAGGAATATACATAATTACTTTGAAAAACCATTTTAAATCCTTACATATAACTTTTTAGTGAATTTTCTTAAAAAATTCACTAATGATGAGAGCGGGACTGCTGAATTTTGAAAAAAATTCTAGAAATGAGCGCGAACTAGGCCCCTTGGAACATATATCCAGGGTCAGTTTCGATGTTTCTATGTGTGTATATATATATATATATATATATATATATATATATATATATATATATATATATATATATATATATATATATATATATATATATATATATATATATATATATATATATATATATATATATATATATATATATAATATATATATGATGTATCACCCGATAACTCAAAAATAATGAGTAAATTTTGATCAAATTTGGCAGACACCTCCCCTTTGTAAGTGGCTTGGACAAGTTCGTTAGCCAGAAAAATCTGCTCAAGTTTTCACGGAAAATTTTGTGTTTTATTTCCGAAAATATTTATATCTACGGAAATAACAGAATGAGGGCAACCAAATTCAGTGGGCGTGCCTGTATTATAAGAAGTGAACCATCCACCAAAATTTTGGTCTGTAAGTTAAAAGAGAAAAAGTTATAGGCATTAAAAAATTGGGGGTTTTTCTCAAAACGTCAAAGTCGCAATTTGACACATCAAAATTGGCAGCATTTAGGCAAAGAGCCTGAAACAAATACGGGTTATGTAAAGAGAATGTTGCAAGAACAGTGTTATACAAACCCTTCGACTGTCATTGACCTTCAGTTTAGTAAAATATTTCCAGAAAATTCGTTTTAAATAGACCCTTTTTCTGTTGCATTAGCAGTAGTTTTGGTTAAGTTTATCGTTATTTATTATTATAGACGGCTACTTTTGAATTTTAAAAAGACTTCTTCAAACGAGTGCAAACTAGGCCCCTAGAATCCATATCCAGGTTAAGTTTCAGTTTTTATTTGTTTACATATATACAGGGTGACGCATTTCTACGGTAAAGGTCAATATAATTGCTATTATTCAAGATACGAGAAAAAATTGTATACGTTAATTATAGGGTGTCTTGAGTTGCTTCTTATAAAATTATTTTGACAATCACAGGATGGCCCGTAAGTCTTTGGTGATACCTACAATTTTTTTGGCATTCCTTATGTTATTGAATTGTTGCATTTTTCATCTAAATATGATGCGTGTTTGTAAAAAAATTCGAGACGCAGTAACTGCGTTTTGATAGCGAATTTTCATTAAATGCTTCAAATTTCAATAACTCAATTTTCTATTAACCTAGGGTTAGTTGGCTAGAAAACCAGTTTTCTGGGAAATATTTCAAGTTTATTTTCGCAACATTTTTGTACATTTTCAAACAGTAAGTTATTTTGCAAAAATATTGTACATTGTTCCTACTACGAATATATAGGTTACATCGGTAACCCAATTAATGCCTGCTTGCAGTACAAACATATGTGCTATTAAAAATATTTATATGAAAATTCACTTTCATAACGCACTTGCTGCGTCCAGACTTTTTTCTTATTATGAAAGATTCCTAATATAATTTTAAAACTTTATAACCAACAAGAACTTTAACTTGCCGGTTCTGTCTAAGCTTCGTTAGGGACTTTTTAATATAAAAAGTCTCTGTAAATTCATTATAAACATTCGCAATTTTTAAACTCACAGAGTGAAAATGATTTACTTTCATTAGTTGTTCTCCTTTGTTTTCCCAGTTTAGTTCCTTCATCGTCACGACAACTCACCTGTAAAAGAAAAATCTAATTAGCTTAAGTTAATTGTTTGCTGGCAGCAGTTTTTTATTCCGAACGGGACAAACATCAACAATGCTTGTTCCTATCCAGCTATATTTTACAGGACGGAATGGTAAATGTATTTAACTGGCCAGGTATTCTTAAATTTAAAAAGTTCAGCGCCACGGGGTAGTGTGAAATATCGAGTCATGGTTCCAATCAATATGCTTTATACTGGTAGAAGCAAAACGAGCAACGATGCTTTCAATATAGACAGTAATTTAATTATGAATTTTGAACTATTATAACTTTTAGCGAATTTTTTTTAAGTTCGCTAGTAGAGAGGCATCAATGGTGAGACTTTATTTTTTTCAAATGAGCGCGAATTTGGACGCTTAGAACCCGATACCAAGGTCTGTTTGAATTTTTATATGTTTATATACATTTGTGTAACCGATAACCCAAAAAAGTTATTAACCGATTTTGATAAAACTTGGCAAAACATTTCTTTGATTAATAGCTTATATGAGATCGTTAGCCAACTTTATCGGGCCAGTTTAATATGAAAATTTTAATTTTTCAAAAAAAAATTGTATCTCTAAAAATAACAAAGTTTAAAATTTTAAAATTTAGTTTATATGTTGCCCTCCTAAATACCTTACTACATACCAGAATTCAACTTTTATAGAAAACTGAGTTATACAAAAATTTGAAGCATTTAATGAAAATTCGCTACCATAACGCACTCGCTGCGTCCCGATTTTTTTTTGTGTTTACTTACGTTTATCTATAAAAAAGTAATAAGTTACAAATTGCGACGGATAATTGACCTACGCGCTATTTGTTTGCGAATGCCCATAAAGAAAATTTCGCTTATAGAGGGGTAAGGACGTGAAGTGCTATTTTAGCGAATTTTCATTAAGAAAAATCCGCGAATAAAGAGGTCACAAAGAGAAGCTTTTGAAAATTTTTTTTCAGATGACCGCGAATTTGGGTCTCTAGAACCCAAAACAAATGTCCGTTAAGCTTTTGATATATATATATATATATATATATATATATATATATATATATATATATATATATATATATATATATTAAAAATAAATTCCCAAAGACATGCGTTGAAACGACTTAGTGGTTACAGTCGAATGCCTGACAGACATAGTGGTTAACTGCCACGCGTAGATTGATTCATACAACTGGTATAAACCATACATCAAAGTAACCAAACTAAATATATTCCAAGGATAAAACATACTACCCGAACCACCGGCCGCAGTTATGGAAAATGACAGACGACATGGAATTAAAAATTTGCCAAGTCATTGTTATTTAACTGGGGAATTCAGTCAATTATTAAAATACACTATATTTGTAGCTTTATGAACGTCCTCAAATACAGTTTTAGCACAGCATATATGTATATATATATATATATATATATATATATATATATATATATATATATATATATATATATATAGTCAACTAAAGCTTCTGGAAAAAACAGTCGAAATGTTTTTTCCCACTACAATTTATGTAATATTTGTTATTAGTGAATTTTTATTTAAAAAAATTCACTAAGAGAGATATCGATGGTGGGACTTTGCAAAAAATTTTTCAAATGAACGCGAACTAGGACCCCTAGAACCCATATCCGGGGTCAGTTTCAATTTTTACATGTTTATATATATATATATATATATATATATATATATATATATATATATATATATATATATATATATATATATATATATATATATATATATATATATATATATATATATATAGTCAAGCCAAGTTTCTATAAAAATGATTATAACATAGCTTCTTTTATCTTTAAACTTAGACATTAGACGTCATGTAAGACCAAAACAGTCGTGGGATGTGTTTCAATGATAATTCTACTAATTCTGTAATTAATTCTTACACCGGGCATGAAGCCGATCTAATGTATCATGTAAACAAAACATTACTTTACGTATGCTTAGATGGGTGAGACGCTACGCGCTTGCCTCACAAGCAGAAAGTTACGCGATGGAATCCAGCTCGATGACTGTATGTTTTTTATATTTCATTTTGACATTTGGAGAAACAATAGTACACAGATATCATACGTTTTGAACAAGATCTCATTTTTGTTTAAAATGCCTAAATAACTTTGTCACCTTTGAGTCTGAAGTTATAATTTTTTTATTGTTGATATTGAAAATAAGACCGGTTTGATTAGGTTGACTAAAATGAAATCATTTTGGCGATCAATAAGAAAAAATAACTGCTACGTTCGTAATTTGGCAGATACTTTACTTTTATAAATATGAATTTCCTTCTGGAAATCTTTTGTAACTTTAATGAAAATTGTAGAACACGTATGTTTTAAAGAGATTTACACTATCTACAGGTATAGCAAAAATTAATTTTTTAGCTTCATAGAATATTGAATTTTAAGCACTTTTCTCAAAAGGAGTTAGAACGCAAGATTTTTTTGATAACAGAGAGATATCGATGTTAACACTTTCGAAATAATTCTTCAAAAGTACGTACTAGGACCTCTAAAATCGATCTTCAAGATCTCTGTAAGTTTAAAGTATTAACTTTACTAATATGCCGCATAATTATAGTATACAATTCTTATGAAAATTCAGTACTATAACGCACTTGCCAAGTCCATACTTTTTTAAATTGTTTTTACAGATTGGGTATATAGATGACACAATATACTATGACTTTGAATTTCAGAGCTTACAATATGACATTGCACTGTAAAATAGTTAGAAAGCTATTTTCTACCGTTAAGTTCACGACTTTCCTGAAAACTCAACGGTTAACTTAAAAATGTTTTTATGTATTTTACATATTATCTAGTATTAATTGTATAGATCATATTGTTTCATTTTTATATGCAACTTTGAGAAGGACACACTCAAAAACTTAAATGCAGTTAAAAGTGCAATTAATCTCACATCTTGCTGCGTCCCGAAATTTTTTGATTCCTTTTCGTTAGAAATTTGACCTCGTAGAAAACTTTTCTTTGCAGACGTTTTTTTAAAAATGAGATCGACCTTTTAAATAAACGATTAACAGTCACAAAAGGACGATCTAGTAGATGTTATTGCTGGTATGGAGACAGCTGTCGAACAAATACCTGAGTCTTCAAGAAAACTTTATTAGACAAGCATGTGAAGATAAAATAATTATACATTTAAATAAAAATAAGCCCATTACTACCAAAAATGTTAATCAAATAAATATATTTAAGCAAGTGCGGGAAAAATAATGTTTTAAAGATAAAGCATACAAAGGTAGTAAGGTTGTGTTTTTGGACAAAAACTATTATAAGGATAGAGCATATAAGGCAATAGAAACAGCATCGTCTAAAAAACTGGATAGAAACTCTCTTTCAAAAATGTAAAAAACAGTTTCAAATCCAAAAGTTTATAAGAAGTATTGTCTCCCAAAAATCCATAAACCTGGAAAATTTGTGAGATCTGATCTATTATTTCAGCTGTAGAATAGCCGACATAAAATACAACGAAATGCTCTAACAAACGACTTTAAAGGCTTGCCTGTCGAATGAAATTTTTTTTTCGTTTTTCAGTTTCAAATTCACTTGAAGTTATTAGTAAAGTGAAAAATATTGAATTGGTTGAAGGCGAGGTTTTAATATCATTTGATGTGACCTGGTTGTTTCCCCAGTGTCCTCATAAAATAAACGCTAACGTATTTAGACCATTTGTTAAAAATTAACAATGTAGCTGAATATGTCAGCGAAGAATATATCAATTTAACAAATCTCTGCATAAATCAAAATATTATTCAATTTAATAATATTTTTTCAACAAACCCATGACACAGCAATGTGACAACCCCATTTCCCCATTAATTGCAGACCTTTCATTAGTAGATTTGAAACAGACCCAGAAAATGAAAATTACTATTTTCCTATGTATGGTTTCGTTATGTGTACGATGTTTTCGTAGTATTTAATAAAAATGTATGCAAAGTAGATGATTTTATTGCCAGATTAGAGAGTTGATCTGACTTCATTCAATTCACCTGAAATAAAATTAATAACAAATTATCTTTTCTTAATGTATCAGCCATAAAAAATAGTGACACTTCAGAATTTCATATTTCACATCTACAGAAAGAAAATCACTGTTGTATTCGTTTGATTCACACGATAGTATTCCACGAGAACAGCTAGTTTGAATTTTCAGGTTCATAGATTGACACAGCTTTGCTTAAGTAAAGAAAGATACAACAAAGAACTGGATTCTATTAAGCATGTAGCCAAGTATAACGGTTAGTCTGTTTGCTTAGTGGCATTTTTAAGAAAGCTAATTTGCAGTTAACATTTTCCACAAACAACGCACCAAAAAAATGTGCTAGGTGACCCAAAGAATAAAGATAAAACCACAGAACTGTCGGGAATCTGTGAAATAGGTTGTACGGGTTGTGAACCTAAAAAATCTATTAAAACTGGTTTTAAAGAAGATTTTAAGCAACTAAGATATGGAACTATTGATAAATCATGTATTGCTTAACATATTTGGGATAAAAATTATCATGTAGATAAAGAAAATCTCAAGTTAATTAAAAGTGTCAGACAATCGCGACAGTTAGACGCATACAAAAGTATATATATATATATATATATATATATATATATATATATATATATATATATATATATATATATATATATATATATATATATATATATATATATATACATACATATATACATATACACATACATAATGGATGTCCCACGACTAACGCCACGGAGTCACACGTCTACATATTTCTTTATATAGAAATTTTAATGACAGGGGATTATGTAGGTCAACAAGGGCTACAACTTAATATTATTTTCAAATATACGGAATGGTTCAATAAAGTGTGACACCTCAAAGTTCTGTTTTTTTATTATAGGGCACCATGTATTTTATAACGATTTTGAACTCTAGGGGGTTCGGCAAAATTCCCAGGATAGTGAGGTGAAACTGCTCCCTGGAGCCGGTGATTAACCATAGTAGCGGAAATACGCCGACGATAAAGAAACAAAACACACACCTTGAAAGGATAACTCTGGCCTGTGACGATGGACTTATTACTCCATCAACCACTGTAGTCAATACTTCGCAATAATTTACAGGGTGTTGAAAACTTCAAGTTCAGTTATTGACACATTCAAAGTAGATTATCTTGTTTATGTTAAACAGAACAGCCTGTATTTTGTTGATCCATCTTATAGAAAAAGTAAGTCCCTTCCATATGACACAATGGCCTCATATACCCAAGTGCAATAGTTTTCACCCTATCCGTACTTTTATGAAATGCCATTTTCACATATAAACGAAACTTTCAAACGCAATCTAGTCAGATAGAATCATTTTTTAACAGATATTTCAAATCAAAACCAAATCAGAAAGTCTGTACAGTCATAATTTAATTTCTGAGAACCTTTCCTGTTAATATGTTCAAATATGAAACAGTACCGACTCCATAAGTGGATAAACATGTTACTACATATATGCATTGGAGAATGTATGAAAAATTGTCTTCTGGCATCGAGAGTCTATGCTCAAAAATATTCCGATCGAGAACACGGGTTTTACAAATTATTGAGAGGATTTCGTGTTAGTGGTAGTATTCCATACGAAAAACTAAGCAAAGCTAAGCCAATTACTGGTGATAGTGGGAACGAGCTGAGTGTACCGACCAACAGCACTGGAAAAATTTCCAATGAAATATGATTAGGTCGAATGAGCGTATCTTGAATTCTTAAGAAAACCAAATATCATCCGTATCATATTCAGATGCACCAACATTTGAGTGAAAGAGATCCATGTAAATTTAAAGTATTACTTTTAATAATATGTTTTACTAGTATAGTACAATTCTTATGAAAATTCACTACTATAACGCACTTGCTGCGTCTCGAAATGGACACTTAACCCCATTGTTACACGCGAATTTTTCAAACCTTTTTTAGTTTTTTAACACTGGCGACACTTTTTTATACTTGTTCATGACTAGCTTTGAATGTTTTGATAGTAGAAATGTTTGCGTGAAGTTACATGTGATGTTAAGATGTTTTTGCATTGTTGTTTTTTTTGCACGTCTTTGTGGCAGAATTTCCCTGTTTTCAATGCTTTGGCTTTGCTTTTCCAATTACTTACAGTGCTGTAAGTGTTTTTTAATGCATAATCTAGATGTTTGTGCTGATTTTTATTCATTTTTGGTACTCCTGAAGATGCTCGGAACTCCGTAGCGAAATATATCGAGTTTTAGTACAGAGTGACTGTCTTTAAAATATAGCCCTCGTTTTTGGTCGTAATTGTTCCTTCCTATGGTAAGTGGGTCGGATAAATTCGTTAGCCAGGAAAACCTAACCAAGTTTTCTTTCAGTCAAATTTTTTATCTCAAAAATAAAAAGCCATGTTAACCAAATTTTGTACGTAAGTTTACGATATTGAAAGAAAACTATATACCAAAATTTATATTTCTGTGTTAAAAGAAAAAAAAGTAATAAATAATATTTGGTGCCAGATCATTTCTATAAAAATTCACTACCATAACATACTTGCTGCGTCCAGATTTTTTCAAACCAATTTAAATGGAGTTTTAATAATTATGTTACAAGTATCATATAACACAAGTCTAAGAGTCCCTGGTTTAAGATAATGTAAGATTTTAGTTAATAAGCCATAAAAATTACTGGTTTAGTTTAACTAATTCTGGTAACAACACATTAGAAACATGCCAGTTACAATTTTTTGACTGGGAGATAAAAAGGTACGAGCAAGTTTCACATCAAACCAGAAACCAGCTACATATCGTTCATTATCTACTTTGTTAAGCACATATATTTTTATGCCGAAATTTTGTAGCAACATACATCGTAGAAATACAAGTAAGAGCAAAAAGAAGAATCAATATTCATTATAGACGTAGTGGGTAGAAGTTACCACAATGAGGTCTGTAGACAACAACTAACTTGTTTGTATGTGTGTGTTACTGAAATTCACTATTGTTTAGTACAGCACACAGCGTCACAGAAATGCATATATTAAAATACATGCATCCACATTCTCGTAAAAGCAGTCCACCTTTATGAGGTTTCATGTTAGATTGCATCTGTTGAATTAAAATTGGAACTCCTGAGGCACAACTAATTTGCAGATTCCGACGTGAATGATATCAGTCGGGGCATTTTGTTTGGAGGATATTGCATAGTAAATTTTATTACCAAGAAGGGCTGCTATATTAAACCGTTTATCAAACTATGACGTTCCTTTTCACAGACTTCATTATTTTCCTTTTTATTTTGTTTCCTTCATCTAAATTCAGTCTTGCTACATAAAAAAAGGCGACCAGTGAACCCTCCAAGACTAAAATATAGATTCGGTAGCGAAATAATCCTTATAAATAGGTTATTTTAAGGAAAAGCTACTCAACGTAACTTGAGTATATTGCAGCAATTACAATTTTTAAGAGGATATATTCGTAATCCTAATTGGCCGACCACTTTATCCTGGTTCTCAATCCCATGCCACGCTCAGTTTGAGAATATTAGAGGCTCAACCCTTAAATTTTAAATTGAAACAGTCGCTCAAGACATTACGAAAATTAAGGCGTGTTGGTATTTAGTATCATTATGCGATTAATGGAGGTAACTTATTATTACAAGATGAGCGCCAGGTCTTTGAAGAGAAAGCTCGTTAAAACACTTTTTCTAATTTAAGAAAATTAATTGAATTAAATTATAAACGTACAAATATTTAACATTATGTTGTTTATACAGGCTGTCCTACGAACTTGGACCGTTAGCCGTATATCAGGAACTACTTTGATTTGAAATCTCAACATTTCTAGAAGTACATTTTATATAATTATCTGTTCAAAGAAAATAGTTATAGCTTTAGATCGCTTCCGGGTATACCAGAAGTGGACATCAACCTTCTTATTTCAAATAGAACAACCACTATATTATTACATTTTTAGATTTCGTGTTTTAATTGACTTTATGTACCATACTTGGCACTTCCCTCCAATAGTTCCAAAAGATGGCGACCTGAAAACAAAAATTGACATCTAAGGAGATTTAATAAAACTGTTTTCTTTAACTGAGTTTTGAAAACCTCGGTGGTTCAGGGGTAAGAACGTGTGCCTCTGAACCGAAGGGTACTGGGTTCGATCCCAGGGTACTCCTTTCACTTTTTCAGTACAAACTGTAAAATTAACATCAACCGAGGTTCTGGCATTATATTTGAGCAAGTTGAATGTCTGCACGTTCCGCCCTTCGGAGGGGGCGTAAAGCCGTCGGTCCCGTGTCCATGCGATGTTGGGCACGTTAAAGATCCCTACCCTCCTTGCAGAAAGGCGGGGATTCCACAAAATTTTCAGGATAGTGAGGTGAAACTGCTCCCTGGCGTCGGTGATTGGCCATAGTCGCGGAAATAGGCCGACGTTAAAGAAACAAAACACACACACACACACAACTGAGTTTTATCTCTTCAGCTATAATTTTGTTACGTCTTAATGTTGAAATATTGCTGGCTCTCATGCTGTTGACAGTTACTTAGAAATTTATACAGTGTGCTCCTAACATATTATTATTTTTTAAAAACTTTCTTTAAACAAATAAATATATATTTTTTTAAATTACGAAATAGTTTATTCGAAAATACGAATAGTTTTTTGAAAAAAAAAAAGACTTTTCTAAAATAAGTCTGTGCCAATTTTCATCCTTCTGAAGTACAAGCTCTTTGATAAAAAAATATGTTCTAAAAAATAACGAAATAATTTGTTTTAATCTATGTGATTTTTTTAAAATAAAAACTGACTACAGCTTCTTACATAACATTTCTTAGAACCTGCCTGTCCGGATTTTCAAAGTGTTAATTGAAGGTAAAAAAAAACTGCTTTGTATAAATTATACTAGCGAATTTTCATAAAGACAATTCGCTTATAGAGAGGTAACGAATTTTTTATTACGCGCGTGTGTGTGTGTTTTATTATTATAATTATTATGATTATGATTATGATTGTGATTGTGATTGTGATTGTGATTGTGATTGTGATTGTGATTGTGATTGTGATTGTGATTGTGATTGTGATTGTGATTGTGATTGTGATTGTGATTGTGATTGTGATTGTGATTGTGATTGTGATTGTGATTGTGATTGTGATTGTGATTGTGATTGTGATTGTGATTGTGATTGTGATTATGATTATGATTATGATTATGATTATGATTATGATTATGATTATGATTATGATTATGATTATGATTATGATTATGATTATGATTATGATTATGATTATGATTATGATTATGATTATGATTATGATTATGATTATGATTATGATTATGATTATGTTTATGATTATGTTTATGATTATGATTATGATTATGATTATGATTATGATTATGATTATGATTATTATTTTTATTATTATTTTTATTATTATTATTATTAACAATTACGGTGGAGTAAAATAAACAACATTAACCCAGAAAATATTAGTTATCTCAGTACTCAATGCCACAATAGTGAGCAAGGTAACATTCCGTTTTCTACACTTCATAAAACTCTTTTCAGCACCATTTTTTAATAAAGGCACCTAGGTAATGTTTCCCTGAATACTAAATGAATTCCTTGTGAAGTCGTGAAGTGAGCCGAATTTTAAAAACAGTCAAATATGGTCTAATGTCCTTTTCTTCAAGAAAAACATCCATTAGCGTATTCTATATCGTAGACTTGGCTAGATTAAAATTGCAAATTTTACCTGTTAGCCCCCAGTCAGCTGACAATGCAGCATTAATGTCTTCCCCAGATAAGGGTCTATTTCACAAATTAAGAAAAATACCCCTTATAAAATTCCATATATCCTTTGTTTTGGAACATTGCACGAAGAGATGCCAGGACGTGCCGATTATCTGGCATCAAGGACACAAGACTCAATCTATCTTGCCTTTTATATTTAGAAAAACGAGGGCTGTTAGGCGGTTCTGTGCTAGACGGAAATCTATCGACTGTTGGGTGTTCTATAAAGCTCCTCCAGTAAACTGTATTATCAGACCAAGCTCCCTTAAAAGGTGCGCCGATCTAAATAATCCTGATAGTTCTCTCTTTGAGTATGTCTCTCCTGAAATGCGTTGAAATATCCCTAATTTGTCCTCGTGAGTCAGAAAATTGCCATGTGATGAAAGCCAAGTAGCTGTAACCTATATTGTTCTCATTTATGCAGCAGGAGGTGAAGATATCTTTAAACTATTGAAAATTTATCCATAAATTACGCTCAAGATATGGACTGTAACCTGATATATTCAGAACCTGGAAATTTACCCAGTTGTCGTTGTCCCTTAGCTGGTATATTTTGTAGAAGCCTAAACTAAACCATAAGTTTGAAATTGTTAACTGAGTTAAATTTATAAGCCTACAGTCAATTAAGGGCAAGTCGTTAAACATACATGATCTAAACAAATTTGCAGCATTACGTTCTATGATGTCAAGAAAGGCCATGACTTAGTACCAAAAATTTTGGAGGTGATTATATCTATATGGAGACGGCTTCATGAAGAGAACCTGCCAGGTAAGGCCACAATTTCCATAGGTCGAAAAAAAATATCCCGTCATTACTAGGTTAGGTTTGATTGTGAGTGGGCCATACCGGTCCCTCCACCGCGACCATAAGGTATATTGTGGCTGCGTCACCTAACCACTTAGGTTGTTCTATGCAGGACACGAAGTTACAGTCAAACAGTAAACGAAACAATTCTACTTTACACTCGAGAATAACGAAACCTAAACCACCATGTGATATATGTAGGTAAGCAAAGATGCTATTCTGCGACCCAGTGCTTTCTTCCTACCCAAACTTATTCAATTTGAACTTTTGTGGGCTTTTAAGAAAGCTTCGTATTCCCTTAAATGATTATCATAGGGAGCTATAAGTTGATTAATTACAATAACACTTCATCTCCAAGAAAGGGATGGCAATTTTTTTCTATTTTGTTGCATTGTTGAATTTCTGACTTAAGAAAAGATTAAATCTAAAATTCCGTCGTTGATTACATTTGTATGCTTTTCAAAAGTTACACCTAGAATATTAATGCTGACTGAAGTCCATGAGATACACATAAATTGATTTCCAAATGATCTTATAATCCGTCGTCATGACAGATAGAGGTGTACGCCAGTTTTTCAAAGAGTAATGGGTCACACTTCTTGAAATATAACGAGATAACGGATGACCTTGTAGGACGTGGTAAAAGATTTTTACTAATTGCCTCAGTAACCATTCCGAAAAATCTATACCTTATTTTATCACAAAAATGAGCATTAAGAGACCTCAAAGCAGCTGTAAGCTGTTCAATACTTAGCGGCTCATCTAATGACTGTCTATTGACATCAGTTAGTGCATTCAAAACGTCAAATAGAGAACTCGTCAAGTTAGCATTACTACCGCGGTTAGTAGAGAGTCTCAAAATGCGATTTCACAAGCAATACTCTCTATGGCATCTGTGATCGTAGAGTTTCCATTTCGTAATCGCCCGTAACGTTTCTGAGTTCTTAATATTGGGCTTATCATCTTAATCGTTGTCCTGTATATATTGTAAAGGTGGGAGAGAACAATTGAGTGAAGTTTTTCTCACTGTTTGCAAAAGATATTTGTCTGACCGGCTGATTGATTCTCAAGATATCAGCAATGGTATCATCATCATTCATCAATACAGACAGAGCCCTTTCAATGGCAACAAAAATCACCCTGCCATGACTAGGTCTAAGAATCAAGTATTGGTCAGTCAATTTTTGGATACCAAGCATACAGGCTAAAATATCTTTTTTCAACTCAACAAAGAGTGACATTATATAATTGTTGGTGCAATCTGTATACTGTTACGTTATACGGGGTTTTGGATTTGTTGACGAACAAAACACAGCTTTTCAAACTACTAATTTATTATAAGCAACTATTTTCCAACACCAGTATCAACTATCTATTATTAAATTACATAGAACTATATTGCACTATTCGCCTTCTTTGATCGCTTCTTATACACCAACACTTACTGCCGACTCGCTTAATATTCCATGATCACTTATTCTCCACCACACTCAATACTAAACTAACTCACTATATGTACTGTTCGTCTATTTTACTCTCCACAGATATTCTAGACCTTCTACACTTTTCTACACCTGTCACTTCTGGTCCCTTCTAGAAATATCATTCCAGAGTGTTCGCTGTTACCAACACACTACAACTGACCACAAAAGTAACTACAAACTTAATTCTCATAGACAAATATGACCCTGTCTCCCTCTTATATTCGATCGTCCCGATCGAATTCTGACATTTCTTGGTATGGCGTAAGTCTGTGCATATGGACCACCTTCATCTTGCTCTTCGGGCTCCTCTGAATGCGATAGACAACGTCATTGATCCCTTTGACCACCTTATAAGGACCTTCCCATAATTTCTGTAGTTTCGGTGACCGTTCCTTGCGTCGTACTGGATTGTAGAACCACACACGATATCCTTCTTTAAAACCAGCTGAGTTAGCTCGCACGTCATAATCGGTCTTCATGCGGTCGCTTTCTATTCGTATATGCATTTCGACAGCAAAGTTGATGGTTTTCCTTTTCGTCAATATGTCGGAGTTTCCTTCAAGAAAAGTTCTTACGTGGTACTCGCTCTTCTGTGTAGTTGCTCTCGTTCTGGTGTTTCTACTTGCAAAAATATCTCGGCGGGCGCTATTTATCCGGTCGACATCTGCTCTCTTCCAACAAATGTGTTCACTGATCTTTTTCTGGGTTGGCGTCACATTTACATAGTCTTTACAACCTTCGTCTTGTACTTCTCTCATAATGTCTTCTCCACTTGCTTCTGGCGGAGGAACTGGGTCGTCTCTTCCTCTCACAGCTCTCTTCACTAGAATGTCACTTTCACGACAGGCGTTGCTATTTTACTCTATGGGGATTTTCCATACTACCAGGTTACTGCCAGGCGACATTATCATTTCTTCACCGCCGATAGTCAGGATGTCAGTGCCAAGATCAAGTTTAGCGCACTGACCCTGAAGTATGTCCAAGTCAATTATAATCGGGTCTGATATGGCGGCGACTATGGCTTTCTGCTTTGCCTTCCATGTTCCAATTGGCAGTTTCGCCAAATACCTGGATCCCATCACCACCGGCTGCATTTACTCTGTACACTCTGTCTGGCTCTCTTACTCGCAATATTGGAACCATGTCGCGGCGAATAATCGTCCTAGGTGCGCCTGTGTCGACGACCATCTGGGTCTTATTACCGCTTACGTATCCGTCTACGACGAGAGGGCTGCCAGAATCGCTAACCTGAGAAATGGTTACCGGCCTTAGCTTCACTTTCTCCCTTGCGCGTGATCTTAGAGCCCAACATTCGCCCCTTATATGTCCCACCTTGCCGCAGTTCCAGCAGCGCAAGGCATTTGCATGGTGAGCTCTTATTGGGTGTCCATGAGACGTCGGCCTTATTTGTTCTGCTATTTTCTCTAGTAGCTGCATGATCTTGGATGGATCTGTTTTATTTTCTTCTTGGAATTAAAGATTGTGAATTTTCACGTGACTTTCTGACGATTACTTTACCGCTTTAAACTCCAAGGAATGTGCCAAAGCATCGTTTAAGTTTTTGTGTTTCGTCATCCTCAGCGCCTGTTGCGTGTCGGTATCGCTGATGCCGTCAATGAAGGTTTGCAGCGACAGCTGGTTTAAAAACTCTATCGAAGCTATGGGGTAGGCTAATCGTGTCAGTCTAACAACGTCGGCGTGGAGATGTTGGAGACTTTTGCCCGATTCCTGACAACGATTTTTCAACTGCAATCGATACAGCTGTTGTGAATGCTGGTCGCCAAACCTCATCTCTAATTGATGTTTAATGCTGTCAAAACTCAACGGTTCTTCCCTGGGAATACCTTGGAGCACATCTAGAACATCTCCTCTGAGAGCCACAATTAGCGAGCTTGCTTTCTCTCTCACCCCAACCACTTGCTGTAGCAGCGGCTTCAACCTGGCGTAGATAAATACTCCATCGGACTGAGCCATCAAATTAATTCTTACGTGGCTATCTTCGTGTCTGATGTGTCCCTTGACTAGGGTATCATACTCCTTTTCTAGTGATTGTATTTTATGATGCACTTCCTCTTGTATATTCGTTAGCCTGTCATGTACATCGTCGTTGATACCCCTTACTCTGCTTTCTACTTGCTGGAAGATGTCTTTTACCTACTTCATACGTTCGTCGACACATAAAGTTATATTCTTGATTCTGCTGGCCTGTTCTCGTAAAATTTTCCTTGTTTCTTCATCTCGTCTTCTCATTTCTTCCTTGACTTCTTCGTCTCTTCTTCTGGCCTCTTTATCTCTTTTTCTCATTTTCTTCTTTCGCTTCTTCATCTCTTTTTCTTGATTCTTCTTTAACCCCTTCGTCTCTTCTTCTTACCATTTCATCTCTTTTTCTCATTTCTTCTTTGGCTTCTGCGTCTCTTCTTCTGATATCTTCATCTCTTTTTCTCATTTATTCTTTGGCTTCTTCATCTCTTCTTCTGGCCTCTTCTTTCATTTATTTAATCAATTCAAATAGCTGGGCATCCATATTCGCTGTTGCGCTACGTTCCTTAGGCATGGAGGTACTTAAAGCTGATACACAGTTTATTCTGTTTTGAGAACACACCCAGTTATTACTTACTGCTGACACTGATCTTCTAGAGATTCTAAAAATTTTCACGTTGTTCAACGAATATTCTGGAAAATATTTCCGCTAGCAGCTTGAAAATCCCACTTCTGACACCAGTTGTTACGTTATACGGGGTTCTGGATTTGTTGATTAACAAAACACAGCTTTTCAAACTACTAATTTATTATAAGCAACTATTTTCCAACACCAGTATCAACTATCTATAATTAAATGTCCATAGAACTATATTCCACTATTCGCCTTCTATGATCGCTTCTTATACACTAACACTTACTGCCGACTCGGTTAATACTCTATGATCACTATTCTACACCACACTCAATACAAAACTAACTCACTCTATGTACTGTTCGTCTATTTATACTCTCCATAAATATTCGAGGCCTTCTACACTTTTCTACACCTGTCACTTCTGGTCCCTTCTAGAAATATGATTCCAGAGTGTTCGATGTTACCAACACGCTACAACTGACCTCAGAAGTAACTATAAACTTAATTCTCATAGACAAATGTGACAATACTTTGGATCATTTAAAAGGTTGTTGTGTGTTGTGCGTATTTTTCGTAATAAAAAATGCGTAGATTATTTCCATGAAAATTCCCTTCTATAACTCAATTGCTCTTTGTAATGTGCAAAAGTGCTCCTTGTGTTAAATACATCTCTCATTTCAAATAACTGCTACTCTACAAAAGTCTTTAGATGCGCTTTTAAAATTGCCGTAAGAGGATTTGAAATTATAAATCCTGTACTCTACCAAGCGTAACTTTAGGTAACTTCTAAAGAGCACTAGTTTGTGCATCTGAAATAACCTTTGATATAAAATAATATATGTGATGACGTGCATGTTGCATTTAATGCACACCATCCAATGAAGCGATCAACGATAGCATGTATATTTTATTAGTGTTTTGCTTAAGCTCGTGTCTGCGCTTTTCATTAATCTACAAGCAATGGCTTTAAAGCCTCAAAGCGCTAAACGGGTTCAACAGATGTGTGTAGTATATAACTTCTTGGTAATGTCTTGTTCTTTGGGAGCATTTCTTGTCTAGCATAAAAGGTGATAATGTTAAGAAATTGCAGGCTCCACTTTATTTACACAGCAGTCGGGAGGTCATTTATCTAGCTTATAGGGATACAATTAACTCCATTTAGAAGGCTGGGTAAAATTAATACAGACTGTAGTTATATTGTATTATTTGGTTTTTATTTTCCCTCAAGGCACAGGCTGGGTCAAATTACTCACTTTGAAAGGTAAACTCCTATTTCTAAGTTAATACAGGCAATAGATAATTTATTTCTGCATTAAACTACAGGAGTTATTAATTATTTTTTTTTGATAGATGGGTTCAGAATGACGTACTGAATGTAAATACACAAAATCCTTACAAATTAGGAGGGCGGAAGTGCCGCCATTTTGAGAAAAACCGTTTCGGCTTATATCTCCGCTACCGTGCACTTTAGGCCAAAAATGGTAATGACCTTTATTGTAGATAATTGCATTTCTCATCTTTTTTGTCAATTTTTTTTGTATCACTCACCGTTTACAACTTAAACGACTATTAGTATTCATTTATTGACTTTTTTTTACCTATATCTGTGTTAATAATTGTTTAAAAAATAAAATGCTTATAACTTAACTTTTTAATCGACAAATTTTCTAGAACTTTTACTTAAAACTTTTTTCTCTCAAATTAATATTAGTGAATTTTCTTTAACAAGAATTCACTGAGACCCCTGAATTTTGAAAAAAAAATCAAATGTGCGTTAATTCTGCCCCCTAGAACACATATCCGGGATCAGTTTCAATTTTTATATGTTTATATATATATATATATATATATATATATATATATATATATATATATATATATATATATATATATATATATATATATATATATATATATATATATATAATGGGCCGATTTTGATTAAATTTGGTAAATACCTTCCTTTTGCAAGTGGCTTGGTAAGTTCGTTAACCAGGAAAATCGGCCCAGGTTTTCCCAGAAAATTTTGTGTTTTATTTCGAAAAAAAATCATATCTCCGGAAATAACAAAGTAAGGGCATCCAAATTTGGTACGCCGGTTTATATAGTAATAGGTAAATTACCTGCCAAAATTTAGTTTTGTAGGTTAAAAGATACAAAAGTTATAGGCATTTAAAAAAAAATTGGGGTTTTCCCCAAAACCTCAAGGTCGCGATTTAAATCGTCAAAATTGGCAACATTTACGCAAAGAACCTGAAACTAGTATAAGCTATGGAAAGAAAATGTGTCAAGACGGATGTTTTACAAAGCCTGAAGTTTTAGCTTGAACCGTCATTTTCCTTCATTTTACTAAAATATGTCCAGAAACAATTGTCGATTGAAAAGTGCAACATTTAACGCGTTATAACTTTAAACATATTGATTTAAGAAAAAAAAGTTTTTAGTAAAAGTTGTAGAAAATTTGTCGATTGAAAAGTTAAGTTATAAGAATTTTATTTCTTAAACAATTATTAGCCAATATATAGGTAAAAATGTCAATAAATGAATGTTAATAGTCGTATAAGTTGTAAACGGTAAGTGATACAAAAAAAAATGCAACAAAAAAGATGAGAAATGCAATTATCTACAATAAAGGTCATTACCATTTTTGGCCTAAAGCACACGGTTACGGAGATATAGGCCGAAACGGTTTTTCTCAAAATGGCGGCACTTCCGCCCTCCTAATTTGTAAGGATTTTGTGTTTTTGCACTCAGTACGTCATTATGAACCTATCTATCAAAAATAATAATAATAACTCCTGTAGTTTAGTGCATTATGGACAAGAGTAACGGGCTCCTCTATTGCCTGTACTATATGAGATAAACGAAAACTGATGTCCATTCCTGAGGCTCAATTTTCACGATAAACTTAATAACCAACACTGCATAACGATATCTATCACCGTTTAAGAGATACGTGGTGTTTTTCGGAACTGTGCATTTTTGGAAAGTACATTTGTGCCTATTGAAATTTTTTAAATTCTATGACATTTCCAGAGCACTTTCTTACGTATAAATCAATGGTGTAAATTGCATATTTTTTCAATTTATAGTTTTAGTGAATTTTCTTTAAAAAAAATTAACTAATGAGGAGATCCCGACTTTTGAATTTTGAAAAAATTTCTTCAAATGAGCGCTAATTAGGCCCACTAGAATACATATGCGGGGTCAGTTTCGATTTATATATATAGATATATATATATATATATATATATATATATATATATATATATATATATATATATATATATATATATATATATATATATATATAAGAGAAGGGTTAAGGGCAAAGCCGCAAGGAGACAACGGCACACACGTGTTTCAAGCTTATTAGGCATCATCAGTACGGTATAGCCAGTTGAAGATGGGAACACTCTGGATGAAGATGCAAAAAACACGGAGTCACAACAGGCAACCAGTGCACATTTGCAGCGTAATGTTGCTGGTTGCCTGTTGTGACTCCGTGTTTTTTTGCATCTTCATCCAGTTATAAGCATTTAAAAAAATTGAGATTTTCCTCTTGAACGTCAAAGTCACGATCTGAATCGTCAAAATTGGCAACATTTAGGCTAGGAACTGTAACAAATGCGGCTTATGTGGATAAAATGTAGCAAGAAGAGTGTTTTACAAACCCTTGTGTTTCAGAGTAAATCGTCACTGTCCTTTGTTTTAGTAAAATGTTTACAGAAAATGCATGTCTAATAAACCCCTTTCCTGATGCATTGGCAGTAATTTTAGTTATACAGTTTATGGTTTGATGGTCTATAATTTTTAGCGAATTTCTTTAGAAAAGATTTGCTAATGAGGAGACCTCCACTTGTAAATTTTAAAAAGATTTCTTCAAATGATAGCGAACAAGGCCCCTTAGAACCGATATCCGGGGTTAGTTTCAGTTTTTATTCGTTTTAGTGAATTTTCGTAGAAAAAATTCACTAATGGGGAGATCCCGACTTTTGAATTTTGAAAAAATTTTTGCAAATGAGCGCGATCTAGGACCCCTAGAACCCATATCCGGGGTCAGTTTCAATTTTTATATGTTTATATATATATATATATATATATATATATATATATATATATATATATATATATATATATATATATATATATATATATATGTATCACACCGATAACTCAAAAAATAAAAAAATAATAGGCCGATTTTGATAAAATTTGGCACGTACCTTTCTTTTGTAAATGGCTTGGATAAGTTCGTTAGTCAGGAAAATCGGATGAGGTTTTCCGGGAAAATTTTGAGTTTTCATTCGAAAAAAATTCTTATCTCAAAAAGTAATAAGCCGATTTTAATAAAATTTGGCGTGTACCTTCCTTTTGTAAATGACTTTGACAAGTTCGTTATTCAGGAAAATCGGATGAGGTTTTTCGGGAAAATTTTGAGTTTTCATTCGAAAACAATTCTTTTCTCAAAAAGTAATAAGCCTATTTTAATAAAATTTGGCATGTACCTTCCTTTTGTAAATGGCTTTGACAAGTTTGTTAGTCAGGAAAATCGGACGAGGTTTTCCGGGAAAATTTTGACTTTTCATTTGAAAAATTTTTTTATCTCAAAGAATAATGGGCATATTTTGATATAATTTGGCATGTACCTTCCTTTTGTAAATGGCTTTGACAACTTCGTTAATCAGAAAAATAGGACGAGGTTTTCCGAAAAAATTTTGAGTTTTCATTTGAAAAAAATTTTTATCTTAAAAAATAAAAAATCTATGATAACCAAATTTGGTAGGTAGGTTTACGATATAAAAAGTAAACTATACACCAAAATTTAGATTTCCATGTGACAAGAAAAAAAAGTTATAATAAAATATTTTGTGCCAGATCATTTCTATGAAAATTCACTACCATAACGCACTTGCTGCGTCCCGAGTTTTTCATATATACAGGGGAACGCATTTCTACGGTACGGCTCAATATATCCGTTATTAGACAAGATACCAGAAAAAATTGTATACGATAATTATAGGGTGTCGTGAGCTGCATCTACAAATTTATATTTACAATCACAGGTGGTCCATAAGTCGTTGGTGATACAAATTTCCTTTTTTTGTTTATTCGAAAAGGTCTTATATTGCTGCATTTTCCATCGAAATATAATGCATGTTTGTAAGAAAAGAAATTCTGGATGCAGCAAGTGCGTTATGGTGCCCAACTTTCAGTAAATACTTTAAATTGTAATAGCTCAATTTGCTATCGTTTTGCAGTTTGCAAGTTTTTTCTGGAACGCTTAAGCTTACCTTCGGAAAATGTTTCTACATTTTCCAACATAAATTTATTTTGATGGAATATGGTACATTATTTCTACTATATAGGTTATACTGGTAACCAAATTTGATGCCTGCTTTCTTAAAAAAACAACATATCTTTTCTATTAAAAACATTTTAATGCAAATTCACTACTATAACGCCCTTACTGCGTCCAGACTTTTTAATGTCGGTTTAAAAAATCGTAGAGTTCGTCTCTTTTCAAACTTGTTGTAAAAAATAAAGCTTAGGTTTGCTATCTTATAAATGATATTAGCAGACATGCTGAATTTAACCCTGCAGATTTTAGCTTACAATTTTGTTGAAGTGAAAAGACACTTGAGAAGATAGATACATTTTCTCCACTTTTTCACATGCAATAGAACATCTCACTTTAATCAGATTAAAGCTTATTCTCTATGAGATTAAACTGCTCTTTTAAAAACCTGACACTAATTCACTAGCGGATATAGAGTACGCTGTCCAATGAAAAGATGACGAAATTTAAATCTCTTTTATCCCTAAACCGTCTTAGCACTTCTCTTCTTTTTCATAGCCAACTTCTTGCTCATCATCGCTTGTGTTCTTTTTTCGCCATTGTGATTAGGTTATGGGTTTCTTTTTACAGTCTTCCTAATTGCAAAGACTTCCTACATAAATGTTTTATTATGAGTAAAGTATAATTCTCTGGGGCTTAAGAAAATTGTAAGAGAACATTGTAGTAGGATTTAAGACCGGCGTAGGATTTCGTTTAAGTGTGTTATTTTTTGTCGGGAAAGATTTTTGTTGCAATGCAATTTTATTCCTTATATACTTCGTGGTAGAATTTGAAACATCCAGAATGTGCCAATATGTCCCGTTGATATTCTAAAATGTTTGGCGTTAATAGGATAATTAATATTTTTAATCAAATTAACCGAATGCTTAAAAATAGATTACAATTTTGACATTGCTTATCTTTTCGAGGCATGCGCCAACGAGAGGATAAATGTCTCCCAATGATAAATTATCCCAAGATAATTTTACGTCATGACGTAGAACAGCAATAGATTTTTGTTATCAAAATATTACAATTACCACAGTACAAAAGTTAAAATTAAAAGAGAGTAGAGACTGTGAAAGTGGAAATTGGATTTTAGTTTTCCTTGACACATAATAATAATAATAATAATAATAATAATAATAATAATAATAATAATAATAATAATAATAATAATAATAATAATAATAATAATAATAATAATAGATAGATAGATAGATATCATTTATTAACTCAATATATATAGTCAATTGAACTATATTACCCATTGGGTGTTGAGCTTATCATTTGTACAATATAAATAAATCAAAACAAATTCTACATAAAATAAATACATCCATATTTTATACAACACATTTCTAGTAAAGTAAATCCAAAACTAAAAGTTCATATTGAAAAATTCTTCCATGGTATATATAGGATTCTGTTCCAATATATTTTTTAAGCTTTTTTTTTATAATGCTTGTTTGTTTCATCTCGGATTGTTTTTGGAATCTTGTAAATTTTTATTAAAGTAAATTTTGCATTTTTCTGTAGCCGAGTGACTTGCGCTGGGCAGGTTTAAATTTTGTTTTCCACGTAGCTCATAGTCGTGATCTTGTATATTTGTAGAAAATATGTCCATGTTTTGTTTCACAAAAAGTGATGCCTCCAGTACATAAATGGCATAGCAGGTAAGTATATTATTTTCTTTAAAATAACTTCTACAACTATGATCTTGTTTCAGATTAAACATTGATCTTATGCATCTCTTCTGTGCTAAAAGCAGCTTATTCATATTTACTGAACCGCCCCACAGTATTACCCCATATCTCAATATAGATCCAACCAATGCATTATAAGCTGTAATCACTGTAGCTTTAGAAGATGCTTTAGAGAGCGTTCTGAAAAGGTACGTGCTTTTGGAAATTTTCTTGGCCAATTCGTCTATATGGTTCTTCCAGTCCAGTTTTGCGTCTAGTTTTAATCCAAGAAACTTTGCTGAGTATACCAATGGAACGGCTTTTGAAGCTTCCAGTTCAATATTCTTTTTTTCTTCTTCCTTTGCTTTGGTGTTGAACTCAATGACCGTTGTTTTATTAAGATTCAGTGTCAGGTTATTCACCGTGAACCAATACTGTATTTTAGACAAAACTTGTTGTTTGTCAGTCTTAAGTCTGGGGATGTTATGGTCTGAAAAAACAATTGCGGTATCATCAGCATACATGTTGATCGTTTTATCTACCCAGTTTGGTAGGTCGTTTGTATAAATTATATACAAGGAAGGTCCCAAAATTGAACCTTGGGGAACTCCTTTATTTATGATTCCATATGTGGAACTTATTTTCTTGCCATCGTCACCATACTCAACTAAGTTCTGTTTTCTGTTATCTAAATAAGATTCTAAAAGCTTCAAAGGAATACCTCTTATACCATATGTTTCTAGTTTTGCTAACAGTATATCATGCCTTATCGAGTCAAATGCCTTACTTAAATCAAGGAAAAGTCCATATACGACATGAGCATCATTAAAAGCATCATACACTGCGGATATTATTTCGTAGGCTGATTTTATTGTATTTTTCCCTCTTCTAAAGCCGTACTGGTATTTCGTAAGCAGATTGTTTTGTTCAAAAAACTTCATAATTCGTGTTTGTAATACCTTCTCATAAATTTTTGATATGTTTGGTAAAATTGCTATCTGTCTGTAGTTTTTAAGATCTTCTGTGTTGCCTGTGGTATTACCTAATAATATTATATTATTATAAAATTAAATAATAATAATAATAATAATAATAATAATAATAATAATAATAATAATAATAATAATAATAATAATAATAATAATAATGGCAGCATGTCCTGCTCTCTCAGACTCAGCTTACTTAGGCAGACATAACCAGCTCGACAAGATTATCCATCAACAAATCGCTTTGAAATACAGCTTACTACAAGTATTCACAAGGCGGTGCTGGAGTCGGCGGACTTTCTCCTGTACTGGGACCGCCCCATGATAACGGACCGCACTGTGGACTCCAATAGGCCAGACATTGTCCTGATAAACAAACAGATGAGGCTTGTTGTCATCATAGACATTGCTGTACCGCTGTCCCATAACATTTAGAAAACTGAAATTGAAAAGATCACCAAGTATGAAAACTTGGCATATGAAATAAAAAACATATGGAAGCTCCAGAAGGTGGCTACATATCCTTTCGTAATGTCGGCGGAAGGAATAGTCACCAAAAATTTCACGGTAAATCTAAAGGAACTCGGATTACCAAATAACATCCTCAACGTGGGTCAGAGGGCGGTTCTGCTGCAGACATGTCACATAGTCCGAAAATTCCTCAGTTAAGTGGCGACCTCAAACACGTCTGCTGTGTTGAAGCACCGGAAGTCAGAATATAATAATAATATCGACATAATGGGATATGATGAATTTCATCCCCATCTACCGAGCCGAACCCCAATGTCGCGAGCGGGGGGTCGGTCAAAAGGTTTCCTGTAGTAATACTGAGAAAGTGTAACGCTTATATCAAATAATAATAATAATAATAATAATAATAATAATAATAATAATAATAATAATAATAATAATAATAATAATAATAATAATAATAATAATAATAATAATAATAATAATAATAATAATAATAATAATAATAATAATAATAATAATAATAATAATAATAATAATAATAATAATAATAATAATAATAATAATAATAATAATAATAATAATAATAATAATAATAATAATAATAATAATAATAATAATCGATGGCGTCTAGTTCTGAAATAAGACTACGTGCAAAATTTCATGGAGATAACTTGAAAAACACAAAAATTATAAATGAAAAAAGCTTCGCAGGTTTTTCTCACCTGTTTGGACCCGACCATACAACTTACAATAACTCATAAACTAGTCGTTTTATCAAAACTCAACTAGAAAAACAAAAGTTATAAAATTATTTTGTCTAACAAAAGCAATTTGTTTTGATACCATTGGCATGCGGACAAAAAAGTTTAGAGGGTCAATACTTGTTCCACCCTGCCTGTACCCCCCCTTGGGATTTGATTTTTCTCTCCTCATCTACACAGATGGCGTCTAGTTCTTAAATAAGACTTTGTTTAAAATTTCATTAAGATAACTTGATAACTTAAAAACTCGGGACGCAGCAAGTGCGTTATGCTAGTGAATTTTCATAAAAATGTTTTTAATAATAAATATGTGTGTTTTTTTTTAAGAAAGCAGGCATCAAATTTGGTTACCAGTATAACCTATATAGTAAAAACAATGTGCCTTGTTTCATCAAAATAACTTTATTGTGTGAAAATGTACAAAAATTTCCAAAAGTAAACTTAAAGTGTTCCTGAAAAAACACGTTTCTTGGTCAACCTTATAGGTTAATAGCAAATTGAGCTGTTCAAATATGAAACATCTGATCAAAATTCGCTACCATAACCCACTTGCTGCTTCCAGAATTTCTTTTCTTACAAACATGCATTAAATTTCGATGGAAAATGCAAAAATGCAATAACATAAGGCGTGTTTGATTTAAAAAAATGGAAATTTGTATCACCAACGACTTATGGGCCATCCTGTGATTGTAGAAATATTATTTTAAGATGTAGCTCAAGACACCCTATAATTAATATATACAAAATTTTTTCATATCTTATATAATAACGGATATATTGAGCTTTATTGATTTTTTACGAAAATTCGACAAAAATTATATACCATTAAACGATAAACTCTATAGCTAAGGCTACTGCCAAGCATCAGAGACAGGGTTTGTTTGAAATGAATTTTCTGGGAATATTTTAGTAAAATAAAGGACAGTGACGATTGAAACTAAGACTTTAGGGTTTGTAAAACATCCTTCTTGAGACATTTTATTACTATAGCCCGTATTATATTCAAGTTCTTTGCCTAAATGTTGCCAATTTTGACATTTTAAATCGCCACTTTGACGTTTTGAGAAAAACCCCAATTTATTTTTCTTTAAATGCCTATAACTTTTTTGTCTTTTGACCTACATAGCTAAATTTTGGTAGGTAACTTACATATAAGGATGTAAACATGCGTGCCAAATTTGGTTGCCCTTACTTTGTTAATTCCGGAGATATATATATTTTTTTAAAAGAAAACACAAAATTTTCCGGGAAAACCTGGGCAGATTTTCCTGGCTAACGAACTCATCCAAGCCATTTGCAAAAGGAATTTTTTTCACCAAATTTAATTTATATATATATATATATATATATATATATATATATATATATATATATATATATATATATATATATATATATATATATATATATATATATATATATATATATATATATATATATATATATATATAAACATATAAAAATTGAAACTGACCCCGGATATGTTTTCTGGAGGGCCTAATTAGCGCTCATTTGAAGAAATTTTTTCAAAATTCAAAAGTCGGGATCTCCTCATAAGTGAATTTTTTCTAAGAAAATTCACTAAAAAAGATAAAAAATTAGAAATGAAAAATTATTTTTTGAGTTCAATTTCAATATTCTGTATTTTATATAATTTATATAATATAATTTTATAAGAAAAGTCATAAAATTTTCGTCTCGGGAATCCGTGGTTAGCGGGTTGGCCCACTATTTTGGGATACGCTGTATATGTAGTATTTAAATGAAGGGGATCAAATGATACCAGAGATCCTTTTGGTGAAAATAAGTTGATTTAATCTAACATACCTATATCCCGAGTCGCATAATAAACAACAATTAATTTCTACAGTTTAAATCGGATAATTTCCAAATTTAACAGCGAGACATTTTTTCAGGTTTGCAAAAATAATATGATAATAATTTATGGTTGTCGCGTACGGGACGCCCTCTACACGCAATGTTGTACATTATATATGCACTAACCTTTTCCCCAGCCCTCGTAGGCGTCTTTTAGTAACAGAATATGAAAGATTGGACTTTTCTGAACAAACAAGGTCTACTTATTGAGAAAGGTTTAAGTCAACTGTTGGGAAGATATTTTTGATTATAAAAATTAGTATTTCGGATTTATACCTTCAGGAAAATTAACGTCCAAAATGGACTTTTTTGTTAATAAATACAGCGTATCCCGATTTTAAAATTATGTGCCTAAATGTGACCCAAAATTTTGATTAGGCTTTTAATTTCCTAAAAAAAAACCTTTAATTTTTTTGCACTAAAGAAACCTATTAAAATCATCCTGCTATGGCGACTTAATAGCAAAGCGATCTAGTAGACCCTTAGAGCCTCGGTGGTTCAGGGGTAAGGACGGGTACCTCTGAACCGAGGGTACCGGGTTGTATTCCCAGTTTCCCTTTCACTTTTTCAGTACAATCTTTAATATGTTCTGGCATTTAAGCAAGTTGACTGTCTGTACGTCCCACCCTTCGGAAGGGAAATAAAACCGTTTGTCTCGTGTTCTTGTTGGGCACGTTAAAGATCCCTACCCTACTTATAGAAAGGCGGGGGTCGGCAAAATTTCCGAGATATTGTGGTGAAACTGCTCTCTGACGTCGGTAATTGGCCATAGTCGCAGAAATAGACCGACGTTATAGGAAAAAAAATAGTATACACTTGTTTAAATTATATAATTTCCGTAACTTCTATTCCTTTGGTTCTTTACTTTCATAAAAAATTAATTTCCTTAAGTATGAAGATATTTGAACTCTGCACTAAAGATACCTGTTTTGCAATAATAACAAGAAAACATGGTGCTGAAAATTGAATCATCACATCCACGTAGCTGTGGTAATCTACTCTCGTCAAAAAGACATTCCCATGATATGAATTTAGGGACCATGACTTCACCACAAAAAATATTCGTATTCCTGTGCACATAAACTTCTGAAACGTTATTTTGGTCGAGTTTTAACAAAAAAATGTCAATTTTCGTCAAATCGTCTTCTTTGTCTCAGTACTTAGCGACTTTTAATATTGTCCTTCAATTTAGTACAAATAATAATAGATATACTTATTTTACGTGAAGCCTGTAGTAAAATCGAATTGTAATTAGTTAATAGTGAATGTTACCTCTAGGTAGTTAATAGGTTCCTATTGTCTTGCCTAGTGTTTGAAACCTTTCTTATAGTGGCTCAGTCTGTGATGCTGAAAGCTCTGAAGAGCCCCAGTAGAGTATTCGTACCCCCCTGGTCAACCATTTTCTAACAATCCTTTTATATTTATATATCAAAATCCGATCCACAAGGGAGAGCAGCGAGGCCTTTACAGTCAGCAATTCTTTAGCCAATATGGTTCAGCAACCTACTTACTTTTCTCGCATCCCAACACACTGCTCAAATCCCTTGGATCTCCTTCTTACTACAAATCCTGAGTGTTATAAGATATCAGTCACCGCCCCTCTGGGTCGCATGGTCACTGCTTCCTGTGCAATGCAACCCGAGGTCACACAGTCATCGCACCCACGTATCGTTTGACACTACAACTCCGTGAACTGTAACGAAATGCGGGATTACTTTTCCTCGTTATCCATGGGCGTCTGTCTGCTTCTCTCATCCTGAACCCTCTGATATCTCACAAAACGTCACCGAAATTATCCAAGCTGGCATGGAATTATTTATTCCACGTACACAGAAAACCTCTTCAGACACTCATAATCGCTGGTTCTTTAAATCTTGTGACAAGGCCAGACTTGAAAAGGTCAAAGCTCACAAAACGATTTTACACAATCCCAGTCAAGAAAACCGTCAAGCATTTAACAACACAAGAAACCCTATGTCCGCATTCTTTTTGAGGCAAAAAACTCGTTTAACAACCACATCAAAAACAAAGTTCTCTTAAGCTCCAACGGCAGCAAACCCTTCTGGACTTTTGCTCAATCTATTGGGAATAATTTCTGCAAGAGCACGTTCCCCCTCTTGTTTCAGGAGATGAAATTGTTTCCACCGCCCTGGGCAAGGCTAAACTGTTTGCCTCGTTGTTCGCCGGCAATTATACTATCAACCCACTTCCAAATGTTCAACCACCAACAGTTCCCAATGTCGCGCATAAAATGACCGATATCATTTTCAAAGCTAAAAAGGTACGAAAGATGCTCTCTTCTCTTAATACCAGGAAAGTCCCTGGCCTTGACGAGATCACAGTAATTGTTCTCAAAAAATGCTCACCAGAACTTACTCCTGCCCTGACTCGTCTGTTTCAGACATCTTACAATAGAGGCATATTCCCTAGTAACTGGAAAACTGCTCGAGTACAACCCGTCCCCAAGAAAGGATCCAAAGCGCTGCCTAGCAACTACAGGCCTATTTCTTTCCTTTCAGTCGTCATTAAAGTGATGCAAAAGTATAAAAACACCGAATTACAAAAATTTCTTGAAAAACACAGTCTAATCCACAACAGGCAGTATGGATTCCGTCAGCGCAGATCAATTGCCGACCTCCTTTCCTTTGTCACCCATTATTGGAACAAGTCTATGGAACTACACGGTGAATCCCAGATTATCTCTCTAGACATATCCAAAGCATTCGACCAGGTCTGGCACGCAGCGCTGCTTAATAAACTTCCGGCCTATGGCCTATCACCAAAACTCTGTACCTGGACAGCAAATTTCCTCTCCAACCGGAGCATTTCCGTTGTCGTGGATGGCCATTCCTCTAAACTGTATTCAATTAATGCAGGAGTCCCTCAATGTTCAGCTTTAGCCCCTACTTTGTTTCTTCTCCACATCAATGAACTCATCTCTAGGACATCCAACCCAGTTCACAGTTACGCGGATGACAGCACCCTCCACTCAAATATACAATATTTTAAGCCTGTCCCTTTAGCCCAATTAGTATTTAGGCTGTGAGCCCTCGGTGGTGTGTTGTTGAAATAATAAAAAAACTACTAACAGACACAGGCGTACCGGACGACAGATCGACAGACCGACAGATTTAAAAAATCGTTCCAGAATCAAGTTTTCTATACGTTTTCAGACTTCTTACGCCGTTCTGGCAAAAAAAAAACGAAATTTCAGTCACTGATATTCCACCCTCACACATCTAATTTATTATTTGCAGAGAATACCATATCCTTGATGAAATTGAATCAGAATCAACTTTTCTGTATGTTTTTACACTTATTATGCCGTTTTAGGAAAAAAAAAACGAAATCTCTGTCACCGACACAATCAAGCCCTAATTTAATTTCAGCACAGAATACCAGATGTTCATTAAACTTAATGTTTTCTAATAAACAAACCGTACAACATTGTTACTCGAGTTTTAACAAACAAATGACCATTTTTACCAAATCATCCCCCAGCCATCCCCTATCCTCAAGTAATTTTACCCCAAAACAATCTCAACCGTTCGTTTGTCGGGTGCTAACTGTGCGCCAAATTTGAAGACGATATCTCAATACGTTCCCCACTTATCGTGGCTACAAATAGACAGACATACAGACCGACAGACAAACAAAAATTCGTTCCCAAATCATGTTTTCTCCGTGTTTTGACACTTTTTGATGACGTTTAAGCGAATATTTTTAAAATTTTTTGTCGCCGATGCCATATTCACACGTATTGGCGATGTGGAAGTAATTAGAAATTTCTGACACCGATATTAGCCCCCTCCCCACCCACACACACACACACCTTCAACCCCTAATATAATTTCAGCAGAGAATACCAGATGTTTTATGAAATTCAAAGTTTTCTAACGAACAAACCGTAAAACGTTATTACTCCAGTTTTAACTAAAAAATGTCAAATTTCACCATATAACCCCTAATTCAGCCCCTATCTTCTGGAGCGATTTTTCTAAAAAACAATCTGGACCGTTCGTTTGTCAAGTGCTAACTATATACCAAATTTTAAAGCGATATCTCAATTTGTTCTCAAGTTATCGTGGCTACAAACAGACAGACATACAGACCGACAAACCCAAAAAATGTTCGTTCCCAAATCTTGTTTCCCATATGTTTTGATACTTTTTACGAGCGAGAAAAAAATGTAATTTTTATCGCCGATGACACACATCCACACGTATTGACGATGTTGAAGTAATAGTGCTGCAAATTAAATCATAACTTCCATATAGATGTTATAATCTACGTTCCTCAGAGAAAAATACTCATGAAATGACTTAGAATCCATGACTCGACCACAAAACAAAATCGTATACCTGTATCCATAAACTTCGGAAGCGTTAGATTACTCGAGTTTTAACGAAAAAAATGTCAATTTTCAGCAAATCACCCCTCATTTATTTTCCACACCCTGAAGCGATCTTACCCAAAAAACAATTCGAAGCGTTCCTTTGTCGGATGCTATCTGAATACCAAATTTGAAGATGATATCTTAGTTCGTTCGAAAGTTATGGCGACTACTAACAGACAGACGTACATGCCGACAGACCAACCGACCGACAGAACGATAGACAAAACATTTTTGTTCCAGAATCAAGTTTTATATATGTTTTGAGACTTTTTACGCCGTTCTAGGAAAAATAATTGTCGTAATTTCTGTCACCGATATTCTGCCCCCACACATTCAACCCCTAATTTAATTCCAACACAGAAGACCAGATCTTTAATGAATGTTTTCTAATAAACAAACCATAAAACGTTATAATACTTGAGTTTTAACTAAAAAATGTCAATTTTCACCAATTCATCCCTCATCCATCGCTTATCCCCTTAAGCGATTTTACCCAAAAACAATCCGAACAATCCGCTTGTCGAGTGCTAACTGTATACCAAATATGAAGACGATATTTTGATTCGTTCTAAAGTTATCCTGGCTACACACAGCCAGACATCCATACCGACAGACACAAACCATTTTCATTCCCATCCCAAATATGTCGGGCGACGGCAGACTTATCTACAGTACCGTAACGTAATTGGGATATGTGTTCTTTGAATCTGATTCCAATCGATCTTTTTGTTTGTCCGACGTATTTAAGATTACAATCTTTACAACTTATTTCATAAATTCCCGACATTTTTTCCGCGCTATCCTTGTCTTTTGGATTACCTAGCAAGTTTTTTAAGGTATTTGTTGTTGAAAATGCTATCTGTAAGTCGACTTTTTAAAAAATGTTGTCTAGACCCCTCGTGATTCTAGGTTCAAATGGTAAGCAAACAAAGTTTTTTTCCGATTTTTCTCTTCTGAACGTCGTTTATTCCGTCAACATTTTCTTTGTTTTCTGTTTGTTGATTAATTTTTCCACTAAGCAAGCAGTGTATCCGTTATATTCGGCCACGTTCCTAATATAATTTAATTCTTTGGTATATATACTTTTGTTTAAAAGAAAATTAATTAACCGATTTACTAAAAAATTCAGACTGGCCATTTTTTGTGCGTACGTATGATGTGAGTCGCTCGGGATGTAGTTTAAGGTAGTGGTTTCTTTTCTATAGACATCGAATTCTAAAGTGTCTTTATTCTTGATAACTAGTACATCTAGAAAGGGTAGTTTATTATTAGTTTCTAATTCGTGGGTAAATTTTAAAGAATCAAATTTATTGTTTAATTTGGCAATAAAATCTTCTATTCTGCAAGTGTTTCTGTTAAACACCGCGAAAATATCATCCACGTAACGACACCACACTCTAGGGAAATAACCACTTTCACTTTCAAGATCTGTTTCAAATCTGCTCATGAAAAGGTCTGCAATAAATGGCGATAGCGGATTGCCCATTGCCGTGCCTTGTGTTTGTTGAAAAAATTCATTGTTGAATTGAAAAATATTTTGTTTGATGCAAAGGTTTGTTAGAGTTAAATACTCCCTGCAAACATTTTCATTTATGTTATTCATTTTTAGCAACTGCTCTAAATATGTTAAAGTTTGCTCCGTGGGAACGCTAGGAAACAATGAGGTTACATCGAACGAAATTAAAACCTCGCCTTCGGTCAATTTAACCTCTTTGATCTTATCAATAAATTCAAGAGAATTTGTAAAATGTGTTGTGGTGATTTGGGTTCTCCAAGTGTACTTATCAGTGCTCATCACAGGTTCCAATCTTCACTTAGTAACTAGCAATTGAAAAATAAAATATCTTTTAAATGATGTTTTCGCAGTAGTTTCCATTTTCTTGTAAACATAGTCTAATTCGACGACTAAAATTACAACGTGCCCTTGCTAAAATGTTTGTGTTGTTCTTTACTTACTTGGCAGCTAAAAAATTATTTGACAAAACATTTCCACAATGTCAATAGGGTTGGAATAGACAATATTTTTTAAGCGACCCCATAAAAAGTAATCTATGGGTGTGAGGTCCGGGGGTCGCGTAGGTTATTTGGCATGTGCATCATTCACTCGACCTATCCATCTTCCAGGAAAATCTGATTTACCATTACCTAACAGCTAATGTGCTATGTGCAGGAGCTCCGTCATGCGTGTACCACATATTTTCACCGATAGCAAGTAGCACCTCTTCAATCAATATTTGGGGTTGCTGGTTTAAAAATCTCAGATATTTCGCTGCACCGAGATGCCGAGGAAGAATAAACGGATCAATAAGATAATCTCCTATAATTCCTGCTCATGCACTTTCCGGGCACAAATTATGATAATTTTCAACAGCATTACGCTGTGCTCTTGTATATGCAAATATCATAGCCAAGTTTTATTCATTAGAAAAATTTATTTTAACTATATTAACTTTAAAAGACTTAGATCTAAATGAAAAGCAATTATCTCTACTTTTCAGGCAATAAATCTGGCATTTTCCGACTCAATTTGACAAGTAAATAACATGAATTCTTCAACTATCTTCCAAGCCCCATTTGCAATCACTAAAACATTGTGTTTGTAAAATAACGGGTGACCTTCCTGACATCTAAAATAGATATTTATGTAATAAGATATTTTTGTAATCACTTTAAGTTTAGTGTTACTTGGTTTTCTCATGTTTTGCTAAGTCAACTGTATGTATCATTTCCTGATCGCTCATACAAATGAAGATCCTGACTTTTGAATGTTGGAAATTTTTTTCAAATGAGCGCGAACTAGGACACTTTTTTTTCTCTCCCTCGGGGCTCGTCCGTGGCTTTGCCGCCCCGATAGCACTGCAACCTCTTGGCTTATTGTACATGCCCTTAGTCTTTTCACTCCACCCATTCCAAAATCACTGTGCCTTGAACTAGTCTGCACATCGATTGGTAGGGTGAAGTTTTATAATGCTCTGTCTCCGGTCTAGATCAGTTGCCTTTTGCTGTCCAGAGATTTACACTCGCACAAGATGTGCTGGGCTGATTCCTACCCCTCGCCGCAGAGTCTGCATGCGAGGTCCCCCTTGAACTGCCCCATTTTATGCAGGTATTTCTTGTTGACGGCCATGTGTCCCGTCAAGAGACCCGTTATGTTTCTGAGCTGTCCTCTGCTAAGATTTAGTAGCTCCACAGCTTTCTTTGAACTGGGTTCGTCAATTATTGACTTCCCATGTCTAAGCCCTGGACAGCCTGCCCAGTACACCTTGTGCTTGTTTCTGACCCAGGACTTCATGGCTCCCCTGGCAGTGCTCAACTAGGACCCTTAGAACCCATATCCGGGGTGATTTTCAATTTTTATATGTTTATATATATATATATATATATATATATATATATATATATATATGTCACACCGATAACTCAAAAAATGATGAGCCGATTTTGATAAAACTTGGCACGTACCTTTATTTTGGGTTCTCCAAGTGTACTTATCTTTTGTAAGTTGCTTGGATAAGTTCGTTAGTCAGGGAAATCGAAGCCTGTATTCTGGGAAAATGTTGGGCTTTCTTTCGGAAAAATTTTTTATCGCCAAAAATTAAAAACCTATGGTAATTAAATCTGGTGCACAAGTTTATGATATTTAAGAACAACTATATACCAAAATTTATATTTCTACGTTACAGGAAAAAAATTATAAAAAGTATTTTGTGTCAGATCATTTCTATTAAAATTCACTACCATAACGCACTTGCTGCGTACAGACTTTTTAATTTAAGACGTCGTAGAATGTGAATTTAAAGTATTCCTACACTATAAAACTCATGATACAGGACCGTATAAAAGGCCCAATTTAAATAAACAGTGATGATAAATTTTTCGGTACCAAAACGTTAGCAAATATATATTTAAAATTAAATGTTGTTGAAGGGTTAAACGAAGAAAATAAATTCACTATCATTAAATATTTAATTTAAAATTTTAAACTTTTGTAAAGAAATAATATTTAATAAAAAAGTATTTATTAGAGTTTAGAAAAATAAAAATAAAAGTAAAGTAAAAGAATAAAATAGTTTAATTTTTTGGGGATATTTGAGGGATAAAAAATTAGTTTTTACTAATTTTAGCTTGACAAGCTAATGTTATAATTTTAACAAAATTTTTCATTAGAAAAGGCGTTAATTTATTATTATCTAGTTCCTCCACCTGCTGCCCCTAACAGATCTACCAGGGGAACAGAGCGAATGCACCCTTTTACTGTCCTGGTCACCAGATATAGAACATCTTGTTATGCCCGCTCTTTTGTCCCGAGGACTTCCAAGTTGTGGAATTCCTTGCCGGCACATGTTTTCCCTTCTCCTCCGAACCTATAAACCTTCGGGTCCAGAATTAACAAATTGCCTATTTCCTCCTTGTCAACACTTACGGTACGATAGTATTTAGGCTGTAAGTCCTCGTGGTGTGGTGTTGAAATATAAAAAAATTAGATGGTTTAAGAGACCAGTTCTTACTTTAAGATATCTAATGATAGTTGAGTAATCTTATTAATTCATTTTAAAAAGAAGTTAGTAGAAATTCTTTCTAGAACAATTTGTATAAATTTATGGTTAGCTCCACAAATTTCTGAACATTAACCATGTTGTCGTTTAGATGTAAATCCAATTTGATTTAAACGTCCAGGAGTAGCCTCAATTTTAACTCCTAATCTAGGGATTGTTCATCAATGAATCACATCAGCAGAAGAAATTAGTATACGAATTTGAGATTTAAACGCTACAATAATACGATTATCTACATCAAGAAAAATTTCATAAATTTATTTCATTTAATAGAATTATATAAGAGTCAAATTCAATATTCAAAAAACCTGAATATTCATATGATCAGTATCATTGGTGACCTATACAAGGTTACATTTATAATTAAGTTGCCTTTCATATGGGGACATAAACATCCAGGTCCGTATCTAAAAAAATTCTGGACGCAGCAAGTGCGTTATGGTAGTGAATTTTCATAAAAATATTTTTAATAACAAATATGTATGTTTTTTTTTTAAGGAAGCAGGCATCAAAAATTTGGTTACCAATATAACCTATATAGTAAAAACAATGTGCCATGTTCCATTAAAATAACTTTATTGTGTGAAAATGTACAAAAATTTCCAAAAGTAAACTTAAAATGTTCCCGAAAAAACCCGTTTCTTGGTCAACCTTATAGGTTAATAGCAAATTGAGCTGTTCAAATATGAACATTTGATCAAAATCCGCTACCATAACGCACTTGCTGCGTCCAGAATTTATTTTCTTACAAACATGCATTATATTTCGATGGAAAATGCAAAAATGCCATAACATAAGGCGTGTTTAATTAAAAAAAAGGAAATTTGTATCACCAACGACTTATGGACCAGCCTGTGATTGCAGAAATATTATTTTAAGATGTAGCTCAAGACACCCTATAATTAATATATACAAATTTTCTTCATATCTTATATAATAACGGATATATTGAGCTTTATTAATTTTTTACGAAAATTCGACAAAAATTATATACCATTAAATGATAAACTCTATAGCTAAGGCTACTGCCAAGCATCAGAGAAAGGGTCTATTTGAAATGAATTTTCTGCAAATATTTTAGTAAAATGAAGGACAATGACGGTTGAAACTAAGACTTTAGGGTTTGTAAAACATCCTTCTTGAGACATTTTATTTCTATAGCCCGTATTAGATTTAAGTTATTTGCCTAAATGTTGCCAATTTTAACATTTTAAATCGCCACTTTGACGTTTTGAGGAAAACCCCAATTTATTTATTTTTAAATGCCTATAACTTTTTTGTCTTTTAACCTACATAGCTAAATTTTGGTAGGTAACTTACCTATAAGGATGTAAACCTTCGTACCAAATTTGGTTGCCATCACTTTGTTAATTCCGGAGATATAAATTTTTTTCGAAAGAAAATACAAAATTTTCCGGGAAAACCTGGGCAGATTTTCCTGACTAACGAACTTATCCAAGCCATTTGCAAAAGGAATTTTTTCACCAAATTTGATCAAAATCGGCCCATTATTTTTTGAGTTATCGGTGTGATACATATATATATATATATATATATATATATATATATATATATATATATATATATATATATATATATATATATATATATATATATATATATACATATATATATATATATATATATATATATATATATATATATATATATATATATATATATATATATATATATATATATATATATATATATATATATATATATATATATATATATAAACATATAAAAATTGAAACTGACCCCGGATATGTTTTCTGGGGGGCCTAATTAGCGCTCATTTGAAGAAATTTTTTCAAAATTCAAAATCGGGATCTCCTCATTAGTGAATTTTTTTAAAGAAAATTCACTAAAAAGGCGGCCAAATCGTTATTTCAAACGTCAAACTTCTCATTCTGAGAAGGTGATATAGTTATGTTGCAGAGAATAAAAAACTTAATCCATAGTGTATTGAACCTTTTTTTATCAAACGAATAGTTTTCAAAATATTATCTATTGAAAATTTTAATATTTTCCTTAATATCTTGAAAAGTCAAAACAATTTGACAACACTGTAGGCGTCACAAAAAAATTGGCAACTTTTAGCGAATTTTTTTAATTCGCTAATGAGGAGATCTATGTTTATATATATACAGGGTCGCTGATAAGTCTGGAAACGGTCGATTATCCGGGAAAATATACAAGGTGTCGAAAAAAGTTTTATACAAAAGTTTTTGGGTTCTTCAATGTCTACTAGGCGGTGATAATTTTATTTATACAGGGTTGGTCATACAGGCGTGGCACACCAATATTAATTTTTTTTTAATGGAACACCCTATATATTATTCGATATTTCAATCCTTCTCTTAATTTTGAGCAACATTTATGAGAAGCATAATGTACCTAAACTCAATCGTTTCCGGGTAAAAAAATAAATAAAAATAAACGCTACTGTTTTTAAAATCTATTGGATGAAGAACAAAAATAAATGAAAAGTAGAATATCTCTTGAAAACAATCTGTGAGTGTGAAAAGAACCGGTTGCGATGTTTTTAACATTGTTTGGAATCCCAAGATAAGATAAGATGCCCATAAGAAACGCAGTATTATTCTTTTGTTTTAAAATGTTTCCAGGACAACGAATGTCAAACATTCATTCAGTGTCAACAGTTTTGAAACATTAGTAATTTAGTGTCAACAGTTTTTGTGCAAAATGGAAAGTTTAAGTGAAACCGAACGTATCGAAATTTTAATGATGATAGGGTACGGTGATAGAACACGAAGTTTTGCTCAAGTGGTGATTATGTTCAATGAGTTGCATCCTGAGCGGGAATCGATCTCCAAATCCACAGTTTCGAAAACTTTGCATCGTTTTCACGAAACTGGCGGTATCAAGGATAAACCTAGAACTGGAAGGCCAGTAACCGTTACAAATGAAGAAAATTCTTTGAATGTAATATTGGATGTGGTGGAAAATCCGAAAACTTCGGCACAGCAATTGGCTTTAAATCACAATATGAGTCGATATTCAGTTCAAAAGATTACGAAGCGGGAAAAGTTCCGTCCATATAAAATTCATTTATTGCAAGAACTGAGTGAAGACGATTTTGATCGCAGAATCGAGTTCTGTGAACTTATTATGGAGAAGTTACGCCAAAATTTTAACTTTGCCAACCACATTTTGTTTTCCGACGAATCTACATTTTGTTTGAATGGACAAGTCAACCGACACAACTGTAGGTACTGGTCAGACGAAAACCCACATTGGATGGAACAAATTCACACCCAAAGACCGCAAAAAGTAAATGTTTGGTGTGCTATTATTGGTGGACATATCATAGGACCTTATTTTATACACGGTAATTTGAACTCTGCTCGATATTTGACACTTTTGCAAGAATCAATTGTTCCAGACGTTAGTCGATTATTTCCGAACAATAACGACCCAAATCTACCAGCGGAAGAAATATGGTTTCAGCAGGATGGGGCACCCCCTCATTTTGGAATTGAGGTACGGGAATATCTGAATCAAACCTTTCCTGGCAGATGGATAGGGCGCAGGGGCACTATTGAATGGCCAGCTAGGTCTCCCGACATGACGCCGCTTGACTTTTTTTTGTGGGGTCATGTAAAAAATTTAATTTACCAAAATAGACCGCAGAATATTGAAGAGTTGCAAGCAAGGATTGTGCATGAAATTAATAACATTCCTCAAAACGCTCTTGTAAATGCAGTGCAATGTTTTGTTAAGCGAATTCATTATTGTCAGTAGGTCAATGGAGAACACTTTGAACATCTTATAAAATAGGATTTCAAACAATGTTAAAAACATCGCAACCGGTTCTTTTCACACTCACAGATTGTTTTCGAGAGATATTCTACTTTTCATTTATTTTTGTTCTTCATCCAATAGATTTTAAAAACAATAGCGTTTATTTTTATTTATTTTTTTACCCGGAAACGATTGAGTTTATGTACATCATGCTTCTGATAAATGTTGCTCAAAATTAAGAGAAGGATTGAAATATCGAATAATATATAGGGTGTTCCATTAAAAAAAAATTAATATTGGTGTGCCACGCCTGTATGACCAACCCTGTATAAATGAAATTATCACCGCCTAGTAGACATTGAAGAACCCAAAAACTTTTGTATAAAACTTTTTTCGACACCTTGTATATTTTCCCGGATAATCGACCGTTTCCAGACTTATCAGCGACCCTGTATATATATATATATATATATATATATATATATATATATATATATATATTTAGTACGCGTGTTTGTATTATAAAAAGTGAACTCTGCATCAAAATTTAGGTCCCGAAGCTTTAAAGACAAAGAAGTTATGGGCAGTTAAAGAAACAAATTTTGGAGTTTTCTTTAAAACGTCAAACTCGCAATTTTAAACGTTAAAATTGGCAATGTTTAGGCAAAGAATGTGAAACAAATACCGATTGTGAAAAGAAAATGTTGCAAGAAGAGTGTTCTTCAAACCCTTAAGTTTCAGAATCAACCGTCATTGCCCTTCATTTTACTAAAATATTTACAGAATATTCATTTCAAATAGACCCTTTCTCTGATTCTTTGGCTGTCAGTTTAGTTAAGTTGATGCTTTTTGGATATTTAATTGTAAGTTTAGTGAAGTTTATGGTTTAACAGTCCATAATTTTTTTAGTTAACTTTCGTAGAACAAATTTTTTAATGCATTTTTATTTTTTATCGAAATATGATGCGTTTATAAGAAAAAAATCTGGACGCAGTAAGTGCGTTTTGGTAGCGAATTTTCGGTACATTTGCAGATTAGCTCCCGAACGCTTAAAAAAAACTGTTTTCAGAAACCTGGTTCCACAAACCCCAAGAAAAATTTCTTGTTCACACACCCCAAGGAAGTTACGGGACCAGAAGTGAATATGGGTGCTGGGCGGGGTAGGTAGTAAAAAGGAAATATGAGCAGAAAATGCGAATAAAACGGGCTTGAAAGTTGTATTTTTCACGTCGTGAAGCCATATCCTCCTTAAACCCAGCCTACCGCGCATAGCACCCCTATTACACCAGGTGCCGTAACTTCCTTGGCGGATATGAACAAGAAATTTTTCTTGCGGTTTATGCAACGAGGGTGGTTGTATGCACGCGAGGGGGAAGGTAAATCCCCACGACGAAGCAGCCACCCCCAACCCCTCAACCCTACCGCAAGTCAAGGGGGGGATCTGCTTCGTCGTAGGCATTTTCCTTCCCCCCTCGTGTGCATACAACCACCCTTGTTGCATAAACCACAAGAAAAACTTCTTGTTCATACCCCACAAGGAAGTTACGTGACCTGAGGACGAATAGGGGTGCTGTGCGAGGTAGGCGGGGTTTAATGGGGATATGGCTTTAAATAGATAGCTTTTAAGCAGTTTTCTTTGCTTTTTCTGCTTATATTTCCTTTTTACTACCTACCCCGCCCAGCACCCCTATTCACTCCCAGTCCCGTAACTTCCTTAGGGGGTGTGAACAAGAAATTTTTGTTGTGGTTTTTACATCCAGGTGGGGTCCTAGTAATATTCCTAAAAAACAATTTTTTGAAAAGCGAATTTTCATTAAATCCTTCAAATTTCAATAACTCAATTTGCTATTAACGTAAGCTTTGTTGGTTAAGAAACCAACATTTAAGTTTATTTTCGGAATTTTTTTGTATATTTTCAAACCAAAACTAATTTTGATAAAATATAGTACATTGTTTCTACTACAGGCTATACCGATAATCAGATTGAAGCCTGCTCGCATTTGCTATTAAAAACATTTTTTTGGAAATTGACTTCCATAACACATTTGCTGCATCCAGACTGGTAAAAATGTTTATATATTTTCAAACAATAAATGTATTTCGATGATATATGGTACATTGTTTCTACTATATAGGCAACCAAGTTTGATGCCTGCTTTCCTCAAAGAAAGACATTTGCTATTAAAAATATTTTAAAGAAAATTCGCTACCATAACGCACTTCCTGCGTCCAGATTTTTCGGAGTTTCGGAGATAGCAAAGGTCACACATGGTATTTGTCCAACCTGTATAATATATACATTTTATTCAAAAAGGTTACCGATAAACCCCAATCCCACTTTATTTGATTGTTGACTGATCCTGCACATGGGAATTATCTGAAAATTCTGGAAATATACGGGCTGTTTTATTCAAACTAAAAAAGTTTACGTCATTTACGGTTAAAATGGAAGTGATTTTGAGTTGACATTGGCGCTAAAAAAGTTAACCAATGTTAATTTTGGTTGAACTGTTCCAACGTTCTATTTTTGCAAACAAAATCCTTCGATCTTAATCAATTTGTTCTCTTTATTGTGAGAGCGCGGTAGATCCACTGCTGGTGAAAGAAATATCTTAGCTTTAGTTATAGTTACATATGAGGATTGTTCTAGAAGAGAATCAATCAACCTACTTAAGGGGACAATTTTTGTTGTAAAAAAGGACTTTAAGAATAACTCTGCTGATGATAGGTTCAATAAGAATTTATGATATCCGTTAAATCAGCTCCTCTAACGTAGAAACTTTGTAGCTTCAACGAACTCACATAAAGGATCTTATATCTGGAGATTTATGTTTAGTTACTTCACAAAGAAAGTTCTCCTTACCGTTGAAGAGTTAGATTAATTTTAGTATCCGAACCCTATCTGAATATTTTCGATCGAAAGTCAACTTATAGAACAAGAAGCTTTATCCATGCATATGGCTGCAATAGAAATCAGGATACCAATATTCCTCCGTTCAATATTAAACGAACTGTAAATTCTGAACCATTACATCTGTATATGCTACTCCGTGTATCACGTATGATATTATTCGAGGCAAATTTGAGCTGGAAAACATTCAAGATTTCTGCTTATTAGTGTTACGGCCTTGAGCAGTGTATAGGGTACTGTACTTTGAACTTTGAATTCATATGTTATTCATGCTAAGCAGTCCAAATAGGTAAGCTAGCTAAGGTAGGAAAGTCAGCAAAACGGTTTACGAAGCATAATACATTAAGTACAGGATGTGACCTGTGATGAGCATCGAAAAGTACACTTGGAGACCCCCAAGTCACCACAACACATTAAGAAAACTGAGGATCGCTTTACTAACCAAGTTAGCATCATCAGAGGATGAAAAATTCTGAATCTTTACTCGGAGATACTCGGTCTGGACAATTGAGGGTAGTTTGAGCAAGACAAAAAACTTCCAGTGCTTGCTTACCGGAAATTAATTTCCTCTACCTGAACTCGGTTATCCTCTTTTACACACTGCCTTTGTCGGTATCTATCGTAAAGTGGTAAATCAATAAACTGTACATAAACGGCGGTGTCGAATTCATACAACTTCCATTACTATTATAATCAGTTATATATATATATATATATATATATATATATATATATATATATATATATATATATATATATATATATTGCTATCGTATTTTTAGCACTTTTAATTGTTGAGCATGAGGATTTTAATTATTATGGGTTTTCGTCTTTGTTTAAAGTATTAACATTGATGAAAATGAAATTATGCCAATATTTCTTTACTTACCACTGTATCTGTAAATTTTTCTCTTATCTCAGCGGTAGAGTTTTGAAATTGGGCTAGCATTTTTGTTTTGATGTACCTTATTTTTATATTTTTGTTAATCCGGTCTTAGAAATTTCGTTAAAAATATTTTCAATTGAGTTTTTATTGATTTTGCTCTTTTAATAGATAATCATTTAAATATAGACTTATTTGGTGATATTATATATATATATATATATATATATATATATATATATATATATATATATATATATATATATATATATATATATACGGGTCAAATTAATCAGTCTATATAACTACAAGCTAAAATGTTTTATTTCTGGTTATTTACATTCGCTTGAAAAACATAGCTATACCAAAAACTATTACTGATCGTTGTCAATCAATCACACAAATCAACATCTTATTTTAACCATGAATTAAATAAACTATGCTCTATTAATTCGGCCTTTATCAGCATATCCCCCTTAATGTTCTAAAGATACACAAAATTCGTCAATGTAACTGAAATCCTTGAAACTAAACACAATATAAAAAATTTGCTCATTTATAATAACAATATTCACAAGATTGACTTACTGGTTAATGTATCTAATTGGTTCTTCATTGAGATTTGTATTATTCGCCATTGGATCTCCTATTTGGATGTCAGCATTTCATAGGGGCAATTGGTATTTTTTCGTTCAGGGTATCCCCTAGGAGATATGATTAATTTTATAAAAAGGGGCAAAGTACCGATTAGTCGGCGTAATAATAATAATAATAATAATAATAATAATAATAATAATAATAATAATAATAATAATAATAATAATAATAATAATAATAATAATAATAATATATGTTTACTGCAACCATAAGAATATGAAAAACAAAACATACAGTAAACATTACAGCAATAAACGTGCAAATAACTAACCTACGTAAAACTTATTGGTGATAAACATTGAAATGAATATTACAAACATTGATAAAAAATGATAAATAAAAAATAAAAATAAAAAATGAAAAAGTAATCGTAAAGACACCATGATTTTTCCAAACTCTTGTTTTTTGTACATTACACAATTGACTTTAATAACAAAGCTAAAGAAAATGTTGAAAGTGACCAGAAGCGTCGTTACAATTATTTAACCTTCTGCGCAAAGATCTTCTTACTCTTCTGCAAATATTTTGATCTTCTCTAATGCTGTCAAATGCATATTCTATTCTTCCCAACAACCTTCTCGTGTATTTACTGGTGTTTTATACACCATTTCTTTTAAATGACCCCACAAATAAAAATCGAGAGGATACAGGTCCGGAGATCGAGGTGGCCATGACACCGGACCTCCACGACCAATCCATCGGTGACCGTATGTGTTGGCTAAATATGTTCTTACAACTGCTGCAAAATGTGCGGGCGCACCATCATGCTGGAACCACATTGTACCATTTCTCATAAAAAGCGGTAGTAACAACGGCAAATCATTTTGTAAAAAGTTTAAATATGATTCATAGTCAAGACGATTCGGTAGAACAACAGGACCAATTATGTGATTTTCAATAATAACAGCCCAAATATTGATGGAAAATTGATACTGCGAATTTGCAACTCTTAGAGAGTGTGGGTTTTCATCGGCCCATGTATGTAAATTGTGAAAATTTACGATACCTTTTCGCGTAAATGACGCCTCATCAGTAAATAGTACACGTTTAGAAAAATGTTGGTTGTGCCTAAGTTTGTTTAAGAACCACTGACAAAACATTACCCTTGGTTGAAAGTCTCTAGGTAGAAGTTCCTGGACACGTGTAAAATGATAGGGATATAAACTTTGATCCTTCAGAGTTCTGTGAACTGATGATGCCGAAATATTACCCAGTTCGGTGGCAATAATTCTCGTAATTGTACTAGGATCACGTTCAACTCTATGTAATATTGCCTCTTCAACTCGTACAGTTCGGCGGTATCTTCTGCGTCCAGAGTCAGCTTTTAAAGGTTTTAAAGAACGAGTTTCTCTCAAATGTCTTACAATACGTGGGAAAATATTTTTGTCAGGAATTCTTCTTTGCGGATAAGTTTCCTGATAAACTCGCACAGCTTGTCTAGCATTTTGATTTGTTTGTCCATAAATTAACAACATATCAGTCAAATCCGCTGAAGTGTACTTAATGAAAACCATCTTGAGAGGAGGAAATAATATTAATGAGCAGCTCACTATCAACAAATAACTAAAAACGAAATACTGCACCATATCAAAATTTAAAGAATAGCACGAAAACTCTTTTGACGCCTACAAAGCACTTCAAAATTGTAGAATTTAGAGAACTGTCAAAAATTATAGTTTCATGGCACTTTACGATTACTGTTTTCATTACTCCAACGAATCGGTCCTTTGCCCCTTTTTATAAAATTAATCATATCTCCTAAGGGATACCCTGAATGAAAAAATACCAAGAGGTAGCTTTTGTGGCTTATGTAATAAGCTTCATAACTGATGTATCAAAATAGGAAAAATACAGTGGCGCACATATTTTTTCCCCAAATGAATTTTTACAGTTACCCCGTACGCACGCCACTGACGCAGTTGTAAGTAGATTTTCACTTGAAAATATGCACTTTCATAATACACTTTTAAGTTCCAAGTTTCATTAAAATCAATCCAGTGGTTTTGAAATTATTTATAAGAAATTAAAGGATATATATAAAATTTTTGAAACAGCCTGTATATATATATATATATATATATATATATATATATATATATATATATATATATATATATATATATATATATATATATAGTGTGACTCCGTGTATCTATGCTTCTTCATCTAGAGTGTTCCCATCATCACCTGGATATACCGTACCGATATACCGTATGCGGTTGTCTCCTTGCGGCCTTGTCCTTAACCTTTCTCCTTGTATAGTATATAGAAATGCCGTGTTAAAAAATCCTTATAAATAGTATGACTCCTGGGCTCCGGATGCTCACGTAGGTGATTTCTTTGCCTCCGTGGCAATTTTTGTTGTTGCCCTTGAATTGAGGGTCTTCCGAATCATGCTGCAAATGTGCACTGGTTGCCTGTTGTGACTCCGTGTATATTTGCCTCTTCATCCAGAGTGTCCCCATCATCACCTGGCTATACCATACTGATGATAGCTAATAAGCTTGAAACACGTGTATGCTGTTGTCTCCTTGCGGCCTTGCCCTTAACCTTTCTCCTTGTATAATATACAGAAATGCCGTGTTAAAAATCCTGTTATATATATATATATATATATATATATATATATATATATATATATATATATATATATATATATATATATATATAGCTTGACGGGAAAGAAAGCCTAGAACCTTCACAAGACCAGATATAGGGCTCTCTATACTGCACGTCACGATTTCTTATGCATTCGATAACTCTTTGAGGCATTCATGAAATTAAGTGATTTATAGTAGACTGTATATATATATATATATATATATATATATATATATATATATATATATATATATATATATATATATATATATATATAAAGAGCCTCAGTGGTTTAGGGGTAAGAACGTGTGCCTATGAACCGAAGGGTACTGGGTTCGATCGCAGGGTTCTCCTTCACTTTTTCAGTACAAACTGTAACACTAACATCAACCGAGGTTTCTGGCATTGTATTTGAGCAAGTTGAATGTCTGCATGTTCTGCCCTTCGGATGGGGCGTAAATCCGTCGGTCCCGTGTCCATGCGATGTTGGGCACGTAAAAGACCCCTACCCTTCTTACAGAAAGGCAGGGGTTCGGCAAATTTTCCAGGATAATGAGGTGAAACAGCTCCCTCGCGGAAATAGGCCGACGTTAAAAGAAACAAAACACAATATATATATATATATATATATATATATATATATATATATATATATATATATATATATATATATATATATATATATATATATATATATATATATATATATATATATATATATATTGCTTCACATTTAAGGCAAAATTGCATTAGTTGCAGTTACAAGTATAATGCTTTTTTAAAGATGCTTTGCATAAAATATATTCCAACAAAATAATAATAATAATGATATATACATATAAAAGTAACTTGAAACTGACCCCGGAGGTGTAGGGAGCCCAGTTCGTTCATATTTGAAGAAATTTTCACATAATTCAAAACTCGAGATCTTTTCTTTAATAAATTGTTTTTTCGACGAAAATTTCCTGAAACGGCCACTTGCAAATGGAAAATTGTTAAAGAATCGGGGCAGTCACTAACCGATTTTGTACTAACAGGGCGTAAAATAGTTTGGCTATGATATGTTCTGTAATACTCTTAGCCCTTTTAAAATCGGACATATATGTACGCATAATCTACAACGCTACAAACACCCATATAACATCACGCGTCAAACACGTAACACTTCTCCTTGCAACGGGGATTAATAATGCTCTACGAGGTCATTTGAAACCTACAAGTTTTATACTGGCGTTCAGTCACATGCAGCAATCAATCAAGATAATAAATAATCGCTTATCGCTGTGCTATGTTACGCCAAAAAGAACAACTCGTCTTCATTTATGAAGTTGGAAATCATTATGCAGTCGTCTCTTCATCCAGTCTACGAAAGACATGACGCGAATATATAGGTCAATATACATGATAAATAGTTTTGATAATATGACTGCCATTATTGGCAGTATTCTTGAAGCAAGTAGAGCGTTTTGTAATATTAAACCCTCAAAATAGCCTACAGGGGCATGATTATACAGTGTGGAACAGCCAAATGGATTAAATTCAGACCTTAATTATCGTGCATATTTATAAAAATTCCGAATTATGTCAATTTTAGATAAAAAAAATGACATCCTGCAACATGAAAATTTTACCTCTACATTAACCCCCTTCGGGTGACAGTTGCAACCCTACAATTTTTAAATGGGAAGTCAGGGCTTGTGATATCTCATTTAAAATATATCTTCATTCTCTATTCAAAAATGCTATGGTTTTAAACTTTATTGCAAAAACTAACAGTAAGAAAAATAAATGCATCTGATTGACGAACTTCGCTACAACACACTAAAAATTAACGAGGAAGCGCGTTTCATTCTAATGAGAAAAAGTCTGGACGCAGTAAATCTGTTATGGTAGCGAATTTTCGTAAAAATATTTTTAATGACAAATATGTCTTCTTTTTACAAGAAAGACATTTGGTTGACACTATAACCTATAGAGCACTAACAATGTACCATATTGCATTCAAAAGCTTTGTTGTTTCAAAAGGTACAAATATTTGCCGAAAATAAACCTTAAAAGCTCCAGAAAAACTGGTCTGATTTTCATGGCCAACGAACCTGACAAGATATAATTATTCAGAAACAACTTTACATAAATTGCCTTCAGTAATGTTACACTAAATTACATTTTTCACAAAAATTCGACAACTGACTAAATGATTATTATTAATTACCACCATTTTACAAAAATCTGACAAAAAATGATTTCTACGGGTACACTAAAAACATTTCTGCGAAAACATCTCAAATTCAGCCACTATTTGAGAGTGCCTGTATACGGCAGCTGGATTTTTTTCGACAAGTAGTACAAAGAAAAAGCTCTATGAACGCGTCATTTCCATGGGGATCCGCTCTCTATTGATAAAAACGCCATATCACAATTTGTGATATGTGTTTGAAATATGTGCCAAAAACGTGAAAAGTTGCAAAACAATTGAAATAACTCAAAAACGATGACCGATATCATTTTTTTTCCTCACAAACATGCATTATAATTTAATGAAAAACACAAAAATGCAATAACATAAGGGGTGTTCTATTAAAAAATAAAGCGTGTATCACCAACGACTTATGGGCCATCCTGTAATTGCCAAAATAAGTTAATAAGATACAGCTACATCCTATAATTAATGTATATACTTTTTTCTCATGTCTTGTATAATAACGGATATATTGAGCTTTACTGTAGAAATGCGTCACCCCGTATATATCTGTAAACAGGCAAAACTGAAACTGACCCCGTATATGAGTTTTAGGGGTTCTACTTCGCGCTCATTTGAAGAAATCTTTTTAAAATTCATAAGTCGCGGTCTTCTTAATAACGATTTTTTTCCACGAAAATTTGCTAAACCATAGACTATTAAACCATAAACCCTATAGCGGAAACTACTGCCGAAACATCAGAAAGAGGGTCTATTCAAATGAATTTTCCGAAAACATTTTAGTAAAATGAAGTACAGTGATGAATGAAACTGAAACTTAAGGCTATGTGAAATACACTTATTATGACATTTTTTCGACATAATCCGTATTTGCTTAAAATTCGTTGTCTGAAAATTGCAAATTTTGACGGTACAAATCGCGACTTTGGCGTTTCCAGAAGAAAAATTATAAAATTTTCAAAATATTTTTTCTGCTACTTCTTGATCTTTTTGCGCCAATAAAACTTAACCGTTGTATATAATATTCATTTGGTTTTTTAAGCAGAGAAATTGTGTTGCTCTTGTGCATTCTCTGATCACCAGTGGCTCCCTTTTTTTTTAAATGCCTATAACTTTTTTTTCTCTTAACTTAGAGATCTCAATTTTGGTGTGGGTAAGTTTGATAGTGGAAACGTATGTGTCGAATTTGGTTGTCATAGCTCTGTTATCTTCAGAGATACGAAAATTTTACGAAAGGAAAACCAAAACTTTCCCGGAAAAACTGGACCGATTTTCCTGGCTAATAAACTTGTCTAATCCACTTACAAAATTAAGGTACATATCAAATTTCATCAAAATCGGCCCATTATTTTTTGAGTTTTGGTGTGATATATATATATATATATATATATATATATATATATATATATATATATATATATATATATATATATATATATATATATATATATATATATATATATATATATATATATATAAACACAGATCTCCTCATTAGTTAATTTTTCGTTTTACGAAGATTTTTAAAATGTATGCCTTGTCTTCAAACGTTAATAGATATCTAAGGCGTGACTGACCAAATCGCAGGCGTTATTGTTCTTCTTAGGTCAGTTAAAACACGTGGTTTAGTTTTGTACCCCATACTTTTCACATATTCCCCTAAGAAATGTCTAATAGCTTAAGATCCTGGCCTCCCTATCCACCGAATTGTAAATATTAAGTCAAGGTACTACCGGGCATTGATTTGTTGTTGGCATTATTTGGGAGGAGTGCTAAATACTTATCGCCATTCAAATTTCCGCCAATGGAAAGGAGACCAATGAGACAAACTATTCCTGTCCAAAGACTAATGACTTCAGGGTATTGCGTATGTTCTCCTCCCATGCAGTGTGGATTTTCGTTAGACTACTAACGATAAGCATAGCCGTGAAGTGTAAAACTGCACTCACTAGAAAACAAAACATGTTCTAGTTGCATAAGTGTATTATCTAACCTTATCATCCCTTGTTTACAAAAGACGATCTTACATCAAAATCGTCTTCCATGTGCTCCTGCGTTGGTATCAATTTACAGAGATGCATTTTATTTTCCTTCAATATTCGAATAATCGATGAATGGCAGCATCTAATGTTATGGTTCCTTGTCAATTTAAAGTATGTGTGTTTTCCTCAAACTCAAGCATTACGTCCAAACTGCATTACATGTCTAAAATCGCGAAATTGGTTTTCAATTTTACTAACTGTAAATTGAAACAAGCGGCAAATCGGGAATTCTCTTTGAAATAGGCAAGCAATTTCGATCTGTTTAGTTACTCCTATTATATAATTCTATTTTATTTAATTAATTTTAATATAATTTAATTCTGGACTGTAGCAAAACCGGTACACGTTTGCGTTGAAATATATATATATATATATATATATATATATATATATATATATATATATATATATATATATATATATATATATATATATATATATATATATATATATATATATATATATATATATATATATATTGTTACGTTCTACGGGGTTCTGGATTTGTTGACTAACAAAACACAGCTTTCCAAACTACTAATTTATTATAACCAACTATTTTCCAACACCAGTATCAACTAAAATATTTCTCTCTATTACTAAATGTCCATAGAACTACATTCCACTATTCGCCTTCTATGATCGCTTCTTATACACCAACGCTGACTCGCTTAATACTCTATGATCACTTCGTCTACACCACACTGAACTTAATACTTAACTAACTCACTCTATGTACCGTTCGTCTATTTATACTCTCCATAGAGATTGTAGACCTTCTACACTTTTCTACACCTGTCACTACTGGTCCCTTCTAGAAATACCATTACAGAGTGTTCGCTGTTACCAACATACTACAACTGACCATAGAAGTTACAAATCCATAAACTTAATTCTCATAGACAAATGTGACCATATATATATATATATATATATATATATATATATATATATATATATATATATATATATATATATATAAATATATATATATATATATATATATATATATATATATATATATATATATATATATATATATATCTTTGGATAGCAGAGATTGTAGTATTTGAAGTTTTTAATTAAAATTCTAAGTGAACGTCTTAAAAAAGTGGAATCTTATTTTTGTTCCTTATAAAAAAATCGGGAATTTAAAGACATGTCTTGCACGTGCAGCGGTTTGTAATGCGGATAATTTAGGTGGTCGTGATAAAACAAACACATACAAATGACAAAATTACTGCCATTTAACGACTTGCAAATTTGTGGAAAGATAACTTTTCTGAGCCATAATGAATAAGTTCATAATATGGATGTACAGAGGCCGTAAGCAATTAACAAGTGAGAGGCCGAACAAGTTAAAGCTGCCGTTATGCAAATTAGTTTTAACGGAAACGAGGAAGGCACCCGATAAATGCTATTTAACCAAACCGCAATGTCTTTCTCTGGTATTAACTTTCCCGAAACTCATAACCGGGTAAATTAGTTACTCTCCAGAGATCAATTGCTAGTAAGTTTGGAGAGCACTGTGAGATTAACTGCACTTTTAACTGCATTTATGTTTTAGAGTGTGTCCTTTTTAAAGTTGTGTATAAAAATTAAACAATATTGTCTATATAATTTTTACTAGATAGCATGTAAAATACATAAAAACACTTTTCAGTTAAACGAATGTGTTTTCAGGGAAGTCGTGAATTTAACGGTAGAAAATAGCTTTCTAATTATTTTGCATTTCATTGTCATATTGTAAGCTCTGAAATTCAAAGTCATTATATATTATGTCATCTACAGGGTGTGTCTTAAGTAATGGTACACAGAGCAATGAGGGATTCTTGATAAAAAAGTTATGCGATTCAGCTACATTTATGTTATTCCAAAAGTTAATAATAACAGAGATACAGGGTGTCAAAGTTGAAATACTAAGTCCCATTTTCTTCAATATCTCTGAAACACTTCGAGATAAATCCACGAATTTTTGTATTCGGGGATTTTTTTGGGATGAAAAATTCAAATTCATCAATGATTAGATCTATTTTGTAGAGGGCGCCACAGGCGGCCATAAGGACACATTTTATTCATTCCAACTTTTTGGCCACACTGTATGTCATTGTACAGCCAAAAAATTTGACGAGCAATCTAGATCCGTAATAAAAAAACACCATATTCCATTTTAAATAAGAAAGTTGACGGGTACTTTCGGTATAACCGGAAGTCCCATACTAACGTGTCAATATTGTCAGTGAACTGGAACTTTTCAGAAACCCACGTACGTGAATTTTCAGAATTCAATTGTGAGCCGTACTCTAGAAACGGCTAATGGAAGGTCTACGTGGGACACCTGTATATGCTAAAACACTACTATATTATAGTATACAGATTACCTATAAAAAAATCTTGAAAATTCACTAGGACAATTGTTTCACGAAGTCATTGAAAAGTACTGCTGCAAATTGAATCATAACATCCGCGTAGCTGTAATAATCTACTCTTCTCAGATATGAATTCTTATGAAATAAATTTAGGGTCCATGCCTTGACCACAAAGAGAATGTTCGTATTCCTGTACCCGTAAACCCCTGAAACTTTATATTACTAGAGTTTTACTGAAAAAAAAACCGTCAACCTTCACCAAATCACCCCTCATTTATTGCCTACCCCCTGAAGCGATGTTACTCAAAAACAATTCTGTTATCTCAATTAATTCGAAAGATATTGCGCCTACTAACAGACAGGTGTACAGGACAACAAACCGACCGACAGACAGCAAAATTTTCGTTTCAGAATCGACCTTTCTATATGTTTTAAAACATTTAAGCCGCTTTAACAAACAAACAAAAATTCGAAATTTCTGTCACCGATATTCCAACCCCACACATTTAATCCCTAATTTAATTTCAGCACAGAATATAAGCTGTTTGATGAAATTAAAAGTTTTCTAATATTACTAAAGTTATAACGAAAAAATTTCGATTTTCACCAAATCATCCCCCAGTTATCCCCTACCCTCTGAAGCGATGAACAACAATGCGAACCGTTTATTTGTTGGGTGCTAACTGTATACCAAGTTTGAAGACAGTCTCTCAATTCATTCTAAAGTTATCGTGGCTAACAACAGACAGACATACAGACCAATTGACCGACAGCCGACAGGTGCAAACAATTTTCATTTCCAAATCATGTTTTATATACGTCACGACACTTTTTAAGACGTTTAACCGCAAAACAAAAATTAAAATTTTTGTCGCAGATGCCATACTTCCACACGTGTTGACAATGTAGTACTAATATTTGTTTATGAAAATTTTCATTTTAGTGAATTTTATTAAAAAATTCACTAATGAGGAGATCCAGAATTTTGAAAAAAATTCTTCAAATAAGAGCTAATGAGGCCCCCAGTACACATACCCGGGGTCAATTTTAATTTTTATATGTTTGTTATATATATATATATATATATATATATATATATATATATATATATATATATATATATATATATATATATATATATATATATATATATATATATATATATATATATATATGTATGTATGTATGTATCACACCGATAACTCAAAAAATAATGGGCCGATTTTGATTAAATTTGGTGAGTACCTTTCTTTTGCAAATGGCTTGGATAAGTTCGTTAGCCAGTGAAATCTCCCGAGGTTTTCCCGAAAAATTTTGTGTTTCTTTCAAAACAAATTTATATCTCCGGAATTAACAAAGTAAAGGCAACCAAATTTGGTACGCTAGTTTATATCCTTCTAGGTAAGTTACCTACCAAAATTTAGCACTGCAGGTCAAAAGACAAAAAGGTTATAGGCACTTAAAGAAAAATAAATTGGGGTTTTCCTCAAAACGTCGAAGTTGCGATTTAAAATGTCAAAATTGGCATCATTTAGACAAACAACTTGAAACTAATACGGGCTATGGAAAGAAGATGTATCAAGAAGAATGTTTTACAAACCCTGAAGTCTCATGTTCAGTCGTCATTGTTCTTCATTTTACTAAAACATTTCCAGAAAATTCATTTGAAATAGACCCTTTCTCTGATCCTTTGGCAGTAGGCTTAGCTATAGAGTTTATCGTTTACTGGTATATAATTTTTGTCGAATTTTCGTAAAAAATCAATAAAGCTCAATATATCCGTTGTTATACAAGATATCAACACCAAAAATTTATATATTAATTATAGGGTGTCTTGAGCTACATCTTTAAAAGTATTTCTACAATCACAGGATGGCCCATAAGTCGTTGGTGATACAAATTTTCTTTTTTTTATATCAAACACGCCTTATGTTATTGCATTTTTGCATTTTCCATCGAGATATAATGCATGTTTGTAATAATAAAGAATTTCTGGACGCAGAAAGTGCGTTATGGTAGCGAATTTTGATCAAATTCTTCATATTTGAATAGCTCAATTTGCTATTAACCTATAAGGTTGACCAAGAAACGAGTTTTTTCGGGAACACTTTAAGTTTACTTTCGAAAATTTTTGTACATTTTCAAACAATAAAGTTATTTTGATAAAACATGACACATTGTTTTTACTATATAGATTATACTGGTAACCAAATTTGATGCCTGCTTTCTGAAAAAAAAAAGACACATATGTGCGATTAAAAACTGTTTTATAAAAATTCACTACCTTAACGCACTTGCTGTGTCCAGACTTTTTCTTAATAAATTACACAAAAGAATATTTTTACAAGAATTCGCATTTTTAAACATATTCGCGAAAAAATCTTTTCTACAAATATCAGACTCAGATGAGATCACCAACCAGCCCTCTATGCAAGAACTGACTGTACCAAATTGGGAAAATATGCTAATTGCAAAAATCCACAGCCATCGAAAATCGACAACAACAACAACTGACCGTACGCGACGTTACTTAATTTTAATTAAGGAACGTAATACACGTCTCTGTTCTGCGCCGCCGGGGTTCCCAAACACATTTGCTTTTCACAAGTTTTTTTTTAACGTCGGACTGTTTCCGCGACTATGACCAATCACTCACGTCAGGGAGCAATTTTACCACAATACTCTGAAAAATTTTCCAAACCCCTTTCTTTATATTACATAGGGATTCCTAACGTGCTACACATTGCATAATGAACGGGAGCTACTGGATTTACGCCCCCTCCGAAGAGCAGGAGATAACGTATCTTTCTTTATACGACACTACAAAAATAGTGCAGCAAGTGGAATCATAACTTCCACATAGCTGTGATAATTTACTCTCCCCAACAAAACATTAGAAATGAATTTAGCATCCATGACTTGACCACAAAGAAAATATTCATATTCCTGTACCCATAAATTTCTGGAACGTTACATAACTCGAGCTTTATTGAAAGAATGTCCATTTTTACCAAATTACACCCCCCCCCCCCCCCACACACACACACATTTATTCCTTACCCCTGAAGTGATCTTACCCAAAATAAATTCGAAGCGTTCCTTTATCGGGTGCTAACTGGATGCCAAATTTTAAGATGATATCTCAATTCGTTCGAAAGTTATTGCGCCTACTAACGGACAGACGTACAGGCCGACAGACCAACCGACTAGCAGACCGACAGACATACAAATTTTCCTTCCAGAATCAAATTTCTATATGTTTTGAGACTCTTTACGCCGTTTTACCATCAAAAAATCTAAATTTCTGCCACCGATATTCCACCCCCACCACTCAACCTCTAATTTACCTTCAGCACAGAATACCAGGTGTGTGATGAAGTTGAAAATTTTATAATAAACAAACCCTAAAACGTTATATTACTCGAGTTTTAACAAAAAAATATCAATTTTCACCAAAACATCCCCCATTTATCGCCTATCCCCTGAAGCGACTTTACCCAAAAACAAACCGAACCGTTCGTTTGATGGGTGCTAACTGTACACGAAATTTGAAGGTGATACCTCAATTCGTTCTAAAATTATCGTGGCTACAAACAGGCAGACATACAGACCGACAGACCGACACATACAAAAAAAATTCGTTCCCAAATCATGTTTTTTATAGGTTTTGACACTTCTTACGACGTTTAAGCGAAAAAATGTTTGCTATTATTGTCCCCGATGCCATACTTCCAAACGTATTAACGATGTAGAAGTATAGCCAAGTTTCATAAGAAAAAAAATTGAGGACAAATAAGCTTTCTTAAAAACCACCTCCTTTGATTGAACCTCAATAATCAATTTCTTGTTAAGTTAGCCATTAAAGAAATGTAGTATTTGTAGCTGTCAATTTCAAACATTTTTTTGTTGTCACGTATTTGCAGCTTCTAATACTTTAGACAGCTTCACATCAAAAAATATTGCTGCAAATTGAATCATAACTTCCACATACCTGTGATAATCCCCTGTCCTTAGAAAGACATTCTTATAAAATGAATTCAGGGTCCACGACTTTTTATTACTCGGGAGTTTTAATTTAAAAAAATGTCAATTATCACCAAATAACCCCCCATTTATCCCCTACCCACTGAAGCGATCTTAAAAACAATTAGAACCGTTCCTTTGGCGGGTGCTAACTGGATACCAAATTTGAAGTTTGTATCTCAATTCGTTCAAAAGTTATTGAGCCTAGTAGCAGACAGGCGTACAGACCGACAGACAGACAGACAAAGAAAAATTTTATTTCAGAATCAAGTTTCAAGTTTCTATATGTTTTGAGACTTTTTACGCCGTTTTAGCACAAAAAAAATTCGAAATTTTTGTCACCGATTTTCCACCGCACACATTCAACCCCTAATTCAGTTTCAGCATAGGATGCCAGATCTTTGATGAAATTGAAAGTTTTCTAATAAACAAACCCTAAAACGTTATATTACTTGAGTTTTAACGAAAAAATATAAATTTTCCCCAAATCACCCCCTATTCATGCCTTACCCCCCTGGAGCGATTTTACCCAAAAATAGTCCAACCCGTTTGTTTGCCGGGTGCCAACTGTATCCAAATTTGAAGTCAATATTTCAATTCGTTCTAAAGTTATCCTGGGTACAAACAGACAGACATACAGACCGACAGACAAAAAAAATTCATTCCCGAACCATGTTTTCTATATGTTTTGACACTTTTTACGACGTCTAAGAGAAAAAATTGCCATACACGTGATGTGGAAGTTATTGAGAACTTATACAAACTAATAATAGTGCTGCAAATTGAATCATAAACTTCCACATAGCTGCTATAATTTATTCTCTTCAGAAAGACATTCATTCTCATGAAATGAATTTAGGCCCCATGACTTGACCACAATGAAAATATTTGTATTCCTGTACCCAAAAACTTTTGAAACGTTCTATTACTCGAGTTTTATTGAAAAAATGACAATTTTCAAATCACCTCTTATTTATCCCCTACCCCCTCAAGCGATCATACCCAAAAACAGTTCGAAGCGTTCCTTTGTCGGGTGCTAACTGGATTCCAAATTTGAAGATGATATCTCAATTCATTTGAAAGTTATTGCGCTTACTAATAGACAGATGTACAGGACGACAGACCAACCGACCGACAGACAACAAAATGTTCGTTACAGAATCAAGTTTTCTATGTTTTGAGACTTTTTACGCCATTTTAACAAACAAAAAAATTACGAAATTTTTGTCAAGAATATTACACCTCCACACATTCAAGCCCTAATTTACTTTCAGCACAGAATACCAGATGTTTGATGAACTTAAAAGGTTTCTATAATAAATAAGCCCTAACACCTTATATTACTCTAGTTTCAACGAAAAAAATGTCAATTTGCATCAAATCACCCCCCATTCATTCCCTAGCCGCTAAATCGATTTTACCCAAAATAATTCGAACCGTTCGTTTGTCGAGTGTTAACTGTGTACCAAATTTGAAAAACGATATCTCAATTCGTTCTAAAGTTATCGTGGCTACAGCAGACAGACAAAAAAACCTTTTACGGCGTTTGAGCGAAAACAATTTTTTGAAATTTTGGACGATATGGAAATAAAATTAACAAAACTGGTAGTGTAAAAGATAAGCCAAGAAGAGGAAGCCCAAAGCGGGCTGTAGCTGGTAACAAGGCATTAGATGTATTGTTGTCTTTTCATAAAACCCCTCATTTGTCAACAAATGTGGTTGCTACATTATACAGAAATCTTGTGGTAAATTTGCTAAAAAAAAAGTCACCCGTATAAACAGCCTGAAGAAGATGGAGCTCCCATTCATTTTGCGAGACGCGAGCGGCAATATTTGGATGAAGTTTTTGAATGGCGGGCCTGCTCGCTCTCCTGATTTGACGCCATGTGATTTTTTCTTTAGGGTTGCTTGAAGAATGTTGTCTACAAAGTCAGGCCATTGAATATGGAAGACCTAAGGCTAAAATTATTGGCGAAACAAGACGGATTGGCATTCCAGCTAAGTTAACGTAATAAATTATTTTGTAACCTGAGTTCAATCGTGTGTATTGATAATAGTGGACAACCTTTTGAATAGTTAATTAATTTATTTTTGTTTGTCATTTTTTTTAGAATGAAAGTTATTTTATTCCCAATTTTTTATTATGGAACCCAATTAAAACTTTATAGTGCTATATCAAGTAATATACGTCCTATCCGAAAATGCAAATATAATATATCTTGCCATTAAAAAAACAGATTTAGTCGCAATAACAACAAAGTTGTTTATGCTAGGAAACATTGAATAGCGCCAGTTTATAGTTCATATCAGCACATACCTCCCAGCTTTCACTCCTTTTAGCTCAGCACCCATGAAATTCGGGTTGTTTCATAAAAACGCAAACATTGCTAGTAAATTATCAGATTGTCTTTGGACAAATCCAACTTCTGTAGCCATACTATAAGACTGTACAGTTTTTAAAATAATTAATACGAGTATATAGATATTAACAATAATATAAGTTGATAACAATAACTATATGGCACACGTAAGTCGCATAAACGCTAATGCTGAGATGAGGATGTCTGTGTGACTAAGCGAGACTCGTTTTCCCGATAACGGATCGTGACGTCACAGCTGCGTTTTGGCGCGGAGACAATTATTTTGATTTTCTATATTTTTTTACAGGAAAACTATTAGTTAAAAATTTAAATTTTATATGGCAATTGATTTTATATAATGTGGGGAATTCAATAGGAGGAGAATAAAAAAAATCTGCAAATTCCTCATTGTGGATTAAAAAATTACATAATAAAACGTGCAAACTTCACCCCTACATTTGAGCCGCTTCGAGTGACAGTTGCAACCCCCAAATTTTAAAGTGGGAAGTAAGACCTTGTGTTACCTCATTTAAAATATCTCTACATTATCTATTCAAAAATGTTCTTGGTTTATATTGTTTATTGCAGAAACCAACGGTGCAAAAATAAATTAATCTGATTGACTAACCTCGCAATACCACACTAAAAAATTAATAACTAATGGTGTTTCATCCATGATAGTGAGAAAAAAACTAAAAAACACATCTATCTTAATGAAGGAGATGTTCAAAATCCATGAACGTCTTAGCAGCATCCTAATCCTGAGGCATGACCGACCTAATCGCAATCTTTATTCCTCTTCTTAGGTCAGTTGAATCACGTGGTTTAGTTTCATATACCATACTTTTTACATATCCCTATTTGGACAAGTATGATGGCGTTAGAAGGGTTGATCGTGCTGGCCATTCTTAAAATAATCGCCTCCCTGTCCACCGACTTTGGAAATATTTAGTCTAGGTACTGTTGTATTCGTATTACTTTTGCTGGAGCTTGTGGTTTGCTTAAGTTGGCACTTCATTATTTTGGAGCGGTGCCAAATAATTATCTTCATTCAAATTGCCATTAACGAAAAAAAAGACCAATATATGACATGGTTTCTAATTATTCTTCCCAAATATTAATCTTTCCCTGGCATTGCATATGTTCTTCTGTCATCCAGTGTGGATTTTCTTTACACCTGTAGCGACAATTTTGACGGTTAGCATGGCCTTGGTGTGAAAAACTGCACTCATCAGAAAACAAAATATGTTCTGGTCAGATAACATTGTTAGCTAACATTTCCGTCATTTGTTCACAAAAAGACGTTTTTCGATCAAAATCGTATACCGCGAGCTCGCGAGTTTGTATTAATTTATAGGGATGCATTGTATTTTTTTAAATATTCGACTTATCGATAAATGGCTAACATTCAATGTTGTGACGTTGTCGACTCGAAATATGTGGAGTTTCCTCAAGCCTAATATTCAATTTGATATCAGTGCTTAGTGCATTGGAAGTTTTCTTTTTGTGTGTCTGCCTTACATGCCCATAAACTCGCGTAATTGCTTTCCAATTATTTTTTTGTCCATTGGGATCTAGGGAAATTTTCCTTTAAATAGACGAGCAACTTCGATCTGTGATTGTGTTTTATCTCCGTAACCAATCATCTGTAGTCTTGTTTTTTATGCATTTGTGTTTAATTTACCATGTTTCTGAAGTACAGTTACTGCCAACTACTGTCATGCGATTATAATCACACAGCAAGTAGCTAACGCGTTTTAAACAAAACTAACATTGTCAACTATGAAGCATGTTCATAACTTTTTATGTCGTCTTTTAAATTAATACCGTTCAGAACAGCACTAAAATTATTTTTGCTTGCTTTTTCATTATCAAGAATGCAACGCAATTAGTTTTTTTTTTAGTGTGTTGTACCGTAGTTCGTCAATCAGATGAATTTTTTATAACCACAAAGAAACTATTTGTATTGCTGTACCCGTAAAGTTTTGAAACGTTATATTACTCGAGTTTTATTGAAAAAAATTCAGTTTTCACCAAATCGCCCCTTATATATCCCCCACCCCCTGATCTTACTCAAATAATTCGAATTGTCGTACATGCCGACAGACCGACCGACCAACCGACATACCGACAGAGAAAAAAATTCGTTCGAGAATCATGTTTTCTATATGTTTTGAAGCTTTTTACGCCGTTTTAGCAACAAACAAAAAATGTTTGTGAACAATATTCCAGCCCCACACATTCAAGCCCTAACTTAATTTTAGGACAGAATACCAGATATTTGATGAAATTAATAGTTTTCTAGTAAATAAACCCGAAAACGTTATATTCGAGTTTTAACAAAAAAATATCAATTTTCACCAAAACTATCCAAACCATGCCAAATTTGAAGACGATATCTCAATTCGTTCTAAAGTTATCGGTGCTACAAATAGACAGAAATACAGACCGACAGACAAAAAAAATCGTTCCCAAATAAATGTTTTGATACTTTTTATGTTTAAGCGTGAAAAAAAAACTTTTTGTAGCCGATGCGCGACTTCCACATGTTGTGACGATGTGAAAGTAAAAGAAATAAACACCAATGTAAAATATATCAAATAAAAAGTTCAGGACGCAGGAAGTGAATTAAAGTAGTGAATTTTCATAATAGTTGTACAATATTAGTAAGGTATATTATTAAAACTAATTATTTAATTCAAAGGGACCTGGGAGACCGGTTTTAGAGGTCCCAGATAGCAATCATTTTAAGAAGTTTCTATTTTCCATGGAGCTAGAAAATTATAATTTGATAGAGATATATGTAAGTACTGCAAGTCTATTTAAAAAAAGTGTGTTACAAATTTCATTAAAGTCACAAAAGTTTTCTAGAAAAAAATTAATTATTTACGAAGGGAATGTACCTGCCAAATCATACATACGTATGGCAGATATTTTCCTTTTAATTGCTTCGATGGTTTTGTTTTACTCAACCCAGTCGAACTAGTTTTTGCATACAAAACAACAACAAAAGTTTTTTAAAACCAACTTGTAGTTATCTGCGAAGCTTATTATGTTAATTTAGTACCCACGCTGCGTTTACATAAGTGTTACTATTGTTCAAGATTGAAGATTCTGGCTTAATAGGAAAATCAGTTATCGGATTTCAAATATTTTTACAAAAATTCTCTACCATAATGTATTTACTGCACCCCGAACATTTTCAACACATATTTACCGTTGCTGTATCCACACTTTTTGAAAATGACGAAATATTGTAGCTCTCTATGTAAGACTGACAAACATGGCAACCTCAATTTCATTTTGGGAAAAATATTTTAAACAAATGAAAAGAGGTAACAATTTAAACATAAATTGAAAATCTTGGTTCGCTGATTTGTTGCAGGGGTTCCCCTTCCCATTCTGTATGCCTACAACTAACCACAATGGATAAACAAGAAAAATGTCAACAAGAAAAGTTTTTTGGAAGAACCTGCAAGAAATTAACGGGACCTGCGGAGAATATAGGGGTTCTGGGCGGGATAAACAGAATTTTAAGGAAGTATAGCTGCAAAATGGGATAAAGGCAGCTTATAGAGGTCCAGCCAACCTGGTTTTTTCGCACTTTCCGCTCACATTTCCTCTTTATCTTCTTCCCCGCCCACCACTCCTATTCACTCCTGGTCCCGTAACTTCCTTGGGGGCAGTTTGCAAGAAATATTTCTTGTGGTTTGTGCATCCAGAAGGAGATCTAAGCATGTTTCTGATTTTTTTTCTTCTAAAAAGCCCCCGTGTGCTAATTTGCAAATTTACCGACATTTTAATTTACAAAACGAATGTACCTGTCAAATTATAAACGTGGCAGGTCTTTTTTTCTTATTAGTCGCTTGGATGATTCGTTTTAGCCACCTCAATCGAACCAGTTTCTGCAAACAAAATAACAAAAATGGTTTTCTAAAACAAATTTGTCGTTGCCTGTGAAGTTCATTGTGTTATTTTTTAAATTTAGGACCCGCGCTTAAGTTTAACGGGAAATTTAATTATCACCATTTGGAATACTTTTACGAAAATTCGCTACCATAACGCACTTGCTGCACCTAAAATCTTTTCAACACTCATTTACTATTGCTGTATTTATGCTTTTTCAAAATGAAATAAATGAATATAAACAATGCAAAATTTTGAAATTAAAATTTTGATAATTTACGCTGAACATCTGTTTATCGGTATACTTTAAACTACTGCATAATATTATGTAGTTTAATTTACCTCAAATTTTCCACATACGAGATAAAGAGTAAAGAAAATCATTACTTCATAATTTTCATTTATAACCATCGTCCAATATGTATTTCCAATACTTAATATTTATATTTATATTTTAAATATGCTAGGTTATTTAAAAGTCTGTTGTAAGCGTTACATAACAAGCGCAACCCACGAAGTGTAGAAATAATGCGTTTGTCAAGCTTGCAAGCAACTTGCTGCTTTTAAAAATCGGCGGTGTCATCTAACGTCAACCAGCTATCAAGGGGCTTGTAGTCGCATGCTAGAGTTTATGGACGGATTAGGAAAGAAATTAGCCAGGGTTATTATTGCTAGTTGATTGTACGCAGTCTCCATCTAAAACATTTTGTGTTAACTAGAGCAGTCGTGACGACATACTACCTGGTTACGCACCGAGATGGCGTCCCTGTCGTACATTTCACAATGGTATACGGGTCTGACATTTTGCAATGCTGATGATGTAATTGTTTATATTTTTACTTACCATTTATTTAAATAGTATAGCAGTGCAAGTAATGTCATCTGTATTTGTCCAACATTGTAGATGTTGCATTACAGAATCTAAAGTGATGTCGTGGATTATTTTAATATTAATTTCGAATAACTTTATTTTCCTTCAATCCAACGACTTAAAAATTGGTATACAACCACGTCTGCCCATGTTCTCTTAAGTTGTGCATTTTTATTTCAATGACTTAAACAATTTGAGAGATATTGCGTTTAAGAACACATTTTTAAATTTTTTGTTAAGAAAAATTGGCCGTTAAGATATGATGAAAGAACTCATCCAAGGCATTAACAAAATAAGGGTAATTCCCAAATTTGGTCCAAATCAGTGAAGTATTTTTTGAGTTATCGGTTGGATACATATATATATATATATATATATATATATATATATATATATATATATATATATATATATATATATATATATATATATATATAAACAATTTAACTGACCATGAAAATGGGTTCCAGAGGACCTAATTCGCGCTCATTTTAAGAAAATTTTCGTAAATCTCACCATCGATACCTTAAAAAAAAATTATTTTAGAGAAAGAAAATTATGTCTCGGCTACTAAGGTCATTGACATGTATAAATTTTATAGAAAAACATTTTAGGTACAATGTAGGTGCATTAATAATATATGTGTTTCTGAACCAGTAAATTAACAATACAACGGTTACAGTTATATGTGTTTATATAGTTGGCTAGATTTTAAGATTTATTGTTTTCTGGTGCTGCTGTGGCTAGGGTTACTATGGATATATTTTCGCCTAAAAACAACCTTCTTTGAAGTCTGTGTTTAGTGCACTCTGTGACAATATGACTTACTGAAAGGCTCACATTGCAGGTATCACAAACTGGTGGAATTTGTTGTTCCAGTAGGTACTTGTGTGTGATTAGTGAATTTACTAATACAGTTAACGTATTCAAGGGTTTTCTTTTGAATTCATTTTTGATCCAGTTCTGAACCTCATTATTTCATAGGGTTGTTTCACAACACATTAATGCATTACTATTTGCATTCCATACATGCAGACCAAAGTTTTAGGAACTGCAATTTCCATGTAAAACGCATGTTGCAGTCCATTATAGATTTTTATAGTGTAAATACTATATACCTCAGAAATAATTGAGTGAATTCCCTTCTAGCTGTAAGATATGCAGTCATGAAAGTCATAAATTTGCCTGTTTTATTTAGAAAAGCCTAGCAATCTAGCAATGTTAGTAATATCTTCCATTTAGCCGCACTACCGTAAAACAGTCTTTTATACTTTACCATTTAACTTTTAATGGGGTTTGTTGCACGGAACATAAGTTTTCATTTATATTGCTGGTTTAAGAAGGTTTTTCATAAAGTTTTTTAGTGGGTAATTAATTAACGTAATGCGCAGCACTTATTTGCTGCCAGTTTAGCTAATTTTCTTAAAAAATTGTCTAATAAGAGCGCGACATTTGCATGTTGAAAAAGTTGCTTTAAATAAACCTAAACTAGGGTCCCTGTTCCAGACTATAAGTTATTTGTCCCATTGTCTGAAAATAGTGGCAGTGGTGGCAATGAAAATGGAAGAAATTGATGAAAAAGGAGATTGTATTTGAGTTTGCCAAAATTAAGTCCAAAATGCCACTTTGGAAGTTTTGATCGAATTCACGTGTCAAAGTAACATCTAATAAACAGACACAAATTTATAGGCCACTTGTCACATTTCCTAGAAATGGTGGCATTGATGACAATGAAATATGAAATAAATTTATGGTAAAGTTTTCATTTATATTGCTGGTTTAAGAAGGTTTTTCATAAAGTTTTTTAGTCGGTAATTAATTACCGTAATGCGCAGCACTTATTTGCTGCCAGTTTAGCTAATTTTCTTAAAAAAATTGTCTAATAAGAGCGCGACATTTGCATTTTGAAAAAGTTGCTTTAAATAAACCTAAACTAGGGTCCCTGTTCCAGACTATAAGTTATTTGTCCCATTGTCTGAAAATGGTGGCAGTGGTGGCAATGAAAATGGAAGAAATTGATGGAAAAGGAGATTGTATTTGTGTTTGCCAAAATTAAGTCCAAAGTGCCACTTCGGAAGTTTTGATCGAATTCACGTGTCAAAGTAACATCTAATAAACAGACACAAATTTATAGGCCATTTGTCACATTTCCTAGAAATGGTGGTGGCATTGATGACAATGAAATATGAAATAAATTTATGATAAAGAAAATTGTATTTTGTTTTGACAAATTTAAGTCCGAAATGCAACTTGGAAAGTTTACTGACAGTATTTCGAATACACGTCTTAAAATCGCATTTAATAAATATAAACAAGTTTATAAGTTAATTGTCACATTGACTGGAAATAATGGGAGTGATCGCAATCAAATTTGAAACAAATTAATAGTAAAGAAGATTGTGTTTTAATTTGAAATTTCATTTATTTATTTAGTTTGCATCTTTCAATTTTACAATATGTCTGTAAATAGGGTCCAACTTCTGTTTGAGAATTGTATAATTTTGATAAGTAATTACTTTCCAAAGATAACTGTTAAATAAATAATTATTGCTGTTGTCACTCAATAGATTTTGTTCAATGTTCTGATACCTTCCAACTTTCAATCCTCACTTATGCTTCTTTCTGTAGTAGCTAACTCTGACCATTGATATACACTTCTTTTAGAGCACCTGCTTTTTAGAGCAAAATAATTTACATGGATTTGAAATGATAACGCCACAAAAAAGTTGTCATTTCTATATATACACTATACGTTTTTGGGCATATTTTTTTCATACATAATTTTTTTCTTTCTGTTCCATGCAACAAGCATCTTACTAAATCCTAATTTTCTTAGATTTTTCTTACGTTGCTTAGTGTATCAAAAAAAAACTTTTGGCATTTAGGCTTGCATTTTTGAAAATTGGTGTATTTCTAAAAAAACAGTAGATTTGAGGTAGAGCGAATCCTATTGTAACTTACCTTTGTGTTATCTCTACATTACGAAAACCGAATAATATACTGGGTGTTCCATTTAAAAATATATAACCTGGATATATTTATATTTTATGAACATTCTGTATAATTTTTTTTCTTTCTATTCCATGCAGCTATCCTCTTACTAAGTACTAATTTAAGTTAAATTTTTCTTACGTTGCTCAGTGTATGAAAAAACAATTTTTGTATTTAGGCTTGGATTTTCGAAAATTGCTGTATCTCTAAAAAAGTTAGGTTTTAGTTATAGTAAATAGTAATCGTATCTATTATTTATCTTATCTCTAGATTACGAAAACGGAGTAATATACTGGATGTTCCATTTAAAAAAATATAACTTTGATAAGCATCTTTTTTGAGAACATCCTATATCATCGACTCTGGCCGATATGGCCGAGCATTGGCAGCTTGGTAATTCTGTCGCTAACGTTAACCCTCCCCAGGGAAACCGGGCGACCTCCCTGTGTAAATGCCTATTCATGGGATGCGGGGCTCTTCCATGGAGGTCTATTTTCCCTTGCTGCTCGTGGGACCAAACATGGACACGACTTACACAGACCCAATAGAGGAGGTGGCAGGATTCAACCTTCCACTGGAACCTCCAGAGGGTAAAAACAGGGGAAAGGAAAGTCCACCCCTAGGACGACTACCAAAGGTAGACCCTCCTATAGGAAGCTTGGTTATCGAGCTCCTAAAAAGGAGGAGGAACCTGCACCATAATTCCCTTTTCCTTTAAGCTCCTTAACCTACTCCTTTATCCTCTATACACTCCTATATTCCTACCCCAATGCCCACCAACTTAAGGTGCATTCAAGCTAATCTGCATCATGCTAAGGCTGCGACATACCTCCTTAGCATGAAATTAAAGGAAGAGCAAATAGATATTGCTCTTCTCCAAGAGCCCTGGACCGCTAATTCGGAACGAACTAAAGGGCTGGGTAACACTTCTGGTAAGATAGTAGAGGTGGGCTCTGGTACTAAACCCAGAGCCTGTATCTGGATCAGAAACAACTTGCAGTATTTTACACTTTCAGAGTACTGCACCAAGGACACGGCATCCATCCATCTCGTGATCACATCCGGGGGGACCAGGCTGGAAGTAGTGGCCTGTTCGGCCTATTTCCCTGGAGACAGAGATGCAGAACAACCACCTCCAGCAGAAGTGCGGAATTGATCGCCTACTGCAAGAGGAACAATTATCACCTCGTAATGGGGTGTGATGCGAACTCCCATCACTTGGCTTGGGGGAGCACGGACACTAACAGACGAGGTGAATCATTATTTGAATACATTTTAGGGGAGGAGCTGGTTGTCAACAACATAGGCTCGGAACCCACCTTTCTTACAGCTAACCGGAGAGAGGTTTTAGATCTTACGATCAGCTCAAGGCTTTTGAGCTCAAAAATCCTCAAATGGAGGGTGTCGTCTGAACCCTCATGTTCAGACCATGCCCATATCCTATTTGAAATTGAAACAGGCCCTAGACCTGTGTTAGAGTATCGGGACCCGAGGAGGACGGATTGGGAGGGATACAAACAGTCCCTCGCCGGCAGACTTGGGTCCGCAATCCCCACAGTGAGGGATCGTGATGAGATCGAGATTGCGGCCGAACAGGTTAGGGAAGCTGTGGTCTCTGCCTATCACGAAAACTGTCCACTGAGGTCAAAGAGAGACAGTCGGGGGTCTACTTGGTGGAATAATAACCTCGATAAACTACGAAGAGAAGTTAGACGTCTCTTCAATCGTGCTAAGATTACAGGCAACTGGGAGCAATATAAAACTGCTCTAACGCATTATAATAAAGAGATCAGGAACGCTAAGAGGGAGTCCTGGAGGAGGTTCTGCGGGGACATTAATAGTGTGCCCAGCAGCGCCAGAATCCACAGGATTCTCTCACGCGACCGTGTACAGGAACTGGGATCGATAAAACGACCAGATGGTTCCTTTACTGAATCTCGGAAAGAAACGTTAGAGCTCTTAGCACACACACACTTCCCAGATTGTCTGATCCTGAGCAACGGTGAGGTCCTACCAGCTGAGGGACGATCTAAACGCCCCCAAAGGGAGGACTGGCTAGTTGCTCGGAGAATAGTTACAGCCTCGGCAGTGGAGTGTGCTGTGAATCATTTCCAGCCATTCAAGTCGCCAGGGGAGGATGGGGTGGTACCGGTCCTACTACAAAAGGGACTGGAGATTCTCCTACCCTTCCTTATCAGGCTGTTCAGAGCCAGTCTGGCCTGGAACTATATTCCTTCCAGCTGGACGGTGGTTAGGGGGGTTTACATTCCCAAATTGGGACGTAATGACCTCCTACCTACTTCACTGAGACCTCTCAGTATTACATCATTCCTCCTGAAGGGATTGGAAAAAATACTGGACGGACACATTAGGGGGAACATCTTACCCAAGAACCCCCTAAATACCCACCAGTATGCCTATCAAACTGGCAAATCAACTGAGTTAGCGCTCAATAACCTCGTCGAGAAGATCACACACTCTCTGGAAAATGGAGAGGTTGCGGTGGCGGCATTTCTCGACATAGAAGGAGCATTTAATAATGCATTACCGATCTCCCTCTACGAGGCCACTATCGCTAGGGGGGTGGAACCTACCATCTGTGGCTGGATCGGAAACATGCTGCACAATCGGACCATTATTACCTCATTACGGGGAGAGGTGGTCAGCGTTAGGGCTGCGAGAGGGTGTCCTCAGGGGGGCGTTCTATCCCCCCTGTTGTGGTCCCTCTTTGTGGACGACCTGCTGGCTATCCTCGGACTCTGGGAGGTTGAGGTCCAGGCGTATGCGGATGATCTTGTCATAATGGTTAGAGGCAAATCTGAGGAGGAACTGTCTAGTACTCTTCAAGAAGCACTAAATGTAGTCAATGATTGGTGCCGTAGGGAACAGATGTCTGTGAACCCTCGCAAAACGATCATTGTCCCGTTCACCAGAAGAAGAAGGTTGGACAAATTAAAACCACCTAATCTTATGGGGGAAAACATTCCATTTTCGGACCAAGCAAAATATCTGGGAGTTATCCTAGATAAGAAGCTCAACTGGGACAGACAGTTAGAAAATGTTATCCGCAGGGCTAAGATGTCCCTGTGGACCTGCCGGAGAATCTGTGGGAACAACTGGGGAACAAACCCCCAACAGATGTACTGGATCTACGTAGTGGTTATCAGACCTATGATAACATATGGAGCCATAGTTTGGTGGCCTAAGGTGCTACGTGGTACCGCGAGGGCCAAACTGGCTCATCTACAGAGACAAGCATGTCTGATGATAACGGGAGCGATAAGCACCGCACCATCAGTCGCTCTGGAGGTCCTCCTCAATATTCCCCCCCTTCACATATGGTTGGAGAGGGTGGCGAGGTGGACAACGTACAGACTAAAACAAACGGCAGATAACATGCCGAGGGAAGTCAGTCTGAGGGGGTCCGGACTCCTTGATGACAGTGATTGTCACAGGATTCTGGGAATGGTCTCAGACTTGATGCCTACAAAAATCAGCAGAGATCTGTCTTTCAAGACCGTCCTCCCGGAAAGGGAGGACTGGGACCGGAACCAATCGACCCTGTTGAGAGCGGACCTCTGCTGGTACTCTGACGGCTCCAAAACCAATATGGGAGTAGGAGCCGGCGCATATGGGGGCAGCACCGATGCTAGACTATCAGCTAGCCTCGGCAAGTACGCAACCATACACCAGGCAGAAGTTCATGCCATCGAGATGTGTGCAAAGGAAAGCTTAAAAGACCTATGCACAAACAAATCGATAAAGATATTTGCAGATAGCCAAGCTGCAATAAAGGCTCTTGGTTCCTACCGTTGCAATTCAAAGACGGTATGGAGTTGTAAATCTGCCCTTAACGAATTGGGCAGCTGTAATGAGGTGTCGCTGGTCTGGATAGCGGGTCACTCGGACCATGATGGCAACGTTGCGGCAGACGCGCTTGCCAGGAGTGGTGCCCAGTGTGACTTTGTCGGACCAGAACCGGTGCTGGGAATAACATCTTGCACAGCAAAACGCACCTTAAAGACCTGGACAGATAGAAGGACAATTCAATATTGGCAAAATCTTCCAGGATTAGCTCACTCTAAGGCCTTCATAAATGGCCTGTCTGAGTCAAGGGCTAAGAAACTTCTAGAGTTGAACAGACAACAACTGAGTACTCTAGTCGGCCTGTATACAGGACACTGTCGCTTGCGGCATCACATGCACCGTATTGGGATCGGTCAGGAGACCGAGTGCCGGCTGTGTATGGAGGATGACGAAACAGCAGAGCACGTGCTGTGTTCCTGTCCGGCAGCGGATAGGACTAGACACCTGCTCTTTGGCAAGGTAAAGCTTGCTCCAGAGGATCTGGATCAACTTTCGCCCGCAAAGGTTATCGACCTCTGTAGGAGGCTGGATTTGTTGGGCGAAATATAGACATTAGGCGTGAGCCACAATAGACCTTATGGTCGCGGTGGAGGGACCGATATGGACCACTCACAAACTAACCTAACCTAACCTAACCATATCATCGACAATATTTTCAGAAGATGCTCTTAAAGACTCTGCATATGCTAGGCAAAAACAGAATTGAAAAAATCGAACAGGTTACATTAGAAAGACCGAGGAGTATAATATGGCGGTGCACCCTATATATATATATATATATATATATATATATATATATATATATATATATATATATATATATATATATATATAACATCAGCTGGAGACGGCCCTCTAGACTGTGATGATAACTGCATGGGAAGATACATAATGCAGCGATAGAGATTCAACTATTTACATTGTGCATTTATACACAAATTTTTGTCCATTTGCAAACAATCAATCTGTGATTGCCCTACAGAGTAGTTTACTGTTGTTATGGCCTGTAGGGAAGGTCCATTAATGGATACTGGTATCTGTAGAAGAACCCATCAACTTGATCTACGACTAATTGGTAAACAAACCCATTTTCGATAGGAGTAACAAATTAGTTTTACTTGGAGCGGGCTGCGCAAACTAGAGAATATACTGAATGTTCAGTACTGTACTCTAACTGGAGCCAAAACGAATTTCGATAAGACTGTAGATGTTATTTTAAGCGAATTTCCATAAGGAAAATTTCGCTTCTAGAGAAGTAACGGCTTTCGAATTTTTGAAAAATGTATTAAATGACCGTGAATGAGAGAATTTCAGACTTTGCGACCCATATGTGATGTCCGTTTCAGACTTTATATGTGCCTTCATTGCAATTGAAAACTCTTTCAGGGTGCTAAGTTCGTTGGTCCGTTCTGAGAGTCAAGATTTTCCATGAAAAATTATAAATTTTGCTCTTGAAAATGCTATATCTTTGAAACGTGTGAATTTATTTTCACGAAATTTAACTTATACAGGGTGTTTCTCATGAACTGACACAGAGCAAGGGTATGTAGGGGGACTTAACCCCTTACCACATACCGTGCAATATATGGCACAAAGCAGTTTTCGCTTGCTTATAATTTGTTTATTATATTGAACATACTCTGTGGCTCACAGACTATTAAGATAAAGAAACTCCATCGTAATGAGTTGAATTTGCGATAGCTAGTATTTAATTTCTAAAGTTACAATACAATTCTGTAATGGCCAACAACAGTAGATATTTGTTATACAACATAGCATGCGGATACTGTATATCTTTGGATATATTGTAAACTTATTGCCTAAATATATTTGTGGTTGACAGTGTGGACCCAAGAATAGGTTATTGATGTGAGTAAGAATTTCATACATAGTAGATACATGTTATTGTCCAAAACGTGTTTGTGACATATATATGGCACAACATGTTGTTATTTTTGTGGATCAGGTATTATGGATCCCAAACTGTTTTATGGAGGTTATAAATCAACAATTCGAGACATGCCAGAGGATAGTGAAGATGATGACTTATCAGATTCTGATCGAGCACCTTTTATATTTGCACCAGAATCTAATTATGACAGTGAAGACTATTGCAGCAACAGAGATTATGATGATTGTTGCGGACCAATGATGTCCGCTTGAATATCTTGCTGGTTCGTTGAAATTAGTGGACTGTATTTCTTGTTGTTTGAACACTCTTTAATATACTTAACTAATACTTTACAAAATGATACACTTAATATTATGATAATACTGTTCTACACCTAGGCGTGTTGCTCTCTTGGATTCTGATCGTTGAATGTGTACTCGGAAAAAAATACTCTGCCGACTCTCATACTTGAGGTCCCTTCTACCTGAGGTACCCCATATTCTCTTGGTTAACTCTGCCGTCGGCTGGCGTCTCTAGCGTTAACATCCCGCCGGCCTTGAAAGATGGTGCTTTCAAAGTGTTCTCCTGGTTCCTCTGAGTGGATGTGAAGGGCACATATACGTGCAGTTGATCGTTTAACCTCGTAGGGTCGGACTCTAACGCTGACCACCCTAATGACACCTTCTTGACTTGAATGTAGCCGTGTGATTCTGCCCGTCGGCCAGGACAGTGGTTGAAGGTCGTCTTCCTTTAAAATGACCAAAGTACCAATCTTCTGTTGTTCTTGGCAATATTTCTTCCATTTTGTTCTTTTCTGTAATTCGGTTATATATTCTCTTTGCCAGCGTTTCCAAAACTGCTGGCAAATGGCTTGTAAATGCTGGTATTTAGATAAACGATTCGTGGGCAGTGAGAAGACGTCTTCCTCGGGTATAGCCGCCAATGGTCGTCCAATAAGAAAGTGTCCAGGAGTGAGTGCACTGTCGTCGTTGGGATCGGATGACATGGGAGAAAGTGGTCGGGAATTTAATATAGCCTCGATTTGGGCCAGTACAGTATAAAATTGTTCAAACGTTAAACTGATGTTCCCCAGAACCCTGATTAAGTGATGTTTAGTGGATTATATACCTACTTCCCAAAGGCCGTCAAATGTAGGCGATCTAGCCGGTATAAAATGCCAGATGATATTTTCCTTATTACAGTAATTAACTAAATCAATATTGCTCTTAAGTGACAGTCGTGAAAGTGTATTGTTTTTCAAAAAAGATGAATATTTTTTTATTGAAAAGTCTTGTAGCGGGATTTTTGCACAGCATAAGAATTATTTTGAACCTTTACATCGGGTAACTCTATTATATGTTCTGTATTTGTACTTAAACAGGTTATTGAATTATTACAGATTGTCATTGGCAATTTACCTGCAATGATCCATCCAAATAACGTAGATTGTAGAACTGGTAAAGAAGGATCTAATTTATATTGATCTTGGCATATTATAGACCAAAACGTATCTGCGCCTACAAGCATATCAATATTTCCTGATGTGTTAAATGTAGGATCAGCCATGTTACTTAAAGTGTTTGAAGGAATATTTAATGGATTAATGTTAAATGAACTAATTGGCAGTTTGCTTGTAATTGTGGAAAAAAAAGGTTAGCAGTTTATCCCTGCTGAATAATTATTAAATCTAGATTCGATATGTACATTCGTTTGTTCATTAAGGTTTGATAATTTTTCACCTATACCCTTAATGGCAAATTCGGTTTTATTTGTTTCTATTTGAAGCTTTGTACATAAATCCTTTGTAATAAATTACTTTGACTTGCATTGTTCAATAAAGCCCGACATTTATATATTTTTCCGTGTTTATTTATAATATTTACAATGACGGTTGATAAAAGAATGTAAGCAGGTAGACAAAATGGATTACTCTGAACGACATTGTGTGCATGGGACAATGGCTGGGTCGACCCACCTAAAGCCGATGCCGGTACATCTCTTTGATAATATTCTTGTGGATTTTGAAATGGTTTTTCCATCAATGTGGTAGCAATAAATGTTTCGCCCCTAAATAATGATATTGTGATACCTGAAATTGATTTTGTAAGTAATAGTCATCTTGAAGATGACATTCCCCTCAGTGAGGCACTAAAAAATGGACCTGCCACAACAAATACGTGAGTTAGACTCTCCTATTGAATTTTTCAGATTCTTTATCACTGATGAAATTTTTGACTACATTGTATGTCAGTCATGTTTGCACTATACTCAACAATGTCCAACAAAACCACTTGCTCTGGCCGTCACTGATTTAGAGAAATTCATTGGTGTCTGTCTATATATGTTAGTTGTGCCTTTACCAGCTACAAGGATATACTGGAAGATAACTCTGATGCATTTGTTAGTTGCTGATGCCATGTCATGTAATACATGAGTGAAAATAAATAGATTTCTACATTTCAACGACAATAATAATTATATTCCATCAGGTAACAACCTCACAAATGGGGCTACAAAGCTTTTGTGCTCAATGGTATTAGTGGGTTCTTATACGACTATGAAATTTATGCTGGAACACAAAATGATATCGATGCAAGTGGTGCTCCTAATCTATGAGTTAACTCTAGGGTTGTTGTGTGACTCACTCAAACCAAGGCATCAAAATTACAAGACATATTTTGACAATTGGTTCAACAGCGTACCATTTATGACATATCTGACAGCGGAAGGTTGTCTGCCTATAGGAACAGTGAGGTTGAATCGACTACATAACTTAAATATGTCTGAAGAATCGGAGATGAAGAAAAGAGATCCTGGTGCTATGGTCGAGAAAGTAGCAGTTGTGGATAATATACCAGCATCTGTCACTTCTTGGTATGGTAACAAAATTGTAACAATGATATCCACTTATGTCGGCAGTACTCCTAACATGAAGGTAAAACGATTTTGTAAATGAGAGAAGAAATATATTTATGTACCATGTCCAAAGGCGGTTTCCATTTATAACAAATATATGGGCGGAGTGGACCATCTGGACTCGTTGCTAGAATATTAGCGACTGAAAATACGTTAGAAAAAGTGGTATATGCGAATACTTTACCACTTAATTGATCTTGCGTGTGTCAATGCTTGGATGATTTGGAGACGAGCGTACGCAGAGAACAATATATGGGTTTTAGCAGACTTCAAACTGGTTATTGCTGAATGTTTATGTAAGGCAAATAAACCGGTTGCTAAAACAAGACACCGACCAAAATTATCAATTGAGAGTGACCTGGAGGCTAAGAAGCATCGAGGCGCAACAACTGATTTCCATATTCGAGAAGTTAGGATCAATAAGATTGACCATTGAGCGCATTGGCATAGCCAAAGACAAAGATGCAAGTTTCCTGCGTGTACCGGAAATAGCTTTATAAAATGTGAGGCATTTTCTATGTTTAAACAAAGACATTTGCGTATTTCATAACGAATAGCTTAATGCAAAGGTCGTAGCTCCATGTTGTGACATATATGGCACAAATCCTTATTTTGCTGTTTTGTGTCATTCAAATTCCAAATAGTTTTTTCAATATTTTTTCTGTTGTTTATACTTTATTCCTTGTACCTCAATTTTTTTTAAGTAAAAATAAAAAATCCTGCAGTACGGGTTTAAAATATTGTAATTTAACGCCACTGATTCATATACGAACTTGCACCACTGAGAAGTTATAGCGTTTCGAAGTGGGGTCTCAAATTTAGAAAAGATATCAATATTTCAGTTATGCTTCAACTTAGAAAAACCGAATTTGGTACAGATTCTGACTGTACCAAGAGCACTAATCGATGGTAAGTATAGTACAATTGAAGCATTGCAAAGCGTTACATAAAAGTGTTGCACCGTTAAAACGTGACAGAAGCTTTTAAACTGTTGGCAGATTAAAAAAAAGTTATTTTATTTAATGGAAAATTTAATTTCAAAAGTTTTTTTTATTCCTGTTATTTTTTAACTATGTCGTTTTCAAGAAAAACCCGCATAACCGAAGAACGTGTATTTTATCAATGTTAGTTAAAATCATCACACATTCAATATTTGCCTATGAGCTTTTACGTCAAACTTGACAATAAGCAAACAACTTAAGCAACAGAAATAAAAGCTTAGCTGCTGACAACTTATAGAAATGATCACCGTTGTTTCTCAGACACAAATGTATCCTACGTCAAAAATTGAAATGTACTCTTTCCAATAATTCCTGATTATTCCTTGTAAAGTTTCATTTATTGTTAATGCGACTCCACCATTCTCCTGGCTATTCAACCCCCGAAGAATACACAAATTCTTTTAGCGTTCCCCAAAGAAAGTAGTCACAGTTGTTGAGGTCTGGTAATCGTAGGGGCCAAACTTGTGGGCAATTATTTTATTTTCCAATTCATTTATTTGGATACTAGTGGTTTGAAAATTCTCTAATAATATTACTATAATGAGGCGGTGCTCCATCATGCATAAACCAATGTTCCACTCCGAGGTGTAGTGTCACCTCGTCCAGTGAATCCGAAAGAGTCTGTTGGGGCAATTCCAAATAACTTTCTCCATTTAGTCAATTCGGTTTAATAACTGCACTAATTAGATACCGATCAATAATACCGATCCAAACATTTCTTTTAAACTCACGTTGGAAATGTCAAGGATTTACTGAATGAGGGTTCATACTCATGATAGTTATGCAAATTAAATCTCGGAGTGAAACCGGCCTCATCAGTAATAAGAATTTTGCTTCTGAAAATTAATATCGTAAAATACATTGACAGAAAGTCACTCGCTTAACCAAATCTTCCGGAAACAATTCTTGCACATTTTGGATATGATATGGGTGTAGTAGATTACGTCTTATAACTCGATGCATAGAAGTTTGCAATATACCAGTTTGTCGAGATAAATTTATATTACTAATATGTAGTTAATTGTTTTCAAAATAACTTCTCCGTCTTGTGCACTGACTGCAATAGCAGGTTCTCGAGTGTTAATAAAAAACTTGCTTGTTTTTTTGCTCGTCTTTCAACATTGAAAAATATTTCTCTATAGGGGACCACACGATGAGGAGATCCTCTCCGATATTCTGTAGCACTTTTTCTACAGTTTCCCCCACAGAAACCTAACACTAATAAGCATGTCGAATTTTTCGCTAAATAAAAACTATACGGCCATTTTCAAAACAATCAGCAAACATTTTATTTCTTGATTGCCAAGTTTGACGTATAGTTTCATAGGCAACTATTGAATTTTTGATGATTTTGCGTAACACTGATAAAACATGTGTCTCTAGTTATACGGGTTTTTCTTAAAAACAACAAAGTTTTTGAAAAATCGCATAAGCAGGAAAATTTTCAGGATTAAATTCTCTATAAAACAGTATATATATATATATATATATATATATATATATATATATATATATATATATATATATATATATATATATATATATAATTCGTCAACAGGTTTAAAAATTATTTCACAGTTTTAAGGGTGCATCACCACTATTCAACCCGTTAAAATGGTTCAATTGACCTCTACTTGCCATCGGTTAATGCTCTCGGTACACTCGAAATGCGTGCCAGACTTGGTTTTTCGAAGTGAAAGTATTACTGAGATATTGATTTTTTCGACATTTGAAACCACACTTTGAAGGCCTATAACTTCTCAGGGGTGGAACTTAGTATAGGGGTACGTTGCGTTGAATCTATATATTTTAAGTTCACCTACGTGATCCTGCTCTATGTAGGTTCTGTATATTGCCATTAAGCTACAGATGCAATGCTCCCAAGATTCAATTTTGTTGAAAAATAATTGTATTTCACGTTTTTCCGGGATTAAATTCAAACCAATTTGGCAAATGCCTCTACTGACATCTATTGTTGTTATAATGTAACATATACTGTACATAACTTTACACTAAAGGGTTAATAGAATAAACAAAAATTCTGGACGCAGCAAGTGCGTTATGGTAGTGAATTTTCATAGAAATGATCTGACACCAAATATTTTATTATAACTTTTTTTGCTTGCAACACAGAAATCTAAATTCTGGTGTATAAATTACTTTTTATATCGTAAACCTACCTATTAAATTTCATTTGGTTACCATCGATTTTTTATTTTTTGATATTTGAAAGAAAACACAAAATTTTCCCGGAAAATCCGGTCCGATATATATATATATATATATATATATATATATATATATATATATATATATATATATATATATATATATATATATATATATATATATATATGCATAAACGTATAAAAATTGAAACTGACCCCGGATATGGGTTCTAGGGGTCCTAGTTCGCGTACATTTGAATTTTTTTTCAAAAGTCGGGATCTCCCCATTAGTGATTTTTTTCTACGAAAATTGACTAAAAAAGGATATATTGAATGATTTAGTCGTTGACATTAAACTTGTAACGACCTTGCTGCCTCATCAGTTTCACTCGATTGAAAATGGCTTGATAAAGAGAGCAAGTTGGAAGGCGGTCTTTTCAAATTGGTACAAAGATCAAATTATAACATATTAATAAAACAGACGTTAATAACTGAAGGAAAGCAGCCGACTCAAACCAGGACAAAAATCAAATAATAACATATAAATAAAATAAAATTTAATAACTGAAGGAGGTCAATGTTCATAATATGTCTAATCCTCCTGTAAAATTTAGGAGAAACTTTAATTGGCCAGCATCTAATTTTTATATATTTTGCAATGGGAGAATTCCAGCAAAGAGTCAATGCATAATTTACAACTTTTTAGATTACGAATAATTATTTGACATGCTGTCGGCAACGATAACTGCTTAAAATATTTATTTACCTATTTTCGTTTCGACTGAATTATACATGAACATCGATTTCATTTCTCTTGGTATATTAGTGGATTTCAGCGCTCATTATTTCAGGAAATAAGTGGTCATCAAGGGGAAGCTTACACGGGCACAATTTTACATCATCTGGGCACAAGATTACAATAAAAGAGGATAAAGAAAGTCGATCATTTATAATTTGGGAGTACGGTTGTTGGTCACGCTATGCTCTCAAGCAAGAGAGGCACAAGCCAGAATCATCTCCATGTGCCTGTCGTTATCTTATTCGTCAGTTTCAGCAATTCTCCTCGGATCCTGGCTCTGCTCTGCTCACTAGACCGGAAATACGTCCTTCTACACTGCCTGTTATCTACCGCCATTCACACATTGAGCCTTCTCTGTATTACGACTGGTTTTATCTTCGCTTCTAACCAACGCTGCCATTCTTTCAACTTTTATAATACTGAATGAGGAAATTGCTTTACATTTTTATTTCAGGATAAGATATATTTATCTGAAAAATACACGCAAATGTATTATGCAGATTAGAAAATTTATTTGGGTCTACTTTATTCCTAAGCAAATGAAAAAAATATTTGCCGTCGTAGAAATACTTTGATGTACTCAAAAAAATAACTAACTAATATTCAGCCGAATTTATTTTAAACAAAAATCGGTAATAGGGAGGTCACGACATTGAACATTTTGGAAGTTGTTCTGTTTGGTGATTTTAGTGGCCATAATCCTAACTGCCCCGAGTTTTCAACGTTTGTAAATCGCGGAGGACGAGCCGCTGAACTATTTGCTATCAGTCGAGATCTGGCGCAGCTAATGGAGGACCTAGCTACTAGCAATACTGATTCAAGTGACCATACAGTCTATACTCTTGATCTTTTGCTATCGACTGATCCCGGAAAAGTACTAACATCGGGTCCCCCTGGCGAGCCTAATCAATGTCTTATCTCCGCAACATATCCCATAGAAACAGAAAACTTCTCAAAGGGGTAGACTCGATTGTCTAACATATGAGTGGAACAAATTGAGGAATATTTTCTCTTAGTTTCCTTGGGCAGATGTATTTTTTCGAAATAATAATCCCACAGACTGCGCCAACGCCAGTGCTGATATTATTTTATTACCCATATAACCTTATATTCATCTTTCATCAAAACATGCCAATTCCAAATGAAAACCCTGGTTCAATTAAACTTGCTAAAAAGCTGTAGTTATTGATTAAAAATACTGTCTATAACCTCAAGAAATTTTCTTTGCAAATTTTTTTGCTGTCTGAATGTAACAAACAAGCAGCTGGATTTGGCACATAGGTTTCTGCTATCAAAAGTACACCACGTACTAAAATTTAGATCTCTAAGTTTAAAGACCAAATATATTAAAATATGTAATTAACTTTGGTACAAGAGAGGTTTGAAATAATTAATTTGATAGGGTTATCTTTGTGTCTACATTTTCATAATATAAAAGTAGTTTATAAATTGTTTTCACAAATGGTAAATAAAACCTCAAAGTGAAAATCTCAAATAACGTTCTTATTTCTGACAACTTGTGATATTAAAATTTCTACGAAAACAATAAAAAAGAAGAAGAAAATTTGCAAAAACTGAGTAATACTTTTTACACGAAAATTTGCTTAAAAACGACATAAAAACTAAATTGTGTATAAAACCTATACCTAATCTCTAACTAAAAATTAAAAAAAGGAGAGAAATTACATTTTTAACTTAACCACGGAAATTACAGCCAGTGGAATTTAAAAAAAAATCGGAAATATACTCGTATTTTGGTGTCAGAAGGTGTCAGAAATAAGAACACTTTGAAGTTTTATTTGACATTTGTGAAAACAACTTATCATATATTTTTTCGAAATAATAATCTCACAGACTGCGCCAACTTCAGTGCTGATATTATTTTATTAGGTATATAACCCTATATTTCTCATTCATCAAGACATGTCAATTTCAAATAAAAAACCCGGTTCAATTAAACTTGCCGAAAAGCTGTAGTTATTGATTAAAAATACTGCCTACAGCCTCAAGAGATTTTCTTTGGAAATTTTTTTGCTGTCTGAATGTAACAAGCAACTTAATTTGGTACATAGGTTTCTTCTATCAAAAGTACACTACGTACTAAAATTACGATCTCTAAGTTCAAAGAACAAAAATATTAAAATATGTAATTAACTTTGGTACAAAAGAGGTTAGAAATAATTAATTTGATAGGGTTATCTTTGTGTTTACATTTTCATAATGTAGAAGTAGTATTTGTTTTCACAAATGTCAAATAAAACCTCAAATTGACAATCCTAAATAAAGTTCTCATTTCTGCCAGCTTGTGATATTAAAATTTCTACGAAAAACTAAAAAAAAAGAAAATTTGCAAAAACTTACTAATACTTTTTACACGAAAATTTGCTGAAAAACCACATAAAATCTAAATTGTTTATAAAACCTATACCTAATCTCTAACTAAAAATTAAAAAACTCTGCGCGCAGCAAGTGCGTTATGGAAGTGAATTTTCATTAAAATGTTTTTAATTACAAATATATCGCTCTAATGCGAGCAGGCATCAATTAGGTTACCGGTATAACCTATATAGTAGGAACAATGTAATATATTTTATCAAAATAATTATTTGAAAATGTACAAAAATTTTCCGAAAATAAACTTTAAATGTTTCCGAGAAAACTGGTCTCCTAGCCAATGAACCTGAGGTTAATAGCAAATTGAGTTAATGAAATTTAAAACATTAAAAGAAAATTCGCAACCAAAACGCCCTTGCTGCGTTCGAACAAAAATTTTTCGAAAATAAAGTTTAATGTTGGTTTCCTAACCAACAAAACTTACGTTAATAGCACATTGACTTATTGACATTTGAAGCATTTAATGAAAATTTTCTACCAAAACGCACTTACTGCGTCCAGATTTTTTTCTTACAAACATGCATCATATTTCGATAAAAAATGCGAATTTGTTCTACGAAAATTAGCTAAAAATTATAGACCGTTAAACCATAAGCTTCACTAAACCGACAGCCAAAGCATCAGAGAAAGGGTCTATTTGAAATGGATTTTATGTAAATATTTTAGTAAAATGAAGGGCAATGACGGTTGAATCTGAAACTTAAGGGTTCGCAGAACACTCTCCTTGCAACATTTTCTTTTTACAATCCGTATTTGTTTCACGTACTTTGTCTAAACAGTGCCAATTTTGACATTTTAATTTGCGAGTTTGACGTTTCGAGGAAAACTGCAAAATTTGTTTCTTTAGCTGCCCGTAACTTTTTTGTCTTTAAACTTAGAGACCTAAATTTTAGTACATGTTTTACTCTTTATAATACAAATACGCGTACTAAATTTGGTTGTCCTCACTTTGTTGCTTCCGGAGATATGAATTTTTTTAGAAAGAAAACACAAAATTTTTCAGGAAAACCTGGTCAGATTTTCCTGGCTAACGAACTTATCCAAGCCACTTGCAAAAGGAAGGCACTCACAAAATTTGATCCAGATCGGTCCATTATTTTTTGAGTTATCGGTACGATATATATATATATATATATATATATATATATATATATATATATATATATATATATATATATATATATATATATATATATATATATATATATATATATAAATAAATTTCACTAAAAAAGAAAATTTCAATCACCAACGACTTATGGGCCATCCTGTTATTGTAGAAATATTTTTTTAATATGTAGCTCAAGACACCCTATAATTAATGTATATAATTTTTTTCGTATCTTGCATAATAACGGATATATTGGACTTTAAAGATTTTTTACGAAAATTCGACAAAAATGATATACCATTAACTGATAAACTCTATAGCCAACACTACTAACAAAGCATCAGAGAAAGGGTCTATTTGAAATGAATTTTCTGGGAATGTTTTAGTAAAATGAAGGAGAATGATTGAAACTAAGACTTCAGGCAATCTAAAACATTATTCTTGAGACATTTTCCTTCAATAGCTCATATTAGTTTCAGGTTCATTGCCTAAATATTATAAATTTTGACGTTTTAAATTGCGACTTTGACGTTTTGAGGAAAACCCAAATTTATTGTTCTTTAAATGCCTGCAACTTTTTTCTCCTTTAACCTACAGAGCTAAATTTTGGTAGGTAACTCACTTATAATGATATAAACCCGCTTATGAAATCTGGTTGCCATTACTTTGTTAATTCCGGAGATCTTGATTTTTTTCAATTTTTTTCGAAAGAAAACACAAAATTTTCCGGGAAAACCTCAGAGAATTTTCCTGGCTAACAAACTTATCCAAGCCACTTGCGAAGGGAAGGTACTCACCAAGTTTGATCAAAATCAGTCCATTATTTTTTTAGTTATAGGTGTGACACATAAATATATATATATATATATATATATATATATATATATATATATATATATATATATATATATATATATATATATATATATATATAAACATATAAAGTCTGAAACCGACCTCGGATTTGGGTTCCAGGGGTCCTAATTAGCGCTCATTTGAAGAAATTTTTTCAAAATTCGAAAGTCGGGATCTCCTCATTAGTGAATTTTTTTAAGAAAATTCACTAAAAAGGACATAAATTACATTTTTACTTTTCACGGAAATTTCAGCCAGTGGAGTTAAAAAATAATAATCTGAAAAATAATTGTATTTTCGTGTCAGAAATAAGAACACTTTGAAGTTTTTTTGACATTTGTAAAAACAATTTATTAACTACATATATATTATGAAAGTGTAAACATAGATATTCCTATCACATTGAATATTTCTTACCTTTCTGTACCTATCTAAGAAAATTTGAAAATTTTTAATATATTTCTTCTAAAATTCTCTAAATAATCACAATTAAACTGAAAAAAATTAAAACTGATATGTATTTCCAAACAGTATTTAGGTATAGGCAGTGTTATACAAAAAGTTGAAGCAGTGGGCATGCTCTTCACCCCTGAAACATAAACTATGTGTTGTTCCAGTTAAAAAACTGAGTTACGCCAGTTAGAATTTTAAAATTTTATCAAATTCCGCCGGTGTTTGTGAGCAGCCTGTATATGGCATCTTGATTTTTTCAACGAATAATATAAACGAAAACCTTCCTAAATGCGCCAATCTCATATGACTCTGCTAGCTATTAGTAAAAACGCCGTATCACAATTTTTGATATGTGCCAAAAACCTGAAAAGTTGCAAAGTTGGCTTGGATAAGTTTGTTAGCAAGGAAAATCAGACCAGATTTTCCGGGAATATTCCGGGTTCACTTTTGGAAAATTTTTCTCCAAAAATAACAGGGCTATCCAAACCAAATTTGATACGCTAGTTTCGATAACTTTGGCACACAAAAGGTAAGAAGTAATTAATTTGATAGGATTATCTATGTTTCATCTTCATAATATATAAGAAATTGATAAATTGTTTTCACAAATGTCAAATGAAACTTAAAACTAACACACTAAAGTACTGTTCTTATTTCTGACTGCCTCTGGAATGAAAATATCAGTATTTTCCGCTTATATTTCTCTTTACTTCCACTGGTTTAAATTTCCGTAAATAGTGAAAATTATTTCTTCTATCTTTTTTTTTTCAGTTTTAATTACAAACTAGTTGAATAATTTGAATTTTATGTAGTTTTTTGTAAAATTCTTTTGCAAAAAATATTTAGTCAGTTTTCGCAAATTTTTTTTGTTTGCGAAGAAATCATTTTTTGTAAGATTTTTGTGATTTTTGTAAAATTTTGGTATTTAATAATAAATGCTTAATAAGTTAGTAAAAAAAATTATTTCAGGTTTTCGTAAAAAAGATTGTTTTCAAAGTTTCATATATTTTTTTTGAAGTTTTGTCGAAAAGCTTTTTGTGAATAATCATATCGTGGCAAGTGAGTAGATAGCTTGAAGAGTCTCGTTGGCTAGAAAAATCGGAGATGCTTTTTCGGGCATATTTTAAGTTTATTTTCGGAAAACTGTTGTACTTTCTCAAACAATAAAGTTATTGTGATGAAATGGTACATTATTTCTACTATATAGGTTGCACTGCTAACCAAATTTGAATAGTGCTTTCACTGAAAAATTACATATTTGCCATTAAAAACATTTTTATCAAAACTCACAATACAATACCACAACGCACTTGATGATTCCAGACTTTTAGCAAATTTTTTTTTAATTCGCTAATGAGGAATGAGGACATCTGTGCAAGTGGCTTGGATAAGTTCGTTAGCCAGGAAAATCGGACCAAGTTTTCCCGGAAAATTTTGTATTTTCTTTCTAAAAAAATCATATATCCGTAAATAACAAAGTAAAAACCACCAAACGGTACGCGTGTTTGTATTATAAAGGGTGAACTCTGTACCAAAATTTAGGTCGCTAGCTTTAAAGACAAAGAAGGTATGGCAGTTAATGAAACAAATTTTGAAGTTTTCCTCAAAATGTCAAACTCGCAATTTTAAACGTCAAAATTGGCAATGTTTAGGCAAAGATTGTGAAACAAATACCGATTGTGAAAAGAAAATGTTGCAAGAAGAGTGTTCTTTAAACCCTTAAGTTTCAGATTCAACCGTCATTGCCCTTCATTTTACTAAAATATTTACACAATATTCATTTCGAATAGACCCTTTCTTTGATTCTTTGGCTGTCACTTTAGTTAAGTTGATGCTTTTTTGGATATTTAATTGTAAGTTTAGTGAAGTTCATGGTTTAACGGTCTATAATTTTTTTAGCTTATTTTCGTAGAACAAATTTGTTAATGCATTTTTGCATTTTTTAATGGCAATTTGATGCGTTTGTAAGAAAAAAATCTGGACGCAGTAAGTGCGTTTTGGTAGCGAATTGTCGGTAAATTTGCAGATTAGCTCTCGAACGCTTTTAATAAAATTGTTTTCAGAAACCTGCCTAGGACCCCCCCTGAATCAACAAACACCAAGAAAAATGTATTGTTCACACCCCCCAAGGACGTAACGGGAGCAAGAGTGAATAGGGGTGGTGGGCGGGCTAGGTAGTAAAAAGGAAATATGAGCAGAAAATGCGAATAAAACGGGCTTGAAAGTTGTCTTTTTCACATCTTAAAGCCATATCCCCCTTAAACCCTGCCTACCCCACACAGCACCCCTATTCCCCCAGGTAACTTCCTTGGTGGGTATGAACAGGCAGTTTTTATTGTAGTTTATGCAAATAGGGTGCTTGTATGCACGCGAGGGGGGAATAAAAATCCCCACGACGACGAAGCAGCCACCACCAACCCCCCAACCCTACCGCCAGTCAAAGCGAGGGGTGGGGTCTGCTTCGGCGTAGGCATTTACACCCCCCCGTGTGCATACAGCCACCCTCGTTGCATAAACCACAAGAAAAACTTCTTGTTCATACCCCCCAAGGAAGTTACGTGACCTGTGAGTGAATATGGGTGCTGTGCGAGGTAGGAGGCGTAGGCGGGTTTTAATGGGGATATTGCTTCAAATAGACAGCTTTTAAGCAGTTTTCTTTGTTTTTTTCTGCTCATATGTCCTTTTTACTACCTACCCCGCCCAGCACCCCTATTCACTCCCAGTCCCGTAACTTCCTTGGGGGGTGTGAACTAGAAATTTTTCTTGTGGTTTGTACATCCAGGTGGGGTTCTAGTAATATTTCTGAAAACAATTTTTTGAAAAGCGTTCGGGAGCTAATCTGCATATTTACCGAATTTTCATTAAATCCTTCAAATTTCTATAACTCAATTTGCTATTAACGTAAGCTTTGTTGGTTAGGAAACCAACATTTAAGTTTATTTTCAGAAAATGTTTGTATATTTTCAAACCATAAGTAATTTTTATAAAATATAGGACATTGTTTCTACTACATAGGCTATACCGATAATCAGATTGATGCCTGCTCGCATTTGCTATTAAAAACATTTTTATGGAAATTCACTTCCATAACACACTTGCTGCGTCGAGACTTGTGAAAAATGTTTATATATTTTCAAACAATAAATTTATTTCGATGAAATATGGTACATTGTTTCTACTATATAGGCAACCAAGTTTGATGCCTGCTTTCATCAAAGACATATTTGCTATTAAAAATATTTTAAAGAAAATTCGCTACCATAACGCACTTGCTGCGTCCAGAGATTTTTTATTTTATTAACGAAACTCCTATAAGAAACTCCGTAAATTGTTAATGTATAGTAACAATATAACCAAATACAAACACAAATACTATGGTTCAGTTATCTGCGTCTCAATTAAAACGTAAAAAAAAATCTCTGAAAAAAAGCGAACTAATTAACCGTTGTTAAAACACATGGGGTTTGCGAGTGTCTCTCGTATGACCGCTAATTCAGAATCCAATTTCAATTACGTTTTCATCTGCCGCAATTATCCTTCATAACGGTTTTCAATTTCGCCGTGTGGTCTGCTAGTACCTTTCTAATGTAATTGTACAAAGCCGATACGAAATAGGAAGAGCCGATTAGGACATGTTGCAATGACAAGTGTAGTTTATCCCCCGAGGGAGCGATGAGTCTCAAAGCTGAGGGCCTTCTATTGCTGTTTACTAGTAGAAGTAGTACTTGACCAAAAGCACAATGCGCCTGGCTCCACTGTCGAGATTGCCTTTGTGTTAAATGATTGGGAATCGATTGTCGAATTCGTTTCGGCGGGGTTTCTATGGCCTACTAAAAAAGTGACAATGTTGCAAATCGGAGTTCGGGAGAAACGTTTATTATACGGGTCTACAATTCAAATAACAAAAGGTTCAAGTAGGCGTCAAATGCTAAAAATTTATAGTCTTTGTTCAATCTTCATTCTGAAGGCTTTATGTGTACTACCGCTTCCGAATAAACAGGAACTTTGGTGATGAATTGAGCATACAGCAACAAAATATGTTTTAAAATTTATTGATCTTAGAACTTCCAGAAAATAAAATTTACATAAATCTACAAGTACCCTTGCTTTAACCGTTTTTAGTGGATTTTACTAGAAAAATATAACTCTCGCGATCACGACATTAGGACCTAAAAAAAGTTCGAGACGCAGAAAGTGCCCAAGCAACATTTAAAGTCAAATTGACGTAAAATCGCCCTACCAATAGGTCGGCGACCAAATCACCACAGGTCATTTTCAAGTAAAATTTAAGTGTATATTACCAATGTGGGGAATAAGGTCAAAGTAATATGGAAGTCGATAATAGGTTCAGCAAGGCGTTTCGACCAAGGCGTTTTAGTTATATTTAGGGCATTTTCATTCAACATTGGGCCAATGGACGTAATATATTGGTAAATATGTGCTACGCTTTACTTGAATCTGACATCTAGGCGCCGAGTGCCGTGACGTTTTTAACAACGAACTACGCATGTGACATTATTCAGTTCTGTAGGATCTGTGGTTATGTATGTATAAACAAACAGTAGAGTAGTAGAGATATTGTCCATCTTTGTCAAAAAATGACATCTTGAATGATCAAAGAACTTACTTTAAATATTTGGAACAATGATAAAGGAGATTCGCACTGTATAAAGAAAACGACCACTGCGGTTATGTTTTTTCTGTTAACATCTTGATGATACTCCGATAAAATTCGAGCGCCCGTGTAAAAGATAAGATTACTGAAAATAAAAAATTATTCAAAATTCTTGAAATTCTGATTTTGGAGGATTGGTGATGTAAACAACACAAAACTATCCTGTCGTCATGGTATACAAGCATTATTTAATGTTTTTATCGAACTAAAATTTGATTACACTATATTTAACAAAAAATTATTTTTCATTTTCCAATACAATCAAGATGGATACCGCAAAATTAATTTAATATAGCTGCCCTTCTAACATTATTGACCTGAAAGTTAATTTTGCCCTATTTTTTTACCTATAAGTCACAATTCCTAATGACAGGGCAAACTAACCAAACTTTGAAGGCATTTTGTCCTATTATGGCAATTTCAACTATATGGTAAACGAATTTTGTTAGAATTTATTAGAAATGAAACATTTTCGTGTATAGAAATATATATTACTTATATCCGTGCACAGCCGTGAGACATATAGGAATGATTATGCGGCGCTTTTGGTTTTTGATTCCATAATATATAGACATTAATAGAAAATAGAAACAAAATAAAATAAGTAAATAAACATAAACATGACAGCTGACCGTGTTGCCACTGCTTCACTCCATTTGGCATGAAAATGGATGTATTATATTGAAGAGGGAAACGTGCTGATTTTATGTAAGCCACTTTGAATGATCAGCATCTATCACTATTTTTCTATGAGCATTCTTTACTACTCTATAATAGTTTGTAGTATGTCTGTAAACTTTTATTTGTTTCAAAGGGACATTGTAACACCATATTTGTTACTGGTGCCCGCACATTACCAACAAGAATAAACTTTTATTGATGAAGTTTATCAACTGACACACCTTTAAGATTCACAAATGTATTTCACTGCTGTACACTTTGAACTTTGAGGACAATTTTTATTTCAAGTCAGATTTTATGGGTATTTTCAACTTGAAGGTAGGCAATTTGACTTGGAAGACCATTTCTGCAGTAATTATGACTTTATAGCCGATCAGAAAGCCATTTTAGGTTAGCTCAGTGCCTAAAATATTTCCTGTGCTGTATTGCAATGAAATTGGTAATATATATATGTAAGCTAGACTTCATAAGAGGACCTCCAATTTACTATACCACAGAGACATATTGCAGGTTAATATTAGGTAATAAATTACCTTAAAGTAGGTATTTCAGGTATCTGGGCTTAGTAGTTGATTTTCAGTCCAATTTAGGGCACACTTCGACCTAAAAATTACCAACTCTGGAATTGAAACACAAAAGTATATTCAAGTATATTTTATGGGTAAAATTAAACCAATTTTTTCCCAATTTAGTTACTTGTAAGTTACTGACTTTGGAGTAATTTTAATAGTCACAAATAAGCTAGTTCGGAGCCGCATTTCCAAATTTGTAGTCATTCTGACAATTAAGGCAACATTGTGGTTAATTATTACTAAATTACAACTTGGTTAGGTTATTTGGACTCGAGTGCTGGTTAACATGCCTTAATTTGTTGCTTGGGTGCCTTATGGTAGTTAATTTTTATTAAATGTTTCAAATTTGAATAACTAAATTTTCTATTAAGTCAGAAAGTTGGATTTTGGTACATAGTAAGATCTTTCCTAAGGAAACGTATTTACCACATTTCATTAAAACAACTTTGTAATTTTTGGAGAAAAAATTTTTTTTCGAAAGAAAACTAAAAACTTGTATAACTGAATTTTTTATAAACTTTGAAAGTTTAATTTAGGTGCGTGGGAAGGTCTTTCGCAATGCAACATATCCATTAAATTTCATTAAAATAACTTTGTAATTTTCGGAGAAAAAATGTTTTTAGAAAGGAAACTCAAAAATTTCCCGGAAAACCTTGTCGGATTTTCCTGGCTAAGAACTCATCCAATCCATTTATAAAAGAAAGGCCCTTGCCGAGTTTAATCGAAATCGGTTAATTATTTGTTGAGTTATCGGTTGGATATATATATATATATATATATATATATATATATATATATATATATATATATATATATATATATATATATATATATATATATATATAAACATACAGAAATTGAAACTGACCGCGGATATGGGTTCTAGGGGTCCTAGTTCGCGCTCATTTGAAAGATTTTTTGCAAAGTCTCACCATCGATACCTCTCTATTAGTGAATTTTTTTAAATAAAAATTTACTATAAAGGTCTATGGACGATAGCGTTTGTATCTTGTATCAAGAAATTGTTAATAGTATTCACAAGACCGATCCAGGCTGGGGTGCAGCAGGTAAAGTCGCATGGGGCGGCACAAATTGGGAGCGGAATTTTAGCATTTTCGCGTATATTCAATTTTTCCCAGTTACGAAATCGCTCAGTTAAATTTCATTTTCGTGTCAGCTCTCACTTTAGTTCGTCAAAGAACAAAATTTCATCAATTTTTTATGAGTCTAAAGACAACCCGGTTGAAGTTTCGAAACAAAATTCTAAAGTAACTTTCTATTTTAATATATGGGAGCCTCGGTGATCCAGGGGTAAGAACGTGTACCTCTGAACCGAAGGGTACTGAACTCGATTCCCAGCGTTTCCCTTTCACTTTTTCAGTCCAAACTGTAATAAATTAACATCAACAGAGGTTCTGGCATTGTCTTCGAGCAAGCTGGATGTCTGCAGGTTCCGCCCTTCGGAGAGAGCGTAAATCCGTCGGTCCCATGTTAATGCAATTTTGGAAATGTTAAAGATCCCTACCCTGCTTACAGAAAGGCAGGGGTTCGGCAAAGTTTCCAGGATAGTGAGGTGAAACTGCTCTCTGGCGTAGGTGAGTGGCCATAGTCGCGGAAATAGACTGACGTTAAAGTAAGAAATATATATATTTTACAACTAAAAATTGATTAGAAGGACGATTTGTTTTACTAAAGGAATGTAATAATTTATTCAAATTTCTCTATGGTTTTTGAGAAATGGAAGAAGACATGCTAAAAATGTCATGTATGGATCTAGATACATTTTCGCAGCGAGTTAACGGACATTTTGTTCAACGAGATGTCGATGGCGGATAATTATATGTGAGATTTATGTGCAGTATCACAAAGCACGATTAAATATTTAACAGCCAGTTAGTTAATCAAGGCTTCATACGACCAACCACAGACTATGATTCGGGGTTTTGCCATGACAACCAAATATTTTAAAGCTGTGATTGGTCGTCTGGAGCTGAATAACTCACCGGCCGTTAAATATTTAATCGAGCTTTGTGAAACTGGGCATTAGTCTTTGAGAATGATACTGATGACTTCTCAGGCACCTCGAAATTTATTAAGTTATGTCAGCGTCAATGAACTCATCTTTTGTTTCCCAAATTTTGTTATAGCACTGGGGGAGAAAGAGCTTGTTTTCTTTCCCCAATGTTTTGCAGGTGGATTGATCCCACCCTCGCTAACTAGTCGGCTTTGCTATTTATCGTTGGAAGAAAAATATGTTGAAGATGTGGACTGTATGTGGACTGTATTTTTTATTCTACGTGCACTGGATTCCAGAAGATTTCAATAATACACTTTTTATATTTATATATGTTGTATTAATTACTATGTATACGTTGAACTTAACACTTATTTACAATTTGCGGTTTTACACTTGATTTAATGGGTTATTGAGGAGATTTCCCAATCTTATTAGCTACTTGCTATTGCATTTAATTGCGCGTATACTTTCTAATTTAGAAGAAAACACTGACTTTTCACTGTATCACTGTACGAACGGAATTTCTGTGGGAAGATTGGAGTTTGAACTGAACTGGCTTAATCACACTAGCGATGTTTAAGTAGAAGATTGGGATCTTAGAAGTCCCAAAAAGTGATGAAGATGAGATTCGTTGCAGAACGGCACTGTAGAATTGAACTGGCTAAACACACGAGCGATGTTTAAGTGGAAGATTAGGAACTCAGGGTTCCAAGGAGCGAAGAAGATGAGATCTGTAGTAAGACTGACTTAAACACGCGAGCGGTGTTTAAGTAGAAAATTAGGAACTCCGAGTCCCAAGAATTTAAGAAGAGAAGATCGAACGTAGAACTGCACTGTAGAATTGAACTGGCTTAAACACACGAGCGATGTTTAAGTGGAAGATTAGGAACTCGGGGTTCCAAGAAGCGAAGAACATAAGATCTGGCGTAGAACTGACTTGTACCTTGCGAAAGGCTTGCTTTTATCGAGATTTCGCGTAACGCTAGGTGACGTAGTTGACATAACATAATGTTAGTAAGACAGAATGACCAACTAGGTAGAAGCATTATTCCTAGTGAAGAAAATCCACTGGGTGCATCTTAAGAATACATCAAAGACAGCTAAAGCTATTTACAATAAAGGACCTGACATTATATAAGTATTCTTTGTATGGCATTGTTCATGCGTAAACTAATTCGATACAGACGGCTAGAGGATAAAGATTAGCAGCAAATTGGAAAGGATTGTGAAATCCAGAGATAACTAATTCCAGGTAGAAACTTAAATGATAGTGCAACCGAATGAAAGAAAAGAGACAGGGGCGTACCAATTATGTTTCTCCAACAAGCACTTCGACTTTTTTAACATTGCTTGTGACAGTGGCAATGGAGGGAGTTTTAGCAAACTGAAACTTATAAAAAATTACTTGAGGCCCACTATCTCCCAAGAGACATTGACAAATCTTGCACCAATCTCAAAAGAAAGGGATATTTCTCAGGAATTAGATATTTCAATAATAATTGATCAGTTTGCTGCTAGAAAAAATTTAAGGTTCATGCTCTAAATTTCAGATTTTTGTATATGTCCTTTATGTCCTTATCTTATACCTACCCCAAGTGTTTCAAGTGTTGTTTAAGTGTATTTTGTTATTGAAGTTGGTGTTAAAGCAGGGTTCAGAATGATTTAAATAGTAATAATATTTAAGCATGTTTATATTTACCATTGACATAACATAATAGAAACGAATTTACATATCGTAATGCCTCTTGTGTCTGTAAACATAATTTTGGAAATATAATGAAATGTTATTCTCTAATTAGAATAAAAATAGCTTGTTTGATAGAATACCTACATTCTACAGTACACAAATAATACGTCTAGAAAATACAAAAATACAAACCACCATCATTTCTGTAGACAATGTACATGTACAATTTATGGGCGGCAAAAATCCTTTTTGCACGGGACGGCCGAGCAATCAGGATCGGGCCCGAGTATTCATGGAACATGGCAGTTGTCTTTTTTTACAAATCTTAGAGTTGCTAGAAAAATAAATTAATGCTCAGAAAGTTGAGAGTAGACGCTTGCGATTAGATACATTGTTGTTATTTTGGTTAGAGGTGATCTACATATTCTTGAATTGAATGTTGGGAATGTTTCGCTAAATAAACAAATTGTTTTCGGTAGCCTTCGTAACAGTAACATATAATAGAGCTCCGGTAAAAATAAGTTATATTTATCGCACTAAGCCGAAGTGTATATCTGCCCTGTCAAAATATTAAAAAAGTGGTTGAGGTTCACTCCAAGTTTTCCTCATATATATCGACTTTCCAAAAAATCCGAACACCTGGTAAGAGTCGATTAATTGCAATGAAATTTTCTATACTACTCTGTTTTGTCTCTGATAATAAGTAATGATAACAACATGAACAAAACAATTTAACGGGTGTACACTTTTTGTGCTTTTTTTAAATCACTAATGATGGCGACTTTTGAATTTTGAAAAGATTTCTTCAAGATATATATATATATATATATATATATATATATATATATATATATATATATATATATATATATATATATATATATATATATATATATATATATATATATACATAGTCTAAAACCGACCTCGCATTTGGGTTCCACGGTTCCTAAATCACTAATGATGGCGACTTTTAAATTTTGAAAACATTTCTTCAAGATATATATATATATATATATATATATATATATATATATATATATATATATATATATATATATATATATATATATATATATATATATAGTGTCTAAAACCGACCTCGCATTTGGGTTCCACGGTTCCTAAATCGCGCTCATTTGTAGAAATTTTTTAAAGTTTCAAAAGTCGAGATCTCCTCATTAGTGATTTAAAAAAAGCACTAAAACTGTACACCTGTTAAATTGTTTTGTTGGTATTTTCAGTTAAGTTCGGATTAGCTTTATTCCAATTTTTTTTACTTTATCCGTTTCTTTTACATCGCACACTATTTGTTTTCAGAATTTCAAAATACAAAAGTAGGCTTAGGATTTCAAAATTTTGTATCCCTACTCAGCTTCTCTTTCTGATCATACTTTCTTAATAACATTTTTTCGTAACTCCTAGAAAAAGGGCACTTTACTACTGTAAAAATTAGTTGTTTGTATATTTCATACACACTTGATTTTTGGCAATTAAAATTAGGACACAAATTATTTCCTATTCAAGCAGAGCATAATCCTGGAAAATGAAGTTTCAACTCTAGAAATAACAGTCTTTTTCAACTATTCATGCTTCGATTCGGAGACACACTTATATATATATATATATATATATATATATATATATATATATATATATATATATATATATATATATATATAGTACGCGCCTAAGATACGGAAAAAAGCGAAGTAAAATGTTTTTGGGAAAAATCCTCGAACAAGTCAGTTTTATTTAACAAAACTATACAATTTTGCATAAAAGTTGATTCTCTAATATAATTTCTTTTAGAGTAACGACGTCATCAACATTTTTATGAACGACCCATCATTTTTTATTAATTTTGAGTAATCGAACCGGCAATATAAAAATCTTGCCTAAAAGTTTTTTGAGTAAATGACAATTTAATGTGAGAAATCGTAACTTTTATTGTTAGCAAAAATAATGAGTACAACTTGGAGATTCCAATTCACCACAATACATTTTTCAGACCTGACGATCGTTACGCTAACAAAGTTAGCGTCATTAAAGGGATGGATGAACCACTTTATTTATCCCTCTGATGACGCAAGCCGGTTTATTTATCCCTCTGATTACGTTAACTTGCTAGCGAAAAGATCGTTAGGTCTTAAAAATGTATTGCGGTGAATTGGTTCCTCGAAATTATACTTATCAGTGTTCATCGTAGGTTCCAATAATAAAAAAACTGATTAGCCACACAAATACAATTGTTAAATTAAGTGTTCGAAGGACCATCCACCGGCAATACGCAAGTCTGTGTAGAAATTCGTCTTGTACATTTTGAATCGTTTTAGGGTTAATTATGCGTTTTTCATCTGTAATGCGATTTGGCAGTTGTGCAAAATTTTGAAGGTCTGTTGACGTAGACAGTAAACTTCAGATAACTTCACAAAAAATAATTAGGTAGTGTAAGATCTGAGGATCTCTCGGTTCTCGCCTGACAATCCACCTGCTAGGATAGCCATTGTGCAGAAAATCCCGAACACAGTGCGTGCATAGTGCAGTGGTGTGCCGTCTCGCTAAAACCATAATGTATCGTCTGAAAGGTCAGGATTATTGTCGTTTGAAGAAATTGTTGCAAGTGCTGAAACAAGATCATTTTGCAAAAACATGTTTCCTTTCAGTGATAGTTTCTCCTGCAGAGAAAGGCTCTACTATTCTTCTGTCAATTATTCCAGCTCACGCATTTAATTCCTGTGAGTGTTGAGTATCTCCCTCCATCATCTAATCAGGATTTACGCGAGTCCAATATCTGAAACTTTAACAGTACACTGTGCATTGGAGACAAAACGTGGTCTCATTCGAAAACAGTATTTTTCGGTGTTAACGTCGAGTTTTTGAACACAAATCCATGCTGGTTTTGCAGTGCAAGTTGAATTTTGTAATTTACTTCCTCATGACACCGTAGCACTGTTATATGGTTAATTCGATTTCATAATGCAACTAATCGAGACATATTATGAGCAATTTCATCGATACTTAACAAAACATTAAGTTTTTTATTTATTTAGACTTTTGGACGTCCGGGTTTTGGAATATCTTCAACACCACCGGTTTCTCTAAAATAAGACTCAATCTTACTAAATGTGAATCGTCTAATAGGACGATCTTGATAGTCTGCATTAAGTTAACCGTATACCTGCTGCTGAGTGACGGTCTTATCCCTGCATCCGCAGAGAATTAAAATTTCAATCGTTTGTGTGACAGTTAAATGAACCATATAACTTAAAATAGAATAAGAAAAATGTGCGAATGGTCTGACGACAACAGCCATGAACAAAGGCAACACACACACAAATAGAATAAGACTTTTGTACTGATAATAGATTAAAACTCTGTATTAAACTGATCCTTTGTAATCATTTATACCTACGTGATTTTCAGAAAAGACCAGGCACTTCAAAAAACTTACCAGAATAACGTGTTTGATTAGTCACAGAGTTTTGCTCTGTTTCTACTGATGTACGGTTTCTCACATTCGAAACGATTTCGGCTGTCATAAGTGTAGAAACAACTTGGTAATTGGGTAAACCGCGCCGAGAAATTGCTCGATGTCTCGGGTTCTGCCTGGAACCGTTTTTAAGGGTTTATGGAAATATTAAAACTTAAAAAAATATAAGGCTTCAATTTGACTCCTTTTTCAAGCAGTAGATAAGGGTATGCTAAGTTGTTGTACTTGCATTTCAGGACCTTAATTTTCCTATTATCCAATCTCACTTAAAATCTTCAGAAAAAAGAGGGAGAACGATCACTATGGCAAAGTAAACATCATCTAGATAAGTCCACATCCAGGTATCATGTCATACGTGTAAAGCATTACAATGCATGCGGCGGAAAGCTAAACTTTGCTGGGCAGGGCATGATGAATAGAATCTTTAAAAATATGGACATGAAGAAAAATGACAAAGGCAGGTATATCGATACAAAGCGGTTTATGAAAATGTGCTAGGCTAGAAAAAGCGAGCATAAAGAGAAAGACTCTTGCTCAAATCAACTAAAAGTAGGACAAAATGTATTGGGAATATCCTGGGACATAATAACCTTTAAACAACATTATCCGAAACACACATGCGTGGAAAAAATGAAAGAGGTTGACGAAGAGGAATGCTTCAGGAAAACCTAATCAAATTTGTTAAGTGCGGAAGCTAGAGTAAAATAAAAAAACTACTGGAGATAGAAAGTGATAGCCGCGACAAGGCGACATGGCCGTTAACCTACGATTAACATGATGATCCTAGCAGAGTCACGGCCCCCAAAGACGAAGCTGAACATAAGATTTTTACCATTTTTCTCAAAATCTACATATAATAGAAAATAAATTTGAGGCATGATGTCTATTAAGAAAATGGCTATTCTCTATAGTATCATAGTACCTTTCCTCCATATCGCTGGAATGGACAATTAGATATAAATTTGTTTTCCGTTGCATTTTATCTGATTAAAGACATAAAAACGTCATTTTTCTAACTACCTCTATGTTTATATAGTACTCAGCATATCGAAATTCAAGGCTATGCAAATATGGAACCGGGTTTGGTAATGCTGCTTTGCCTATTTACATATGTAAATAAAGAGAACCTCGTTATGCCGAGACAGGACAGCCGTCTATTAATATTCAAAACTACAATGGTATTATATTCCAAGGGTGACTCTGATTTTACTTGTAATAAGCAAAGACACTTTCGTTCTGTATAACTTACCCAACTGACCGTATTCAAACACACAGCAGGGTTGATCATATCATAATAATACTCAAAAACTGGAGACCCAGCAGTGCGTTATGGTAGCGAATTTGGTTTACTTTCTTCTTCAAATATCGTATATATATATATATATATATATATATATATATATATATATATATATATATATATATATATATATATATATATATATATATATATGTATATTGGAAACAAAACAGACCGATTTGCGTCCAGAGGAATCTTTTTTTTAAGAAACGCTGAAACACGTCAATTTTAACACTGAGTGGGACATGTTTTGACATAAAACTCAACTTTATCACATCAACCCCTAAGGGTGGTGATAACAACCCTTATATTTTAAATAGGGAACATGGATCGAGTGTTACATCATTTGAAAGCTCTTTCTTTTCTGAATTCAGCACACTAACCTTTTTGGAAGTTTTATCAACTCGTTTAAAAATTATTCACAGTTGAAGATGCAAAAACGCATTTCACTTATTCTGATAAGAAATGTGCTGATAGTCAATGTTTTGTTGGTTTGTAAACAAAAAAATTTACTATCAGAACATTTCTTATCGGAATGAGAGAAATGGGGTTTATTATTTCAGTTTATCGGTCGGTTTGATACTTGATAGTACTACCGAAAATAATTTCACAATGGTGTATCCTGTAGAAGAAAGAGTTGAAATAATAAGTCCATACTCAAACTCCACGGCAATTGAATGTCTGGACTGGCATTTTTGGAGACCGTTTAATCGGACCAATTTTTCTTGATGGCAATTTGAGTGGCGAAGCATATTTGGAGTTACTAGAAGATATTGTTTACTCTCTACTAATTGACATTGTTGAAAATGATGATCGCTATCAAGAAAATCAATTAGTGTTTCAACAAGATGGAGCTCCCGCGCATTTTTGTCAACGTGTTAGGGCGTTTTTGAACAGAGTTTCCAGAGCAATGGGTTGGGCGTAGAGGTGCTACTGACTGGCCCCCCTAGATCAATCACCGGATGTAAAATATTTAAAATATTTATATATATATATATATATATATATATATATATATATATATATATATATATATATATATATATATATATATATATATATATATTTGTAGTTTCCATCGAATTATAATGAATGTTTGTAAGGTAAAAAAAATCAATATCGTTCATCGTTTTTGAGTTATTTCAATTGTTTTGCAACTTTTAACGTTTTTGGCCCACATACATATCACAAATTGTATGTGGGCGTTTGAACTAATAGATAGCGGAGCCCTATGGAAATTACACATTCAGAGAGCTTTTTGTTTGTATTACTAATCAAAAAAATCGAGATGCCGTATACAGGGCGCTCTCAAATAGTGGCTGAATTTGAAAGGTTTTCTCAGAAATGTTTTTAGTGTTTCCGAAGAAATAATTTTTTGTAAGATTTTTTGGTATGTTGGTAATTAATAATAAATGTTTAGTAAGTTATTGTTAAAAATATTGTCGAATTTTTGTGAAAAATATAATTTAGTCTAACATTACTGAAGGCAATTTCTGTAAAAATAAATGGTGAGTTTTTATTAAAGAAATTATTGCCAATTTTCATTAAAAACATTCGATTTTGGTCCTAAATCTGTTTGTAAATAATTATATCTTGGCAGGTGCGTAAACAGCTCGAAAAGGAGTGTTCGCCAGGAAAATGGGACCAGTTTTTTCTGGAAATTTTTAAGTTGATTTGTACTTTTTGAAACAACAAAGATATTTTAATAAAATATGGTACATTGTTAGTACTATACAGGTTATACTGCCAACAAAATGTCATTTTAAAAACAAGACATGTTTGCCCTTAAAAACATTTTTACGAAAATTCGCTGCCATAATGCACTTGTTGCGTCCAGATTTTTATTAAACGTCTGCGAAGAAAGGTGTCATTTTTTTCAGGAAATAGTTTTTATTTTTTATTTAATAATTTACTAGCTACTTTAATGTATTGTTGTATATATTGATTTTCCTAATTAACTTCGCGTTGATGACTACAAACATGGTCCTTTGAAAATTGCACTATTGTTCATATTTAAAGTTATCCAACTTTTTAAATAAACTATATGCTTATATTTCTAACACACTACGTTTAGAGAGTATATATCTTATACTGCTACATCCAGACATTTATCTTTAGCTAAATTTGTCACTTTTTGTGTTTAGAACTTTGATGATGAAACTAATGAAATTGGAGTACCCGTGGCCCACCACTGGGAGAAAAAACCAAGGCACGCATGCATTTTTTTATCGTATGTATTTCTTGAACACTATATATATATATATATATATATATATATATATATATATATATATATATATATATATATATATATATATATATATATATATATATATATATATATATGTATATATATATATATATATATATATATATATATATATATATATATATATATATATATATATATATATATATATATATAGTGCGCGCCAAATTTATCAATCGGGACTTATAAAATCTAAAGTAAGCGGCCAAAAAATTGAACTTTGATATGCGCATATGGGACTATTTTCGCATATTATGACGTGATTTCTAAGTATTTGTCCCTTTTATTACAGAATATACAGGGTGTAGGTCATTTTTTTAAAAATGGTAACAGGGCCCGTAATTGTTAATTTTTGAAAGTACAATCTTGTCTGCTTCTAACAATGTATCACAAGATGGGGGTGGCATAAGAAAAAATTACAGAAAAAAAAATTAAATATGAAGTAAGACACGAATACGAACTGGTCGACTCTTAATAAATTGTAACCTGTAAATCGCCAAAACTGTAGGTATTGGTCCGATAATAATCCTCACTGGATGAGGGAAAGTCATACTCAACACCCTCAAAAGGTTAATTTGTTTGGTGTGGCATTATTGAGCGACATATTGTTGGGCCTTTCTTCATAGACGGAAATTTAAATGGCGACAGATATTTAGCACTTATAAATAACTCCATATTACAATTTCTTTGCAACATTATATCCAGAAAACAATGGAAACATTCACGAAATAATTTGGTTCCAACAATACGGTGCACCACCACATTATGTGAGAAATGTGCGTGAATTAATTAAATGATATCTTTTCTGGACGATGGATTGGCAAAAGAGGTCCATAAGGAGTGGCCTGCTGGATCGCCAGATCTAACTCCGTTAGATTTTTTCTTGTGGGGATACCTCAAGACCAAGGTTTACAAAAGTAAGACAAATGATCCTGATGATTTGAAAAATCGAATTTCCGAAGAAATACATGATATTAATACCAACAAGCAAAATTTTTTGAAAAACTCATTGCATTCTTTTATGGACATATTAGGCCATTGTGTTGCAGCAGAAGACCAACAGTTCGAACATTTTGTATAACAATTATCTGATGCCATTGTTTCAAACTAACTAGAGATGATTTACTTTTTTTTACATTTATGTATGTTTCGATGAAAATAAAAATTTGGAAAATTAGTTTTTTGTTTTTATACCACAACAACTAGTGTTTGTAGACAACAACAAAAATTTTAAAAGTTAAATATTTGGGGAAAATATGGATAATTATTGTCCAGTTCGTATTAGTGTCTTGCTTCACATTTAATTTTTTTTCTGTAATTTTTTCTTATGCAACCCCCATCTTGTGATACATTGTTAGAAGCAGAGAAGATTGTACTTTCAGAAATTAACAATTGCTGGCCCTGTTACCATTTAACAAAAATGACCTACACCCTGTATATTCTGTAATAAAAGAGGTAGAGGTAAATCACGTCATAATATGCGAAAATATGTCCCATATGCGCATATCAAATTTCAATTTTTTTGGCCGCTTACGTTAGATTTTGTAAGTCCCGGTCCATACATTTGGCGCGCACCATACATACATACATACATACATACATACATACATACATACATATATATATATATATATATATATATATATATATATATATATATATATATATATATATATATATATATATATATATATATATATATATATATCATGTTTCTATGATCAACATAATTGAAGATCCTTAAAAATTCTTTAAAGCTGCAAGTAGGATTCGATTAAACTAGAAAATACACCATTGTGTGTAAGCTGTGCTCAGCGCTAGTTTTTTAGCGAGGGTATAATGATAACCGAATTAAAAAAATTCCTCAAAAGTTTGATGAGTTTTTCATAGTAACAGGTGTATCTCCTTTTGTCAAGCAAATAATCTAAAAGATTTAGGAAGTGTATATCGTAGCAGTTGCAACAGCCGGAACTCTCAAATGGGAGGCAAGAATTTTATTAACTTGTTTTTTTGTTTCGTAAAAACATGTTTCCTTGCTCAAAATAGCACGATGAATCAAAACAATGAAAGAAACAAAATCCATTCATCATTACTTACAGACACACAGGTAAAATCGATAATTTAATATAGCAACGGAAAGAAAACATGTAAACTGAAACCTGAAACTGCCAAAGCTGACAGTTTTTCTCTTATGAATTACGATATTTTCTTTGCTTTTTATCCCAATCCGTGTTGAGTTGCAGTTACTTTATGGACTTCTAAAAATTTCCCCTGTTAAAATATTGAAACTGACGTGTAATATTTCATGTTCATGAAATTTAGACTGTTAAGGCAATATCAGCAAAGTCACTTTCTAATCCATCTTTAATTACTTTTGTTGCTTTTATTGTCGACCTATTTAGCTAGAGTGGGTGGAAAAAGGCCACTGTAGATTTTAGAAGCACGCTGTGTCATCTATATGACGAGTAGGAAAAAAGTTAGGGAATCAGCAAGTGCATTATAGTTGTGGATTTTATAAAAATTATTATTTTAAACGTCATAACGTCTGGGTTTGACATGGTTAAAGGAAATTAAAGGCTTTTACTACCAGACAAACTGATTTATTCTCAAAGCCCTACGCGTTTCAATACATTATAGTGCCATCTTCAGGGGTTTAGACAAATTTCCTGTCTCAATTACAGAAAGATGCTGTATGTAATGTTGTCAAAGTTTGGCTTTTCATCTATTGTCCTCAGGATACCAAACAGAAACTGCGTAAAACAGGAAGGCAGGAACATCACAAGACTTGGAGAAATCAGAGGATGAATGCAAAAGACGCTTGTTTTTTTAGTTTAATTTTATCAAACGAACGCGTAGGGTTTTGAGAATAATTCAGTTTGCCTGGTAGTAAAAGCCCTTAGTTTCCTTTAACCATTTATAAAAATTGTACACCATTAGTAATTATTAAAATTAATACTTTAGACTGAAACATACTTTGAAGATCAGTGTAAGGGGTCCTAATACGCATTTGAAGAAAGTGTTACCATCGATATACCTCTGTTATCATAAAAAAATATTCTAATCTCTAGCCCCCTTTGAGAAAAAACTTAAATGGCCAATACTTAATTTTCTATCAAGCTAGAAAATTAAATTTCGTCATATCCAGGTACTGTAAGTTTCTTTAAAATAAACTTGTATTACAAATTTCATTAAGAAATCTGGACACTAGTGTTTCTCCAGATAATAAACCTAGTAACACTAAACAAAATGTTACATGCATCGGGCGGGAATCGAACCCGGGCCGCCCGTGTGTAATGGGAGCAATCAATTTCAATTTCAAAAATAGGTTAAAAATATTACAATATGTTGGGTAGAAAGTCTTAGTCTATAAGCAGAGAAAACTAGACATCTAACAATATTATTAGTATAAACATGGCTCCTATCTTAAGACTTGTCCATGATTTATGTTTACATATTTTGAATATAATAAAGAACATATATATATATATATATATATATATATATATATATATATATATATATATATATATATATATATATATATATATATATATATATATATATATATATATATATATATTCTATATATTCTTGAGAAAAATGCTATCTATGGTTTTAATGTTGTTCCTACTGTGTTCTTGAATTTGTTAATTTTAATTAGCAGGAAAATTAGTGAAAACATGCCTTAACATTATTTTGTTTTTGATTTAAAAATTACCAACTTATCTTATAATTATTTTTACATTATTTACATTTATACTATATCTTAGATACCTAAATTTGGTTGTGCTGCCTAATGTCTACGATATTGCCTGTTGATTGTTGGGGTTCTTTAGGTTCCGAATTTTGTTCTTGAAAATGAGAGTTTATGCTTAAATGTTATATGGGGATTGTCTGTTCTGGTTGTAAGAATTCGTCTGGTTAGTTGGCTGTTTTTTGTTTGCCTCTCGTAGAAGTTTTCTGATAAAGACAGTACATATTCCTTGATTGGTGTGATGTGCGTTCTTCTTATCATGTCAGAGATTTTTGAGTATCTGTTGCCCCCGGTGATTACTCTTAAACACTTGTTCTCAAAGACGCTAAGTTTTCTGTGTTTGGTAATTGATATGCTGCACCAAACAGGGGCCCCATATGTGATTATTGGTCTAAGAATCATCTTGTAAATTAGTAGTTTGTTTGCAGTGCTCAGTGCTGCACTTTTTAGTAGGGGATAGACTGTTTTTAGGGCAGCGTGTCCTTTTTTGATTAGTTGGTTAGACTCGCTGTGAAAATTAAGCCTTCGGTCGAGGGTTATATCTAAATATTTTACGTTATCTCTATTAGGGTCTATTTTGGCATTTTCTACCTTTAATTTCTTAAATATTTTATTGTTTGTGAATTTCCTTGAAAAAATAATAGTTTCAGTTTTGTGTGCGTTTAAGGTTGTTCTCCAGGTGTTATAATATCTTTCTAACATATTTACGTGAATTTGGTTTTGGGTGTTAGCCACCGGTGCCCAGAATGAGTGGCTGTAGATTGCTGTGTCGTCAGCAAAGAGTGCCAAGTTTGTTTTCGGAAATTGTGGAATGTCGTTTATGTAGAGGCTGAAAGGTTTGGGTCCGAGGATTGAGCCTTGTGGGACGCCGGCATTTATGTTCTTGGTTCCTGATATGGCATTTTCTACCTTTACTGTCATGCTTCTGTTTTTGAGGTACGAATAGATTGTCTTAATTAGCGCATTGGGTATTTTGAGCATGATAAGTTTATAGATGAGCTCATCGATCCATACAGTATCAAAAGCTTTTTTGATATCCAGTAGGGTCATGACTGTACATTTGTTTTTATTAAAATTTATGATAATGTCTATACCACTGAACCATGGCAGCTAGCTAATACACTGTTTGTTTAGTAGTCATACAAACGACAACTTGCTGCCCCAGGAAATTTACATTATAGCTAAAAAGCTAAAAACATTTTCATAGAGGCGTGAGCCGATTTCTTTCATTAATTCGTATCTTCTCATATATTATATGACATTTACTTACTTATGAATGAAATACATAGCGTCATTGCGTTGTATTGTATATTTTTGGGGGAAAATGTCCGTTATAGCTGATTTACGAATTCCTCCGCGATATTAACAAAATGAAGATATATGCGAAGTTTCGTTTAAGTCCGTTGAGTATTTTTTTGAGTTATCGCGCGAATACATACACACGGTGCAGCCCATTTAACACGGAAACAATTCTGTAACTTTTGTATTTATAATTCGATTTTGATGAACAAAAGATCAAAAGATATAAGATGAAAAACTCTATAAATGCTGTGAAAATTGTCCTCTACTTCACCTCATCAAGGCCTACTAATGCATAAGAAGAAAATAATTACACTACGGCATTCGACATCCCTTAAAATAGCTATATACCAAATTTCATCAAAAAACAAGAATTATTAACCATTTGAGAGAAGTTTATTTGTGTGACCCTTCTAATATAGAAACATACCTGTAACTTCTGTATTTATAAGGCGATTTTTTTAACAGGATCTCAAGAGACAGAAAATGAAGCAGTCTATAGATCCTGTGAAAATTGTTTCCTATGCAATTCGATCACGGCCTACCAAAATTATTTTCACATGTCAAAAATTATAAGAAAGTTTAGTGTTGGTTTTAGAAAAAAATAAGTTCGTTCGCCCTTATTCAAAACTGTTACGTGCCAAATTTCAACAAAATATAAATGTTATCAACTATTTCACAGAAATTTAGTTAATTTAGTTATAGAACCTCATTTAAGTTCACCGCATAAAGTTGAAATAGTCCGTTTAGTAACAGAGAACGTCGGTTCGGCGAGAAAATACTGAATTTGTTTCACGTTTGTCAATCATTTAATTGAACTTCTTATCAAGGTACCATGGCCCTTTCTTTTCTAACTGTCTTCAAAAAAGGAGAAGGTTCTATGTTCGTCTGTATCTATTTTTTATGTATGTTCTCCGATATTTTCGTCAATTGGGGACCATTAAAGATCAACATATTTTTTGCTTGAAAGGGTACCCTCCTGAGGTGATTTCATTTTCACCAAGTCAGGATCTGATGATGGGGACTCAGGGAAATCGAGGAAAACCTCAAAAGTTATTTTTTTGTGTAGGTTCATTGATATTTTCGTCAATTGTGGACCAATTTAAAAAAATCTGTTTTTGTTTAAACGAGTTTAGGTACTCCTGAGCTGCTTCCATTTCCACCAAGTCGGGATTTGATGATCGTACCTCAGAGAAATCGAGGAAAATCCTCAAGAAAAAATTGTAATGTATGTTCACAGATATTTTCGTCACTTGTGGACCAATTTAAAAAAATCTTTTTTTTTTTTTTTTTTGGAAATGATATATTTCTAAGGTGGTCCTATTTTCACCGAGTCCGGATCTGATGATGGGATTGCAGCAAAATTCTCTTAAAATCTATGTAACTTAAGGTTCTACTGTAATACAGCACTTCGGTTATACCATAGCAGTTTTATAATACCGTATTCACTCATATTTACACTGAAAATGGAAAAATTTTTGATCGTAAGTTGACATTGACATTTGATATTAAGTTGGCAAATGTCAATTTCAACTTGGGAACGGTTATACGGTGAAAAGAAGGGTAATTTTCAGAGACACATAAACAGTTAAGGGCGTGCACTAATTATGTGAAAATGAATTAGAATAGTGGAATACACCCTTCTTTAGCTTGATACAAAACGAACGACCCCCAAAAATGTGTAAAATATGACAAAAATATGTCGCAAATGTGAGTACAACTTACGTTTTTCCTATAAGAATTTTCAAATAGCTCCAAAACATTGCTCCTGTCCTCAGTTTTCCTGCGATTTTCGTCATCTACACCCTAAAACACGTTTATATACAAAATTTCATAAAAATCGAACACGCGCCCCAAAAGTAAACCTTTACCAAACAAAGTGTATGAATCACGCCCTCAAAATATTGAGGATCTTCTAGTCCATATACGTCATGTGTGTAGGGAAATAACACCGCAGCAGCTAAGGAATGTTCAAAAGAACATTAAGAAGATATGAAAAATGTATCGAATTAAATGGCGGCCTGGTGGAAGCTTGTAAGGTTTAGTTCGCTCCTTTTATTTTGCTGTACCTGACTGTGCTCTTTTCTTCGTTTAAAAGTATTTGTGATAGTGCAATAAAAATCTTTGTAAAACAAAGTTTTAAATTTTTTGTGATGAAATTTGGTATGTATCCTTTTGTTTTATACCTATTATACAAGGTAAGACACTTTAAATTGCACTATACACTCATTAAGTAAAAAAAAAAAACTAGATACACACAAGTTCCGACAAAGAAACTGAACTTGATACCACGGTTGTTAACTTTTTTTTCGTTTTTTTGACAAAGAAAATTTGCATTAGTATGCCTTGGTCAGAAGACAAACAAAGCATTTATTACAGAATTTATAAACTTTTTTTTCAGCTTTAGAGATGTTGTTGTTGGCCTTCATAGTTCCTCATAATAGTTATTTTTTGATAAAATTTGGTATGTAACAATTTTGAAGAATGACGAATCAAGTAGCGTACTTATTTTCTCCTAAAACCAACCCTACATCTTTTTTATAATTTTTTACAGTTTCAGGAGGCCGTGATCAAATTGTATAGGAAACAATTTTCAGAGGATCTATATATTTATTTATTTTATGTCTGTTAAGATCTTGTTAAAAAATCGCGTTATAAATATAAAAGAGACAGGGCTGTTTCCATATTATATGGGTCACACAAATAAACTTCTCTGAAATGGCTAAAAATTATTCTTTTTGAATGAAATTTGGCACACATCTATTCTGAGAGATTCCGAATGCAGTGGTGTACCTGGTTTGTTCTTGAAAAGACTCTAACTGTTTTTCAAATTTTTTGCATTAGTAGGCCTTGGTCAAATGAGAATTTTTACAGCATTTATAGCATTTTTCACTTGATACTTTTGATCTTTTGTTCACCACACCAAAAACTAAAAGAATAGTTTACTGATTTTTGTGAGTTTGAAGTAGTTCCGGGCCTTCAGTAATGGACAAGAAAATGAAACCAGTTTTCCGGTACAATCTTGCATTTTATAAAAATAGCAAAGCTGTGACAACCAAATTTGGCCTGCAAGTTTCTACACTAAAATGTATCCAACATACCAAAAGTTAGGTCTCTAAGTTAAAAAAGAAGTTATATGCATTTTCACAAAAAAAACTTGATTGCCAATTTGAAACGCACAATACCAAAATATTTTATGTGGTTAACAAAATCTATTGATTGTTGCAGTGAAAGATTGAGTTACCTTGGCACAAAAAGATCAAGAAGTGCCAGGAACATGTCTTTAAAATATAATAGTTGTTTTTCTTGAAACGTAAAAATCGCTATTTTTTGTTGTGAGGACGTTGGAGCTAGAGGTAGGCAAGAGGCCCATTCGAACCGCTTATGCACCCTGGAAACATCTGCACACAGACATATCTTCGGGGTAAAAAGCCATCTTTTCTTCTTCGTTCTTCCACCAATTCTCCCCTCTCCTGCTTGGTGTCGGTGCGGAGATAAGGAATTCGGTACATTTATAGTTCTTTCATGTTTCTCCTTCTCTTTCAAGATACTCTTCACCATTTTCTGTAGCTTCTTTCATTGCTCCCTACCACTGAGCTTCAGCGGAACCAGGTTCTCTGTTGTCAGTTGTTGTCCCAACAAGACCTCTGCTGTCTGTCTCTTCTCTTCCCACCTACGGCACTGCAACATAGTGTGTTCCACCGTGTCTCTTAGACGACAATATCTACAGTCCACACTATCAGTTTTGCCTGTCTTTTTTTGCATAAACTGTAAAACTGCACGTAGTCTGTTATGTTACTTGTGTTATATGGTAGCTAAGAGTTCTGTGTTTACATTCTAGCCATGTTCTTATGTCTGGTATGAGCTCTTTCGTCGATTTCGTCACATCCTCATTCTTCAATCAACGTTGCTGCCACTCCTCTATGATTTCGTCCCGCGCCGCCTTTCTTCTCCCTCGGTTCAACTCATGTCGCTTGAACAGGGTATATCTCTTCTTAGCCAGATCATGGTATGGCGCCGGCTATCACCTGGACTGCCTGAAAAATCTCGATTTAATAGCAAATGCGTTATGGTAGTGAATTTTCATAAAAATGTTTGTAATAACTACATACTAGGTCTTTCTTTTAATGAAAGCAGGCATCAAATTTGGTTAACAGTATAACCTATATAGTAGAAACAATGTACAATATTTGATCAAAATAACTTTGCTGTTTGAAAAAGTACAAAAGTTAATAAGTAATATAAACGAATGCATCTCTCAATAGGTCATTTTAATGGGATCCGCTATCGATAAAAACATAAACACTATAATTTTTCCCTTACAAACACGCATTCTAATTTGATGGAAAATGCAACAAAATATTCGATTAAAAACAAAAGTATCATCAACGACTTAGTCTGTGATTAGTAAAATAATTTTGGAAGATGCAGCTCAAGACATCCTATAATTAACGTATACAATTTTTTCTCGTATCTTGTATAATAACGAATATTAGTGGACATGTACATTGGTAGAAATTCGACCGTAATTCATTATTTTTTAATTTGAACATTATTGATGTTGTTAGTAAATTTTCTTTAAAAAAATTAACTAATGAGGAGATCCTGACTTTTGAAAAAAAACTCTTCCAATGAGCGCTATTTAGGACCCCTGGAACCCAAATCCCAGGTCAGTTTCAGACTTTAAATGTTTATATATATATATATATATATATATATATATATATATATATATATATATATATATATATATATATATATATATATATATATATATATGTATATATATATATATATATATATATATATATATATATATATATATATATATATATATATATTTATTTATTTATTTACTTATGTGTCACACCTATAACTAAAAAAATAATGGACCGATTTTGATCAAACTTAGTGAGTACCTTCCTTTCGCAAGTGGCTTGGATATGTTTGTTATCCAGGAAAATCTGCCAAGGTTTTCCCGGAAAATTTTGTGTTTTCTTTTGAAAAAAAAATATCTATGGAATTAACAAAGTAAGGGAACCAAATTTGTTCGCGGGTTTCATCATTATAGGTAAGTCTCTTACCAAGATTTAGCTCTGTAGGTTAAAGGACAAAAAAGTTACAGGCATTTAAAGAAAAATAAATTTGGGTTTTCCTCAAAACGTCAAAGTCGCGATTTAAAACGCCAAAATTGGTAATATTTAGGCAATGAACCTGAAACTAATATGAGCTATGGAAGAAAAATGTCTCAAGAAGAATATTTTACAAAGCCTGAAGTCTTAGTTTCAATCGTAATTGTCCTTCATTGTACTAAAATATTCCCATAAAATTCATTTTAAATAGACCCTTTCTCTGATGGTTTGGCAGTAGTGTTGGCTATAGAGTTTATCGGTTAATGGTATATCATTTTTGTCGAATTTTCGTAAAAAATCTTTAAATCTGTTATTATGCAAGATACGAAAAAAATGTATACATTAATTATAGTATGTCTTGAGCTACATGTTAAAAAATATTTCTACAATTACAGGGTGGCCCATAAGTCGTTGGTGATTCAAATTTTCTTCTTTTTTTTTAATCGAACACGCCTTATGTTATTGCATTTTTACATTTTCCATCTAAATATAATACATCTTTGTAAGAAAAGAAATTCGGGACGCAGCAAGTGCGTTATGGTAGCGAATTTTCATTAAATGCTTCAAATTTGAATAGCTCAATTTGCTATTAACCTATAAGGTTGACCAAGAAACCAGTTTTTTCGGGAACACTTTAAGTTTACTTGCGAAAATTTTTGTACATTTTCAAACAATAAAGTTATTTTGATAAAATATGGCACATTGTTTCTACTATATAAGTTATACTGGTAACTAAATTTGATGCCTGCTTTCTTAAAAAAAACATATTTGCTATTAAAAATATTTTTATGAAAATTCACTACCAATACGCACTTGCTGCGCCCAGACTTTTTTGTTATATAGCTCTATATTATCAGTGCGGCTGTTTGACTACAGACTTTTATGTGTTTGACATTTAGTATGTACGTATTTATATACATCTGATTGACCATAGAGTAATATGTATTTGACATTGACAGATTAGTCATATTATATTATATAAGTAATCGATAAATAATTTTCACACATGATATTAATCTTTTTATTTCTGACATGAAAATGTGAGTATTTTTCTGCTTTAATTGCTCTTTACAAAAAGACATATTTGCTAAAAACGTTTTTATGAACATTCACTACCATGACACACTTGCTGATAGGATTATCTATGCTTACATTTTCATAATATATAACTAATTGATCAATTGTTTTCACAAATGAGATTAGTCTTTTTATTTCTGATGGCATGAAAATATAAGTATTCTTCTTATATATCTCTTTACTTTTAGTGAATTTTCTTAAAAAAATTCACTAATGAGGAGATCCCGACTTTTGAATTTTGAAAAAATTTCTTCAAATGAACGCTAATTTGGCCCCCCAGAAAACATATCCGGGGTCAGTTTCCATTTTTATATGTTTATATGTATATATATATATATATATATATATATATATATATATATATATATATATATATATATATATATATATATATATATATATATATATATATATATATATATATATATATGTATCACACCGATAACTCAAAAAATAATGAGCCGATTTTGATTAAATTTGGTGAAAAAATTCCTTTTGCAAATGGCTTGGATGAGTTCGTTAGCCAGGAAAATCTGCCCAGGTTTTCCCGGAAAATTTTGTATTTTCTTTCGAAAAAAAATTATATCTCCGGAATTAACAAAGTAAGGGCAACCAAATTTGGGACGCAGGTTTACATCCTTATAGGTAAGTTACCTACCAAAATTTAGCTATGTAGGTCAAAAGACAAAAAAGTTATAGGCATTTAAAGAAAAATAAATTGAGGTTTTCCTCAAAACGTCAAAGTGGCGATTTAAAATGTCAAAATTGGCAACATTTAGGCAAAGAACTTGAATCTAATACGGGCTATAGAAATAAAATGTCTCAAGAAGGACGTTTTACAAACCCTGAAGTCTTAGTTTCAATCGTCATTGTCCTTCATTTTACTAAAATATTCCCAGAAAATTCATTTCAAATAGACCCTGTCTCTGATGCTTGGCAGTAGCCTTAGCTATAGAGTTTATCGTTTAATGGTATATAATTTTTGTCTAATTTTCGTAAAAAATCAATAAAGCTCAATATATCCGTTATTATATAAGATATGAAAAAATTTTGTATATATTAATTATAGGGTGTCTTGAGCTACATCTTAAAATAATATTTCTACAATCACAGGGTGGCCCATAAGTCGTTGGTGATACAAATTTCCATTTTTTTAAAATCAAACACGCCTTATGTTATTGCATTTTTGCATTTTCCATCGAAATATAATGCATTCTGGACGCAGCAAGTGCGTTATGGTAGCGAATTTTGATCAAATGTTTCATATTTGAACAGCTCAATTTGCTATTAACCTATAAGGTTGACCAAGAAACGTGTTTTTTCGGGAACACTTTAAGTTTACTTTTGGAAATTTTTGTACATTTTCACACAATAAAGTTATTTTGATGAAACAAGGCACATTGTTTTTACTATATAGGTTGTACTGGTAACCAAATTTGATGCCTGCTTTCTTAAAAAAAACACATATTTGTTATTAAAAACACTTTTTTGAAAATTCACTACCATAACGCACTTGCTGCGTCCCGAGATTTTACTTGTTCAAATGTCCGTGAAAAGTTAATTAACAACTATCTTACATTTTCTTCCAATTTTAATTACACATTATAAAAATTGAATTTGAAGTATTTTATCAAGAAGTTTTTGTGTAAAAAATATTTTGTCAGTTTTCACAGAAATTTTTTTTGGTGGTTTCGTAGATATAAATTTTTGTCAAATTTTTGTTAAATGTTAGTAAATAATAACCAATGTAAAATAAACGATTATAACAAAGATTCACGTGAATCAATTGATTTCAAATTTCCGTGAAAAAAATTTGATTTGGCAAATTTTCATGCAAAAACTTTCGAGAATATTATTTAAAAAATATTTTTATATAATTTTCGTATAACATTACTTTAGCCAATTTTGTGAACATGGCGAACTTTCGTGAAGGATAGTGCTAGAAATTTTTCATTAATAACTTTTTTTTGTTGTAATTTTTGTCAAAAAGCTTTTTGTGAATAATTATATCTTGGTAGGTGTAGTTTTTGTGTAAATTGCTTGAATAGGTTCGTTGATCGAGAAGGTGGGACCAGTTTTTTCGAAAAATTTTTGAAACTTATTTTTAGAAAATCTCTATACTTTGTAAAACAATAAAGTTATTTGGTTAAAATATGTTGCATTGTTTCCACTACAGATGTTACACTACCTAACAAATTTGATGTCTTTCATTCAAAAAAAAACCTATTTGAAATTAAAAATATTCTAATGAAAATTCGCTATCAGAACGCACTTGCTGCCGCAAGATTTTTTGAACTTTCCCTTATTTGAATATTATAAGAGTAATCTCCGTGTCTACACACAAGAAGTTGTATCAAATTATTCAGCATTAATGGTGTTCAAGAATGTAAGTACACGAAAATCCACCCTAAAGTTTCCCTAAGTCCAGGTTCATTTTAAAGCTATTGATCAGTTCAGCCTGTCTACTATGATTACATTTCTCACTACATGCTCAAGCAAAGAGGGTGTCGAGCGAAGTTTAGTTTAATTGCAAACCAATATGGTGACAAGATCCTAGCAAGAACCAGGGCAATTTCAATTGAGGCTATTTCTTGTCCCAATTTTAGGATTAGAGTGAGTGTATAACATACCAAGCGTTCACTGAAAAGTATACTCAAAGCTATCAATGGGAGGCAAAACGTATTTATTTTATTAATATGATTATGATATGCTGTGAAGCGTGCTTACTAATTGTGAATTTTCTTTAAAAAAATACTCGTCGAAAAAATCGAGCTGCTGTATACAGGCACTTTCAGATAAGGGCTGAATTGGAAAAGCTTTTGCAGAAAATCTTTTAGTGTTTCCGTAGAAATCATTTTTTGTAAGATTTTTGTGAAATGTTGGTAATTCCTAGTAGATGTTTAGTAAGTTATTGTAAAAAAAAGCTGTCGAATTTTTATGAAAAATATAGTTCATTATTTATTTATTGAAAGAAAAATTGGTGCCACAACATGAATTGTCATTGGCACTTACAATATTTAATAGTGCAATAAATTGTTTAACAAATATTTGTAAACCCTATTTTTAATTAACAGTAAACTATAAAAAAAGGTCGCGACGCAGCAAGTGCGTTATGGTAGTGAATTTTCATAAAAATGTTTTTAATAGCAAATATGTGTGTTTTTTTCAGAAAGCACACATCAAATTTGATTACCAGTATAACATATATAGTAAAAACAATGTGCCATGTTTCATCACAATAGCTTTATTGTTTGAAAACGTACAAAAATTTCCGAAAGTAAACTTAAAGTTTAACCGAAAAAATCCGTTTCTTGGTCAACCTTATAGGTTAATAGCAAATTGAGCTTTTCAAATATGAAGCATTTAATCAAAATTCGCTATCATAACGCACTTGCTGCGTCCAGAATGTTTTAACTTACAAACATGCCTTATATTTCGATGGAAAATGCAAAAACATAAGGCGTTTTCAACTAAAAAAAATATTTGTATCACCAACGACTTATGGGTCATCCTGTGATTGTAGAAATAATTTTTTAAGATGTAGCTCAAGATATAAAGTATATCGAGCTTTATTAATTTTTTCACGAAAATTCGACAAAAATTATATACCTTTAAACGATAAACTCTATAGCTAATGCTACTGCCAAACATCAGAGAAAGGGTCTATTTGAAATGAATTTTCTGGAAAGATTTTAGTAAAATGAAGGACAATGACGGTTGAAACTAGGACTTCAGGGTTTGTAAAACATTCTTCTTGAGACATTTTCTTTCCATAGTCTATATCAGATTCAAGTTCTTTGTCTAAATGTTGCCGATTTTAACGTTTTAAATTGTCACTTTGACGTTTTGAGGAAAACCCCAAATTATTTTTCTTTAAATGCCCATAACTTTTTTGTCTTCTGACCTGCAGGGCTAAATTTTGGTAGGTAGCTCACCTATAACAATATAAACCAGCGTGCCCTTACTTTGTTAATTCCAGAGATATATAATTTTTTTTGAAATAAAACACAAAATTTTCCGGGAAAACCTGGGCCGATTTTCCTGAGTAACGAACTCATCCAAGCCATTTGAAAAAGGAAGATACTCACCAAATTTAATCAAAATCGGCCCATAATTTTTTGAGATATCGGTCTGATATATATATATATATATATATATATATATATATATATATATATATATATATATATATATATATATATATATATATATATATATATATAAACATACAAATATTGAAACTGACCCCGGATATGTGTTCTGGGGGCCTAATTAACGCTCATTTGAAGAAATTTTTTCAAAATTCAAAAGTCGGGATCTCCTCATTGGTGAATTTTTTTAAAGAAAATTCACTAAAAAGTAATAAATATCAAAAATAAATTAAAGCTTATTATAAGTCCAGATGATTTCAAAAAACCAATTACACGCTCTATGTTTAATTTTTTAAGCTGCACAACTCCCGTAGTTATCGAACTATTTGTAAATTTCCTTGCTTGTTCATAGTCTTTGCAGTTGATAAGAAATGTGACTGATATTTGTACACAACACTGACTACTTATAGGTGGTGATGTTCCTTCTTAGTAGGTGGTAGTGGAATTTTCATTTACGTAATAGTAAAGGACTTTTTCACGCCTGGGGAGGTACCACCCCATTCATCAAGGGGCCGGTGAAGTCCCAACGGACGTTTCCGGTTCTGGTGTATGAGTCGGTTCCCCTTATAAACAAAAATGACGATGGCTCCTCTTTGTACAAAATATTCCGGAGGCAAAATACCCCTCCATTCGGATCTCCGGGAGAGGGGTGTACAGGGGGCGCCAACATCAAGATTTAACATATCCTTTTCGAACATATGTGGCCTAAATTCTAACCTGAACTCCGTCCACCATTTCCTCCAGGCTAACAGGCCCCAACTCCTCTTCCTCACCGAAACCCAAATCAGTGCCAAAACAGCCACTAATCACCTTAATTTCCCGGGGTATGAGCTCCTTACTTCCTTTAGATTGCATGGACGCGTGTGCGCATACGTCCGTAGCAATCTACCCTGCACCAGACTCCCCAATTTAGAAGCTGGAAGAAAAGACATACTATGAATAAAACTTTCTCTCAGGGCTGCAACTAAATTCATCTGTTGCATTTACCGGTCACCTTCTGACAACAACTTTGTCCAGCTCTTTGACTACCTTTCTGAAAAAACCGACTATCTGATTTCTGAATATCCTTCCTTTATTCACTATTCTTGATGACTTCAATGTCCATAATAAGGAATGGCTAGGATCTTCAAAAACCGATCCACAAGGGAGAGCAGCGGAGGCCTTTGCAGTCAGCAATTCTTTAGCCAATATGGTTCATCAACCTACTTACTTTCCTCGTATCCCAACACACAGCTCAAATCCCTTGGATCTCCTTCTTACTACACAACCTGAATGCTATAAGATATCAGTCACCGCCCCCCTTGGTCGCTCAGACCACGGCATGGTCACTGCTTCCTGCGCAATGCAACCCGAGGTCACACAGTCATCACACCCACGTATCGTTTGGCACTACAACTCCGCAAACTGGGACGAAATGCGGGATTACTTTTACTCATTTCCATGGGCGTCTGTCTGCTTCTCTCATCCTGACCCCTCTGATATCTCACAAAACGTCACCGCAATTATCCAAGCTGGCATGGAATTATTTATCCCATGTACACAAAAAACCTCTTCAGCCACTCAAAAGCACTGGTTCTCTAAATCCTGTGACAAGGCCAGACTTGAAAAGGTCAAAGCTTACAAAACGCTTCTACACAATCCCAGTCAAGAAAATCGTCAAGCATTTAACGACGCAAGAAACCGCTATGTCCGCATTCTTTCTGAGGCAAAAAACTCGTTTAATAACCACATCAAAAACAAAGTCCTCTTAAGCTCCAACGGCGGCAAACCCTTCTGGACTCTTGCTAAATCTATTGGGAATAATTTCTGCAAAAGCACGTTTCCACCTCTTGTCTCAGGGGATGAAATTGCTTCTACCGCCCTGGGCAAGGCGGAACTTTTTGCTTCGTTGTTCGCCGGCAATTCTACTTTTAACCCACCTCCAAATGTTCAACCACCAACAGTCCCCAATGTCGCGCATAAAATGACGGATATTATTTTCAAAACTAAAAAGGTACGGAAGATGCTCTCTTCTCTTAATACCAGGAAAGCCTCTGGCCTTGACGAGATCCCAGCAATTGTTCTCAAAAAATGCGCACCAGAGCTTGCTCCTGTCCTGACTCGTCTGTTTCAGATATCTTATAATAAAGGCATATTCCCTGTAACTGGAAAACTGCTCGAGTACAACCCATCCCCAAGAAATGATCCAAAGCGCTTCCCAGCAACTACAGGCCTATTTCTCTCCTCTCAGTCGTCTCTAAAGTGATGGAAAAGTATATAAACACCGAATTACTAAAATTTCTTGAAAAACACAGTCTAATCCACGACAGGCAGTATGGATTCCGTCAGCTCAGATCGACTGCCGACCTCCTTTCCTTTGTCACCCATTCTTGGAACAACACGGTGAATCCCAGATTGTTGCTCTAGACATATCCAAAGCATTCGACCAGGTCTGGCACGCAGCGCTGCTTAAAAAACGCCCTGCCTATGGCCTACCACCAAAACTCTGTATGTGGACATCAAATTTCCTCTCCAACAGAAGCATATCTGTTGTTGTGGATGGCCATTCCTCTAAACTGTATCCAATTAATGCAGGAGTTCCTCAAGGTTCAGCTTTAGCCCCTACTTTGCTTCTTCTCCACATCAATGACCTCCTCTCGAGCACATCCAACCCAGTTCACAGCTACGCGGACGACAGCACCCTCCATTCAAATATACAATATTCTAAGCCTGTCTCTTTAGCCCAATTAGATGAGGATCGCAGACTCATGGAGGGTTCTGTCTCCGGGGATCTCCAAAAAATATTAGACTGGGGAAGTATAAATCTTGTACAATTCAACCCCACCAAAACTAAGTCTTGCTTTCTTTCTCACAAGAGATACACCAGCCCTAGACCCATCATAATGAACAACCAAGTTATTCAAAGTAATGAGTCCTTTTCTCTTGTTGGCATTTCTGTGGATCGAAATCTTAATTGGCACCAACATGTCACATCAATTGCAGAAGCGGCTGCTAAGAAATTAGGTTTCCTCTTCCGGGCTCGCAAATACTTTTCACCAGCTAATCTCTATACCTTATATACTTCACAAATAAGGCCAAACCTCGAATACTGCTCCCACATCTGGGGTGCCGCTGCCGCCTCTACACTCGCTATCCTGGACTCCATTCAAAAGAGAGCTATACGTCTCATCGGTGACCCTACCCTCACCCAAAGTCTGCCATCCCTTGCCCACCGACGAGCCGTTGGTGACCTCTCTCTCTTTTATAGATATCTGCACGGGCACTGCTCAGAGGAGCTTTCCGTCATAGTTCCCCCACCTGCTGCCCCCAACAGATCTACCAGGGGAACAGAACGAATGCACCCTTTTACTGTCCAGGTCACCAGACATAGAACATCTTGTTATGCCCGCTCTTTTGTCCCGAGGACTTCCAAGTTGTCGAATTCCTTGCCGACACATGTTTTTCCTTCTCCTCCGAACCTCCAAACCTTCAAGTCCAGAATTAACAAGCTGCCTCTTTCCTCCTTGTCAACACCCACGGTACGATAGTATTTAGGCTGTAAGCCCTCGTGGTGTGTTGTTGAAATTAAAAAAAAAGATGTTGGTGTGTCATCTTTGTATGTCCTAATCTTAGTCTTCTGACAAGGGCGCTGTCTTTACATTACATTTTAAATTGTAACTTACTTTTTGTAATTACTGGTTGAAACAAATGTAATTTGGTATTTTTTTGACTAAAAATTCTGCCACTTAATAAAAGTTAGACGTCTGTAAGCAGCGATCATAACACATACTGAATTTCGTTTAGTGTAACATTACTGAAGGCAATTTCTGTAAAAAAAAACATGGTGAATTTTTAACCGACTTCAAAAAAGAAGGAGGTTCTCAATTCGACTGTATTTTTTTATGTGTGTTACCTCAGAACTTTTTTCTAGGTGAACCGATTTTGATGATTTTTATTTGAAAGCAGGTGCTTAACATGTGGTGCCGTATAAATTTGATCAAGATCTGGCCAGTAGTTTTTGAGTTATCATTAATGAAGTCTGTTTTCAATTTTTTCTTAATTTTTACTTGTAAAAGAAATAGCAAATTCTCATATTTTTTTCAATTTTGGTCATAAAGCTGTTTGTGAATAATTATATCCTGGCAGGTTGTGCAAATAGCTTAAAGAGGTTCGTTGGCCAGGAAAATCGCACCAGTTTTTTCTGGAACTCTTTAAGTTTATTTTCGGAAAATGTCTGTACTTGTTGAAACAACAAAGCTATTTAGATGAGATATGGTAAGTATTGTTACTACTGTATAGATTATACTCCTAACCAAATCCCCTTCTTTTAAGAACAAGACATATTGGCCATAAAAACATTTTTACAAAAATTCGCAATCATAACGTACTTGCTGCGTTCAGACTTTTTTAATCTAACACGCCTTATATTATTGAATTTTTGCATTTTCCATCGAAATATAATGCATGTGTGTAAGAAGAGAAATTCAGGACGCAGCAAGTGCGTTATGGTAGCGAACTTTCATTAAATGCTTTAAAATTCAATAGCTCAATTTTATACTAACTTAAGCTTCGCCAGGACACCAGTTTTTTCGGGAACATTTTAAGTTTATTTTCGGAAAATGTTTGTACATTTTCAAAGAATAAAGTTATTTTGATGAAATATGGTACATTGTTTCTACCATATTGGTTATACTAGTAACCAAATTTGATGTCTGCTGTTATTAAAACAAATACATATTTGCTATTAAAAATGCACAACAATTTTTTTTTTTAGATTTTTGAGAATAAATTGTTTGCAAATTTTAAAGAAAAATTTTTTTGTAAGTTTTTCGAAACACTTTTTGTAAATCATTATATCGCGGTAGGTGGGGCAATAGTTTTAAGAAGTTCGTTGGCTAGGAAAAACCAGTTTTTTCGGGAAATCAACGTTTAGGAATGAAGTTTTTCGGGAACATTGTAAGTTTATTTTCGCTAAATTGTTGTACTTTTTATTTTGATGAAATATGGTACCTTGTTATTACTATACAGATTATACTGGCAACCAAATTTGATACCTGCTGTCATTAGAATCGCTATTTGCTATTAAATATATTTTTATAAAAATTCACTACTATAACGCACTTGCTGCGTGCAGACCATTTTATTTAGAGAACTGCCACTTTCGAACTTCGATTATCTGGCTAAATTACCAAACAGGCTTTGTTAAGCCAACAAATATATTTGTAGAATGTTTTCCTCTGCATTAATCAATTAATATCATTACAGTATAAATGTCGTCTTTCCACCGTAACATATTTTTGTGAAGCTTGTAAAAATGCAAATTAATTTCTTGACAAATATATATGGTGACCCATTAAAAAAATTCAAGAACAGTCATATTGTAACATGTCAAGTGTAACATGTCACACGCGTCAACACCGTTTATTTTTAAACTTCTGAATCGACTCCTCTTGTGACGTCAGCGTCCAAGTCCCCTTAGTGACGGCAAACTCCGCGCTCGATTCCTCTACCACGTTCGACTCATGAAATCACGCCTGCGTTCGAGCTAATTTTATGACGTGTCTGCGAAAAGCGAACTGTTAAATACCCCTGCGACACACGACAGGCTCTCTTCTAAATCGACCTTAAAGGATCAAATATCACCATTAAATTTCAATCCGAGAGCAGCATGCTTAAATGGCACCCCGTACGCTAGGGCAGGGCCCTCTCAACAACACCGTACGTTTGGGAGGAACCTACAACATCGTACGTTAGGGAGGAACCTACAACACCAATATTAGGGCAGGCCCCCTTCAAACACACCACCGTACGTAAGGGCCACTTCAACAACACCACCGTACGTTAGGGCCGGGCCCCTTCAGCAATATTCCCGTTGGTAGGGAAGCACGCTTCAACTACACCGCTGGTGAGGCTTTCAACAACAACGCTGTCAGCAAGGAGCCCTTCAACACCACCGTTAGCAAGGACCCCCAGGACAACATCAATAAGGAGTCTCCTTCAACAACATCGTCAAGAAGGACCCCTTCGACCTGGGGCTGAAAGTTAAGTACATTGTTTATCTGTGGCTTTCATTTTCTTGTATAGAGTGTGCTCCACAATGCATCCTTACAGTGTCACCAGTATTTAAATTAAATCTCTTTTCTTTCATATAAGTCATTAAATTTAACCAACTGCATTATATAGAGTCAATAATTTTTTAAATAAACAAATTTTATTAATAATGCCTGATTTTATTTGTACCACTTAAAACCAACCAACCGCTAGTGCCTGAACTCAAAACCCTGAGATATTTTGTGTCATATCATATTATGTTTATTACAGTCATTATTAGAGTTAAATAAAATTTTAAGTTATACTGGCACTCAAACAATGGGGCCAATTTAATTTTCATTACAATATTAAAAAAAAAACGAACTACGCTACCAGATTCCACGTAAAAAGTTCTAAAACGAATCGTTTTTTGACAAGTTTTCAGACAACTGAAATACACGGGGTACCTGAAAATGCAACATTTTCAATATCGTCCTGTAGCTTGTAAACTGATAGGGCTATGACAATTTTCGTTGAAGCATCTTTCGTTTCACAAAAAAAGTAGCTCAGGTTCGCGGAAACCGCAAAAATCTATCATTACTAATAACCGAGATGCCCAGCAATTGCAAGCATAAGGCGACACGCTGTACATAGAGATTCATCTATCAAGACAGCTAGTTCTTTGCATTATAGCTAAACTTGCAATAGTGCTTTTACTTTCACATCGTCAATACGCGTGGAAGTAAGGCATCAGTGAAAAAAATTATAAAAACATATAGAAAACGTGATTTGGGAACGAGATTTTTTTTTTGCGTCCGTCGGTCTGTCGGTCTGTATGTTTGTTTGTAGCCACGATAATTTTACAACGAATTGTGAAATCGTCTTCAAATTCGGTATACACTTTTGGGTAAACTCGCTCTAAGAGGTAGGGGATAAATGGGGGTGATTTGGTGAAAAGGAACATTTTTTCGTTAAAACTCTAATAATATAACGTTTTAGGGTTTGTTTATTAGAAAACTTTCAACTTCAGCAAATATTTGGTATTCTATTGTGAAATTAAACTAGGGGTTGAATGTGTCGGGGTGACGGGTAAAGTGGCCTAAAAAAGTCTTAAAACATATAGAGCACTTGATCCTAGAATAATTTTTTGAATAATTTTTTTGTCTGTCGGTCTGTACGTCTGTCTGCTAGTAGGCGCAATAACTTTCGAACGAATTGAGTTATCATCTTCAAATTTGGTATCCAGTTAGCACCCGACAAAGGAACGCTTTGAATTGTTTTTGGGTAAGATCGCTTCAGGTGGTAGAGTATAAATAAGGGGTGATTTGGTAAAAATTTAGATTTAAAACTCGAGTAATATTTCAGAAGCTTATGTGTACAAGAATACGAATATTTCCTTTTTGGTGAAGTCATGGACCCTGAATTTATTTCATGAGAATGTCTTTCTGAGGAACAACGTTTCAGAAGTTTATGGGTACAGAAATAGGAATATTTTCTTTATGGTCAAGTCAAGGACCCTAAATTCATTTTATCATAACGTATTTCTGCGTAGAGTGGATTATCACAGCTATGTGGAAGTGATGATTCAATTTGCAGCACTATTTACTGTGTAGCGCCTATGGTTTGTAGAAGAAAACGGACGTTGTTGTTGAATTGTAAATTTGTTATTTATAAATACCGAGCTGTTATATATATATATATATATATATATATATATATATATATATATATATATATATATATATATATATATATTACCGTTTATTTGAAAAACAAATTCAAAAGTTGAGATCTCTAGATTAGTGAATTTTTTAAAGAAAATTCGCTAAAACAAAGAACTTTTGTATTTGACATTTCTCGAAATTTTTAAAAATAACCCAACTTTTTTTATTTTATTTTTTAATAACTTTGACAGGTAGCTACAGCCGATTGATAAAAGAAAAACGACAATGTCATTTTGCATCATCTGCAAAGCACAAACTGTCCCTGAACTCTAAATTTGCGTAAATTAAGTGACAAAAAATATCCCATATTATGCGGGCTTCAATGGTGACACTGCATATGTTAAAACGAAAGAAAATCACATAAAGAAAATACTTGTATGCCACTAGAGTTCAGGGGAGGACACCAGACCAAAATATTGTGGTAAACAAGATTTGTTTAGTATAACAAAGAGACATAAAGTTTTTTATAGAAAGGAAGTACCCGAAAATGTTCTGAAACGAATGCTGGTTATGGAGAACGAGTATTGGGATAACTGTGTTTCACAAGGACTTGGATGTTTGAACAGATATCGTTCTTAAGTTGACTAAAATGTTTGCAGAAAATTGACTTGAAATAAATTCTTTTCCGCTATACTTTTGCTACAGTTTATATGTTATGAGTTTGTTATTTAAGTATGCCTTAGTTTTTGTTAAAAAATAGATTTTCTTTAATTTTTTACAGGTGAGTGGGACAATGAGTGTGGGATTCTACTTGCATGTTTGTAAATGTGTGCGATTCTGCGTGCGTGTTTGGGTTTCAATGGGCGTGGGTGTGTTTTGTGTCGGTGCACACATGCATGCATAAACGAGCGCGCGAGTACAGATTTTCTAACGTGATTAAATTTTGATCCACGAAAAACGCTAGCTGGATAGTATGCTAACATTAAATTTGCGTCATTTTGCAACTTCAAAATTGAATATTTAAAAAAATGAATAACAGGTTTAAAAGCTAAGCTTATAAAGCTTTTGAGGTTATTTATAAAAACCTATAAAATAATGTAACTCACCGCCATATTTCAAGTTCTATAGTCGCTAAAGCTTACCTGAAACAAAATACAAAATTGTATTAGTTAACAAAAATATTCCTATTAAACTTACCAATTAAATATTAATTATTTTATTTATTGTCTGTATTACATAATCGTAACCCAATTACAAAATTAAAAATATTAGTTAACATCACAATCTAAATGCGACGTCGCCTTGTCATGTCAAGCACGAATGTTTGTTTTAAGCCTCTCTTTCCTTTATGAATATTTCTGTTGCCCTTCCTTCCATTTTAACTTCCGCACTTCATCTTTCTCGCAGTTTACCACTTTCCTCTTATAGGTATATATATATATATATATATATATATATATATATATATATATATATATATATATATATATATATATATATATATATATATATATATATCTGTGAGTGTGTGTGTGTGTTCTTCGAATGATGTGTATAATACATATTGCCTTACCTAGCATACTTTTATTCATCTTTATATCGGTGTACCATGTTTTTGTAATTTTTTCCTATATTGACCTTTTAAAGGCTTATATTTTATTTATGGACAATTAACTGAAAGTGCAGCTTTCCGCCTTATACATTAAACATTTGAAACGTAAAACTTGATAAAATATATTTTTCATGTATAAGTTAAAATGTTTATTGTTAAGAAGAGTATGTTGTCTGTTGGATGCTTCATTAATTGTTGTTCCCCTTACTTGGTGAAACCGTTTAATACAAATACTGACCTGATAGGTTCTTACTACTACTACTACCATTACTACTACTACTACTATTTTATCTTGGACATAAGGTGGGGCAAAAGAGACTGATGATGACTTTAGCAAAGAAACAAGTAACTTTGTCTTAACTAATGATCAGAGCGGTAAAGATACTAAAAGAAAGAGCGTAAACACCAGAAAAGCGCAATATTCGTTCCTGGCGAGGGTAGAGAAACAAAACGATATGCTAAAAGAACTAGTGAAAAGGACAACCGAAGAAGTGAAGAAACTGAAGGGGTTGATAAAAGAAATCACGAACACAAAAAAAGAAATTAAGACAGCGATTGGTAAACTAGATGACTATACCAAACGATTGCTTTTGGCGACAGAGTCTATAGCGGAGATGACGAAAGAGTTCGTAAAACTAATTGGGTCCTCAAATGCGGGACAAGATAAGGGCAGGCGACTGATGTGAGCACACAAAGAGCGGACAAACGACGAGAGAAAAAGAAGCAAATGGTAGAAAAGTTAGAAAAGGAACTGGAGACAAAACTCGATGAAACAAGTTTGCTAGAACTTATAAATACTCCTTGGCCGGACTAAGTCTACAAAAGATGTCAGATATACAGAGATCAAGGGAAATCGAGAGAATTTGACCAAACACTTATCATTAGGAAAGGAGAAGAATATGACGACGATAGTGTGAAGAAGATTGTGGAACGTAATCCACAGGTGGAAAATGCTATAAATAAGGGTAAAATGGAAGCAGGGAAAATATATGTCGTGTAGAAAGAAATGGAGTTTTTCTTGAAAATGAGGGCTGTTGCCCTGTCGTTGATGACAAAAACAGTTCTGCAAGACACACATACATAATTATGACAAAAGATGGAGGAGAAACCTTGGAAGATAAAAGTAGTCTGCACGAGACATTGCGAAAGGAAAACAAGAGGGGGAAAATAATATGCACTACTGCAAATGGCGTACCAGAGCTGAATGTAAGAAAGACACTAGAATATGTAACGAGACCGGAAAGCCTAGAAATACAATTCTGTAGAAACAAGAAAGTAAGTAAGAAAACGATTAGATGGGAAGGTGATGTAAAAATAGCCAGAAATAAGAAAAACAGAAAAAAGAAACAATAATTCTGAAAAGTAGCCGGAAAGTCCTATGCGGACATATCAGGAGTCTTAAAAGGGATGTAAACACCGATGGAATAACAGTTGACAAAATAAACAAAGTAGGCAGTGATAATCTACGGATAAAGATACGAGGGAAGGATGAAGCACAGAAGCAGGTATTTAAAGAGCAACTTACTGTAAAGCTGGAGGGAGTGGTGAAAGTGCAAATAAGAGAGAAAAGAGAGACAGTCATGATATTCGATATACAAAAGTTATAGGGGTGTTTCCATCTCAAATGGGCTACACTATATATATATATATATATATATATATATATATATATATATATATATATATATATATATATCTGTTTAGTATGAAACGGTTTCACCAAGTAATCGCAACAACAATTAATTAAATGAAGGTTCTTGTTACTGTTGATTTTATTTTCATGTTAAATATTGACATACATCACAGACATTTCTTTCTCAAAAGTTTTAGATCTCAGAAAATAACAGAGCTATGGCAACCAAATTTGGTACACAGATTTACGCATGAAAAATAATATTACCTGCTGAAATTTAGATCTCCAGGTTAGAAGGAAAAAAGTTATAGGCAATTAAAGAAACAAATTTTTGGTGCCACTGGTGATGGGAAAACTGCACCAAACTAAAATATTGTGTGTGTAACAAAACCTATTAAAATTTAGGCATATGTAAATTTGACTTGGCGCATAGATAATTTTCTTAAAAAATTCTGTAGATTATTTCTATGAAACGCACTTGCTGCGTCCAGACTTTTATTTTATTTTCAAAGAATTCTTTGATTAAAATACTTTCACTTAGCAACGGGTTCTAATGTTTTATAGTTCTCATAAATGCGTATGAATAAATTCAAATTTCTCCTTGCTGACGATGCCGTAGAACGTGACACTGGTTACGAAGAAAAACACAAGCAGTTTTGTAGCCAAAGAAATTTCTACGTTTGTATTTTAAAACAAAATAATAAATCATACGACTCAATGTAACTTTCATACTAAAAATCAAAATAAATTAAAAAGAAAATACGCATGGCTAACGCAACGAAAGCGTATAGTCGCATATTACAGAAACAATATACGTACATACTCAAATCCTCATATACCTGAGTCTGACATAATCATACACAGCTGGATTTTAAAAAGAGACAAATTCAAATACGGTGTGCTAATTAGGTTAGAGTACAACTTCTATTCATGTTCACAAGTGCAGTGTTTGCAACACAACAGAATGCAATAATTACGACAAGAGTAGATAGTAGATGTAGTCTGTTATACAAGTGGCGGTATTACGTACTTACGTACAACCTATTCAATTGTTTGATGAACCAAACTGGGATTACACACCAACTTAATGTGTATACAATTATGTAAATATCGGTATACACAGTGGTCACTTCTCTCCGAAGCCATGAGAAATACAGAGTTGGTTAAATAATCAAAAGCGTGCGCCATTTTATGTTTATTTATCATTTGAAAACGAATTTTGTATATATTTTAGAGCTACTGAAATATTCTAAAAAAAAACTGAAAACTTGCATATTCTTATTTGTTTGATAAATTTTTTATTATCAAATCGCACTAGCGTCGTGCGATTTGATAATAAAAAAATTGGTAAGTTTCTATAACCGGCTAAGGGCTATTAAACTGAGAGCTTAAAAGTTATCTAGGCCTATTAGATTTGGAGTTTTCATGGTTAACTTTTGTTTTTAGTGAATTTTCTTTAAAAAAACACTAATGAGGAGATCTCTGCTTTTCAATTTTGAAAAAATTTCTTCAAATAAGCGCGAACTAGGCCCCCTAGGACACATATCCGGCGTCAGTTGAATTTGTATGTTATATATATATATATATATATATATATATATATATATATATATATATATATATATATATATATATATATATATATACATATATATGACACATATCCGGCGTCAGTTAGATTTTTATATTTATATAAAAGTTAGCCATGAAAACTCAAAATGTAATAGGCTAATAGGCCTAGATAACTTTTAAGCTTTCGGTTTAATAGCTCTTAGCCGGTTATAGAAATTTACCAATTTTAGCGTCGTGCGATTTGATATATATATATATATATATATATATATATATATATATATATATATATATATATATATATATATATATATATATATATATATATATATATATATATATATATGTGTGTGTGTGTGTGTATCACACCGATAACTCAAAAAATAATGGGCCGATTTAGTTCAAATTTGGTGGGTGCCTTCTTTTTGCAAGTGGCTTGAACAGGTTTGTGGGCCAGGAAAATCGGCCCAGTTTTCCCGGAAAATTTTCATATTTCCGGAAATAACAAAGGGCAGACACTTTTGGTATGCTGGTTTATGTCACAAAAAGTAAACAATGTGCCAAAATTCAGACATATAGGGTAAAGGAAAATGGGCATTTAAAGAAAAAAATTTGCGAGCCACTGATGATCAAATAAACGCACGAAAGTAAAATATTTTGTGTGACTAACAAAATCCTATGTATGTTGCTGACAAAGACTGAGTTTTTCGCATAATAGGTCAAGAAATGCAAAAAAATTACTTTGAAAATTTTATAACTTTTCCTCTTAAAACGCGACTGAAACGTCAAAATTGGCAAAGGACCTGAAGCTAATACAGGCTATGTAGAGAAAATGTTGCAAGAAATGTGTTTTACAAGTCCTTAAGTTTCAGCCTCAGCCGTCCGGAGGGGGTTGAGATATCTGATGAGTCGAAACGGACGGACGACCTCGCTTGAGTGATGCTCGGGGGCGGGACTAGATGGGATATCGCCTTGAGTCTAGCACTGGTGGGTGTCAAATCTAGACGAACCTGGAGAAGAGCTGAGATCTTTAGTGATGGATTACAGCTAGAGATTGCGGCCTCTTCTGTGAGCTTCGAAACGGGTAAGCGACCTCACTTGGATGCTGCTCGGATGTGGGACTTCATGATACTGATTTGAGGCAAACACTGACGGATGTCGGGTTCAAAACGAACTCGGAGATAGGTTGTCTCTCTTTGAGCTTTGAAACAGACAAGCGACTTCGCTCAGATGCCAGTACATCTGTTCAAACAAAGTTTCACCTATCAAATATCGTCTCCTGTAGAAATCTCCATTTGTTGGGTGAAATTTGAGCAAACGCTGGCGGGTATCGGGTCTGGGAGAACCCTTATTTATGGCTACTAAATAGTAGGACTAACCTTTCAAATTCACTACAAAGTATTTTTCATCCTACAGTTCCACTGTTTCACAAACGATGATTATTCCATCATAACAGCATCTTATGCGATGTTGTGCAAATCTAGTACATTGCGTAATAGGTATAATCGAATAATAATGTCATACGTCAATAAAAACAATTGCCTTGACCAACAAACAACAAAAGGGAAACAGGCAAAAACAGCAGTTTAAAACAGCAATATGCTGTTTTGAACACGCCGTTATTGCCAACAAATATAAGTGAAACAGTTACTACGAGGAGAGTTGTTCTCGAACGGAACATCAAGCATGTTCTAATTATTGTGATGATGGTGACTGAATCATTTCTCCTAAAAATGACAATGAATTTTATGGTGAAGATCAAGAACAATATACTATCGTCTCTCAGATTTCACAATCGCAGTCACTTAGGACATGATGTCATTATCATAAAATGAACCACAGCGCGCTTACACAACCTATTGTGGATATTAAAATCAAATGGTATGAATTTACCAATTATTAGTAACTCAAAGAGCCGTTGATGTCCCAAGAATGAGAAATTGAGAGTTTTGGTACAATAGCATTAAAAATTCTTTGGACGTAGCATTTTCTCGGCTAGGCCGATCAATTACACTATCACTGATTTTTAATGTGGATGGTTCAAAGCACAAAAGAAGACACATAGACGCATGTAAACAAAAACTTTGTTAGGTAAAATTACAGGTAAATCATTTCAAAAGTATCTTCTGTTTTCGAAACCATAGGATAGAAAGGAGAACTATAAACACCCATTTGATAGATTACGATGTAGCCGTTACTGCAAAGTAACCATACAATGTTGATTCATAGTCCCAATTGGTAGCTTTAACTAGCGGAAATTTAAAGTTCTGGCTTCTCAGTATTTCGCCACCAAATACAAGTTGTAACTACTTTCAAGTTCCATGTTTTAGTGAATGCTACTTAAAAGTGTTTGTTTTCAAATGCGCCATTTTTTTATATGGAGATATACGACGCCATTATTACCTCCGTTGTTGCTATAAAATAATCTCTAGCTGTTTCTGCAGTTATCGTAGCAAATTTTTGTGAGTTTCATGTATAGAAAAGTGAAATAGTACACAAATTGCATCGCTTTGAAGGATATGATGTGGACTCTCGTATATTACGTGATATATAATTAGTAATAAGGCGCATAATTTCTAAATGCACAAATTATCATATTCTAATAAAAAGCTTGCATCCGTTTAGATTTAAACACTCAAGACATCCAAATATAAAGCATTGGAATATTAGTTATGTAAGCAAGGTACTTGCTTAGGTATTTGTATTTTAGGTAATTTTTATCTATTTGATTAACCTTGTCATCTTATTAGCACACCTGCAGAAGAAGAGCTTTAGATTCCAATGTGGGCTATAATTATGTGACAGCCGGTATAGTCCTAGCTGTCGCCAAGTAATAATCAAATTAGTATATTTTGTTATTTTTATACAATCATTAAGTGGTCGCTAAATACAGGTGTAATAATGGACATTGTGAAATAATTAAATTATGTAATTTTATCTTACTGCCGATAAAACTTTCAATAAAACTGCCAGTCAGTGGATTTAATATTATTAACAAAATATATTTAAGGGTGAATTTGCAACACAGTTGCAGGAAATATAAAAACCGCTTCATTAAGTGTTAAAATTCCCGATTCGGTGTCTACCTGTCGGTAATTTGAACGGGATCAGCCTTAATGTACTAAAAACCGCTTAGTGGACAGAAGTACACCTGCCAACTTAAACGGCTGTTTGCTCAATCGAACTTGAGGAACGCTAGTTCAGGGTTTTTCGGAAAACACCCAATTAACAATGGTGACATACATCGTCACTTTATTGTGTTTATCTCACTAAGTTTTGTAAAGACTGCAACTTTCGATTGGCTACGAAAAATATCACGAGAGAGCAACGTGAATTACGAATTGCTGGGGTTTTCTGGGGACTACAGGGAGAAAGTGTCCGTATGGACTTCGGCAAGTAAGTGTCTCGAGGAACCGAAGATAAAAATGGGTAACCGTGTACGGTATAATTATGTGTTGTATACTTTTAGAGTATTTTGAATTTTGCGTGGATTATTTCGGTAGAAAGAATTAGTGTCCGATGTTAGGGACCTAAAAAAGGGCCGTATAAGTTTTACGGGTAGGTGGATTGAACGAGGGTTTTTCTGTAGACGTAAGTGGGGTAGTTTACTGTGATAGTGAGTATTTGAACCCTATATATGGTTGACTGAGTCTATACATTTGGGATTATTTTATAAATAATACCTTGTATATTAAAAAATAAATTGTTATTATTACCGTGCATAAACGTAATCTACATTAAAAAAACCATTGTGATAAAACCTGTTGTTAATATCTCAAACGTGCCGATGGATACAAATAGACCGCCTTTTTTACATTTCACACCCTGTATTTGGAAAACGGTTAAAAATAAGCCAGAATAATACGGTTTCAGTTTAAACAACATCGACGTGGCTTTCCAAAAATGTCATACCGGGTGTTCCATTAAAAAAATAAGTTTGGTGCAACACTCTGGATATTAAAACCCTGTAAAAATGGAAATAATTTTAAAATTTGCACGCGTGGTACATAGGTATCTGCCGTGCAAAAGTAAAACCTAATAACTCGAGTTACTTGTTTTTACTTCTGTTTCAATATTCCGATTGCCTGTAACGACCTCTATCTGTAGCTATTTTACGTTTGTAAATAGGCCTTTTCTTTACGAAGTTATTTAGTGTTGCTTTATAGTAACCCGACTTATATTTAAATCTCTTCTCCACTAAGGCGACTTGCTTGGCAATTTTTAGTGAATTTTCTTAAAAAAATTCACTAATGAGGAGATCTCGACTTTTGAATTTTGAAAAAATTTCTTGAAATGAGCGCTATTTAGGACCCCTGGAACCCAAATCTGAGGTCGGTTTCAGATTTTATATGTTTATATATATATATATATATATATATATATATATATATATATATATGTTTATATATATATATATATATATATATATATATATATATATATATATATATATATATATATATATATATATATATATATATATATATATATATATATATATATATATATATGTTTATGTGTCACACCTATAAATAAAAAAAAATAATGGACCGATTTTGATAAAATTAGGTGAGTACCTTCCTTTCGCGAGTGGCTTGGATAAGTTCGTTAGCCAGGAAAATCCGCCGAGGTTTTCCCAGAAAATTTTGTGTTTTCTTTCGAAAAAAAATCGAAAAATATCTCCAGAATTAACAAAGTAAGGGCAACGAAATTTGGTACACGGGTTTATATCATTATATGTAAGCTACCTACCAAAATTTATGTATGTTGAAGGACAAAAAAGTTACAGGCATTTAAAGAAAAATGAATTTGGGTTTTCCTCAAAACGTCAAAGTCGCGATTTAAAACGTCAAGATTGTTAATATTTAGGCAATGAACCTGAAATTAATATGATCTATGGAAGGAAAATGTCTCAAGAATAATGTTTTACAAAGCCTGAACTCTTAGTTTCAATCGTCATTGTCCTTCATTTTACTAAAATGTTCCCAGAAAATTCATTTCAAATAGACCCTTTCTCTGATGCTTTAGCAGTAGTGTTGGCCATAGAGTTTATCGTTTAATGGTATATCATTTTTGTCGAATTTTCGTAAAAAATCATTAAAGCGCAATATATCCGTTATTATGCAAGTTACGAAAGAAAGTTGTATACATTAATTGTAGGGTGTCTTAAGCTACATCTTAAAAAATATTTCCACAATTACAGGGTGGCCCATAAGTCGTTGGTGATTCAAATTTTCTTTTTTTTAGTGAATTTTTTTAATCGAACACGCCCTATGTTATTGCATTTTTATATTTTCCATCGAAATATAATACATCTTTGTAAGAGAAGAAATTCGGGACGCAGCAAGTGCGTTATGGTAGCGAATTTTCATTAAATGCTTCAAATTTTGAATCAATCTGCTATTAACCTATAAGGTTGACCAGAAAACCAGTTTTTCGGGAACAATTTTACTTTCGGAAATTTTTGTACATTTTCAAACAATAAAGTTCGTATGATGAAACATGGCACATTGTTTCTAATATATAGATTATACTGGTAACCAAATTTGATGCCTGCTTTCTTAAATACACATATTTGCTATTAAAAACGTTTTTATGAAAATTCACTAACATAACGCACTTGCTGCGTCCAGAGTTTTTGTTTCTTGTTTGGATAGCAATAAAAATTACCACAGTATAAAGAAGTAAGTCTAGTGTACAATAGTTAGTTAAGTAATTTCCTTAGGTGAAATGCGCAACTAGTGTAAATTAAAAAAAAAAAATTAAATTACCAAAGTAAAACCAAGTAACTCGTGTTTCCGTATAATGTAAGAAGATAAATGAACTATTAATATAAAGTAAGTAGATTTCGCAGTTGCGTTTTGATGGGGTTAAACTATAGCAAGTCTGTTCACACGCCTGCCGGCGGCTCTGGAGTCTTCACAGCATTACTTTTAAATACTTTGAACCCGGTCATAGTTTCATGAATGCGGATTCCATGCATGGTTAAATAGATAAAAATTAAAAGAAAAACTAAAGAAGTTTAAGATTATGAAGATTTGGAGACTTTGATTAAGACGTCAAACAAGAATACCCTATTATAAATTTAAGAGTTGAGGATTTCCATGAATTTGAAAATGGATGTGTTCAAAGAAAAAAAATAGAACGCGAAATGGTCTGGCTCTTAACACGCGGAAGACTGAAATGCTTCTTTTTTCTCAGGTGGGTGTGCATCCGAATCTGAGCCTATATGTGAGATCTGATAACGGTTCAATAAGACAGGGCACGTCTGTAAAGTTTTTGGGGATCCATCTAGAGTCTAACTGATCATGGGACGTCCATGTTGACCATTGTGGTGGCCTCTCTTGCATCTAGAAATAACGCGTTGCTGCAGGGGAGGGATTCCATGAGTACTCAGGCGTTGTTGACATGCTACTATGGTAGTGTCAACTGTCTCCTGGCATATGGTTTGCTGTGTTGGGGCGGCTGTGTGCATCTGGGAAGTGTTCTCTTGATGCAGAACGGAATTGTCCGCACCATGTTTGGCCTGCCGTCTTCCGCATCTTGTAGACCATTATTTATACGGTATGGCATTTTAACAGTGACGTGCCTATATATGCTTGAGGCGCTTTGCTATGTCAGAAAAAATATCGCAATTTTTAGTACCTGCGGTAATATTACAGCGTATGAAACAAGGCAGGCTAAAGATTTGTATGTTCCCCCTTATAGGATCGAACAGAATATTCGGGCACCTCACAACACTGCAATACGCTTATATAATCATTTACCTGACAGCGTCAAAACTTTGAGCAGCCTCAGGCAATTTAAGCTTGCTTTAAAATCGTTTTTTAGAGGGCATTCTTTTCATTCTGTGGATTAATATTTTAATTTTAAATTTTAGCGTTGATAAGCTGTTTTTTTGTGTTTTGACTATTTCCGTTATATTGTAAAGATCTATGGAGCAGTTATAATAAATAAATAAATAAACTCAATCAGATGAAATGCGTCCAATTTAGAAAGAGCTCGAAAAAGATACATTATAAATGTGATTTTGAAAATGAATGTTGTGAGATTTGATTTGCCACATCCTGAAAATATACAGTGCAATAGAGGGATAAACTCTAAAAAAAAAGTAGCATACTAAAACTTGCCTATATGCCACCGACAAAGCACCTTTATTGGAAAAACCTGGCTTCTGCAGAGGACAGATAAGATTTCGGAAAAGTGTCAGCTACTACTGAATAATCACAAAATATATAAAAAGTCTTCTATCATATGCAATTTTTTTTTAATTTAACATATATGTATTTTTGGTAAGTATACTTTTGCAACTATCTGTCTCATATTTCGCTTTAAAATTATTATAAAATGACAAACAATTGAATAGTTGCCATTTCTTAATAGAAGCATCCACAACCACTTGCTTGTAAACATTTTCAATTAATGTATTATTATATTTTTTTATGAATTGCATGGCGCTTGTCTAAATATTAAACTCACAAGCTATGCGTTTTAAAAATGGACGTTCTCATATCTTGAGCCATTATCATTGCACTATTAAAACAGATCCTTACAGACAATGATTAGCATTGAACTTATCCAGTTTTGTCTTTTATAATTATTTATATTTTATAAGTGTTAATATTGAAAGGTTAATGGTACCCATTAGTGTAAAGTTGGCGATGTTTAAGACCCGTGTTTTAATAGGTAAGCTAATTGGATAATATAATATAAGCATACATGTTACTGAGAGAAAATAAACATTGCATCATTGAAGAAAATATTATGAGGTTATATAAAGCAACTCAAGATGAGTCATTTTACCTATGGATAAATATGTTTTTAATTACCACAATCCCTACATACTTAAATGAAGAATTGATTATATAGATTTAAAAAAAGTGGAAGTCGCCTTGCTTGCTTTTTCACTTGTAACATAGATGGCTAGCGGAAGAGAAAAATCGACAAGTGGACTTACTGATTTTTACTATTGTAATAATAGGAAGTTTAAATTATTAAGTAACTTTAAATTTGTTAATAAACATTTTAATTGAAAAATTTTATAAGTAAGTACCCAAAATTCATAAAGAGCAGTAAAAACTTTATCTGATCTGCGGGATCAGAGAAATTAATTGTGGTTAATGAAAAAACTATATTCAGTCGAAATATAAAGATTTTGGACTTCCCTACTGAAAAGTTACAAATTAAGAGTTACTAGGTTTTATTATTGCACGGCAGATATATTGCCACGAGAAAGCCGCATTTTAAAATATAGCCTGCGTGAGGAGCTATCTTCTGTCCTGACACCGATGGGACATCCTGTATACATACATATATATATATATATATATATATATATATATATATATATATATATATATATATATATATATATATATATATATATATATATATATATATATATATAACATGGATTTCATTGTTTGTACGCCACCTAGAGACGTTTTTTTATTACACTGGAAAATTCTTGCCTAATATACGGTCAGTTCTAAAAAAAAAAGTTCAAGGCTTTGAATTGAAAATTGCACATTTTCTGCTCAAAGATGCTACATCTTTGAAATTTGTTAATTTATTTTACGAAATGTAACTCTTATATTGGCATCAAACTACAGATTCGATATGCTACGATTCGGTTTGGTTAAATAATTGTAATCAAAGTTTTCTTTTGTTGAGAAAAATCAGTTTCTCCTCTTTTCATTAAAACTCTGTGGTTTTCGCATTGACTATTCTTGCACCAAGTTTTTTGATTTCGCTTAGCAATGCCATAATAATCACTATAGCCGATAAAATCAATACCGTGTTCGTGTTGGAGCTAATCAAAATCACGAGCATTAAAATTTAATAACATTTAATGTGGAAACTGTGAACTTTAGTGATGTACCACAAGTAAAATATTTAAGCATATACAAGATAAATGCCACATCAATATTACTGTTTGTCACAAAGTGTCTTCAATATATTTACAATATAAGTTGACAGCGCAACATACTCTGTTTCCAAAGAACTGTCTTTCAGTAGAATTTTAGTTTAACTTTGTATCCTCCAAAAGAAACAAAATCAATAAACCGCGTCTCACATGTACACAGCATGCATGAATTCACGTTGAATAATTTGTGTATGGCAAGTAATCAAAAAGTTAAGATATCCCGGCTCCCTCCCGAAATCAAATCAAGCTTGATCATGTTTTATTAAACTTTCTACAAATGGTGTGTACACTGAGCTTGAATTCGACAGTGAGTTGAATCTTGTGGAATTGAATTTGGGAAGAAGTACAAGTAGAAGCCTCGCATATCGTTCTATAAAACTCAGACCTGGACTATTTCACCTCTTCAGTTGGGAAATAGGTTGATCGATTCGGTTCACGTATTCCAACCTTTGCAATTCCTGAAAATATCGACATTTGATAGAACAGAAACAAAAGTAATGCCCTGAATGGCGACAATAAAAGTAAATACGTGTTTTTTTTTTGTCGGAATGCACATTCGGCTTCCTACTAATTTGCGGAGAAAGATGAGAGTTTTTTGTTTGTTTTGATTTTCCAGGCTTCCATGTTGAAGCCTCCATATCACTATACACTATAATACTGTTGTTATAGAGTTTCTCGTCTACACAAAATAAGGTGAGTGTAAAAAAAAGTCTGGACGCAGCAAGTGTGTTATGGTAGCGAATATTCATAAAAATATTGTTAAAGGCAAATATGTCTTTTTGAATGGAAGGCATCAAATTTAGTATAACCTATATAGTAGAAAAACTGTACTATATTTCACTTTATTGTTTGAAAAAGTACCAACAGAAATGAACTTAAATGTTTCCAAAAACACTGGGCAATTTTCCTGGCCAACGAACCTCTTCAAGGTTATTGCACAGGTGCCAAGATATAAAATTATTCGCAAAAGGATTTTTGACAAAAATGTCAAAAAAGAATATTTGCATGAAAATTTTCAAACAAATACTCTCACGAAAACTTGCTATTTTCTTTACAAATTATATTTTTACGAAAATATGCTAAGCAGTTTTTGTCAGGTACTTTCGTAAAATTTTTTTACAATAACTTATTAAATATTTATTATTAATTACTAGCATTTTACAAAAATCCTACAAAAAATGATTTCTACGGAAATGCAAAAAAAATTGAGTAAAGAATTTTTAGACGAGAACTTGCTGAAAATTTTTATGAAATTCAAATGATATGCCTAATCTGTAATTGAAATTGAAAAGAAAATGTAGAAAGGTCATTTTTGTGTACAGTGTGGGTAACATGTAATGAATAAATTAATTTTCTAAGTAAATATTGGTACAATTAAGAAAACCTGAAACACGTCGATTTTAAGTGAAACATTCGCTAACAAGGAGATCTTATCTTTTGAGTTTTGAAAAAAATTCTTAAAATCAGCGCAAACTAGGCCCCTAGAACCCAACTCGAGGGTCAGTATGAATTTTATTTATTCACCCCCGAATTATCAGTTAACAGTAAACTTCCTTTTCTAGATGTACTAATTATTGAAAATAATGACTCCCTTGAATTCGATATCCACGGGGAGGAAACTACCACTCTAAATTACATTCCAAATGAGTCGCATCATACGTTTACACAAAAAAGGACCAGTTTAAATTCTTAGCAAGTAGCTTAATAAAATTTCAAATTTAAAAAAGTAAAAGAAGATATAGTAGAGAATTGGAATACATTAAAAAACGTGGCTCAATATAACCGATATTCGGATTGTTTGGTGGAAAATTTAATTAATAGACACAGAACAAAGAAACTGTTAGTGGAATCCACGACATTCAGAAAAGATAAAATTTAAAAAAAGTTTTTTACCTACCATTTGAGCATTTTTAAGCTGCTAACTTTTCCGACAAAAAAAAATAAGAAATTTGTTAGATAATACGAAAGAGAAAGATAAAACCACTGAAATGTCGGGTATCTATGAGATAAGTTATAAAGATCGTAGTCTTAAATACAATGGCCAGACTAAAAGAACCATTGAAGCCTGATTTCGGGAACATCTGGCAGAGCTAAGATACGGTAGTATAGACAAGTCATGTGTGGCACAACATATTTGGGATAATAATCGCCACATAGCTAAAAAAGATCTGAAAGTTATCAAAAATGTTAGGCAACTAGCGAAGTTTGATCCGTACGAAAGTATTTATATTTCTAAGGCAATAAAAACGAAAGTTCGAGCTCCGCTATTGATTTATAGCCCTTTGTTTGCACCCTCTCTTTGATATAGAATTGATTCCGTAGCTCGGCAAGTAAGGTTATAACGTTATCGTCCGGAAATTAGTATAAAATACACAGAAAATTTACCTGGGTTATCGCCCCTCTATGTATCAGTCTCTACCTAAGACGTAGTATAAAAGGTGATGTTATGTTGTGAATACTGTAGAATTTTTCATCCTCTGATAACGCTTACTTTGTTAGTGAAACGATCGCCAGGTCTTTAAAAAGATGTGTTTTGGTGATTTGGATTCTCCGAGTGTATTATATATATATATATATATATATATATATATATATATATATATATATATATATGGATGTATGTATCCACCCGATAACTTAAAAAATACTTCACCACTCAAAACAATATTTGGCAATTCCCTTCATTTTGTTTATAGCTTGGATGAGTTCGTTAGACAGTTTTGACGCTCAAATAAATGGAAAAAACGCAATATTTGTTAAATTACTAAAAATAGAAAACTAAAGCTTGACAAGCTAGTAAACATTGTACAAGTGGTCCTACCTACCAAATTTGAACTCAGTTGGTTCAGTAGATCTTGAGTTATCACTAAATAAAAAATCAATAATCTACTATATGACCTGAAATTATTTCTAAATGGACGCCTATAATCTTAGACAAGGTCAGACAGATAAATCAGGGTTCCGCTACCATTGCAAACAAAATCTCCAAATTAAGTTTTAAACCGACAGGGTATGAAAATATGTCACAATAAACCATCGGCGGGGTTGCCATTTACGACAAGTCTCATCTAAATTTTTAGATATCAGAAAAATGTAAATAAATAGAAATTTTAATGAAAGTGATTCAATTTGCTTAAGAGCAACCTAGAACTACGTTTTATTATATTATATTATTATTATACATATAAATATTAAGCTTCCTATTTTTACGGTAATTAAAAGCCATCTCCATCACTCTAGTTTAATTTGACAACACCACTATTTGTGATTTGTTAGTTGACAGGAGTCATGACAGAAACGTGTACGTTCTACGCATAACCTCGAATTCGACTCCGTCAATACCTTAGAACCTTAGAATATAAAACAACTATCTATACTAAAAGGTTAATAGAAACAGTAGGTAAAGAATAACCTAAATACTAATTTTAACATAACTTTAACAAATGCCTTCGGGCGTCGACTGTGACTGTAGTATATTATGATTCTAACATCCAATCAAACAAATAAGAAAGTGGTTGTGTACATCAGATTCAGATTCTTAATCATTGCATGTAGGTACCGAAACAAAATTATTTCAAGAAGAAATATACCTTTTTTTTATATCTCAACAATACACCACGCGGGCTTACAGCCTAAATACTATCGTATCGTGGGCAACACATCACAAGGGCTTACTGCCCAAATACTATCGTACCGACAGGCTTAGAATATTGTATATTTGAGTGGATGGTGCTGTCTTCCACGTAACTGGAACTGGGTTGGATATGCTAGAGAGGAGGTCATTGATGTGGAAAAGAAACAAAGTAGGAGCTAAAGATGATCCTTGAGGAACACCTGCATTAATTGGATACAGATTAGAGGAATGGCCATCCACGACAACAGAAATGCTCCGGTTGGAGAGGAAATTTGCTATCCAGGTACAGAGTTTTGGTGGTAGGCTATAGGAAGTACATGAAGCAGCGCTGCGTGCCAGACCTGGTAGAATGCTTTGGATATGTCTTGAGCGACAATCTGGGATTCACCGTGTAGTTCCGTAGACTTGTTCCAAGAAGGGGTGAAAAAGGAAAGGAGGTCGGCGGTTGATCTGCGCTGACGGAATCCATTCTGCCTGTCGTGGATTAGACTGTGTTTTTCAAGAAATTTTAGCAATTCGGTGTTTACATACTTTTCCATCACTTTAGAGACGACTGAATGGAGAGAAATAGGCCTGTAGCTGCTAGGAAATGCTTTGGATCATTTCTTGGGGACGGGTTGTACTCGAGCAGTTTTCCAGTTACTAGGGAATATGCCTCTATTGTAAGATGACGAGTCAGGACAGGAGCAAGTTCTGGTGCGCATTTTTTGAGAACAATTGCTACCTCAAACAAATATAAGTATAATACCTAGGGCACCGAGGTACTTATGGTTTCTTTACTCTTAGCTTTTACTCTTTATGGAACATTTGAAATAAATGAAACTACATAATATCATAAAGCAGTTTAAATTACAAACCTATATAATCAGATGTACAGTGTAAATTATTAAGATTATAATTTCAACATTTTGTACTGTTTATATTTATTTCATTTTCAAAAAGTATGCATACAGTAATAGTAAATAAGTGTTGAAAAGAGTTTAGGTGCAGCAGGTGCGTTATAGTAGGGAATTTTTGTAAAAATATTTTAAATAGTGATAACTAAATTTCCCATTAAACTAGAATTTTCAGTTTTGATACATGTAGTAAAACCCATATATTTGAAAAATAACCACAAATTTCTTTTAAAAAACCTTTTTTGTTATTTAGGTTGCAGAAACTGATTCGATTGAGTTGACTAAAATGGATCATTCAAGCGATTAATAAGGAAAAATACCTGCCACGTTTATAATTCAGCAGGTACATTCTTTTTGAAAATAAATTTAAATTTTCGGTAAATTTACAGTTTAGCACACGGGCGACCTTTAGAAAAAAAATCAGAAACATGCTTAGAATCCTTTCTGGATGCAGATACTACAAGATATATTTCTTGCAAATGGCCCCTAAGAAAGTTACAGGACGAGGAGTGAATAGGGGTGCTGGGCAAGAGAAGAAGTTAAAAAGGAAATGTAAGCGTAAAGTTCGAAAAAAAAAACAGCTTAGCTGGACCTCTATAAGCCACCTTTTACCGATTTTGCAGCCATACTTCTTTAAAATCCTGTTTACTTCGCCCAAAAACCTTATTCACCGCAGGTTCTTCCGAAGAAATTTTACTTGTTTATATTGTTCTTGTTAATGCATTGAGGGTGGTTGAAGGCATGTCAAAGGGGGGGGGGGGAGAACTCCCGTGAGGAATCTGATTTCTAATTTATGTTTAAATTGTGACCTCATTTCATTTCTTTAAAATATTTTTCCAAGAATGAATTTGAGGTTGCCTTGCTTGTCAGTCTCACATAGGGAGAAAACCAGTGACTTATAAAAATTTTTGGAACCATTGACTGGAAGACCAACTGCTCCGGGAAGTTATGCTTATGAGAACTATATTATGGCAGACATATTCTTATATCTGACTAGATGCCAGTGAACAGATGCATTTAAAAACAGTGTGAGAACACTATTTTATGCTCAACCTAAGATAGCGCCAAACAGCCTGAAGGGCCAGAGGCAGAGAAATATCCTGCTGAAATAAAACGAAGAACGAAAAAACGAAAGCCTGAGAACACTGGTGTTACCCTGAAGTGTATTGTCACCTAGGTGTGCATCCTAAACTGTAAGCCCAAGGCCAAGTGGCAAGCAGAACAAATTCCAGACGAAAAGAGAGGACCACTTGTCATTTGGATAGTTTTGAGTATTTCCAGCATTTAGAGATTTAAAGATGGGATTCATTTCTCTATAAAATAGGGAATAACTTTTCGGGTTCAATTTACATTTGAGCCATTATACGTTAAGAAAATCATACCTGTTCGAAAATCTGCATCCTTTAACAGCAGTTTCAGTTTATAGGAACACATTTTTAAGATTTTGAATAAAATTTTCCAAACCGTGGTGTATCGCATTTGCATTCGTTTTCATATCAAATTCACACTAATGATTGCTAGTGGATTAGTTTTGGCTTTGTTTTGATTTTCCAGAAGAACTTCTGCAAGTGGAACAGCACTAATCCTTCGTCTTCCTGATCTCGATAGGTCAGTTACAGACCCCGTTCTATAAAATTTGCTTATCAAGTTACCGTAGGCTTTCATTTGACATGGCGTGTTCTTAAACCCATTTTCTAAATCGTAAGGATGATATTTGACACTTTCGCAGCAGGTGACACGACAACTGTTTTGTTTTTCATAGACAATAAAATCCAATTATTGAAGCAACTAGATTCCATTGCTTTTTGCCACTAGCTCGATTTCTTAAAATTATATGACCTTAAAGTATACGCCTTACTCTATGAGGGCCCCAAATATATATATATATATATATATATATATATATATATATATATATATATATATATATATATATATATACTTGTTTGTGTGCGTGAGCTTATACGTGCACACGTGACACTGCGGAATGTACAGGGTGAGTATTAGGAAATCGCAACATCACACTGTTTTTTCGTTTCAGTATATTAATCAGCGAGAATAATACAAAAACTTTACCTACTAGGAAGACTTTGTGATTCCAGTAGAAACAGTGATAAAAATGACTAATAGATAACTTTTCACATTATTAGTCTAAGATTTTCTTAAACATCTTGTTTGCGCCATCGTCTTTTTTCATTGTATCGGCCTTCTTTATAATTCACGTAAATGGATATCCCTTAATTTTTCTAAAGGCGACTGGCGACTAATGAAATTCCTTGGTAGATGTTACGTGTTCAGTTTAGAGTTTAATGTTCATTCAAGTATTTCTGAGGCGGTATGTAGTGACAGGTTATGGGGCGGCGGGAGTACACGTCTGACTGCGGTGTGACCGTCACTGCAGTGGAATTTCTTGCTATTTGTCACGTATGAATTAAGCAGGATGCCATGTACTAATTGCCAACATACAAATGAATTACTTCAATCCAGTGTGTTATTGCCGACCGACTCCCTGTGAGATTAACGGTGAGGTTGATTCATTGCTTTATCTAGCCTTTGCACTGTTCTGCTTTGACCTGGTTATGTTATATATGCTGGCCTTTAAGTTCATTTCAATATGATCTAAGAGAGACAGAAAACCATATTTGTTAAAGTATGAAGCTCTCTTGCACCGATTGTTATCACTACATTACAACATGCAGTGGTTGTAAGTTAGATTTCGTAATAAAGGTAATATAAAACTTTAAAAAGTCTGGACGCAAGACGTGCGTTATTGTAGTTAATTTTTACAAAACTATTTGAATTATCAGAATTTCGAGCTGAAAAAATTGTCTCTTCTAAAATAATTATGTTGGTTTACTGAAATGAGGTACACATGTTGCCTTTATATAAGGCTTTAATACATACCAATATAAAGTTTTATATATTAATATAAAAAAGGTAAGATGCTTACTGGCAATTAGGCCATTGCTGACCCTTTTTGCTCATCTAAACTAACCTACCCTTCACCTTGAGCTCGATCTCAACGACGACAGTGATTCAAAATATCATCCGCTGCCGGTGAGTCTCGAACCGTCGACCCCCAAGTCCGTATTGGAAAGTCATCGACTTTCCCGCACGGCCACGAAGGCGCTTATAGATTAATATAAGTTAGTAAAATTTATGATTAAAAAACCGTGTTCTCGAAGATGCTCTAATACAGCGTATGTGCTACACCGAAGTTTACTGCTGATTATGTATGGTGTGTTCGTGTATTGATTATTGACTGCAGAGACATTTCTTTTAGTGAATTTTTTACGAAAAAAAATCACTAATAGAGCTATCGATGCTGAGACCCATATCCAGGGTGAGTTTCAATTTTTATGTATATATATATATATATATATATATATATATATATATATATATATATATATATATATATATATATATATATATAGTTTCATCAAAAAGTTATTAAGTGATTTTGATGAAACCCGGCAATAATCTTTCTTTTATTAACGGCTTGGACAACTTCGTTAGCTAAGCAAATCGGACAAGTTTTTCCGGGAAAATTTTGAGCTTTCTTTCCAAAAAAATTTTAACTTCGATAATTACTAAGGTATTTTGATTCAATCTGGTGGATATATTGCCTAGGGAAATACCTTTTTCCCCTCAGGGCCCGTCCGCGGCCTTGCCGCCCCAATAGCACTGCAACCTTTGATAGATTGTGCATACTCTTAGTCTTACTCAACCCATTTCAAAATCACTGTGCCTTGAACTAGTCTGCACAGCGATTGGTAGGGTGAAGTTTTATATTGCTTTGTCTCCGGTCTAGACTGACCGTAGATCAGTTGTCTTTTGCGGTCCAGAGCTTTACACTCGCACAAGATGTGCTGGGCTGATTCCTCCCCCTTGCCGCAGAGTCTGCATGCGAGGTCCCCTTCGAACCGCCCCATTTTATGCAGGTGTTTCTTGACGGCCATGTGTCCCGTCAAGAGACCTGTGTTTCTGAGCTGTCCTCTGCTAAGATTTAGCAGCTTCACAGCTCTCTTTGAACTGGGTCCGTCAATCAATGACTTCCCATGTCTGAGCCCTGGACAGTCCGCCCAGTACACCTTGTGTTGATTTCTGACCCGGGACTTAATGGCTCCCTTGGCAGTGCTCTTTGTCACGCTCAGAGCCGGTTCTGGTCCCATAAATGGTTCTGCGGACCCTCTCTTCGCGAGACTGTCAGCTTCTTCATTGCCTTTGACCCCGGAGTGACCCGAAACCCAGATGAGGGTTACCTCATTCTGCCAAGCCAGGTCGCTCGTCTCGTCTCGGCACTCACTCACCAGCCAGGAATTTACCCGTGGGGTACTTAGTGCCTTAAGGGCTGCCTGGCTGTCTGTGGCTATGAGGATCCGTTTGTTGGTGTAGCCCATCCTCTTGTTTTCCCTCACACAGTGCAGGATGGCGTACATTTAGGCCTCAAACACCGTTGCATGGGCTCCGAGGAAAATACTATGACTTACCCTCGGTCCTTTCGAGTAAACCCCTGCCCCAGTCCCACGCTCCCCGCCGAATCCGTCCGTGAACCAGACGAGAGCGTCCCGTGGTATGCCCGGCGTCTCCTCCCGCCATGCCTCGTGGTCGGGGATTTCCACTGTAAAGTTGTTTTCCCTGCACATTCGCGGGCTCGCGAAGTCTGACCTCATTTCAAGCATGGACTTCTTCACGATCTCCTGAGTTTTGCAGTAGCGCCTGAAGCCTGGGTTGATCTTCAGTCTACCATTGCAGGCTAGTCTGTATAGTCCTAGTCTGGCTTCCCCCATAATCACTAAGTGTAGGGGGGGGGGCAGATCCAGCAACACCTCCATGGCGGCTGTTAGGGTTGAAGACATGGCCCCTGTTATGCCTAGGCAAGCCATCCTTTGGATCTTGCCTAGTTTTTGTTTGGCACTGGATTGTGTCACCTTAGGCCACCAGACCAGTGCCGCGTATGTTAACGATGGTCTGACCACCTTTGTGTACAGCCAGTGGGCCATACTAGGACTTAGTCCCCACGTTTTTCCATATAGCCGCCTAGTGACGGCTAAGGTCATGACTGCCTTATGCAGTATTTTTCCAATGTGACCATTCCAGGTTAGCTTAGAGTCCAATACGACCCCAAGATATTTTACCTCCCTGGCCATTGGAATGCTCCTACCGTATAGAGTGAGAGTTCTGTGGCTGTCGCACTTCCTCGTCCTCGTAAACGGCACGACGGTTGCTTTCTCGGGGCTCACCAGAGCCCTTGATCAACCGTCCACCCTTCCACCACTTTCAGTACAGTCTGCATGCGCTCCCACACTGCCTGTGTGACTTTTCCTCGAACTATGATGACAATGTCGTCCGCATAGCCCTGTACCTCATACCCTCCTTCCGAGCAGGCCGTCCACGACTAGGCACCAGAGCAAGGGAGACAGAACGCTCCCCTGCGGACACCCCGCCGTGACCTCCCCATCAGAGTCCCTCCCGCAAGTGAGGTGAACACCGCCCTGTCCCTAAGCATGGAACCGATTCACCTGCAGCAGGTCTCCTCTATTCCACGCTCCCGGACAGCTGCCAGAACCGATCCGAACGAGGTGTTGCTAAAGGCCCCCTCTATGTCTAGGAAGGCCCCCAGCGCCACCTCCCTGTTCTCCAGCGTATTCTCCAGTTTCAGCACCAGTTGGTGTAGTGCTGTTTCTGTTGAGAATCCTGCTCTGTATGCATATTGTCCGCAGTGTAGGGAATATGCTTTCAGTACACCGCCCCTAATGTGCCGGTCGAGCAGTTTTTCCACTGTTTTTAGCAAGAAGGACATGAGACTTATTGGCCTTAGGGACTTTGCCTAGTCTGTTGGACGCCCAGGTTTTGGAATGAATACAACCCTGGCCAGTCTCCATGCCCTCGGAATGTACCCCAGAGCCAGTCTGTCCCTGATAATGAGGGTAAGCACCGGCGCCAGTATATCTATCCCCTGTTGGAGCATGATGGGCATTATTCCATCAAATCCTGGCGATTTGTATGGCTTAAAGCTGTTAATGGCCCATCTGATTTTGCTCCAGGTAACCACCTCTTTAGCGACTGTCCAGTCCACTCTAGATGCCCGCCGATAAGGCGCCTCTATTTCTGAGTGTCCCCAGTCCGGAGGTGATTGGTTTATTATGTTACAGCCGGGGATGTGCGTCTGGAGTAAAATTTCCATAGGGAAATGCCTTACTACACACTAAAATTCAACTATCTAGGAATTGAGTTATTCAAATTTGAAGCATTTAATGAAATTCACTGCCATAAAGATTTGCTGCTTCCCGCACTTTATCAACTTTATCTTGTTACATATAAAACGCAACACTAAATAACAAACTCTGTAATCTAGACTGCTGCCAAATAATCGTGGAAAGGGTTTAGGTCTGTGTGTAAATCACGATGAACATTTATTTAAGAAGGTTATTGCTACACACGACATGCCTTTTTTTAGGTATTGCTTTGCAAGCAAACAAAATTAAGATATCTTTGATACAAACCACAGATCAGGACGTTTTGATCACATCATTGCTTGAAAGTTATTGTTCTCGCGGAAAAAGTAATGGAGCCATACTTCCATCAAGAGCCAAAGAGAATAAATTCAGTATTTCAATTATTTTGCATATTCATAAAAATTCGAAAACAAGTCAATTTTTTAGTTAAAAATTACATCCCGCAACGCAAAAGCTTCACGTATACATTCAGTTCCCTTCGAGCGATATTTGCAACCCACAAATTTTGAAATGGAAAGTGGGGGCTTGTGATATCTCATTTGAAATATCTCTTCGTTTTTTGTTGAGAAATGCTATGCTTTTAAAATTAATTTCAAAAATTAACAGTAAAAAAAAGAAATACATCTAATTGACAAACTTCGCTACAACACACTAAAAATAGTGCTGATAATTGAACCATAACTTCCACATCGCTGTGATAACCTATTCTCCTCAGAAAGACATTCTCATAAAGTGAATTTAGGCTTCATGACTTGACCACAAAGAAAATGTTTGTATTCCTGTATCCATAAACTTTTGTAATGTTATGTTACTCGAGATTCGACGAAAAAATGTCAATTTTCACTAAAGCATCCCTCATTTATCGTCTACCCTGAAACGATCTTACCCAAAAACAATTCGAAGCGTTTTCTTGTCGGGTTCTAACTGGAAAGCAATTTGAAGATGATATCTCAATGCGTTCAAAATTTATTGCGCCTACTAGCAGACAGACGTACACGCAAACAGACCGACCGACAGACAAAACTATTACGTTCCAGAATCAAGTTTTCTATATGTTTTAAGAGTTTTTACGCCGTATTGGCAAAAAAAAAATCGAAATTCCTATCACCGACATTCCACCCCCATACATTCAACCCCAAATTTAATTTCACCATAGCATACCAGATGTTTGCAGAAATGTAAAGTTTTGTAATAAACAAACCCTAAAACCTGATATTACTAGAGTTTTAGTGAACAAATATCAATTTTCACCAAATAACCCCCCCATTCATCTCCTACCCCCTGGAGCGACGTTACCAAAAACAAATTTTACGACTATATATCAATTTGTTCTAAATTTATCGTGGATACAAACAGACAGACATACAGACCGACGCACCGACTGACCGACAGATATAAAAAAATTGCGTTCCCAAGCCATGCTTTGACACTTTTTGCGACGTTCAAGCGAAAATTTTTTTTTACATTTTTGTCGCTGATTCCATACTTGTGTGTGTGACGTCAGATTGCACTGGCTGCGGTATGGGATTCAATACTTACACACGTATCAGGACGTGGAAGTAATTCATAACTAATCGCGTCTCATTTTTGATAATGAGAAAGCAAGCCAAAACAATGTCAGTGTCCTTTTTGGGCGATATCAATGAAAAAGAGGACATAAAAAGTTGTCAACATTATTCATAGTTGGCAATGCCAGTTATGTTTTAAACGCATCAGCAACTTTCTGTGTGATTTTAACCGCATGAGAGCAGTGGTCAGTTGTTAACTGCAATTCAGAAACATGGTTTATTTATTAAACATAAATGCATAAAATAACAATTCTACAGATGATTAGTTACAGAGCTAAAACACGATCAGAGATTGAAGTTGCTCGCCTATTTCTAGACTAATTTCCCGATTTGCCGCGTATATCCCACGACAATAAAAAAAAGTGAAAAGCAATTTCGCGATCTTGGACATGTAAGGCAAATACAGAAAAGAACCTTCTAATGCACTGAGTAGCGATACCAAATTGGATATAATGCTCGAGTATGAGGAAAACCCACATAGTTCGAGTCGACGAGCAGACACAACATTGGCCTTGGGCCGTTCGAACATAAGAAAATAAAACGTATCCCTATAAATTGCTACAAACTCGGAAGCTCATGAAAGATGATTTTGATAGAAAACAGTCTTTTTTTGAAGAAATGATGGAAATTTTAGATAACAATATTATCCAAATAGAGCACTGGATGAGAGAAGAACATAAACATTTCCATGAAGAGGTTAAAGTTTGTGCAGGAATAGTTGTAAACTATGTCATTGGTCTCTTGTTGTCTCTCGTTGATGGCAATTTGAATGAAGATAATTATTTAGCACAGTCCCAAAAGAATGTCGTGTCAACTTTGGAAAACTCAGATCCTTATCGAGCAAACCCACAAGTCCAGCGAAAGTAATATGGTTCCAGCACGATGGAGAGCCAGTACATTACCAAACCAATGTCTGGCAGTACCGCGACTTAATATTTCCATGTCGGCGGATAGTGAGGCGAGGTTCGTTAGAATGGCCAGCATGATTGCCCGATTTTACGTAATTAGACTTCTTTTCATCGGGATATATGAAAAGCATGGGATATAGTACTAAACCGCGCGATTTAGCTAACTTAAGAAGAAGAATAACGATTGCGATTAGGTCGGTCACGCCTCAGATGTAGATAAACGTTAGAACTCTTGTATATTTACGATTAGTATGCTGCCAAGAGGTTCAGGGCATGCATCTCTTACATTAAGTTGTGTTTTTAATTTGTTTTTATTATCAAAAACGAAACGCGATTAATTTTTAGTGTATTGTAGCAAAGTTCATCAATCAGAAGAATTTCTTTTTTTTGCTTTTAATTTTTGCTATAAAGTTAAAAAACATAGCGTCTGTAAACAAAGAATGAAGATATCTTTCAAATGATGATCACGGATCCCTACGTAGTACTTAAAAATTTGGGCGTTGCAACTGTCAGTCGAAGGGGGTTGAATGTAGGGGTGAAGTTTTCACGTCCCAGGTTGTCATTTTTCATTCTAAAACTGGCGTTTTTTCGGGATTTTTTAAAAATATGCACAATAATTGATATACTGAATTTATTCCATTTGAGTGTTCCAGGCTGTATAATTTAGTCCTAGTCGCATTATCTATTTCACGTACTTCCACAACTATTAGAGGATGTGATATTCGGAGAGATATATGATTCCACCGCAACCGGGCGCCGTCACATAATAACCGGAACAATATAAGTCTCCTATATCGCTTATATCACCAAAAAAGGATCTAGACAGGCTCAACTGTCCAGCTTGCTTGGCTGATATGATCCCACCCGATTTAACCTTGTGGGTCATATTAGAACCGGTGTGTATAAAAAGCCACCTACATTTAGAGAATAAAAGTGACAGAACAAATTCTATATAAAGTTCCTCTATTTCCTTCCAATACTTTGGAGTTAGTAAGTAGGTATGTTGATAATAAGGCTATTTTAAGCGTCAGAAAATAAGGCGATAATTTTAAACATTCCTTCTGAACTGAATGCAACGACTTATATGTTGCTCCGTCAGAAATTTTAAAGATATGAAAGTTATATTTTGTTTAAAATGTTTTCTCTAAGAATATCCGGCAAATTTTTCGGTGTACCTTGTGAAGTTTGCATACTAAAACAATTAGGAACTGTATCTGCGATATTTAATTAACGAGATCCAGATAACAAAAACTAGAGATACCACTGTTAATGAAGTCTTATAGGAGAGCTTTAGACACATTGACCCCAAGTTAAAGGTGGTAATTCCTAAAAAAGAAATGCGTTCTAAGAGAAACTGTAAAGGAGAAGATTCACTTAAATAATACTCTTAATTTTACAATAACAATATGATTTTTTATTCTGTTGGAGAAACATAATTGGTACGCCCCTGTCTATTTACTTTCATTCGGTTGCACTATCATTTAAGTTTCTACCTGGAATGATTTATCTCTGGATTTCACAATCCTTTCCAATTTGCTGGTAATCTTTACCCTCTAGACGTCTGTATCGCATTAGGTTTACGCATGAACAATGCCATACAAAGAATACTTATATACCGTTAGGTTCATCATTGTAAATAGCTTGAGCTGTTTTTGACGTATTAAGATGCACCCAGTGGATTTTCTTCACTAGGAATAATGTTTCTACCTAGTTGGCCATTCTGTATTACTGACATTATGTTATGTCAACTACGTCACCTAGCGTTACGCGAAAGCTCGATAAAAGCAACCCTTTCGCAAGGTACAAGTCAGTTCTACGCCAGATCTTATCTTGTTCGCTACTTCTTCTCTCCTTGGAACCCTGAGTTCAAAATCTTCCACTTAAACATCGCTCGTGTGTTTACTAGTTCAATTCTACATTGCCGTTCTACAACGAATCTCATCTTCATTGCTTTTTGGGACTTATAAGATCCCGATCTTCTACCTAAACATCGCTAGTGTGATTACGCCACTTCAGTTCAGGCTCCAATCTTCCTACAGAAATTCCGTTCGTACAATATTACAGTGAAAAGTCAGTGTTTTCTTCGAAATTAGAAAGTATACGCACACTTAAATGCTATAGCAAGTAGCTAATAAGATTGTTAAATCTCCTGAATAACCCATTAAATCAAGTGTAAAACCGCAAACTGTAAATAAATGTCCAAAGTGTATATAGTAACAATACAACATATATAAATATAAAAAAGTATATTATTGAAATCTTCTGGAATCCAGTGCACCTAGAGTTATAAATACAGTCCACATCTTCAAAATATTCTTCTTCCAAAGCTAATTAGCAAAGCCGACTAGTTAGCGAGGGTAGGATCAATCCACCTGCAAAACATTGGGGAAAGATAACAAGCTCTTTCTCCCCCATATTCAACCCATTTTTACACTGTTATTTTACCATGCAATAGACACAAATAATAACATATGGCAATATATTGTACTAAGAAAAGGTACGGCACTGAGTTACTTAATAACTTAATCCTAATTAGGAACATTAACCACATATGTGACTGATTTTTGAAGACAAGTAAAATGATTCTCAAAATAAAATAATAGGTCTCTCTTAATTTGCAATTGTAAGTTACACCTAAGTAAAGTTTTGTGGCCGCTAACTATGTTCCTTTATTATTCTGCTGTAGTTTTAAAACACTATATACAATCTTAAATGAAAAAAGTCTAGACGCAGCAAGTGCGTTATGGTAATGTTTTTAATATCAAACGTATTTCTTTGATGAAAGCAAACATCAAACTTGGTTGCCTATATTGTAGAAACAATGTATCATATTTTATCGAAATAACTTTATTGTTTGAAAATATATAAACATTTTTCAAAAGTCTGGATGCAGCAAGTGTGCTATGGAAGTGAATTACCATAAAAATGTTTTTAATTGCAAATGCGAGCAGGTAGGTAGTAAAAACAATGTACTATATTTTATCAAAATTACTTATGGTTTGTGAATATACAAAAATTTTCCGAAAATAAACTTAAATGTTGGTTTCCTAGCCAGCAAAGCTTACGTTAATAGCAAATAGAGTTATTGAAATTGAAGGATTTAATGATAATTCGCTGCCAAAACGCACTTACTGCGGCCAGATTTTTTTCTTATAAACGCATCGTATTTCGATAAAAAATGCAAAAATGCACTGACGAATTTGTTCTACGAAAATTAGCGAAAAAGTATAGACCGTTGAACCATAAACTTCACTAAACCTACAGCGAAAGCTTCAATTTAACTAAACCGACAGCCAAAGCATCAGAGAAAGGGTATATTTGAAATGAATTTTCAGTAAATATTTCAGTAAAATGAACGGCAATGACGGTTGAATCTGAAACTTAAGGGTTCGCACAACACTCTTCTTGCAACATTTTCTTTTCACAATCCGTATTTGTTTCACGTTCTTTGCCTAAACATTGCCAATTTTGATGTTTCAAATTGCGAGTTTGACGTTTTGAGAAAAATTCCAAAATTCGGTTCTTTAACTGCCTATAACTTCTATGTCTTTAAAGCTAGAGAACTAATTTTGGCACAGGGTTCACTATTTATAATACAAACACGCGTACCAAATTTGGTTGCCCTTTTCGGTTGCTCTTACTTTGTTATTTCCGGAGATATAATTTATTTATTTTTTTAGAAAGAAAACACAAAATTTTCCGGGGAAACCTGGTCGGGTGTTCCTGGCTAACGAACTTATCCAAGCCACTCACCAAATTTGATCAAGATCGGTCCATTATTTTTTGAGTTATCGGTCGGATATATATATATATATATATATATATATATATATATATATATATATATATATATATATATATATATATATATATATATATATATATAAACACAGATCTCCTCATTAGAGATTTTTTTTAATTCGCTAAAACAAGAACTTGGATTGGACAAATTTTAACAGAAAAGTTTCTTTAATTTTTAAGACAAATAATTTTAATACCAACACAAACGCACAATGATACAGTTTGATTGTTTCAAATCAAATTACTCGAAAGTTTCTCTTCAAACTGAAAATATAATTTCATAGACGTCAACGCTGCTAATTAATCTAAAAAAGCCAAGTGGTTTCCTATCCATAAATTTCACTCCCAACTGTAATGTTTTAAACAAAGCGTAAATCCTCTGTGGATATCTGCGGTAAAAGCCTTGCTTAGGCTTGAATTTTTAACCGAAATTGTAAACCAAGCTATTTTGGTTTCAACTTTTCACCAATCTCCAAAGCCTTATCCACGAAACATATCTTTTTTTAGTTCTTTGCGTAATAAGAGTTGTGGGTGCACTTGACACATTATTTTTTTAACTAGACGTATTGACACCAGTGCATACGGTATAGTATTGACTATAATGCACTAGGTTAGACAACATTGCGTCAATTGTCCTCTGGAAGTCGACAGAACACCATTTGACATGTTGTTCACTCAATAACAATAAATTAATTTGTTTACGATCTTGAAATAAGGGCATTTGAGCTTATGGACTTATTTATTTTAAAAGCACTATATTTCTGATACACGTACTACTGTATTAGTACAGGCAACAGAGGAAGGAGCCCGTTACTCTTGTCCATAATGCATTAAACTACAGGAGTTATTTTTTTTTGATAGATAGGTTCAGAATGACGTACTGAATGTAAAAACACAAAATCCTCACAAATTAGGAGGGCGGAAGTGCCGCCATTTTGAGAAAAACCGTTTCGGCGTATATCTCCGTAACCGTGCACTTTAGGCTAAAAATTGTAATGACCTTTATTGTGGATAATTGCATTTCTCATCTTTTTTGTTACATTTCTTTGTATCACTCACCGTTTACATCTTATACGACTATTATCATTCATTTATTGACCAAATTTGGTTGCCCTTACTTTGTTATTTCAGGAGATATGATTTTTTTTCGAAAGAAGATACAAAATTTTCCGGGAAAACGTAGGCCGATTTTCCTGAATAACAAACTTGTCCAAGCCACTTGCAAAATAAAGGTATTGTTGCGTTTCCTCCGGGTTCTGGATAAGTGAGACTTTAAATTTTAACAAAACAACTTTATTTACACTCTGAATATGGATACAATAAAATTTCTAGAATGTCTCTCACAAAACACTTAATTTACTGGCCTTACAATTACTAATCCGCACACAAGTTACTATACTGGAACTACAGTCTAACACTTTACACTGATTACTGCTTCTTCAAGTCACTTCAACATTCTGTAACTGAACTCAACTGTACTGAACTGAACTGAACTGCCGGGGCTGGTTTGCTTTCGCCTTTATATACCTGTCGTTCCTCCTACCTCGTTTCTGGAGCGTTCCATTCCAGAATGTTCCAGTACCTTCTATTGCTAGAAGGTTCCGTGAATACAGATCGGCCGCGTGTGTATACAGAGGGATGTATATACAGGTGATCCAAATGTGGTCATCACTCCTGTGTTACACAAGAGGTGTTTCTCGTACTATAAGATCTCTTTGCGTATACAGGCTGTAAGGGTTCTCTGCGTATACAGGGTGTATATACAGGGTGTTCGTAATGCGCAGACCTCAGTTATCCGTTCCGACGGGGTATAAGTTGGTAACTTCGTTATTTTTGGTCCTAGAGGGTTGAGACTTCGCCTGTGGGGGGTCACCCCAGGCACCCCCAGGGGGTGGGGGGGATGGTGTGTTGCCAGATTGTGCAAAAATTCCCAGATGTTGGGGAAGTTCTGGATATGTGGCAACACCGCACCTACATCTATTAAAGTGCTTTGTAACAGTATTCACCAAATTTAATCAAAATCGGCCCATTATATATATATATATATATATATATATATATATATATATATATATATATATATATATATATATATATATATATATATATAAATTGAAACTGACCCCGGATAGGTGTTTTAGGGGGCATAATTAGTGCACATTTGAATTATTTTTTTTTTTTAATCAAAAGTCGGGGTGTCCTCATCAGTAAATTTTTTTAAAGAAAATTCACTAATATTAATTTGAGAAAAAAAAGTTTTCAGTAAAAGTTGTAGAAAATTTGTCGATTGAAAAATTAAGTTATAAGCATTTTATTTTTTAAACAATTACTAACAGATATAGGTAAAAAAGTCAATAAATGAATGCTAATAGTCGTATAAGTTGTAAACGGTGAGTGATACAAAAAAACTGTTGAACAAAAAAGATGAGAAATGCAATTGTCCACAATAAAGGTCATTACCATTTTTGGCCTAAAGTGCACGGTTACGGAGATATAGGCCGAAACGGTTTTTCTCAAAATGGCGGCACTTCCGCACTCCTAATTTGTAACTCAATGGGAATTTCCTTTTTTGCTTTTCTAAGTGTTCACACATATGTAATTTGTCTCTTTCTTAGATGCTCCACTAACTCTAAAGATGAAAACCAATAATCTCCAGTGACATTACGATTGGTGTGTATTTCAAGCATATATATATATATATATATATATATATATATATATATATATATATATATATATATATATATATATATATATATATATATATATATATATATATATGATAGTTACTTCATTTAGGTACTCAAAAACACGAGCGTTGCAATGTTTTATCGAAATGTTTCGCTATTTTCTATATTTTTAGTGAATTTTTGTAGAAAAAAATCACTAATGGGGAGATCCCGACTTTTGAATCTTGAAAAAATTTTTTGCAAATGAGCGCAAACTAGGACCCCTAAAACCCATATCCGGTGTCAGTTTCAATTTTTATATGTTTATATATATATATATATATATATATATATATATATATATATATATATATATATATATATATATATATATATATATATATATATATATATATATATATATATTCGTAGCACACGGATAACTCAAAAAATAATAGGACGAGGTTTTCCGGAAAAATTTTGAGTTTTCATTCGAAAAAAAATTTTTTCTCAAAAAATAAAAAAAGATATGATAACCAAATTTGGTAGGTAGGTTTATGATATAAAAAGTAAACTATACACCAAAATTTAAATTTTTATATTACAAGAAAAAAAGTTATAAAATATTTTGTGCCAGATCATTTCTATGAAAATTCACTACCAGAACGCACTTGCTGCGTCCAGGGTTTTTAATTGCTTGTGTAATCGTCATATACCTTTGTATCGGAAATACAAATTATTTTGTTGCAAAATATATATTTTTATTATAACATTTTGAAAAACATCCGATGTGTAATATCTATTTGATATTTACTTCATAACAATCATGGATCACTAAATATATAATTTATGATAAATTTAGTTTACTCATAAACTTCCATTTACCTCTACATGAACCAAGATGGCTTTACGAAATGATACGTGTATGTGATTTGAAAATTCAAAAATGCAGTATACAGGTGTTCAAAACAATTATTATAATTCAGTGATCATAGGTGCTACAAACAGAATATGTCCACCAAATCTTTAGAATATGGGGCTGCACTCGTACATTCAAATATATTTTTCAAACTACATAAAGGATGTTAATAATGTGCAGACATATTTTGGAAAATTGAATGATGCAGAACTTGTTTTTTTTCAAATGGAAGAGACTATATATTTTCATATTTTCAGAATTTATGTTGTACCTATGTATGTACATATCAAAAACAATTACCTTCCTTGCAAATAAAAATTACAGTTAATATCCTGTTTTCATGAATTTTAAAGGGAGCCAGAATTTTTAAAAGTAGATATTATTACCTGGGTCAAAGTTTAGTATGATAAGTGCCTGTGGCACTTCAAGCTTGAATCGTTAGTCTATTTCAGAAACAACTTTCTGCATGTGTATCCTTAGATACAAACTTACGTGAAACAAGGATCCTCTCTGAAATCTACTTTAAACTTCAAAGAGAAAAGTTAATCAATACTTGTTTTCAACCAGATATTCACAAACAATGGTTAGAAGGCAGGTTTTTAAAGTTAACGTTGAGGCATTTTTTAAATGTAGGGAGATCAACAGCGTACTTTATGGAGTACTGGAATATAATAATAGCGAAACTCTTGAGATTATACCATCTATATCAGTTACCATTTTTCACCAAGCTACGACATAATCGATAATTATTAGGCAAACAATCTGAAATATGGTTGAAAAATATAAAAAAAGAATTTGTTATGTTCAGCACGTATATTTTTTGTAAGGTTGTAGCAAATTTTCGTTAGAGAAATTTACTTCTAAAGAGATAATTTAGTTCAATCGTATGTTGTGCAAAATATAAAGGCACTAATACGAGTTTTACATTTTTTTACAAAATTACAACATTTTTCTGTTCAAACGTCTATTTATGTAAGGTCGTTTACGTCACTAGTTCGCTAGACTTTTAAGTGTGTGGAGTACATTTGTTTCCTAAGTCAACTATGTTAGTTTAACTAGAATACCATGTATATTTTTTAATTTTCAGAAGGTATGCGTTATCTTAAGTAGACTTTTATCCGGTTTTCAGATATCTAAGTTTTACTGTTTTTGAGACAGTTTGACTTAAAAAGTCGGGACACAGCAAGTGGGTTATAGTAGCGAGTTTTCATGTTTTGGACAAATAAACCATAGGTAAACAGAAGTATGCAAGAATAGAAGTCGTACGGACAAAAGTCAATAGATTTATTTGTTAAGTATGAGCTTCTTGAAGAAGCTGCGATTCTAATAAAATTGATAGTGTCATTACATTACATCACTAACTAAAATTGTGCCTCTGACATACACACACAAGCAAAATCTTATTTGCAGATACATATATCTACCTGTTGGTTAAGTATTTGAAGAACCGCAAAATCTAGCAAATGAAAATATGGCAAAAAACCTTCTGAGCCTACTGTCCATTGATTTAAGATAATTTCATAATGTCGGAGCTTCCGAAAGCGGTAGTGGACTTTTCCTTTACGTGATAGTAAAGGATTTTTTCACGTCCGAGGAGGTACGACCCCTTACATCAAGGGTGAAGTCCCAACGGACGTTTCCTGTTCTAGTGTATGAGTCGATTTCCCTTATAAACAAAAATGATGATGGCTCCTCCTTGTACAAAAGATTCCGGAGATAAAATACCCCTACATTCGGATCTCCGGGATAGGGGCGTGCAGGGGGCGCCGGCATCAAGATTAAACACATCCTTCTCGAATATATATGGCCTAAATTATAACCTGAACTTTGTCCACCATTTCCTCCAGGCTAATAGGCCAGAACTCACCGAAACTCAAATCAATGCCAAAACAGCCACTAATCACCTTAAATTCCCGAGGCATTAGCTCCTTACTTCCTTTAGATTGCATGGAGGCGTGCACCAGGCTCCCCGATTTAAAAGCTGGAAGAAAATACATACTTTGAATGTAACTCTCTCTCTCTCTCTCTCTCTCAGGGCTGCAACTAAATTCATCTGTTGCATTTACCGGTCACTGACAATAGCTTTGTCCAGGTCTTCGACTACCTTTCTGAAGAAAACGACCATCTGATTTCTGCATATCCTTCCTCCAAGTTCACTATTCTTGAGGACTTCAATGTCCATAATAAGGAATGGCCAGGATCTTCAAAAACCGATCTACAAGGGAGAGCAGCAGAGGCCTTTGCAGTCAGCAATTCTTTAGCCAATATGGTTCAGCAACCTACTTACTTTCCTCGCATCCCAACACATAGCTCAAATCCCTTGGATCTCCTTCTAACTACAAATCTTGAATGCTATAAGACATCGGTCACCGCCTCCCTTGGTCGCTCAGACCACGTCATGGTCACTGCTTCACACAGTCATCACACCCACGTATCGTTTGGCACTACAACTCCGCGAACTGGGACGAAATGCAGGATTACTTTACCTCATTTCCATGGGCGTCTGTCTGCTTCCTTCATCCTGACCCCTCTGATATCTCACAAAACGCCACTAAAATTATCCAAGCTGGCATGAAATTATTTATTCCACGTACACAGAAAACCTTTTCAGCCACTCAAAAGCCCTGGTTCTCTAAATCCTGTGACAAGGCCAGACTTGAAAAGGTCAAAGCTCACAAAACGATTCTACCCAATCCCAGCCAAGAAAACCGTCAATCATTTAACGACGTAAGAAACCGCTATGTCCGCGTTCTTTCTGAGGCAAAAAACTCGTTTAATAACCACATCAAATTGAACGTCGAACTAGCCGAGTTTTTAACGACATAAATCCACATTGCCAAATTCCCGAAGATGAAATAAGTGGGTAAACAGAAGAGGTTCGTTGGCCAGGAAAATCGGACTAGTTTTTTCAAAAACATTTGAAGTTTATTTTGGGAAAAAATTTTTACTCTTTTAAACAACAAAATTATTTTGATAAAGTGTGGTACATTGTTTCTACTATATATGTAGGTTGTACTGGTAACCAAATTTGATGCCTGCTTTCATTAGAAAAAGACATATTTGCCATTAAAAATATTTTAATAAAAATTCACTACCATAACGCACTTGCTGCATCCAGACTTTTTAATTTGTATCTATAAAGATGATGAAACTAGGTTGATAAACCTGAGTCACGTGTTGCCTTCATAGAAAACGTGCCAAAGTTACATTTCTAGACTAATTGAAAATTAAGTTATTATAATCTGAATATTATTTAAAAATTCGATAACATAGCGCCTCCGGAATCTTCAAGTAACTGGCTGCGTTTGAATTTTCCGGCCTAGTTAACTGGTACATGGTACAGAAATCATATAGAATCAGTTTTTCTTGATGTATCGATTCATAAAATAAATACTCGCAGAATGCTGTTTTATAAGGTCATTCCTAGGACGAACGAGTTTTGTTCTCCCCAGGCTTATGAATACTGGATATATAATTAACAAAAACCGAATTATCGTATATCTCTCGCGGGAGCTATAACTCACCAGGTAGTAATTTTAGGCTCTGCCCATATGAACCTTTAAACGTGCGAACAATTAACCCTAAAAGTTTTCAACATTATTATGGGGACAAGCTGAAGCAGATAAAAACACTTGATAACCTAACAGTTTAAAAGCTTAGGCGTTTGTCTTGCTGAAAAATGAAATTAACTTCGCTCTGCGTTAACTCCCAACATCTATTTGCAACTTTTAATATAGTGTTTTTAAGTATATTCCAAAATTATGGAGCACAGTTAATATACAGGGTGTTTCAAAAATGATGGTCTATGTTACAGGTGCACATTCAACACAAAAAATAAGACTATCCTTTCATATAAACATGGGTTCGCAAATGCTTAGTTTTTTAAACACAGCGTGTTAAAGTTATTTGTTTTTGACAGTTTTTCATGAATAAGTCTGACTCAAATTAAAATTTTGACGCGAAAATTGGCATGCGGGGGTTTTCGAGGGCAAGAAATTGAAATATGTTATTGTTAATAACACTGCTGGCAGAGGGCGCCACCTGTAAGACATGGCTTGCATTCAATTGGATATAATGTTTTTGACACCCAGTAATATCGACCTACCGTATAGCTGCATTGCAGCCCTTATAAATTATAAGCAAAAAATGTGTACTTGATTTAAATCTCTCAGACACACCATTTTCGAGATATTTCAATTTTTGTATTTCGATGTCGCTCAAAAATTAATTCTGCGACAAATCATAGGAATACATTTTTTTCACCTTTTAATTGCTATCGGTATGTATAAACTTAATTTTCTTATTCTCGAGTTAAAAAATAAAATCTTACCAGAAAAAAGAACTGACAAGACACGATCATGAAGATAAAATAAAAAGCTCATGATAACAAACTTTGAACAAACCATTTAACAAAGTGGTTTCCATCGTTACGGGACTTGACTTTTGCGTTTTCGTCGTGACATTTGACTTTTACGTTTGAGACTACTCACTATTTTTAAGTAATGAATTGTACTGTCCGTAATTTTTCTACTTAAATATGGAAGTCTTTACCAACAATGAACTCACAGACATGCATGTTATGTATTCACGGGCTTTTGGTAACTGTTATGAGGCGAAACGACTGTATGAAGAAGCCTTCCCAAATCGGGGAATTCCAGACAGAAGGATGTTTCAACGGATTGACATCCGTCTGTGAGAAACAGGTACATACTTACATTATCCAATACATCGATCTGTCTCTTTCGAATATATTTTTTTTTACCAGGTACCCTTAATAAATTTACTGCTGATCGAGGCAGACCACGAAGTGCACGAAATCCTGATTTTGAAGAGGCTGTTCTGGATGAAATTGAACAAAATCCTAAAATAAGTACTAGGGAAATGGCCACTCGTCTGGGAGCATCCAATGCAACGATATGGCGAGTTCTTCACGAGCAACAATTGCGTCCATATCACATCCAACGTGTGCAGGCACTATCGCCTGGCAGAGATTTTATATCTCGCCTACAATTTTGCCAATGGTTTCTTCCACATAATAATGTAGATAACTTGTTGAATTGTGTATTTTTTACTGACGAGTCTGGATTTAGGCGCGACGGGATCGTCAATTTTCGTAACAGCCATATTTGGGATGACGAAAATCCCCACGCAGTTTTTGAAAGGCATCATCAACAGCAATTTTCCTTAAATGTATGGGCTAGAATTGTAAGGTGTAATTTGATGGGACGATTTTTTTTACCACACAAGCTTAATGCCACAACTTATCTTAAATTCCTGCAAAACCAACTAAATGGGTTATTAGAAAATGTACCTCTTGACATAGGACTTAACCTGTGGTTTATGCATGACGGAGCTCCCCCCCCCCACATTTTGCCCTAAATATCACAAATTACCTAAGCAATACTTTTGGACGCAGATGGATCGGACGTAGTGGACCTCAGCCATGGTTCGCCGGCTCTATCTCTCTATCCCCTGATTTAAATCCTATGGACTTTTATTTATGGGGGGCATCTCAAAAGTATTGTTTATGAAGCAAATGTTGAAAATGTTGTGGATCTGCAGCGAAGAATTGTACTTGGATGCGAACAAATTAGAAATACACCAGAAATATTTCACAGAGTACGACGTTGTATGCTACGCAGAATACGAAAGTGTATTGAAGTGGAGGGTGGCCATTTTGAACATTTATTGTGGTCAGCTATCACAAAATGTTATAAACTTTTTTATTTGTTGTTTTATTTGTTGTTAAAATTTGCAGACAATACAATTAATTACTTGAGAAAAATCAATTTTTGAACGACATCGACATACAAAAATTGAAATGTCTCAAAAATGGTGTGTCTGACAGATTTGGATCAAATATACATTTTTTGCTTACAATTGATAAGGGCTGCAATGTAGCTATACGGTAGGTCGATATTACTGGGTGTCAAAAAATTATAACCAATTGAATGCAAGCATAGTCTTACAGGTGGCGCCCTTTACCAGCAGTGTTATTAATAATAACATATTTAAATTTCCTGCCCTCAAAAAACCACGCATGCCAACTTTCATGCCAAAATTTTAATTTGACTCAGACTTATTCCTGAGAAACTGACAAAAACAAATAACTTTAACACGCTGTATTTAAAAAACTAAGCATTAGCGGACCCATGTTTATATGAAAAAATAATCTATGGAGTTGATGGTTTTTACCTATAACTTTTAGCGAATTTTCTTAGAAAAAAAATTGCTATCGAGGAGAACGCGTATACAGAATTTTCAAAAGATTTCTTTAAAAGAGTGATAACTAGACCCATTAGATCCCTAATCCGGGGTCAATATAAGTTATTTATATTTAGGTACATAAGGTGTGGCGTATTTCTATGGCAAAGATTAATAATACCGTTGTTAAACAGGATACGAGAAAAAAAATTATACATTAATTACAGAGTTTCTTAAACTGCATGTTATAAAATCCTGTTGACAATCACAGGCGGGTCATAAGTCGTTGATGATACAATGTAATGTTTCCTTTTAGTGAATTTCCTTTTAAAAAATAGGGACGCAGCGAGTGCGTTATGGTAGAGAATTTTTATTAAATGCTTAAAATTTGAATAGCTCAATTTGCTGTTAACCTATAAGGTTCGTAGGGAGGGTAGGTCAGGAAACTAGTTTCGAACACTTGTTTATTTTAGAACTTTTTTTTTTGTATTTTCAAACAATAAAGTTATTTAGATTATATATGGTACATTGTTTCTACTTTATAGGTTATACTGGTAACCAAATTTGAGGCCTGCTTTCTTTAAAAAAAACACATATTTGCTATTTAAAACATTTTGATGAAAATTCACTATTATAACGCACATGCTGCGTCCAGACCTTTTTAAATAGAACTTCTCTTATAATAATGCATTTTTTGATTTTCAATAGAACTATGATGCATGTTTGTGAGAAAAAATGTATATCGTTTATCGCTTTCCAATTATTTCAATTGGCAATTTTCACAATTCTGGCACATTAAAAATTATGGTACAGCGTTTTTACCAATAGATGACGCACACAGAGCGGTTTGGTTTACAGTATTTGTCCAGAAAATCAAGGGCGCTCTAAAATTGTGGCTGAATAAAAAAATACAACCTACGTAACTCAATTGTATCAAATGTAACAGCCTGTAGTTTGTGTTTCAGAAGTAAAGGGTAATTGCATATCTTGATCGATGTAGGGATTATTTTTTTTCTACTTTTATATTCAATTATAATACTTAACTGATCACATTATGTGATTATTAGCATTAGAATATTTAACTTAACTTTGGTACGAAAAAGGTAAGAAATAATCAATATTATAGGTTTACATGTCTATATGTTTACATTTTTATAATATACTAGCTGTTCCCCGCGACTTCGTTCTCGTATAATTCAATTACAATAATAATAACCACATTTTCAGGCTGTATAGGCCTAGCATAGTCATAAATACCTTACAAACTGACTTGCATATACAAATTAAGCCCAAAACCACGGTTAATACTGCAGAAGAAGAAACTCAAAATTTCAAGTCAGTAATTAGAGTTGAAGAAAAATATTTAAAAAACTTAGATATTTTTTTATAATATTTCTTTATACAGTGTGTCCCAAAGTGGATGGGAATGTATTGCTTTCTCAGTTATTATTAGAGATAGAGAGACGGTTAAATTAGCAATGTTTTGTAGCATTTAATGTTCGTTTCAAATATGACCTGTATTTTGCCCTGCCTCTTTTCGTTTTCAAGTTATTTTGAAAAAAACAAAATTTGACGATATTTTTTTTCTTCAATATCAAAGTAGGCGTTGATATGACATGTCTAAGACTTGCACATTATCAGAACACTTTTTACAGAGTTATCTTTTTGTGCTATTCTCAACTATGGATTGTCATTTGTTTTTGAGCTACAGGTATCAACGTTTATTTTGATTATGGCAGCCATATTGGATTTTTTTCTCATGTGATAGCCTGTAAAAAGAGCTTTTCAATGATGTACAACTTGCTTGAGAAATTATGTAAATGCACTGACAATTTTGAGAAAAACCGTTTTTAGGATAGTAGGCTATGAAATCCAATACCAGAAAACAAATTACAAAAAAAAGTGTCCAAAAAGCAGTAGGCCATGGAGTCTAACAATAAACTTCTACTTTTAACATCATTTTTCGTAATGATTCACTATAAAAAAAATAGAAACTTTGAGCACACCAATGAATCGGCCCATTATTACAAATGATATTTTACATTACATTATCCTAAAAAATTGGTATAATTTAATTAAATAGGTAAACCTAGTAGATAACTAAATTGACTAACAGAACTCAATAAATAGCAGATTAATGATTTACGAAGACGCCTTTGAAAATGATTTGATTTTTAAACGTAAGTCAACTGAAAAACTACAGAAGAAAGGTTGCTATGAATATAATACTACCGCGACAATCAAGAATACTGTCATTGTTAATTATCTGACCAATTTGAGGTGTATTTAACACATTGTTTAAAACTTTGCACCAAATAGTTTGTCTCCTGTTTATTTTAAATATTATTCAACAATATGTTCAGTAATGAGAAATATTTTGACATGTTGCCTATGGTCTCCATCCCCAGGGGAGCCATTAAGTCCTGGGTCAGAAACCAACACAAGGTGTACTGGGCGGACTGTCCAGGGCTCAGACATGGGAAGTCAATAATTGACGGACCCAGTTCAAAGAGAGCTGTGGAGCTGCTAAACCTTAGCAGAGGACAGCTCAGAAACACAACAGGTCTCTTGACGGGACACATGGCCGTCAAGAAACACCTACATAAAATGGGGCGGTTCGAAGGGGACCTCGCATGCAGACTCTGCGGCGAGGGGGAGGAATCAGCCCAGCACATCTTGTGCGAGTGTATAGCTCTGGACCGGAAAAGACAACTGATCTACGGTCACTCTAGACCGGAGACAGAGCAATATAAAACTTCACCCTACCAATCGCTGTGCAGACTAGTTCAAGGCACAGTGATTTTGGAATGGGTGGAGTAAGACTAGGGGTATGCACAATCAACCAAGGGTTGCGGTGCTATCGGGGCGGCAAGGCCGCGGACGAGCCCTGAGGGAACAAAAAAAAAAAAAAATGGTCTCCATCCGATCGAGACCGGTTAGGGAGGATGTTTGCATTTGCCCTACTGCAAACAAGCAGTATTAGGTCGGCGCAGGGTGATGGCCTGCGTCGACCCCCACAGAATCTCGAATATCCCAACGGAAATTTTTGTTCCCACAGTCATAGATTTTTGTGATCCTGCAGATTTGTTGGCAGTTGCGACGCTGGCTGTACCGTCTACGTCGCGTCGCTGCGGATAGCGATAAATACACTATTGGCTGCAGTGCATCTACCGGCCAGACGTTAAGGTGTGTCGAGAGGAGTTTATAAAGGAATAAGGTAATTTGGAATAGAGGACATTGGCAGGAGATAAGACAGGTAAGTTGGACAGCGCACAGTTGGGGTGGCTGGCTGCACCATCTACGTCGGTACGAGTAGCGGTTTGCATACTGCTGGCAACAGTGCACCTACTGGCCAGACGGCATTATTATTATTATTATCGATTGATGCACTTTTTTCAGGTTTGCAGGTCGTACTACGGCTTGTGACGAAGCATCCAGCATGTAAATATAACCGTTTTCTATTTCATGGTATGGAGTATAGTTTGGTTTAGCATGCAGAATTTTTTTTAATCTACGTGCAGTTATCTGTTATTTTGTTCCTTACTATCCTACAGGTGTCTAAAATCACACGCTTTTACAGGAGAAATACCCTGTCTTTGGGTATCTTCAGGTCTTCTAAGACAGCATTCATGTATAGAGGAACTTCTTCCGTTGCACCGATGATACTTGGTACGATGTTTACCGTCTTGACGTCCCATATAGTTTTCAGCTCTCTCGCAAGGTCTAAGTATTTGGCGATTTTCTCCCTTTTTGGACTCTCCATGTTTTTCACATGTGGCACAGCTATGTCAATTATGATCACATATTTTTTTTAATTTGTCCCAGTAAATAGTTTGTGTTCCTGTTTGCACTATATTAGGATAGGTGTATTGAAAGCGTGGTACTTCTATATTCTGAGGCTCTATAGTGTGTCTCTCAGTATACATATTTGCGGCCAATGCTTGGCACCTGCTTGTGACATGTTCAATTGTTTCCTCAGCCTGATTGCATATGCGGAATGTGTCTTCTGTGTTATTCTTCTTGACCACGTACTTCAAGTAACTTCTTGTCGGTACCATGCGATCTTGTATCGCAAAAATCGATCCTTATTATTATTATTTTTATTAATAATAATAATATTATTATTATTATCCACTTTAGCCTGAAGGGTTTCACACTTCCTCAAAGGGGAACATTCACTCATCCCAGGTTTCTCAGATACTAAAGGGACTGAGCTCAGATGGAGCCCTTTCCAAGTTATTGGGCCCTGAATGACAACGCGACACATTCTCGTTTCCCAGGAATCTCCACAGGGCGTGCATAGTTGCAAGTATTACCGCCTTCTGCATAACCTTATAAAAAAGCTCTCCAAGACCCAGTCCCTTATTTTTTTTCTCGAAGATTCTTAGGAACCACACCAGTTGACGACATGTCTATTGGAATCACTCGGACACTATCTGCCCTCCACTGTCTCTTTACTTGTATCTCGAGGTCTCTGTAGTTAATCATCTTCTCACTGTACTTTATCTCTAGATTATAAATATTTGGAATGGCCCCATCAATCAGCGTCACTTGGTTGCATGACTTATCAACTATTATTATATCTGGCCTGTTGTGGGCAACTCGCTGGTCTGTTAGTACGGTCCGATCCCAGTACAACATGTATCCTGAGTTCTCTAGAACAAGCTCAGGAGTGTATAGTAGGGCACCTTACTAAGATTTAAAGGTCTCAGTTTCAGAGCCAGTTCTTGATGAAGTATTTTAGCAACTGCGCCGTGCCTCTCTTTATACAAACGATTATCCTCATGTGACGTGCTAGATGGTCTCTGATGACTGACACCCAAATCTACATTTGTCATCTTGGACCGAATTATCTCCAACTATATACTTTAGGTAGTTTCTTGTTGGGACGGCCTGATCTTGTATGGCCAACAAAAACCCTTCTGTCTCTGGAAACATCTGTTCGGACAACAACCTGTAGTTCGACGCCAATTTGTAGACATGTGCCTGGGAGATCTCATTCAGACATCGCTCGTGGAGAAGCTTCTGCATTTAAGGTTGCAGCTTGTCCTGATCAGTCCGATGGTAACTTTGTATTTCATTTTCTTTTAATTGTAGCGGTGCCTCCCATATAGCACGGTGTAGTTCAGAAGTAAGCACCTGCTGGTGGAAATATGTACGCAGGTTCACTATCTGCTGCTGGTCCAACTGTTTACCAATATCCAACACTCCTCTTGCACCTTGGTGCCTGGGTAGGGTTATTCGTTCGATAGCACTACGGGGGTGGTGCTTTTTGGATTTTGTTAGGAGTGTTCGCACCCTCCGTTGTAGATTTTCGATGTCGTTTTACTCCAGTTCACCATCCCAAATGAGTAGCTAAGTGCAGAACATGCATATGTATTCAGAACTTTAGTCAGGTTCTTGCTGTTAAGATGTGATCGCACCACTTGCTTTACTCATTTCGTAGACTCATTTGTCAGTTGGTTCTTTATTACCGAGTGGTTTATTTTCCTCGCTTGCTGTATTCCCAGGTATTTGTAACACTCTTTTACTTCCACCGAGGCAATTTGCTGGCCGTTTTGCATTTCATTTACAACTGGTTGTATTTTCCCTCTGACTACACATAAAGTGCGACATTTGACGAGCCCAAACTGCATGTCAATATCTCTGGAAAAAACTTCCACGATTTTAAGGAGTTGTTCCAGGTGGTTCTTTGTGGAGGCCATCAGCTTAAGAGTATCCATATACAGCAGATGATTTAGCGTCAGTTGCTCCCTGCCATTGCTTTTTATACTGAAGCCATTTCTGGTGGAGTTCATGCAGTGGATTAAATGCTAGGCAGAACCATAATGGGCTTAGCGAGTTGCCTTGAAATATGCCTCTTCTAATTGGTATCGTGCTAGCTACGATGTTGTCACCCGTTTATATCCGTAACGGAATCTTTGTTCTCCAGGTATATATTGTGTGTTCAAAGCACCTCAGGATGTAAGTATCGATCTTATAAGTCTTCAGCACACTGATGAGCCATTCGTCTGGAACTGAATCAAATGCCTTTTTATAATCCACGTAGGCAGCAAAGATATTTCTGCGTCCATTGTAAGCTTGATTGCACAAAACCGAATCAATTAATAGCTGTTCTTTCCATCCCATAGATCCTTTGGCACACCCTTTTGCTGGCTCGCAATTATGCTGTTTCGTTCGCAGTGCGCATATATGCGTTTCTAAAGGCAGGATCTTATCAACTTGTATAGGGTCGGAAGTAAAGTTATTGGTCGGTATCTGCCGGGGTCTGCAGATCAATGGTCGTCCTTTGGTAGAAGATAAGTGTCGCCTTGTGTGAAAAACAATGGCATCTTCTTTGGGTCAAGTATAACATCATTTATTAACACCGCCAATAGATGATGTGTACACCCAAATTTCTTCAGCCAAAAGTTTTGGGCGACATCAGGCGCCCGGACATTCCAATTACGAAGCTATTTAATAACCTCGAAGACTTCATCTGTGGTAAACGGCTCATGATGCATCGGTTCATAACTCTGACAAGCTCTGTGTTCTTCGTTAACCCAGCTGGCGCCAATATTGCAGGAGGCTGTTGTTATTTTTATTATTTTTATCATCATCATCATCATCATCATCATCATCATCATCATCATCATCATCATCATCATCATCATCATCATCATCATCATCATCATCATCATCATCATCATCATCATCATCATCATCATCATCATTATTATTATTATTATTATTATTATTATTGTTATTATTATTATATCTAATCTGACATCAAGATTTTAATGACGCTCAAAACAATGTAAAAGTAATAGAGGAATGGTAAGAAAGTGAAATGAGAGGCACCATTTTAGATCCAATTCTTATTTCAATATAAATTTAACATAACAATAATCAAAAATATAGATGAACATTGCAATCATTTCTGTCACAAACTTTAGAACACAATAAGAGTTAAAGTACAGCAATAAACAAAGCTTATAAGAAACATTAGTGAAACAAATTAATTAACAATAATAATAACAAAAAATTAAAGATTATATAACACATGGTAATTATGTAAAATAAGCTATATTTGTTATTTCGTAACGTAGAGGCGAAATATTACATCAACAGAATATCATTACTATTATAGTACCTATATACATATTGGTTGAAAAGTAAATGAAGCCGTACACCTGTTTACCTCTTGACCGTCAACTGTTCTCTTCACTCAATAAAAGCAGGGAAATATAATGATGTTTATATAATACAGTCCATTTATGTAGATTGCAAACCATCTATTATATTATGGTAATGTGTAAAGAATGCAAGCATCCAGGACAGCGTTGACGTTATCATGTTTAATATCAGGACGCCATTGCTGTTATATACGCACAATGTTGGCCTTTGATTGATGAATCTCCAGGGAATTATTTCTACCGTCCTCTTTTTTACACAGAGACAGCACATGATGTTTCAAATTTACGACAAATTCCACGGGGTGATTTTATTAAGAAATATTTATCTTAGGACACATAATTTTTCATGCTGCAGTTTTTTAGACATAAATGTTTTGTTTTTTCTTTTTATAAATTATGCCTTTCCTCTTTGAATGAATCATAACAACAAAACGCTGATCATTAACAAACTGGTATGCATAATAAAATAGGTGAAACTTAAAACAACATTTTGCTACATTTTGTGTCGCTAAAATTACAACAAACCCCAACTCAGATTTTTCATGTTTCTTATTAGCGGCTGCCATTCAGAGCGCCTTCAAGATTTTTAGGACATCTCTATGAAACTATATATATATATATATATATATATATATATATATATATATATATATATATATATATATATATATATATATATATATATATATATATGTATATATATGTATGTATATATATCCAACCAATAACTCAAAAAATACTCCACTTATTTGAACCAAATTTTGGAGAACATTATGAGAGATACGACAGGGACGCCAGCTCAGTATAGAACCAGGTAGTATGTTGTCACGACTCACGAGCTCTAGTTTACATAAAATTTTATAGATAGAGTCACTAACTGACAATTTTGTAAATTGTCAGCCTTGGACCATTTCTTTCCTAATACTGGGACAAAGTTTGCGTCCAAAAGCGCTAACTGTTAGCATGCGAATGTATACTAATAAATAAAAAAATTAAAGACAGTGATTCAATTTGTTTAAAAGTAATCTAGAACGACGTTTAATTATGTGCAAGTTTTACGCTTCCCATTATTGACGTTCACGGTATTTAAAACTAAAAGTCATCTATCTCTCTCTCCTAGTTTAATCTGACCACACGTAGCTATTTGTCACACAGGTGCGTGTACGCTCTACGCATCGCATAACCTCTAAATCGACTCCGCTGATGCTAATTCCTAATATCTTATTAGGATCTTATAATATAAAACAACTAGGTACCTATATTCTAATGTTAGTAGAAGTAGTAGGTACATAATTACTCAACTTTCTAATTATAACTTAACTTTAAAAAAATGACTGTAGTAGTATATTATGATTGTAACATCCAATAAAACAAATATCAAAGTCATAGGTAAACTGCATGTAGATTGTAGATATTGTATGTATTACTTAGTGAACTCTATACAGAATTCACTGGTAGGTATTACAAGAAATATACCTACCTCAAACTAATACAGTAAGTACTCATAATATATAGGTAGGTACTACAAAGTACATACATCCCTAGTTAAAACTATATAACAGATGTTTAGGTTGAATTATTAAAATTTTACTTTCAAAATTTTGTCTTGTTTATATTTATTTCATTTTTAAAAAGTATGGATACAGCAATGGTAAATAAGTGTTGAAAAGAGTTTAAGTGCGTTATGGTAGCGAATTTTCATAAAAATATTTCAAATGGTGATAACCCAATTTCACATTTAACTAGAATGCAGCGTGGATACTAAATTTAAATAATAATTTAAATAAAATTTAAATAATAACACAATGAGCTACACAGATAATTGCAAATTTGTTTTAAAAAACATTTTTTGTTATTTTTTTTGCAGAAGCTGATTCGATGGAGTTGATTGAAACCGATTATTCAAGCGATTAATATGGAAAAGTACTTACCTGTGACCTGTAATTTCATAGATGCATTCCGTTTGTAAATAAAAATTAGATCTCTGGTAAATTTGTAGATTAGCACATGAGGGGTGTTTAGAAAAATATTTTCATAAATATACTTATAACCCCTTCTGGATGCCCAAGCCACAAGCAAAATTTCTTGCAAACAGCCGACAAAAAAATTACGGGACCAAGAGCGAATAGGTGTGCTGGGCGGAGAATACAAAATTCTGGACGCAGCAAGTGCGTTATGGTAGTGAATTTTCATTAAAATGTTTTTAATAGCAAATATGTGTTTTTTTTTTTCAGAAAGCAGGCATCAAATTTGGTTACCAGTATAACCTATATAGTAAAAACAATGTGCCATGTTTCATCAAAATAACTTTATTGTTTGAAAACGTACAGAAATTTCCGAAAGTAAACTTAAAATGTAACCGAAAAAATCCGTTTCTTGGTCAACCTTATAGGTTAATAGCAAATTGAGCTTTTCAAATATGAAGCATTTAATCAAAATTCGCTACCATAACGCACTTGCCGAGCACCGAATTTCTTAACTTACAAACATGCATTATATTTCGATGGAAAATGCAAAAACATAAGGCGTTTTCCACAAAAAAAAAAAAATATTATTTGTATCACCAACGACTTATGGGCCACTCTGTGATGGTAGCAATAATTTTTTAAGGTGTAGCTCAAGACACCGTATAATTAATGTATACAATATTTTTTCATATCTTGTATAATAACGGATATATTGAGCTGTATTGATTTTTTACGAAAATTCTACAAAAATTATATACCATTAAACGATAAATTCTATAGCTAAGGCTACTGCCAAGCATCAGAGAAAGGGTCTATTTGAAATGAATTTTCTGGAAATATTTTAGTAAAATGAAGGACGATGACGGTTGAAACTAAGACTTCAGGGTTTGTAAAACATTCTTCTTAAGACATTTTCTTTCCATAGCCCGTATTAGATTCAAGTTCTTTGCCTAAATGTTGCGAATTTTGACGTTTTCAATTGTCACTTTGACGTTTTGAGGAAAACCCCAATTTATTTTTCTTTAAATGCCCATAACTTTGTCTTTTGACCTACAGAGCTAAATTTTGGTAGGCGCCTCACCTATAATGACATAAATCAGCGTACCAAATTTGGTTGCCCTTACTTTGTTAATTCCGGAGATATAAATTTTTTTTGAAGGAAAACCCAACATTTTCCGTGAAAACCTGGGCCTATTTTCCTGACTAACGAACTTATCCAAGCCATTTGCAAAAGGAAGGTATTCACCAAATTTGATCAAAATCGGCCCATTATTTTTTGAGTTATCGGTGTGATACATACTTATATATATATATATATATATATATATATATATATATATATATATATATATATATATATATATATATATATATATATATATATATATATATACATATATATATATATATATATATATATATATACAAACACATATGTATATATATATATATATATATATATATATATATATATATATATATATATATATATATATATATAAATTAAAACTGACCCCGGATATGGGTTCTGGGGGGCCTAATTAGCGCTCATTTGAAGAAATTTTTTCAAAATTCAAAAGTCGGAATCTCCTCATTAGTGAATTTTTTTAAAGAAAATTCACTAAAAAGGAAATGTGAGCGGAAAGTGCGAAAGAAACAGCTTAGTTCGACTTCTTTAAGCTGCCTTTATTCCGTTTTGCAGCTACACCTCCTTACCGCGCACAGAACCTCTATATTTACCGCAGGTCCCGTAAATGCATAAGAGGAAGGAGAACCCCCACGACGAAGCAGCGTGTTGTTCGACAAGTTTACTGGAAATTGGGGTATTATTGAAACCACTAGAGACACTTTATGTTGCTATATTTAAATGGACATTAATTACTTACTACTTATTACATACTACAAAGTTGCACGTTGCACTTACTCACTATTTTCTATTATCCTAATTGTCATTTTCCAGTGGTCTTCTTCTTCTCTTGACGAGATATCAGGCCTACTAAAGTCAAGACTTCAGCCAGATTACAAATGACTTATACAAACTGGAACAATTTCATTGTTTTACAACACCCCTCCTCAATGAAATTATTTCCCAATATAAAATATCAAACATTATTGAGTACACAGCTTACATAAGAAAATAACATCTAACAGATACCTTAACTTAAACCTAACATCTTACTGAATTTCTTCGCTTTCTGGTATAAAGATTACATCTCTATGTATCTCCACACCTTGTTTATCTGGCAGATATACTCTGTAACCTTTTACTTCTTCACTATACCCTACAAAGATTCCAAACAAGTTTTTAGCATCCAACTTCAATCTTTTCTGTTTTGGAATATGAATGCTTACTCTACTCCCAAACTCATGAAAGAACTGTATTCTTGACTCTTTATTAAACCATAACTCGTATGGTGTTTTATCCTTTTGTGGACTGGTTCCTGCTCTATTTAGTGTATACACAGCTGAATTAGCTGCCTCTGCCCAAAACTCGTTAGCCAATCCCGAACCATGCAACAGTGTCCTTACTAACTCCAAAATGGTGCGAGTCTCGCGTTCTGCTCGGCCATTTTGTTGTGGACTATATGCGCAACTTTTCTGGTGACAATTCCCTTACTATCACACATGACTTGGACTTTTTCATTGATAAACTCAAGACCGTTATCTGTTCTCAATATCTTGATTTTATTCCCTGTCATATTTTCTGCCCAATTTATAAAATTCACAATCTTCTTTTCAGTTTCTGATTTGTTTTTCAAAAAATAAACTCTTCTAAAATTTGAGAAATCATCCTTCAATGTGAACATATATTTTGCCCCTCCTAAAGATTCAACTTCTAATGGACCACACAAATCACCATGTATTAACTCACATGTTATCTGAGCTCTGCTATTACTGTCTGGAAATGGTAGTTTGTGTTGCTTTCCAGATAAACACTCACTACAAAATGGTTTCTTCTGATCTTCAAATTTTATATTTTTCCTTTTTAGCAATTTTCTAATCTGATCGAAATGTATGTGGGCCAACCATTGATGCCATTTGTTTAAACTTATGACGGCATTACATTGTGACTTATGTTCTTGCCCCTCTATCTTGAACTCCATTCTAAATAATTTTCCTTGCCTCCTTGCTATTGCCCTTATTTTCACTCTATATCTACCAATTCACACTTGTTTTTGTCAGAGCGCATTTGAAAACCCTTATCTAATGTTGTACTTAATGAAAAAAGGTTTACTGCTAGCTCTGGAACAAATAATACTTTAAGCAAGTCTGTTCTTACCCAATCATTTCCATTAAAGGCACGAAGCTGAACTCTTCCTACTCCTTTCACTTCTACTAGTGTACCATCACCTACTCTCACTTGTCTTTTTGCTGTCAAATTTTCAACTTCTATAAACTGGTCCTTGTCGTAGCACATATGTTCGGTTGCTCCGCTGTCCATCCACCAACTTTGCTTATTGATGTCCTCAGACCCAATTATAGCCATTATATCCACAGCACATTCTGATATAAGTGCTTGATCAGCTGATCCCCTGTCGTTCTTCTTCTCATTTCTATGGTCCCCATTGCTCTGTTTCCTAAACCAACATTTCTCGATCAAGTGACCTGGCTTCTTACAAAAGTTACACACTCTTTGTGGGCAGTTCCTTTTCATATGGTTGCCATTACACTGAAAACATTTTATATCCTTCTTATACTTCATGTACTTCCCTTTACTAGAACCAGCTGCTAAAGCCTGAGCTTTTTCTGAGCCTTTACTTCTTTCCTCTTCGAGCATCAATCGTGATAAAAGATCTGTCAGAGTTTGTTTACTTTCAGGGGTAGACTCTCACGCATACACAAAATACTTCATGCTTTCTGGTAGGGACATAAGTACCTTGGTGATTATCATTTTGTCACCAATTTCTTCACCTAGTGATTTCAGACTACCCTTTATTTCTTCCAACTGGGAAATAAATTCTGCCACATTCCCCTCTGTATATTCTAGCGCAAAAAATCTCTGAGTTAATAAATGGACACTCACCTGCGACTGGTGTTCATATATATTTTTGAGCTTTGTCCACATTTCTGCTAAAGATTTGCATGATAATATATTATAACTTTTTCATTTAACCTGGACACAATAATTTCTTGAGCTTTTGCGTCCTTATTGTCCCATTCTACGGTACTGGCCGGGGGTACTGGTCTCACTATAGTGCCTTCTACAATCCCAAAGTAGCCCTTTGATCTCAATGCTATCTGCACTTGGAATTTCCATATAATCCAATTCTCTCCACTCAACTTAGCAATTTGTAAACCTACTTGTTCTGCCATGTCTCTAGTTTTCCTTCAAACCTCAATACTTGAGTATTAACACCTTCTACCTTCACACAGCCCTACACAAAGACTTCTACAGTCCCGCCAATTTCCAGATAACCGACGCTCACTTTTTCGCGACTACTTTCGTTTTCAGCTGGGCTGGGCTCATAACCTGTTGTTCGACAAGTTTACTGGAAATTGGGGATTATTGAAACCACTAGAGACACTTTATCTTGCTTTATTTAAATCGACATTAATTACTTACTACTTATTACATACTACAAAGTTGCACGTTGCACTTACTCACTATTTTCTATTATCCTAATTGTCATTTTCCAGTGGTCTTCTTCTTCTCTTGACGAGATATCAGGCCTACTAAAGTCAAGACTTCAGCCAGATTACAAATGACTAATACAAACTGGAACAATTTCATTGTTTTACAACACAGCGAACCAAGATTTTCAACTTTTATTTAAATTGTTCTCATTTTTCCAAAAATGATTTTTGAGGTTGCCTTGTTGGTCAGTCTGCAATATTTTATCATTTTCAAAAAGTATGGATACAGCAACCGTAAATAAGTGTTGGAAAGAGTCTGGGTGCAGCAAGTATGTTATGGTAGAACATTTTTGTAAAAATATTTCAAATCCGATAGCTCAATAAATTTCCCATTAAGCTAGAATATTTAACTTTGAACCATAGTAACACCTATGTAAACGCACCGTGGGTACTAAATTAAAGAAAAATAACATAATGAGCTTCGCGGATAAGTTTTGTATCGAAGTTCGAGAATTAGATGATTTTTTTAATATTAATTTTAGCAATAGATTTTAAAACCGGTGTTATTCGAAGGGGCTTGAATGTAGAGATTAAGCAAGATGTCAAAACAGTAAAAGTGTTTTGGAACCATATTGAGTTGACTGAAACACAACGTTCACAACAATAAAAATGATTGGTTTTGATGACCGAAATCGCACATCAAGCTAGCACCCGTACAAAGTTGTGCCGGTACAAGAATTATCTATGGAAGACTTTTATTTTAGGGATTTGTTCTGTGAGCAGATACAGCAGATGTGCATTACATTACAAGAAACTTTTTATGTCAAGGGTAAAGTCAGCAAATAATATTGCTAATACCAGGCTACAGAAAATGATAAGTGGATGATGCAGGTAGACGGACACTCGGCATCCTTTAAAGCAATTGTGTGTGCGATCGTGAATGACTGCGTCATAGGTCCTTACTTTTTTGTCAGGCGCTAACAGGTGAAAGATATATAAATTTTCTTTAGAGGAAATTAATTTTGCAACTGGTAGCCATATATCCAAACTAGCTAACCACATTTTGTTCCAAGAGTATGAAGTACCTCCACAGCATGCAGTCTCTGTACGGACTTAATTAGATTAGATGTTTCATGAGGTAAATTGATAAGTACACTTGGAGAACACCCAAATCACCACAACACATATTTCAGAGACCTTACGATCGTTTCGTTGACAATGTCAACATCTTCAGAGGAAGAAATTTCTAAACTAAAAAACTAGCTCCCATGTATTTATATCGCGTCAAGGTAAACGAACTATTCCGAAGTAAAGTTGTCGTCCAAGAATGATCGTTTGTTTATTGTGCAGCGAAACTACGAGGTCGAAGACCTGCTTTAATCTTCTGGTCGACAAATTTACGACCCTAATCTAATATAGGTTTAAAGGACCAGAGTTATTTAAGGAATCAGCACGTTTCCTTTCGATCTAAAAATTTACTATATGGATGTTGGATCATACCGACAAAGACATCTGGTGAGATAAACAACATCAACTCAACTCGTCTTTTAATTTTGTCATAAAGTTGTGATAATGGACAAAAGTGATTATAAAGAGAGTAATGCAATAGAGTCGGGGCCGTATAGAAAATTAGATAAAAATCCGTTACCAAAAATGATTAGCGAAGTTAAAAACAGTTTAAGAAAATGTCCAAATCTCATAACAAAGGAGTTAAGAAGACGTTTACAAGTTTCTAATCCTAAAGGCCCCAAAAAATATTGTCTCCCGAAAATTCATAAACCGGGAAAATTAATGAGTCCTATCATTTCGGCTGTAGATTCTCCAACATATAATTTGAAATAGAAAGTTTGCAAGAGCGGGTCAAACAATTAGGTCATCTGAAGGAACAAAATTTCCGAATAAATTATGCTATACCTTTAGAAGTAATTGGTAATGTGAAACAAGAATTTGTTGATTTGGATATTGTTAAGAGCAAAATGAAGCTTAATTTGGACATATGACTTAGTTTTTTTAAATTCCATATCACAAGTTTGAATGTCATTGAATTTATTACTTGGTTTTTGCAAGCATTTTATTTTTGCAATCATCATTAAGAAAAACTGGACATGTTTTATAGCGCTGAGTACATAACTAATTTTCATCGAAAATTAAGTATCATACGACCTCGCTTTAAATTTATAAAAATTGTGGGTTTATTTAGCCTTCGGGAGAGATTGGGGTGTGTATAAAGATTTTTACTAAAAACTTAGTATCTCTGTATAACCAATACTGCAGCCCTAGGATGAAGTCACAAAAATTATACAAATCTTTTTCTTTGAATAATTATAATATTCAAAACAGATAATGAGATTTCTGTATCTTCTTTCATTTCAGCAGTTTTGTGCGTTCAAAAGTTAGGCTTTGATTTAATCTGAAAAGCATGCCGTGATTCATGCACAACTAGTCTTAAATAGAGTAGAAATTGAAAAACTAATTAAACTGTTCTTCTTCGTCGAGTCTGCTAATTATATTTGCATTTTCAACAAGTTTTATTCATATCCAATTACAGATCGAATTTTAAAACTCTGTGAAACGGTAGCGCTACTATTTATGATGCACTAAAACATTTCAACGTCCATAGAGTTAGGATTGCCATGTTACATTTTTGCAATGCCAATACATAGATTATTTGTCGTTTTTACGGAATTTTCATTTCGAAAATTTCGCTAATAGAGAGGTCACGATTAAAATCTTTTAAAAAAATTTCTTCAGATGAGCGCGAATTTGGGTCTTTAGAACCCAAAACCAAGGTCCGTTAAAATTTTTATATGTTTATATACATATACATATATATATGTATATATATATATATATATATATATATATATATATATATATATATATATATATATATATATATATATATATATATATATATATATATATATATTGTTATTATTAGAGGTATGGAGACGGTTAAATTAGCAATGTTTTGTATAATTTCATGGTCGTTCCAAATATGACAAGTATTTTCCCTGCCTCTTTTCGTTTTCGAGTTATTTTGAAAAAACAAAATTTGTCGAGATGGGGACCCTGTCGTACATCTCAAAATGCACTATCTACATTACAAATAATATATTACCGGTGCAATACCGGATGATGCAATACCATATGATGCAATACCGGATGACGTAATACCGGCGCATGTAATCCAAGAACTATTGTTGGGTCAGGGGATACGCCCAATCGGTTGTTGTGTCGATGTTAAAAGCAATCATGGATTTTTTCGTACTATTTCAAAAAGTGTTGAATTTACCGGACCCATGTCTAAACTTGTTAAATTTTGTAAGAAGGATTTCTGAACTTTCCAAAGTATCTAACCATAATCCTTGGTTACTTTAACTTAAGGTTACTATTGCCTACCTTATGTGCCGAGTCAATAATATGTTGGGCAACGCTAGATTATTCTGCTCTATTGAATCTTCAGTCAGCTATGTGCACTGTGAATCTTGCTGTTATTGATCTCCGCGCTTGAACAATATAGCTTTTTTCCCAATTATTACAAGGTATTTGATAACTGTCTCATTTTTGTCGGAAATAAATAAAGCCTTTGCTCCACAGAAAAGGCACTTCAAACTATCGACTTTTTAAAGGACTCTGAAGTCATTATCTCTGAATATTTCTCTAACCCTTTTGTCAGAAAAAGATAGACAGAAAGCACAATGAGCTTGGTAAGTGACTCATCAGATGTAGTCTTCAATGCCGTAATGTTACTTATCAACATTTTTCATCTATGCTAAGTAACTAATATATACCAATATCGGAAGAAAAACCATTACAAATCTATCATTTTGTTCATCTCTGGATTATATGGCTTAATGTTCAATAGAAAACGAAGTAATATCCAAACGAGAAAGCTCAAACTTACGATTTTGGGGCCAAAATGTTAAATGTGATGATATAAAGCGATGTGTAGAAGATTTTCTCTATAAATTTCCAATTCTAACCTATCTATATTTTTGATGACAAGGGTATCAAGGGTGCCGATTCGGATCGGTACTGGCAGCGGAATAGAGGAGACCTGCTGCAGGTGGATCGGTTTCATGCTCAGGGACAGGGCGGTGTTCATCTTACTCACGGGAGGGACTCTGCTAGCGGGGGTCACGGCGGAGTGTTCTATCTCCCCTGCTCTGGTCTAGTCGTGGGCGACCTGCTAAGGAGGCTCTCGGGAGGGGGGTACGAGGTACAGGGCTATGCGGACGACATTGTCATCATAGTCCGAAGAAAGGTTACAGAGTCAGTGTGGGAGCGCATGCAGACAGCACTGAAAGTGGTGGAAAGGTGGACGGTTGGCCAAGGGCTCGGGGTGAGCTCCGAGAAAGCAACCGTCATGACGTTTACGAGGAGGAGGAAGTGGGAGAATCACAGAACTCTTACTCTATACGGTAGAAACAATCCCAATGGCCAGGGAGGTAAAATATCTTGGGGTCGTATTGGACTCTTAGCTAACCTGGAATGGTCATGTTAAAAAAATACTCCGTAATGCAGTTATGACCCTAGCCGTCACTACGCGACTATATGGAAAAACGTGGGGACTAAGACCTAGTATGGCCCACTGGCTGTACACAAGGGTGGTCAGAGTGCCACACAAAAATTAGGCAAGATACAAAGGATGATTTGCCTGGGGATCACAGAGGCCAAGACTTCAACCCCAATAGTCGCCATGGAGGTGTTGCTGGAGGTGCCCCTTTACACTTAGTTATCATGGGGGAGGCCAGGCTAGGACTATACAGACTGGCCTGCAATGGTAGACTGAAGATCAACCCAGGCTTCAGGGGTCACTGCAGTAAAATTCAGGAGATCGTGAAGAAGCCCATGCTTGAAAGGAGGTCAGACATCGTGAACTCGCGAATCTGCAGGGAGTTTTTTTTTAGAGTAGATATCCACGACCGCGAGGCCTGGCGGGAAGGAGACGTCAGGCTTACCACGAGGCGCGCTCATCTGGTTCATGGACGGATCCGGCAGGGAGCGTGAGACGGGGACAGGTGTTTATTCGGAAGGACCGAGGGTAAGTCGTAGTATTTCCCTTGGAGCCCATGCAACGGTCTTTCAGGCCAAAATGTACGCCATCCTGCACTGTGTGCGGGAGAACAAGAGGAGGGGTTACACCAACAAGCGGATCCTCATAGCCACAGACAGCCAGGTAGCCGTTAAGGCCCCAAGTAGCCCATGGGTAAATTCCAGGCTGGTAAGTGAATGCCGAGACGAGACGAGCGACCTGGCTGGGCAGGATGAGGCCACCCTCATCTGGATGCCGGGTCACTCGGGGGTGAAATGGAATTAAGAAACTGACAATCTCGCGAAGAGAGGATCAACAGAATCATTTATGGGACCAGAACCGGTTTTGGGCGTGAAAAAGAGCACGACCAGGGGAGCCATCAAGTCCTGGGTCAGAGAACGGCACAAGGCACACTGGGCATATTGTCCAGTGCTCAAACACGGGAAGTCATTAATTGGGCAACCCAGTTCAAAGAGAGCTGTGGAGCTGCTAAATCTTTGCAGAGGACAGCTCAGAAATATAACAGGACTCTTGACGGGACACATGGCCGTCAAGAAACACCTGCATAAAATGGGGCAGTGCGAGGGGGACCTGGCATGCAGACTTTGCGGCGAGGGGGAGGAATCATCCCAGCACATCTTGTGCGAGTGTAAAGCTCTGGACCGCAAAAGGAAACTGATCTACGGTCAGTCTAGACCGGAGAGAGAGCAATATAAAACTTCACCCTAACAATTGCTGTGCAGACTAGTTCAAGGCACAGTGATTTTGGAATGGATGGAGTAGAAACTAAGGGCATGCGCAATAATTCAAAGGCTGCAGTGCTATCGGGGCGGCAAGACGCAGACGAGCCCTGAGGGAGAAAAATAGTATCAGGGAGCGCAATTGGTCGTAGTTCTCCATTTCGTAAATGAGCTTGATTGAAGGAAATCTACTGTACAACTTATTAACAAAACTATTGATGTTATCTTTGCTAATGACAAAAAATATGGTTGACATATTTCAACCATACCCTCGAATAATACTTCACCGCTAACTTTGTTGTCAATACATATCGCGAGCATAACTCTTTGTCAGTAGTTTGTGGTTCTTGGGGAAATTCTGCTTTTTATTTCAGTTTACAACCACAGTGTCCAACCTCTATCTTATAGTCCATTAAATAACAAAGTAGATACCGATGCAACTTAAAAATTTAGGATAATCTTAAAACACAAGTCTACGACCGACGCGCTTCTTACATGCCTCCCAATAAATTATTTTCTTTTCTATTTCTATAGTATGCGAGCGGTTTCACACATATATCTAAATTGTGATTTTTGTGAGATTTTGCATTGTCTTGTTAAAGTTTTAATAATTAAACATGCGGCGCGGTAGCGCAGTGCTAAGAACTGTGCCTCTGAAGCCGAGTGTCGTGGGTTTGATTCGCACTGCAAACGTCATTTCACCACTTAAGTACACATTGTAAAGTTAACACAAACCAAAGTTGTGGCATTGTTTTGGGCATATGTTGCATATTTGCACATTCCGGCCTTCGTGGGGGACATAAAGCTGTTGGTCCTGTGTATCATGCAATGTTTCGCACGCTAAATATATCTGCTCTCCTTACAGAAGAACAGTGGATTAGGAAACTTTTAAGAATCGTGAATTGAAACTTCTCCGTCGGATGGGTGATTTGCCAGAGTCGCGGAAAGAGATAGAAGTTGACAAACACAAATATAATACAAAATGAAACACGTGAATATGTTTATTGTACTTACGCTACATATTTTGTTATCTGCCTTTGTAAATATACATTTGTATTATTAGTATTATATAATATTTATAAAATATATTCTGTTGGGGGAATCAAAAATACATAAATATCAGAAAGTAGTGAAAAGCACCTAGCCTACAATAGAAAATGCATTAATTCAATCTTTAAACCACTTTTCAGCGGCAATTATAAATTCGGTATTTGTGGAAAATCACTTACCTTTCATGGGTGCTTTGAGAATAAATAATAGTATCATGAATCTGCTCAACGCAACGGGTAATCAAGCAATTGACAATTAATTATGTCAGCTGTTTATGGTGCAAAAACGACGTGTGAGTAGAAGCGTTGTCTTGCATAAAAATAAAAATTTTGACCAGCTCTACGGGGAGTTTTCCCTTTTTTTTTGCATGATGTTAGAGACTCACTACAGTATGCTTCCCGGGCATGTTTACCTTTTCAAAAAATTTAAGTAGAATTACAAGTTTGATTTGATTCAGTGAATTAACTCACCAAATTTAGACTATATGTTGTTGAGTGGAAATCCTTACCTGTAACAAAAGGCAAAAATTAGACGTGAGAATTAAATTGAAAATCAGTTCATAACTAAATTTCACTCTTTATGTTCCTTGTCTATGTAATTATTATGCAATTATTTGGATAAGGTTATATATATATATATATATATATATATATATATATATATATATATATATATATATATATATATATATATATATATATATATATATATATATATATATATATATATATAATAATAAAATATGCTGGACAACCGTCCGAGGCTCTGACACAATCTGATGTCCCCCGATGTCATCACGCTCTTACCCTCATGGTAAGAGAGCACGGAGCCGGAAATCATTAATCCAGGTTCAGAGAACGGAGGAAACGTAAAAACCCAACGGCGACAGATTTTTGCATCCTGCAAGCTTGCGAATATGCAGCGGCGGGATATGCAGGAATTTGCTCGAGTTCCCGCAGCAGCGAATTGGGTACACCTCCTAAACAGCCAATAATTAGAACGACATGTCGTATGTTATATCCTGGATATAGCTGCATCAACTCCAACATGGGGTCTCTATACTTGGTCCGTTTTTCCTTCTGATTTATTCCAACGCTCGTCTGTAGCCGAGAACTCTATGACAAACATGATTTTTTTGTCAAAGAGGATAATATCAAGCCTATTAGCGGCCACTGGCCTGATCGTGGAGCCCGAGAAATTCCAGTATATACAGCATCTCTCGTTGTCCACCACCGACTGAATATCCCCTGGTTGGTAGGGCAGCACTGGTGTCTGATCTATTCCATTAAAGTGTCGAAAATGGTAACACAATACCCGAAGGGCCGCGTTATGTCGGGACACGTAATTGGTAGTGGAAGCCATAGGCGGACATGCAGTCAAGATATGCATAAAAGTCTCCAGCGATTGTTGACAGATTCTACAGCTGCCATTTGCTACGTCCACCTACATTATGCGCTTGTGGTAATCCAATGTATTTATAACACCATTTTGCCATCTTGGCAAGGTATGATGAATCTTTCAGTCTCCAACCTGAGCCCCGCTGATTTTAAGAAAGAGAATGTCAGCCTCGTTGCCAAGCCGCGTTCTTATATATTCCTTTAATCAGCGAGACTCGTTGCAGCAAAAAAACGAACAATTGTGAATCCAAAGAAGTAGTCTCTACGTCTATGTTTAAATAACTTATTAATTCATTATTTTTGCTACGTAGTTACAAGAATTTGCTATCTCTAACATGAAGTGCATTCCCTTTTGATCGCAGTGGCCTTCTAGTAACCATCTTGGAAAAATATTTTTATTAAAAAAACTTCATTTTACTAGATGTGGATCAGACACTAAACAATTTCAAATAAAAATATTTCAATCGTTATTATAAAGGGCGATAACCTTTTCGCTCACTGCGTTTTTAGCTAATGTTAATTTAAAAAGTCGCTAAAATAAATCTATCAATAGTAGATAAGATTTTTAAACGATTTCTTTAACGCCCCTAGAATTCATTTTTTGAACATCATTTGAATTTGGTATCTTCCTTTTATTAGTCGATTGGTTTGTTATCAAGTCCAGCCGAGTTTCCAGTGACAGTCACTGCATTACGTATACGTGCTTGAAGTCCTTCTACATTGTCTATGACAGTTGAGTAGACAAGTCTTTTAAGATGACCCCAAAGATGAAAGTCCCATAAAGTCAGATCCGGCGACTGTCGCGGCCAAGCAATATGGGCGTTTTGGCCACGACCTATTTATATACAGGGTTTGGCAAAATGTATGGCCTTAGCTTCAAGTTAAATAAAATTGGACCAAACTATTACATTACATTTAGAAGTTTTTGTCATATTTTCCGAGTCATAATGCATTTTTTTTTTGAACACCCCGAATTTAAATTTTTAGTCGGATCGGTAATTTTATTACGAATTGACCAAGTCAAGATTTGATGGGTCTCTGACGAACTGTTTCGTGTCAAAAAATTGCAAAAACCAAATCATTGGGTGCCAACAAACGTGATAGATGTTTACTATTTGTGATTGTTGTTTTGGAAAAGGAATACATTTTTCCAAGAAGCTTGCGATATATACGATACAAGTATACGTAGTCAAGAATCTATTTATATTTTTGGAAATGAAAAGTGTAATATGTATTTCGGGACTTGTGTTACTGAGACAACAACTAGATACAACTGAATACAACACACATGCTATAAAATATTTTAAAATAAACAAGTCAATTGAACACAATACATTTCTAACAAAAAAGACTAACTAAATAAAACTTTCGGGGCGCAGCAAGTGCGTTATAGTAGTCAATTTTCATAAGACTTGTACACTGATAATATACGTTATATTACTAAAATTGATACTTTAAACTTACACCGACCTTGAAGATCGATTTTATGTGTGTGTGTGTGTGTGTTTTTTGTTTGTTTCTTTAACGTCGGCCTTTTTCCGCGACTATGGCCAATCACCGACGCCAGGGAGCAGTTTCACCTCACCATCCTAGAAATTTTGCCGAACGTCTGCCTTTCTGTAAGGAGGGTAGGGATCTTTAACGTGCCCAACATCGCGTGGACACGGGACCGACGGCTTTACGCCCCCTCCGAAGGGAGGAACGTGAAGATATTCAACTTGCCCAAATACAATGCCGTAGGCTCGGTTGATGTGAATGTCACAGTTTGTACTGAAAAAGCGAAAGGAGAACCCAGGAATCGAACCCAGTACCCTTCGGGTCAGAGTCACACGTTCTTACCTCTGCACCACCGAGGCTCTAAGATCGATTTTAGCGGTCCTAGTGCGCGCACGTTTAAAGAATCCTTTCGAAAGTATTACCGTCTCTCCATTATCAAAAAAATCTTGTGTTCTAACTCCTTTTGAGAAAAATGCCCAAAAAATTAATTTTATATGAAGCTAGAAAATGAAATTTTGCTATATCTATAGATAGTTTAAAAGCAACTTGTAAACAAATTTCTTTAAAGTTACAAAAGCTTCACAGAAGTAAACCTAATTATTATATAAAAAAGCAAAGTATATGCCAAATTGTGTATGTAGAAATTTTTCCTTATTAATCAATCGCCTGAATGATTTCGTTTTAGTCAACCTAATCAAACCGGTATTTTCAACAGCTTTTTAAAAAGCAACTTCTTTATCAGTGAATTTTCTTAATAAAAATTCAACATCAACAATAACAAAATGTCTGCTGAAAATTAAAATTTTAGACTCAAAGGTGACGAAGTTAGTTATTCAGAAATTTAAACAAAAATTACATCTTGTTCCACACGTATGAAATATGTACTCTATTGTTTTTCTAAATCTCAAAGTGAGATAAACAAAAACGATACATTCATTGAACGGGAATATGTATATATGTATATGTATATGTATATATATATATATATATATATATATATATATATATATATATATATATATATATGTATATGTATATGTATATGTATATGTATATGTATATGTATATGTATATGTATATATATATATATATATATATATATATATATATATATATATATATATATATATATATATATATATATATATATATATATATATATATATATATATATATATAAGGTGCCCCAACCAAAATTTGCACCCCCTAAAATGTCCGATTCGTCCAAGTATCCAAAATGCTAAAACAGGTCAAGTTTAACTTGAACAAGGACCAAATTTTTTCTTGGTTGAGAAGTTATTTCTGAATATCTCTGGCGCCCAGAGCCATTCTTTCAAAAAGTTTAAATGGCAAGAGGGGTCGAGTAACATCATTTTGAATCTGCTTTCATTCTATATGCAATCATGTTTTTTTTTCAATTTTGAGCTATTGGTTTCTGAGAACCCGGCCCAGATTACCGTGAAAGGAAACAAAAGTGGTTCTGAAAAAACAATTCAATTTAACGAATATATTTCTCAAAATGTCCACTTCCAACTTTCATACAATAGTACCATAGATTTGGAAAACCTTGTCTAACGTTTTTCAACATTTATAGCGTGATCAAACGGCACTGTGCGACGATTCGTTCTCGAAGCATTTGAACAGATTAAGGTGGTGTAGCATAAACCTTAGGCCTTAAGTGCCCTCCACAAAATGAAATCCAAAGGGATTAGGTCGGGCGACCTAGCTGGGTATTCGATAGGTCCTCTCCGACCTATCCATTGTCCAGGAAAATGAGCATTAAGAGACCCCGGACTCATATATGATAATGGAAAGGCACTCCATCCTGTTGAAAGAAAAGTTGGTTTTCTTGGTGATTATGTTTTCTTTCAGTACTTGGGTGATAAAAGGGCCAATAAGGTCTTCTAACAACTTCAGATAACTTTCACCAATCAAATTGCCTTCAACAAACAGTACTCCGATAAGTCCAGAATGCCTGCCCACACGTTTAATTTTTGTGACGTTTGGGTGAGATTTTCACTGAAGATGTGTGGGTTTGTGTTACTCCAATAACGGAAATTATGCCTGTGCACTTCACCGTTCATCATTAACGTGGCTTGATCAGAGAAACGAGTGTTATACAGTAGACCTGGGTCAATCATCAAACCCTCAGTTAAATTTTCACAAAACTGCAAAAGTCGATCCGGATCATCTTCGTTGAATTCTTGCACAAGTGTTATCGTGAATGGAGTTTTTTTAACAATCCGATGAACCCTACTTTTTGAGACACCACTTTCTTGAGCTATTTTTCTTACAGATTGTCTGTTATCCATGAAAAGATGACCAAGAACAGCCACTCAACACCATCATTTTGGATAGGATGTTGACGATTATGTTTTTTTTTTTGTAACAGTGCCCGTTTCCTCAAGTTTTGCAATTAACTTAATGACGTACTAACGACTAGCCTGCTGTTCCACATGATTCTGGTTGAAAAGTCTAGCAGCAACACTGGCACAATTGTTGTTTCCGTAGCACCGTTTTACTTGTTCAATTATTTGTTCGGTGCTATAAACCATTTTAAAAATTACGGTTCTTCTTTTTAACTTAGCTACTGGACGACGATAATTCATGAAATCAAGTAGAAACTATAAAAATTATAATTTTAATGCATTTAGCCAAAGTTTTTTTAAAACATTCGTGGAGATAAGATAACATTCCTTAGTCCGTTGCTATCAATTTGCAATTTGAACAATAATGTACCGGGTTAACATGAATGCATAGAGAATGAAAGCAGCTTCAAAATAATATGTCACTCGACCCCTCTTGCCAATTAAATTTTTTGAATGGGTGGTTCTGGACGCTAGAGGGATGCAGAAATTACTTCGAAATCAAAAAAAAGTTGGTCCCCCTCCAAGGCAAAATTGACGTCTTTTAGCATTTTTCCACACTTGGATGAAATTGGATATTTTAGGGGTGGCAATTTTCGTGGGACACCTTCGTGATTCTCAGAAACTAACCACTCAAAATTGAAAAAAATATATGATTGCATAGAGAATGAAAGCAGCTTCAAAATGATGTGTCACCCACCCCCATGCCCCTTGCATTTTTTTAAAGTAGACCCCTGTGGGTCCGGGGACTAACTAAAAGAATAGGCCCATGGTAACTCCTGCCTGTCGTACGAGGCGACTAATCGGAGTCAAGCAGGTGGTAGTGGAATTTTCCTTTACATGATAGTAAATGATTTTTTCATGCCCGAGGAGGTACCACCCCATGCATCAAGGAACCGGTGAAGTCCCAACGGACGTTTCTGGTTCTGGTGTATGAGTCGGTTTCCCTTATAAACAAAAATGATGATCACTTATCCTTAAGTAAAATACCCCTCTATTCAGATATCCGGAAGAGAGGTGTACAGGGGGCGCCAGCATCAAGATTTAACATATCCTTCTCGAATATATGTGGCCTAAATTCTAACCTGAACTCCGTCCACCATTTCCTCCAGGCTAATAGGCCCCAATCCTCTTCCTCACCGAAACCAAATCAGTTACAAAACAGCCACTAATCACCTTAATTTCCCGGGGTATGAGCTCCTTATTTTCTTTAGATTGCATGGAGGTGTGTGCGCATACGTCCGTAGCAATCTACCCTACACCAGACCCCCAATTTAGAAGCTGGAAGAAAAGACATACTTTGGATGAAACTCTGTCTCAGGGCTGCAACTAAATTCATCAGTTGCATTTACCGGTCACCTTCTGACAACAACTTTGTCCAGCTCTCTGACTACGTTTCTAAAAAAAACGACCATTTGACTTCTGAATATCCTTCCTCCGAGGTCACTATTCTTGGTGACTTCAATCTCCATAATAAGGAATGGCTAGTATCTTCAACAACCGATCCACAAGGGAGAGCAACGGAGGCCTTTACTTTCCTCGGATCCGAACACACAGCTCAAATCCCTTGGATCTCCTTCTTACTACAAAACCTGAATGCTATATCAGTCACCGCCCCCCTTGGTCGCTCAGACAACGGCATGGTCACTGCTTTCTGCGCAATGCAACCCAAGGTCATACAGTCATCACACCCACGTATCGTTTAGCACTACAACTCCGCCAACTGAGACGAAATGCGGGATTAGTTTTCCTCATTTCCATGGGCGTCCGTCTGCTTGTCTCATCCTGACCCCTCTGATATCTCACAAAACGTCACCAAAATTATCCAAGCTGGCATGGAATTATTTATCCCACGTACATAGAAAACCTCTTCAGCCACTTAAAAGCCATGGTTCTCTAAATCCTGTGAGAAGACCAGACTTGAAAAGGTCAAAGCTCACAAAACGCTACTACATAATCCCAGTCAAGAAAACCGTCAAGCATTTAACGACGCAAGAAATCGCTATGTCTGCATTCTTTCTGAGACAAAAAACTCGTTTAATATCCCTATTAAAAACAAAGTCCTCTTAAGCTCCAACGGCAGCAAACCCTTCTGGACCCTTGTTAAATCTATTTTGAATAATTTTTGCAAGAGCACGTTCCCATCTCTTATCTCAGGGGATGAAATTGTTTCTACTGCCCTGGGCAAGGCTGAACTTTTTGCCTCGTTGTTCGCCGGAAATTCTACTCTCAACCCACCTCCGAATGTTCAACCACCAACAGTCCCCAATATGGCGCATAAAATGACGGATATCATTTTCAAAACTAGAAAGGTACGAAAGGTGCTCTCTTCTCTTAATACCAGGAAAGCCTCTGGCCTTGACGATATCCCAGCAATTGTTCTCAAAAAATGCGCACCACAACTTGCTCCTGTCCTGACTCGTCTATTTCAGACATCTTACAATTTAGGCATATTCCCTAGTAACTGGAAAACTGCTCGAGTACAACCCATCCCCAAGAAATGATCCAAAGCGCTTCCTAGCAACTACAGGCCTATTTCTCTCCCTTCAGTCGTCTCTAAACGGATGGAAAAGTATATAACACCGAATAACTAAAATTTCTTGAAAAACACAGTCTAATCCACGACTGGCAGTATGGATTCCGTCAGCGTAGATCAACTGCCGACCTCCTTTCCTTTGTCATCCATTCGTGGAACAAGTCTATGGAACTACACGGTGAATCCCATATTGTCGCTCTAGACATATCCAAAGCATTCGACCAGGTCTGGCAGGGAGCGCTGCTTAATAAACTTCCGGACTATGGCCTACCACCAAAACTCTGTACCTGAACAGCAAATTTCTTCTCCAACCGGATCATTTCTGTTGTCGTGGATGGCTATTCCTCTAAACTGTATCCAATTAATCCACGAGGATTAATTACACCTCAAGGTTCAGCTTTAGCCCCTACTTTGTCTCTTCTCCACATCAATGACCTCCTCTCTAGCACATCCAACCCAGTTCACATTTACGCGGACGACAGCACCCCCACTCAAATATACAATACTCTAAATCTCTTTAGCCCAATTAGATGAGGATCGTAGACTCATGGAGGGTTCTGTCTCTGTGAATCTCCAAAAAATACTAGACTGGGGAAGTAGAAATCTTGTACAATTCAACTCCTCGAAATCTCAGTCTTGCTTTCTTTCTCATAAGAGATACACCAGCCCAGGATCCATCACAATGAACAACCACGTTATTCAAAGTAATGAGTCCTTTTCAGTTGTTGACATTTCTGTGGATCGAAATCTCAATTAGCACCAACATGTCACATCAATTGCAGAAGCGGCTGCTAAGAAATTAGGTTTCCTTTTCCGGGCTCGCAAATACTTTTCACCAGCTAATCTCTATACCTTATATACTTTACAAATAAGGCCAAACCTCGACTACTGCTCCCACATCTGGGGTGCCGCTGCTGCTTCTACACTCGCTATCCTGGAATCCATTCAGAAGAGAGCTATACGTCTCATCGGTGACCCTACCCTCACCCAAAGGCTGCCATCCCTTGCGCACCGACGTGCCGTTGGTGACCTCTCTCTCTCTCTCTCTCTCTCTCTCTCTCTCTCTCTCTCTCTCTCTCTCTCTCTCTCTCTCTCTCTCTCTCTCTCTCTCTCTCTCTCTCTCTCTCTCTCTCTCTCTCTCTCTCTCTCTCTCTCTCTCTCTCTCTCTCTCTTATAGATATCTGCACGGGCACTGCTCAGATGAGCTTTCTTCCTTAGTTCCTCCACCTGCTGCCCCCAACAGATCTACCAGCAGAACAGAGCGAATGCACCCTTTTACTGTCCAGGTCACCAGACATAGAAAATCTTGTTATGCCCGCTCTATTGTCCCGAGGACTTCCAAGTTGTGGAATTTCTTGCCGGCACATGTTTTTCCTTCTCCTCCAAACCTCCAAACCTTCAAGTCCAGAATTAACAAGTTGCCTCTTTCTTCCTTGTCGACACCCACGGTACGATAGTATTTAGGCTGTAAGCCCTCGTGGTGTGTTGTTGAAATATAAAAAAAAGAAAACATGTGGTTCAAGTCAAAATTGACCTGTTTTAGCAATTTTCCCACACTTGGAAGAAATCGGATATTTTAAGAAGTGCAAATTTTGTTGGGATACCTTTGTGATTCTCAGAAACGAATCGCTCAACATTGAAAAAAAAAACATAATTGCACATAGAATGAAATCAGATTAAAAATGATGGGTCACTCGACCCCTCTTGCCATTTAAATTGTTTGAAGGCGGGCTCTGGACGCTGAAGGGATGTAGAAATAACTTCGAAACTAAGAAAAAATTGCTTCCCCTTCAAGGTAAAATTGGCTCGTTTTAGCATTTTTCCCACACTTTGACGAAACCGGACAATTTAGAGGATACCAATTTTATTTGGGACATCCTGTATAATTTTACGATCTGCAATTTCTGTTAGGAGTATATAATAATATTGATCTTTATTTGAGTTTTTCTAAAGTTAACAATTGATCAACTTGCAGCAATCGATGCCTAATTTAAGCGAATGAGTGTTGAACCGCTGAAAATGTCATTAAGGAACAGATTACTATTAATTACCAAATTAAACTCAACCTGCTCGGTGACAGGGAAATATTATTTTCACACCTCATAAGTGTTGCTGGGAGTCCGTTAATTAAGCATTTTAATTTGACGAAACCAGAGAGTGATTACACAAGTTTATTCATTAACGAGTTTGTATTTTGAGCTACTTTTAACGAAGTTAAAAAAAGCTGTAATAAAATTCGAGGGAACACGATTGTAGGTTTGTCGTCACGTAACTGCGTCAGTCCTTTTAAAACTTCTGCTAGTGGTAATAATTTATGTTTATAATTAGTTATGTTCGTACTAACGAAAAGTTTTTTTACAAAGTTTGTAAAACGTTTATAGTTGCCATTCATTGGTATTCTAAAATAATTGTTGAAGTTTATGCAGCTTATTTCTAAATAAAATAAGATTTTATATTGAAATAAAATTGGTAAGTAAGGTAGGGTTTTTTACACTTATCTCTAGTAATTTACCTGCAATTAACGTTTATATTCATGAGGTCATTAAATTCAGTGCCAATTAAAGAGTAGGCTTTGAGCTTGACATACAGTGTGGAACAGCCGAATGGAATAAAATCAGTATTTTCATTATGGTGCATCAAGTATCTCACAAAAGGTTAATTCTAGATTGAATATAACATCCTGCAACGTGAAAACTGCACCACTGCAACCAACTTTGGGCGACAGTTGCAACCACAGCTTTTGTATATAAAAAGTAGGGCGTGATGCCACGTTTGAAAGAACTCTTCATTTTCTATTCAAAAATGCTATGGTTTAGAATATATTGCAAAAACTAAGAATTAAACACAACGGCCACGCCAAGGCATCGTGTTACACTAGTGGCCCAACGTGGGGCCAGATTGTATAACAGGTTGTTGTCGTTACACGGGGTTGGGGGTAGCTATCACCGAAAACGCAAGTGCATGAGGGTAACAAATATAATGACAAACTTTAACAAAAACAAAGAAATAACAAGTTGTGTTAATGTCTATATAGTTCGCTTGGCGCTACTTAACTGTCGCCTACTTAACAGTCGACCCCCCTGCCTTCCGCGCACCCTGCCGCTTCGATGGGGATGAAACACAACGGCCACGTAAAGGCATCATGTTACAACAGTAAAAAATCATCTGATTTACAAACTTCGCTACAGCACGCTATAAAGTTAAAAACTAATCGCGTTTCATTATTGATAATGAGAAAGCAAACGAAACCAATTTCAGTATCTTTTACGGATGGTATTGAATAAAAAAAAGACATAAAGCGGTCTCATAGTTGACTATGTTATCTTTGCTTAAAACGCCTTAGCAACTTGCTGTGTGATTGTAACCACATGACAGTAGTTGTCAGTTGTTAACTGCAATTCACAAACCTGGTTTGTTGAACAGAAATTGATAAAATAAGAATTCCACAGCTGATTGGCTATCGAGATAAAATACGGTAACAGATCGAAGTTGCGCGCCCATTTCTAGGAAAGTTTCCCGACTTTCCGCCTATATCCCAAGGGACAAATAGTAAAATTTAAAAGAAATTTGGCGAACTTGGACATGTAAACCAGATAAAAAAAAACTTATGATGCACTGTGTATCTAATGATACAAAGATGGATGTAATGCTTGAGTTTGAGAACCCACATACTTCAAGCCGACAAGTAGCCACAACATTGGATGTTACTCATCCATCGATTATTCTAATATTAAAAGAAAATGTAATGCATCGCTATTAACTGATACAAACTCATCAGCTCATGGAAAACGATTGTGATAGAAGAACGCATTGTTGTAAACAGATTATGAAAATGTTAGAAAACAATGTTCTCCAACTGGAACAGGTTTTGTTTGTTTTGTCTGATGAGTGCACTTTTACACTTCACGGCCCTGCTAACGGTCAAAATTGTCGCCACTGGTCTAAAGAAAATCCACACTGGATGAGAGAACATAGGTAATACCTTGAAAGGTTTAATGTTTGGGCAGGAATAGTTGGGAACCATGTTATTGGCGCCTTTTTCATTAATAGCAATTTTAATGGATATAATTTAATGGGATTAAAACAAACCAGGAAACAATCTGAATATGACGGAGATTTAAATTGAGCACGTAATTAAATTATTTTACAAACAAGTTTTGGACGTCGCAAGTGCGTTATGGTAGCGAACTTTCATTAAATGCTTCAAACTAAAATAACTCAATTTTCTATAAATCTATAAAGTTGAATTTTGGTATATAGTAATCCCTTTTACAAGGCAATACGTCCAACGAATTTCATCAAAATACTTTTGTAACTTTCTGAGATGAAAATTTTTTCCGAAAGAAAACTCAAAATTTACCCGGAAAACCTTCTCCGATTTTTCTGGCTAACAAGCTCATCCAAGCGGTTAATTACTTTTTGTGATATATATATATATATATATATATATATATATATATATATATATATATATATATATATATATATATATAAACTCAAAAAATTGTGGGAAAGCCATCAGCTGAAAAATAAAACTCGTTATTAATAAGCCGAGCTTTCGGAAAAATTTATTCCATTCTCAAGGATATAACGTGAGTTTTACTGAACTAATTATTCAATAACAAACATAAAAAGGATTTTTTATGTTTGTTATTTAATTAGTTTAGTAAAACTCACGTTTTATTCTTGAGAATGGAATTAATTTTTCCGAAAGCTCGGCTTATTAATAAAGAGTTTTATTTTGCAACTGACGGCTTTCCCACAATTTCTTGAGTTAATAAGACTATTACCGTCACTAAAACTTATATATATATATATATATATATATATATATATATATATATATATATATATATATATATATATATATATATATACATATACCTGCAACACCTTATTTGAAAGATATCCTTACTCTCCATTCAAAAATATTACGGTTTTAGAAGATGCTGTTAAAAAAGTTATCTAATTGACGAACTTCGCTACAACACACTAGAAATTAATAACTAATTTCGTTACATTCTTGAAAATGAGAAAAAAATAAGAAACCCATCAATCGTAATGTAGGATATGTTTAAAATGCATGCCTGGAACGCCTGGCAGCATCCTAATCGTAAATAAAAATATCTTCTGCTTTCGAACTTAGACAGCCCTAAATTTACATTTTGTCAGTTGATGGGCAGTGATCATATAGGATGTTAACTAAGTATGTACACAAACGTTAAGGAGTACAGGTTTATTTAATTTTCAAGCAAAACGTATCGATAAATATAGGTTCTAAAGAGCATCGTCTAGAAAATACAGCATGGGTACTTTCACGGAAAAACGTTTGACTTTTATTATTTTTTAATTAATACTAATTGTAATGTCAACAAATAAAAAATGAAATATTTTTCTTCAACTGAACAGTAACAGTTTCCTGCAGTGCATGATTACAATGGCTACTCTACTATTATGAAATCCAGTGTGCTTTGAAAAACAACTGTAGTGTTTAGGAAACAACTTCTCTGTAGTTAATTTAATGTCAAAGTAGTTATTTGTAGTTATTAATATGTATATTTGGTATAGAATTTCCCTTTAAAATTGACTAATAGGGGAATGATAGAATGGCATGTTATGGAATGGATCATGGTAACGCTATAGTTGCAAGACGTATCTATTATGAACAATACCCTCAACGTGCAGTATGTTATGTAACAACTTTTATAAGAATCCACGCACGACTTTCCAAAACAGGCAGTTTAAAGAGATCAACAATTCGCATAGGAAGACTCGGAACGGTAAGAACTGTTCTGATTGAGGAGGCTGTTCTAAATGAAATTGGAAGAAACCCTGAAACTAGTACGTAAAATAATGCGCAGGAATTAAACATTGCCTATCTAACAGTGTGGCAAATTTTAAGAGACCACCAGCTGTATCCTTATCACATGCAACGTGTGCAAGGTCTATTGCCGAGGGATTTTCCTCTGAAAGTAACCTCTTGCCATTGGTTACGAAGAAAAATAATAAGAAATTCAGGTCTCTTGAGTGTACTGTTATTAAGGATGAAGCTTGTTTTTCTCGAAATTCTATCATGAATTTCTATAATAACCACGTATGGACTGAATTTAATCCACAGGCCATCGTGGAAAATAATTTCCAATAATAATTTTCGCTGGTATATGGGTTGGAATTGTGGGTAACCTCCTCATTGACCTTTATTTTTGTCCCATAGATTTACTGGGGAACAATACCAAAGGATTTTAAAGCACGTTCTACCTAAACTTTTAGAGAAAGTTCCAATTACGGAAAGATGTCTTATTGACTACATGCACGACGGTGCTCCACCACACTTTAGTCTAGTTGCGTCAATGTTTGTATGTAAATTACCCTAATCGTTGAACTGGAAGAGGAGGCCCACAACCATGGTCTCCTCGATCGTCCGACCTGAATCCTTGGGATTACTTCTTATGGAGACGCCTTAAATAATTAGTGTACAAGACTCCAGTTCAAAATGAAGATAACTTACGAAATATAATAGTTGATCCTTGTTTGATAATCAAAAATACACCAGGTATTTCGAGAGTCAGTAAATCAATGCTCAGACTTATAAGCGGTTGTATTGAAACCGAAGGTGGTCATTTCCAGCACCTATTGTAGAAAAATGTTATTGTTCGCTTTAAGAAAAATTACTAATAATATTAATTAAAAAAAATTTTTCAAATTTTTTTCGAAAATCTAATGATATCAGGAGATGCTTTTTTGTTTATAATGAATTTAGAATGAAATGTCGTACAAATTTATTTAATCAACTACCCTGTTTTTTCGAAACAGAGCCATAGAGAACGTTTATTTATCTAAACTTTTTGCTTTAAAATCAATAAACTTTCATTCCTTATAGTTTGTGTACATACTTAATTAGCACCAAGTTGTGGAATGCCTTACTGGCACATGTTTTTCGTTCTCCTCCGAACCCCCAAACGTTCATGTCCAGAATTAACAAGTTGTTTCTTTTCTCCTTGTCGACACCCAAGGTACGATAGTATTTAGGCTGTGAACCCTCGTGGTGAGTTGTTGAAATTAAAAAAAAACCACTCTGTATAAGAACCACCCCTGATTTGTATCAAACCTCGCCACATCTAAAAATTGTAACCAACGCCATTTATTTCCTTTCCAACCACCAGCATTCTGTAATTTCCTTTAACAACAGCACTTTGCCTCATAATATGTCCCATTTCCCCATTCAAGATAAACCTGTTTTTCATAAGCAAACTGTACTTTATTTACAAACCTGTCACATTCCATACCTAGGGGCTCAAATTTGTGCTAAATCTTTTTCATATTTTAAAGCATGATTCATACTTAAGACAGTATGTCTTATACTGGAGCAATAGCCACTAAATGAATTCTCAGCTCAACTAAAATCTGAGTGGTATTTAAATTTGATGTTTTGTAGGCTACTTTTATTTTATTTCAGGTTACTTAGGTAAACTTTTTTAAATTTAAATCCGAACAATGCTATCGTAAAACTAATAAAATTGGGTTATTTAGGTAACCATCTCTTCACTTTATATCAGAACAGTCTTTTCGCAAAACTAACGAAATAACATTACATCAGTGCCACATTTTAAATATCGAGCGAGTTCGTCTGCATATTCCTGCAATATTTTACAAAGCAGCACTGCGCACAAGTCTCTGAAAATCCAAAATGTGATTATTTACACCGATTCATCAAAGTACATTTTAGAACCTGTAATTTGTAAGACTTTAGCTCGGTAGCGTTAATGGCGCAGTCGTCACTTTCCTAAGGACTAAGCGACGAGCTCCGCGCTTAATGTATTGCGGAAGGTGTGAAGAATGTAAATACTTCTATGCGCATGAACTCTATAAATCATAGCGTCAGTGGCGAACGGGAGAAAGGTAACTTTTCCATAAAGAACCCCGATAAACGAATATAAGATTATCTCTGCGGGTGCTTCCAGAATAATAAGTACCTTCTAGAGAGCGGATAACGCTGAATATAATGTTATTTAAATCGCAGTCGTAATAAGACGAGTTCAACTGTGAAGTATCTAAGGGTTTGAACAAATCTCTTTATTACAATATCAGTCTACTAAATCATAGCTAAGTGAAAATAAAAGAGCTAGAAATCATTCATATCTCAGAATTTAGTAACTCGATTTTAAAATAAATTTATGTTGATATTAAAAATACTACCTAATTGAACATTTAAAATAAACCTGTCGTGCAGTGGTAAGAACGTGTGCCTCTGAACACAGGGTACTGGGATCCATTCAGTAGGTTACTCTTTTGCTTTTTTAGTACATACAGTAAAATTAATATCAACCAAGGTTGTGGCATTGTGCTTGAGCAAGTCTAATGTCATGTTCCGCCCTTCGGCGCGGACGTAAAGCCATCGGTTTCGAGTGACATGATACTGTTAGGCTTATTAAAAATACCTACCCTCCTTAGAAAAAGGCAGGGTTTCGGCGAAATTTCCAGGATAGTGTGGTGAAACTACTCTCTGGCGTCGGTGATTGGCCATAGTCGCGAAAACAAACCCCACTTTAAAGAAACAAGAACATCGCAAACCGAGTGGTGAATCACTGGGGTAATTTAGTGTACAAGGTAAGGAACTGCAGAGGCATTTTGAGGTATTTCGGAGAACTCCGATGTATTTCGGGGAATTCCGAGGTATTTGAGGGAATTTCGATATATTTTGGGGAAATTTCGAGGTATTTCAGGGAATTTTGAGATGCTTAGGGGCATTCTATACGTATATTGCATGATATTTTATGAAATCTTCCACAATTTTGGCAACGTTGTACTAAAAGTAGCCGGGCAGCCATTACGCTGATGCAACGTGCCTCTTTACAAGTATATGTTAATATTCACATTGTTTGGTGATACTAGAGGTAATTTAATATACAGGGTGTGCCAACTGATACATCCCACCTGGAAGATATCGAAATTTAAAAAAAAAAAGAAAAAAAAGGCGACACACTTGGACTTTGTTTTCAAGGAGACACATATGGTGTAAGTTTGGGAGTTTAGGAACCTACCCCTTAAGCAGTGGCGTAAAGTACCTTACATTTTAAATGGCACCCTATGTTGCGTGACACCTCATTTTAAAGCTTTCTCAATTCTGTTCACGACAACATAAGGCTTTTTAAAATTTGGTTTGAATATGGCAATAAAATCACCAGTTAGAGAATAAGACAAAATAGCAATGAATGAAATAATGTTATTTAATTAAATATTCAAGTTGTTTCCCCTTTTAACCGATACTAACGACTGCGCCACTTAACTTTACGGTTAAGACGTTTAGGTTTTTTAAACAATATTTATTTAACTACTAGACAACTAGTATATAAAAAATACAATAATAAAAAGTTCGAGACGCAGCAAGTGCGTTATAGTAGTGAATTTTCATAAGAATTGTACACTATTAGTAAGATATACTATGAAAACTAATTCTTTAAATTTAAAAGGTCCTTGGATATCGGTTTTAGAGTCCCAGTTAGCGATTATTTGAAAAAAATAATATTTTATCCGGAACTAAAAAATTAAAAATTGATCTTAGATATAATATGTAAGTACTACAAGTGTCTTTAAATTAAAAAAATGTGTTACAAATTTTATTAAAGTTACAAAAGTGTTTAAGAAAAAAAAAATATTTACAAAGGGAATGTACTTGTTAAATTATAAATATGGCAGGTGTTTTTCCTTATTGATTGTTTGGATGGTTTTGTTTTAGTCAGCCCATCCAGTTTTTGCAAACAATAAACAAGAGCTTTATAACAACAAACGTGGCTAGTGGCTAGTAGCTAACACTCCATGTAAGGATGCTTTGAAAAATAAAAGCATAAACAATAATAATTAAATAACGAATCTTCGAATGTTTTGAGATTAGATTGATATTTAAAAATGAATACTTTTCTGGATTATAATGCTACTGGAGCTGAAGCGTTGGTAATTAGTACTGAGCTTATAGTTTTAAACCATTTCATTGAAGTGAAACTTCTATTTGATATATTCTGTAATATAACAAAACATTTCAGTTGTAATAAATGTAAATAACACGTTGAGTGTCTGGCGTTTCGGCGTCGGCAGTCGGCGATTCCCGTTTCGCGATGACAGTTGGCCTACCATGCAGCGGTGTCGGATTGAGTAAATTAGAACTGATGATAAATCGAATGAGAAATTATTGGTAACTTAACATTTATTAATATTAAGCCACATTTATTGGATGGATTAGTTTTTTGACGAACTTTTATTTGTCATCAATAAGTACAAATATGTGTTATGACCATATGTTTTACATTTTAAGATTCAAATGAAATTTTATTAAATCTGACAACCCGGCTCCTTTATATTTAATTGTCAGGTGACTGTTGTTTAGATTTGAATTATCTGCTCAAAATTCACATTCACAGTCTAACCATACTTATCAACATTGAAGGTGGGAAAAGCTGTATGACATTTGAACTGATATCTTAGACTGCTTATTCATTTATAATATTGATTTTTTAATAACCCCTTTCCTCGTATGCCATTCAATTTGAAATTTGGTTAGCTGCTAGATTGTAACGTCTGCTGTATATGTGCAAATTTTCATTCAAAACACTTCAATATTTCAAAAAATATTGCGTTTTAAAAATTTTCTTTACATTTTTTCTAAGAGAAATTAGACGCACAGTGTCCATCTACGAACTCATCCAAGCCATTGACAAAATCAAGGTAATTTAAAAATTTGGTCGAAATCGGTCAAGTATTTTTTGAGTTAGCGGTTGGATACATACATACATACATATATATATATATATATATATATATATATATATATATATATATATATATATATATATATATATATATATATATATATATATATATATATATATATATATATATATATATATATATATATATATATATATATATATATATATATATATATATATATATATATATATATATATATATATATATATATATATATATATATATATATATATATATATATATATATATATATATATATAAATTGAAACTGACCCCGGATATGGGTTCTAGAGGCCCTAATTCGCGCAAATTTGAATTTTTTCCAAAAGTCTTACCATCAATACCTCTCTAATAATAGGTATCAACTTAAGTGTGATACTAATAAAATATTAAAATATAATACTGCAGCACGCGATGTACAAAGTACTAGGAACGATATATATATATATATATATATATATATATATATATATATATATATATATATATATATATATATATATATATATATATATATATATATATATATATATGTGGTAGTGTATATATGGTAGTGAATTTTCATAGAAATATTTGTTTATGAAATGCTTATAACTTTATTTCTTATCACATAGAGACCTAAATTCTGGTATGTGGTTTACTTTTTATAACGTAGATCTACGTACCAAATTTGGTTACCATAGATTTGTCATTTTCGGAGATATGATTTTTTTCGAAAGAAAAACCAAAATTTTCTCGGAAAACCTGATTCGATTTTCTCGGCTAACTTGTCCAAGCTACTCCCAAAATGAATGTACCCGACAAATTTCATCAGAAGCGGCCCATTATTTTTGAGCTTTCCATGTGAGATATATATATATATATATATATATATATATATATATATATATATATATATATATATATATATATATATATATATATATATATATATATATATATATATATATATATATATAGGATTGAGCGCTAATGTGTTAAATGTTTACTCCGATATCTAAGTCAAATTGACCGAATCGAGTAAAGAAAAAGTGCAAGAAACAGTTAGATAGTGAGAACATTGGCAGGAGATCTTAGGTAATTGAGAAGATAAATAAATACCACAGCCACCGTGAGTAAATTGAATTTAAGTACTGTTTAAAGGTTAGGGGCATTGGAGCATAAGGTTCAAAGTTGAATGCAGTGTCTTTATTGATAAGCTGAAAGAATACAACCGATATTATAATTCAGCCGCCGACGACGTCTGGATAGGCAACACGTTAAACAGCAAAGTGTAAGGAGAGTTGTATAAGATGGGTGACAGTGAAGACTATTCTGCTGATGAGGGAAAACGCAAGGCTTTTCCAATATCTGATATTTTCCAAAGAAGTAAGAAAATGGCACGAACACCAGAAAAAAATATGAAAAGCGAGAGTAATAAGTTGGATATAATGTTAAACATGCTAACGGATTTAACAGAGAAGATAACCAAAATAGAAGACAAACAAGATAAAATTATAGCTGAGATGAAAGTGATTAAAGAAGAAAATAAAAACATGAAAATGGAAAATGATCAATTAAGAAAAGAGGTAAAGGATATTAAAAAGAAATTAAATATTCTAGAAGAGGAGAAGAAAAGAAAGAATATAGTTATACAGGGGCTAAAAATGAACACAAACGATGCAAAGAGTTTAAAAGAGAACATGGGTATTTTTTTGAAACAGAATTTAGAAGTAAATGTTGAAATAAAACAAGCTAGGAGACTCAGTGAAAAGGTTTGTCTTGTTGAACTTTGTAAAATAGAGGAGAAAATGGAAATTATGAGAAATACATATAAATTAAAAAATTGCAAGAATGAGATTGTGTATATAAATGATGATATGTCGAGGGAAGAGAGAAAAATTCAAAACGAATTGAGAAACGTAGCAAAAGATGAAAGAGCCAAAGGTAGAACTGTCAAGATTGGGTTTAAGAAGTTAATAGTCGAGGGACAGCTTTGGAAATGGGATGAAGAAAATGGCCTGGTTAAACAGGTAGAATATAATAGTGGTACGCATGAGACAAAAAATTAGGCAAGAATGAGTGGAAAAAGAGAACTGAACAGGCGAAGAAAAGGGCTACGTATACGGAAAAAGATGTTGGCATGTCAATAAGGGCTAGGGAGTTGTATAGGGACACGAGAGTAGCAAACGCAAATACCAATAAAGATAAAGAACACAGTAACCAAACAGGGAAATACCAGGTGAAACCGAAAACCGAGTATCTAAATCTGGGTACGTGGAACGTAAGGGGTTTGTATGAAGAGGGTGCTTTAAATAATCTAATTATGGAGGTCAATAAATATAGTATGCAAGTAGTGGCGTTACAGGAAACACACTTGAAAGGAAATGATATACAAAGGGTTGGAAACTATATCCTATTTACAAGTGGTAGTGATATGAGAAGGTATGGAGTCGCATTCTTAATAAGCGAAAAGCTACAAGATAAAGTTAAATGTTTCAAACCAAAGTCAGACAGATTATGTTCCATAAGAATTAAGGCAGAAGATAAGATGATTAGTATTGTAAATATGCATGCTCCAACAGAAGAAAACGAAGAAGAAGTGAAAGATCAGTACTACGAAGAGCTGGAAAAAACGCTAGAAGATATACCAAAAAATGACGTGATAATTTTGATGGGAGACGCAAATGCAAAGATAGGCAATGAAGACATATATAAGTCAATAACAGGAGGTGAAAGTAAACATACGGCGAGTAATGACAATGGAGTAAGGTTGATATCTTTAGCAATAGAACAGAATATGAAAATAATGAGTACACACTTTAGAAGAAGAGATATACATAAGGGAACATGGACGATACCGGGACAAAATAAAACAAATCAAATAGATCACTTGTTAATAAAGGAAGAACATGCTTGGCTAATCACCAATGTGAAAACACGTAGGGGTGCGGAAGCTGATTCAGATCACTTCTTGGTAAAGGCTGTTTTAAGATTCCCAGATACGATTAAACAGACACAAAAAAGGAGGGCAGAAACTAGATACAATGTTAATGATCTACGAAAAGAAGAAATAGCCCTCAACTACAAGAAAAGAATAGACAAAGCTTATAGTAGTGATATGTTCCTGAATACAGACGGCATTGAAGAAAAATGGGAAAAGATAGAAAAGACGGTGACTGAGGCAACGAAAGCAACCCTGGAAAAGAGACGAAAACAAATAAAAAAGTACTGGATGAATGAAGAATGTAAAGCCGCACTAAAAAAAAGAGCAGTATTAAGACATCAAATGCTTCAGGCGCAAACGGAGGAAAACCTAGAAAAATATAACGAACAAAGAAAGAGAACAAAAAATATGTGTAGAACCCAGAAACGAAAATTTCTGGAAGACAAAATAAAAAATATTGAATATAAATATCAAAAAAATGAAATACGTAACTTCTACAAAGACGTGAAAGATATAAAAAGAGGCCACCAAAGCAAAGCAGTGTTCTTTAAGGATAAGGAAGGCAATTTGCTTGGAAACGATAAAGACATATGCAGGAGATGGAAAGAACATTTCGAAGAACTGCATAATGATGGAGATGAAGAAGAACTGAAAGAGTGTCATCAAGAGTTTTATGAAGAGGAAGAAGTTACAGAAGATCCAACGAAGCAAGAAATAGAAGAAATTATACAAACAATGAAAAACAACAAGAGTCCAGGTGAAAATGGCATTATGGCCGAAAATTTTAAATACGGAGGGACTACTTTGGTTGCCATGATGTATGAGCTAATAAAAGAAATTTGGAAAACAAAAGAAATGCCAAAAAAATGGAATAAGACCATCATGGTAACTTTATTTAAGAAAGGAGATATAACAGAATGCACCAACTATAGGGGGATAGCGTTACCAGATGTGGCCTACAAAATTTTAGCAACACTAATAAAGAAACGGCTAGAAAAATATATAGAGCCTTTGCTAGGGGAATATCAGGCTGGTTTTCGGAAGGGTAGGTCGACAGTTGACCAGATATGTCTGCTAAAGCAGGTTTTGACAGGCTGTTACGAGTACGAGATTCCAGTACACATGATCTTTGTCGACTTTAAGACCGCCTACGATTCAGTGAAAAGAAGTAAAGTAGTTGATATACTTAGAGAGTTCGGAGTACCCGAGTATATTGTGAAACTGGTAATAATGACACTATGTAACACCACGTGCGCAGTAAGGGTAAACGGAAATCTGACAGAAGAGTTTGATGTGAGAAGAGGAGTGAGGCAGGGAGATCCGCTGTCAACGTTACTATTCAATATAGTTCTGGAGAAAGTGATAAGAGAGAGTGGTATAAACAGAACTGGGAGCTTGTTTGACAGGAGTCATCAGTGCCTTGCTTATGCGGATGATATATTGTTACTGGCCAGAAATAGAAAAGAGCTGGAAAGTATCACTAGAAGTTTGGTGGAAGTAGCAGACAGTGTGGGACTTCAAATAAATAAGGACAAGAGCAAGTATATGGCAATTAAAAAGACTAAAGTGACTAATAGTGAACCTTTTACAGTGAAAATGCGAGGGGAGAGAGTCATAGAGTTCGAAGAGGTTAATAATTACATGTACTTAGGTGTATTAGTAGACAATAGATGTGATGAGGAGGTAGAAATTAACCTAAGGATAGCAAAAGCCAACAGATGTGCAGGAGGGCTTAACAGCTTCCTTAGATCAAAGAACATCTCGCGTGCTGCGAAACTCAGAGTATATAGGACTGTGATAAGACCAACCTTGACATATGGTTGTGAAGCATGGACAATGAACCGAAGACTGGAGGACAGAATAGCGATATGGGAGAGAAAGGTACTACGCAGAATCTTCGGAGGCAAGAAAGTAGATGGCATGTGGGAAAGACGTCCAAATGTGGAAGTGTATGAAATGTATGGAGAACCGCCGGTGTCTCAACTGGTTAAGGCACGCAGACTACAGTGGCTGGGACATATAGAACGAATGGGTGTGGAGAGAATGGTGAAGAAGTGTGTCTGGTCAAATCCAGAGGGTAGAAGGAAGAGAGGAAGACCAAGAAAAAGATGGCTTGATGCAGCACAACAAGACTTGCTAGAAAAAGGAGTCCAAAACTGGAAGACGATTGCACTGGATAGGAAGCAATGGAAACGTATTACCAAGCTATGGGCCTAAATGGCCTGTGAATGCTTCATATATATATATATATATATATATATATATATATATATATATATATATATATATATATATATATATATATATATATATATATATATATATATATATATATATAAAGTTGGGACTGTCCCTAGATATGGGTCCTAGAGGTCCTAGTTCGTGCTCATTAGAAATTTTTTCAAAATTCAAATGTTGGGATCTCCCCACTAGTGAGATTTTTCTACGAAAATTAACTAATAAAATTCCGTCTCACCATCGTTACCTCTCAGTAAATTTTCTTAACGAAAATTGCAAATCAATTAAAAGTCGAATAATCTAAACTGCAGAATATATATAAACCATAAACGTTTAGAGAAAGGTTACTTCGTAAATAAAACAACATCTTGTTTATATATTGACTGTTTTAAACTTCTAAAACTTTGTTGTGCTTCTCTGTTTATTAGGTTCAAATGAACAGCTAAACGGCGAAGATAAGGCGGAGATTGTAACCAAAGCATCTTTATTCTGATCAGTAGTTAATATTAACGGTACAAAAGGACAATGTCACATAAGTTCGAAATGAATAAACAGCTATTGCGAGAAGTTTCCAATTTCATGCGGAAACTCGAGGAGTAATCGCCCTTTCTCTAAACTTGATAAACTAATAAATGTATTTTACAGCACCCTAAGACTGGTAATTGTTAGGTACGATTTTCCATCCAACGGATGGCTTGGAATTTATTATAATATTGAAAATCCACTCGGAGTAATTTTTTCAGTGTGCAAATTCTGCTCAATAACAACAGGCTTTCAATAAGTTAGTGTCACGGTGCATGGCCTATTAGACGTTTACGAAAAATTACTGAAGCTAAAGACGCGAAATTTTGGTAACTTATGTAAGCAAATAGGATCTCTGTATTTGAAATGTTTTTTCCTCTTAGCTAACATGAACTTCGTTTTTTCGAATGGAACACTCTGTACATTATAACCGTTTCAGATTCTTTTATATATTTTAAATTTTTTCATGTAACATATGCTATGCCTATCAACACATTCTCCATTTATAACATTTTGTGTTAATTGGAGCTGCGGTGATAACATAGTACCTGGTTCCGCACCGAGATAGCGACCTTGTCATACATCTCATAATGTTCTAGTAGGGTCGCTGCCTAAGCTGTATTACTTTATAGGTGCGTTCTCGCTGTAATTAGTATAGCGCAATGACGAGCTCTAATTAGAGCGAAACCGGTCTGCATTTTTGATTATGATGAGAATAGAACCAGCCTTACAATTGTAACTATTGTAAGGGGGTGGTTTTACGTACCTTTTGCTTTTCTTCACTACAAAGGTTTTTCAAATGACTGTAAATTCCAATTATTATTATTATTAAAATTTAAGTAATTATTCATTTAGTTATATTTTAGGATCGGCAACGTTAGAGCGGCAGAACGCGTATCCAAAACTACCCCTTGTTACCTTGAAACTATTATTTAAGTTTACGACCTTCAAGGGAGGTCTTGCCTAAGTTTATTTGGACACCTAAAAACCGAGCATCTGCGATCAAATTCCCAAAATTTTACTATATATTCAGTCTTAGCGTATACCTAGTGACCCAAAGTCACTCTATAAGAAAACTGTTAAAATGAACTCTAGTTTAGGGCTTCTTAAGCTAATAATGAAACCCAGCATCAAGTTTTTTTAAATGGCTTTAATACAAAAAATTAAATTTATACAGATAACATTTTATCAGCACAATAAATTTTAAATACATCCCTTAATTTCAAAGGTTTCCGTATGATTAAAATTAAACAAAGAAAAACTCTCAACAAAATTTAAATAAATCCCTTAATTCAAAATGTTTCCGTCTGATTAAAAGTATGCTAAAACTCTTAATTCCAATAATAAAAACCCTAAGGTTATTTAAACAGAATTGTGTGGGAGGTTTTCCCAATCTTAAAATGTACTAAATGTTACACAAAGTCGATGCCGGAGAAACTAAATTATTTTCGCCCCCGGTATAATTGTTTCTAGTCTACTAATTGACCCTTTCTTAGCCTAATTATAGCTCTAAATTTTAGCTAACCTCCCTTATAGCTCTCAACTAAGCCCTTAAGGCCCCAAGCCTTATCCTGTACTTCGTCTTATAAAATTCACAAAAAAATTCCCTAACTACTAAAAATCCCTTATAACAACACCTAGATTTTAATCTGATTTCATTCACTCTGATTTTAAGTCCAGCACCCTACGGCTCAATCATCTATACTAATTTAGTTTACAGCCCCATATGGTGCAAAATGTCTATACAAGCTTAGTTTTAAAAATTAATTCGGTACTCGAGACAGCTGGCCCATTCTCCCATTCTTAATAAAAAGGGAACATTTAAAAAATATTAAACTGGAACGGACTCACCCAGAAATATGAGACAATACGCCAGCTCTGTACTCTACGTTACCAGCCCTTCCATGGCCGTTGAACTACGTTCGTTCGCGATAACCGCCCTTTCAAACAAAAGCTAATTCTCTCACTGAAATCTCATTTATTTCTCAATTTACTTAACAGAAACCCTTGACGATTATCGCCGCGAGGGCACTGCCTAGCCCGGAGGCCGGCTGCCTGCACACTGCCCCCGACACATATCTTTCTTCCGTGTCGCCGAGTCCCCAAAACCACTGAGTTTGCGGAAATTTTCCGTTGCAACTCAAGTGGCCTCTTTAGAGGTTACCTACTCATCCTATCATAGCCGGTGTCGTTTAGAATTACATTTTCTTTCATTATGCACTAAATTGACCGTTGTACCGCGCATTTTTCGCTTGGTAAGATGTTCTTATTACGCGTAATTCAATTTCCGCATGTTTGCGGCCTACATATTTTATGCATTTTATGATAGATAAATTTACGATAGTTAAATTACTTGTGGCGATTTTTCTTAACTTTTCTGAGATTAAATCAAACATTATGTATGTAGAAATATCATAAATCTAGATACTTAAACTGTAAGCACTTTGCTTACACTATTTTAGCTTTTGTTGCCTCATTTAACGCACTACTTTTATACGGTAAAAATCACTTGTCTTGATTAATAATTTGTGGCGCATTTTCATGTTTTTATTATCAAGTTTCTTAGTCTAAATTTAGCAACCAAGACACTTCCGTTGTTATCCACCGCGATACCTATATTTGGTTTTTGTGTGACTATCTCAGATTATTTTTATAGGGATGCTGAGTAGTCCTAACCTACTAGCTAAGTAGATTTAATCTATTTTTCTCCTGACTTGATCCTAACGGAAATGCTAAGTAGTCACAGCCGCTTAGGTCAGCCTAGAGCACACAACCGTCTCCAGAGAACGTATTAATTATTGTCTCGATCTAAGCTTTCCATCTTATACGTTAGACGATCTGAGATTATTTTCGTGGGGGTGACGAGTAGTCACAGCCGTTTTAAATAATCGAGATGCTTGCACACTTGTTAGGCCCTGAATGCTGAATGTTCACAGTCCGCAGAGGTCATCCTGGGACATACCTTTCAACATTTTCGTCTTAATTTTATGTCCCTTGTGTCCGTTGGTACGACTGAGAGACTAATATTAACATTTATTTAACTCAAAATTGTTACACTGTGCAAATACTTACAAGGACGTCGATCTTCTTTAGGTAAACCAGAAATAGAAGAAACCGTTTTCGACTTATATGGGGAGTTACGATCGAAAATTTGTTTCGAGGGTATTGCGTCATTGAAGAGGTTTTAGGTTAAGTGTGTATTGTTAAGCGTGAAATGTCAAACAATAAAATTTTGTCTTTAAAAAAAAATTGTTAAGAGATATTTTATTTTAAATCCTCCCTCGTATTAATATCATAAGAGGATTAAATAAATCCATTCTCTTTTATACTTTAGAGTTCTTTAAAGCACATAAACTAAAAGTAGAAAAATCTCTGGACGCAGCAAGTGCGTTATGGTAGCGAATTTTCTTTAAAATATTTTTAATAGCAAATGTCTTTCTTTGATGAAAGCAGGCATCAAACTTGGTTGCCTATATAGTAGAAACAATGTACCATATTTCATCGAAATAAATTTATTGTTTGAAAATATATAAACATTTTTTAAAAGTCTGGATGCAGCAAATGAGTTATGGAAGTAAATTTCCATAAAAATGATTTTAATAGCAAATGCGAGCAGGCATCAATTTGATTATCGGTATAGCCTATGTAGTAGAAACAATGTACTATATTTTATCAAAATTACTTATGGTTTGAAAATATACAAAAACTGCTTGAAAGCTGTCTATTTGAAGCCATATCCCCATTAAACCATGCCTACCCCGCACAGCACCCCTATTTGCAACAGGTCACGTAACTTCCTTGGGGGGCATGAGCAAGAAGTTTTTCTTGCGGTTTTATGCAACGAGGGTAGTTGTATGCACACGTGGGGGGCTACGATAAAGCATACGACACCCCCCCCTCCCCGGTTCGACTTGTGGCAAAGGTTGGAGGGTGGCTGCTTCGTCGTGGGGATTTTCCTTCCCCCTCGCGCATAAACCACAAGAAAAATGTCTTGTTCCTGCCCGCAAGGAAGTTACGGCACCTGGGGAGATAGGGGTGCTGTGCGGGGTAGGCAGAATTTAAGGGGGATATGGCTTCAAGATGTGAAAAAGACAGCTTTCAAGCCCGTTTTATTCGAATTTTCTGCTCATATTTCCTTTTTACTACCTACCCCGCCCATCACCCCTACTCACTCCTGGTCCCGTAACTTCCTTGTGGGGGGGGGGTATCCTGAACAAGAAATTTTTCTTGCGGTTTGTGGATTGGGGGGGTGGGAGGCCAGGTTTCTGAAACCAGTTTTTTTGAAAAGCGTTCGGGTGCTAAACTGCAAATTTACCGAAAATTCGCTACCAAAACGCACTTACTTACTCCTCGTCCCGTAACTTCTCGGGGTTTGTGGATCCAGGAGGAGGAGGAGGAGGGGGGGAAAGCAGGTTTCCAAATTTTGTTTCGTAAACTCCCCATAACCCATCTTTGTATTTAAAGCTAGAGACCTAAATTTTGGTACAGAGTTAACTCTTAATAATACAAACACGCGCATCAAATTTGGTTGCCCTTACTTTGTTATTTCTGGAGATATGAATTTTTTTAGAAGAAAAACACAAAATTTTCCGGGAAAACCTGGTCCGATTTTCCTGGCTAACGAACTTATCCAAGCCACTTGCAAAAGGAAAGTACTCGCTAAATTTGATCAAGATTGGTCCATTATTTTTTGAGTTATCGGTCGGATATAGATATATATATATATATACATATATACATATATATATATATATATATATATATATATATATATATATATATATATATATATATATATATATATATATATATATATATATATATATATATATATATACAGGGTGGTCCTCCGGGAGGTCCCGCGATAGATTGCGGGAAAACTATCATTAGGAAAAACCTGAAAATTGAATATTACACCAAAGTCGTTGGGGGCCACAGGTTAAAAATATTTTCAAGATGGCGGCACTTCCGGTTATACCGGAAGTAGATGTCGATTCACTTATTTTAAATGGAATACCCTGTATTTTCTTGCAGTTTCAAGTTCCACAATAAATTCTGAATACTTTTTGTAAATAATGTTCTATACCTATCATCAACCGTCCAGAAGATATTTAGACTTTAAGATAAAATTTGACATTTACGGCCAGTCATAAAGATACCGATATTTTTATAATAAGAACATATTTCGTTATGATTTTTAGAATTGTCTTAAAAGATATTACACTTTATCTATTTCCACATCGAGACTAACGATAGCGTATACAGAGTGTCCAAAAAAATTCTTGAAATTTGCAATGAGAAATTGCAAAAATCTCGCGATTTTCAAATTGGAACCCCCTTTTTTTATAACACTATCGTGTTAAGCTCAAAAAATTACTGATACTTTGTATGTAATTACCTATACCTAGATCAAACGGTTTTCATTTTATTTTGAAAAACTCATTTCAAAGCCTGATATTTTGATAAATTTCCTATCATAAGCGTTAGCCATGGAAAATAAATTGCCGAGTGTGTTTCTATGGAAACTTTGACAGTTTGTTTATTAACTAGCTAATAATGGTACGGTTAAATTACACACACGAAGTTTATTTAAATTTTATTTACTATTTATGGGCAATGTAATAAAGTAATTTCGCGAACGTGTGATACATTTGCTGATAGATATCCAGATAAACAGTAAAAAGGTAAACGTAAGATGCTTACTGGCAATTAGGCCATTCATGACGTTTTTTTGCTCATTAAAACTAACCTGCCCTCCAACTTGAGCTCCATCTCAACGACAGTGACTTGAAAAATCATCCGCCGTCGGGGAGTCTCGAACCGTCGACCCCCTGAGTCCGTATTGGAAAGTCTGAATCGACTTTCGCGCACGGCCACGGAGGCGCTCAGATAAACAGTAACCGTCACGTAAAACCGTCAAACGAACAGTAGACAATTTCAAAAACTGCGGATCTGTTAAGAAAAAGGTGCATAGGGCTGAACCCGTTGTTGACAACGAACAAATTGAGATAGCAATTTTTAGGTATCTTGCCATATAACCTTATATAAAACCATCAAACAGATAATAGAAAATTAAAAAAAAAAAACAATTCACACACAACATGGACTGAATAAAATGAAACAAAAACTAACGACCTAAATGTTCAAATTTGACGATCTCTGGCGTCAAGACATTTTTCACACCTACGTGTCAATCCCTCATGTGTGGCCCTTCTTATTGAATCCGGATCCAATTCACGAGATTATTCTCGAACCCGCTGCATGCAATCTTCTTTAGTAGAAACTACAGTGTTGTAGATTTTATTTTTTATAGTACCCCATATAAAAAAATCGAGAACAGATGAGTCAGGCGATTGAGGCGGCCAATAGTGTGGCACGTTGCTGGCAATCCATTGGTTAGCAAATAGAGATTGTAAAATATTGTTGACCAGGTGACCATTACGAGGAGGGGCCCCATCATGTTGGTAAAATATTTGCCTATATTAATTCAATGAAAGGTTGTCCAAATAAGTTACTTCCAAATTTTGCAAAATTTCCAAATAACGCTCACCTACAAGTAAATAAATAGAGTTGACACAAAGTATTTTATGAATTTCGGATTAATTCTCACCATTCAAATTATCGTCGTATATTTCTAGGTTAACAACGCCGTCATTCCTTACAGCACAATAAACATTAAACTGCCAGCTTTCCTGAAAATGTCCTTCCCTAGATGGATGAACATTGGTATCAGTCCAATAGTGCGAATTACGACGATTGAAAAGTCCATTCTTTGAAAATTTTGCTTCATCCGTCCATATGATGTTATCTAAAAACAGCTCGTTTTCTTGGAATCACATTAAAATAAATTCACAGAACTCCATCCTTCTTGAAAAATCAGTTTTCTCTAAATGTTGCACAACTGAACAAGCATAAGGATGGAACTTATGTTTTCGTAAAATTCGCAGAACGGAGGTTTTGGACAATACTGACTCCAGTGCTACTTGCCTCGTTACTTTGTAGGGTATGCGGCAAAATATCACAAAATTGCATGTCTCAATTTGTTCGTTGTCAACAACGGGTTTAGCCCTCTGCAGCTTTTTCTTGACAGATCCGCAGTTTTTGAAATTGTCTACTATTCGTTTTATTATTCGGTTTTACGTGACGGTTTTTGTTTATCTGGATATCTATCAGCAAATGTATCACACGTTCGCGAAATTACTTTATTACATTGTCCATAAATAGTAAATAAAATTTAAATAAACTTCGTGTGTGTAATTTAACCGTACCATTATTAGCTAGTTAACAAACAAACTGTCAAAGTTTCCATAGAAACACACTCGGCAATTTGTTTTCCATGGCTAACGCTTATGGTAGGAAATTTATCAAAATATCAGGCTTTGAAATGAGTTTTTCAAAATAAAATGAAAACCGTTTGATCTAGGTATAGGTAATTACATACAAAGTATCAGTGATTTTTTGAGCCTAACACGATAGTGTTATAAAAAAAGGGGGTTCCAATTTGAAAATCGCGAGATTTTTGCAATTTCTCATTGCAAATTTCAAGAATTTTTTTTGGACACTCTGTATACGCTATCGTTAGTCTCGATGTGGAAATAGATGAAGTGTAATATCTTTTGAGACAATTCTAAAAATCGTAACGAAATATGTTCTTATTATAAAAATATCGGTATCTTTATGACTGGCCGTAAATGTCAAATTTTATCTTAAAGTCTAAATATCTTCTGGACGGTTGATGATAGGTATAGAACATTATTTACAAAAAGTGTTCAGAATTTATTGTGAAACTTGAAACTGCAATAAAATACAGGGTGTTCCATTTAAAATAAGTGAATCGACATCTACTTCCGGTATAACCGGAAGTGCCGCCATCTTGAAAATATTTTTAACCTGTGGCCCCCAACGACTTTGGTGTAATATTCAATTTTCAGGATTTTCCTATTCATAGTTTTCCCGCAATCGATCGCGGGACCTCCCGGAGGACCACCCTGTATATATAACCACAGATCTCCTCATTAGCGAATTAAAAAAAAATCGCTAACACAATACTAAAAGGGCAGTAGATAGGAGATAAAACTCTTGTCACACAAGCGAATGAACTTAACGAGATAAGTTTGCAAAAGACGAAAAGCTTAAAAAAGGGAACACCACTAAATGTTTCAAGTAATAGATATCTACATTTTTCTTCTTACAACTTGTTCTTTGTTATAATTCCAAAGATAAATATGAAGAGAACGCAATGAATGCTGAAAAGCAAAGCATTAACCTCACTGAGATTAATAAGAATAGATTAATACAGGCCACTTCACGTTTTTCTCCCCCTCTGATGTGGCTTTCTTCGTCTCTTTGATGTTACATAAAGTACAAAAACCTCTTGATGTTAAATCACTTTGATACCGTGAAGTAAACACACTTATCTTTGTATACGAATTTCACGGGAAATTAACTTATATGCCAAAATCATGAAGCGTGAATTTACATAAATAAATTAAAATTTCAAGTTTCTAGGTACAGCCTCATTTGTTTATTAAATTTGAAAACTCCTTCAATAAGTTCAGTCAACCGTTCTATGCTAAAATGATTTAACTTTACCCTTATTTGTAAATATGTTATTGAATTATACTAAGTGAGTGGTAAGACACGAAGCAACGTGCCTCCACCTAGTTCCGCGACCAAGTAGTATGTTGTCACGCCAGCTCTAAATAACAGAAAGTGTTAAAAATAGAGACTGTATACAACCAACTAACAATTTAGTAAATTGTCAGCGCTGGCCCATTACTACCCTAATATAGGGACAAAGTATGTAAGGCTAGATGTATTATCGCCACAATTAGAACCGTAGACCGGTTGCGCTCTAATTAGAGCTCTTCAGGACGGCATACTTATTGTAGCGAAAATACACCTATAACGGCCAGCCTTCCAACACTGAGTGTTAAGACACAAGGTGGAGGCACGTTGCTTCGTGTCATATCACTCACTTAGTGTTGGAAGGCTGGCTACCATAGCCGTATTACTTTATAGGTATATTTTTGAACTCTTAGGAATCAATAACTATTGTTCAATAAGTTATTTTAAAAAAGATGTTTGCCAATTCACGCAAAAATAACTGTTTTAGAATTTTCGTGAAAAAACTTGGTTACATTTTTATAGAATTTTCATTAAGAAAAATTAGCTAATAGAGAGGACACGATGAAAAGCTTTTGAAAAAAATTCTTCAGATGAGCGCGAATTTGGGTTCCTAGAACCCAAAACCAAGGTCTGTTTAAATTTTTATATGTTTATATATATATATATATATATATATATATATATATATATATATATATATATATATATATATATATATATATATATATATATATATATATATATATATATGTGTGTATATGTATATGTAAATGTATAACTCAAATAATACTAAACTGATTTCAGTCAAACTTGGCAAAAAGCTTGTATGGGCAAAAACCGAGATCGAGTTCGTTAATCAGCCTTTATGCTCAAGTTTTTCCGGTGGAAAATCGGGGAAAACTTTTTGAAAACGCTACTTTTTTGTAAGTTGCAGAGTAACTGGAATGAGACTTTACATGGGGCTAGAAATGGTGCAAATAAACCTATGTTGTGAATTTTAAGTAATTTGGTATACAGTGTTTAGAGTTTTTCCCAAATCAAAAATAAAATGCCAAAGACATGTGTTAAGACGACTTAGTGATTAAAGTCCAATGCCTGACAGACAGAGTAGTTAACTGCCAAGCGTAGATTGATTCATACAACAGTTATACACCATAAATCAACGGTAACCAAACTAAATATATACCAGGCATAAACATACTACCCGAACCAATAATCGTGAAATCTCGGCCGCAATTATGGAAATGACAGACGACATGAAATTAAACATTTGCCATTTGATTGTTTTTATTTTAGGTTAATGAGAGAATAGGTTGTATTGCGATTAATAATTTCAGTTTCTATGAAAAGCTTGTGATCATGTTAGTTGTACAAGACCCTAACCGATAAAATAAGTTATTAAATTAATTCTTTGACACACAGGAATAGTACGTATCAACCAGGACTGTTAAAAATAAATTATATATATATATATATATATATATATATATATATATATATATATATATATATATATATATATATATATATATAGCAAAATTTTAAAATAATTTAATTCTTTATTTGCAAACGAAACTTAAAAATTAATAATGAATATATAAACCGTGGATAAATTAATATACCAAGCAAACGGCGATACCACGTTGAAAAAACCGATTGTCATTCGATCTCCGAAGTTAAGCAACCTCGGGCACGGTCTTTTCTTGGATGAGTGACCACCTGGGGGCATCGTGTACTGTTACCTCATTTTTTTTAGGTAGTGACATTTCTGTTTTGTTCTTATTAGCAAATTTTGATTTTAAAAAATAAACGTATTTTAGTTTAAAAAATTCGCTAATAGAGAGGTATCGATGGTGAGACTTTGCAAAAAATTTAGATACCATGCTTTAAAATTGTACATTTAATACAGCCACAAGCCTAAGCTTATTTGTATTGTACCTTGTAAAATGTATGTCAGAAATATATATATATATATATATATATATATATATATATATATATATATATATATATATATATATATATATTATGTATGTATGTATGTATGTATGTATCCACACGATAACCCAAAAAGTTTTTAACCGATATTGATGAAACTCGGCAAGAATCTTTATTACATTAATAGCTTGGATGAGTTCGTTTTTCAAATCGGGCAGCCCGTATGTTATTTCAAATTTAATTACAGATTATGTAATTTAAGTTTTATGTATTCTCTTGTAAAATATATGTCAGTTTTCGCAGAAATAATTTTTTGTGGAATTATTGTGAAATGTTAGTGATTATCAAGTACTGTTTAATAGATTATTGTAAAAAAGGTGTTTGAAATTCACATGGAAAATCTGTTTTCGAATTTTCTTTAAAAGTAAATTTTTTAACAAATTGTGTAAAATATTTTTACCTAGCTGATTTTCGTAAAAATAATTTTATGTAAATTTTGTGAACATTTAAGCCGATTTTCGTAAGAAAATGGGTAATTTTCGTGAATCTTGCTAATTTTTGTGTAATTTTTTTTTAAATTTTTGTCAAAAAACTTTTTGTGAATAATTATATCTTGGCTAGTGTAGTTTTTGTGTAAATCGCCTGAATTGGTTCGTTGTCAGAAAATGGGGACAATTATATTTATTTCCGCAAAATGTTTATATTTTTTTAACAATAATGTGTAACACGACCCTACCTTGTTTACATGGATACCTTGGCCTGATTGTTATATTTCATCCCCATAGATGCATGCAAGGTACGCCAGGCCTATCGGACCAGTTTTTCTAAACAAAAATTTTTCAAAAAAATATTGTATCTCAAAAAAATAACCAAGTTATTTTGCCCAAATTTGGTTAGTATCTTGCCCTCGTAAATAGTTTACTCCACGAAAAATCTACTTTCTAGGTGTATAGAAAATTGAGTTATACAAATTTGAAGCATTTAATGAAAATTCGCTACCATAACGCAATTGCTGCGTCCCGAAATTTCATCTTGTGACAAGCGGTCAATGATTTGCTCTTCAGTCTTCAGATTCCTTATTTTTGTTTTATTTTGACACTTGAAGAAACAATAGTGCACTGATTTCATACGCCAGAATAACATTGTCACCTTTGAGTCTGAAGTTATAATTTTCAGCAGACATTTTGTTATTATTGATATCAAAAGAACCGATTTGCTTAGGTTGAATAAAACAAAATCAGGCGATTAATAAGGAAAAATAACTCTACGTTTATAATTTGGCAGTTATTTTACTTTTCTAAATATGAATTAAGTTTCCTGCTGGAAATCTTTTGTATAACTTTAATGAAATTTGTAATAAACGTTTCTTTTAAAGAGACTTACACTATCTCCAGATATAGTAAAATTTAATTCTTAAGCTTCATAGAAAATTGAGTTTTGGGCATTTTTCTCAAAAGGAGTTAGATCGCAAGATTTTTTTGATAATAGTGAGATCGATGGTAACACTTTTAAAGAATTTTTCAGATGTGCGCATACTAGGACCTCTAAAATCGATCTTCAAGGGCTGTGTAGGTTTAAAGTATTAACTTTACTAATATGCCGTATAATATCAGTGTACAATTCTTATGAAAATTCGCTACTATAACGCACTTGCTGCGTCCCGAAATTTAATTATTTCTGTCAAAAAGCTTATTGTGAATAATTATATCTTGTAGTTTTTTGTAAATTGTTTGGGTAGGTTCATCGGTCAGGAAAGTCCGATCAGTTTTTCTTAAACATTTAGGTTGATATCCAGGACATTTTTCTAGTTTTTCAAACAACCAAGTTACTTATTTTGATGAAATATGGTACATCCTCCCTACTATAAAGGTTATAGTTTCTACCCAATTTGATGACTTTTATTAAAAAAAAAACATATTTTACAATGAAAACATTTTAATGAAAATTCGCTACCATAACGCGCTTGTTGCGCCTATACTTTTTTTTTACAAAACAAGTTTGCTCCTAGGTCTGTATGACAATATTTTCTATTGTTTTCTTCTATCTTCAAGAGAAAGAATAATTTCATAAAGCTTTTCCACCATAACGTATATCCTACGTGATAACTTCTTATATATGATGAATTTTGTAATATATCGTGGTTAGTACTTTCCTATTGTGGAGAAAAATTGTCAACTGCCTATTCTACTACAATTTTACATACATCTTTCTATTGTTGAGAAACTAAATCGCGTCGTATTTTATTTACCCAACAGAGAGCAAGTAATGTACATTCTCTTTGGTACATCAAGAGACATTATTTACTCAAAACTCTTGAAACCGTCTACACAGTAACGAAGACGGTTACATGACAGCCTTCAGGCGATATCGAGCTGCAATATAGTACTACTTGATTCCCTTTAAAGCTGATGACATCCATTTTGCTTACACGACAATCGCTAATGGAGGAACTGGCTTCTTTTCGTACGGCGTAGGTAATGGTTTTGCAATCTCCTCTTCTCATTCAGTATTTAGAAATACTCTATGTGAAACTCGAAACATTTCCATGTGTCGCTGTTTAATGCGGAAAGCGATTGTTAACTACCTTTACGATGGAACTAATGGCAAGGTAGCAACGCTACTACAAGCGTGAAAATATTATATGAATGGCAAAATGAGTCATGCTCTGTTGAGGCTGTCAGTTACAAAACCAAATTCTTCCTTCCGCTCTACAAACGCATTGTTTGAATTTACAGAACACCAGCCTAGATTTCTGCATGTGTGAGTATTTTCGTTTACAACAGTTTGGTTGAATGACTTGGATGAAATTTAACACTATTCTGACGATGTTTTTGCATTAGGGAAACCTCTGACTAACTATATAGGTGTCCCACGTAGACCTTCCATTAGCCGTTTCTGGAGTACGGCTCACAGTTGAATTCTAAAAATTCACGGGGTTTCTCAAAACTTCCAGTTCACCAAAAATATTGACGTTAGTATGGGACTTCCGGTTATACCGGAAGTAGACATCAACTTTCTTATTTCGAATAGAAGATGGTATTTTTTATTAAGGATCTAGATTTATCGTCAAATTTTATAGTAGGTTTTACAAACATGTTATGTAATTTTTTTCAACCATTTTCGATATATTTGACTTTCTTCAAAAATTTCTTAAAAAATATTGTCACATTTACACATCTGTATCTATCTTTTTTTTTCAACCTGAAAAGTTGAAATTTTAAAGTGCAAATTCTAAAATGCCACAAAATATTTGGAATTTACTAAAGCTAGTACAAGTTAGACAGGGTGTCCGAAATAGACCGGTCAATCGTGACAATTTTAAAAGCTAATAACTAATGTACTTTTTATTGTTCTTTCGATTGATATCAGAATTCCCTATACCTAAGTCCCACAGATTTGAAGATATTAAATATTATTTGCGATAAGAAATAATTGTTAGTCAGTTTATCAGGTTGTTCAGGAGGTGTAAATTTTAACGTCGTCTTCCGACACAAGTAAAATATGCGACGACTTTTGAATATAACTTTTATTTACAAGGAGTATAATCATTAGCAGAAGATGTCGTGTGGTTGCAAAGAGATTTCCACATAAACACATATCAACTCGTTATATCATCAGAATACTAGTAGAAAGTTCTAAGAATGGAGTGTTTCGTCCAAAATTTCATAAGAGTGAAGCATTATCAGTGAACAAAGAGATTTGTGTTTTATCACTTCACAATAAATCTTCGAAATATGTAACGTTCACTTCGAGGCATATTTGCGATAAGAAATAATTATCAGTCAGTTTATCAGGTTCCCTAGGAAATGCAAATTTTAAACGTCATCTTCCGACAGTAAACTTAATGGTTGTACTGTAAAGTACGTTTTAATAAAACAGAGTATTTTGTGCAATAATGGCATAGTTCAATTAATCAAACGATCACTTTTTGAATTTAATTAGTATTTACGAGGAGTGTAATCGAATTGTTAGCAGAACATGTCGTGTTTTTGCATAGAGATTTTCAGATAGACATAGACCAACTCCTGACATTATCAGAAGACTATTGAAAATTTGTTCTGAGAATGGAACGTTTCGTTCAGAAGGTAATAAAAATAAACCGCTATTGGACAATGAAGAGACACATAAATGTTTTGACATTTTTACTGCTTATCGGCATGCGTCAATCAGAGACTGCAGTAGAAATTTGCATCTTTCAAGTGGAACTATTCACAGAATTCTAAAACTCAACAAACGGGCACCCTTCTCGCTCACTTTAGTACACCATTTAGAACCTGGGGATTTTTCTCGGCGTGTAGAATTCTGCTAATGGTATCTTTTGAAAACTCAAGAAGATGAAAATTTTTCAATAAAAATTATATGGTGCGATGAGTCAAAATTTTCAAAGACGGGCATGTTCAATCGTCACAATACTCACTATTGGTCGGACGAAAATCCTAACATTACTAGAGAACGAAATTTCCAGGACTTTTGGAGTTTCAATGTATTTTGATCAGTAAAATACAATAGCACTTTTGCTTTTAATATTTATGACGAGAACTTAACAGGTTGGTACCAATAATAATAAGCAATACTGAATTGCATTTGCGTATTAGTACATTCTGTAAATATTTATTAGACTCACTGAAACTAAATTTGAAAATATGAATTCATATCAGTAATAAGGGTAAGATAAAAAAGGTAAGAACGAATTCTAAATGTGCAGTATTTACAGGTCCTGGATATTGTCGCATTCTGCAGCAAATAATAATAGTACCAGCGCTGAACTCCTTGCATGAACACGAAACTGCAGAAGTTTGGTATCAACAAGATGGAACTCCACCACACAACTCACAGATAGTAAGCGACCTACTCCGGGAAACATTTGAAGACAGATGGACAGCGAAAGGTGGTCCTCATCGTTGGTCGGCCCGCTCACCAGACTTGACTCCACTAGATGTTAGTATCTGAGCGTGCATTAAGAACAAAGTTTACCAGGAACCACCTACTACAAAACAAGATATGATAGCTAGAATATTAGAGGCCTTCAACGCAGTGGAGCATGATTACCTTTCTCGAGCCACGGGTACCATCATTAAAAGAGCCATGAAATGCCTCGAAGTGAACGGTGCAAATTTCGAACATTTATTGTAAAGTGATTAGTGATAACATACAAATCTCTTTGTTCCCTGATAATGCTTTACTCTTATGAAATTTTGGACGATACACTCCATTCTTATAAATTTTTTAGTACTATTCTGATCATGTAACGAGTTGGTCTGTGTTTATGTGGAAATCTCTCTGCAACTACACGACATCTTCTGTTAATAATTCACTTATACTCCTCGTAAATCAAAGATATATTCAAGAGTCGTCGCATATTTTACTTATGTCAGAAGGTGACGTTTAAAATTTTCATCTCCTAGGCAACGTGAAACTGACTAATAATTATTTCTTATCGCAAATGATGTTCAAATATCTTCAAATCTGTGGGAATTAGGTATAGAGAATGCTGATACCAATCTAAATAACAATAAAAAGTACATGAACTAACGTTATATAATATAGGCTGTTCTATTTAAAATAAGAGAGTTATTAGGTTTTAAAATTGTCACGAGTGACCGGACTATTTCGGACACCCTGTCTAACTTGTAGTAGCTTTAGTAAATTCCAAATATTTTCTGTCATCTTAGAATTTGCAGTTTAAAATTTCAACTCTTCAGGTTGACAAATAAGAGAGATACAGGTGTATAAATGTGACAATGTTTTAAAGAAATTTTTTAAAAGTCAAATATCTCGAAAAAGGTGAGAAAAATGACATAACATGTTAGTGAAACCTACCATGACGAGCAATCTACATCCGTAATAAAAAATACCATGTTCTATTTGAAATAAGAAAGTTGACGTGTACTTCCGGTATAACCGGAAGTCCCATACTAACGTCAATATTTTCAGTGGACTGGAAATTTTGAGAAACCCACGTGCTTGAATTTTCAGAATTCAATTGTGAGCCGTACTCCAGAAACGGCTAATGAAAGGTCTACGTGGGACACACTGAACACTTGACAGTAATTCGGCAAATTCACTTGTCATTATTACCCATTGGTAAAAAGAGACTAGACTGCGGGATTTAAAAATTATGCCCGAGAAGTTATCTACTTCAATTAACCGTACTCTATTTGCTAATCGTTTCTAATCATTAACGCTTTCACGTGCTTTTTGTTTCTTCACGTCGGGGACGCTTTTCACGTGCTTATGTAGGGTTGCTCATTAGTGCAGCAAAGTCCAAAATCTGACCTATTAAAAATATTTAGAAAACTGATTTTTTTACGCAAGAGGAGTTGTGTCAGAATGATCGAATTTTAAAACGATTTACAAATAAACATGATGAATCGCTACAGCCGAAATCAACTTTAAAGTATTAGTGAATTTTCGTAGAAAAAAAATTGCTATTGAGGAGATCCGGATATTTGAATTTTGAAAACATTCATTCAAATGAACGCGAACTAGAATTCATATTCGGGGTCGGTTTTAATTCTAACATGTTTATATATATATATATATATATATATATATATATATATATATATATATATATATATATATATATATATATATGTATATATAATATATATATATATATATATATATATATATATATATATATATATATATATATATATATATATATATATATATATATATATATATATATGAGACATACTTGGTTCTCGGGTTGAACCGTGTCCAGAATTAATTAAACTCGACGGTTCGGCTCCTGTTTTGGAGCCATTTACAAGAGGCAAAGGAAATATGTAAGGACACTCTAAGGTCTCAATCTTCCTACTTCTTAGAGCGGTGGACAAATGCGGGTTGGGTTGTTGTAGTTCGATTACAGGGCCTCAATCTGCCTGCTCTCCAAATCTCGCCGGAGATCGTATGTGAGGTCTCAGTGTGTTCAACCCTAGGCATTAGAGAGATCTGCCTAGGGTTGAACACACTGAGACCTCACAGACGATATCCGGCAAGATTTGGGGAGTAGGCAGATGTAGGCAATCATTTGGAGGGAAAGAAATGATTTACAGTTCAATAGACTATCTAGTAAATGAGGACGGCGCCGTTCATTACCCAGTAGAATTTTTGAACACTCTAAACCTACCTGGTCTTCCATACCATCGGCTATTGTTACGTGTGAGAACACCCGTAATGTTAAAAGACTGAGGTTGGACACTGTGACTGGGAACTGAAACAAAAATAGAATCACCCCAAAAACCACAAAAAAAAAATATTATAATAACAGAGGGTTATGCGCCAGATACGTCTTTCGACAACAATGTTGTCTTTATCAGTAGCTGTCACTAAACTGTTTATCGACAGCTACTGATAAGGATAACTTCGTTGTCGAAATACGTATCTAGCGAATAGCTCTCTGTTATTATATTTTTGTGGTTTTTGGGGTGATTCCACTTTTTGTTTCACCCGTAATGTTGCTTAGACATTTAAACTCACCCAAACCTTGTAATGGTACTTGGCTACAAGTTAAAGCTTTGCATCCTAATGGAGTAGAGGGAACTATTATAACGGGGTCTGCTCAAGGAGGAATTCTAGTTATTCCACGTATCCCTTTGATTCCGACTTTGATTCAACTCAAGAGACTGCAGGGTCCCCTGAAAGTATGCTTTGCTATCACAATTAATAAATCACAACGGCAAACTAAAATTCGCAGGAGTTGGCATAAGACAGGACTGTTATTCCCATGGCCAATTTTACGTAGTGTGTTCACGTGTGAGCTCACTCCGTAGCCTCATTGTACTCACACCGTTCTCTAAAATAGTAAAGAACATCGTATATGAAGAAATACTGGAAAAAAATATCTAAGTTTCTTTTTTAGTGAATTTTCATTAAGAAAATTCACTAATTGGGAGGTATCGATGGTGAGACTTTCGGAACATTTCTTCAAATGAGGGCCTCTGGAACCCATTGCCTTGGTTAGTTAATATATATATATATATATATATATATATATATATATATATATATATATATATATATATATATATATATATATATATATATATATATATATATATATATATATATATAGTGTTACAAAGCACTTCAATAGACGTAGGTGCGGTGTTGCCACATCTCCAGAATTTCCCCAACATCTGGGAACTTTTGCACAATCTGGCAACACCGCCTCCCCACCCCCCTGGGGTGTCTGGGGTGACCCCCCTCAGGCCCAAGTCTCAACCCTCTAGGACCAGAAATAACGAAGTTACCAACTTGTACCCCGTCGGAACGGATAACTGAGGTCTGCACATTCCGAACACCCTGTATACACACCCTGTATGCACAGAGAACCCTTACACCCTGTATACGCAGAGAGATCTTATATTACGAGAAACACCTCTTGTGTAACATAGGAGTGATGACCACATTTGGATCACCTGTATATACATCCCCCTGTATACAAACGGGACCGATCTGTATTCACAGAACCTTCTAGTAAAAGAAGGTCCTGGAACATTCTGGAATAGAATGCTCGAGAACGAACTGGAAGGTGCGACGGCTATATAAAGATGGAAGTAAGCCAGCGGAGGACAGTTCAGTAAGAGAATGTGGTAGTGATTTGAAGAAGCAGTGTAAAGTGTTAAGAGAGTAGCTACTGTAGTACCAGTGTAGAGACTTGTGTGCAGATTAGTAATTGTAGACAGTAAATTAAGTGTTTTGTGAGAGAGACATTCTAGAAATTTTATTGTATCCATATTTAGAGTGTAAATAAAGTTGTTTTGTTAAAATTTAAAGTCTCACTTATCCAGAACCCGGAGAAAACGCAACAATTTGGTGTCAGAAGTGGGATAAGTGAGTGAAGAAGTGGACAACTAAGCTAGCTGTAAATGGTAAACACTAGATCGACTGACTACGACGAGATGGCTGAAATCAAAGAGTTGATGGAGTTACTGAAGAAGCAACGCGAAGAAGACAAAGTAGAACTCAAGAAGCAACGCGAAGAAGACGAACAACGACGACAAGAAGAAGAAAGAAGACGGCGCGAAGAAGACGAACGACGACGACAAGAAGACAAAGAAGAACTCAAGAAGCAACGCGAAGAAGACGAACAACGGCGCGAAGAAGACGAGAGAAGGCGACAAGAAGATAAAGAAGACCTCCGAAGTATGTTCCACAATATGAGAATCGATGTAAAAGAAGAAATTGAACAGATCAACGAACAAATAGAAAAGGTGAACAGTAAAGTGGAAAATGCAACAGAGGATTGGAACAAACGATGGGAAGAAGTTGAAGGGTTGAAAGAACAAATGAAGATGATGATGAAAGGCACAGAAGTCAGACATAGAGAACTGACAGAACAGGTGATAGGCCAGACTGATAGAACTCAACCAAGAGGAGTTACTGGAATGTCCCCAGTTCAAAATCGTACGGAACAAGATATGCCAATCGTGCAGCAGCCTCATGGAACCTTGAAGCCGCCGACTTTTGACGGAGAAACATCGTGGCCCATGTACAGGAGGCAGTTTGAAGCGGCAGCTCTCAGCAATGGGTGGAGCGAACAACAGGCAGCAACTGCTCTAATTCTCTCGCTTCGAGGTAAAGCCCTAGAAATCCTCCAGAACATCCCGGAGTCGAAACAGCAAAACTACTTAACAGTGATACAGGCCCTAGATTTGAGATATGGTAACAAGTACATGAGCCAGGTCTACCAGACAGAACTAAAGTCAAGGGTCCAAAAGCCAAATGAGACGCTGCAAGAATTTAGTGCCGAAGTGGAGAAAATTGTGCGACTGGCATATCCCCAAGCCCCAGAAGAATTTGTCAACCAGATTACCGTCCAGACCTTCATCGATGGGGTACTTGACAATGAAATGCAACAAGCTTTAAGGCTCGGAAGGTTAAAAACACTTACAGACTGCGTCATTTATGGTTTGGAATTTGAAGCAGCCAAGAATGCATCTCAACCTCGCCGCAACAGGCTGCGCGAAGTGAAGGAGATAGAGGACCATGCAGACGCGACAGAGGAACTAAGGCAAGAAATGAAGTTGATGAAGGAAGCCATAAGCAAGCTCACTGCAACGGTTGGAGCACGTAAGACGAAATCAGATTGGTCGCACATAGAATGCTACAAGTGTGGTAGGAAAGGGCACATAAGTAGGCAGTGCTCACAAACCCAACCGGTGGCTCGCAGAGGACAAGAATACACCAACAGGGAGCGCCGTCAGGGAAACGACAGGACGCCAGTGTAAGGGGGCTACAGCTGGCGTGCGAGTCCCAAGGCCCCAAAGTCAAGGTCTCCACTATCCGACGCTACCGCGAGAGCCTCGTTATACCTGGCAGCATACACGGAAGACAATGCAGTTTCACCATCGATACTGGTGCCACTAGATCCGTTGTACGTCCAGACATGTTGCCAAACAAGTCGGCACTCACTACCAACAAACAGCCTGTGTTGGAGACGGCAAAAGGAGATAGAATACCCGTGCATGGAGAGGCCACTGTTTACATTAGGCTGGGCAGTACTGAGCTACAGGTAAGGGCTGTCGTCGCAGAAATCGTCGACGAATTTATTCTGGGCCTGGATTTAATGGAAGAGTTCGATGTCCTATCAGTAGACTTCCAGAATAAGATCTTGAAAATCGGTAACGAAGAGTTGTATTTATCTCCAACAGCAGGCGAAGCTAATCCCAGGGTGAGACTTATTGTCGACGAAGATACACGGATTCCTGGTAACAGTGAGAAGATTGTCAGAGCCAGGCTAGAGAAGAAACTTGATGGTATGTCTGCTCTCATAGCGGAGCCCCTAAAAGATAGATATGATGGTTCCCTCGTCGCACGATGCTTAGTAGAGCCGAAGAGGACAATACCCATAAGAGTGGCTAACGTGCAAACTAACAGGGTCACACTGAAGAAAGGTGAGGTTAACACCACTTGCGAACCCATTGACCGAGTGATGTTGTTCAAAAACGTGACACCCACTGCATTAGACAGAAGACTGCCAGTAGAAATAGTAGAGCGGTTCAAGAATTAATGGGGCCAATTGAACAATATAGAGATGGAGATGGCCCTGAAGTACGTATTGGAGGAGGCCGATATTTTCGCTCAAGATAAAATCACAGGTCGTACGAGTCTAGTGCAACACAGAATTAATACTGGCGACGCAAGACCAATTAGACAGCCGCCGAGAAGACTGCCTTTTGCCAAGCAATCAGAAATCAAGGCGATGGTTAACGAAATGCTGGAAGATGGCGTGATTGAGGAGTCTAATAGTCCTTGGTCGTCCCCAGTAGTTTTGGTCACCAAGAAAGACGGCACTATGAGATTTTGCGTGGACTATAGGAAGCTGAATGTTACCAAGAAAGACAGTTATCCCCTGCCCCGGATCGACGACACTTTGAACGGATCAAAGTGGTTCTCTACATTAGACCTGAAAAGTGGCTACTGGCAAGTAGAACTCCATAAAGACGATAAGGAGAAGACTGCTTTTTCCACCGGGAATGGGTTGTACCAATTCAAGGTCATGCCATTCGGCTTGTGTAATGCTCCTGTCACCTTCGAGCGACTAATGGAGTTAGTGCTGAGAGGACTGACATGGGAAACATGCCTGGTGTATCTCGACGATGTCATGGTGATTGGAAGGACTTTCGATGAACACCTGTCGAATCTGAAGCAAGTTTTCTCCAGGCTGAGAGGTGCCAATCTGCAACTCAATCCCAAGAAATGCGTCCTCTTCCAGAAGAAAGTCAGTTTCCTCGGACATGTCGTTTCTGAAAAGGGGATAGAAACTGATCCAGAGAAAATAAAGGCAGTAAGAGACTGGCCTGTGCCGAAGAACAAACATGAGGTCAGAAGTTTTCTGGGACTTTGCAGCTACTACCGACGCTTTGTGAAGTACTTCAGCAGCATTGCGAAACCTCTGCATAGCCTGACTGAAAATAAGGCCGAGTACATCTGGTCACCAGATTGCCAAGAGTCTTTTAGAGAACTCAAACATCGTCTTCTCACTGCTCCTATACTGGCTTATCCTCAGGACGAAGGACTGTTCATACTGGACACCGATGCTTCCTAGTATGGCATCGGGGCAGTACTCTCGCAGCTCCAAGCCGGAGAAGAAGTTGTGATAGGCTACTTCAGCAAAACGTTCGGAAAAGCAGAAAGGAATTACTGTGTAACCCGGAAAGAACTGCTGGCAGTTGTAAGATCCATCGAACATTTCCACAGCTTCCTGTACGGAAGAACATTCCGCGTGAGGTCAGATCACTCTGCTCTGCAATGGCTTCTGAACTTTAGAAATCCCGAAGGACAGATAGCACGATGGATAGAGAAACTGCAGAGCTACGACTTCCGGATTGAACATCGAAGAGGAAGAAGTCACGCCAATGCAGACAGCCTGTCAAGAAGACCATGTTCAGTGCATGAATGTAAATTTTGCGAGCGACAAGAGAGCAAAGAGATCGACAAAGTAACTCATCAGATCAAACAACTGGTGACAGAACAGGAGAATAACACCGATCTAGACGTAAATCTTGAATACATCAAAGACGCACAGAAGACAGATCCAGACTTGAAAAATATTAGAGAATGGCTACAAAAGGGGAAAGACCTGAGTGGCACGATGTGTCCCGGTTTGGAGCGGAGGTTAAAGGCTACTGGCTACAATGGGACTCCTTGTGTCTAAAGAATGACTTGATCACTCGAAAATGGGAAACTGCCGATGGTAGAGACTGTATATACCAGACCGTTGTGCCAAGTGAGTGCATAGACAGTGTTCTTCAGGAGTTACACAATAGTAGGAGTGGAGGCCACTTTGGGGTCAACAGGACTCTCGCCAGAGTCAGAGACCGCTTCTATTGGATAAACTGCCGAAGAAGCGTGGAAGAATGGTGCAAAAGGTGTGACCAATGTGCTTCAAAGAAGGGACCAAAAACCCGATCCAGAGGAAAAATGATGCAGTACATCTCAGGTACACCATGGGAGAGAGTTGCCGTAGACATCGCAGGACCTTTTCCAATCACCGAGTCTGGTAACAGATATATAATGGTGGCGATAGACTACTTCTCGAAATGGCCTGAAGTTACGCCGATCCCCAACCAAGAGGCAACGACCGTGGCAGAAGCCCTGTTGGAGAATGTCATATCGCGGCATGGCGTACCCTTGGAGATTCACACCGACCAGGGCCGGAATTTCGAATCAGAAGTCTGGAAGAGCCTAATGGACTTGCTAGGCATAAAGAAAACACGAACAACGCCACTCCACCCTCAATCAGACGGCATGGTAGAACGGCATAACAGGACCATCAATCAGTATCTTGCTATGTTTTTAGATGAGAATCAGAGAAACTGGGACAAGCTGATACCTCTGTTCCTCCTAGCTTACAGAAGCTCTCAGCATGAGTCTACCGGCTACACCCCATCCATGATGTTGACCGGCAGAGAGATGCGGTTACCAATCGACATGACGAGACCACCACCGAACAAGGACATAGCGGACCTAGCTACGTTACCTGAGTATGTCGCCGACCTAGAAGGAAGACTGCGCACTATACACCGATGTGTCAGAGATAGGCTCCTCTTGAGCAGTGACCGGATGAAGATGCGCTTGGATCGCAGAGCAACACCCCATACATTCAAGGAAGGTGATGCAGTGTGGCTGTACCAACCAACAAGGAGAAAGGGCCTCAGTCCCAAACTTCAGAAACCATGGGAAGGGCCATACTTGGTGACTAAGAAAATTAACGACCTAGTGTACAGAATCCAGCTGTCTCCAAGAACTAAACCCAAAGTTGTTCACATAGAGAGGTTGAGTCCCTATCGGGGCAACGAACCCCCAAGTTGGCGGCCGGTAAATCCTGTTCGGGACGAACAGTCTTAAGGAGGGGGGCAGTGTTACAAAGCACTTCAATAGACGTAGGTGCGGTGTTGCAACATATCCAGAATTTCCCCAACATCTGGGAACTTTTGCACAATCTGGCAACACCGCCTCCCCACCCCCCTGGGGGTGTCTGGGGTGACCCCCCTCAGGCGAAGTCTCAACCCTCTAGGACCAGAAATAACGAAGTTACCAACTTGTACCCAGTCGGAACGGATAACTGAGGTCTGCACATTCCGAACACCCTGTATACACACCCTGTATGCACAGAGAACCCTTACACCCTGTATACGCAGAGAGATCTTATATTACGAGAAACACCTCTTGTGTAACATAGGAGTGATGACCACATTTGGATCACCTGTATATACATCCCCCTGTATACAAACGGGGCCGATCTGTATTCACAGAACCTTCTAGTAAAAGAAGGTCCTGGAACATTCTGGAATAGAATGCTCGAGAACGAACTGGAAGGTGCGACGGCTATATAAAGATGGAAGTAAGCCAGCGGAGGACAGTTCAGTAAGAGAATGTGGTAGTGACTTGAAGAAGCAGTGTAAAGTGTTAAGAGAGTAGCTACTGTAGTACCAGTGTAGAGACTTGTGTGCAGATTAGTAATTGTAGACAGTAAATTAAGTGTTTTGTGAGAGAGACATTCTAGAAATTTTATTGTATCCATATTTAGAGTGTAAATAAAGTTGTTTTGTTAAAATTTAAAGTCTCACTTATCCAGAACCCAGAGAAAACGCAACAATATATATATAAAATAAAACATGATTGATAACACGGCATTTATGTACTATACAAGGAGAAAGGTTTAAGGGCAAAGCCGCAAGGAGACAACCGCAGACACTGGTGATGGCTAATTAGCCTGAAACACGTGTCTGCGGTTGTCTCCTTGCGGCCTGGCCCTTAAACCTTTCTCCTATATATATATATATATATATATATATATATATATATATATATATATATATATATATATATATATATATATATATATATATATATATATATATATATATTTGTGTGTGTGTGTGTGTATCCAACCGATAACTCAAAAACTACTCCACTGATTTGGACCAAATTTGTGAATTACCCTTATTTTGATAATGGCTTGGATGAATTCGTTCATCAAATCTTAACTGCTAATTTTTCTTAATAAAAATTGAAGAATATTTTTTAAAACGCAATATCTCTCAAATTTTCCAGGTGATTGAATTTTAAAGTCGTTTGATCAAAGGAAAATAAAGTTATTCTAAATTAATAATAAAATAATTCTCAACATCACTTCAGATTCTGTAATGCAATATCTACAATGTTGGAGAAAGACAAATGAGGTTATCTGTACTGCTATGCTATTTAAATAAATCGCAGGTAAAAATATAAACAATGGAAGTTATTGCAAAAGGTCAGACATTGTGAGAGATACGCCATCTCGGTGCAGGATTTTGCAAAATTTTATAGATAGAGCTGTGTAACCTAATACCGGGACAAAGTTTGCGTCCAAAAGCGCTAATTATTAACATGCGAATGTATATTGATAAATAAAAAGTTTAATGCCAATGATCCAATTTGTTTAAAAGCAATCTAGAACCACGTTTCATTATGTATAAATATTAAGCTTCCCATTCTTCACGTTCGCGGTATTTAAAATTAAAAGCCATCTCTCTCTCTCTCTCTCTCTCTCTCTCTCTCTCTCTCTCTCTCTCTCCTAGTTTCATATGACCACACGTATACATTTGTCACAGAGAAGCATGTACAATCGAATTGACATAATTAAAGATAGATACGCAGGATATAACGTAATAGAATACATCCCATTCTAGGAACATAAGACAATTCGATTACCGTTATACAATATTGCGCGTACGGGGTACGTAGAAGTTAAGCTGGTTTACGAATACCGAATCCGTTTTATTCTGTTGCTGCTGTTATTTGGTGGATGACCCTGCAGTATACGTCATTTAGCTTATAGAAATTTTATATCGTACAAATACACTCTGATTACTATATACGATTCCGTATTAAGTATCATAAAGTATTTGTATCGTCCATGTACACTCTATGTACTATATACGACTTGGTATTACATATCACGCTGCCAGAGATATTCGGATTAATACGAATATTTCAATACTCTGATTCGACGAATATTTTATTACGTGTTCTCACAGCACTAGCTAATACCTTATTAAGATCTTATGATATAAAACAACTAGGTACCTATATTCTAAGGTTAATATAAATAGTAGGTAAAGAATAACCCAACTTTTAATTTTAACTTAACTTGAACAAAATGACTGTACTAGTATATTATGATTGTAACATCCAATCAAACAAATATGAAAGTGATAGGTACACTGCATGTAGATTGTAGATATTGTATGTATTACCTAGTGAACTCTATACAAAATTCACTGCTAGGTATTACAAGAAATATACCTACCTCAAAATAATACAGTAAGTACCCAAAATATCTAGGTAGGTACTACAAAGTACATACATAGTTAAAATTATATAAACAGATGTTTAGGTTAAATTATTAAAATTTTAATTTCAAAAGTTTGTATTTATATATATTTCATTTTCAAAAAGTATGGATGCAGCAATAGCAAATAAGTGTTGAAAAGAGTTTAAGTGCGTTATGGTAGCTAATTTTCATAAAAATATTTCAAATGGTGATAATGCAATTTCCCATTAAACTAGAACCTTCAGGTTTGATACATAGTAAAACCTATATAAAAGTAGCGTGGATACTAAATTTAAAAAATTACATATGTTTTTAAAAGCCTTTTTTGTTATTTTGTTTGCAGAAACTGGTTCGATTGAGTTGATTAAAATCGATCATTCAAGCGATTAATGAGGAAAAATACTTACCTGCCACCTATAATTTCATAGATGCATTCCGTTTGTAAATAAAAAATATATTTTAGGTAAATTTGCAGATTAGCACAATGAGGATGTTTAGAAAAATCTTTTAAGAAATATGCTTAGAACCCCTTCTGGGTGCCCAAACCACAAGAAGAATTTCTTGCAAACAACCCACGAGAAAGTTACTGGACCAAGAGTGAATGGGGTTGCTGGGCGGAGAAGAATATAAAAAGGAAATGCGAGGGGAAATTGCTAGAGAAACAGCTTAGTCGGGACTCTTTAAGCTGCTTTTAACCCATTTTGCTATACGTCCTTAGAATCCTGTTTACCACACGCAGAACCTCTATATTCACCACCGGTCCCTTAACTTTCTTAGGGGTTGCTCCAAAGGAATTTTTCTTGTTTACATTGTTCTTGTTTATGTATTGAGGGTGATTGTAGGCATGCAGAAGGGGAAGGAGAACCCCCGCAACGAAGCAGCGAACCAAGATTTTCAATTTATGTTTAAATTGTTATCTCATTTAATTTTCTTTAATATTTTTCCAAAAATGATTTTGAGGTTGCCTTGTTTGTCAATCTTACATAGTAAGCTGCAAGATTTTATTATTTTCAAAAAGTATGGATACAGCAACAGTAAGTAAGTGTTGGAAAGGGTCTGGGTGCATCCAGTATGTTATGGTAGAAAATTTTCATAAAAATATTTCAAATCCGATAGCTCAATAAATTTCCCATTAAGCTAGAATCTTCAATCTTGGACCATAGTAACACCTATGTAAACGCACTGTGGGTACTCAATTAAAGAAAAATACCATAATGAGCTTCGCAGATAACTACAAAATTTGGTAAAAAAAAACTTTTTTGTTGTTTATGGTTTGCAAAAACTGGATGAGTTGACTAAAACAAACCATCCAAGCAATTAATAAGGAAAAATACCTGCCATATTTATAATTTGACAGGTACATTCCCTTTGTAAATAATTTCTTTTTCTGAAAAACTTTTGTTACTTTAATGAAATTTGTAAAACGATTTTTTTAAAGACACTTGCAGTACTTACATATTATATCTAAGACCAAATTTTATTTTTTTAGCTCCATATAAAATATAATTTTTTCAAGTAATCGCTAACTGGGATTCTAGAACCAATCACCAAAGTCCATTTAAATTTAAAGAATTAGTTTTAATAATATATCTTACTTATAGTGTACAATTGTTATGAAAATTCACTACTATAACGCACTTGCTGCGTCCCGAATTTTTTTTTCACCTCTAATTATCGACTTGAAATTTTTAGTTTCTTTTCCTTTAATATTAATCGTGGTTTTATGTTAAATTTGTATATGTATGTCTGTTTGTAAGGTATTTATGACTATGCTAGGCCTATACAGCCTGAAAATATGGTCACTATTATTATTACTATAACTGAATTAGACCCAGACGAAGTCGCGGGCAACACCTAGTTGAGTATATTTATGAGACTTAAGGTTTACGCATAGTACCTCTCACAGTAATAAGACTATGTGGCTATAATACGCATTAAAATAAATCACTTACAGTGTACTATATATTATGTTAAATCCTGTTGGTAAAATTCTTGCGTAAGCATGCTAATGTTTCTGAAAGCATCTCACCTTAAAATATAATATGGTGGCTCCATATTTCAGACTGCTTTTATCGAACGTTGTCTTAAATACAACATTCGAGTATCTATCGAAATATAACAGGGTGGTTTCCTCGGCACGCAAGTGATGCTTCTGATTTATGGTAATATCTTAGGACATGTTTTATTAGGTGTAACAAACCGTAACTTTCTCTGTACATAAAAGGCCTCGCATCGGGAGCATTCACTGGAGAGCGCCCTTTATATGAAACCGTTCCTTCGCATTTTACGAAACTTTTTCGTTATGAAAATATTTTCAGTCAGTATTTTAATAGGCTTATTCGCAAAGGTTTATGTCTGCTAAAATATTTTGCTGTGATATTGTTTTAGTGCTGTGTTTGCATATAAGGTTTTTGTTATGAAATTCCTCACATAATGTTTGCCAAAAGTTATTCGTACGTGACGCGCTCCACTGATATGACACTGTACACATTATGTCGTTACTGTAGTTTTTTTTTTTTCGGCTTCGGACTGGTAACCTAGTTCATCTGGCCACGGTCCTATTACCGTAGTTCATGCTTATAAATTTTATATTCATTATTTAACTCGTATAGTTACTTCACTCTCATACTAAGAGCCTCGGCGGTCCTGGGATAAGTACGTGTGCCTCTCAACCGAAGGTTACTGGGTTCGATTCTCACGGCCTACTCTTTCACTTTTCCAGTACATGCTGTACAAGTAACATCAACCGAGATGGTGGAATTGTATTTGAGAAAATTGAATGTCTGCACGTACCTCCTTGGGGGGGGGGGGGGCTTAAAGGCGTCGGTCCCGTGTCCATGCGATGTTGCCCATGTTAAATATCCCTACCCTCCTTGCAGAAAGCTTTGCTAGGCGTAGAGAGGGATCCCATTTGTCAGGAATGTGGCGAGGATGAGGAAACGTCCTACCACTACTTGTGCGAATGCGCGGTTTTTGGGAGTCTTCGAGCAGAATTGTTCGGATCGAGGACTTTGCAGAGGAATCAGGTAAGTACCGTCCAATTGAAGACCGTCACGGCCTTTATCTCGAGGTCGAGGCGGTTTGGCGACGGAACCGAGGAGGAGTAGAGCATGGTTGCTGGGTTGCTGTAGTCGGCAAAAAGGGCCCATGGTGGCCTACTTGCTTGGCGTTGACCTCCCCACCACTGTTACTACTACTACTACAGAAAGACAGGGCTTCGGCCAAATTTTCAGGATAGTGAGGTGAAACTGCTCCCTGGCATCAGTGATTGGCCATAGTCGCGGAAATAGACCGACGTTAAAGTACAAAAAAATTCATACAAGGTGTTACATAATTAGATGTCAATAGTGAAAGGATTTGTTCAGTGTATAATTTAAAGAAAATAGTGCCTCAAGTTCAATCATAACTTCCACATAGCTGTGACTCCGAAAGACGTCTTGATTCAGGAAATTTGTGGCCAAAGACTTGATTACAAAGGAAATTAATACTTAACCCTTCCATAAATAACCAGGACTTGAATTTTATGAAAAAATCTCACGTGTTGTATTGTTATTACTAATATTCTCCCTTGTGTATCCATGAACTTTATAAACTGTAAATTACTCGTTTTTGTGTGTAAGTTTTCTCCAATCAACTCCATATTTCTTACATTTCTTTCGTAGCGATTTTACTAAAAACATTTCAGGCCACCAGGTTGTCAAATCTAATGAAACGACATGTTCCTTGATATCAATGTTAAAGTGCAAATTTGGATAAATCGAACCTATTATCTAACCCTTCTCCTGGGGCAATTTCGCTAAAAAACCGTTCGTTGTAGGACTGTTACCTGTATACGCGAGGTCGATAGATTAATTTCTTTGAAAGCTATAGCTAAAACTAACAGACAGACCGACCTGCAGACTGACACACCGAAGGACCGATATAAATTATTTTTCTTCGCAAATCAGGTTTTAAGGTAATTTTCGTCGAAAAAATTCGCTATTGCTATTGCTTTAAATGATCGCGGAGTAGATCCCCTAGAATATATGTATATATATATATATATATATATATATATATATATATATATATATATATATATATATATATATATATATATATATATATATATATATATATATTAACATATAAAAATTGAAATTGACCCCGGATATGGGTTCTAGCGGTCCTAGTTCGCGCTCATTTGCAAAATTTTTTTCAAAATTCAATTCAAAAGTCGGGATCTCCCCAATAGTGAATTTTTTCTACGAAAATTCACTAATAGACTAATTCTCTAACGATTTGACACTATTTTCTGTTATAGAATTTTTGGTTTAATAGTCTATACTTTTTCGCGAATTTTCGTAGAAAAAAATCGTCATTGAGAAGACCTCGATTTTAATTCAAGTTACAAAAAAGGAAAATAAAGGCTATGGAATCCTGCGAAAGGTAGAAACTTGTATGCAGCCGACATAACAAATCAGTCTTGTTCAAAGGAATACAAATCTTACACAACATCGCAAAAAAAACAGGTCGCTCAAGAATTACAGAAGTAAAACGCAATTGGGTGTAGAAAACAAACAAGAAAAACCTCAAACACTAGACAATAAACACAAAATACCACACATATCCCAGGAACTGCGACCACGTCAGCTAGTTCGCAAAGCTGCAGTAAGTGAGATGTAAGACACGTCTGTGGGTGCATGCAAGCTGCCTGTAGCATAAACAAAAGTTGGTGTGGTGAGCAGGGACTCTCCCTGCTCCAGGCGAAGGCGGAGATGATCCTATTTACCAAGAAGGGGAATGTAGAAGTGTTCAGGGCGTCCGTGATGTTTGGAAAACCTTTAGCTTTAGTGCGGGAGGTCAAATATCTGGGGGTGATCCTGGACCCCCAACTAACATGGGGGTCGCAAATAGAACGAATAGTGAGGGAGTAGCGGCCCTCTGGCAGCTGCGTCGGGTGATACGGAGGACCTGGAGACTTAATCGTCGGATCCTTCATTGGATCTACACTGCAATCGCCAGGCCGAGAATCCTCTATGCGGCGTTGGTCTGGTGGTGTGATGTGAACCAAACTACCAGCAGGAAGCTGGCCAAACTCCAAAGGCTGGCAATCCTGGGTATCACAGGCGCTATGAGGACGACACCGTCAGCCGCGCTAGAGGCCCTGTTGATGCTGCCACCGCTTTCCATCTGCATCAGAAGGGAGGCTATGGTGTCGCATCTTAGAATGCGAGACTCAGGAAACTGGTGCGGAGAGGGAGCAGTAATAGGGCATGCAAGAGTCGCCAAGGAGGTTGAAAAGGAAATTCCGATTTCCGCCATAAAGGTATGGGATGCCGAGGACGATATTAGGTTGACTAGGCCATACACCCTCAGGATTCCTAGTAGGGATCAGTGGAGGAAAAATGAGGTTGCATTCCAGCCCGCAAGCCTGGTCTGTTTTACCGACGGATCGCGACTGGAGGACCAACAATCCTCCGGGGCAGGAATATACATCGAGGGACTGGGGGTGCGCGAGAGCTATTCTCTTGGCGCAGATACCACGGCATTCGAAACAGAGATGTACGCTATCCTGTCTGTGGCTAATAGACAGGATGTGAAGAGGAGTCTCGAGAAATATGTGTACATCTGCTCGGATAGCCAGGCAGTCCTCCAGGCAGTCTGCGCGGCCAGAATCAGGTCTACACGGGTTCAGGAGTGTGCTGACGCCCTCAAAGGACTAGCCAGGACAAAGGAGGTACAACTACTGTGGGTTCCGGGACACTGTGGCGTAGCGGGAAATGAGGTGGCGAATAATCTCGCAAGGCTCGGTTCCCGGCGGCAGTTGTGTAGCCAGGAGCCTGCGATATGCATAAGTAGGAAGACGGTCTCTGTCGCCTTAAGACAGGTGGACCGAGGAAGCACTGAAGAAGCACTGGGGGTCGGTTTGTGGCTGCAGGCAGGCGAGGGACTGCCTGGCTACTCGGAAGGAGTCTACCTACGCTTTGTGGCATCCTTGGGGTGCTAACAGGCCACTGCGGCCCTTAGAAGACACCTCACATTAATAGACGTAGAGAGGGATCCCACTTGCCAGGAATGCGGCGAGGGTGAAGAAACGTCCTACCACTACCTGTGCGAATGAGAGCCTTTTGGGAGTCTTCGAGCAGAATTGTTTGGATCGAGGACTCTGCAGAGGAATCAGGTAAGTACCGTCCAATTAAAGACCGTCACTGCCTTCCTCTCGAGGCCGAGGCGGTTTGGCAACGGAACCGAGGAAGAGTATAGCATGGTTGCTGGGTTGCTGGGGTTGGCAAAAAGGGCCCATTGCGGCCTACTTGCTTGGCGTTGGGCTCCCCACCACTGCTTCCACTACTAGTAAGACACGAAACACGTGCCGCCACCTCGTTGCGGAACGAAGTAGCGTGTTGTCACGGCAGCTCGAAATAACACAGAATGTTAAAAAATAGAGACTGTATAAAACCAACTAACAATTTAGTAAATTGTCAGCCCTGGCCCATTTCTACCCTAATATAGAGACAAAGTGTGTAAGGCTAGATGAATTCTCACCACAATTAGAACCGTAGACCGGTTTCGCTCCAATTAGGGCTCGTCAGTACGGCATACTAATTGCATCGAAAATACACCTATAAAGTAATACGGCTATGGTAGCTAGCCTTCCAACACTAACTGAGATGTAAGAAACGAATCACGTGCCGCGACCTCGTTGCTACAGGTTAACAATCTTATGCACCTCCAATCTAGCGATAGTGTCCAACCATCTTTTAATACCATGTCTGAGCTGCCCCAAATTGTTCACACTCCGATTTTCCACTGGAACTATATTTAAAGTCCTTGGACCAAGGAAGGCAACACGTCTCTTAGCCACCGTTTTATCTACAGAAGGAACTCTATACACCATGTTATTTCTGGTGTCATGAGTGCGCCCCCTCCTTTCAAGTTCATCGCTGTGTCTATACTGCCCACAGCAGCAAGTATCCAAAATATAATTGTCTTAGGTCTAGAAAACCTTTTTTCAAGTACAACTGGTCAGTGGGGTTAGTAAAATTTCGATTAAACATAATTTTCAGAATCCATTTGGCAATTGTTTCCAGATTTCTCAAGTGACAACTCAGAACTTTACCCCACACTGCCACACCGTATGAAAAGTGTGTCTCAACAAGTGTACAATCTATAATTTTAGACTGTTTTTGTTCCCAAAACAGTTGTAGAGTTACATTTTGTGAAGAAGCTCTCGCAACTTTTTAACCAAATACTCGATATGGTAGCTCTACCTTATATGTTGGTCAGCAATAATCCCCAGATAATTGTGACTCTATTTTGGAGAAGCAGCGAACTTCGAGCCGCCAACCGAGAACTCAAGTGAAGAAAAACTAGGCTTATTGTTCCCATAACTCGCAAACAGTATGTAGTCGGTTTTAGAAACATTAATTGTAAGAACCTTCCGATCGATGAAACACCGCAAGTAACACTTTTAAAAGCACTTAGATAGTCTCTAACCCTCAAAAACTGCTCACGATCCAGTAAGTAGTTCTTCAATAGCTCATAACTTCTGCCTCTGAAGCCAGCAGCCTAGAGATGACCCAGAAAGAGTTCGTGGTCAACAGTTTCAAATGCGCTAGCAATATCCACGAAGAGGCCTATAGCAGATTTACACCGATCCACGCTTTATATATACTAGACGTCAAATTCACCAGTGCTTCCTCCCTTGATCTTCTCTCCCTAAAACCATATTGTCTGTCAGAAAGTAATCTAAACTTTAGTAAATATGACATCAATCTCGCCTTTGGAATTTTTTCCAGAATCTGGGCAACATTTGATGGTAATGATATCGGTCGATACTTCTTCATTAATGTCCTATCTCCGGATTTAAAAACCAGTATAATAATAATAATAATAGACATCTAGGAAATATTCTCTTTTCCAAACATTTATTATAAAGAATGGTTAGTGGTGCCTGGATAAAGTCAATTATATTATTTAATGTTCTGGAGACTATACCATCTATCTTAGGAGAGGCACCAGTCCTCAGGGCACTCACCGCTTTTCTTACATCTGCCTCACTTATAGGAAGCAGAACAAAAGAACGTCACTGACTCCTGGCAGCCTGCCTTTTCCCCGTCATTTATTTTTTCGACTTACTATTTTTTTTCGCCAAGTTTTTGCCCACGCTACTAAAGGAGTCAGTCAGTTTTTCCGTTATATCATCCCTACTTTCGATGTGTGCATTATCTTCTCTAATCCTTGTTCTTTTGCTTTAATTGATTCATACCCTGACATGCTTTTAACGCACTTCCAGAGACCAGCAGAAACACTTGCATTTTTATTTACCAGATTCATATAATAATCGTATTTAGGTTGCCTTATCAGGTCTGTAAGTGTACTTCTATAGGTCTTGTATTCCTGTATGTACAAGATGTTATCAGAATTTGCTGTCACCCTTCTGTACAACTTATTTTTGAGTTCACTGGACTTGATCAGGCCCGTCGTAATCCATTCTCTTTACTTTTTCTCGCACTGTGTTTTCCTTACAGTTATTGTGGTTTTTTTCAACTAAACTATTTAGCCTGTTAACAAAATATCATGTCTCCTCTTCCACATCGCCTGCTGTCTCCACCGCATCCCGCAATTCCTCATTCAAAGCCCTGTTCAGTCCTGTATAATCAATATAATTATTCTTATTATCAAATTTAAAATCATCTTCCCTTGCAGGGTTACAGGTTTAGTCTGTAAAATTGTGTGATAGCCAACAGTTATATTGTATTGTAATATCGCAATAACAAGACTCTGCGATAATCTACCGTTCTTTAAAAACATGTGATCAATACAAGATTTAGACTTATTTTTAACCCGTGTGTAGTCATTTATACATGAGAATACATAACCACACTCGTTCAATATATTTAAATCCTCTTGCACATAATCACATTTGTCATAGAATATATCCATATTTATTTCACCAACCATAACAGTTTTTGTATTAGAAGCTGTTTTCAGGCCTGTAAGAAAATTAACAAGACTCAAATTAAAATCATAAGGGTATGTGTATGGAGATCGGTAAATAGCAAAAACGTTCATTTTATCCTTTCCCACAGTCATTTTAACAGTTAGAGCTTTAATGTGTTCGAGGTAGTGATGGGAAAAACCGTTATTTTCTATTAAAAGTTAAAGCCGTTTACGTTATTTCATAAGAACCGTTAAAATAACAGCTTCAGTTATTTCCCTGTTATTTTGAACTGGATAGTCAATCGATAGTATCTACATTCCCAAAGCTGTGAGCGAGAGTGAGCACACTAGTATAAATAACGTGTTTCCTGTTAAGTAATATGTTATGAAGTAAAGTCTGCTCTATACTGCATAGTATACCCATACATATTTATTACATTCCCAGTCGCGTGTCCATTCATCCCGTTAAATAGTTAAATTTAACAGTTGCCGATGAAAACCGATGTTTATTCATTGAATCTAGCTGCAGTGGAACTGAAACAGATACGACTCCGAATTCTAGTTTAGTGTAAAAAGCGTTATTTTATAAGCTGTTTTTTTTATAACTCCACAACTGGTGGTTACCGTTGCGGCTCGACAACCGTTTAAAAATAACCGACAGTTAAATAACGACCCATCACTAGTTCGAGGGAGAGTATGCTATAATTATAATGAATACCATTTCTTATAAAAACTACACTATCGTTCCTGTTATACCCGCCATGGTTGTAAAACATTGTGTAACCAGGAATATAAAAATCACCTAGACCATACAATTTAAAAGTTTCAGTCAACACCAAGAAATCAAAACTATAGTTGAAAGCACACAAAATCACCTTCACTTCGTTGATTGTTGTTGCCCTTACTTGGTGAAACTTGTCCATACTACATACAGACTTGGAGACTACTTCTCTGGTTTCACTGTTGGTTTTCGTTGGTGAAGGACGTAGCCAGCGCGTAAGCTAACTGGAGCAAGTGGCCCTTATATTGTTGTAAAAAAGATTTAAATAATTTTCAGCTGACAATTCAACACATTCACTGATATCAGAGATTACTCTGGTTTCCACAATACCAGGCATATAGTGCAATATACATTATATCGATCCATATTCGCACCCATTTTCAACCCACATAATTAAATTCCTTTTTTCAACTCAGTATAAAATCAAAATGGCTCAAGATACACGAACAAGCGGAGGAAATAGTTCAATGTACCATCACCATGCGACAAAATTGTTGAATCTTCAAAAATAATAAAGCTATGGCAATAAAATTAGGTACTCAAGTTACTTCTATAAAACTTATAACATACGCAACGAAATTTAGATCTCCAAGTGAAAAGGAAGGAAAGTAATAAGCATTAAAAGAAAAAAGTTTGGGTGCCACTGGTGAACAGAGAAAGTTACAAGACCTAAATATGTTATGTGTTTAACAAAATCTATTCAATACTACAGACAACGATAAAGTTTTCTTGGTGCAAAGGTTAAAAAGTACCAGAACAATTACTCCTAAAGTGTTTTATAGTTCATCTTTTTAAACGTCGAAGTCACGACTTAACTTTACGGTTAAGACGTTTGAATTTTGAAAACAGTTTATTTAATACTTCACACAATTAATCCTTAATACAAAAATGATAATATTAAAATAGAGACAAATATAAATATCAACATAAGTGTGATATGAAAAAGGTTAAGCACACGATGTGCAGAGTCTAACTCGGGAATAAGAATGAACGACATTTCACAGGCGAGCAGTCTATTTATAACAAATCCCCCAGGCGTGGCACTATTGTTTCCCCGAGGTGACTTTGGTTTGGCTGACGCTGTTCCCCATGTGTCATATTCCGTCGATTCTGTCGTTTCCAAGGTTTTCCTATTTGCTTACTCGAAGGTGGCTTATATCTTCCTGCTGACTCGGCTATCCTGTTCATGGGAAGGTGACTTGTTGTTATAATGGCCTATTGTTGTTGCTCTATTTATCTCGAGATTTTGAAACGACAAAATTAGCGATTTTTAGACAAATAGACCCCCTTTTTAATGGTTTAATACATATACGAAAAACAATTCTTTACATTTAAGCAGTTGCACTCTCGTTAATATAACCTTAAATATTGTTAATGAAAAAAGATACTTCGCAGCTGATTTTTTTAAAACCAAAGTTATTTTCAGAATAGCGCTCATTTTGTAATAAAAGTGTATCATGCCTTTTCCTTGGCTTGAATTGTTTTCCAGCAAAAAAATAAATTACAATTTTCTGTAGTTCACTAAACTAAAAACAGGGTAGTAGTTTTTTTAGTAGGCCGTGGCTGCCAAATGAATAATCTTTTCATTTTATTAATTTTGGGAGTTGAGGTGTTTAAAGTCATTTCGTATCCACTAAATTTGGTTGTTAAGATATCTTTTCGTTATTGCTTGAAAGAAGAATGGTTAGCTTTTACTAATACGGAGTTGGCAAGAATTAATTGCATGTTTGGTCTGACTGATGGTAGCGCAGCGGAAACTAGCTCATTTTATTATAGAAGTAGGAGAATATCGTACATTTAATAACTGATGGGTGGGTCGCTGTGGACCACAACCATGGACTGACTCTTAGTCTCCTGATTTGGCTTGTTTGGACTTTTTCCTGTGGGACGGGGGCATCTTAAAACTCTGCCTTCCAGCACTCCAATTAAAGCCGAAGAAGAATTGAGGAATCACATAATAACTTCCTATGACATGATAAAGCATACTCGAATGATTCTCCAAAGAGCGCGCCATAATATAAGAGAAAAGGCCGAGGAAGGTATGCTTGTAAGTGAAAGACCTTTTCAACAACTTATCTAATTTTGATTAAAGAACAAGAATTAAAGCATTGTTTTAATTTTTTAACCACTTTACGCGTTTCGGTTCATCTGAACCATCTTCAGGGGTTGAAACCTAGAATATAAGATGGTTGTCAGACTCCATGTTTCTGGTAGGATTTACTTGCGAGCATTACACAGGCTAGCAAAAACATCTAGTAGCTACAGAAAGCGCAAACGTGCACAAAGGCTATTGTCAAACATTATAAACTAAACCTGAAAGGCCATGTATATTGAGCTGACAAAACGTCAGGAATTAATACAGCATTTTTTACATATTAAAACAGGACTAAGTCCCATTAATTTTTTTAATATGTGAATTTCAACACTGTATATTTCAAAAATTAAGCGAAAACTGACATATTTTAATAATAACTCCTCTCTTTAAATTACGTATTGATTAATCTCCTTCATTATGGACAACCAGTTGTGTTACAGCCTTTATAAAAAAATATTAAAAACGTTCGGGACGCAGCAAGTGCGTTATAGTAGTGAATTTTCATAAGAATTGTACACTATTAGTAAGATATATGATTAAAACTAATTCTTTAAATTTAAATGCACCTTGGAGATCGGTTTTAAAGTCCCAGTTAGTGATTATTTGAGAAAAATATATAATTTATATGGAGCTGGAAAATTAAATTTTGGTCTTAGATATAATATGTAAGTACTGCAGGTCTCTTTAAAGAAATTGTGTTACAAATTTCATTAAAGTCACAAAAGCTTTTTAGAAAAAAATCAATTATTTACAAAGGGAATGTACCTGCAAATATATTTTAATATGGCAGGTATCTTTTCCTATTATTTGCTTGGATGGTTTTGTTTTAGTCAACTCAATCGAACTAGTTTTTGCAAACAATAAACAACAAAAAGTTTTTAAAACAAATTTGTAGTTATCCGCGAAGCTCATTGTTATTTTTCTTTAATTTAGTACCCAGGCCGTGTTTACATAGGTGTTACTGTGGTTCAAGCTTGAACTTTCTAGCTTAATGGGAAATTTATTGAGTTAGCGAATTTGAAATATTTTTACGAAAATTCTCTACCAATACATGCTTGCTGCACCCAGAACCTTTTCAACACTTATTTACTCTTGCTGTATTTTTAAAATGATAAAATATTGCAGCTTACTATGTAAGCCTGACAAACAAGACAACCTCAAAATCATTTTTGGAAAAATATTAAAAAGTTTTTCAGTCTCACCATCGATACCTCTCTATTAGCGATTTTTTTTAAAATAGAACACGCTTATTTTTTTAAATAGAAATTCGCTAATAAGAATAAAACAGAAATGTCACTAAAAAGAGGGAGCAGTACACGATGCTCCCATGCGGCACCCATCCACGTACTGACCTCGTCCGAGGTTGCTTAACTTACGTGATCGTACGACAATTGGTTTTGTCACCCTGCTATCGTCGATCGCTTGACAGGTTTATTTATCGAGGTTTATATATTCATTATTAATTTTTAAGTTTCGATTTCAAATAAAGAATTAAATTATTTTCAAATTTTGAAATATTTACGCAAATTTTAACAGACTTGATTGTATACGTACTATTCCTGTGTGAAAGAATTAATTTAATAACATAACTTATTTTATAGGTTAGGATCTTGGACAACTAATATGATCAAACAACTTTGAAGTTTTCGGCAATGATTCAAGCTTTTTATATAAACTAAAGCTATTAATCGAAAAATAACATATTCTCTCATTAACCTAAAATAAAAACCATCACTGGCCAAATTTTTAATTTCATGTCGACTGTCATTTTCCATAACTGCGGCCAAGATTTCATGATTGTTGGTTCGGGTAGTATGTTTATGGTATATATTTAGTTTGGTTACCGCTGGTTAACGTTGATATATGGTGTATACCTATTGTATGAATCAATCTACGCGTGGCAGTTAACTACTCTGTCTGTCAGGCATTGGACTTTAATCACTAAGTCGTCTCAATGCATGTGTTTGGGATTTTAAGTTTAATTTGGAAAAAACTCTAAATATTATGTAACAAATTACTTAAAATTCACAACATAGATTTATTTGAGCCATTTCTAGACACATGTAAAGTCTCATTCCAGTTACTCTGATACTTACAAAATATAGCGTTTTTTGAGCATAAAGGCTGATTAACGAACTCGACCTCGGTTTTCGCTCAAATAAGATTTTTGCCAATTTTGATTGAAATCAGTTTAGTATTTTTGAGCTATCGCTCTGATACATACATACATACATACATACATACATATATATATATATATATATATATATATATATATATATATATATATATATATATATATATATATATATATATATATATATATATATATATATATATATATATATATATAAAAAATTCAACGAACCTTGGTTTTGGGATCTAGGGACCCAAATTCGCGCTTATCTGAAGAATTTTTTCCAAAAGCTTTTCATCGTGACCTCTCTATTAGCGAATTTTTCTTAATGAAAATTCACTAAAAGGATCCCGGATGTGAGTTTTGGAGTGTGTACGCTAATTTAAAGACATATTTTTTAATTCAGTAGGCGCAATCACCTCATAAGTCAATTTCTTCTGCGAAAATTCCCTAAAGTTTATTTAGTTTATCTAGAGGGCTTATAGACTCTTAAAACAGTTTCAAAGGAGTCGCTCTAAAATATTTCGCAAAACTGTTGGTCTCTTTTTCTTATAGTAATATTTTGTCCCCTAAAAAAGACAACCACACACAAGCAAATATAGAAAAATATAGGAAGCGGTTGATACAAACACAACAGCAATCAGAATGCCCTGAAGCAGCAGCTCTCAAATCGATTTCTTAAACGAGTACAGTCACAAATAACTTGGGGAAGACTTGTTTCGCATGGAAAACGGCGGCTTTTAGCACAAGTGAGAATACAAAGAGCTTTGTTGTAAGGAAACGCTACTTTATGAATCTTAATTTATTATCATATAACATAAAGCTCATAAATTGCCCTAGCAGTCAAAAATAGCATTTAAACCTAACAAGAGGCAAGTAAATTTCACGTGAGAAATGAGAGTTATAGACAACCACAGGATATGTAATTAGTTTATAAAACATAGACTATGCTTTAAATTCAATGCTCAACCTTTCTTTCTGTGAAACTGTAAAACCTAGGAGATAGTCTAAATAGGAAAAGTTTTAGAATTCTTTTTTTAATTCATTGAGAAATCAAGGCCATCTATGCTTGTTTCCATGCTATTAATAAAAGTCTGAAGGCAGCAAGTACGTTATGGTAACGAAATTCCATGAAAATATAATTTTTAAAACGTCTTTTATAGATCCGGATTTTGCTACATAGTATACGTTAAAATAGAAAGCTGCGCACTTAATTTGAAGAAGTTGAATTTTCGGAGATACAAAAAGTTTTCAAAAAAAAAACCTCTTCCCTAAAAAAACGAATCTAATTCTCCTGTCTAACAGACTTGGTAAATCCACATTGTGTTAGTATCCTTTGATGTAACTGATGCTGCACTTGGGGTATTTAAGGAAAGTCAGCCTTGTTACAACCCCTTAAAACGATTTGAAAACAACAATTTAAATATCACACCAACTGAGCTCTATTGTGGCTTTTTCATTCACTACTATATACTTGACACACCAGCTGGTGTGTAGAATGTCAACGTCTAAGATGAATAATTTATGGTTGATATGTTTGGTCAATGGTGAAAAGTTATAAGTGTTCAAAAAAAAAACCTGAGAAGTGAGAAGCCAATAATTATACTATATATGAAGTACGGTATAAATACAATGGCTGTGTTACTAAATTAATATAATGATTTGTGTATCACATACAATAAAGCCAGTATATAAGAAAATCCAGTTAAATCCAATCTGTCGTAAAAAATCCAGTCTATCAACAACAGAAAAATCAGTGCATCCGAAAAAACCCCGTAAGAAAAGTAATAAACTAACACTGGAGTGGTACGAATAAACTAAGTTTATTCAAAAAGGTATCGTACTATGGAAATTAAACTCACCGTATACATATATCCAGGGGGTTTTAGTTATTTAAAGATGGTGTCTTGTGATGAAATAAATAACTCCCGTATAATGTACAACGCCTTGCGGTACAAATATTTAACAAGAAACTTGATGAGATCTAGCAACTGCTGCAGGTAATTACAACCAATATTTTTCAAGTTGTTTCATTCATCATCTGCTTAAATATGCCAATTTTTAAACTCGTCTTTCTTTTGACAATAACAAATTTGCAGGTAAGAATATAAGAAACATACTGATAAAGAATAGAGATGATAACAATAGGCAAGTTGGAGATATTTCAGTAAGCATAAAATTTCAAGCTTTTAGTGAATTTTCATTAAGAAAATTCACTAATAGAGAGGTATCGATGGTGAGACTTTTGAAAAATTTCTTCAAATGAGCGCGAATTTGGTCCTCTAGAACCCATATCCAAGGTCGGTTTTGATTTTTATATGCTTATATATATATATATATATATATATATATATATATATATATATATATATATATATATATATATATATATATATATATATATATATATATATATATATATATATATATATATATATATATATGTATCCAACTGATAACTCAAAAAATACTTGACCGATCTTCACTAAATTTGGGGATTACCTTGATTTTGTTAATGGCTTGGAGGAGTTCGAAGATGAGCACCGTAGGTTTAATTTTTTGTATAAAAAATGTAAAGGAAATTTTTAAAACGCAATATTTTTTTTTGTTTGAAGTACTGCAGTGATTCAAATGAAAATTTGCACATATAAGGGAGATGTCAAAATAAAGTTGGTAACCAAATTTCAACTTAAATGGTCCACGAGGAAAGAAGTTGTTCGAAAATAAAAAATGTGTAAGAAATAAATAATGTGTAAGGAATAAATAATCTACGACATCAGTTTGAATTGCATAGGCATTTCGCACATGCAACGTTGACAAGGATAGTTAGAGTATTAATGTGTTTTTTATTACTTTAGACCCGAAAATGTAAATCGTGGAAGCCAGACAACGGTAGTTAAATATAAATAAGCGGGGTTGTCAGATATAATAAAAATTATGTTAGTATGAAAACATATGGACCTAACATATTTTTTTAAAAATTATTAATGACATAATTCAAACAATAATCGCGGTACAATAACCAAACATTTTGAATTACCAAATCCGTATCATATTTTAAATTAAACGTATTTGTTACCAAATCCGTATCATATTTTAAATTAAAACGTATTTGTAATTTACAACTTTTTTTTTATTTTCTTAAGTATAATTGAAGACGGGGATGTAAGATATATGCCCGGTTTCACAAACGCTGGTTAAAGTGCCGGTTAGTTAATCCTCCGTTAACGTTAATCAATGATTAAATATTGGCGAGCGTTTCACAAAGCATTTTTAACTCTCGGTTAGCTAACCGGCGATTAGCAGTTGATCCAACTTGGCAACAATGCAAATACGTCACTGCTTCGGTGTTTGACAGTTGAAAGACAGCATGACAGCATTATTTGTTATCGTTTGCGGTAACTGTGTTTTGTGAATTGTGTGATATTTGTGTGTTTAATTAATTAGTGATCAAAAAATGGATAATAAAGATAAGAAAAGGGGCAGGGGAACTAATTATTCTCCAGAGGAAAAAGAAATCCTGATGGATTTAGTGAAACTGTAAGTTTGAGTATCCTTACTACATTTATCACAGTAATTTGCCGCGAAATATAGTTGTTATATGTTATACTTTTATAATGTTTTATTCTGGCTTTGTTATTAGTTATTTATTCTAGTTTTTCCATCCTTCATATGTCCTACATCCTTTTTTCACACAAATTATAAGTTTAGAAAATGCCCTTAACCTTAAAATGTTGACCAGGATTTTATGAGGTTAAAATTAAATCTTTAGTTATCTTTTTACTTTTTCGAAAGTAACATTACCTCAAGTAAACTTTTCTGATCATAATGTTCTATATTAGCTTCCAGAAGTACCTAAAAGCTTTTTACTTATAGCACAAGCATTCCTGTGTATTATAATCATACAAGTGACAATTTCCATATAAAAATTATTTTAAATTAACCCACACCTTCATTTTCTGTATCACTATTAAAAAATAAAGGAATAAATGAATGTGTTGTAAATACTACACACAAATCAAAAATGTATTCCCTTCCTGTTAAACGTTTGATATCCATAATTCACCTCCTATCCTTTCCACATCCCTTATGTTTTTGTTTTAGCTACAATAACAAGATAGAAAATAAGAGGACAGACCTTGGAACCTGCAAAGAAAAAAGTGATGCCTGGCAGCACATCACTGTCCAGTTTAATGCCCAGGTGAGAAGCGATAGCCGTTCTCAACAGCAGCTAAGGAACTTATATGACAACTTGAAAAGGAATGCTCGAGAGCAAATGGCTACAGAAAATGTAAGTCTATTTTCGGTACAGTTATCAACATATTTATTAATTACAATTTTTTTACTAACAGAGACAGCGCTATGAGGACCTAGGTGTGTCAAGAGAAGAAGTGGGAAAACTTCAAAAAGCAAGCTGCATTGGAGAAGGTAATTATATAACCTTTTTGAATAAAAAAGTATAGTAACTATGTAGTAGTTAGAGTTATTTTTGCTTATACTGTGGCATTCGATCATTGTTCGAATATAATTTTATGTTCAACCATATTTCATTATTTTTTATAATCATGCCTATATTTCTTAGATAAACACATAGGTGACATATACCCACTTACATAACACACGTGTGCTTATGGTTATAGATAAGCCATAACTAATTTATAATTTACTTGTAGAAAGAACGGCAAGAAACTGGTGGTGGTACCTGTTCTACCACTCTACCGGATGTTGGCAGTCAAGTATTGGGTTTGCTTGGGGACCAAGTAAAGCCTTTAACAAATCCTGCTGATAGTGCTGCAATATATTTTGGTAAGATCATTTGTATTCAAATGTAATATAAGTTGTTAGTAAGTAAATTATATTTTGATAAAAACCGATGTGGGATAAAAGCTTGAAGTTTTATTGTTTTTTCTAAAATAATAATCATATATACCTAATATACCTTAGAAATGTACTGTGAGATTTCCATACTTTAATGATTATATACAGTTTTTCTACTGTTCTAATTATTTTACTAGCAAGACAGGTCCTTACCTAGTTTCGTCAATAGTTTTTTTTATAGTTTCTAACAAAATTGTAATTTATCATCATAATACAAAACTTAAAAAAACAGCATATTATGGGCAAGAAAATGTTTTTTTTACAATGAATCAACAATAGCTAAAAGCCAATGTATTTTTGCTAATATGTAAAATGGAAGGTACCTTTGTTTTAAAATATCAAAACCACTTTTAAGGTCGGCTTTTTAGTAAATTTTTATTTTAAAAAATTCCTCAATAGAGGGGTATCGATGGTGAGATTTTGCAAAAAATTTTCTAATGGGCGCGAATTAGAACCCATATCTGGGGTCAGTTTCCATTTTTATATGTTTATATATATCCAACTGATAACTCAAAAAATAATTAACCTATTTCGAAGAAACTCGACAGGTGCCTTTCTTTTATTTATGGCTTGGATGAGTTCGTTAGCTAGGAAAATCGGTCAAGGTTTTCCGGGAAAATTTTGAGTTTTCTTTCGAAACAAATTTTTTTCTTCGATAATTACAAAGCTCTTTTAATGAAATTTCGTTAATATCTTGCCTTGGAAAATACCTTACTACATACCAAAATTCAACTGTGTAAGTTTATAGAAAATTGAGTTATTCAAATTTTACTCTACATTATCAACCTCACCATTGCTACAGTACATAATAAACTGGACACTACACTTGCCCAGCTGCTGTAGATATCATTACATGATATGTCTATAATATTTTGACAAAGCAGGCTTTCAGAAAGCACATTTTCTTTAAGTTTACACATTTGTTTTAAATACACCTTTTTTTTTCAGATATTGATCTTCCACTATTTATTGAACCCACTCCCGAACCTTATACTATTCCTGATATCAGTACTCCTGAAACTTCTGTACCCAGAAAAAAGGCTCCAAAAAAGATACTAAAAAGAAAACAAACGGCTGAAGAGCTAAAAAAAATTTATTTTCGTAAAAAAATTCAAAATGCTGACTTGCAAAGAAAGCAAATGCTGCAGCAGCATAAAATACAAATGAACATTTATAGGCTACAGTTACAAAAATTAAAGCAATAAAGTCTGCTTAGTTTTAAATATTTGTTTTCTTGAAAGATTGTTGATATTTATTTTTAATTTCCATTTATACATTTAACTTACAATAATGTGTATAACAATTTAATTTAACATTGATATGATGACACATAAATCCAACAACTCCTGTATGCCACCTTAGTTATGTATGGTATTATCATATTACATTATATGTTTTAATCAGAGAACACTTCTGAAGATAAAAAAATTATATATAAAGTAACTACAACTATATTAGATTAAATTGCAACTAAATTAGATTAAATTACAACATATTAAAGAAAAAAGAGCATGGTCTCACAAAAGCAGTAAAAATTAAGCACTGAAAGCAAAACCTATAGAATAGCAACACATTGTTTTATCTAGAAAATAAATCTTATATTTCCAGTATGTATTAGGCAGAGGACCCTAGAAATTGATTGTTTCACTTGATTTGAAGAAATTGAAAAACTAGCACATCATGTTGGAGTATATTATTTTATGAACTCAATTTATTAGCCTAATTTGCCCAATCGACTAATTTACCTTACGTAATGAAGAAAAGCGATCTTTCCCTTGGGAGATGACAAACGTTTAATAAAAATAACCAAAACGCTTGGTATAACTTCACGCAAGTATACTTTATTAGGTTGAAACACAGTGTTTCGGTCTCACAGTTATTATTGATGAACGTAAGATACCTATATATTAAAAAGTCTAGACACAGCAACATGATCTGACAGTAAACATTTTTTTTTTATTTAAAGCTTATAACTTTTGTTCTTGTAACATAAAGATCTAAATGTTGGTGTATAGTTAACTTTTTATATCGTAAACCTTAGTACCAAAATTGGTTGACATAGCTTTTTTCTTTCGGAGATACGAATTTTTTCTGAAAGAAAACCCAAAATTTTCTCAGAAAACCTGGTCCAATTTTTCTGGCTAACAAACTTATCCACGCCATTTACAAAAGGAAGAAAGGAAGGTACCTGCCAAATTCTTTCAAAATGGGCCCATATTTTTTTGAGTTATTGGCGTGATATATATATATATATATATATATATATATATATATATATATATATATATATATATATATATATATATATATATACATGTATCAAAACTCAAAGGTCGTGATCTTCCTATTTGTAGATTTTTTATACAAAAATTCACTGAAATGAAGTGCATACTGAATTATTATGCACTGAAATCTCCAACTTAAATACAGATACATTTGTTCATCTTTAAAATAACCAAAAAATAGCTAGGAGACTTGAAATACTGAGACTGAGCTTAAAAGTTCAGTATATCCTATGAAATTTCATCGTGTTTCCATTATTTTTACTTGTCATACCTAACCCTGTAAGTACCTTGCTATTATATAATATTATATACCATATAACTAATTATTTTGAAACACGGTGTTTACAAGTGTTCTTCTTACAGAATCATTTTGGTGTGTTGTTGTACTCTCCATGCCTTGATTGAAGACATCTTGAGCAGACACAGCTTCACCAAAGACATCCTCAGGCAGTTCTTCGTCATCAAAATCAATTGCCAAGTTATGGAAAATACAGCAGGCCACTATAACTCGTAACACATTTTCTGTCTGTAAAGCCATACCATGCTGAAGGCAAGGAAAGCGACGTTTCAGTACTCCAAAACACCGTTCGATGGTATTCCTTGTTTTGATGTGAGCTGCATTATATGCTATCTCGGCATGGGCCTGTGGTCGCAATATGGGTGTTAATAAATATCTCCTACATGGGTATCCACTATCTCCGAGCAGGAAGTTGCTCCCATATAAACCCCTCTCAAAATCAGATGGCAGTGGAGAATCGTTAAATATAGTGCTGTCATGCACTGATCCAGGCCACCTAGCAATGACATGCATTATCTGTAAATTTTTATTTATTATTATTTGTGTATTTATAGAAAAAAAGCCTTTTCGGTTTCTGAACATTTCTGAAATGTCTCCCCCAGGTGATTGTATCTTAATGTGAGTACAGTCAACTGCACCTATTACACAGGGAAATCCCGCTATTGTAAAGAAATCCAGCACTGTTTTTTTAATTTCTTCTCCTTGTGGCATCTTTATAAATCTTTCACTCATAGAAGAAATTTTAATAGTAACTTTATTAACTATTCTGCATACTGTGGCCTTCGACACATTAAAAATGTTACCAATCACCTGCTGGAAGCTCCCTGTAGCATAAAACCGCAATGTAATGAGCATTTGATTCATTGCTGTCAATGCCTTATTCCTGTTAGTTGCTGGTTCTAGGTCAGGTCCAAAAATGTGAAGCAGCTCCATAGTGGCTTCTTTAGAAAAGCGAAAACATTGCTTAAACTCAATATCATTATATATTTCAAAGGGATTAGTTCTTTCCCTTATAAAACGAATCCTTCTTGGCGATTCTCCATCAGAAAGTGATGACAAAGATGTATCAGGCATTCTAAAATATAAAAATATATAAATAATTGTAAGAAAATGCATATATTTTAGTTAAATATATATTTCTAATCATGTTTTGTTTCATTTTTATGTATATATTTATCGAATTTTGCTTAGAAACAGACATGAAATTTTGTAAAAAGAATCTGTCAAAATTGAGTCAAAAGTGTTTACTTTTGCAATTATCTTGGTATAATTATTCATTATGAACATAATTTGATATAATTTAAGCAATTACTTACCTTATTTCTTAAAAATATGTTAAAATTGCAATAAAATTGATATTTATGTTGAAAACAGCAAACCTCAAATGTCAAATAGCAAATGACATTGCCATAGAACAACTGCTAATCGATACTTAACCATCGATTAAAGTTAATCGACCGTTAAGCAAGTTTAACGGTCGATTAAGCCTTAATCGACCTTTGTGAAACACTTAACGGGGGATTTTGCATATTTAACGACCGATTAGTTAATCGACTGGTTAGTTAACTTTTGTTATCACTAATCGGGCTTTGTGAAATAGAAAATACATTTTAATCAGTCGATTAAGCCTTAACGGACTGTTAAATATTTAATCGAGCTTTGTGAAACTGGGCAATAATTTTCTCTGTTAGTGGCCTGGGCTGGAATAGTATACGCATGCTGGGAGAGTTTCGAACGGCATGGTATTCGTTGATATGTGGTTGGTTGCATAGGCTCGAGGTCCGTAGATAGAATCGTAAGAATCACGTTCAATTGATGTCTGGCAACAAGGTACGATCATGCTGTCACTTGTCACTTGCGATGTTTAAAATTCAACGTGTTGCCGTACAAGAAAATTCATTTCTTTGCTTTTATTCGCATAATTGAGATAACTGTAAGAAATTGAGAGATATCCTACATAGATTGCATGGAATAGCCGCTTTGCTGGACTACAATAGGTTGAGTTAACAGGTAACCTATACAGGACTCACTCGACATCAGTAGTGTCTAATTAAATCGAGGCACGATAACCCTCAACAAGAGGTAATGTAGACTTGCGAATTTATTTTTCTATATCTCTATATCCGATGTTTCGCATTTTACAGGGATGTAGTGTTAGGCAATTGAAGTCCTTGCTTTCACCTAAAGCGGCGTGGTGTTTGGCAATATCTAGTGTTGTGTAAATAGAGGCAATTTATATTGTTGGGTAGCCTCTGGATGTTTTATGGTGTGTATTTCATTGTTTCTGGTTTTAAATTAATGGTCCAATTACGTATGGTACAGAGTCACAAGCATGGTATGGTAAGGAGACCATCTTTGGATTCATTTGCAGGTCGTAGTGGTAATCGATTGTCATAGTTGTACTTCCAGACAGTCGAATGTCAACCGAGAGATCCAAGGCAGGATATAGAGTTTATGGTTCAGATAAGTTGTAGCCTGTATGCTTATAAAAGACATATTACTTTTGACCCTTTTAACGGCATTTATGAATATAATAGCTTCCTTTTGACTGGTCATTAGGGTGATTAGTAGATTACGTTGCTATTAACAGACAGATAAAGGTATCTTGAGAGTTTGCAATGCTTCATGTTTATTATTTAAGCTGTCTGAAGCTTACATTGATATAATTGGTCAGAATTTTGCGTAGGTGACTCAGTAATTATTAGGATATTTTTACCAAGGTGTACAGCTTGCTTCACATACTATACAGAGTGATAATATTATTTGAGCTAGATATAGGATCTTAATACTGATATTTTTAAAGCGTATGTGAACTACACATATACACGTTTTGTGGTAGCTTCTTGATTTTAATGTAGTGATACTTTTTGCTAACTAATTATACAGCTTGTCTTGTCATTGATATCCATATAATTGATAGTAGTTTTTTATAACTGGAAACCATACAATTAGTTACAGCGTAGGATATTTTGTTAACCAGATTGGTTACGGTAGCTTAGATGACTCTCAATTTGCTTGCCCTAATATTTGAAGGTGTATATATTCATCGTTGACTCATTGTGTGACCTATTATAGTATCTGATTGTGTTTTTAATACACCAGAATGTTATTATATTTCTTTTTTGTACTTTGTGTTATATTTAGTCTGCATTTACTCTCTCATCCCCGAATCAGTGATACTGTTTTAACTAGTGTGTATTTGCTGCTATATTAGCCCTGGGATATCGGACAAGCGAGCATAAGTTTATGTGTATGTGTCATATATTATTTAGGAGGATCTAATGGTTGCATATTTATGCCACTTACATGCACCCACGGGTACTTTCCTCTTTTAGGTTAATGTAAGTTACAACATTTTAATATCCAGTCCTGCAGAGTTTTTGTCATGGGTTTGACGTCCGACGTATCTCCCAGGTTGGTTTTAGGTACAGCTACCAGTGCAGTTCAGCGAGTTCTTGATTATAGTTGGATTGCAGGTGATTAAGGAGAGGTATTGTGTGATAACATCTTACTTTAATATCCGGTACTGGGTGTAAAACAATCAAGTGGCGCCCCCTTTATCTTAACATCGTGTTTAAGGAACCCACGGCCTACTCCACTGTCTAAAGGCTGCCGGCCACCTAGAATACCGGTAACTTTACTCTATATTTCCAATAGATTATAACGTTGGTTGGAAGTTTAATAGGTAGGTTATAGCCGAGAGGGATTATATAAACAATTTGGGCGGTCACAAAGTATGCAATGGCTGGAAATTATTTTGCGCTATGAGGAATGTATCTGAATGTAACTCAAAGTTAATAAGATGTTCACACTTTGAAAAGTGTTAATCGATAAAACACTAGAAATCAGGTTATATTTTTGTTCCATAATTACCTCAAATATTTTGTTTTTCTACCTAGTTCAAACTATTTTCTTCATTGATATCTTCTATTCCATCTCAAACAAATCGTTTCTGTGGAGTTCGAAGTGAAACATTTCTCTAGTTTGTTTACCTCTGTCTTGTAAAATATGTTTACATTTACTGATGAAATCCAATTTCCTTTTCCGAACTTACTTTTGCATTCCTTTATAGCATATGTTATAAAACCAATTGTATTTGCAGTAATTTATAAATGCTTCTCTTCTAACATATCTGATTACACAGATAACCATGATTACATAGAAATTAAATCTACTTTGCAAAGTATACAATGGCTAGCAATGATTTACCACTATATATCATATCTCTGAATATAACCCAAAGCTTAATAAAACTGTTTCAATTTTGAAAGGCATTAAATGACAAAATACTAGAAGTCCGATTATAGTGTTTCTTCATAATTAGTACCAATGTTTTACTTTTCTACCTGTTTCAAAATATTTTCTAACTTACAAATGCTTCTGTTATAGCTAATATGATAAATTATACGACAGTGATCACAGAAAAATATTTCCTCATACATACACATATGGTACCAGAACAGTTTCTAGGCGTGACAAACAGCTTTGCCAAGGGGTCCATTAAGTCCTGGATCAGAAACGAACATCAGGTGTACTGGGCAGACCAAGGCTCACACACGGGAAGTCAGTAATTGAGAAATCCAATTTAAAGAGAGCTGTGGAGCTGCTAAATCTTAGCAGAGGACAGCTCAGAAACACCACAAGACTCTTGACGGTACACATGGCCGTCAAGAAACACTTGCATAAAATGGGACGCTTCCAGGGGGACCTGGCGTGCAGACACTCCCGCTAGGGGAAGGAACCAGCCCAGCACATCTTATGCGAGTGTAAAGCTCAGGACCGCAAAAGACTGCTCTACGATGAGTCTAGACCGGAGACAGGGCAATATAAAAATTCAGCTTGCCAATTACTGTGCAGACTAGTTCAAGGCGAAGTGATTTTTGGAATGTGTAAAGTAGAAAAGACAATGGGCATGCACAATAAACCAAAGGCTGCGGTGCTATGACGCAGACGACCCCTAAGGGAGAAAAAATACATATACAACGTAGTGCATTTGACAAGGGTTTGAAAATACAAAATTCAGACTTTAATATAAATTATATCTTAACATATATTTTCCTAATTTGAAAACCATATTGCCACAGAAAACTGAAAATCATGTGGTAACACTTTTATATAGTTAGTAACAATGATCTGTTTTCTTAAATCAAAAATATTTCCTATTCTGAAAAACATAATGCCACAGAAAACTGAAAATCATGTGGTAACATTTTTAATATTTAGTAGCAATGATCTATCTGTTTTCTTAATTCAAAAATATTTAATTTATACATTATATTTGTTTTCTATGGATGTCAATATTTTGTTTATTTCATTACAACATGTGGTATAATTGCTGATGAATATTGTGCATAATTGACTGCTGAGGCCATAAAAATTTTTTTAGACGTAGTAGGCAAAGTAACACAATCCATATAATGCATATGTAATATATAAAAATTCACTAAAAATTGTTCGTGTAATATTTTATATGTTTATATATTCTTCTATAATAAAAAATAAAAATCCATGTTGTTAAAAAAAGATACAAGTAAATAATTTCAAGCATTTTAAAATACTTTGGTTGCTTGTTTAGTGTCACAAATAAACTGTTTAGCTGCTATAAAGGGTAATATCATTTGCATGTCCATTTTGAGTGTACTCTACATCATTGAGTAAGAAAACAGTATTGCAAATATTAAACTTAAAATTTTTGTACAGGAAAAAATGTAAACTGAAGAAAAAAAAGTTAATATCCATAAACTACATATTTAGAATAAAGATTAGCATAAAGTTTTCCAATAGTCCCTATTTCATTTTATAAATATTAACATATTTTTCGAAAGTAAAAATGTTTAAGAGATAAGAATTTTATAGAGCCTCGTTGATCCAGGGGTAAGAACGTGTGCCTCAGAACCAAAGGGTACTAGGTTTAATTTTTTTTTTTTTCGCTTTTCCACTCATATTTACAGTTCCTTTTCCTCGCCCTACACCCTTATCAACTCCTGGTCCTGTAACTTTTTTAGAGGTTGTTTATAAGAAATGTTTGTTGTGGGTTATGCACCTAGGAGAATCCTAAGCATGTTTCGGAAAAAAATTCTCAAAACCCTCCATGAGGTAAACTGCTAATTTACCAAATTTATTTTATATATATATATATATATATATATATATATATATATATATATATATATATATATATATATATATATATTTCATTTTGTGCTGTTTAGACAAATTAAATTCCCGATTGTCACTTATTTTGTTTATTTTATTAAATTAACCCACTATAAAGATTTATCTAGAGATCTTGTATTTTATTTGTCCCTTTGGTAGTACCTTTCTTTTTATAAATCAAACATCTTAATCTTATGAAAATTCACTACCATAACGCACTTGCTGCGTCCCGAGTTTTTTTTACCTAAGAGAGACGGAAATGTCATTGCAGAGAAAGAGATGGACAATTTGTTTACAAATTGTAAATATATCAACATTTCAATGAAACCAAATACATTTGAATCATAACTTCAACATAGCTGTGATAATTTATTCTTTGCAGAAAGACCTTTTCACGGAATGAATTTGGGGCCCATGACTTGACCACAAAGAAAATATTTATATTCCTGTACCCATAAACTTTTGAAACGTTACGTTATTCGCGTTTTATTGAAAAAGTGTCAGTTCTTACCAAATCACCCCTTACCTATACCCTCCCCCTTAAAATGATCTTATTAAATACAACTCAAAACGTTCATTTGTCGGGTGCTAACTGGATACCAAATTTGAAGATGATATCTCAATTCGTTCGAAAATTATTAGGCCTATTAACAGTCAGACGTACATGCCGACATACGGACACTCACCTGACCTGACCGACCGAGAGACAAAAAAAATTTCGTTCCAGAACCAAGTTTCTATATGTTTTGAGATATTTACGCTGTTGTAGCAAAAACAAACTTCGAAATTTTTGTCAACAATATTACGACCCAACACATTCATCCCCTAATTTAATTTCAACGTAGAATACCAGATGTTTAATGAAATTAAAAGTTTTCTAAGAAATAAACCCTGAAACGCTTTACTACTCGAGTTTTAACGAAAAAATCTCAATTTTCACCAAACCACCCCCCATTCACCCCTACCCGCTAGGGCGATTTTACCCAAAAACAATCAGAACCGTTCGTTTGTCGAGTGCTAACTGTATACCAAATTTGAAGATGATATCTCGATTCGTTCTAAAGTTATCGTGGCTATGAACAGACAGACATGCAGATCGATAGACCGACAGATCGACAGCCAAAAAACTTTTCGTTTCCAAATAATGTTTTCTTGGTTCTGGAACGAAACTGTTTTGTTTATCGGTCTGTCTGTTTGTCTGTCGATATGTCGGCATGTCTGTTAATAGGCACAATAAGTTTCGAACGAATGGAGATATTATCTTCAATTTTGGTACCCAGTTAGCGCACGAAAAAGGAACGCCTCGAAATGTTTTTTGGGTTAGATCGCTTCAGGTGGTAGGTTATAAATAAGGGGTGATTTGGTGAAAATTAAATTTTGTTTAATAAAACTCGAGGAACATAAGGTTTCAACAGTTTGTGGGTACAGGCACAAAATATTTTCTTTGCGGTCAAGGCATGGACCCTAAATTCATTCCATGAGAATGTCTTGCTGAAGATAATAAATTATCAAAACTATGTAGAAGTTATGATTCTATTTGCAGCACTATTTTTTTTAGCTATCGGTGTCATTTATACAGGGTGCTCAATATCTATGGAATGATGGTTATAAGTTTTGAGAAACATCCTGTATAAAAATGTCTCAAACAAAAGTTATTTAATATATATTTTTTGCACCTTCTGGTAACTTTGCATTTTTTTGAAGCCAGTAGTTTCTTTGCCAATTGTTTTTCAAATGGCAACATATTAATTTCTACCCTTATTTGGGATCAACCTTTTTTTTGTCGTACGGATGTGCGTTGTATTGGGTTGCCTTACAACATTTTTTAAAAGTAGCACAAATTCTTACGTATTCACGAACGTTATCGAACGCAGGTCCGTGGCGACTGACGGCCTTGAAATTTGCATGTAATGTCGTCTTGTTAACATGACACAAGTAAGATTTGTAAAATTTGTCTCATTAGCGTTGTGACCATCCTCAGTCAATGTTATTAATAAATTAAAAATACAAATTACTAAACTAAACTAAACTTTTTCTCCAAAAAAAAAATACAAACTTGTAAAGAATTATTTTACGGCAGCGAGTGCTCGAAATGTTCGTCATCCACAGCAAGACAATCACCCACTCTGTCATAAAAATTATCCAGTACGTTTCTAATTTGTTATAGAGAAATCAAAGCAACTTCCTCTCTTATGTGCTGTTCTAATTCCGCCAGATTTTAGGGACGATTTTTATACACCTTGGATTTTAGATGTGCCCATATGAAAAAATCGCAAGGTATAAGGTCAGGAGATTTCGATGGCCATTCTATGATACCTCTTCTGATAATCCAACGTTGTGGAAGCACTTTCTTTAAATGGAGGCGCACATCACGGTGGTAATAAGATGGGACTTCATCTTGCTGAAACCGGACTTCGTGAATTGGCACTCCTAGGGCAGGAATTAATTCATGTTTTGTAGCAGTTCCAAATATCTGTCCACAGTCAAGCTACCGTTAATAATAAATGGTCAGATAATGCCAATGTCAATGATACCCATCCACAACTTTAGTTTTTGTGGATGTTGTATGTGGTTCTCTATTTTCAATGAGCATTCTCCGTAGACATATATCGAAAATCAAATTGTGTTCGCTCACTTTACCATTTAAACACATTTTGGCCTCATCAGAAGACAGCTTTGAATGGACGAACGTGTTTCTTTTGTAGTATAGCATGTACAGAAGCTTTACTTATACCGTGATAAAATGACAATTGGCGTGTTGACACATGGGAATTTTCTGTTACTTCTACCAATAGATCAAAACTTTTTGCGTTATTTGTTGCATGATTTTAAGGTCTGAGTTCTGGCAAGTCCAGGTTTCTCTAAATATATTTAGTCTTCCACGCACGCCTGACTGAGTAATTAGTTTTCTGTTGCGATGGAGTTCATTGAAAACGTTGGCGGCCTTACTTTATGTTCGTTTGCGATCGCCGCATCCATCTATTACTAGAACCAGAGTTCTTCCTGTGTCCTTAAATGCATCATTTTTGACACTGACCGCAAACAGATATTGCTGTTTCTCTGATGTGTAAAAATATAATACGACTTATTATAACGTTATAAGATGACATTTCATACAGATGTCGAGGTTTTCGGTAGGAATGGCCCTTTGCTCGATAACGTGCCTTAATTCAGATTTCAGAATTTGCACTGAATATAACAAAAAGTTTGTAGAGCAAATGAAAAATAAAACTTTTGCTCACCCGTACGGCAAAAACGTGTTGATCCCAAATAAGAGCAGAAAATAATATGTTGCTGTTGGCCCAAATATGGAATCTAGGGGTCTTAGTTTCCGATCATTTAAAAAAGATGTTTTCAAAATTCAAATCCTCAATCTGTTCAATGGCAATTTTTTCAATAAAAAACTGCTAAAAATAAACCAAAATATTAACAAAATCCTTTTCTCTTTGAAAAATACGCGGTTTCTTATCATCATCATATCAGGTTTTTGCGTTCATTTTTTGTGAAAAATACCGCGTCTAGAATTTACTTAAACTGGCTAACGAACTTGTGCAAACCATTTACAAAAGGAAGGTATCATCTTTCGTCAATAGCAGCACGGTAATCGATGTGATGTGCATATAATGTGCGCATATATATATATATATATATATATATATATATATATATATATATATATATATATATATATATATATATATATATATATATATATATATATATATATGTAAACAAACGCATAGTTTCCAATATACAGGGAGTTGAATTTTTTTTTTTTTAATTTTTTATAAATAATTTCAAAACCACTGAATTGATTTTAATGAAACTTGGAACTTGAAAGTGTATTATGAAAGTGCATATTTTCAAGTGAAAATCTGCTTACAACTGCGTCAGTGGCGTGCGTACGGGGTAACTGTAAAAATTCATTTGGGGAAAAATATGTGCGCCACTGTCTTTTTCCAATTTTGATACATCAGTTATGAAGCTCATTACATAAGCCACAAAAGCTACCTCTTGGTATTTGTTCGTTCAGGGTATCCCCTAGGAGATATGATTAATTTTATAAAAAGGGGCAAAGTACCGATTAGTCGGCGTAATAATAATAATAATAGTAATAATAATATATGTTTACTGCAACCATAAGAATATGAAAAACAAAACATACAGTAAACATTACAGCAATAAACGTGCAAATAACTAACCTACGTAAAACTTATTGGTGATAAACATTGAAATGAATATTACAAACATTGATAAAAAATGATAAATAAAAAAAAAATGAAAAAAGTAATCGTAAAGACACCATGATTTTTCCAAACTCTTGTTTTTTGTACATTACTCAATTGACTTTAATAACAAAGCTAAAGAAAATGTTGAAAGTGACCACCATTAGCGTCGTTACAATAATTTAACCTTCTGCGCAAAGATCTTCTTACTCTTCTGCAAATATTTTGATCTTCTCTAATGCTGTCAAATGCATATTCTATTCTTCCCAACAATTCTTCTCGTGTATTTACTGGTGTTTTATACACTATTTCTTTTAAATGACCCCACAAATAAAAATCGAGAGGATTCAGGTCCGGAGATCGAGGTGGGCATGACACCGGACCTCCACGACCAATCCATCGGTGACCGTATGTGTTGGCTAAATATGTTCCTACAACTGCTGCAAAATGTGCGGGCGCACCATCATGCTGGAACCACATTGTACCATTTCTCATAAAAAGCGGTAGTAACAACGGCAAATCATTTTGTAAAAAGTTTAAATATGATTCATGGTCAAGACGATTCGGTAGAACAACAGGACCAATTATGTGATTTTCAATAATAGCAGCCCAAATATTGATGGAAAATTGATACTGCGAATTTGAAACTCTTAGAGAGTGTGGGTTTTCATCGGCCCATGTATGTAAATTGTGAAAATTTACGATACCTTTTCGCGTAAATGACGCCTTATCAGTAAATAGTACACGTTTAGAAAAATGTTGGTCGTGCCTAAGTTTGTTTAAGAACCACTGACAAAACATTACCCTTGGTTGAAAGTCTCTAGGTAGAAGTTCCTGGACACGTGTAAAATGATAGGGATATAAACTTTGATCCTTCAGAGTTCTGTGAACTGATGATGCCGAAATATTACCCAGTTCGGTGGCAATAATTCTCGTACTTGTACTAGGATCACGTTCAACTCTATTTAATATTGCCTCTTCAACTCGTACAGTTCGGCGGTATCTTCTGCGTCCAGAGTCGGCTTTTAAAGGTTTTAAAGAACCAGTTTCTCTCAAATGTCTTACAATACGTGGGAAAATATTTTTGTCAGGAATTCTTCTTTGCGGATAAGTTTCCTGATAAACTCGCACAGCTTGTCTAGCATTTTGATTTGTTTGTCCATAAATTAACAACATATCAGTCAAATCCGCTGAAGTGTACTTAATGAAAACCATCTTGAGAGGAGGAAATTATATTAATGAGCAGCTCAGTATCAACAAATAACTAAAAACGAAAATACTGCACCGTATCAAAATTTAAAGAATAGCACGAAAACTCTTTTGATGCCTACAAAGCACTTCAAAATTGTAGAATTTAGAAAACTGTCAAAAATTATAGTTTCATGGCACTTTACGATTACTGTTTTCATTACTCCAAAGAATCGGTATTTTGCCCCTTTTTATAAAATTAATCATATCTCCTAGGGGATATCCTGAACATAAAAATACCAAGAGGCAGCTTTTATGGCTTATGTAATAAGCTTCATAACTGATGTATCAAAATTGGAAAAAGACAGTGGCGCACATATTTTTTCCCCAAATGAATTTTTACAGTTACCCCGTACGCACGCCACTGACGCAGTTGTAAGCAAATTTTCACTTGAAAATATGCACTTTCATAATACACTTTCAAGTTCCGGGCCTATGTGCACAGGAACTTTTTTTCTTATTTTTTAGTAAGGAATTGCCCCACAAGCGATGGTGCATGTTTTTTGAAACAGCCTGTATATATATATATATATATATATATATATATATATATATATATATATATATATATATATATATATATATATATATATAATACTATTTTTCTACAAAAATTCACTAAAACAAAAAGTATAAAGGACTTTTATAAAATAATAAACTTTTTAAAGGAGAAAACAGAAAATAAGTCGTTTTCAAACATCGATTACAGTTGGTATGAGTCACCCATAACAAATAAAAAACACCTACATATTTAGAATTAACTCTAAGCGAACTTTTGCATAGAAAACCATTTTTTAACGAACTTTCGTAAAATAAAAGCCCTCAATTGGCCATTTCTGTGAAAGTTCGCCTCACAACGCCCTTGCTGTTCAGACCTATATGGTTTATTGACAAAAATCATGCATTACGTTAATACACGAAGTGTCAGGCTCGTGCTGTATTATTGCTTAATTTAAAAGGTTACATCCAAACTGATTTGACACTTTTATAATAGATTCCGAGGACATTTCTTCTAATCATTCAATCAATGCCTTCAATTACTATAAAACTCCACTTCTCTATAATGCCTACTCAACTAACCACTCTTCTCAAACACCACATATTTTTACCAAAATGTTTACTTTTATGTGGAGCCGAAAATGACATGCTTTATAAAGGTTTGGATCTAAAACACTGTGTGCTCGTATAAGTTGTGCTTTTCTTGGAATTCGTAACCAATGTAAATAAATGGTGTTTCACTGGCAACTTTTAATGGGCAAATGCAATTAGGTGCACTTAAATTACTACAATATGACTGGAAGCTTTTTCCTCTGCACATTAAATGAATGACTCACTTAAAACTTATTGACCGGTTTTCGTTGCTAGACAACAGATCACAATAACACTTTCTGTTTCCTTTCTGCTTGCAACCCCATAAAACTAAGTTATTTGTGCATTTTATACACTTACTTAAATAAAGAGGGTGCCTTGAGTGGCACATGTAAAAAAATGGATTTACGTGAAAACTGTTAACTTTTTTGTGTACTCGTAATTGTTAAGAACCTTTACAAAACATGTTACACATTATCTCTGCTAATTAGATTATAAGCTTCAAGTTTAATTACATACAGCGTGTAGCCTGAAAACCTGAAGTCAACCGCATATGAATAACTTTCATCCAGTCTAGGTTGTGAAAATCAGCATATGATTTTGGATTGCACTATAAATAAACAAGAATAACTTATCAAAAGGATAAGAGCCTCGATGGCCCAGGAGTAAGAACGTGTACCTCTGAACCGAAAGGTGCTGGGTTCGATTCCCAAGGTTCATCTGCACTTTTTTAGTATACACTGTAAGCTTAACATCAACCGAGTTTGTGGTATGGTATTTAAGCAAGTTGAATATCTGCACGTTCCGCCCTTCTCAGGGGGCGTAAAGTCGTAGGTCCCGCGTCCATGTGATATTGCTCACGTTACAGACCCTTACCCTCTTTACAGAAAGGTAGGGGTCCGCCGAAATTTCCAAGATAGTAAAGTGAAACTGCTCCCTGGCGTTGGTCATTAGCCATCGTCCCGAAAATAGACCATCGTTAAAAAAAATGTATCGAAAACCTCTTTAACTTACCAAATATTAAAAGTCTGGTCGCAGCAAGTGCGTTATAATAGTGAATTTTCATAAACATGTTTTAAATAGCAAACATCTATTTTTTTTTAATAGAAGCAGGTATTTTTAATAATTGGCAGGCATTAAATTAAAAAGTAGAACAATTTTGCGAAAATAAACTTTAAATGTTCCAGAAAAAACAGATCCGATTTTCCTCGCCAACGCACTTCTTCAAGCTATTTACCCACCTACCGAGATAAATTATTTGCAAAAAGGTTTTCAACGAAACACGCAAAAAAAATCATGAAAATTTGCAAATAATTTTTTCTCGAAAATCCGAAAACACGTTTGTTTTGCATTTTTTTAATAGCAAATATGTGTTTTTAATGAAAGCAGGCATCAAACCTATGTAAACCTATATAACAGAAACAATGTACCATATTTCATGAAAACAATTTATTGCTTGAAAAAGTACAAACATTTTCCGAAAATAAATTAAAGTTCGCTACCATAACATACTTGCTACGTCCCCAAATTCAAATTATTTTCTTACAAACATGCATTATATAATACAAAAATGCAATAATATAAGGCGCGTTCTAAAAAAAAAAAGAAAATTTGTATCACCGACGACTTATGGGCCACCTGTGGTTGTAAAAATAATTTTGTAAGATGCAGTTCAAGACACCCTAAAATTAACGCAGGTATACAGTTTTTGCTCGTATCTTTTATAATAAGAGATATATAGAGCTTTACCGTAAAAATGCATCACACTGTATATATGAAAATAGATAAAAAAACTGAAACTAACCCTGGATATGAATTCTAGGGGCCTAAATCGCGCTCATTTTAAAAAATGTGTTCAAAATTTAAAACTACTGCCAAAGCATTAGAGAAGGGGTCTATTTGAAATGAATTTTTTGGAAATATGGTCAACTGTCGACCTATTTATTTGAAACCAGCCTGACATTACCCTAGCAAAGGCTCCAGATTCTTCTCTAGTCGTTTTTTTCTATTAATGTTGTCACAATTTTGTAGACTACATCTGGTAAAGCTATCCCTCTGTAGTTGCCACATTCCTTCATATCTCCCTTCTTAAATAGAGTTACCATGGTGGTCGTGTTCCATTTTTGTGGCATTTCTTTTGTTCTCCAAATTTTCTTTACCAGCTCGTCAACCAAGACAGTCCCTGCTTATTTTAAATTTTCAGCTGTGGTGCCATTTTCACCTGGACTCTTGTTTTTCATTGTTTGTAATAGCTGTGACATTTTTATTTTCTGTTTGTGTGCGTTACTGTCTTCATAGATAAAATTGCTTGATGCTGCTTTTAGAATGACTTAAAGAAACCTTTTAATCTTATTGTTGTTATTTCTTGTTGCATTTTCACTTTATAATGTTTACCAGAAACTACTAAAGAGCTTTTACAAAATTGTTGTATAGTTGATTTATAAGACTAGTATCACAAATAGTCTTTTTTTTTGTTTCAACAACACAGCACGAGGGCTAAATACTATCGTACCGTGGGTGTCGACAAGGAGGAAAGAGTCAACTTGTTAATTCTGGACTTGAAGGCTTGGAGGTTTGGAGAAGAAGGAAAAACATGTGCTGGCAAGGAGTTCCACAACTTGGAAGTCTTCGGGACAAAATAGCGGGCATAACAAGATGTTCTATGTCTGGTGACCTGGACAGTAAAAGGGTGCATTCTATCTGTTCCCCTGGTAGATCTGTTGTGGGCAGCATGTAGAGGAACTATGGAAGAAAGCTCCTCTGAGCAGTGTCCGTGCAGATACCTATAAAAGAGAGAGAGGGAGGGAGAGAGAGAGATAGATCACCAACGGCACGTCGGTGGGCAAGGGATGGCAGCCTTTGGGTGAGGGTAGGTTCACCGATGAGACGTATAGCTCTCTTCTGAATAGAGTCCAGGATAGCGAGTGTAGAAGCTGCAGCGGCACCCCAGATGTGGGAGCAGTATTCGAGGTTTGGCCTTATTTGTGAAGTATATAAGGCATAGAGATTAGCTGGTGAAAAGTATGTGCGAGCCCGGAAGAGGAAACCTAATTTCTTAGCAGCTGCTTCTGCAATTGATGTGACATGTTGGTGTCAATTGAGATTTTGATCCACAGAAATGTCAACAAGTGAGAAGGACTCAATACTTTGAATAACTTGGTTGTTCATTGTGATGGGTCTAGGGATGGTGTATCTCTTACGAGATAGAAAGCAAGACTGAGATTTGGTGGAGTTGAGTTGAGAACAAGATCTTCCCCAGTCTAATATTTTTGGAGATCCATAGAGACAGAACCATCCATGAGTCTCCGATCCTCATCTAATTGGGCTAGAGAGACAGACTTATAATATTGTATATTTGAGTGGGAGATGCAGTCATCCGCGTAACTGTGAACTGGGTTGGATGTGCTAGAGAGGAGGTCATTGATGTGGAGAAGAAACATAGTAGGGGCTAAAGCTGAATCTTGAAGGACTCCTGCATTAATTGGATACAGTTTAGAGGAATGGCCATCCACGACAACAGAAATGCTCCGGTTGGGGAGGAAATTTGCTGTCCAGGTTTTGGTGGTAGACTATAGGCCGGGAGTTTATTAAGCAGCGCTGCGTGCCAGACCTGGTCGAATGCTTTGAATATGTCTAGAGCGACAATCTGGGATTCACCGTGTAGTTCCATAGACTTGTTCCAAGAATGGGTGACAAAGTAAGTGAGGTCGGCAGTTGATCTGCGCTGACGAAATTCATACTGCCTGTCGTGGATTAGACTGTGTTTTTCAAGAAATTTTAGTAATTCGGTGTTTATAAACTTTTCCATTACTTTAGAGACGATAAATAGGCCTGTAGTTGCTAGGAAGCGCTTTGGATCATTTCTTGGCGACGGGTTGTCTGTATATTTGATATCATAGTATGAGAACTGTAATAAAACTATTTTATAATGTCAATGTTGACATTTTTTAGAGTTGCAGTAATATTTGTAAAATCGATTTCCAATGTTTTAAAAGGCTTTATAAATATTTACGGAGACTAAAGTATTTTATAAAATGTTGCTAATTTTGCATTTATAGCTGTTTTATAAGCGTATTGAAAACAATTCAGGGGGTAAGATTATTTTATAAACTACAGCATCAAAAATATATTAAGCCGATATTAACTTTGATAGAATGCAGTAGCGAGCGCTCCTTTCTCGGTAAAGAGCAGATACCAGCTGATTAAGAGAGATTATTTTCAAGCTCACGTTTCCAGTCTGTTGCAAATAAAGGTAAAAGTGCATTTGCTCGGGTTTCAGTATGCATGTTCTTCTAATAATCAAGCTCAATGTTCCTGCCTTCCTGAAACTTGCAGTGTTCTATAAGGTTTCAACTAATTAGTATCTCTAAAAGATCAGACCTTACAAGACTTTCTGCGAATAACTTTTAAAGTCATAGCTTTATAATTCATTAAGTAGAAAAAAAAAGAAGGAAAAATGCAAAGTAATTTATTCACCTTTTATGTATCTGAAAATCATTAGCATTATCTAAAGAGAGTAGGGCGCTGTCGCAACCATGACTCAGTATTTAGCAGCACTTTCAATTTCATTGTAGTTTCCGCTATTCATCAAAAGTCTATTTGTCGATCGGAATCACAGTCAATCAGTGAGGACGGGAATCTGTGATAAGCACTGATAAATACAATTTGGAGAACCCAACTCATCACAATAGAGTTTTCAGACCCGACGAGCTTTTCGCTAACAAAATAAGCATCATCAGAGGGAATAAGTGGATAAAAACTACTATTTAACTGATAGTTGAAAAGCAATTGCGAATAGCGTCCTCTACGAAGGTATATAGACAAACCCAGATTGTTTAGTCAAAAATCGCTGTAAACAATATTCTATTACCTGCTTTTGTAAAACCACGTATTGTTATTAAATATGTCTTGTAAGAAAGAGTCTCTATTAAGACAACAATTAGAACAATGAACTACACAGGATCAGACCTGCTCTGTTCGTCGAAATATTTTTGTTCAAATTTCTAGCGATATAGGTATATACTTTCGTAAACGTCTGAGTGTCTCCATTGCCTGATATTTTTGATTAACTTGACATTTTCTTTATACCAGCAACAGATGCCGAGTTATGATTTTCAACTTGGGTAAGGTCAGTTTTTTTCGGTTGGTCCGAATTAGGGATGGGCACCTAACATCGATGTTTTTGGAATATCGATGTTTTCCATTGAACATCGATGTTTAAAACATCGATGTTGTAATTTCGATGTTATATTTTTAACATCGATGTTACTTGTAATCATCGAAACATCGTTACGTATCCCACAATTCCTGTTGCAAATGCAAATCGTTTGCAAATTAAAACATTGTCTTGCTATTGTTTGACGACAGATATATGGACAGATATGCAATGTAGAAGTTTTATTGGTGTTACTATGCACTTTGAAGATAACAATTCCATAAATTCTGTTGACTTAGGTGTATATCTTTTAGAAGAACGGCATACAGCCGAATACATTTCAGGAGTGTTAAAACGTATATGTGAGGAATGGGGTATCCTAGAAACTAAAGTTACTACTGTTGTTACGGATGGAGCGGCCAATATGACAAAAGCTATTGAGGAAACGTTTTCCAAAAAAAGGCACATTCATTGCTTCGCTCATCAAATAAATTTAGTTGCTGACAGAGCTATAAAATCTATTTCGGAATTGTGATCAGTTATATCTAAATTAAAACAATTGTAACGTGGTTTAGGCATTCAGTAGTAGCTGCTGATGAGTTACGAAAGGCACAAACAAGCGACCATAAACCTGAAAAAAAAATATACAAGAGGTGTCCACCCGCTGGAATTTCACATACTACATGATTAATCGTTTTCTTGAACTGCGGGAATACATAAATACCATAGTGAACAGACATCCTTCTGCCCCCACAATGGTTACAGCCAAGGAAGTTTTTGGACTGAATAAAATCATTGAATTTCTAAAGACGTTAGAAGCAGTAACAACAGAAATTTTTGGTCAAAAGTATATTAGTTCGAGTCTTGTAATCCCTCTCACGTATAATTTGGAAAAAGAAGTTTCACACATTGAATGTGATGTAAACGACACCTTAGGTATTTCACTAAAATAAGCACTTCTCCAAGAATGTATGAAACGATTTTCTGCTGTTGAACAAGTCCAACAATTAGCCGTGGCAACCTTGCTGGATCCGAGGTTCAAAAAGATTTATTTTAAGAGTCCTCATAATGTTGCAGCAGCAGTTAATCTAATACAACAGTTATCACTGTTAGCAGAAACGCAAGGAGAAATAATAGAAAGTGAAACGACAAATAATAAACAGGACACGGGTAAGTAGGCTAGATTGTCACAATGATGTTTGGTAAAAATTTTAACATAATTATAGTTACTCCAAAGGGCAATATATGGGCGCATCATTCTCAGTTAGTTCAAAAGAGTGCTTCACAAGAGAAAGAGCAATTAAGCGAAATGTCTTTGTATTTAAAGAATCCTCTAATTAATCTTACCGAGAATCCACTGAAATGGTGGTCAGATAATAAAAATGTATGTCCCCATTTATACCCTGTCGCGAAAAAATTCTTGTCCATAGTGTTGACTTCTGCACCAGCAGATTTTTTTTCCAAAGCTGGACAGACAGCCACGCAAGAAAGAAACCCTTTAACTGGAGAACACTTGGGCAAAATATGATTCCTTCAGTCCATTGACAGAGATTACTGGAGTATAACTGTATGGTGAGATTAGCAGTATTATCACTAATATTGGTGAATTATATTATATATATATATATATATATATATATATATATATATATATATATATATATATATATATATATAACAGGATTATTAACAGTTTAGAATTAAATTTGAAGTTTACTTTTTATTATTAAAGTCATTCAAAGTTAAGTTTTTCTATTTTTGTTTTACACATTCTTTCTTATTTTATTGCAGTACAATAAACATTTATTTATTTTTGTTACCACTTATTTTTTGTATTACTTGCACCTGCCATAATCTGCATCGGAATATGTTACCATTTTCTAATGCCTACAAAACTACAAACTATTTTTTTTCTCGAAAGAACATAGAATTAGAGAATTGGTAAATTCAAAATTATTTTGAAAACATCGATGTTTCCTAACATCGATGTTTTCCAGCCGATGTTTTTCCTACCATGGATAGTAGGTTTCGATGTTAAACATCGATGTTAACATCGATGTTTTAAGAAATGTGCCCATCCCTAGTCCGAATCACGTGTTCCTATCTCGCTAATATTTAACCTAGGGCAAATCCGAAGTGACCATTAAGTTCGTAAACTCGAACTTGGTAAGATAATGTCACTAGTTAAAAAATACGATCGATAAGAACATTATTATATTCGGTCTCACTATCACTTTGATGGGGGCTACTCGACTAGTTTTATAATCCCAGTATTGTTTGTGATTTTTTTTGTGATAAAGCGAAATCTCAGGAATCGAATGGTCCTTACCGAGGTGAATATGATTATTACCCCAAATATGTTCAGCAATACAGGATTTATCAATAGTGCCATATCTCAGTTGCGCTAAGTGTTCTTTAAATCTAACTTCAATTAATCTTTTAGTTTCCCCCAACATATATAAGCAATCTACAACGTGACATTTCTGTGGATTTATCTTTGTTGACCTACCAAACTATTTAATGTATTTTTTGTAGAAAATGTTAGCTTGAATAGGCTTACTTAGAAATGCTTTTAAAACCTCTTGTGAATCTCGGTCCAAATGGTAAAGAGACAACGAATTTGTCTGCTTTCTCTTTTCTGTAAGTAGTAGATTCCCCTAAAGCTTTCTTTATTTTATGTTTATTGACAATTTTTTCTACTAAGCAGACAGAGTAACCATTACACTTAGACACATTCTTCTCTGTTGTATCTTTCTTTATTTACGGGAAACTGTATCAATCTATGAACCAGAAAGTTCAAACGAGCTGTTTTTTGTGGAAAACTATGGTGTCAGTCAATCGAAATGTAACTAACAGCATAGGTTTATTCTCTGTGGATGTTAAATCCCAATTCTCGTATATTGTTTTCAAATCTTCTTTTCAAATAGGGTCTATTTGAAATGAAGATTTGAAAACAAAATACGAGAATTCTCTGACGCTTTGGCAGTAGTCTTAGCTATAGAGTTTATCATGTAATGGTATATAAGTTTTATCGAATTTTCGTAAAAAATCAATAAAGCTCAATATATACGTTATTATACAAGATACGAAAAAATTGTATATATTAATTATAGGATGTCTTGAGCTACATCTTCAAGAATTATTTCTACAATCACAGGTTGACCCATAAATCGTTGACGATACAAATTTTTTTTTTTAGTCGAACACGCCTAATGTTATTGCATTTTTGCATTTTCCATCGAAATATAATGCATGTGTGTAAGAAAAGATATTGGGGACGCAGGAAGTGCGTTATGGTAGCGAATTTTCATTAAATGCTTCAAATTTGAATAGCTCAGTTTGCTATTAACCTATAAGGTTGACGAAGAAACCAGTTTTTTCGGGAACACTTTAAATTTCTGTCGAAAATTTTTGTACATTTTCAAACAACAAAGTTATTTTGATGAAACATGGTACATTGTTTCTACTATATAGGTTATACTGGTAACCAAATTAGATGCCTGTTTTCTTAAAAAAAAACACACATATTTGCTATTAAAAACATTTTAATGAAAATTCACTACCATAACGCACTTGCTGCGTCCCGAAATTTTTTAATAAATTCAAGTCAATTTGAAATTGAAAACTGTTTTGTTTAATAGGAAAACCTTTAAATTCGTTTGTTAACCATTTCGCTATATTGTATATCTGTCACTTATAGCTGAAACAATAGGCCACACTGATTTGCTGAGTTTAGGAATTTTTGGGATACAATACTTTTTAGGAACTTGTGACTTTGAAACTTGTAACTTTTTCCCTTATTCGTTTGTAATAAGGTGACATCTCTTCGAATCGCTTTTAACATCAGGAACCATTTTTGGGCGAACGTTTCAGTTTATTATATATATATATATATATATATATATATATATATATATATATATATATATATATATATATATATATATATTGAGATAGTATACAAGGGAACAGGGTAGTTTCACATATTTTCTTTTACTCGCAATAAAACAAAATACACCATTATACAAAAATAAACGAGGTGATAACAAAATATAAACCTATTTATCGGGAGATATAATGCTGCTAAAGCAAAGATAGAATGATGCAATTGATATTTCATCCATTAAATGGAGAAATCGTGTACATGCACGTATATGTGTATATATGTAATGCACTCAGCTGATATAGGTATAGAAAGGAAATTCATATAAATTCAGGAGCTAGTTTTCTTTTAAAAGCTAAATAAAGTTTAAAATGTAGATTATAAATTGGAAAACATAAGATCAAATAAAACTCACAAACGTACTGATGGATAAATTAATAAATGAAAGCAAATATATTGTAAAAGAAGATACCTATGTATTATCAATAAGATCTAAAAGTGAAAGGTGACAAAAACTATGAAAGATCCAACGAAATGTGTATACGACAATTAGCAAGTGCGTATAAACGGTGTGAAGTGAACAAAAAAGGCAGATACAGACAACAATAAATAGAGTTAAATTAGTTTTAACTTATTATGTAACAGTGTTCCTAGATATAAGACGTTGAAATATAATTAAGGTGAATCTAGGTTAGGCAGTTGTCATTAATTACAGAGAATCATGTTTTTTGAGTAAATAGGTTATGTTACTGTCACAAAATTCTATAAAGGTAGCTTAGCAATGATCAATACAAACATAAATAAGGCTGAACTGTGTAAAAATTAATAGAATTAAGTGGGCAATAGGAGAGACATTTTGAGTGGCAACCGTCGTTATGAAAAAAAATAATAACAACCAGGTTTTTTTTGGGAGAATTTGAAGAAATGAGTAGCAACTAACTGGGGATTTAAGAGAGAATTAGTTAATACTGGCGGTTTGAAAGGCAGCACGAGCATAAAATCCTAGTGGAAGACATACAGAGGGAGTCGACAGACCTACACAAAGTGAGTTTTTCTTCTTATCTATCAAAATAACCACTACATTTTGAGTAGAGACGCTCCACTAGTATTGTGGAGCTGCATAGAACGCATCTCTTCTAAAGAACTCATTCATATTAACTCAAAGCGAAGTAAAGTATTATCACCTGTATAGAAAGTAAATAAAGAAGTGCCCATATTGCTCAAACAACATAAAACTATAGTTAAAGAATACTCTTCGTGGAGCGCAGGTACAACCTGTATAGCATCAGACAGGAGCTGAAATTGCCTATAGGTTAAGCATCTTGAAATTAGAATATTAAGAATAGTTTGATAAACATTTAATAATATGTAAACTATTGATCAATACTCCCAAATTTAAAAATAAGAAACCATTCAATAACAAAAATGTGAAACAAGTAGTGGCCAAAATTAGCATTAACTAGATAAATTTAAAATTATAAGATCAATTTTGAATAGTAAGATCATAATTTGTGATTTTTAGTGAATTTTCGTAGAAAAAATTCACTAATGGGGAGATCCCGACTTTTGAATTTTGAAAAAATTTTTGCAAATGAGCGCGAACTAGGACCCCTAGAACCCATATCCGGGGTCAGTTTCAATTTTTATATGTTTATATATATATATATATATATATATATATATATATATATATATATATATATATATATATATATTTATATATATATATATATATATATATATATATTTATATATATATATATATATATATATATATATATATATATATATATATATATATATATATATATATATATATATATATATATATATATATATATATATATATATATATATATATATATATATATATATATATATATATATATATATATATATATATATATATGTATCACACCGATAACTCAAAAAATAATGGGCCGATCTTGATAAAATTTGGCATGTACCTTTCTTTTGTTAATAGCTTGGATAAGTTCGTTAGTCAGGAAAATCGGACGAGGTTTTCCGGGAAAATTTTGAGTTTTCATTCGAAAAAAATTCATATCTCAAAAAGTAATAAGCCGATTTTAATAAAATTTGGCACATACCTTCCTTTTGTAAATGGCTTTGACATGTTTGTTAGTGAGGAAAATCGGACGAGGTTTTCCGAGAAAATTTTGAGTTTTCATTAGAAAAAAATTCATATCTCAAAAAGTAATAAGCCGATTTTAATAAAATTTGGTACGTACCTTACTTTTGTAAATGGCTTTGACATGTTTGTTAGTCATAAAAATTGGACGAGGTTTTCCGCGAAAATTTTGAGTTTTCATTTGAAAAAAATTCATATCTCAAAAAGTAATAAGCTGATTTTAATAAAATTTGGCATGTACCTTCCTTTTGTAAATGGCTTTGACAAGTTCGTTATTTAGAAAAATTGAACGAGGTTTTCCGGGAAAATTTTGAGTTTTCATTTGAAAAATTTTTTTATCTTAAAAAATATAAAATCTATGATAACCAAATTTGGTAGGTAGGTTTACGATATAAAAAGTAAACTATACACCAAAATTTAGATTTCTATGTTACAAGAAAAAAAAGTTATAATAAAATATTTTGTGCCAGATCATTTCTATGAAAATTCACTACCATAACGCACTTGCTGCGTCCAGACTTTTGTTATATATACAATTAAAATAAAGCCAGATTTGTCATTTCATTTAAATCTTTGTTTGATTACTTATTTATCAGCATATTTGTGGTTATATTCAATAAACGGAATCAAAGCTTTAGGAGCTTCAGTCTCAAAACAAAACAAAAAAAAAAGGAAAAGAGGTTTGGGATTTTGAACTCATTAGGTACCCTGAGGTTAAAAGAGCCGTGTCATCAAAGATAAGATAGTCAAGGTAAGAGAAATTCTTCTAATACATATATATGTACATTTGCTAGATATAAGCTGTGTGTTTTTAAGAAAAGGTCTCTATAACAGAACAGTAAGCATTGTGTTTCTTCCTACTCCAAGGTTACAAAACAATATAAAAAACTAATTTTCTCATACATTTCTTTATTTCATTTACTTCATTAAAACACAATATATACCAATTTACATAAATGCATGCACATTTCTGATAAAATATAGACTTTTCAGAATATAATAAATAAACATTTTTTTATGTATATACTATTAAACCTCAAAATATAATATATATATATATATATATATATATATATATATATATATATATATATATATATATATATATATATATATATATATATATATTATTTATATACCAAAATATATGCAAAAAATTTATTTCAAATAGACCCATTCTTTGACGATTTGACACTATTTTCAGTTACAGAGTTTGTGGTTTAATAGCCTATACTTTTTCGCGAATTTTCGTAGAAAAAAATCGTCATTGAGAAGATTGCGACATATATTTTTTTTAAATATTTCTTCACAGGAGTGGGAACTAGGCGCCACCCGGGTTAATTTCAGTTTTTACATGTTTAGATATATACAAGGTGGTGCATTTTTACTGTAAAGCTTAATATATCGGTTATTATAAAAGATACAGGAGAATATTATAAGTTATTATAGGGTGTTTTGAGCTGAATCTCATAAAATTATGTTGACAATCACAGGTCATAAGTCGTTAGTGATACAAGGTTTTTCTTACTGGAACAGCCACTTTATTGTAGCATTATAGCATTTGCCATCCAATTTTAAAGCATACTTGTAAGGAGAAAACATTTATATCGCCCATTGTTTTCTATTTTGTGAGTTCCGTCGGAAAGCTTTTTGTATATATTGCTAGGTGAATAAATAGCTTAAACAGGTTTGTTGGCCAGAAAAATTGGACCAGTTTTTTGGGGAACATCTTAAGTTTATTTTCGGAAAATTGTTGTACTTTTTCAAACAAAAAAGTTATTTTGATGTAATACGTCACATTGTTTTTCCTTTAGGTTATACCGGTAACCAAATTTGATGCCTGCCTTCATTAAAAAAAGCCATATTTGCTGTTAGAAACATTTTAATGAAAATTCACTGCTATAACACACTTGCTGCGTCCAGACTTTTTAATATAAAATGGTAGTATCGTTCTAATGTAGTAAATCGCCATATAGAATAAATTGTGGACTGGTTTGGAAACAACTCAAATATAATATTTTCCGTGTTTTTAAAAAATCCTACTCACTGCAGGGTCAGATTTAGAATTATATTTTGTAACTGTTGCTTAAATAACATTTTATTCATGTACAACTTACAATTTAAACTTGTTTTCCCACAAAACTCATAAAAATTGATATAACAGAAAATTGTGTGGAGTTTTATTTTAGTCTTCACAATAAACACTGACAATAAATGCAAAATTCAACTCAACATAAAGGAAAAGAATTCTTAAATCATTGTATATCTGATTATCCCCGGAGCGCTTGGTTCTCAAAATTAACGTAGGCGTCTTTTCACCATCACTTCTTTATGTTTGGTTGCGCTGGGAGACTGAGTTTTCTCATTAAATCAGAATAATCCCAGGACCAATATTCTATATAATTCTTCTTAGAATTGGTTAGAACGTTGTAGCAAATAAGCCTAATTTTGCTTTCGTTGATAATAAAGATGTATTCACCAATAATTTGGCATTACTTATCAACGCATATTTAACCCCACTGCTTTATTTACAGAAAATATACGTATGAACATTTCACAATTTGCAAGTTGTCACAAGCATTTTCATGTATAGTGTGGCCCAAACTGCATGGGAATATATTGCTATCTCCGTTATTATTAGAGATAGGGAGACGGTTAAATCAGCAATGTTTTGTATAATTTCATGCTCGTTCCAAATATGACTTGTATTTGCACTGCCTCTTTTCGCTTTCGAGTTATTTTGAAAAAATAAAATTTGTCGATTTCTTTTCTTCAATATTTAAGTAGGCGTTGATCCGATATATCTAAGACCTGCACATTATCAGGACACTTTTTACAGAATAATCTTTTTGTGGTATTCTCAATTTTGGATTATCATATGTTTTTGAGCTACAGGTATCAACGTTTGTTTTTATTATGGCGGCCATATTGGATTTTTTGCTCGTGTGATAGCCTGTGGAAAGGCCTTTCCAATGATGTACAACATGCTTGAGAAATCTTGTAATTGCACAGACAATTTTGAGAAAAACCGCTTTGAAGATAGTAGGCTATGAATTCCAATACGAGAAAACAAATGACCAAAAAAAAATGTGTAAGACTAGATGCATTCTCGCAACAATTAGAACCGTAGACCGGTTTCGCTCTCATTAGAGCTCTTCAGTACGGCATACTAATTGTAGCAAAAATGCACCAAAAATAACACGGCTATCGTATAGCCAGTCTTAGAACACTAAGTAAGTGGCGAACGTGTCGCCACCTAGTTCGGAACCAAGTACTATGTTGTCAAGCCCGCTCCAAATAACACAGAGTATTAAAAATAGAGACGGTATACAACTAACTAACAATTTAAAAAATTGTTAGCCCTGGCCCATTTCTACCCCAATATAGGGACAAAGTATGTAAGACTAGATGCATTCTTGCAACAATTAGAACCGAACTTACTTAGTGTTCTAAGACTGGCTATACGATAGCCGTGTTATTTTTGGTGCATTTTTGCTACAATTAGTATGCCGCACTGAAGAGCTCTAATGAGAGCGAAACCGGTCTACGGTTCTAATTGTTGCGAGAATGCATCTAGTCTTACATACTTTGTCCCTATATTGGGGTAGAAATGGGCCAGGGCTAACAATTTTTTAAATTGTTAGTTAGTTGTATACCGTCTCTATTTTTAATACTCTGTGTTATTTGGAGCGGGCGTGACAACATAGTACTTGGTTCCGAACTAGGTGGCGACACGTTCGCCACTTACTTAGTGTTCTAAGACTGGCTATACGATAGCCGTGTTATTTTTGGTGCATTTTTGCTACAATTAGTATGCCGTACTAAAGAGCTCTAATGAGAGCGAAACCGGTCTACGGTTCTAATTGTTGCGAGAATGCATCTAGTCTCACATACTTTGTCCATATATTGGGGTAGAAATGGGCCAGGGCTAACAATTTTTTAAATTGTTAGTTAGTTGTATACCGTCTCTATTTTTAATACTCTGTGTTATTTGGAGCGGGCGTGACAACATAGTACTTGGTTCCGAACTAGGTGGCGACACGTTCGCCACTTACTTATGGTTAAAAAAAAATGTGTTCAAAGAACAGTAGGCCATGGAGTCTAACAATAGACTTCTACTTTTAACATAATTTTCCGTAATGATTCACGATAAAAAAAATGGTGATTTAATTTACAATACTTAATTAGGAAATAATGCTAGGTAATATTATGTGAAACAGTTTAATAACGAAACCCGGCAATAACAAATAGAAACTTAAAATCCACAAAACAACACAACTAGAAACGGAACTAAACAAATTATAAAATAGAAACTTAAAAATACACTAAACAGAAAATTGTTCAATATGGCCACCGTTTTGTTCAATGCACTTTATACACCTTTTTGAAACATGCCTGCAAACTCTGGTGAGGGTGTTTCGGTTAATATGATTTATAGTTTCCGTGATTCTGTTTCGTAATTCATTGACATTTTGTGGTGGATCAAATTTATACACATCATTCTTTAGAGTAACCCAAAAATAAAAATCCATGGGTGTTATATCAGGACTTCGAGCACCGGCCCATTGTTACAAATGACACGATTATTAAAATTTTGGTACAAAAATTCTTTGACGATCCTAGCATTGTGAGCTGGACAACCGTCTTGCTGGTACCAAATCTCGTCTAAATTTTCATGAACTTTTCAAATTGTTGGTAAAATATCATTTCTCAATAGACTAAGATTACCTTTCCCCAGTTAAATTATTTTCAAAAAAGAACGGACCAACAATGAAGTTACCTGATTTTTTTTAAACTAACAGTCTAATCTACAAATAAAAAGAACAGTTTTTCACCTAATAAGCCGCACCAAATCTGTCTTTGTACACACCACAATTTGTAAATCTGGACTCATCAGTCCATATTATTTTCAAATAAAAATGTTCATCTAGTTGACATTGTCCTTGATACCATCTGCAGAATTGAAATCGCTTAGCGTGATCGTCAACATTTAAGGCTTATACGATTGTAGGTTTGTATGGATGGTAATGACTTTGTTTTAATACAGGGTGTACCGTAATTTCTGGAACGTCAATTTGTTCACCATAAAACCGAACAGATTTCGGAGGGTTTTCGTTAGAAACCTGTAAGACGGCATCATTTCTTTCTTCATTTCTAGGCCTTGGGTAGTTTCTTTGCGTGGAAGCTTCCGTCGTTCAATATATTGGTGTTTGGTTGTCGTCTTTCTGGGTAGTTGTTTTGATATGAATTTGCAGCTGCCTCAGTATTTCGGTTAGAACAAATATAACATTCCAACATGTCAAAATATGCTTCATTACTGAACGTATTGTTGATTAATATTTAAAATAAACAGGACACAAACCATTTAATACAAAATTTTAAGCAACGTGTTAAATACACCTCAAGTTGTTCAGATAATTAAGAATGACAGTATTTTTAATTGTCGCGATAGTGTTACATCCATGGAAACCTTGTTATTGCTGCTTGTTATTGAGTTCTGTTAGTAAATTTAGTTATTTACCAGGTTTACCTATTTAACAAAATTAAAACAATTTTTTATGATAATGTTGTAATGTAAAACATTATTTGTAATAATGGGCCGATTCATTGGTGTGCTCAAAGTTTCTATTTTTTTTATCGTGAACCATTACGGAAAATTGTGTTAAAAGTAGAAGTTTATTGTTAGACTCCATGACCTACTGCTTTTTGAACACGTTTTTTGTCATTTGTTTTCTGGTATTGGATTTCATAGCCTACTATCCACAAAACGGTTTTTCTCAAAATTTGGGACACACTGTACATGCTATTCATTCCGTCAGTTTAAAGCCGGTTTTTGCATTTGTCAAGCAACTGTGACAAAAGAATATGACTATATTACAGTAGGTACTAAGTGAAGTGAAGTGTACTTATAGTAGGTAGCTCGTTATTTATCTTTTGGATATAAAGTTATTTTAGTAAATTTATATTAAGAAAATGCACTACGGTGAGACTTTCGGATAATTTCCTTCAAACGAGCGTGAATTAGAACCCCTAGAACCTATATTAGGATCCATTAACATTTTTGTACGTTTATATATATATATATATATATATATATATATATATATATATATATATATATATATATATATATATATATGCCCAAGCCAAGAGGGAAGTGTTTAACGCCAAATCTATGGCGAACAGCTTGCTGAAATCCCAGGAATGCTGGAACCTAGTGCACACAGTGGTCCGAAAAATTATCGAGACTAAAGAAAGGGAGACCAAGAAATATAGAAGGAGGCAAGGCAGAAAAGAAATGTCTCTTGCTTACAGTAGTGGCAAACCATTTTAAAACGTGTTGTGTTTTATTTGTTTATGTGTTGTATATAGGTATATGTTGTGAGTATGATTTGTATGTATTGTATTATATATTGTATTACCTATGTTATGTATTATATTAAAGCGAAGACAGCCAATGCCTCGAAGTAATGCAACAGCGGTTCCGAGGCTGCGGCGGTTCAGGAGGGCCACTTGTTTGGTTAGCCCCTATTGGCGCCAACTACGCCCTCATAATTAAATAATATATATATATATATATATATATATATATATATATATATATATATATATATATATATATATATATATATATATATATATTATATTTTAAACTAAACCCAGATATGGATTCTAGGGGGCCTAGTTAGCACTCATTTGAAGAACTATTTTTAAAATTCACAAGTCGCGGTCTTCTCATTAACGAATTCTTTCTACGAAGTTAGCCAAAAATTATAGATGGTTAACCCATAAACTTAACCAAAACTACCGTCAAAGCATCAGGGAAATGGGTTACTTGAGATGAATTTTCTGTACATATTTTATTTATTTATTTAGGGTTTGCGGAACACTCTTCTTGCAATATTTTCCGTATTTGTTTCAGGTTATTTGCCTAAATGTTGCCAAGTTTGACGTTTCAAATCGCGATTTTGACATTTTGAGGAAAACCCCAAATTTTTTTTCTTTAAATACCGATAACTTTTTTTGTCTTTACACTTGCAGACCTAAATTTTCGTACATGGTTCACTCTTTATAATATAAAGACGCGTACCAAATTTGGTTGCCAGTACTTTGTTATTCCGGAGAGATAATTATTTTCCAAAAGAAAACACGAACTTAGCCAATCCAAGGGAAGGTATTCAGAAAATTTGATCAAAATCGGCCCATTATTTTATGATATATATATATATATATATATATATATATATATATATATATATATATATATATATATATATATATATATATATATATATATATATATATATAAGTATATATAAACATAAAAAATTGAAGCTGACCCTGGATATAGGTTCTGGGGGACCTAATTTGCGCTTATTTGAAGGAAGTTTTTCAAGATTCAGAAGTCGGGATCTGCTCATTAGTTAATTTTTAAAAATTCACTAATAATCTAATAAAACTGATTATTGAATGGGCAAAACGGACACTAGGGAATGATTGCTAATTATTCCTGAAGAAATAAATGTACAGGTGTCTCCAATAAGGTAGTATTACTTAGCTTCTTATTAGTTAAGATTTTCAGATAGAAAGTCGATTAACTGGTCAAAATAATGCAGAATTTTATGCTCAGTAATGCTTTTCACAAAACAATTTCACGGGTTAAGCGTTAATTCCTAGAATACTAATAATAAGGGGATGATATAAAAAATATTATCCAAGATTATATAGTCATTTTTGACATATGACATGACAAATCATGTGGAGAAGAAAAATGCTGAATCCAAATTTCCAATATGAAAAAATGAAATATGGGTGCTATAAAAACTCACAGTTTTGCATATTTCGTTATGCAATGGGCCAAAAAATATTCACTCATTTGGAAGTTCGATTATTCGATTAATCGATTTTTAAACCGTAAAAAATAAAAAAAAATAAAAAATCTAAAGATCGAATAATCGACGTGTGTTCATATATTCTATTGTGGATACTTATATACGTATATAAGTTCGGGAGCAGTCGGAACAAGGAGTTTCGTAAACACCGTGAGATCTCCGTATGGAATCGTATTCTTGTGGGCGCTGTTTATTAGATTAAACAGTCTTTGTGAATGTGGTTTTGATATTATGGGTTCTAGAAATTTTGCTGATTCACAACACAGCAAAAAGTGTCAAATCTAATAAAAACTCCCAATGATACTATTCCAAACGAATAGACATATCCACAATAGAATATATATATATATATATATATATATATATATATATATATATATATATATATATATATATATATATATATATATATATATATATATATTGATATGGAATCCTATAATGGGAAGGTAAACATCCACACATAAACACACTTTAAAACAAATCATACTAAACACAAACAAGAACTTACTTTTGGTGTGTGCAATGTCTTGCCAGAGAAAATAATAACCATTTTTACAGGCATAACGTAAGACCTGATATAAAAATTTCAATCAAAATTGATGGGCTTAAATAAGGTAAGGCAGGTCTAATTTATTTTATACAGATTGTTAATATAGATTAAGGTGTTTGTTGCTAACAATATCAAGAAGTCAAAGTTGTATCAAGGACAGAAAATAAATTGCTAATAAATGATATGACATATTTCTAATAAGATACAAAGACTATAAATCAAGAGAATGTAAATATTGGACAATACAAACTGTATAGGTAGTTTTTAGGTAGGTAAGATGTACATGTTTAGTAGAATTAATATTTATGGTGTTATTGTTTATTAGAATTGAGAATGTTAGATTTGTAAGAAGATTGTTTGATAATTTAAAAAATGTCATGTAACCTAGAGATAAGATCAGCTGTTTTTTACTTAGGACAAATGTCAAACTAAAAGAAAATGTAAAACTCTGGACGCAGCAAGTGCGTTATGGTAGTGAATTTTCATAAAATTATTTTTTAATAGCAATAATGTGTTTTTTTTAAGAAAGCAGGCATCACATTTGGTGACCAGTATAATCTATATAGTAAAACAATGTGCCATGTTTCATCAAAATAACTTTATTGTTTAAAAATGTACAAAAACTCGTTTCTTGGTCAACCTTATAGGTTAATAGCAAATTGAGCTATTCAAATATTAAGCATTTGATCAAAATTCCATAACGCACTTACTGCGTCCAGATTTTTTTTCTTACAAACATGCATTATATTTCGATGGAAAATGCAAAAATGCAATAACATAAGGCGTGTTTGATTAAAAGGAAAAGAAAATTTCTATCACCAACGACTTATGGGCCACCCTGTGATTGTATAAATTATTTTTTAAGATGTAGCTCAAGACACCCTATAATTAATATATACAATTTTTTTTCATATCTTGTATACTAACAGATATATTGAGGTTTATTGATTTTTTTTTACGAAAATTCTACAACAATTATATACCATTAACGATAAACTCTATAGCTAAAACTACTGCCAAGCATCAGAGAAAGGGTCTATTTGAAATGAATTTTCTGGAAACATTTTATTAAAATGAAGGACAATGACGGTTGAAACTAAGACATCAGGGTTTGTAAAACATTCTTCTTGAGACATTTTCTTTCCATAGCCCGTATTAGATTCAAGTTCTTTTCCTAAATGTTGCCAATTTTGACGTTTAAATCGCAACTTTGACGTTTTGTGAAAACCCCCAATTAATTTTTGTTTAAATGCCTATAACTTTTTTGTCTTTTGACCTACAAAGCTAAATTTTAGTAGGTAACTTGCCTATAATGATATAAACCCGCGCGTAAAATTTGGTTGCCCTTACCTAGTTAATTTTAGAGATATAATTTTTTTTCGAAAGAAAACACAAAATTTTCCGGGGTAACCTCGGCGGATTTTCTTGGCTTACAAACTTATCCAAGCCACTAGCGAAAGGAAGGTAATCACCAATTTTGACGTTTAAAATCGCGATTTTGACGTTTTGAGGAGAACTCAAATTTATTTTTCTTTAAATGCCTGTAACTTTTTTGTCCTTTAACCTACGGAGCTAAATTTTGGTATGTGAATTGCCTATAATAATATAAACCCGTGTATGAAATTTGGTTGCTTTTACTTTGTTAATTTTGAAAATATAAAAAAAAAAATCGATTTTTTTCGAAAGAAAACACAAAATTTTCCGGGAAAACCTTGGCGGATTTTCCTGGATAACGAACTTATCCAAGCCACTTGCGAAAGGAAGGTACTTACCAAGTTTTATCAAAATCGGTCCATTATTTTTTAAGTTATAGGTGTGACACACACACACACACACATATATATATATATATATATATATATATATATATATATATATATATATATATATATATATATATATATATATATATATATATATATATATATATATATATATATATATATATATATATATATATATATATATATATATAAACATATAAAGCCTGAAACTGACCTCGGATTTGGGTTCCGGGGGTCCTAAATAGCGCTCATTTGAAGAAATTTTTTTAAAATTCAAAAGTCGGGATCTCCTCATTAGTGAATTTTTTTTAAGAAAATTCACTAAAATGTAGGTTAGCTAATCTGTCATTGACCAACAACAATGAGAAGCATGTATCCGGGGAAATAATGTACAGGAGGATGATTGTAGATATTTTTGTTTTGATGAAAGATTTTTAAAAGAGGGCGAATGACGGAAATTAACCAGACAACCGTGGCGATAGAAAAATAATAAATTGATTGATTTTTGGATATTAAAAAGTGATTGAAATATTTTTGTAAAATTTAAAACGAGAAGGAGGTACATTTTTGAAGAGGAGAAGTATATAATCAAAAGGAGTCACAACACGGAAGCTCAGAAACAGACCAGATAAACTGTGAGTAAAAATTTACATTTATTGTGCGACATATCCCCAGCTTCAAAAAGAATAGTAAATAACTCGCAAAATTATCATACATCAAACGAAAGTAGAGAGGTCTCATCGTAAAAAAAAAAACAACGATCTTGGTTTGCATTTCACACACCAAGGGGCCTGCAGAACCATCTCTTGAGTTTGAAAAACCAGTAACCATATCCAGCCAGTGAAGGGACTCGTCCATTGCCTGTACGTAGTACTCAGGCATTGTATAAATCATACAAACATCAATAGGTGCCGTTACCGTTTGGTTTTAGGAAGTGCGTGAGAGTCATAAATATAAGTGGTCTTAAAAATTTAAAACAGATAATACTGATCAGTCTTTTTGGTTTTTTTTTATTGGCATTGTTAAAAAAATAAACAAATAGCTCTAAATTCAAAAGTAAAAAGTACATGATAAATAGCAAATAAGTATTGGGTTTTTTGTCAGTTGTGTTAAGTTAATAAATATTCAAGTTCTGTGTGAATTTAACATCCTTGCTTCATTTTATTTTATACGTATATAAGTATTTGGGAGGAAACAACAAAAAGAAAAGAGTCAGGGTTTTAAAAATTTAATTGTACATTTGAAATAACAATAATAAAACTTTTAGAGGACTTGAACCCACTACCTATAGAAGCTCCCTGATTTGAGAGTAAGTTCATCCATGCTATAAATTTATTTAGGTCTCAGGCAGCAGTAAAAGGCAGTGGATACACCAGGGTGTAAGTCGAATACATATATATTTAATACACACACATTTACAATACAGTTCAGAGAGTATTTTACAGACAAAATTTAATTAAAAACTAAAAACCATAATAACAATAATAAATATCCTATAATCAAAACTGTAACTTATATATTTCAATTTAAATACCCAATAGTGGCACTAAAACAACCTAAGCTTACCTCCTATATCAATATATATATATATATATATATATATATATATATATATATATATATATATATATATATATATATATATAACCCTTGGAATGTTGCACTACACTGTAATCACTTTTAAATATACACTTTTATTTGTTTGCTGTACTTTTTGTGATGTTACTTTGTTTACGTGCATTGTAGTTTCGAACGGGCCTGGTTAATCATCAGACGCAACTGACTCTGATCGTTCCTGTGTGGTCTGTTTCTAAGACTGTATGTGACGCCTGCGTTTTCAGTCTCTATTGGTCGGTTTACAGTTGTTTGATTGGCTGTGTTATCGGTTTGTGTCGATGGTATTGGTTTTCTGTTTTCATTATTGTGGTATGATAATATGTCTATTTGTATGGCTTTCATTATATTTTGTTTAAATATTTGTACTTGGATTTGTTCTGGGATTAATTGTTTCTTATCGTTTGTTTGTTGAATGTAGTTTGTTCCCAGATTTACATTTTTTGTTGTTGTGGGATTTAGTATTTTTATTAGTTGTATTGGTTGATATCTGGTTTTTTATGTTTTCTGTTGTGAATGTGTGTAGCTATATTTGATTTGTAGCTAAGTATGTGGATTTTATCTAATGCTGTTATATGTTCTTTGAATCTTATTTCAATTGATTTTTGTGTCATTCCTATATATTTTTTATTACATGTGTTATATTCTATATGCTATATTCCGCTTCATTTATGTGGGTTGTGTTTTTTATTTATTTTGTTTATTATATGTTGTTGGTTTTGTAGCTCATGTTTAAATCATATTCTTTGAGTGTTTGTGTTATTTTTTTGATGTGCTGGTTAAACGTAAATGTTTTTTTTTTGTGGTATTTGTATTATGATGTTTTATTCCTTTTCTCGTTCGTCATTATGTACATGTATTATGTATATATTCATGCATATTATATATTATTATATATATATATATATATATATATATATATATATATATATATATATATATATATATATATATATATATATACAGAGATCTTCTCGCAGAACGAAAAATTCGCTTAAAAATACTTCCAAATAAATTTGTATTCCTAAAACAAATCTTTTTCGTAGACTTGAAATATGTTTATGAAAATTCGCTACCATCTACCACTTGCTACGTCAAAAATTTTAGCGAATTTTTATTTTAAAAATCCGCTAATGAGGAGATCTGTGCTGATCTTCATCAAATTTGGTGAGTACCTTCCTTTCGCAAGTGGTTTGGATAAGTTCGTTACCCATGAAAATCAGACCAGGTTTTCACGGAAAATTTTGTATTTTCTTTCTAAAAAAATTCATATCTCCGTAAATAACAAAGTAAGGTCAACCAAATTTGGTACGCGTATTTGTATTATAAAGTGTAAACTCTGTACTAAAATTTAGGTCTTTAGTCTTTAGCTTTAAAGACATCGAAGTTATGGGCAGTTAAACAAACAAATTTTGGAGTTTTCCTCAAAACGTCAAACTCGCAATTTTAAACGTCAAAATTGGCAATGTTTAGGCAAAGAATGTGAAACAAATAGCGATTGTGAAAAGAAAATGTTGCAAGAAGAGTGTTCTGCAAACCCTTAAGTTTCAGATTCAACCGTCACTGCCCTTCACTTTACTAAAATATTTACAAAATATCCATTTTAAATAGACCCTTTTTTTTGGTGCTTTGGCTGTCGGTTTAGTTAAGTTGGTGCCTTTTTGGATATTTATTTGTAGGTTTAGTGAAGTTTATGGTTTAACGGTTTTTATTTATTTTAAGCTTATTTTCGTAGAACACATTTGTTAATGCATTTTTGCATTTTTTATCGAAATATGATGCGTTTATAAGAAAAAAATTTGGACGCAGTAGGTGCGTTTTGGTAGCGAATTTTCGGTAAATTTGCAGATTAGCTCCCGAACGCTTTTCAAAAAACTGTTTTCAGAAACCTGCCTAGCCCTCCCCTGGATTCACAAAACCCAAGAAAAATTTCTTGTTTACACCCCCCAAGGAAGTTACGGGACCAGGAGTGAATAGGGGTGCTGGGCAAGGTCGGTAGTAAAAAGGAAATATGAGCAGAAAATGCGCATAAAACGGGCTTGAAAGTTGTATTGTTCACATCTTCAAGCCATATCCCCCTTAAACCCTACCTACCCCGCACACTACCCCTATTCCCCCAAAAAATTTCTTGTTTACACTCATCAAGGAAGTTACGGGACCAGGAGTGAGTAGGGGTGTCTAATTTTTTTTAGCTAATTTTCGTAGAACAAATTCGTTAATGCATTTTAGAATTTTTTATCGAAATATCATGAGTTTGTAAGAAAAAGATCTAGACGCAGTAAGTGCGTTTAGGTAGCAAATTTTCGGTAAATTGCAGTTTAGCTCCCGAACGCTTTTCAAAACACTGTTTTCAGAAACCTGCCTAGCCCCAACTCCCCCCCCCCCCCCCCCCGATCCACAAATCCCAAGAAAAATGTCTTGTTCACACTCCCCAAGGAAGTTACGGGATCAGGAGTGAGTAGGGGTGTAAATTTTTTTACCTAATTTTTGTAGATCAAATTCGTTTTTGCATTTTTTATCGAAATATTATGCGTTTGTAAAAAAAAAACTGGACGCAGTAAGTGCGTTTTGGTTGCGAATTTTCGGTAAATTTGCAGTTTAGCTCCCGAACGATTTTCAAAAAACTGTTTTCAGCAACATGCCTAGGGCCCCTCTGAATCCACAAACCCCAAGAAAAATTTCTTTTTCACACCCCCCAAGGAAGTTACGGGACCAGGAGTGAGTAGGGGTGCATCATGTTTTTTAGCTAAATTTCGTAGAACAAATTCGTTAATGAATTTTTGCATTTTTTGTCGAAATATGATGCGTTTGTAAGAAAAAAATCTGGACGCAGTAAATGCGTTTTGGTAGCTAATTTTCGGTAAATTTGCAGTTTAGCTCCCGAACGCTTTTCAAAAAACTGTTTTCAGAAACATGCCTAGACCCCCTCCCCCACAAACCCCAAGGAAAATTACTTGTTCACACTCCCCAAGGAAGTTACGGGACCAGGAGTGAATCCTCTACTCACTGTATAATTTTTTTAGCTAATTTTCGTAGAACAAATTCGTTCATGCATTTTTTCATTTTTTATCGAAATATGATGCTTGTATAAGAAAAAAATCTGGACGCAGTAAGTGCGTTTTGACAGAGAATTTTCGGTAAATTTGCAGTTTAGCTCCCGAACGTTTTTCCAAAATATGAGCAGAAAATTCGAATAAAACGGGCTTGAAAGTTGTCTTTTTCACATCTTGAAGTCATATCCCCCTTAAACCCTGCCTACTCCGCACACCACCCCTATTCACTCCCAGTTCGATAACTTCCTTGTGGGGTGTGAACAAGAAATTTTTCTTGTGGTTTGTGCATCCAGGTGGGGTCCTAGTAATGTTTCTGAAAACAATTTGTTGAAAAGCGTTCGGGAGCTAATCTGCAAACTAACCGAATTTTCATTAAATCCTTCACATTTCAGTAACTTAATTTGGTATTAACGTAAGCTTTGTTGGTTAGAAAACCAACATTTAAGTTTATTTTCGGAAATTTTTTGTATATTTTCAAACCATAAGTAATTTTGATAAAATATAGTACATTGTTTCTACTACATAGGCTATACCGGTAATCAGATTGATGCCCGCTCGCATTTGCTATTAAAAACATTTTTATGGAAATTCACATCCATAACACATTTGCTGCATCTAGACTTTTGAAAAATGTTTATATATTTTCAAACAATAGAGTTATTTCGATGAAATATGATACATTGTTTCTACTATATAGGCAACCAAGTTTGATGCCTGCTTTCATCAAAGAAAGACATTTGCTATAAAAAATATTTTAAAGAAAATTAGCTACCATAACACAGCACTTGCTGCGTCCAAAGTTTTTTTATTATGTTTAGTTGTGTTGTCTTTATTGTTTATGACATAAGTCAATGTCTTATGAAAGTTTACCATCGAAGGGCTGTTGACGCGTGTCGAGTTTTCTCTAATTCAACTGATACTGTCAGTTATTGATATCGGTAAGTAGTAGCATAACACTATTTACGGATACATGGTTGACTAGGCTTATCCCGGATTACAGACGTGTTCCTGTCGCCATTGAGCGCACTGTCTGTGCTGACAATATAAGCAACACCATTATAGTTGAACGCTTGACCGCTATCATCGTTGCAGTGTCGTTGTATATCTTGCCCACCTACTCACCAACAAAGCTCGTTGAAGCCTCTACATTAAAGCCATTATCGCAGTGCAATGTGAACGTGATGGTGCAAAATGCACAGTATTTTGAATTTGATTTATAAAACTATTCTAAAAGTGCATGTTTTTTTAAAGACTTTTATTTGGAAGGCCTGTGTTTGTAATTTACTAATTTTGTACAAAATAGAAACACAACATAGCAGTTATTGACGAGGACACAAAAATTGAACTTTTCCAAAATTTTCTTAGATAAACGACACTAAAACCACTGTCATTAGGATACCCAAGCAGCACAGTTGTTTTATAATTCTAATGTTCTGTGATTATTTTGTTTTATAGACATTTTAGTGAATTTTCTTTTAAAAAAATCACTAATGAAGAGGTCGGGAGTTTTGAATTTTGCAAAAATGTTTCCAAATGAACGCGAACTAGGTCCACCTGATATATATATATATATATATATATATATATATATATATATATATATATATATATATATATATATATATATATATATATATATATATATATATACAGGTGGCGCATTGAAAACGAAACAGACCGATTTGCGCCCAGGAAATTTTTTTATTTTTTTTAAGAAACGCTGAATCACGTCAATTTTAATTTTGAGGAAACATGTTTTGACATAAGACTCAACTTTGTTACATCAACCCCTTAAGGGTGGTGATAACAACCCTTATATTTTAAATAGGTAATATGGGTCGAGTGATACATCGTTTGAAAGATCTTTCTTTTCTGAATTCACCACACAAATTTTTTTGGAAGTTTTATTAACTCGTTTAAAAATTATTCACAGTTGGAGTTGCAAGACCGTATTTCATGCATTGTGATAAGAAATGCCTATTTAGCCAATTTTTCATTAAAAAAAAAACTAAAACACAAAACCAAACGTTCAAAAATGTTTATTCAGTTAAGTAAGTGTTCAAATTGTTGACCACCAGCTTCCATACAAAAGTACAAATTTTGTTCAAAACGAGCTCCGACATTCTGGAGCATTTGTGGAGTTATTAGACGGCATTCTTCAACAATGCGTCGTCGTAATTCTTCCAGAGACTCCGGTTCTGTTGCGAAAATTCTACTCTTGAAATGGCCCCATAGAAAGAAGTCTAAAAGAGTTAAGTCCGGTAATCTAGGGGGCCACTTAATAGCACCTCGACGCCCAATCTAGTGCTCTGGAAACTCTCTGTTCAAAAACTCCCTAACAAGTTGTGAAAAATGCGGAGAAGCTCCATCTTGTTGAAACACTTATTGATTTTCTTGATAGCGATCATCATTTTCAACAACGTCAATTAGTAGAGGGTAACTCCAAATACGTTTCGCCACTCAGATTGCCATCAAGAAAAATTGGTCCGATTAAACGGTCTCCAAAAATGCCAGTCCAGACATTCAATTTCTGTGGAGTTTGAGTATTGACTTCGTGAAAATTTCTTGGATTATTATCTGCCCAATAACGACAATTATGACGATTGACTGTAGAGTTTAATAAAAACGTACACTCATCTGAAAAACAGATATTGAATAGAAAGATTCAGTTTTCAGCTATTTGTGCAGCTATAACTTCACAAAACTCCAGCCGCCGATCAAAATCATCTTCATTCAGTTGTTGTACAAGATGAATTTTATACGGGTGAAATTTATGATGCTTCAATATTCGCTGAATAGTTATTCCTTTGATGTTTGAAACAGTGGCCAATTTTCTCGTGTTTAAAGTTGGGTCTGCAGCAATTTGTCCTAAAACTTGAATCTCAGTAGTCTCATTTCTAACCGGAAATTCACGTTCAAGATCCCGTTTTTTGTTGGCTACTGAACCACTTTGTCGAAATTTTGCAACTAACTCCAAAATGTATTTTCTGTTAACATGTCTGTTCGGATGTCGTTCATTAAACAAATTTGCAGTGCGGTTGACACAGTCGTCGTTTTTGAAAAAAAAAAGAGTAATTATTTCAACTCTATCTTCTACAGAATACACCATCGTGAAATTAATTTTCGGTAGTACTATCAAGTATCAAACCGACCGATATACTGAAATAATAAACCGCATTTCTCTCATTCCGATAAGAAATGTTCTGATAGTCAATTTTTGTTTACAAACCAAACAAAACATTGACTATCAGCACATTTCATATCGGAATGAGTGAAATGCGTTTCTGCATGCATCTTCAACTGTGAATAATATTTAAAGAAGTTGATAAAATTCCCAAAAAAATTTGTGTGCTGAATTCAGAAAAGAAAGAGCCTTCAAACGATGTAACACTCGACCCATGTTCCCTATTTAAAATATAAGGGTTGTTATCACCACCCATAAGGGGTTGATGTGACAAAGTAGAGGTTTATGTCAAAACATGTCCCCCTCAATATTAAAATTGACGTGTTTCAGCGTTTCTTAAAAAAAATTATCTGGACGCAAATCGGTCTGTTTCGTTTTCAATGCGCCACCTTATATATATATATATATATATATATATATATATATATATATATATATATATATATATATATATATATATATATATATATACGGGTTCAAGTGGACATAGTTTCTGCTACAAAACAAAATAATCACAGAACATTAGAATTATAAAACAACTTTGCTGCTTGAGTATCCTAATGACAGTGGTTTTAGTGTCGCTTATCTAAGAAAATTTTGTAAAAATTCAATTTTTGTGTCCTTGTCAATAACTGCTATGTTGTGTTTCTATTTTGTACAAAATTAGTAAACGTCCTCTTGCAGAAATTATTTCCAATAGATTAGGAAGAGTCCAGAAGGGTTTGCTGCCCTTGGAGCCTAAGAGGGCTTTTTTTATGTGGTTATTAAACGAGTTTTTGCCTCAGAAAGAATGCGGACATAGCGGTTTCTTGCGTCGTTAAATGCTTGATGCATTTCTGTTGTCGTGGATGGCCAAAACTGTATCCAATTAATGCAGGAGTTCCTCAAGGTTCAGCTTTAGCCCCTACTTTGTCTCTTCGCTACATCAATGCCCTCCTTACTAGCACACCCAACCCAGTTCACAGTTACGCGGACGACAACACCCTCCACTCAAATATACAATATTCTAAGCCTGTCTCTTTAGCCCAATTAGATGAGGATCGCAGACTCATGGAGGGTTCTGTCTCCATGGATATCCAAAAAATATTAGACTCGGGAAGTATAAATCTTGTACAATTCAACCCCACCAAATCTCAGTCCTGCTTTCTTTCTCATAAGAGATACACCAGTCATAGACCCATCACAATGAACAACCAAGTTATTCAAAGTAATGAGTCATTTTCACTTGTTGGCATTTCTTTGGATCGAAATTTCAATTGGCACCAACATGTCACATCAATTATTAAAGCGGCTGCTAAGAAATTAGGTTTCCTCTTCTGGGCTCGCAAATACTTTCAACCAGCTAATCTCTATACCTTATATACTTCACAAATAAGGCCAAACCTCGAATACTGCTCCCACATCTGGGGTGCCGCTGCCGCCACTACACTCGCTATCCTGGACTCCATTCAGAAGAGAGCTATATATTTCATCGGTGACCTTACCCTCACCCAAAGGCTGCCATCGCTTGCCCACCCACGTGCCGTTGGTGACCTCTCTCGCTTTTATAGATATCTGCACGGGCACTGCCCAGAGGAGCTTTCTTCCATAGTTCCTCCACCTGCTGCCCCCAACAGATCTACCAGGGGAACAGAGCGAATGCACCCATTTACTATCCAGGTCACCAGACATAGAACGTTTTGTTATGCCCGGTCTTTTGTCCCGAGGACTTCCAAATTTTGGAATTCCTTGCCGGCACATGTTTTCCCTTTTCCTCCGAACCTCCAAACCTTCAAGTCCAGAATTAACAAGTTACCTATTTCCTCCTTGTCGACACCCACGGTAGAATAGTATTTAGGGTGTAAGTCCTCGTGGTGTGTTGTTGAAATATAAAAAAAATCTTGGTACTAATCTTATTCTAATATGTGATGCAGATTTACTGAAATTTTTATTCTCACTTCTTATATCCATTGTATTAAAATTTTAATAATCATTTATGTCTTTACTTTGCAACAAATATGCCAAGTTTAACGGAACCTACAGTCTTGCTATTATATAGCTTATCTAGGTACAAATTTATTTTGTCAGCATTAAGTCTACGCTGCAGTAGCATCTTATATTCCGCATCACCTAATCCGCCACATTCGCGCAAATAATTAATCTTTTGTTTTAATTTTATACGAATATCACCCCAGCGAGTAGAGGTACCTTAACCCGCAAACAGTATTTTATTCACAAACAGGGAATCTGCATTCTGTTTGTTTCTGAAGGAATAATTGTAGTCTTGCTGTAGGATTAGCTGGCAATAAATTTTGTAGAGGTGTTAAGTGATATGGATAAAGACCCTTGTCCTATCCTTAAAATCGATGTTTTACGTACATTACCAGCTGTATTTATTTTTCTTCAACTACTTTTGTGATTATCTGCTACACAGACTAAAATATATGCATCTTGTTCAGGAGCAATATTATAGCGCCATTCGGTGGGTATACCTTTTACTTCCACATGGTCACCACGTGTGGAAGTATCGCATCGGCGACAAAAATTTCCAAAATTTTGTTCGCTTATACGCCGTAAAAAGTATCAAAACATATAGAAAACGTAATTTGGGAACGAAAAATTTTTTGTCTATCGGTCTGTCGGTACAGACAATATCTATATGTTTTGTAGCCACGATAACTTTAGAACAAATTGAGATATCGTCTTCAAATTTGGTATACAGTTAGCAACTCGACAAGCGAACGGTTCGGATTGTTTTTGGATAAAATCTCTTTAGGGTTTAGGGGATGAATGGGGGGGGGGTGTGATTTAGTGAAAATTGAGATTTTTTGTTAAAACTCGAGTAATATAACCCTTTAGGGTTTATTTATCAAAAAACTTTCAATTTTATCACACAACTCGTATTCTGTGCTGAAATTAAATTAGGGGTTGAATGTATGGGGGTGGAATATGGTTGACAAAAATTTCGAAATGTTGTATGCTATTACGGCGTAAAAAGTCTCAAAACATATAGAAAACTTGATTATGGCGCGAATTTTTTTGTCTGTCGGTCTGTCGGCATGTACGTCTTTCTGTTACTAGGCGCAATAACTTTCGAAGGAATTGAGATACAGTCTTCAAATTTGGTATCCAGTTATAACCCGACAAGCGAACGCTTCGAATTGTTTTTGGGTAAGATCGGTTCAGGAGGTAGGGGATAAATATAGGATGGCTTGGGTGCAAATATACATTTTTTCAATGAAAGTCATGGGCCCTAAATTCATTTTATTAGAATGTCTTTCTGAAAAGAGTAAATTGCTGCAGCTATGTGGAAGTTATGATTTAATTTGCAGCACTATTTTATTAAGGAAATACAAACGAATGCTACTTTTTGTATTTAAAATTTAAAACGCCTACAAAATGTGTAAGTATTTTTAACATTTGAAGTTTAATGCCCTTTAGCCTCTAGAGCCACATTGGAATTAGATTATTTGATTATTTTTATCGTCGTCAAAAACTAATATGTGACATTTTTCAAGACATACCATTTCTAGATATCATGGCTAACCGAAATTCCATTTCTCACTTTAACACTCTGTATCTCTTTTAATGTTGACTTTTGGAGGGAGGTAAGTTTGGCTAAGTCGTAATATACGGGAAAAATCCGAACACTTGGTAGGAGTTGATCAATTTCACTAAAATTTATATATAATGTGTGTTTAATCAAACTTAAAAAGTTCGAGACGCAGCAAGTGCGTTATAGTAGTGAATTTTTATAAGAATTTTACACTGCTAGTACGGCATATTAGTAAAATTAATACTTTAAATTTAAACAGGCCTTGATCGCTTTTAGACGGCCTAATACGCGCTCATTATTAGAATTTTACCATCGATATCTTTCTAGTATCAAAAACTTTTTAGTCTTGTATTCAACAATGAACAAACTCAGTTTTTATGAAAGCTAGCAAAGTAAAATTTGGTATATCTAGGTACTCTGAAAAGGAAAGTATCTGCCAAATTATAAACGTGGCAAGTATCTTTCCTTGAGTCAACCCAAACGAACCGGTTTTTCCAACAACAAAAAAAGTTTAAAAAAATGTCTATGGAATTTTCTATAAACACTAAATTCTAAAATTCACTAATATCAACCATAAAAAAATGTCTGCTGATAATTATAATTTTAGCCTCAAAGGTGATGAACTTGTCACTGTTTTTTTTTTAAAGAAAAATGAGAACTAGGCCGAAACGTATGAGATCTGGAAACTATTGTTACAACCAAATATTTTATTTTTAATTTGGAAACTCCAAATTTTGTGAACCAAATTACTTGAAATTCACAACAGAAGTTTATTTGCATCATTTCTAACTACACGTAAAGTCTCATTCCAGTTACCCTAATACTTTGAAAAATATAGTGTATTCAAAAATAGTATCTAAATTTTTGGGTGAAAAACATCTCCATGCGAGGTCATAACGAAATAAAGAGTTTTGCTGAAATCAGTTGGGTATTTTTTAAGCTATATATATATATATATATATATATATATATATATATATATATATATATATATATATATATACACGGTTGTACAACCTGAATTAATGAAATCCCTAAGATGCCAGTGTTGTCTCATATTTCCTTTGGGGTTTTAAAAAAATATATAAAAATTAGAATAAGTTGAAACAGTAAATGTCTTAAATGTATATATTATTTAGAATTGTTAACAGCAAGTCTGTTCATGTATGGTGTACTGCTATGGATTGTTAAAAAAATAAATTAAAAACATAATAAAATATTACTTTTATTTTGTACAGATATCAAAATTTTGTAATGTACGTAAACAAATTGAGGTCCGATTATTTAAACTTCTAATTTACGGTTTTAGAAATGTGTATTGTGTAACATGTAACAAATGTTTGGGCAGATTACCGACGAATAGATTTGGTAGGTCTTCGTTCCATGCGATGTGGAATATCGTCAACAACGTAACCTTAACATACCTACACCTTTAACTTACGTAAAAACGCAATGAAAATGCTAAGTTGTGATGAAAACTGTTTATTTTTATTGTCCAACAGATAGAAAATTATTTGAAAAAGGTAAACACTGGTCGAACTTGGAAAATGCACAATATACATACAAAATAACCGTCAAAAGGGAATTGAGCGCCAATGGACTGAACTCAATTGTCAATTGATTTAGCAACTTCAGGGTCCCTAGTCTAGTGGTTTTTTTGGTTATTTTCTGACTGACAACTCATAAAATCATATTACACTAAGAGAGAGACAGAATCCGGTCACGTGGGGTTCGGGAATTAATGAAATCGCTGTATATATATATATGTATATATATATATATATATATATATATATATATATATATATATATATATATATATATATATATATATATATATATATATATATATATATATATATATATATATATATTTATATATATATATATATATATATATATATATATATATATATATATATATATATAGGGTAAGTATGGCAATACAACAGGCAGCAGTACGTTTCATGTATTTATTTTCATTCAAATTTATGTCAATAAAAACCTTGCTTGCTACCGTATGTTACGCCCACCATACCATTACCCCTCGTAAGGGCCATACGTCATTCCACAGCAAATTCTAAACTTCTGCGTTCTTCACGTAATCATCTGACTCTTCTGCGACCATCGTGGACCCAAAGATAGAACCGGGACTCATCAGATAACACAACACGATTCTATTCATCTTCCCAATTTGATCTGCCGTTACAGCAATTAAGCCGAGCAGCGCGATGTTGAGGTGTCAGTGGGAGACATAAAAATTGTCTATATCAACGAATCCCAAAAGCGCGTATTGTGCGATATATCGTTGCCATACAGACCATTTGTTATAAAACGTCCAACCAAGCATTTCCATTCGACCGTATCGTGGAAACTCTGTCTTGAAAGGCGCAATCCTCAAATGACGATCTTTCTGTGCTGAAGTTGCTCGAGGAGGTCGTCCGGATTTATGACAATGGTTATGGATTCCTTTTTCAGATCATCTGGACAAACATAGTAACATTATTGACACACTGCGTTCTATGCGGAAATTTGTCTGATTGAAAACCAGGCTTCCCGCATACGAACAATGCGCCCCCTTTCGAATTCAGTTAAATGGTTGTAATTGTTCTGTAAACGGTGACTAAGCATAATGACTTAGTGACTTAATAACAACTGAGTACTCTAGTCGGCCTGTATACAGGACACTATCGCTTGCGGCATCACATGCACCGTATTGGGATCGGTCAGGAGACCGAGTGCCGGCTGTGTATGGAGAATGACGAAACAGCAGAGCACGTGCTGTGTTCCTGTCCGGCAGCGGATAGGACTAGACACCTGCTCTTTGGCAAGGTAAAGCTTGCTCCAGAGGATCTGGATCAACTTTCGCCCGCAAAGGTTATCGACCTCTGTAGGAGGCTGGATTTGTTGGGCGAAATATAGACATTAGGCGTGAGCCACAATAGACCTTATGGTCGCGGTGGAGGGACCGATATGGACCACTCACAATCTAACCTAACCTAACCTAACCCTAGTGACTTAATGAATTGAGCACCAATCGCTACGAAATTTTGCATTAAACTGATGGAACGCAAACCTAAAGACAATTTCTTTGATGAAACAAAATTTTAAAAGTTTACACTTGTCACTTGTACACATTTTTTGTCCATATTGTTATAATTTCTAATCAGAGACAAAGCAGAGTGGTATAGAAAATTTCATCGAAATTGGTCGACTCTTACTGGGTGTTCTTATTTTTGTCAGTACATTTTCGTACCAAGCAGCTCCTGCTGCTCTGTATATCATTACTTTTAGACTGTCCTGTACAGTATGTACTAAATTAGGAATTATTCATTTTTGGAAACGCAATGCCTTGCGGTGAGGCCCGAACCCTGAATTATCTGCGCGTTGAGTCAACACTCAATTTGCTGCAACATTGAGGCTGCCTCATTTTAAATAATTACCACTAACTAATATTTAAAACAAATTTGAAAAATATGTTATTTGTTATTTGTTATTTTACGTCGGTCTATTTCCGAAACTATAGCCAAACACCGACGTCAGGCAGCAGTTTCACCTTACTATCCTGGAAATTCCTACGCTCCTGCGCCTTTTTGGAAGAAGGGTAGGGATATTTAATGAGCTTAACGTCGCAAGGTAAACGGAACCGACGGCAGTACGCCCATCATTCAGAAAGGCGGAACGTGTAGCCATTTAACTTGCTCAAACACAATGCCAGAACCTCGGTTGATGTTAATTTTACAGTATCTAATGAAAAAGTGAAAGTGTCACCTACTGGGAATCAAACCCAATACCCTTGAGTTTAGAGGCAGAGTTCTTACCAGTAAACCATCGAGGCCCCATCTTATTTTTTGAAATAGCTACACAGCGCTTGTCGAACCCAGCTTCTTGTTTCTTATTACTTCTGTTGTCGTTATTTGCTTTGGTAAGGTAACGGTTTATTGATGATAAAAATAGTTACTGTGCTATTTTACTTACATATCTGCTATAGGAAGGTGGCCGTAATGTTTCTTCTGTTTCCTGCTGGTACTTGCGTTGTAGATCTATTTTCTAAAGGCGATATAACACTTACCTGAAACAAAACAAAATATTGTATTATTTATACATTTATAAACGTATTTTGATTGTTGACAAAAGATGTTAATTGTTAGTTATTGTAAGGAAGATACATTTTTAAATATACATGCTATTCCGCGGAAAACGATAAGTTTAAGTTTTCAAATCGGAGGATGCGACGTTTTCTGAAAACACGTTTATCAGCTCACTCTGTCCGGGATAAATCTTGCAATCAGAATCTCGACTAGTTTTAATTAATCTAGAGCTTTGAAATTTGGCAGCCTTGTATAAGTTCGTTGACAAGGCAATACAGTCTATTTCATATTATCCTAAATCAAATATGGCAGACGCCCAAGATGGCGGATTGCCTCTTTCTTCACAACTTCCTTGACATGGGTATCAACTGCAAGGGTTTGATAAGCACACTTTGAGAACCCAAATCACCAGAACTCATTTTAAGATACCTGCCGATCGTTCCACTAACCAAGTTAGCATCATCAGAGACAAGTAAAATACGATTAAGCATGTCATGGCATAATATAATATGGCAAACGCCCAAACATGGCGGTTACACTTTTCTTCACAACCTCCTTGAGATGGGTATCAAATGAAAGGGTTTGACAAGTAAAAAACGATAAAACATGTGGTGTCATTCTAAACCTAATATGGAAAACGCCCAAAGATGGCGGATTGGTTTTTTCTTGACAACCCCCTTGACATGGGTATGAAATGAAAGGGTTTGACCAGTAACACACGATAAAACATGTAATGTTGTTCTAAACCCAATATGGCAGACGCCCCAAGATGGCGGATTACCTTTCTCTTGAAAATCCTCTTAATATAGGTATCCAATGAAAGGATTTGGCAAGTAAAATACGATAAAACCTGTAATGTCATTCTAAACCCAATATGGCAAAAGCTCCAAAATAGGGGATTACTTTAGTTTTAACAACCCCCTTAATATAGGTAAAAATAAAAGGGTTTGACCAGCAGAATACAATAAAACATGTAATGTCATTAGAAGCCCAATATTTCAGACTACCCAAGATGGCGATTTACCTTTTACTTCACCTTGATATAGGTATCAAAAGAAAAGGTAGTAGAAGTAGAATTCGATTAGAAATATAAAATCCTTTGAAGAAATAATTCGCATGAGAAATCACAGAGCTCTTTCATTATAATTTTTATGCATACAATATATATTAATTTTTTTGAGCTGAACTCATAAATAGCAGATATAATTATAATAACGCTTGAATTTGCAAGTGGCTTGTAAAAGTTCGCTAGCCAGGAGAATCGGAGCAGTTCTTCTGTAATAATCTTAGGTTTTCTTTAGGAAAATGTTTATATTTCAGGAAATAACAAAGGTATGGCAACCAAATTTGGTACGCTGGTTTATATTTTAAAAGTATATACGTATAAGATTTAGACCTCTTAAGTTAAAGAAAAAAAAAAGGTATAAGCCTTTCAACAACAAAAAGAATTGGGTGTCACTGTTGATCAGAAAAACGCACTTGACCAAACTATTTTGTGTGGATAACAAAATCTATTGTATATGGTAGACAAAGATTAAATGTTTTTGGCGCAAGCGGGTCAAGATTTATTAAAAAAATTATTATAAGTTTTATAGTTTCTCTTTTAAAACGCCAAAGTTGTGATTTGAAACGTCAAAATCGGCAAGTTTTAGGCAAAGAACCTGAAACGAATACGGGTTATGTAGAGAAAAAGTGGCAAGAAGTGTGTTTTGTAAAGCCCTAAGTTTCAGCTTTAGGGGTCGTTATCCTTCATCTTCCTAAACTATTTGCAGAAAATGTATTTTAAATAGACCCTTTCTCTGATGCGTTTGAAGCAATCCCAGTTATATGTTCAGTTGCACAGAGTTTGATTAAACATTTAACGGGCGGTTAGTTAATTAAGACTTTAGACGCTACATCACAGGCTACGATTCATTTTTGCCATGACAACCAAATGTTTTGAAGCTGTGACTGGTTTCCTTAATTAACTAACCGGCCGCTAAATATGTAATCGATCTTTGTAAAACTGGGCAAAAAAGTTTCTAACTTAATAGTCTATAATAATTGAGGAGACGCGACTTTTGAATTTTGAAAAGATGTCTTCAAGTGGGCGCGAACCAGGCTAGATCAGGTCAGGTCAGATCAGGTCATATCTGGGGCCAGTTTCAGTTTCAATCTGTTTACATAATATATAGCACTGGTGATTTCTAGGATACAGTTCAATAAGTGTTATTATGCAAGATACAAGTAAAAAATTATATACTATAATTGTCGAATGTCTTGGGCTGCATTTGATAAAATTTATTTTACAAACACAGATGGCTCATAAGCTGTTTGTGATAAATGTTTCCATTTTAGTGAATTTTCGTAGAAAAAATTCACTAATGGGGAGATCCCGGCTTTTGAATTTTGAAAACATTTTTGCAAATGAGCGCGAACTAAGACCCCTAGAACCCTTATCCTGGGTCAGTTTCAATTTTTATATGTTATATATATATATATATATATATATATATATATATATATATATATATATATATATATATATATATATATATATATATATGTATCACACCGATAATTCAAAAAAAATAAGCCGATTTTGATAAAATTTGGCATGTGCCTTCCTTTTGTCAATGGCTTGGATAAGTTCGTTAGTTAAAAATTATATCTTCGGAATTAACAAAGTAAGGGCATTCAAATTAGTACACGGGCTTATATCATTATAGGTAAGCTACCCACCAAAATTTAGCTCTGTAGATTAAATGACAAAAAAGTTACAGGAATTTAAAGAAAAATAAATTTGGGTTTTCCTCAAAACGTCAAAGTCGCTATTTAAAACGTCAAAATTGGTAATATTTAAGCAATGAACCTGAAACTAATATGAGCTATGGCTAGAAAATGTCTCAAGAAGAATGTTTTACAAAGCCTGAACTCTTAGATTCAATCGTCATTGTCCTTCATTTTACTAAAATTTTCCCAGAAAATTCATTTCAAATAAACCCTTTCTGTGATGCCCTGGCAGTAGTGTTGGCTATAGAGTTTATCGTTTAATGTTATCATTTTTGTCCAATTTTCCTAAAAAATCATTAAAGCTCAATATATTCGTTATTATGCAAGTTACGAAAAAAAATTGTATACATTAATTATAGGGTGTCTTGAGCTACATTTAAAAAAATATTTCTACAATTACAGGCTGGCCCATAAGTCGTTGGTGATTTAAAATATTTTTTTATATAATCGATAATGCAAAAATGCAATAACATAGGGCATGTTATTGCATTTTTGCATTTTTTCATTTTCCATCGAAATATAATCCATCTTTGTAAGAAAAGAAATTCGGAACGCAGCAAGTGCATTGTGGTAGCGAATTTTCATTAAATGCTTCAAATTTGAATAGCTGAATTTGCTATTAACCTATAAGGTTGACCAGGACACCAGTTTTTTCGGGAACAATTTAAGTTTTCTTTGAGAAAATTTTGTACATTTTCAAACAATAAAGTTCTTTTGATGAAACATGGCACATTGTTTTTACTATATAGGTTATACTGGTAACTAAATTTGATGCCTGCTTTCTTAAAAAAAACACCTATTTGCTATTTAAACACATTTTTATGAAAATTCACTGCCATAACGCACTTCCTGCGTCCAGAGGTTTTTTGAATAGAACACCCAAATTTTGCATTTTCCATTAAACTATAATTTATGATTGTGAAAAACGTTCATGTCGTTCATCATTTTTGAGTTATTGCAATTGTTTTGCAACTTTTCCCGTTTCTGGCACATACCAAAAAAATATTGTGGTATGGCGTTTTTACCAGTAGATAGCTGAATCCCATGAAAATACTGCATTCAGGGAGGTTTTCGTTTTACTATTGGTTCCGTGCAAATTATTTTTTGTAAGATTTTTGGAAAATGTTAGTAACTAATAATAAATGTCTAATAGTTATTGTATAAAAATGTTTTCGAATTTTGTAAAAAATACAATTTTTGGGTATCATTACTTAAGCCAATTTTTGTTAAAAAAATGGCGAGTTTTTATTATATATATTATAAACATTTACAAAAAAATATAGAGATTAGAATAATATTTCTTTTTTTTTTGTTGCAGTAAATGGTAACATAACTTCGTTTGTAGTATTTGTCAAAGTGATATATTAATCGCTTAAAGTTTGGCAGTAAAAAGTGGCTGAGCGTCTGTTTTGTCCTTTTAGTTAGAAACAGTCACAATTTGGAAGCTTTGTATCGTGTGTCTGTGAATATTGCTCGTTACACACGCAATTCACCCCACGGTTTACCCAGACTATATAAAAAAACACACAAACTCATATGAGGAAGGGTTGTAATTATCTACACGGCATATCACGTGCATCGTCTGGTTTTAAAAATTCTCCACTCGACCATGAAGCTTCAGTCATGTGTATGGATTTGTGACTAATACTTCCTATCCTATTCGCATAATCGCCTTGTGACAATACAAGGCATTATAATATACAAACTATGACAAATTTTGTTAGACTAGACATTTAGGTGTTTAATAAAAGGGATTTCCGTTATTCGTTGATTGCTTCGGCATAATACTAGTCAGTCAAAATACAAATATCACGATGAAAAGGGAATTAACGTCATTTATTTCAGTGTTTCACTTTTATTAAAGACGATGATTTGTTTGCGTATGTAATTATAATTATATAAGATGATTGCGTCAATAACAGAAAATTCATTTAAAAAATATTTTATAGAAGATAAACTCAGGCGATATCGGCTCGCTCGGTAAAAGCAAAGAATTAAAGAAAACCTCGAAAGAACTTACACAAGAAATATTTTATCTAAACACCGTTTTAAACGCAAAAGAAAGAGGGAAGAATGGTTTCCTTAATGGGGTAGTACTGAATTGAATTAATGTCGTAGAAGCTTGTCGCTCGTGAGAAGTTCCTACAGGTATTAGCTTTGTTTGACATAGGTTGTCGGTACAGCTCGTTACCTATAGCAAACAACTTCAAAGTAAATGATATTTGGATTCGCACAAAACAACCAGCGCCCACTCGTTTCTTATTTCTATTTTATTTAATATTCAGTAAGGCAAACTTCAGATTAATCATATATAAGTACAGTTTGTGCAGTCAGGCATTATCAAATATTGACGAATATTTATGGAGTTTAAATCACTACTCAAAGGTGAATTTTCCGGACAAACTAAAAACGTGATGGCTAATCAATCACTTCCCCAGTGTGAGATAGATTCAGTCGATGCTAAAAAGCCGTGTTATCACAGCCACCACAAATGAAACCAACGCAACGGTGACAACGGCAAGAGGTTGTCCTCAAAGAGGAGTGCTATCACCTCTGTTGTGGTCGCTCGTTGTTAATAAATTTATGACTACATTGAGCGGGACAGGATTTATAGTCCAAGAATACGCAGATTATATTGTCATATCAGTAAAGGGTAAGCACGGTGCTGTAATATCCAGCCTATTGAAAACAGTCGTAAATATAGTAAGGAACTGGTGTGGGACAGGAGGACTTAATGTCAATCCTCATAAGGCAGTTCTTGTTCCATTAGCGAACAGAAGCAAACTACATTTAAAAGCTACCACTCTGAATGGAAAACAGATACAATTTTCCAATGAAGTTAAATACTTAGGGATCTTCTTAGACCAAAAACTGAACTGGAACATACACTTGGAAAAACTCTTTCGGGGACACAATGGCATCCTGGACATACCGTAGATTCGTCTGATAGACATTGGGGCTGAATCCCAGCATGGTATACTGGATATACCAAACTGTGGTCAAAACCATGATCACATACGCATCTATAGTATAGTGGCCAAAAACGGAACAATAATCAGCACAAAAATTACAAAGACCGATCTATCTTGTAATAACGGGAGCTATCGCATCATGCCCTACAGCTGCAATAGAGGCAATACTGAATCTTGTTCCACAGCACCTATTCGTGAAGAGGGAATAAGCACTAAGTGTCTCAAGACTATTCCAATAGGACAAATTGAAACCAGGAGACTTGGTTGGCCACCTGAAAATCCTGGAAATTATTCCACTGGAGAGACTAGCCAAACCAAACTGGACTTCGTCATTCCATTCGACGTCACTGTCAAGCAATGGACAGATATAGTGCAAGGCTGCCATACAACTGATCTGCATGGTACACAGACGGGTCTAAATAAATAGAGGTAGCGGGACTGGCAATAAGAGGACCTAACTTTAGGCTCCCCGAGTCCCTAGGAAAAACTTTCAGTATCTTTCAAGCAGAAATACTAGCTATACATCTCTGTGTACAAAAGTATATACAAAGAATATTCAGAAACAAAGAGACCTACATCCTCTCAGATAATCGGGCAGTACTAGACTCTGATATCTTTCAAAACCGAGTCCAAACTGACCTGGGACTGCAAAAAATCATTGAAGCAACTGGCTACAAACAACAAAGTAACTATGATGTGGGTACCAGGGCGTCAAGGCATTGAAGAAAATGAGGAAACAGAAAAACTTGCAGCATTGGCAGCAAAAAACACCATTCTATGGTCCGGGAGCCTATTGCGGACTAACAAAAAGCGACGTAAGAAATGAACTCGATACTTGGGAAAGGAACCAAATGCTGCCAGATTAGAGGAAAACGCCAGGCTTAAGGCAGGCAAAACGGTTCATCGTTATATCAACAGAGAAATCTGAATTGTTTCTTGAATTAAACTGAAACCACTTGATAATAATCACAGGACCTTTCACAGTGTTAAACCTCGACTTTTTAAAGTCAGCATCCGACTCCTTGTTAGAGATTTTTAAGAGGAATAATTACTACCTGACAGAAAAAGGATTTAACTACTAAGAAGATATTTCTCCACAATATAATTTCGAATGCAGCAAAGATTTCTGATTTTTTTATGCTGAACATCAAACAACGGTCCAATTGTTGAAGGTTTAAAATAACACGCTATTTTGAACAAAGGAAATATGTGGCCTGTACAAAAATTTTCCGAAATTATACTTTAAATATTTCCGAGAAAACTGGTTTCTTAGCTGACGAACCTTAGGTTAATAGCAAACTGAGTTATTGAATTTTGAAGCATGTAATGAAAATTCGCTACCAAAACGCACTTACTGCGTCTCATTTTTTTATAAACATGGATCATATTTCGATTAAGAATGCAAAAATGCATTAAGGAATGTTCAAAAAAATATTGTAGGTACCACCAACGACTTATGGGCCAGCCTGTGATTGTCAAAACAATTTTATAAGATGCAGCACCCTGTAATTAACGTATATAATTTTTTCTCGTATCTTGCATAATAACAATTATATTGAGCTTTACCGTAAAAATAAGTCACCCTGTATATATGTGAACAAACAAAAACTAAAACTAAACCTGAATATGGATTCTAAGGGGCCTAGTTTGCACTCATTTGAAGAAATCTTTACAAAATTCAGAAGTCGCGGATTACTCATTAACGAATTTTTTGTACAAAAAATAGCGTTAAAATTATAGACCGTTAAACCATAAACTTAACTGAAACTAGTGCCAATGCATCATAGAAAGGGTCTATTTGAAAGAAATTTTCTGGAAACATTTTAGTAAAATGAAGGGCAATGATGGTTGAAGTTGAAACTTAAGGGTTTGCAGAACACTCTTCTTGCGACATTTTCTTTGCATAATCCGTAATTGTTTCAGGTTCTTTGCCTAAATTTTGATACATGGTTCACCTTTTATAATTCAAACACGCGTACCAAATTTTCTTCCCCTTACTTTGTTATTTCCGTTGATATAATTTTTTCCCGAAAGAAGACACAAAATTTTCCGGGAAAACCAGGGCCAATTTTCCTAGCTGAACTTATGAAAGCTACTTACAAAAGGAAGGTACTCAGAAAATTTGATCCAATTATTTTTTGAATTCGGTGAGATACACACGATATCATCTGACAATGGAGATAAGATTCACATTCGTCGAAAAACCAAGATACCTGAGAAACTGTAATGGTATAAGAACCCTTGGAGTAAGTGAACCATATTTTTCCCATATAATTTAAGAACGTTGTCAATTACCGGGTGTTCCATAAGACAAAAACATAACTCTGAGGTGTCACACTTTATTGGATCACCTGTATATTTGAAAATAATTTTAGGTTGTAGTCCTTTCCATCCTACACAATCTCCGTTTGAAGTAAGTTGGAAATAACGAAAAATATAGACTTGCGAGCCCGTGGCGTATGCGGTGGGGCGCCCTGTATGTATATATATATATATATATATATATATATATATATATATATATATATATATATATATATATATATATATATATATATATATATATATATATATATATAACCTATAAAAATTGCAACTGACCGTGGATATGGTTTCTAGGGGGCCTAGTTCGCGCTCATCTGATTTTTTTTTCAAAACTCAAAGGTCGGAATCCCTCCTTAGTGATTTTTTTAAAGACAATTCATTAAAACAAACACTTGTGAATCCACAGGAAAAGTCTACGACTGTATTCAATATGGTGGAACGGTTTCACTAAGTTAGGGCAAGAACAAACGACCAGATATGCTATTCAAATTGAATTAGGCCTTAAAGTTTTCATCTCATCTTTATTAAATTATTTTTTATACAAAAACTCGCTAAATAATTCATTTAAGTAACAACAATCTGATCAGATAACGGCAAAATGAAATGAAAGACTAAACAACTAATAAAAAGTGAAGTTACTAACTAGGATTGGAACTCGTCTTTTTATAGGACTCGATTATCTGATGCAGACCACTTAGCCCACTCGACCACCGTCGACATGACAGATTTATGTACTAGCAGGTATGTATGTTAGTATGTTAATTTTCCAACGTCTTTATTATTTATACCAAATAATTTTTATTTACAATGAATTTTTTGGTCATATTTTAACAAAATGAAGGAAAATAACGACATAGGTACAGATATAGGAGCTTATTACTCATTTCGTGTCGTATTTTTCACTCACGAGAGTACGCCTACCATAATTATCAACTTTGACGTTTCACCTTTTTTTATAACTTTTTTCTTTCAACTAGGAGATCTGAATTTCGGTACATAGGATACTCTTTATGACAAAAATCAGTGCACGAAGTTTTATTGTCCTTTTTTTGTTATTTCCGTAGATATAAATTTTTCACGAAAGGAAACACAAAATTTTCCCGGAAAACCAGGGCCCATTTCCCTGGCTAACGAAATTGTCTAAGCCACTTACAGATGTGAGGTACGTACGTAAAATTTATCAAAATCGGCCCATTATGTCATGACTGTTTATGTTTTAAACAATTAATAAAAGTTATTGTTGTATTTTACTGCTGGCTGTAATTAGAATAAATCTCATTGTCAGTTTTCCTAAGTTCATCAGCATTAGAATTAGAAATAGTTATAAAAAATACCAAGATATCGAAATAATGCAGTTATCTATGTAATGTGTCAGAATGTTGTACTAAAGGTCGGATAAATTTGAGCTTTTGGTCAAAATCAGCGCAAAAAAGTAAGTATTTATTTCGATACAATCTACAATTTAATCAATCAATTGGACCCAGAGAGAATCAGTGAAAATGTATCTATATCTTTTTAGTGAAAACTCATAAATGATGGAGAATATTGCAATAATTTCTCTTTTTTTATATTATTGATCTATGTAAATAAATGTCAATGTCAAATAACCCCGAAGTATCAGATTTTGCTATTTTGTGTAAACTAATCTTAAGACAAAGAAATTAAGTTTTTGTAGTAGTAAGTAAATTTCACACATAAGATACTCTAACTGTTCAAATTAAATTTGTTATTGTTATTTATTAAAATCTTTTTTTATTTAACGAATGAACGAACTCCTTGCAAACTATTATTTTTACAGAAAGAATTAACATCTTTTTTAATTAAATAGTAAACCCCCTGCTATTCTTTCTACAAACAATGTAACATATTGTATGTATGTAACACCTGTATATATTTTTTGCAGGTGGTGGCATCCCTTATCTTTGTCTAAATATCGTAAAAAACTACCTTTATTGTATGTATGTATGAACTAATTTTATGGCATATATGTGCAGTAACAAATAGTTTTTCAGGTGTTGGCATCCCTTATCTTTATTATTAGATATCGTAAAATGACTATCTTTATGCTGTGTATGTATGAACTACATTTACATGTACACATTTTTTTAAATATTTCAACACACCACGAGGGCTTACAGCCTAAATACTACTGTACCGTGCGTGTCGACAAGGAGGAAAGAGGCAACTTGTTAATTCTGGACTTGAAGGATTGGAGGTTCGGAGGAGAAGAAGAAACATGTGCCGGCAAAGAATTCCACAACTTGGAAGTCCTCGGGACAAAAGAGCGGGCATAACAAGATGTTCTATGTCTGGTGGCCTGGACAGTAAAAGGGTGCATTCGCTCTGTTGCCCTGGTAGATATGTTGGGGGCAGCAGGTGGGGCAACTATGGAAGAAAGCTCCTCTGAGCAGTGCCCGTGCAGATATCTATAAGAGAGAGAGAGAGAGAGAGAGAGAGAGAGAGATCACCAACGGCACGTCGGTGGGCAAGGGATTACTGCATTTGGGTGAGGATAGGGTCACTGATGAGACGTATAACTCTCTTCTGAATGGAGTCCAGGATAGCGAGTGTAGAAGCGGCAGCGGCACCCCAGATGTGGGAGGAGTATTCGAGGTTTGTAAAGTATATAAGGTATAGAGATTAGCTGGTAAAAAGTATTTGCGAGCCTCGAAGAGGAAACCTAATTTCTTAGCAGCCGCTTCTGCAATTGATGTGACATGTTGGTGCCAATTGAGATTTCGATCCACAGAAATGCCAACAAGTGAATAGGACTCATTACTTTGAATAACTTGGTTGTTCATTGTGATGGGTGTAGGGCTGGTGTATCTCTTATGAAAAAGAAAGCAAGACTGAGATTTGGTGGGATTGAATTGTACAAGATTTCTACTTCCCCAGTCTAATATTTTTTGACATCCACGGAGAGAGAGCCCTCCATGTGTCTGCGATTCTAATATAATTGGGCTAAAGAGACAGGTTTAGAATATTGTATATTTGAGTGGAGGGTGATATCGTCCGCGTAACTGTGAGCTGGGTTGGATGTGCTAGAGAGGAGGTCATTGATGTGGAGAAGAAACAAAGTAGGGGCTAAAGCTGTACCTTGAGGAACTCTGCATTAATTGGGTACAGTTTAGAGGAATGGCCATCCACGACAACAGAAATGCTCCGGTTGTAGAGGAAATTTGCTGTTAAGGTACAGAGTTTTGGTGGTGGGCCATAGGCCGGAAGTTTATTTAGAAGCGCTACGTGCCAGACCTGGTCGAATGCTTTGGAAATGTCTAGAGCGACAATCTGGGATTGACCGTGCAGTTCCATAGACTTGTCCCAAGAATGGGTGCCAAAGTAAAGGAGGTCGGCAGTTGATCTGCGCTGACGGAATCCATACTGCCTGTCGTCGATTAGACTGTGTTTTTCAAGAAATTTTAGTAATTCGGTGTTTATATACTTTTCCATCACTTAAGAGACGATCGAAATGAGAGAAATAGGCCTGTAGTTGCTAGGAAGCGTTTTGGGTCCTTTCTTGGGGACGGGTTGTACTCGAGCAGTTTTTCGGTTACCAGGGAATATGTATCTACTGTAAGATGTCAGAAACAGACGAGTCAGGACAGGAACAAGTTCTGGTGCGCATTTTTTGAGAACAATTGCTGGGATCTCGTCAAGGCCAGAGGCTTTCCTGGTATTAAGAGACGAGAGCATATTTCGTAGCTTTTTAATTGTGAAAATAATATCCGTCATCTTATGCGCGACGCTGGGGACTATTGGTGGTTGAACATTTGGAGGTGGGTTGAAAGTAGAATTTTCGGCGAACAACAAGGCAAAAAGTTCAGCCTTGCCCAGGGCGGTAGAAACCATTTCATCCCGTGAGACAATAGGTTTTGTACGTGCTCTTGCAGAAATTATTCCCAATAGATTTAGCAAGAGTCCAGAAGGGTTTGCTGCCGTTGGAGCTTACGAAGACTTTGTTTTTGATGTGGTTATTAAACGAGTTTTTGGCTGTGAAAGAATGCGGACATAACGGTTTCTTGCGTCGTTGAATGCTTGACGGTTTTCTTGCCTGGAATTGTGTAGAAGCGTTTTGTGAGCTTTGACCTTTTCAAGTCTGGCCTTGTCACAGGATTGAGAGAACCAGGGCTTTTGAGTGGCTGAATAGGTTTTCTGTCTACGTGGAATAAATAAGTCCCTGCCAGCTTGGATAATTTCGGTGACGTTTTGTGAGATATCAGAGGGGTCAGGATGAGAGAAGCAGACAGACGCCCATGGAAATGAGGAAAAGTAATCCCACATTTAGTCCCAGTTCGCGGAGTTTTAGTGTCAAACAATACGTGGGTGTGATGACTCTGTGACCTGGGGTTGCATTGCGCAGGAAGCAGTGATCATGCCGTGGTCTGAGCGACCAAGGGGGGCAGTGACTGACATCTTATAGCATTTAGGTTTTGTAGTAAGAAGGAGATCCAAGGGATTTGACCTGTGTGTTTGGATGCGAGGAAAGTAAGTAGGTTGCTGAACCATATTGGCTAAAGAATTGCTGACTGCAAAGGCCTCCGCTGCTCTCCGTTGTGGATCCGTTTTTGAAGATCCTAGCCATTCCTTATTATGGACATTGAAGTCACCAAAAATAGTGACTTCGGAGGAAGGATATTCAGAAATCAGATCGTCGGTTTTTTCGGAAAGGTAGTCAAAGGGCTGGACAAAGTTGTTGTCAGAAGGTGACCGGTAAATGCAACAGATGAATTTAGTTGCAGCCCCGAGAGAGAAAAAGTTTTATCCATAGTATGTCTGTTCTTCCAGTTTCTAAATTGGGAAGTCTGGTGCAGGATATATTGCTACGGACGTATGCGCACACGCCTCCATGCAATCTAAAGGAAGTAAGCAGCTCATATCCCGGGAAATTAGGGTGATTAGTGACTGTTTTGGCACTGATTTGGGTTTCGGCGAGGAAGAGGAGTTGGGGCCTATTAGTCTGGAGGAAATGGTGGACGGAGTTCAGGTTAGAATTTAGGCCACATATATTCGAGAAGGATATGTTAAATCTTGATGCTAGCGCCCCCTGTACACCACTCTCCCGGAGATCGGAATGGAGGGGTATTTTACCTCCGGAATCTTTTGTACAAGGAGGAGCCATCATCATTTTTGCTTATAAAGGAAACCAACTCATACACCAGAACCGCAAACGTCCGTTGGGACTTCACCGGCCACTTCATGTATGGGGTGGTGCCTCCTCGGGCGTGAAACAATCCTTTACTATCACGTAAAGGAAAATTCCAGTACCACCTGCTTGACTCCGATTAGTCGCCTCGTACGACAGGCAGGAGTTACCATGGGCATATTCGTTTACGTAGTCCCCGGGCCCACAGGGTAATCTGGTAGGTATGTGGTCTGGAAAAATTTAACCAAATAAATAAATCCTTGTCAATATACTCCATTACATATAATTGAAAATAGCTTCCGGTGCATAAGGTCACGTCGCCTTTATGTTTTAGGCTGTGATAATGGAATATAACACTTTAGCTAGTAATAATGGCAACTCGATTCATTTATAGCAATAATTCATCAATAAAGTAGAATAACTGTGTTCCCTTATATACTTTTTAGAAACTCAAACAAACAAATTAACACTTTTACCCATATATTCAGTGTTAACAATGAAAAATAAACGAGAAATCCACTTAAATGGTGATGACCAACACAATAAAATATCTATTTATACCATAAAAGCAATGCCAGATCCAGCAACGTCTTAATTGGCTTTTATTGTTGACGCTGGATGTGCAGCCTTTGTAAGGCAATGACGTACGACGAATAGAGACATTATTTTCACAAGAGAACCTGCACTACAAGAGAATAATTCGCTAGTTTTGTATGTATTCTTCCATGCGTATAAGCTTCTATTCATCTTTCTGGCTCTACCAACGCAGGTTCAGTTGTTGCTCTTGTTAGCAAAGCTATAATTTATTGCAAGTCACTGAATAATGGTATCTGTAGTCAACTTTTGAGGGGTGCATGAGATAGTTATAAAATTGTGGCGATTTTTATTGAAGTTAGATACTTAAATTATCATCTAGTGTACCAAAAAGAATATACAGTGTGAAAAGTCCAATGGAATTAATTCAGTCTTTAAAGTATTGTGCATAGTTATTTAAAAAAAAACGAAACACGTCAATTTTAAATTGAAAAATGACATACAGAAACGTGAAAGCTTCACCCCTACATTTAACCCCATTCGAGTGACAGTTGCAACCCCCAAATTTCTAAATAGGAAATATGGTCTTGTGATACCGTATTTGAAAGATCTTTTGTTTTCTATTTAAAAAAGCTATGGTTTTTAAATTGATTGCAAAAATTAAGAGTAAAAAAAGAAAGCCATTTGATTCACGAACTTCGCTACAACACTAAAATATTGCTGCACATTGACTCAGAACCTTCACATAGTTGTGATAATTTACTCTCCCCAGAAAGACATTCTCATGAAACGAACTTGGTGCCCATGACCTGACCACAAAGAAAATATTCGTATTCCTGGATCCATATGCCCAGTTTCACAAAGCTTGATTAAATATTTAACGGCCGGTTAGTTAATCAAGGCTTAATGCAACCAATCACAGCTTCAAAATATTTAGTTGTCATGGCAAAAACCCGAAATATAGTCTGTGATTGGTCGTCTGAAGCCTTGATGAACTAATCGTCCGTTAAATATTTAACTGAGCTTTGTGAAACTGGGCAATAAACTTCTAAAACCTCATGTTACTCGAGTTTTAACGAAAAAATTTCAAGTTTCACCAAATCACCCCCCATTTATCACCTATCCCCCTAAAAACCATTCGAAGCGTTCCCTTGTCGGGTGTTAATTGGATATGAAATTTGAAGATGACATCTCAATTCGTTCGAGAGTTATTGCGCCGCCTACTAACAGACAGACGTACAGGCCGACGGACCCACCGACCGACAGAGAAAACAATTTTCGTTTCAGAATCAAGTTTTTTATATGTTTTGAGACTTTTTACACCGTTTTAGCCAAAACAAAAATTTCGAAATTTCTGCCACCCATAATCCACCCCGACACATTCAACCCTTAATTAAATTTCAGCACAGAATACCAGATATTTGATGAAATTGTAAGTTTTCTTATAAATAAGCCCTAAAACTTACTTGAGTTTTAACGAAAAAATTTTAATTTTCACCACATCATCCCTCATTCGTCCCCTACCCACCAGAGAGATTTTACCCAAAAACAATCCGAACCGTTCGTTTGCCAGGTGCTAACTGTATATCAAATTTTAAGACGATATCTCCATGCGTTCTAAAGCTATCGTGGCTACAAAAAAACAGACATACAGACGGACACACAAAAAAATTTCGTCGGAAAATCATGTTCTATATATGTTTTGACACTTTTAAGGGCGTTTAAGCGAAAAAAATTTGAAATCTGAGTGGTAGACACGAAGCAACGTGCCGCCACCTAGTTGCGGGACCACGTAGTATGTTGTCACGCCAGCTCGAAATAACACAAAGTGTTAAAAAATAGAGACTGTATACAACCAACTAACAATTTCGTAAATTGACAGTCCTGGCCCATTTCTATTCTAATCGCGTGTCATTCTTGATAATGAGAAAACAAGCTAAAAAAAATTAGTGTCGTTTTTGGACGGTATCAATTAAAAAGTAGACATGCAAAATTATCAACATTCTTCATTGCTGGAAATGTCAGTTTTATTTAAAACGCCTTAGTAACTTGTTATTGTAACCGCATAACAGTAGTTGCCAGTTGTAAACTACCATTCAGAAACATAGTTTATTTAACAGAAATGCATTAAATAACAATTTTACAGATATCGGACACAGACATAAAACACGATTGAAGTTGCTCGCCTATTTCAAGAAAATTTTTCAGATTTGCCACCTCTACCCATAAGTGACATATAGTAAAATGGTAAAGCAATTTCGCGTGCTTGAACATGTAAAGCAGATACAAAAAGACCTTCTAATGCACTGAATAATGGTACCTACTTGGATGTAACACTCGAGTTTGAGGAAAACCTACATATTTCGAGCAGCCACAACAGTGGATGTTAGCCATTCATAGATAATTGGAAGATTTGAAATATTCGGGAAACAGTGGAATTTGGGTATAGGGAATGCTAATACACGTTGAAAGGTAAACCGGATGCGAACCTAAATAGCTCATAAAATATAGGGTATTCTATTTGAAATAAGCGAGTCATTGTAATTTGATATTTACCAAATTGCACGACCAATTCTCATCACCCTGTATATTTAAAAAAAAAACTCCATCAAACGTGTCGTTTAGGTGCCAATCTGAGGGTCATCTGTACAAAAACTGAGTGTTCTCAGTTGTATTTCCACAGAGAGATAGCATTCAATGTTCACCTTGGTTTTCGCGAGAATTTTCAAAAAAATCGAAAAATGTCGAAAACGGTTGATTTTTGACATATGGTATATTGGTTATAATTTAATGTAGAATCCAAAAATATAATGAAAATCACCATGTTGTATTTAAAATAAGCAAGATGGCCACTTCCGTTAAAACTGAAAGTCTGGCATAAGGTAAAATGTTTTCACTGAACTGGAATTTGTCTCAGTTGTGTGTGTGTAAATTGTCAAATTTCAAATCGGAGTAGTTATGAAGAAACGGCTAACTAAATGTCTTGGCGCCACAGCCTGTATATATACATATACTATATAATTATACATCCTTGACTTGTAGTTTTGTATATTTAAGCCTGTGGATGTAAATTGCTAGATACTTTTAATGTTTTCCATTTTCAAAGGTATAAATACGTTATTATTTAATATAACAATCTTGTGTTTTTGCCAGTTAAATAAACATTATCATAAGTATCGCGTTTATTGTTTCGGCTCCCAACATACCAATATTATACATATTACTATACCTTTGCAAACTAAGGACGTGAACTGTTCCGTTTTCAATTATTTTACATAGGTCAAAGGTATGTATGCTGAAGATGCTGAATACTAATCATCAGCTTTCTCTAACCAGAAAATAACGGGGAGTTGTAAGATACTTCGACTGTCACTCATAAGTTGATTGATTTATCGTGGTATTATTAATGATCAAAGCCATAAACGATCGCAAGTCGAAAATAACAGGCTCATCCACAATATTTTTCTCACACACTTTAAGCTCTCAAGTGTTCCTTAATCTCAATCGATCTTGTACAATCATGACAGCCAAAATTTATATCCAGCAAAATATTAACACATTTGCTGTCGCTCATATTTATGAATGAATTCTGAATTATCTTTAACGCTGAATGTTAGGTTGAACAAAGAGTAGTTATATAGCTTTACTAACCATTTATTTTTCAAGGTAGAATCATAGATATATACCTCCACAGTAATAAATTGTCTTCGCAGCACAATTGTCTCAACAATCCTGAAAGTTCGTAAAATACTGTAGTCAGCTGTACAGGTACAGGGTGGAGTCAACGGTTGAATAAAGTGAGTGGGGGAGAAAGAGCTTGTTTTCTGTCCCCAATGTTTTGCAGGTGGATTGATCCCACCCTCGCTAACTAGTCGGTTTTGCTAATTAGCGTTGAAAGAAGAATATGTTGAAGATGTGGACTGTATTTATAACTCTAGGTGCACTGGATTCCAGAAGATTTCAATAATACACTTTTTATATTTATATATGTTGTATTGTTACTATATACACTTTGAACTTAACATTTATTTACAATTTGCGGTTTTACACTTGATTTAATGGGTTATTCAGGAGATTTCACAATCTTATTAGCTACTTGCTATTACATTTAACTGCGCGTATACTTTCTAATTTCGAAGAAAACACTGACTTTTCACTGTAATACCTACTGTACGAACGGAATTTCTGTAGGAAGATTGCTGAAGTGGCGTAATCACACTAGCGATGTTTAGGTAGAAGATCGGGATCTTAGAAGTCCCAAAAAGCGATGAATATAAGATTCGTTGTAGAACAGCACTGTAGAATTGAACTGGCTTATACACACAAGCGATGCTTAAGTGGAAGATTTGGAACTCAGGGTTCCAAGGAGCAAAGAAGGAGCGAAGATGATATCTGGCGTAGAACTGTAGCACTGAACAGGCTTAAACACGCGAGTAGTGTTTAAGTAGAAAATTAGGAACTCGGAGTCCCAAGAATTTAAGAGGAGGAGATCGAACGTAGAACTGTAGCACTGAACTGGCTTAGACATGCGAGCGGTGTTTAAGTAGAAAATTGGGAACTTGGAGTCCTAAGAATTTAAGAAAAGGAGATCGAACGTAGAACTGACTTGTACCTTGCAAAAGGCTTGCTTTTATCGACCTTTCACGTAACTTTAGGTGACGTAGTTGACATAACATAATGTCAGTATTACAGAATGGCCAACTAGGTAGAAACATTATTCTTAGTGAAGAAAATCTACTAGGTGCATCTTAATACGTCAAAGACAGCTAAAGCTATTTACAATAAAGGACTTAACGGTATATAAGTATTCTTTTTATGGCATTGTTTATGCGTAAGCCTAATGCGATACAGACGTCTAGAGTGGAAAGATTACCAGAAAATTGGAAAGGATTGTGGAATCCAGAGATATATCATTCCAGGTAGGAACTTAAAGGATATTGCAATTAAATGAAAGTAAAGAGACAGGGGCGAACCAATTATGTTTCTCTAACACTGAGTTTGTCGTTTATTTCCTAATTTTTTAATTGAATGTATATATTATGTTGTATAGTTACTAAATGCATTTTGACGTTACTTTTGACTGTACAGAGTGCGCTGAAAAAACACATTATATTTTTTCTGCAACACCTCTGTATTATTCGACTTTTGAATTCAAACTCTATATCTAAAGCTAGATATATTCTCGCCACAATTAGAGCCGTAGACCGGTTTCGCTCTAATTAGAGTCTTCAATACGGCATACTAATTGTAACGAAAATACACCTATAAAGTAATACGGCTATGGTAGCCAGCCTTCCAACACTAAGTGAGTGGTAAGACACGAAGCAACGTGCCGCCACCTAGTTGCGGAACCAAGTAGTATGTTGTCACGCCAACTCCAAATAACACAAAGTGTTAAAAAATAGAGACTGCATACAACCAACTAAGAATTTAGTAAATTGTCAGCCCTGGCCCATTTCTACCCTAATATAGGGACAAAGTATGTAAGGCTAGATGTATTCTCGCCACAATTAGAACCGTAGACCGGTTTCTCTCTAATTCAGTACGGCATATTATTGTAGCGAAAATACACATATAAAGTAATACGGCTAAAAAATAGATACTGTATACAACCAACTATTGTCCGCCCTGGCCCATTTAGGCTGACAATTTACTAAATTGTTAGTTGGTTGTATACAGTCTCTATTTTTTAACACTTTGTGTTATTTGGAACTGACGTGACAACATACTACTTGGTTTTGCAACTAGGTGGCGGCACGTTGCTTTATGTCTTACCACTCGCTTAGCCTAAGAGCTTCTTATCATAGGTCTGAGGGGTGTTAGCGAGACCGGTCGTTAGAAGTTTATAGAGTTCTGGCCAAAATAAAAATTTTAAAGTTTAGAATTAGATATAATTGACAACGTCCTCTTTAACTGAGCTACTTTCAGATTTATAGCACTTCCGGTTATATCGGAAGTCGCCAACAACTTTGTTATTTTGAATAGAGCATCTGTTTATATTTTTTTAATGTTTAAATGGGAATCATAATTTTGAATCTTTTTTATTCAGACTTTACCATGTCCATCTATCACGATTTTTTAGAAAAAAGTCTTTTCTGAAATTCTAATCGCTCGGTGACGTTTACAAAATGGACTCTAACTTCTATTTGGAATTAGAAAGAAAGTTAAAATCCATTTAAGATTGTAGTTTAAAAAATCCCTTAGCACAGGTATTATTTAAAATAAAAGTTTTTGCCTGAGAATAAATCCTAAATTTATAATTTTCAGGAAGAGTTAGAAATATAAATAAAATGAAACGGAATAAACTATTTTTCGTTACATAATCGAACTGGCGATAACAATTGCTACAAAATAATGTAACATGCTCCCATAGCTAAATCAAATCGTTTTAGAGTTACATATTTCCAAAAAAAAAAACAGATAATTTTAATTCTCTACCCCTTAGGTCGAGAATGCTAGTAATGATCCCAAATATTTTTGAAAGAATCAGCTGTTTGGAACTTTTTTTTTGTATTTCATAGTGCACGCATTTAGCCAAAAGGAGTTAAAATGAATAGCAACAACGAAAATGGTGATTATACAAATGAAAAATTCATTTATTTTATATACATAGAAAGTGTGATAAAGGTCTTAGTAGAGCTTGTAGAATATTAAATAACAAGTATCCACTTCACCTTAAATGACAAAACAAAATGTAAGAAGGACTAGACGCAGCAAGTGCGTTATGGTAGTGAATTGTCATAAAATGTTTTTAACAGCAAATATATCTTGTTTTAAACAAAGCAGGCATCAAGTTTGGTCACCAGTATAACCTATATAGTAGTAACAATGTACCATATTTCATCAAAATAACTTTATTGTTGGAAAATGTACCAAAGTTATCCGAAAATAAACTTAAAATGTTCCCGAAAAAATGGTTTCCTGGCCAACAAACCTTAGGTTAATAGCAAATTTTCAGAGATACAAAAATTTTCCGAAAGAAAACCTAAAATTTTCGCGGAAAAAGTAGTGTCATTTTCCTGGCTAACTAACGTATGTAAGCCGCTTACAGAAGGAAGGTATGTACCAAATAGGATCAAAATCTGCCCACTATTCTTTGAATTATTAGAACGATATATATATATATATATATATATATATATATATATATATATATATATATATATATATATATATATAAACACAGATCTCCTCATTACAGAATTTTTCGTTTAACGACAAACTCGCTAATAAAACAGTACATTACAGTCCAATTTTATTAGCTTTACACAAAAGCGTTAATCCATTCATGATAACAACTAATTAAATTCTTGAATTATGTTATACAGTTGGTTGATTCACACGAACGTACATAAAAATCGATTGACCCCATTTAACATGGAGTTCTGGTCGATGGTTTACATTTCAGCTATTTATAAAATCACAAAAGTAAATTATTATATAATTAAAAGGCAGCCGATTACTGGAAATATAGGTCATAATCCCAGTGTTTAACAATGTCCTTCTTTTCTAGTAATAATTTTTCAGTGTTGTAATTTATGATTTTATGTTTTCTCCTGGTAATTATAGTAGTTTCCCACCAACTGCCTAGCTTTGATCTGATCTTTCTTTTTTTACGCAATTTACGAAATTTTCACTATTTATTTGGATCCATATCTACTGTGTTTTCCTGTCTCTTTAGCCCAATTAGATGAGGATCGCAGACTCATGGAGGGTTCTGTCTCCGTGAATCTCCAAAAAATATTAGACTGGAGAGGTAGAAATCTTGTACAATTCAACCCCACCAAATCTCAGTCATGCTTTCTTTCTCATAAGAGATACACCAGCCCTAGACCCATCACAATGAACAATCAAGTTATTCAAAGTAATGAGTCCTTTTCACTTGTTGGCATTTCTGTGGATCGCAATCTCAATTGGCACCAACATGTCACATCAATTGCAGAAGCGGCTGCTAAGAAATTAGGTTTCCTCTTCCGGGCTCGCAAATACTTTTCACCAGCTAATCTTCATACCTTATATACTTCACAAATAAGGCCAAACATCGACTACTGCTCCCACATCTGGGGTACCGCTGCCGCTTCTACACTCGCTATTCTGGACTCCATTCAGAATATAGTTATACGTCTCACCGGTGACCCTACCCTCGCCCGAAAGCAGCCATCCCTTGCCCACCGACGTGCCGTTGGTGACCTATCTCTCTTTTATAGATATCTGCACGAGCACTGCTCGGAGAAGATTTCTTCCATAGTTCCTCCACCTGCTGCCCTTAACAGATCTACCAGGGGAACAGAGCGAATGCACCCTTTTACTGTCTCGGTCACGAAACATAGAACATCTTGTTATGCCCGCTCTGTTGTCCCGAGGACTTCCAAGTTGTGGAATTCCTTGCCAGCACATGTTTTTCCTTCTCCTCCGAACCTTCAAACCTTCAAGTCCAAAATTAACAAGTTGCCTCTTTCCTCCTTGTCTACACCCACAGTAAGATAGTATTTAGGCTGTAAGCCCTCGTGGTGTGTTGTTGAAATATACAGTATAACAACCGTTAAACTGCTGTTTTTGGCAGCCCCACTTCTCACCTTCCTGTAAAATGTTGTAGAATGTCTGTAAACTTTTGTGTTTTTGGTCAAGTGACTAGTTTTTATTGACGTATGACATTATTATTGGATCACACACATTACACATTCTACGACTCTACTCGCATGCTGTTGTGATGGAACAACGATCCTGTATGAATTAGTGAGACGATGGAGTTAAAAATACTTTATCGTGAATCTGAAAGGTTATATTACTTTATAGTAGCTACACATAGTAACAGTCACTTCTCCAGGTAGCGAAAACGTTACTGCTGCCAAAATATATCACGAACATGGTCCACAACTATTTGGTGCAATATGAAGAGGCGGGCAACGTCGCGGCAACCTTTAATGCTACATCAAAATGGCTGCAACTTTGACTTAGCATTTCAGCAACGTAAGTTAGTTTCGGCTCCTGTCATTTGCTATCTTCAAAATTCCCGGTGCTTTTGAGTAACGAAGAGGTTCCTAACACCTTGAAAGCAGCTAAAAGTTGCGTAACTCTAAAGTACCTAGTTGTAAGTGGTGAAAATTACGTAGTTGTCACTGTTAATGTGTAATATAAAGTAATGTTGACCACCGGGTCGTAAAATTACTGGCGATTACATAATAACTACTTTCTTCAAGTTCCGATCTTAGTTGCCCCCACTTTAGTGCTAATTGGGTTTAGGATTGCGTTACTAACTTTTTGCTAAATGCTTAAGTCTTAAAGGAGATTATGTTGAGTAAATCAAATTTCGTTATAAAAAAACATTGCGTTTTCTATTGTAGACTAAGTACTTTTCAGTATATACTCGTATTATCTTTCATAACGATTCAACATTAGATTGATTTGTATCAGCAAAGCACACCATGAAATATCTAGATATCTCAGTAGAAGTAAGCGAAACAAAATGATAAAAGAAGTGTCAACAGTTTTCTAAGTAAACGATTTTCCCAAGTAAATATTATTAAAAACAAGCAAACTTAAGGTTATCTTTGTAAATATACCTACCTTATTTATTATCTCTGCTGTAAATTGTATTTTACACTCATCCTAAGAGTAGAAAAATTGGTATTGACAATCGAATTGAGATAAAATCTTTACGTTTTATACCCAAGAGATCATTTTTAGATTGTTTGCAAACAAATAGCCAGATGGTCCCAGTGGCGCCTGTTGTCATCATTGCCAGTTCCCGAACTGTGTCAATCTGAGCCAGCGCTGGGAATATTACAACAAAGATTGCATGTACTACACGAAATATAATGCTTGTAAAACTAAAATATGCAAAAAATCGGATCTTTTACATATCGAGTAGCCTACAAAAACCAAGTGAAGATTGGCACCTGTGATGAGCACTGATGAGTACACTTTTCGAGAACCCTGTTCACAACAACACAATTTTAAAGACCAGACAATCGTTTCACCAACAAAGTTAGCGTCATCAGTGGATGAAATACTAGAGGAAACCCAACAAAAACCGAAGTGTTGTTGTTTTGGAGCATCTAGTTAACGAGAACATACTTTTAAAGACCTGGCCATCGGTTCATTAACAAGGTTAACGTCATCTGAAAATGAAATAAAAATATATACCCAAAAGAAACCAAACTGATGTTGTGGTGGGCGGAGCTTTTCAAGTACCGCGTTCTTCCGCCAGGAGTATATACAGCTATCATTTCCGAGTTGGCAAGCTAAGCGTCATCGCTAAAGAAGGATCAGTTCGGCTAGTGTGAACTTTTTAGTAAGAGTTATTTTGTGAGCTCATCGTTTTTGCAATGGCTGATTTTGGTGAACAGCGCGAGCAGGAAAATTTGGCTTCTTGCACGAAAAAACTGGCACAAAAACTCTTGAAACGTGAAAAATGGCCTACAAGGATGATACTATTGGGAAAACTCAAATAGGTTTTTCCCATATACAAAAGAGCTGAAATGTTAATTGGAGACAAAGCTCGCTGTAGTCGTTATGCCACGTACGAACCGCTGAATTTTTTTAAATTGCGAAATCATCCTGGAGGATTGATGGCAGGAGTGACTTGGAGTTCACTTCAGTGACTTCTAACGAAAGATTAGCGGATCAAAAGTATGGCTGCCAAAGTCCCGCCTTGACTGCTAACTTCTAAACAAAAGCAAAGGTTCGTGGCAGCATGTTGTGCTTAGAAATAAGAGTTTCGAAATCATCCAAACTTTTCTTCCAAGTTCATTACCGGGTGCTATGGTTACGAGCCTGAAACGAAGGAACAATCGCTCCAGTGGAAGACTTTAGGTTTCTCCCGCCCCAAAAAAGCTCGTTATGTGAAACGTCACAAGAATGCTGATTTGTTATTTCGATGTGAAAAGAGTTGTTTTTCAGATTTTGTTCCACATTGCCTGACAGTTAACCGTACTTTCTACATGGAAGTTTTGACAATATTGCGCGACAGTTCCGGTACGAAGGCGCCCCTGATCATACAGCCCTGTCTGTGTGCTAATTTTTGACCGAAAATGGCATGACCCCTGTGCCCCATCCCTCTTATTCACCCGACCTTGTCCCCTGCGACTTTTCTATTTCCCCGAATGAAAAGAGTCATGAAGACAAAGAGTTTTTCTGAAGTTGCTGAGGTAAAGACAAAACGATGGCGGCGCTGTCGCGCATCACACAAGACGAATTTTTAAAATGGTTAGAACAATGGAATTAAAAATTATACAAGTGTACTTGTGCCATCAGAGAGTACTTTTTAAAATGTAATAAACAAATAAAAAATAATAATTTCATTTTCTTTTGAGTACCCCCTCGTATTCTCATTATTTTATTCTCTGCTGACGCTAACCTTGCTAGTAAAGCGATAGTTACGTCTTTAAAAATGTGTTGTGGTGAATTGGGTTCTCCAAAAAGTGTACTTATGAGAAAATGGATTAAAAACTCTGTTTCGCAATTTATAATTTTTTAAATTAAATAGTTCATGAAAAGCAAGGCCTATGTCTCTAATACATCATGAGCATGGTTGTTGTGCCACAAGATTGGTGCGTACTTCCGTCCGATGTCCGCAGGAAGGACATTCCAACGCATGGATGCTCTAGAAAAGAACGTGGATTCGGCAGGTAGGTGATTTGACTCTAACGTCCTGTGCTTTAACAAAAGTTGTAAAATAGTGGAGATATTATTTAAAAATGTGTTTTTAAAGATTTTATTTGCCCGACCTTTTCTGTTTTTTTAACTTAGTCAGAAATATAAGTTCCGCAGATGCATCATGCATCGGTTTTGCTTCCTAGAGGCGCATCGCAGGCCATACGGTAGTGGCCTGTCGGACACTCTCCGCAGCACATATACTGGCCGTTCAGGAATAACTTAAGCGTTTGTGTGGCGCCATCGGTGGCGTAGCCTGTCGTACATCTCACTATGGTATACGACGCTGGCTACCTTTAGCCGAACTTGCTGTAGGGTGTATTCTGGCTGTAATTTGGTATAGCGCACTGACGAGCTCTAATGAGAGCGAAACCGGTATGCATTTCCAATTATGGTCGGAATGCACCTGGCCTTATATAGATACATGGTCTCTAATTAGGGAAGAAAGTACCAGGGCTAACGATTTTTTAAATCGTTTGTTAGTTGTACACAGTCCACAGTCTTTATTTATATAACACGTTGTGTTTATTAGAAATGCCGTGAAACGTAATACCTGGCTACGCCACCAATAGAGACACTTGTCGGACATTTTACTGTAGTCTACGAGGCTGGCTACCTTTAGCCGAACTTGCTGTGGGTGTATTGGGCTGAAATTGGGATAGCGCACTGACGACCTCTAAGAGAGAAACCGGTATGCGTTTCCAATTATAGTCGGGATACACCTGCCCTTATATAGAGCCTATAGATATTTTATAACACTTTCCCGTATCTTGTATAATAACAGATATATTGGGCTTTACCGGAAAATTGCACCATCCTGTATATATGTAAACATCTCAAAACTGAAATTGACCCCGGGTGTTCCTAGTTCGCACTCCTTTGAAAAATACTTTAAAAATTCTAAATTCTCGGTCTTCTCAATAACGAATTTTTTCTACGAAAATTAGCGAAAAAGTATAGACTATCAAGCCAAAAAACATATAACTGAAACTACTGCCAAATCATCAGAAAATCGTCTATTTGAAATTAATTTTCTGCAAATATTTTAGTAAAATGAAGGACAATGATGGTTGAACCTGTAGCTTAAGGGTTTGTAAAATACATCTTTTATGACACTTCTTCTACATAACTTGTATTTGTTTCAGGTTCTCCGTTAATAAATTGCAAATTTTGACGTTTTAGATCGCGACTTTGACATTTTGCGAAGAAACACTATAAAATTTTCAAAGCAATTTTTCTGTTCTTTCTTGAACTTTTTGCGTCAATAAAACTTATTCTTTGTCTGTAATATACAATAGATTTTGTTATCCACACAAAATATTTTGGTTGTGTGCATTCCTCTGGTCATCAGTGGCACCCATTTTTTTAATGTCTGTGTTTTTCCTTTGAACTTAGAGATCTGAATTTTGGTATGAGTACTACGCATATCTCCCCATTAGTGAATTTTTTTAAGAAGATTCACTAATACGAAGTTATGGCTTATACAGTTAATATGTAAATAATTTGTTTTCCGTTTGAAATATGCGATACGATAGATCTAACAATATTACCGATTTATTTTTGATGTCAGGCTTTTGCTTGCGAATCATAATGAGGCTTTGGGCTATACAATATTAATTTAAAACATTTTTCATATATAGACACCTTGAAAATTCCATACTGTGTCTACGACCGCATCTTGAGTATGGTGCAGTAGCTTGGTGTCCGTGTTATGACGTTGAAGGGGATGCATTTAAGGACATTCAGCTTAGGATTCTCAAGATGCTGGCGTATATGGCTGATAATATCTATCCGGCTGTTGGAATACCGCGGAGCTGCCTGTTGTTGCGCTTTTCTTTGGAGTCGCGGCAGAGCAGACGATACTTTATTATTGTTATTTATTTAATGAATTAAATATTACAATATGCTGTACAGTAAGTTTGAAACTTGTGTTGTATTACTGCTAGAGATGTCCGGATCAGATCTGAACCCGTTCAAAGATTCGGATCTTTCAAAAGATCGGAATGAACCGACTCTTAAAATTACGAATCACGGATCCTGAATCCGAGTTTGATCTGTGCTGAGTCGTGAGTTGTATGGCAACGAACTGACCGCTACTAACTCTGGCACTCTGACGTATGTTACGCCTGATCCGACTGATACTCTGTTACGTTCTCGTTCTCGGCTCTCGGAACACGGCGCTGTGAGCAACGAAAGGAGAATCAAAAGATTAGGGTTGAATAAGGCGCACCTCAACAACACAATCTAAGATTCGAACCCTGAAATATTCAGCATTCAACTTAGAACTCTCAGCCTGCGTGTTGCAACTTAAGTATTTAGATTATTGAAGGTTTCATGATTTTTGTATTGGGTATATAATATTATATCGTTTGTAGAATCTATTTTTCTTGTACCTACGTATTGTGTAAATTACTTATTTATCCAGTAGTAGGTAATAATAGCAACAATAAAAATATAATTATACATTCTTTTTTTTTAAACATTTATTACATATTAACATGTAAAAATACAATTTCACTTCTCAATGGAGTTCTTTTTTCAGTTACAATTTGACCACTTTTACTAAAAATTCTTGCACATGGCACTAAAGTAGCCATAAGATATAATCTTTTTTTAACACATTCATATAATCTTGGATATATATTTCAATCCGTATAATAGGTTCTCGCTCTTGATCACCTCTTCTGTTGTGGTCGATCTTACTGAATGCAGTATGTATCAAGTCACAATTACGACAGATAGAGATTAATTGAGTACAAGAACCGGTTCAAGGATCCGGATCTTCAAAAAGATCCGCAGCCGGTGATCCGACTCTTCGAAAATATCCGAATTTCTCATATCTAATTACTGCATAATTTGGATTCCGTTTACTTCAGAATAATTTGACGTTTACATCCAAATATAACAAACTTCAAATTTTGCACACCAAATATAACTTCTCTTTTCATTATTTCATTATATCCATAAATAACGCCAACACGACACCTAGATTTATCTTCCGCAATGTTTTGTATTTGTTTACAACAAAATTTCAGTTTTTTGTAAGCTCAAATTATGTTACTTGCCGTATAATGTTGAGTCTGTTGACTACTTTGCCTAATTATTTTTATTCCATCTGTTTACAAAATACCATAAAATGTTCACATATTTACGCTTTGGCATTGTATTTAATTAATAAATAATAAATAAAAAGCGACCCTGCAACGACGTAGAAAATTATATGTGTAAGAAATTATGAATGTGTCTCTGGTTGCCAGATATGCACCTACAAACGGCTAAAGTAAGCGAAACAGAAAAAACTTTTGCAAACATATGAATGCAGCGCTAAGAATGACTGAGCCAGGTGAATAATTAATAAATAATTGTCGCGAAAGATATGATCTTTTTTAGGTGTAAGGAAAACGAAACAGATAAAGTACCGGGACCGTATGGACATTCAAGAGTTAATGAGAATAGATGCGGTTTGATTAACGTTTGTCTGGATGAAGGCCTTTTTGTGGCAAATACGTTGTTAAAACACATAAATACCAACAAGTATTACGTTGTTAAAACACAGAAATATCAAGAAGTATGCATGGCAAAGGGGCAATGAAAAACTATATACCACATGCCGCATGATTGTATGTTGGGCAGAATGTGACACTGTAAAAGTGCATGAGGTCGAACTAGCGATCAATAAACTAAAGAAAAAGCAGTGGGGGCTGATAATATTCATGTAGAAATGTTAAAGTATGAATGCCCGAATTTGACTGTGTGAGCTGCGTAACATATGCATTAAAACATAAAACTTCTGGACGCAGCAAGTGCGTTATGGTGGTGAATTTTCATAAAAATGTTTTTACTAGCAAACATGTTTTTTTTAAGAAAGCAGGCACAATTTATATAGTAGAAACAATGTGCCCTGTTTCATCAAAATAACTTTATTGTTTGAAAATGTACAAAAATTTCCGAAAGTAAACTTAAATTGTTCCCGAAAAAACTGATTTCTTGGTCAACCTTATAGGTTAATAGCAAATTGAGCTATTCAAATTTGAAGCATTTAATGAAAATTCTCTACCATAACGCACTTGCTGCGTCCAGAATTTGTTTTCTTACAAAGATATAGTATATTGTGATGGAAAATGCAAAAATGCAATAACCTAGGGCGTGTTTGATTAAAAAAAAAATTTGAATCACCAACGACTTATGGGCCATCCTGTGATTGTACAAATAATTTTTTAAGATGTAGCTCAAGACACCCTATAATTAATGTATACTTTTTTTCCGTAACTTGCATAATAACGGATATATTGAGCTTTAATGATTTTTTACGAAAATTTGACAAAAATGATATACCATTAAACGATAAACTCTATAGCCAACACCAGTGCCAAAGAATCAGAGAAAGGGTATATTTTAAATGAATTTTCTGGGAACATTTTAGCAAAATGAAGGACAATGACGATTGAAACTAAGAGTTAAGGCTTTGTAAAGCATTCTTCTTGATACGTTTTCTTTCCATAGCTCATATTAATTTCAGATTCATTGACTAAATATTACCAATTTTGACATTTTAAATCGCGACTTTGACGACCCAAATTTATTTTTCTTTAAATGCCTGTAACTTTTTTTTCCTTTAACCTACAAAGCTAAATTTTAGTAGGTGGCTTACCTATGATGATATAAACCCGCGTGCCCTTACTTTGTTAGTTTCGGAAATATAAATTTTTTTCGAATGAAAACTCAAAATTTTCCCGGAAAACCTCGTCAGATTTTCCTGACTCACGAACTTGTCCAAGCCATTTACAAAAGGAAGGTATGTGCCAAATTTTATTAAAATCGGCCCATTATTTTTTGAGTTATCGGTGTGATATTTATATATATATATATATATAGAACACATATCCGGGGTCAGTTTAAATTTTTATATGTTTATATATATATATATATATATATATATATATATATATATATATATATATATATATATATATATATAATTGAAACCGACCGAATTTTTTCTACGAAAATTCACTAAAAATAGGTCAGGTGAAAATGAACTGAAAGGACAATCATGGTGACCTTGTACAAAGGTAAAGAAAGCAAGAGTGAATGCAAAAATTATCGAGCGTTGTGGGTAATCTATTTGAGAGAGTATTGATAGGACACCAAACCTAGTGAATAATTGAAATGTTCAGTGTGGGTTCATGGTAGAAAGAGACTGTACTGACCAACTCAGTTCAGCAAATGGTTGAGAAATGCTTGAATGCTGTTGACTTGGAAGAAGCATAGGATACTGTAGACATGCAGAAGCTGTGTACTATTCTTAAAGATAGAAATGTAGATGATTGACTAATTCGAGGTACCTACTTATTTGATAAATGAAGGCAGTAGAGCATCTGTGAAAACTAATGATAGGCTCCGCGCTTATATAAGAATTGAACAAGATGTTAAACAAGAATGTGTGATGGATGTCTTCATGGTTATTTAACATATTAAGGGACAAGTGTATTAAGCAGTTCGCCTGGGGACAGAAGGTATAAAAATGAATGCTTCTAAAGTAAATGTGGGAATGTACCCTGACGGTGCAGTACTACTTATTAAATCTGAAGGAGAGATGAAGCGGCCGTTAGAGAAACTCATACCAGAAACAAACAAAATAATCTACATGAAAGTGTAGAGAGAAAAACAATTACGGTGTTTGATGATAAGAGTGGAACAGGTGATTGAGATCTGTTTATCAATGATAGTCTAGTACCCAAAGTAAAGGATTTAAGATATTTTAGAAGACGGTTTTTAAACGGCGAAAGAATAGATGGATGGTGTTAACCGACAAATAACCACTCGCGAATTTATGAATATGAGAAATCGAGGTATGAAGGTATTTTAACTGCATAAGCTATGATTTTCCTACCAGATGGTTGAAAACTGCTCAGTATACTTCGAGACAGATAATAATCATACACGCTATTTGAAATTTCTCTTTTCATTTTTGAAAATATGTTTTTATGACATTTTGCGGCGTTTGGTTTCCGCAAAGTGACATTTATTTCAATATTGTGTTATTCTGACCAGTACCAACCATCTGGTTCCCAATTACATTATATACTTAATTTGAATAGGTGATAGTAATAAAACCTACTCAGAATTCAGTGAACACTGAATAAACGTTTTTGAAAGACATTTTAAAAATAATCGAAATCAATAATTTTGCAAGAAACCACATCATTTTGAACACATTGTTTTTTGTTCAAAGGGACAATATTGTTAAATGATAAAGATCCAAGCGACAAAACTATCAGAATACTAAAATAAATGGTTTAGAACTTCTAATGTTGGCCACCAGAAGGCAGAAATTAGTTGCATCAGAAAGTTTTTAATACATGTAATAGATGGCACAATAAACTAACAGTATACGAAAAATAACCATTATTTGCCTTTTGGCGCCTAGTTCCCTGTTCTTTAATTCTATCCAGATGATAAGACACAAAGTCGTCTAAACGCAGGAAGAAAGGTGCTGGAAGCTATGACCACTGTAGCTAGGAGTAAATGTATATCTAAAGCAGAGAGGGTCGCTGTATATAACAGCGTACTGTTCTCGACTGTGCTATATAGATGTGATATTTGGGTATGTCAGGCAAAGCTTGTAAAAAAATTGAATGCTGTAAAACAAGAACGGATAAAGTTAGAAGTGAATTGGTTCTGAACGAATGTAATGTGGAAAAGTCTACTAAAAGAAAATGAGAGCAGCGTGTGTAGATGTTTTGGGGCTCGAAGGACGAATGGATAGTGGAACAATGACATCTTGAAAACCCAGGAAACCTTGATCGGATGTTGTGGGCAATATGGTTAAGAAGAAAGACCTCATAAGTTTACGTATAAGGGAATGTGTATGCCGAGATATATAAATGTGCAAGAAGTAAAAATACCATTTCAGGACAGAAGTGGATGAAAAAATTGCGTCGGGTCTGTGGTGTATCTAGTGCCCAAGGTTTATAGATTATATAGGTTGTCTGGTAACTCTCGACAATTAGAGAGTGGGGAGGGAATACGTCACATGTTTTTCCAATTTAAATCTAGTGGAATAATACTGCATTGAATATTGAAATCAGCCGGCATTTTTATGTTCGTCTTTTCAAAGATATGTTCTCTTTGAACTGATAAGAAGATTAAATATTTATTAATAAGCTAAAAGGAAGACTTTTTACACATATTAACAGAAACTATTGAATTTTTACGATATTAATCTATTTTATATTGATGGATTCAACTAATTGTTTTATCTTGGAAAGGAGTAAAAAATAATATTTATTATTTATGAAATTATAAATTCACAATGCTTCAAATTGGACAGAATATTTTTCTTCTAAACCACAACCTAGGTTTTTAGTCGTTTAATAGTTTACCTATTTTACTGGATATTGCTCATTTATTGACATGCAACTAATCAAAAAAGTCTTGACGCAGCATGTGCGTTATGGTAGCGAATTTTTTTTTAAAGTATTTTTAAAAGCAAATGTCTTTTTTTTATGAAAGCAGGCATCAAACTTGGTTACCTATATAGTAGAAACAATGTACCATATTTCATCGAAATAACTTTATTGTTTGAAAATATATAAACCTTTTTCATAAGTCTGGATGGAGCAAAAGTGTTATGGAAGTGAATTTCCATAAAAATGTTTTTAATAGCAAATGCGAGCAGGCGCATCAATCTGATTACTGGTATAGCCTATGTAGTAGAAGCAATGTACTATATTTTATAAAAATTACTTATGGTTTGAAAATGTGCATGAATTTTCCGAAAATAAACTTAAATGTTAGTTTCCTAACCAACAAAGGTTACGTTAATAGCAAATTGAGTTATTGAAATTTGGCGAATTTAATGAAAATTCGGTAAATTTGCAGATTAGCTCCCGAACGCTTTTCAAAAATTGTTTTCAGAAACATTACTAGGACCCCACCTGGATGCACAAATCACAAGAAAACGGTCTTGTTCACACCCCCCAATTAAGTTACGGGACTGGGAGTGAATGTGGGTGCTGGGCGGGGTAGGCAGTAAAAAGGAATTGTGAGCAGAAAATGCGAAGAAAACTGCTTGAAAGCTGTCTATTTAAAGCCATATCCCCATTAAGCGCTGCCTATCCCGCACAGAACCCCTATTTTCCGCAGGTCACGTAACTTCCTTGGGGGGTATGAACAAGAAGTTTTTCTTGTGGTTTATGCAACGAGGGTGGTTGTATGCACACGAGAGGGGGGGGGGGGCTACGACCAAGCAGGATCTCCACCGGTTCGACTTGTGGCAGGGGTGGGGGTGGGGGGTGCTCTATCGTGGGGATTTTCCTTCCCCCTCGCGTGCATACAACCACCCTCGCTGCATAAACCATAAAAAAATGTCTTAGTCCTACCCGCCAAAGAAGTCACGGCACCTGGGGGGATAGTGGTGCTGTGCGGGGTAGGCAGGTTTTAAGGGGGATATGGCTTCAAGATGTAAAAAAGACAGCTTTCAAGCCCGTTTTATCCGAATTTTCTGCTCATATTTACTTTTTACTACCTACCCCGCCCAGCACCCCTACTCTTTCTGGGTCCCGTAACTTCCTTGGGGGGTGTGAACAAGAATTTTTCTTGGGAAATGTGGGTCCAGGGGGGGCGGGGGCTAGGCAGGTTTCTGAAAACAGTTTTTTCAAAAGCGTTCGGGAGCTAAACTTCAAATTTACCGAAAATTCGCTACCAAAACGCACTTACTGCGTCCAGATTTTTTTCTTACAAACACATCATATTTCGATAAAAAATGCAAAAATGCATTAACGAATTTGTTCTACAAAAATTAGCAAAAAAAAATTATGCACCCCTACTCACTCCTGGTCCCGTAACTTCCTTGAGGATTGTGAACAAGAAATTTTTATCGGCGTTTGTGGATCCAGGGGGCCCTAGGCAGATTTCTGAAAACAGTGTTTTGAAAAGGGTTCGGGAGTTAATCTGAAAATTTACCGAAAATTCTCTACCAAAACGCACTTACTGCATTCAGATTTTTTCTTACAAACGCATCATATTTCGATAAAAAATGCAAAAATGCATTAACGAATTTGTTCTACGAAAATTAGCTTTAAAAAAATTATAGACCGTTAAACTATAAACTTCACTAAACCTACAGCGAAAGCATCAACTTAACTAAACCGACAGCCAAAACATCAGAGAAAGGGTCTATTTGAAATGAATTTTCTGTAAATGTTTTATAAAATGAAGGGCAATGACGGTTGAATCTGAAACTTAAGGGTTTGCAGAACACTCTTTCCGTATTTTTTTCACGTTCTTTGCCTAAACATTGCCAATTTTGACGTTTAAAATTGCGAGTTTGACGTTTTGAGGAAAACTCCAAAATTTGTTTCTTCAACTGCCCATAACTTCTTTGTCTTTAAAGATAGAGACCTGAATTTTAGTACAGAGTTCACTCTTTATAGTACAAACACGCGCATCAGAGATATTATTTTTTTTAGAAAGAAAACACAACATTTTCGGGAAAACCTGGTCCGATTTTCCTGGCTAACGAACTTGTCCAAGCCACTTGCAAAAGGAAGGTAATCACAAAATTTGATGAAGATTAGTCCATTATTTTTTGAGTTATCGGTCGGATATATATATATATATATATATATATATATATATATATATATATATATATATATATATATATATATATATATAAACACAGATCTCCTCATTAGTGAATTATTTTTTTTAATTCGCTAAGTAAATTATTTGGTTTTACAATATTTTGGCAGACATGTAGTTTTACACCTACAAAATAGTAGGCTTGTAAGTTTTACAATCAATTTATAAGCAAAAAAACTCAGACTTCTTATATTTAATTTTCAAATAATAATAAATATCCCAATAAGTAAATTAACAATATATAATATTAATTGGTAAATTATTATTATATAAATTGGGAAAAACCCCAGGACGAAGCACCCAAGCACACAAGCACCCAAACATTTATGACGATTCACCGATTTAATTGTTAAATACAAAAATGACTTTATTAATAACGTTGCATTCGTAATACCGTTGATTCACTGTACAGTTTACAACACAACACCTCAATAGTTTTGATTTAACTGCTATTTCGTACAAAATAAATATTAAAAAAACTCTGGACGCAGCAAGTGCGTTATGGTAGTGAATTTTCATAAAACTATTTTTTAATAGCAATAAGGTGGCTTACCTATAAGGATGTAAATCTGTGTACCAAATTTGGTTGCCCTTACTTTGTTAATTCCGGAGATATAAATTTTTTTCGAAAGAAAACACAAAATTTTCCGGGAAAACCTGGACCAATTTTCCTGGCTAACGAACTTATCCAAGCCATTTGAAAAAGGAATTTTTTCACCAAATTTAATCAAAATCGGCCCATTATTTTTTGAGTTATCGGTGTGATACATATATATTTAATATATATATATATATATATATATATATATATATATATATATATATATATATATATATATATATATATATATATATATATATATATATATATATATATATAATATATATATATATATATATATATATATATATATATATATATATATATATATATATAAACATATAAAAATTTAAACTGACCCCGGATATGTGTTCTGGGGGGCCTAATTAGCGCTCATTTGAAGAATTTTTTTCAAAATTCAAAAGTCGGGATCTCCTCATTAGTGAATTTTTTTAAGAAAATTCACTAATAAATAAGAAACTGATCATATTTGAAAATTTTTGAGCAATGTTACAGAAATTCCTAATAAATGTTAGTTGAAACACCAAAACGCAATCTGAAACTATAATAGGTATAATATACATGACGTATTACCTTCGTCTCGCGTCTTTCCCCCCCTCAGAGTTACCAGACAGCCTATCTAATCTATGAACCTTTACCAATGCCTACCTCTTTATGGAAATAAAGTGATGGGTAATAAGGGTATTAGTAGTAGTAGTAGTAGTTTTTTTTTCTCATAGCGGAGGTGAATGATTTTTACGCAGACAGGTGGCTGGCGCTTGCGCGATCTGACACCAACCGGTACTGTGGTGACTCTCCTTCCCTCCAGGTCAGGACTAAAAACCCAGAGACGTGGCGGAAACCACTCACTGGCATTGCTTTACCACGTCCCTAACTCTTGTTGTTTTCAAAACATCTACATCCTGTCTTCATCCTCCTTTGACTTCAGTATTTCTACAATCCCTCTCTCCAAAGTATTCCATACACTTTCACTTCCCAGCATATGCTCCACCACATTATCTGCTGTTAAATCACTGCCAATCTCTTTATACATTTGTTCTCTAATTTGCGACCATTTTGCGCACTCAAAAACCGTGTGTCCTGGTGTATCTCTGTCACCACAATACGTACAGTCCTCTTTGTCGACTATTTTCATTTTACTCAGGTAAGACCTGAAACGCCCATGACCTGACAGAAACTGGGTAAAATAGTAACCCACCTCCCCATGCTGTCTCGATACCCATGTCTGTATGTGTGGGATGAGCCTCTTTGTCCACTGGGATGTTGACATTTCCTCTTCCCATTCTCGTTGCCACTCCAGCATTGTTTCGGTTTTTGCCTTCTTTTTCCTTCTCTTCTATTTTCGTGTCTTTCGTAAGTTACCTCTTTTGCGAATAAGTGTATAGGGATTGTTCCCGCAATCACCTGTATTGCTTTCGTTGCCACTGTTCTATATGCGCTTGCCATTCTGATGGCTACCTTCCTCTGTGCTCCCTCAATCTTTTTCCTATACTTTGTTTTTGACAGCACGTCCTTCCATGGTGGTGCACCGTACAGTATGACTGAGTTTACCACACTACTCAGCACTCTCCTTCTCCCTGGTTTTGGTCCATCGATATTTGGCATCAGACGCCCTAGCTTTGCAACCATCATGTCTGCTTTTGCCACTACTCTTTCTATGTGCACTCCCATGTTCATGTTATGTCCTATTTGTATACCGAGGTAGCTCAGGCTTGTCTGCGACTGAATTTCTGAATTCCCCACCCTGACGGTTACTGTTCTCAGTGTTCTTCGACCCACTAGCACTATACTTTCAGTTTTGTGGCGCGCGAGTTGTAGACCACTTTTTGCCATCCAGTTTTCCACCCTTGCCACTGACCTGTTGATATTGTCTTCTATGTCAGCCTTATTTCCCCCGTTTACAACCAGCGCCAAATCATCTGCATACCCTATAATAGCCGTGTTATTTACGGACTCCAGACTAAAGACCTTTTCGTAATACAAGTTCCACAGCGTTGGTCCCAGGACCGACTCCTGAGGCACGCCACATGTAACCTACATCCGATATTTCTGTCCAATCAGTAGCTGTCTGTTTTCCAGGTAACTAAATACTATTTTCAACATATATGGTTCAACCTGCCTCTTTCTTAACACTTCGTATATGCCTCTCCACGGTGCTGTATTGAACACGTTTTTTACGTCCAATGTTACCATGGCCACAAACCTGTTTTTATTGTTTTCTTGCCTTGCCACGTCGTGTACCTTCTTTACAGCATCCATCGTCGAGCGCCCCTTGCGGAAGCCAAATTGATTGTCTGCTAACCCTCCTCTTCTCTCGATTTCCTTTTTTAGTCTGTTGTTTATTACATGTTCATATAATTTTGCTATTCCATCTTCCAGGCATATAGTTCTATATGACTTCCTTCCTCCCGTTTTCTGTGGCTTCTCTAATAACACCAATCGAGCAGTATTCCATTCTGACGGAAAACTTCCATCACTGATTAGTTTATTTATCGTAACGTGTAATATCTCCGGTTTCTGTTCTGCTACTGCTTTAACTACCTCGATCGGTATACCATCCGGGCCTGCAGCTTTACCAGATTTCATCCTTTGGCCTGCTTCCCTTATTTCTTCATCTGTACAAGGTGGAATATCCTCCAACTTCACCTCCACTCTCGGCCATTCTTTGACTTCGTGTTTAGGAAACAATTCCTGCGCTATCTTATTTTGTTCGTCATCACTTATTGTCATTGGTGTTCTTGTACCAATTTTACCTGTGACAATCTTGTACCCTAGTCCCCAAATATCATCATCTATTTCTTTACAAATACAGTCCCAGGCCTGTTTCTTTGCCTTTGTTATTGCTGTCTTTAATTTCTTCCTGCTTTCCCTGTATTGATTCTGTGCTTCCTCTCTATCACTACTTGTGTAGTAGTAGTAGTAGTAGTAGTAGTAGTAGTAGTAGTAGTAGTAGTAGTAGTAGTAGTAGTAGTAGTAGTAGTAGTCAGAAATATTGGACGAATATCAGGCTTTTATTGTCGTAAATCCTATTAACAGAATCTCAATTTGTTGTATTTGGCTTGCTATTATTTGTTATCCAAACAAAACCTACAATTTGCTTGTTTATGTGTAGCTTCCATTAAAAAACCTTTAAGGTTTATTTACTATTGATTAGCCGCGCAAAATATTCTAAAATCGATCATATGCAGCCATTAGTATTTATTTTAATAATGCATTGAATTGTTTAATGCTCACAGTATTTTTTTAACTGTTTTAATTTCAATTTGCAAATTGTATTTGCACAGGAACATTATAAAACATTGCTAATTTACATGTAGATGACAGCAGTTGGCAAATGACGCAAACGTGAATGGAATAATTTGACTATGTTGTATCTAGTTGGTGTCTCTATTATTGTGTGACCTGGAATAACTCGTACAAAATCAAATTGTCCGGAAATGCTGTTATTGAAATCGTTATGGAATGAAACACAATTCACCAGAGGTTTGGCGACATCTTGCTTTATTGTTAATAAAGCCCATACAAGATATATACGTTGCTGTGTCAGACAGGCAAGCCAGCCAACTTGTGCCTGTACACCATGTTGCTTATATGGCTCTAAGTCTTTTCATTTTTGTTCCGACTGCACACGCACTCTATTGAGACTTCTGATCGAGTTTTCTTCTTAATATATGAGTCTCCTTGTCGAGTCATTCTTTGTGATAAAATTCCACATTGTCTCGTGTTCTAGATTTTGCTGAATATTGGAACATATCCAGAACATTTTTGTAAGATTGTTACTTTTTGTATTGTATAAAACTTCCTTAAACAAGCAAACATTTTTATAAATCGGAACACAGCAAGTGCATTATAGTAGCGAATTTTCATAAGTTTTTAAATACATAACGTAACTTACCTTATGCTAAGCACATTATTGGACCTAAATAAACGTGGATGACTAATAACCTTCTAATACCATCCCTTTATCTGCACGTACACACACACGTTAAATATAAGTAGCTGATTTTTTCCTCGTGACATTTTGTATTAAATCGTTTAATATCTCCATATTTCTTTATTCGATTTAGCTTTTAGTGTCACACACTGCCAATATCAATACCGACATTTTCCAAATTATGTTAAATTTAATTCCCCAAAACTTAGAATACAATTATTATTATTATTATTATTATTATTATTATTATTATTATTATTATTATTATTATATATATATATATATATATATATATATATATATATATATATATATATATATATATATATATATATATATATATATATATATATATATTATTCAATAATTATTCAACACAATTCGATCTTGAAACAATGCATCTGCAGCGTAATGGCAATACAAAAGTTAAATTTTGTAATAACTGGTTGACAAGCTTCAAGATTTTCGTGAGGAAACTGTGCAAAAACTTGACTCTGAAAACTAGCCGTGATGATTTCAAGTTTTTGTTTCATAAATTAAAAGGTGTCTTTTGCGTTTCAGCGACATCCTGTATATATACAAAATTGTTAGAAAAAAGACCGTGAACACACAAACTCGCTTTGCGATCGAAAATCAGCTCACGGATTAAGTAATTTAGATACCCTTCATACATCGGAAAGAAAATCCGTACAGACTGTTTAACAGATGTGTCTTTCTCAATAAAAGTTTATTTTGTGTCTTTCTACCCTGCCGCCCATGCAATCACGAATGAAATCCAGTGTAAACAAATAGGGGTAATTAATTTTGCACGTGCCTCTCTTTTGTAAGTGGCTTGGATAAGTTCGTTAGCCAGGAAAATCCGACGAGGTTTTCCCGGAAAATTTTGAGTTTTCTTTCGAAAAAAAAAATTATCTCAAAAAGTAAAAAAGCTACGATAACCAAATTTGGTAGGTAAGTTTATGATATAAAAATTAAGGTATACACGAAAATTTAGATTTCTATGTTACAAGAAAAAAAAGTTATAATAAAATATTTGGTGACAGATTATTTCTATGAAAATTCACTACCATAACTCACTTGCTGCGTCCAGACTTTTTCATATTATTAATAAATTAATTGACTAAAGGAAATTGCTGTCTAATTTCTTCTGCTATCCTGTTTAACCCGTGCGCCAGGCACGTACAATGAATTAAGTTGGGATAAAATATGTTTCAATGAATTCCAACTTTGACATATATATATATATATATATATATATATATATATATATATATATATATATATATATATATATATGAAGCAGCATCGTCAATAAATAGTAGAGTATTTGTTTTTGCAATTAAATAAGGTCTAGATGAAGAAATTTCGGCTAAGGTGCCTATCCTTAAATTAACAATATATATACCACAAACATATTGAGTTTCATCTACTACAACGTAACCAAAATTATTTTTTATAAGACTTTTTACTTCTGAAAAGGGTTCTAAATAGGACTTTTCAACCATATTTTTTCTCAAAGTACTTTCATCTGGTATAGACTGTTTACAATATTTTTCCAAAAATGACTTGAAGGCAGTGTTATTTAATTGATTCAGTGGAATGTTAGAAGCAGCCATTGGCTTGCATAAGTCAAATTTAAAGGTATCCTCTTCTGCTTTCTTTGTTTGGTTTCCCAAACATTCGCGTATTGATGCTTGGGATGTATAATTTGAATTAAGTTTTTCACAATTTCTTTGATGCAGATGAGTCTTACAATGTTGGTCTATGAGATGTTTCATTGCGCTTGAAATGTGTTCGAAAAGAAATCAATATTACGACAGGCATCTACATTTTTTTCGAGTAAATAGAAATTTAGTATTGTTTTTATACAATATCAGTGAATTAAGTAAAAAAAAGAAAGAAGTATATTTTTAATTTGTAATTGAGTATTTTTTTTAAGAACTGGAAGGTATTTTTTAATACTTTATTTAATTTTTTATATCGATTGACTTTTATAATTTTCGATAATAAAAAACATGTGTCGGAAAATTTTGCAGATACTGGGCTGATTAATGGCGAAGGTTAGGAAAACAAAGAAAATAGATCAGTTGCTTAAAGTAAAAAGTAACTTACCACTTTCACACATGGTTTACAAAAAACGTTGTCACCATCTACGGAAAGCCCTGAGTGTGGCCGTATCCAGCTTGTCAATTTGGGGCACATTTTTTACAGTATAAAATAATAAAAATAACCCTACACTAAATGAGAGGAACAAATTATTTCAATTCTAGACACTACTGCCGTGTAAATAAATCAGCCCTAATCCCCTTTAATGTCTTCTTACGAGACATAAGATACGAATAAAATTATCTAGCGGTCAGTCCTTTCAATACATTCTGCAGTTATTATTGACAATTCCAGATACCGTTTTTATGATAGGCGAGCGTAAAACCCCAGTTCTTACGAATTTTAGATTTATACAATATCTACAAATTGCATTTTGCTATTTACTTCGCGTTGATGTAAACTACAAAGAAAAGAGCGCCATTACCTACAATCCCTCCAAGAATTTGTTTTTATACTCTCACCTACTAGCTACCAGTTTCATTTAGGTATAGCACTACAAAGCTAGGAGGCTGTTGATTCTAAGAACCTAGAAGTAGCTCACCCTGTCTAGCGCGCTGTCTTATATATGAGTAAAGCGCTCGAACTATACAATACCAGGAATTTGGAATCTCCTTTTCGCCAGCTACATTTGAATGGCCTATAAATTTACCTTAGCAACAAGTATATGGCTTTTGTTATATACGATAACCCCTAGAAATTGTAAAATATTCTAATAATGCGAAATATATGGAAATATGCAATTTAGGCAAAATACATTAAAATATGCAACTTATGCAAAAAATATGCGAATTGCATATAATCCGAGCCCTGGTTATAAGTACACTTGGATAACCCAAATCACCACAACACATCCTTTTACAGACCCGACGATCATTTAACTAACAAACTTAGCGTCATCAGAGGAGGACAAATTCTAAACTACTTACAATTAAACGTCACCTTTTGTACTGCGTCTTAGGTACAGACCGATATAGTATTGTATTTTAGTTGACGGACGAGGTTTTTGAACTTCCGTTATAAGTTCCAGAATATCTTCTATGCCGGTTTAAGGAACTTTTATATTTTATTGCCTTAGAAATATAAATACTTCGGTACTCATCTAACTTCGTTGGTTGTCTAACATTTCTTATAAGTTTCAGATTCTCTTTGTCTATGTGGTGATAATTATCCCAAATATGTTGTGCCACGCATGACTTGTATACACTACCGTATCTCAGCTGTGCCAGATGATGCTCTTTGAATCTGGTTTCAAAGGGTTTTTTTTGTCGAACAAGTTAGCTGCAAATCAGCTTTCTTTAAAAGGCTCAGATTTTAAAATTAAAAAAATTTGAAAAAATCTTGTGTTATTTTTATGAATGTTTGTAGACATATATGTTTATGTGTACATGTATGTGAGCATGAGTGTGTAGGTATTAAGTTCCACATATAATTATACAAACGAAATCTTACATAAAGAAAATTTTAGATGTAAGTTGTGTCTGTATATATGTAAGTGGACGTGTGTGCGTGCGAGTGCGTGTGTAGAGGTTAGAAAAAATCTTGTGTTATTTTTATGAATGTTTGTAGACATATATGTTTATGTGTACATGTATGTGAGCATGAGTGTGTAGGTATTAAGTTCCACATATAATTGTACAAACGAAATTTTCCATAAATAAAATTTTAGATGTAAGTTGTGTCTGTATATATGTCAGTGGACGTGTGTGCATGCGCGTGCGTGTGTAGCGGTTAGAACGTGAATGAATATAATAGTTAGGTGAGATACTGTAGTATCAGAAAATTTGTAAAGCTCCAAACACCTGCTGTCTATCCCTATGTGCATCCTCATGTTTTCCGTGGTCTTTTCTTGTGTGTCTTATGGCAATATGCTCTGACAGACCCCTGAGCAAGTATTGCAGTCCCTGTCCATATCATACATATTAATGAAAAAAACAAAAGGAAAAAATATATGATTAATAATAAAAAGAAAAAAACATTATAAAATATATATAAAAAAAAAGGAAATCAAAAAATCAAAAATAAAGAAAAAGAAAGAAAGATAAAAGGAACTATATAATAAAGGAATCATATGGAGCTATCTAGAAGAGTAAGAAAAAAATTTTTTTAATTATTTTTAATACCAAATATCTTTGATGAAAGCATACATCAAACTTGGTCACCTATATAGTAGAAACAATGTACCATATTTCATCGAAATAACTTTATTGTTTGAAAATATATAAACATTTTTCAAAAGTCTGGATGCAGCAAGTGTGTTATGAAAGTGAATTTCCATAAAAATGTTTTTAATAGCAAATGCGAGCAGGCATCAATCTGATTACCGGTATAGCCTATGTAGTAGAAACAATGTACTATATTTTATCAAATTACTTATGGTTTGAAAATATACAAGAATTTTCCGAAAATAAACTTAAATGTTGGTTTCCTAATCAACAAAGCTTACGTTAATAGCAAATTAAGTTATTGAAATTTGAAGGATTTAATGAAAATTCGGTAAATTTGCAGATTAGCTCCCGAATGCTTTTCAAAAAATTGCTTTCAGAAACAGTACTAGGACCCCACCTGGATACACAAACCACAAGAAAAATTTGTTGTTCACAACCTCCAGCGAAGTTACGGGACTGGGAGTGAATAGGGGTGCTAGGCGGGGTAGAAAGCAAAAAGGAAATATGAGCAGAAAATGCAAAGAAAACTGCTTGAAAGCTGTGTATTTGAAGCCATATCCCCATTAAACCCTGCCTACCCCGCACAGCACCCCTATTTGCCCCAGATCACGTAACTTCCTTAGTGGGTATGAACAAGAAGTTTTTCTTGTGGTTTATGCAGCGAGGGTGGTTGTATGCACACGAGGGGGGAGAAAATTCCTACGACGAAGCAGGACCCCCCCCCCTCGGTTCGACTTGTGGCAGGGGTTGGAGGGTGGCTGCTTCATCGTGGGGATTTTCCTTCCCCCTCGCGTGCATACAACCACCCTCGCTGCATAAACCACAAGAAAAATGTCCGACCAGGAAGTTACGGCACCTGGGGGGATAGAGGTTCTGTGCGGGGTAGGCAGGGTTTAAGGGTGATATGGCTTCAAAATGTGAAAAAGACAGCTTTCAAGCTCGTTTTATTCGAATTTTCTGCTCATATTTCCTTTTTACTACCTACCCCGCCCAGCACCTCTACTCACTCCTGGTCCTGTTACTACCTTGTGAACAAGAAAATTTTCTTGGGGTTTGTGGATCCAGGGGGGAGCCTGGGCAGGTTTCTGAAAACAGTTTTTTGAAAAGCGTTCGGGAGCTAAACTGCAAATTTACCGAAAATTCGCTACCAAAACGCACTTATTGCGTTGTATTTTTTTCTTACAAACGAATCATATTTCGATAAAAAATGCAAAAATGCATTAACGAATTTGTTCTACGAAAATTACCTTAAAAAAATATACACCCCTACTCACTCCTGGTCCCGTAACTTCCTTGGGGGGTGTGAGCAAGAATTTTTTTTGGGGTTTGTGGATCCAGGGGGGCCCTAGGCATGTTTCTGAAAACAGTTTTTTGAAAAGCGTTCGGGAGCTAAACTGCAAATTTACCGAAAATTTGCTACCAAAACGCACTTATTGCGTCCAGGTTTTTTTCTTACAAACGCATCATATTTCGATAAAAAAAAAAGCAAAAATGCATTAACGAATTTGTTCTACGAAAATTTGCTTAAAAAAATTATAGACCGTTAAACCATAAACTTCACTAAACCTACAGCGAAAGCATCAACTTAACTAAACCGACAGCCAAAGCATGAGAGAAAGGGTCTATTTGAAATGAATTTTCTGTAAATATTTTAGTAAAACGAAGGGCAATGACGGTTGAATCTGAAACTTAGGGGTTTGCAGAACACTCTTCTTGCAACATTTTCTTTTCAAAATCCGTATTTGTTTCACGTTCTGCCTAAACATTGCCAATTTTGACGTTTAAAATTGCGAGTTTGAGGTTTTGAGAAAAACTCCAAAATTTGTTTCATTTAACTGCTCATAACTTCTTTGTCTTCACAGCTAGATACCTAAATTTTGGTACACAGTTCACTCTTTATAATGCAAACACGCGTATAAATAAACTCTACAGCCAACACTACTGCCAAAGCATCAGAGAAAGGGTCTATTTTAAATGAATTTTCTGGGAACATTTTAGTAAAATGAAGGACAATGACGATTGAAACTAAGATTTCAGGCTTTGTAAAGCATTCTACTTGAGACGTTTTCTTTCCATAGCTCATATTAATTTTAGATTCATTGACTAAATATTACCAATTTTGACATTTAAATCGCGACTTTGACGACACAAATTTATTTTTCTTTAAATGCCTGTAACTTTTTTTTTCTTTAACCTACAGAGTTCAATTTTGGTAGGAGATAAGAATTTTTTAGAAGGAAAACACAAAATTTTCCAGGAAAATCTAGTCCAATTTTCCTAGCTAACGAACTTACCCAAGCCACTTGCAAAAGGAAGGTACCCATCAAAGATTGGTCCATTATTTTTTGAGTTATCGGTTGGATATATATATATATATATATATATATATATATATATATATATATATATATATATATATATATATATATATTCAGTATACTCTCAATTATTCGTGTGCGAATTATCTGGTTTGCCGATTATCCGTACTGAGAAGTTGATCAAAATTTGAAATCAGAAGTAGATCGAAATTTAGGTTTTTTCGTTTCCTGCCGCACAAATATAAAATAAACATCCCTAATAAAAACCAACCACCATCTAAGTACGGTTATGTGTATAGAATCTGTAGGTAGTCTAGTAGTATGTATATGTTGAATAGACTGTCACAGATTGCTTATTTTGTTGTGATGAATTTCTATTTATCTTCAAATGTGTCACTCTCAACAATAGGAACGCGGGGAATGTTTATGTTAAGGTCATAAACTTGAATTTCCCTTGTCTGTTTACACTTGATCTCATTCGTGATTGCATGGGCGGCAGAAGAGAAAGGAAGAAAATAAACATTTTTTGAGAAAGACACAGCTGTTAAACATTCCCTATATGCACTTTTTTTTTCAATTTATGATGGTTACCGAAATTACTCAGTTGATTTTCGATCGCAAAGCGAGTTTTTGTGTTGGTGGTCTATTTTCTATTAAATTCGGTATACATACAGCATGTCGCTGAAACGAAAACGACACATTTAACTATGAAAGAAAAACTTGAAATCATCATAATTGATCTACTGTAACTTTTTCACTGAACCTCTGGTAATTTTGCAGCAACTAGTTAAACACTTAAGCGTACTAAAGGTACATACGATGGTACCTAACTTTATACAGGTGCTCCAAATTTGATGCCAGCTGTCGTAAACTATAAGCTTTTATATCTGTGTTTTTTTTAATAGGAGACCTGCATATCCTGCCATTTATTTTACATGCATAGGGAATGTAATAAAGTAGCCAACAGAAAGTGCCGAGTTTTTAACGAAAAATATCCTGTACAGAGGCGGTAGACAAAATTATATAAACTTAATTCAAAACCATAAGGAATTCTCTGTCTGATTGCCATTTTTATGCAGAATTCTTTAGGAATTAGGTGCAGTGAACATTAAAGTTGAAGGTAGCGCTAAAAATAAAACAAAAAACACATTTTTACTTTGTTTAACTTAACGCATAATGATGAATTTATAAATTTAACGATACATAGAAAAATCAAAAGTGTACATTTTATGACTTGTAGTAAATAATAGCGATATTTCACATTTTTCTTTTAATGTTGCAATGCGATGTTCTCCCATTTTATACGTAATAAAAATATTTGTTTCTGGCATTAAAACCGTAAATATTTTGCAGCGAACATAAATGCAGGACCATAAAAGGTTTCTACTATCTACTATAAAACAATAATTTAATGTAACTAGTTATAGTTACAAGTCGATACCAAAAGGGTACTTGATGTACTCATCCTGTTATGTAACAAATAAAAAATGTCAAAATTATTGTGTTTACAACTTTATATATTTGTAGAAAAAAGTGCATAAATAGAGCTATTTGTGTTGCTGAGTTCAAGATTACGATCAAAATAAACGTCAGGAGGGTTGATGTTAAGCACATTAATGGAAAAATCAAGACGAGGCGGGAATTTTGAAAGTGACATTTCAAACAGATTATTTGGCGCTTTAATATTTGGACTGAGAGATCAATCATTGATACAAATTATGTTATTTTATATGCACAAGCTAACGCTTTTATGGGAGACATATTGTATAATTATAAAGAACAAATACATAAATAAATAAACACACACACACAGTTAATAAATTCATATACAGGGTACTTCACGGTGAATGGCCTATTAGACGTTTCTGGAGAACTACATCTATTTAAATTCTGAAAATTTGTATCCGCACGTTTTTAATATTGATCTTTCTAACTAAAATATTTTCAATTAGCCTGCACTTCCGGTTATACCGAAAGTCGACACAAACTTTGTTTTTTTAAATAGAACACCCTGTATATTATTAGCTTTTTGAATCACACGTTCAATTTAAGGGCCACTTTATAACAACACATTCCGGCTAGTTCATACCGTTTCGGATTTGGTCGCCATTTTGTAGAAAAAGTTACGATTGGAGCTTTAGAAAAATTCCGATATATTTAAAGACATGCAAGACAGAAACATGCGGTTTTCACTATCCAATAGGGCGTAAAAATTCCTACATACTCTTATAAACATAATACATGTTAATGTAACTGTTATTTATAACATACATTTGAATTTGAAAATTTTCAATCAGAGATAACTTAATTTTTTTTAATGGAACAGTATCCATATGTCCCCAGCATCTGATTCAGCGTTAAATTCCCTATCTTTTAAGTATGCATTACCCTATACCTATCTTTTATAGTTTTCTTAGAAAATTGATTTGAAAATAGTAATTGTTAGCAGGGCGGTATCATTTTTTTTGTACGTAACACCAAAAAAAATGCAGTAGAAACAAAAATATTTCATGGTCAAGTAAAAAATTATAATAAAGAAATATTGTTACTGTGTTTGAAAATTATGTATTTAATATATTTAAAAAAAAAAATTAAAATCTTTCTAGGGATAAGAACAGTGATATTATTACCTTGCACAATCTTATAAATCAGACGCCCTCGTGGCGCAGGTGGCTAGGTGCCAGCCTGCTAAGCGAGAGGTCCCGGGTTCGATTCCCGGGCGAGCCAAGTTGACTCTGTCTGGAAAATTTAAAAACAATACTGAATGATGGGAAAGAATGTGCTAATGGCCTAAGATGCCGCAACCAATAAAATTAAATTAAAAAAAAAAAAAAAAAAATCTTATAAATCCTGTAAGTATTATTACAAAACGAGTAACAAAACAACTCACACCTTCTAAACTAGTAACTGCTCAAAATGTTGTCCATAAACACTCAAACATTTTAATATTCCTGTCGTAATGCCGCTAGTGGTTGCTGACAGAATCTCATTCCTATCTAATTCTTCAAACGCCCTTCTTACTCTGATCTCTAATTCTTCGCGTGAATTGACGGACGTTTCATATACTTTGGTTTTTAATTTCCCCAAAGATGGAAATCAAGCGGGGTAAGATCTGGACTCCTTGCGGGCCATATCCAGGCAGCGCACTTTTCAATCAATCTATCTTCAAATAGATCGTCGAATGTGTTAGATATTTCTCGTGTAGAGTGAGCAGGAGCTCTCTTATGTTGATACCAACAAGTTCTATATTCTGATAATGGTAAATTGTCTAAAAAGTCTGTAACTATTGTTCTTAATATTTCCATGTAACGATTAGAACTTAAGGTTCCATCATAAATATGATAATAAAAGTTATTATCTTTCAATCAACAAAACACATTGAAACTAAATTTTACTTGAAATCCCCTTTCCCTAATAGCGTGAGGGTTTTGATTTGCCCAAACATGACTGTTATGTCTATTGAAAACTCCTTCATGAGAAAATTTTGATTCATCAGCCCATATGATTTTTTTTTAAAGTCATCATCTCCTTGAATATGAATTAACATCGTTTCACAAAACTGGACCCTTTTACTAGGATCTTCTGGATGCAGAGCTTGCACTAAAGTAAACTTATAGTTGTGCATTTTGTGCTTCCACAAGATTCTTTCCACAGAGGAGTAAGGAATACCTATCTCGTTCACTGCAGTGTAAATAGAGGCATGTGGATATGCTTCGAAATAAGCCAGGACAGTTATTTCGTTATCTTTATCTCTAGTCACTGGACTGGGATTCACTTTGGGTGTTTTAAAAGTACCAAATTCTAGGAAATTTGACTCAATCCTTCTAAATTTCTTTTCACTCATGGGTGGCAGATTAGGATTTAACTCATTAAACCTTCTACATGTTCTACTAATAATTCGGTTACATTCTCCATGGATGTAAAATAAATTCAAATAATCTGCATTGGAATAATGATTTTCCATATTAACTGTGAACATTAGTACATTGACATTTATCGAATAATTTAGAATGACAAGTATGTAATATTAATTGTTCATCATGGCACACTTGCCTTAACGTTGACGTTCAACCATAGTATAAGGAAAAATTATGCTGTGTTATGTTTTTGAATGTCTCTAAATACCTCAAAAACTGTCCTTTTTAGCTATAGGAAATACCCATAGGTTGGAAAGTTATCAAAAAAGGAATCGGTTGGAACTGCAAGTTACTGTATGTCCCTTTTAAAATAAAACACTCATTAAAGGCAGAAGTAGTCAAAGGTTGGCGCTACCCCGCTGACCATTAATATTTTCAAATCAATTTTCAAAGAAAACTATAAGAGATATGTATAGGGTAATGTATACTTAGAAGATAGGGAATTTAACGCCGAATCAGATGCTGGGGACAGATGGGTACCCTTCCATTAAAAAAAATCAATTTATCTCTGAAAATTATCAAATTCAAATGTATTTGATAAATAACAGTTATCTTGTTTATGTTTATAGCAGTATGTAGAAACTTTTACGCTCTATTGGATAGTGGAAACCGCATGTTTCTTTCTTGCATGTCTTTAAATATATCGGAATTTTTCTAAAGCGCTCCAATCATAACTTTTTCTACAAAATGGCGAATAAATCCGAAACGGTACAAATTAGCCCGATTATGTTGTCATAAAGTGACCCTTAAATTGAACGCGTAATTCAAAAAGCTAATAATATACAGGGTGTTCTATTTAAAAAAACAAAGTTTGTGTCGACTTCCGGTATAACCGAAAGTGCAGGCTAATTGAAAATATTTTAGTTAGAAAGATCAATATCAAAAACGTGCGGGTACAAATTTTCAGAATTTAAATAGATGTAGTTCTCCAGAAACGTCTAATAGGCCACTCACCGTGAAGCACCCTGCATATATCAATCATTGATACAAATTATGTTATTTTATATGCACAAGCTAACGCTTTTATAGGAGACATATTGTATAATTATAAAGAACAAATATATATATATATATATATATATATATATATATATATATATATATATATATATAGTGAATTTATTAACTGTGTGTGTGTTTTATTTATTTATTTATTTGTTCTTTATAATTATACAATATGTCTCCTATAAAAGCGTTAGCTTGTGCATATAAAATAACATAATTTGTATCAATGATTGATCTCTCAGTCCAAATATTAAAGCGCCAAATAATCTGTTCGAAATGTCACTTTCAAAATTCCCGCCTCGTCTTGATTTTTCCATTAATGTGCTATATATATATATATATATATATATATATATATATATATATATATATATATATATATATATATACATATATATATACATACATACATTTGATATATTTTTTAGATTCGAAATTCTCTCTTTTAACGAATATCTGTGTTTGGTTTGATATTGGATCATTACACAATCATACAAAGAAATACATTTTCAGCGGGATTTTGTGTATTTTAATCGCTAAATACACATAAGCACCGCAACGTTTGTAACGACAACTTAATCTAAAATCTCTATACGTTTGGCTGACAATGAATGTAACCGAGTTTCCACACAAAGCTTTCTATTCTCAACATAAACCCGATTTCTATCGTAGTATAAATAATCTTTCTTATCCGTTTACCCAACTAATTTTATTGCCTGCACAGTTTGTAAAAGCTATGGATAACATAATTTTACTAAAATTTATTTTTTCTTTTTATCTACCATTTGTCTACAAATACAACACAAAAATCTTAAATTATCAATTTTTTCTGTGTTTTTAATTTAGAACTATTGTATGTAATACTCAACGGTGTAAATGTAATCGTATAAAGTTGTTGTTAATGAAGATCAACGAATAAACATTTTAAACAATACCTTTATATTACACTACACTGTGCAGAGCCCAATATGTTTTCAGACCTAATGATACCTTCGCCAACAAAATTAGGCTTCTCAGTTAAAATGAAACGGTTGGACGCATATTTTAATGTTTCAACAGCAGGAAAACTTAACCCAGCAACAAAAAATATCATTTACATGTTAACCGGCCTGACCGCGAGGTGTCATGATCCGAACTGACTGATTGATTTGTTTTCCTTTAAATTATATATATATATATATATATATATATATATATATATATATATATATATATATATATATATATGTATGTGTATACACACACACACACACACACACACACACACACACACACACACACACACACATATATATATATATATATATATATATATATATATATATATATATATATATATATATATATATATATATATATATCAGTGGCGATTTCTCCTAGTGAGCTAGGTGTGCGCCGCACACCCTAAAATATAATTAAAATGTGCACAGTTAAATATGTTTTATTTCTTTTTCCCTTAGTCTTAATACACTACATATGTTATGACAATCGATTTAATTTACTTATTTGATTTCATAAATAGTCGGTTAATAGTGACTTGGAATGAAGTAGATACCACTTCTTCATTCAGAAAATATGAGTAGGTCAATAGCAACTGGGAATGAATTCGGGTTAGGTGTGCGTTGTTATTTCCGAACAACTTCACTCGACAGAGCTGTATTGGTATACAATACAGTCCCCCACCCATGTGTTTAAAATACTAAGGAAATACCATTGGTTTTAACACTGCAGTGAGCGGTAAAAATACCGCTCAAGACAAATGAATGGAACGCCGGTTTAACAAACGCTGTGATAGCATTATTTACAAACATTACAACTGCGCTTGCCTGGACCACAGTATTCTAGAATCAAAGACTATAATACATTTTAGTAAATTTTCGTAGAAAAAATTCACTAATGGGGAGATCTCGACTTTTGAATTTTGAAAAATTGTTTGCAAATGAGCGCGAACTAGGACCCCTAGAACCCATATCCGGGGTCAGTTTCAATTTTTATATATAAGAATTTAATTTGAGTCAAGTTTTAAAATATAGAAATTTTTGATTAAAATGAAGAAACTAATTTCAAGTACCATCCATATTTCTAGAAATTGTAATGGTACATAATGAGGTGAGGTAATTTTGAAGATTAGAAATCAGATGACAGAACTTTAGAACAATTGACATTTAGATTAAAATTTAGTCAAAATTGCATCATTTGCAGTCACAAGTTTAGACTTATTTGTAAGATGCTTTGTACTATTTATATAACAATAAACTATATATATATATATATATATATATATATATATATATATATATATATATATATATATATATATATATATATATATATATATATATATATATATATATATATATATATATATATATATATATATATATATATATATATATATATATATATATATATATATATATATATATATATATATAGGTATCACACCGATAACTCAAAATACAATTAAAATTTGGCATGTACTTTCCTTCTGTAAATGTATTGGATAATTTCGTTAGTCAGGAAAATCGGACGAGGTTTTCCGGGAAAATTTTGAGTTTTTATTCGAAAAAAATTTGTATCTCAAAAAATAAAAAAGATAAGATAACCAAATTTGGTAAGTAGGTTTACGATATAAAAATTAAACTATACACCAAAATTTAGATTTCTATGTTGCAAGATAAAAAAGTTATAATAAAATATTTTGTGCCAGATCATTTCTATGAAAATTCACTACCATAACGCACTTGCTGCATCCAGGATTTTTACACATTTTATTATTTAGTACCATATTAACATTGAACTACTTTTAATGTTTACAGTTTTCACCCCGTTCCGGACAGTGCTAACGCTAACACAAATTTGTGTGAAGAGAAGAGCTTGATAATAATTCCATGTTCTTTTCGTGTTTTAAAGTTTTAAGTGACTTTTTAATTTGTTAGTGTTGCAGTGGGAAATTAATTTATTTATCTACGTATCATTCCCATATAGGTCGAATATATATATATATATATATATATATATATATATATATATATATATATATATATATATATATATATATATATATATATATATATAATTTTTATAAATTTTAATTGTAGAGCATGATAATTCAATTTGCGTCTTTATTTAAAAAACGCTAATATTGATGATCCTAAAATTATGCTAAAAATTGTTTACTTACTGCTGTGATTTTAAATTTTCCTCTCATCTCATGGGTGCTTGGGCTAGCATTTTTGTTTAATATATCGTTTTTATAAATTATAGTACTCCCGAGTGTTTGGAAGTTTCAAAAAAAAATTTTTATATAATTGGGTTCTTTTGATTTTACTTTTAATTAACGGTGAAAAATAGCCTTACTTCATCATATAGCTAATATTTGTTTGATTTGATGTCAAAATTAAACAGATTATGTAAGTACAATCTAGTATGATTTATTTCTGATAGATTATATTCACAAATTTATATCAAAATGGTTATATCAAATTTATCATCTCTGATTGTCGATAAATCAATATAAATTAAATTTATTTAAAACAATGAATTACCTAACTATGATCTAATGATTCGGCCTTTATCTAATAACCCCCTTAGTAAGCTAAATTTGCAGATGAAGCAATCAAACATTATTTTAATGGACTCCAAATTGAGCCAGAAATTATACTTTATAAACAGTAATTATAAAATAGTTACAGAAACTATTTTTAAAAAATCAGCAGCAAAATGTTTTTCTAACTGAAACAGTTTTATTAATAGAACATTTCAAAGAAAATATTGATAAAGCAAATAAGCCTGTTGCAAAACAAATTACAAAAAAACTCGGGACGCAGCAAGTGCGTTATGGTAGTGAATTTTTATTAAATGCTTCAAATTTAAATAACTCAATTTTCTATAAACTTAGAGAGTTTAATTTCAATACGTAGCAAGGTTTTTCCTAAGGCAAGATATCCACAAAATTTCATTAAAATAACTTTGTAATTTTCGGAGAAAAAAATTTTTTTCGAAAGAAAATTTAAAATTTGAATAACTCAATTTTCTCTAAACTTAGAGAGTTGAATTTTGGTACGTAGTAAGGTTGTGTCAACATATAAAAATTAAACCTATTTACAAATGAACGTTAATAAGATATTATGCTGTGACAATACCTCTCTCAAGCACCCTAAAATATAATCAAAATGTGCACAGTTATATATGTTTTATTTCTTTTTCCCTTGTCTTAATACACTACATATTTTATGACAATCGATTTAATTTACTTATTTGATTTCATAAATAGTCGGTTAATAGTGACTTGGAATGAAGTAGACACCACATCTTCAAACATATTAAGAGAATATGAGTAAATCAACAGCAACTGGGAATGAATTCGGTCAGTCCCCCAGCCACGTGGTTAAAAAACACTGTTTGTATGAGTGGTTACAACTCTACCTCTAAATAAAAGGACTGTAACAGCGGCAGAAGCAGAAGTCAATGGAAGGTGTGTGTATTCGGAAAGAAACTATTGACTATTAATAACAAAAATTGACTAAAAACGCTGCGAGTTGTAAGGAAAAAAATCATTATACTACAGAGGTGATAAATGATAATAAATTACAATAGGGTTATATATAATCGTAAATGCTTCCAATGATTAACAATCAGTGAATTCAGTATTATTGACATTTCTCTGAAACTTAAAAATGAATTTCATGAGTCAATGACAATAATAGAAGCATTGACTAACCAACAGCAACCACATACTTATAAATACATAAATGTTTCAAATTTGAATAGCTCAATTTTCTGTAACCCTAGAAAGCTGAATTTTGGCACATAGTTAGGTATTTCCCAAAGCAATATGTAGACCAAATTTTATCGAAATTTTCGGGAAAAAAAAATTTTTTTGAAAGAAAACTCAAAATTTTCCCGGAAAACCCCGTCCGATTTTCCTGGCCAACGAACTCATCCAAGCCATTAATAAAAGAAAGGCACTTGCTGAGTTTCATCTAAATCGGTTAATTATTTTTTGAGTTATCAGACGGATACATATATATATATATATATATATATATATATATAAACATATAAACATTCAAACTGACCCCGGATATGGGTTCTAGGGGTCCTAATTCGCGCTCATTTGAAAGAATTTTTGCAAAGTCTCACCATCGATACCTCTCTATTAGTGAATTTTTTGAATAAAAATTCACTAAAAATTCATAAAAAATTACAAAACATGAGGGTTTTACCAAGTTAACGCAGATTGCAAAAGCTCTGGATGCAGATTTTTCAGACGATTTAAACAATGTAGACCCTACAATATTGCCAAGCTTAAAATATGCTCCAATTATCTCAGTCGACGGAGAACGGAGTTTTTCTTCGTATAAAACTTACTAACTGAGAGAAGGCAATCTTTCAAAATAAATAATTTAGAGCGCCACTTAATAATATATGTTAATAGTAATAACTGCGATAATAATACTAATAAATAATTAATTAATAATATAATTATGGTCCTATCTGTTATTGATTGTGAATAAAATTAATAGCTTAGACCTTTAAAAACTTGTTTTATTGGTATACTATGATTATTTATGCATTGCATATATCGATATTTTTGTGCATATTTTGTTCAAGTTGGTGCGTATTTGTTTCAAATTTCCTGGATATATATATGCGCATATTTCACCTAAAAAGTTTCCATATAAATCGGAGCCCTGCTTATAACGTACTTAGGGGTGCACAGGTGTATACATTGCAAAACAAATGATAACTAATTAGCCTAATAATGTATTATTAGTGGCTAGGGTAAACCCATAATTAATACATGCTTGTATTACGTCCTTAATTAAACAAATTCATTACATAATTAATTAATACGGTGTACTATGCTTACTGAAAATTTAATAAAGACATATCTGCTGGTGGATGTGCATAAACCACTTTAATCCGGAACGGCTACTGTGTTAGTCGTGAATAAAACACGATTATCTTGCTCTAAAAGCCCAATTTTTATCAAATTAATATTTTACGAGGTAAATTTCTATTCGGCTGATGTTGCCGGGTAAGGAAAGCTATAAAAAAGCGTACGCCAGAATTCATTATTTTTAAAGAATTTCATGAACTTGGTCCAGAATATCCACTTTAAATGAGTTTGCGGAAAAAGGATTTTAAAATACGGCGGTCTACCTTAAAAATGATGTATGCAGAATGAATTCTCGGCGATGCATTTTTTCCTAGATTCAATTATTTTGCGAAGAGATAAATATAACACAAAAGTAGAACACTTCTACCAAAGTTACAGATACAGTTGCATTTCTTTGGTTTGTTTTTCATTTTTAATATGACCTGTTGCTTTGACTTATATGCAAAATAACCCACTAATCATGAAATTAAACTAAACAGAATTACAAAAAAGTCTGGATGCAGCAAGTGCGTTATGGAAGTGACTTTTCATAAAAATGTTTTTAATAGCAAATATGTATCTCTAATGCAATCAGGAATCAAAATGGTTACCGATATAGACTATATAGTAGAAACAATGTACCATATTTTAACAAAATAACTGATTGTTTGAAAATGTACAAAAATTTTCCGAAAATATACTTAAAATCCTTCCGAGAAAACTGGTTTCCTAGACAACAAACCTTAGATTAAAAGCAAATTGAGTTTTCGAAATTTGATGATTTCATGAAAATTTGCTACCAACGCACTTACCGCGTCTCGATTTTCTTCTTACAAACATGCATCATATTTCGATAAAAATCCAAAAATACAATAAAATAAGGGTGTTCGAAAAAAAATTGTAGGAATCACCAACGACTTATGGGTCACGCTGTGATTGTCAAACTAATTTTAAAAGTTGCTGCTCAGGAATCCCTATAATTAACGTATACAGTTTTTTCTCGTATCTTGTATAAAAATATTTATATTGAGCTTTGCCGTAGAAATGGGTCACCCTGTATATGTGTAAACAGCCAAAAACTGAATGCACACCCAGATGTGGATTCTAGGGGACCTAGTTTGCGCTCATTTGAAGAAATCTTTTTAAATCGCGTCTCCGCATTAACGAATTTTTTCTATAAAAAAAATTAGTTAAAAATTATAGACCGTTAAACCATAACCTTACTAAAACTACCGCCAAAGCATCAGAGAAAGGGTCTATTTGAAATGATTTTTTTTTAATATTTTAGTTAAATGAAGGACAATGACGCTTGACGCTGAACGGTTTGCAGAACACTCTTCCTGCGACATTTTTTTTTACATAATCCGTATTTGTTTCAGGTTCTCTGCCTAAACAGGGTTCCCGCGAAAAACAGTATATAAATTTTCCTGACTTTTCGCTGATTTCCCTGACATGCCAAAATATATTTCCCTGACTTTGAGCTTCTAAATTTGCCCCCACCCTATGTAGCACACTACTACAGAATACAGTAGGTCTTCGTGTCATCGCGATCAATGAACGCAGAATTTAAAAAAACAGTTATTGTGATCTCGCACAACAAGAAGTCATTCAATAAATGGTCAAAATTGCGCCAAAAGCAAACACATTGTTTTAATCATTTGTCATAAAAGTGAAACAAATAATTTTTCGAAGACAGGGACAAAAACATATAAAAATTGAAACTGAGCCTGGATATGTGTTCTAGGGGGCCTAGTTCGCACTCATTTGTGCATTTTTTTTAAGCGAATTCACTAATAGTCAATTTGCAAATTTTCATAGAAAAAATCACTAATTAGAAGATCTTTAAAATAAGCGTGAACTGGGCCCCGAGAATTCATATGGCGACTCAGTTTTAATTTATAAATATATAGAGTGAGCGGCAAAAGTATGAAATAAATTCATTCAAATTGAGCGACTTGTGTTTTGACGGAATGCTACGACACGTCACGTCTAGTTTTCAAAACTACATATTTTTGTATAAAATTATGTTGCTCCGACTCCTTATTTTTAAACATTACGTCATCGACATTTTTTTAAAACGACAACCCCGGTTTTTTTGTATATCATTGGATTGTTGTCTACAAGTGACCATCAATATTTTGATACCTCACATTTTTAAATTTTTGAATTAGTCATTTAAAGAGTGTAAAACATAAACTCTGCATATTCAAAACAGCAATCAAAAGATGGCGAATAAGACCAGATTATTTCCTGTAAATAAAATGTTCTGTTTAATGCAACATATCCTGATAGGCGTATCAGCCAATGCAATGTGAGTAAAATCGAGAAGAAATTCAGAGAAACTTTTTTTATTAGTGAATTTTCTTAAAAAAAATTCACAAATGAGGAGATCCCGACTTTTGAATTTTGAAAAAATTTCTTCAAATGACCGCTAATTAGGCCCCCCAGAACACATATCCGGGGTCAGTTTCAATTTTTATATGTTTATATATATATATATATATATATATATATATATATATATATATATATATATATATATATATATATATATATATGTATCACACCGATAACTCAAAAAATTATACGCCGATTTTGATTAAATTTGGTGAGTACCTTCCTTTTACAAATGGCTTGGATAAGTTCGTTAGCCAGGAAAATCGGCCCAGGTTTTCCCGGAAAATTTTGAGTTTTCTTTCGAAAAAAATTGTAAAAAAATTATATCTCAAAAATTAACAAAGTAGGGGCAACCAATTTTGGTACGCGGGTTTATATCATTATACGTAAGCTACCTACCAAAATTTAGCTCTGTAGATCAGAAGACAAAAAAGTTATAGGCATTTAAATAAAAATTTAGTGGGATTTTCCTCAAAATGTCAAAATTGCGATTTAAAACGTCAAAAATTGGCAACATTTAGGCAAAGAACTTGAATCTAGTACGGTCTATGGAAAGAAAATGTCTCAAGAAGAATGTTTTACAAACCCAGAAGTCTTAGCTTCAACCGTCATTGTCCTTCATTTTACTAAAATATTTCCAGAAAATTAATTTAAAATAGACCCTTTCTCTGATGTTTGGCAGTAGCCTAAGCTATAGAGTTTATCGTTTAATGGTATAACATTTTTGTCGAATTTTCGTAAAAAATCAATAAAGCTCAATATATCCGTTATTATACAAGATATGAAAAAAAATTATATATTAATTATAGGGTGTCTTGAGCTACATCTTAAAAAAATATTTCTACCATCATAGGGTGGCCCATAAGTCGTTGGTGATACAAATTTTCTTATTTTTTTAATCAAACACGCCTTATGTTATTGCATTTTTGCATTTTCCATCGAAATATAATGCATGTTTGTAAGAAAAGAAATTCTGGATGCAGCAAGTGCGTTATGGTAGCAAATTTTGATCAAATGCTTTATATTTGAATAGCCCAATTGGCTATTAACCTATAAGGTTGACCAAGAAACGAGTTTTTGTGGGAACACTTTAAGTTTACTTTTGGAAATTTTTGCACATTGTCACACAATAAAGTTATTTTTATGAAAAATGGCACATTGTTTTTACTATATAGGTTATACTGGTAACCAAAATTGATGCCTGCTTTCTTAAATAAAAAGAAAACAGACATATTTGCAATAAAAACATATTTAAGAAAATTCACTACCATAACGCACTTGCTGCGTCCCAGGTTTTTTTTATTTCAACAGCACACCACGAGGGCTCACAGCCTAAATACTATCATACCGTGGGTAAGGAGGAAAGAGGCAACTTGTTAATTCTGGACTTGAAGGTTTGGAGGTTCGGAGGAGAAGGAAAAACATGGGCCGGCAAGGAATTCCATAACTTGGAAGTCCTCGCGACAAAAGAGCGGGCATAATAAGATGTTCTATTTCTGGTGACCTGCACAATAAAAGGGTGCATTCGCTCTGTTCCTCTGGTAGATCTGTTGGAGGCAGGAGGTAGAGGAACTATGGAAGAAAGCTCCTCCGAGCAGTGCCCGTGCAGATATCTGTAAAAGAGATAGGGAGAGAGAGAGAGAGAGAGGGAGAGAGAGAGAGAGAGAGAGAGAGAGAGAGAGAGGTCACCAACGGCACGTCGGTGGGAAAGGGATAGCAGCCTTTGGGTGAGGGTAGGGGAACAGATGAGACGTATAGCTCTCTTCTGTATAGAGTCCAGGATAGCGAGCGTAGAAGCGGCAGCGGCAGCGGCACCCCAGATGTGGGAGCAGTATTCGGGGTTTGGCCTTATTTGTGAAGTATATAAGGTATAGAGATTAGCTGGTGAAATGTGTTTGTGAGCCCGGAAGAGGAAACCTAAATTCTTAGCAGCCGCTTCTGGAATTGATGTGACATGTTGATGCCAATTGAGATTTCGATCCACAGAAATGCCAACAATTGAAAAGGACTCATTGCTTTAAATAACTTGGTTGTTCATTGTGATGGGTCTAGGGCTGGTGTATGTCTTATGAGATAGAAGGCAAGACTGAGATTTGTTGGAGTTGAATTGTACAAGATTTCCCCAGTCCAATATTTTTTGGAGATCCACAGAGACAGAACCCTCCTTGAGTCTGCGATCCTCATCTATTTGGGCTAAATAGATAGGGTTAGAATATTGTATATTTGAGTGGAGGGTGCTGTCGTCGGCGTAACTGTGAATTGGGTTGGATGTGCTAAAGAGGAGGTCATTGATGTGGAGAAGAAACAAAGTAGGGGCTTAAGCTGAACCTTGAGGGACTCCTGCATTAATTGGATACAGTTTAGAGAAATGGGCATCCATGACAACAGAAATGCTCCGGTTGGACAGGAAATTTGCTGTCCAGGTACAGAGTTTTGGTGGTAGGCCATAGGCCGGAAGTTTATTAAGCAGCGCTGCGTGTCAAACATGGTCGAATGCTTTGGATATGTCTAGAGCGACAATCTGGGACTCACCGTGTAGTTCCACATACTTGTTCCAATAATGGGTGGCAAAGGAAAAGAGGTCGGCAGTTGATCTGCGCTGACGGAATCTATACTACCTGACGTGGATTAGACTGTGATTTTCAAGAAATTTGAGTAATTCGATGTTTATATACTTTTCCATCACTTTAGAGACGACTGAAAGGAGAGAATTGGGCCTGTAGTTGCTAGGAAGCGCTTTGGATCCGTTCTTGGGGACGGGTTGTACTCGAGCAATTTTCCAGTTACTAGGGAATATGCCTCTATTGTAAGATGTCTGAAACAGACGAGTGAGGATAGGAGCAAGTTCTGGTGCGCATTTTTTGAGAACAATTGCTGGGATCTCGTCAAGGCAACATGCAAAGTGCAGGGCGCCCTAAGAAATTTAATGAAGACGTAACACTTCATATTTTATTAAGTGTGTGTGAGAATCCCCATGTAGCATCTCGATCAATTGCAGCAGACTATAAAATTTCTCAGCGATCTGTATTACGTTCGTTGGAATTAGAAACTTATAATCCTGCTGCTGCACGAACTTAATGAACATGACCCTGATCGACGAGAATCGATTTTTGTGAAATAATGCAGGGTTTGGATCACCGAAATTTAAATATGCAATTCTTTTGTATTGTGGCGAACCATAGAATGAGCGGTCGCCCTTCCTCACATTGTCATGCTGAGTTTGCTTCTATTGTTTTTTAGGATGTTATTTTAATCAATTGCTGACTCCAACTGTTTTCCGGCTTTTATAAGTATTTTATAGAGTATTAATGTTTAACACTTTTAACGATCTAAATTTTTGTATAGTGATAAGTGTGCTGATATTTCTGTTTTTGTTATCGAAGCCCTTATGAAGCGTTCAAGAAACTCAGCAGCTAGGCTTGTAAAACAATGAGGAGAATTTTCCAAGTGAAGAGTGAACATATACTTGGTTCTCTGGTTGAACCGAGTCCAGAATTTATTAAAAGTCGACGTTTCGGCTCCTGTCTTGGAGCCATTTTCTAAAGGTAAAGGAAATATGTAAGGATACTCTAAGGCCTCAATCTGCCTGCTCCTTAGAGCGGTGGACAAAGGTGGGTTGGGTTTTTGTAGCTCGATTACGGGGCCTCAATCTGCCTAATCCCCAAATCTCACTGGAGATCGTCCCCAAGGTCTCAGTGTGTTCAACTCTAGGCCTCAGAGATATTTTGATAGAACATTTTTTAGCCAAGTCTGTGACAAATGTTTATTGAATTTTGGTGCAAAGAATGTTTTTTGGAAATTTTCGTGGAAAAAAATTTAACGAATTTTTTTTGTAACATTTTCTAAATCGTTTTTTGAAGAATATTTTCTGTAAAAAATATTTTAGGGTATTATTCTGTATTTCTTTTCTAATATTCATAGAAAACACTTTTTTAGCGAAAACAATTCGCTTATTGCAAGATTAGGACTTTAAATTGTGGAAAAAATTTCGTAGATTATTCCTATAGAAATTCATCACCGTAGGCCGTAGGTGTATACTTACTGCGTCCAGAACATCATTATAAACTAGTATTTAATCTTTCAGGATTGCTCTCGCATTTGAAAATTGTTTCAGTTTTACAGAGTTTAAAGTAAATTCAAAGTTTCTATTGCAGATTTTTGCCACTTCTGGCTTTAAAATGAATGGAGTAAGGAGTTGATTGTCTATACGCAGATGAAAAATATATGTGTGTGTTTTTTTTTGTTTCTTTAACGTCCGTCTATTTCCGCGACCATGGCCAATCACCCACGCCAGGGAGCAGTTTCACCTCACTATCCTGCAAATTTTGCTAAACTCCTGCCTTTCTGACAGGAATGTAGGGATCTTTAACGTGCGAAACATTCACCTTGCTCAACTACAATGCCCTCGGTTATTGTTAATTTTGCAATATGTACTGAAAAAGTCAAAGGGGAACCCTGGAAATCGAATTCAGTACCCTTCGGTTCAGAGGCACACGTTCTTACTACTGAACCAACGAGGCTCTCAGATGAAAATGTTAAAGCTGCAAATTGAATTATAACTTGCACAGAACTGTGATAATCTACTCTCCACAGAAAGACATTCACATGAAATGAATTTAGGGTCCATTACTTGACCACAAGAAAAAAATTCGTATTCCTGTACCCATAACCTTCTGAAAAGTGATATTACTTGAGTTTTAAGGAAAAATGTCAATTTTTACCAAACCACCCCTCATTTACCCCCCTACCATCTGAGGCGATCTTACACAAAAACAATTCGACGCGTTTCTTTGTCTGGCGCTAACTGAATACCAAATTTGAAGATGATATCTCAATTCGTTCGAAAGTTATTGCGCCTACTAACAGACAGACGTACGGGCCGACAGACAAAAAACATGTCCGTCCCAGAATCAAGTTGTCTTTATGTTTTGTGACTTTTTACGCCGTTTTATCATAAAAAATTCGAAATTTTTGTCACTGTTATTCCACCCACACACATTCAACCCCTGATTTTATTCCAGCACAGACTACCAGATGTTTAATAAAATTAAAAGTTTTTTTAATAAATAAACCCTAAAACGTTATATTACTCAGGTTTCAACGAAAAAAGGTAAATTTTCATCAAATCACCCCCCATTCATCCACTACCCCCTGGAGCGATTTTACCCAAAAACAATCCGAACCGCCCGTTTGTCGGGTGCTATACCAAATTTAAAGACGATATCTCAATTCGTTCTCAAGTTATCGTCGCTACAAACGGACAGACATACAGACCGACTGACAAAAAAAATTCCGTTCCTAAATCATGTTTTCTATATGTTTTGACACTTTTTACGACGTTTAGCCGAAAAAAATGTTTGTCGCTGATGCCATACTTCCACACATTCTGACGATGTGGAAGTAAGGAAGTAAAAGAATAAACCGATTGTAATGAAACTTGGCACGCGAGTTTCTTTGGTAAATGGCTTGGACAAGTTCATTAGTCAGGAAAATCCAATCCTTTTTCCGGAAAAATGTTTGTTTTTGTTTCATAAAGTTTTTGTATATTCGAAAACAGCAACGATATTTTAACCAAATTTAAAACGGAAGTTGCCTGTTATTGCGTATACCATGTACCAAAATGTATCTCTCTAGCTTCAAAATGAGAACAATTATTAGCATTTTAACAAAACAAAATCGGTCGCCCTGAAGGTCACAATACCAAACTAATATTGACTAATATAACCATGATTAACAAATTGTATTGCATATTACAGATGAAGATTTAGTTTTTTTGATGAAAAAAGTTCAAAAAGCACCCAAAAATATGCTGGTAGGATTTTTCTTTTAGAAGCGTTAAACTTGTGATTTGAAACGTCAAAGTTGGTGATTTTTAAAGAAGCTTTCTAAAACGAAGGCGGGTGTGGTTTGGACAATAAAAATTGAAGGAAATGTGCTTAGAGGGGTCTTACGTTTCTGTTTTAATAGCTGTTGTTCTACATTTGACTAAAATATTTGCAGACAAATTATTGAAAATAGACCCTTCCTGCGATTTTATAGCACCAGTTTAAATTATAAAGTTTGTGATTTAAATGTGTTATAATTTTTATTTAACAAAATAAATTTGAAACAATTCCTCTCTTTAGTCAATAAAACGATAAACGAACAAGCTATATATCCACTAGTAGTAATAGTTCGGATGCAGCAAGTGCGTCATGGTTGCTCTCTGTCAATAGGATCCACCTTTGTTAAAGGCAATATGTATACGGAATTCCATTAAACCAAATTTTTTGTTCTCGGATATACAATTTTCATATTTGAGAGCTTGTTATGAAAATTCCCTGCTATAGCTGCTGCTACGTCCACCCTTTTATTTTAATGAGGAGTTCTGTGTTTATATACATATATATATATATATATATATATATATATATATATATATATATATATATATATATATATATATATATCACACCGATACCTCAAAAAATAATGGGCCGATTTTGATCAAATTCGTTAGCCAGGAAAAGTGAACTAGTTTTTGAAGGAAAATTTTGGATTTTCTTTCGAAAATTTTCTGTATCTCCGAAAATAACAAAGGTATGACCACAAAATTTGGCGCATACGTTTCTACTATCAAAGTTATCCTACATACTGAAATTTAAACCTCTAGGTTGAAAGGAAACAAAGCTTTAGGCATTTAAGAAAACCATTTCGGGTGCCACTGGTGATCAAAGGAAAGCAAAAGAACAAAATGTTTTGTGTGGTTAACAAATTCAATTGAATATTACATGCAGCGGTTAAGGTTTGTTGGCGCAAAAAGGTGAAGAAGTAGCAGAAAAAATATTTTGAAAATTTTATAATTTTACTTCTCAAATCGTCAAAGTCGCGATTTGAAACGTCAAATAATCTGAAAAGAATACGGATTGTGCAGAAGAAATGACATAATAGGTGTGTTTTACAAAGCCTTAAGTTTCAGCTTCAACCACCATTGTCCTTCATTTTAATAAAATATTATCGAACAATCCATTTAAAATAGACCCCGTTCTGATGCTTTGGCAGTAGTTTCAGCTATAGGGTTTATGGTTTAATAGTCTATATTTTAGCAAATTTTCGTAGACTTATGCACTTTGAGAAGATTTCTTCAAATGAGCGCCAACTAGAGCCCCTTAAATTCATATACCGGGTAAGTTTCAGTTTTTGTTTGTTTACACATATACCGAGTAACGCATTTCCAGGGTAAAACTCAATGATTTTGTTTATAAACGAGCAAAAATTGTATACATTAATTACAGGGTATTTTGTGCTGCATCTTATAAAATTATTTTGATCAGGCTGGCCCATAAGTCGTTAGTAATACATAGTTTCTTCTTTTTAATAGAACACTCCTGATGTTCTTTAATGTTTACATTTTCTTTTTAATTATAATACATCTTTGTAAGGAAAAAAAATTGATATCGTTCATCGTTTTGGAGATATTTCAATTGTTTTGCCAATTTTCACGTTTTTGGCACATTACACAAACACATATTACAAATTGTAAAAAACCGTTTGTACCAATAGAGACTTGAGCCCCAAGGAAATGACGCATTCAGAGAGCTTTTTGTTTGTATGACTCGACGAAAAAATCGATTTGTATTTGTATTTTTGAAACAACAACGCTATTTGAATGACACATTGATGGTACATTGTTACTTGATGGTACATTGTTACTACTAGATAGCTTATACTACCGACCAAATCTCCTTTTAAAAACAATACATATTTGACATTAAAACATTTTTACGAAAATTCGCTACCATAACGCACTTGCGCGCCCAGACTTTTAAACTTTTATCAAATGTTTAACTAACCAGGTATAAGTGGACACATTTATGAAAGTTCGCGAAAAAACGCCCGGGCTGTCTACTTTTCTTTACTGAACTTTGGGTCCACCACGTCAGCACATAGCACCTTAACAAAATATCTCAAACACACTATAGATAAGAGTCCTCAAGACCTCCAGGGGAAGTGGTTGAAAATTTGATTTGGATCGATTGAAAAGTTACGTAGTAACTTTTGTAACTAAAGCAAAATCAAGTTACCGAAGTTTTATATACTTAAAGGTAGGTTCTGGTCATTCTGCACAAAAAGGGGGTGAAACTGATCATGTAAGTCATGGCAATTTATTACCGTTTCCATCATATTATAAACTCTGATCGAGATAGTATTATCATGAATTTAGTCTACTTCCCTCACTAAGGGAAGATTGGAACCTGTGATGAGCATTGATAAAATACGCTTTATAACACATGTGTCCTAAACCGATTGGGACCATATTCTACTCATCACTTTATCGCAATCTACAGGCGATGGCGTACTGTTGTCGCAACCATGATTCCCTATCTCCAGCCTTTCTGTTATCAATAAATTATTCAGTAAAAATTTACAACTGAATATGAAAATTGTACGGCCGAAAAAAATATGAGGTGCAGGCAAGGTCATTACAAGTGTTTTAAGATACAAATTAAAAGGTTGTTGACCTCTTTTGTTTTTGTTATTAACAGTATATTTCATCATTGCTGGCTGCGGCCTTTACTAATAGTTGTTGTTATTGCCAATCATGAAGTCATGTGGCAGGTGCAACGTCAGCTTGAAGAGCTCTAAGCGTGCATCTTGTAATAAATGCGGCATATTAGAATGCCAAGCTTGCTCTGGAATGTCAGTATCGGAGATGAGATGCATGCCACTTCAAAAACGCAGAGTTAAATATTTATGTACTGACTGTGATGATCAATCCGTACTTCTGGGTGGTCCTGCTGATCCTGCCGATCCTGATGTTCAATCTTCAGTTAATGATGATGCGTCATGCTACGTAGCCCAGATATTTTCTATAGAGAAATGAATACGCTGCCGTCCATCATTGGAGGCTTACGAACTGAAGTCGCGAATCTCAAAGAGTCAAACATAGATCTTGTGAAGTGTGTCTCCAACACGGGGATTATAAATCCTCTGCTGCCTCTTCAAGTTGGATCATCTAGTGCTGCAACTCCTTCTGTACATAACATGCCGCTTTTCTCAGAAGCTCTATCAATAAGCGCCTCAGTGATTGTGAAATCTAAAGATCCTGCGGAGTCCAACACGGCTACTAAGGCTGATTTGTTCCAATCTATTGATCCTGTGACAGCAGAGATCTGCGTGTCCAAGGTTAAATACATTGGCAATGGAGGTTTGATGGTTAGCTGTTCCTCTGACGTTGGTGCCGAAAAATTCAAATCTCTGGCAGCTACTAACCTTTCAGACAAGTACAGCGTTAAGCAAGTGACGAATTTGCATCCCCGTATTCGTAGTGTTGGCCTCTCCCAGGGATTGGAGGAGGACGAGCTGTTTCAACTTATCAAGCTGCAGAACACCAGTGTCTTCGCCAACGCGGAGATAACTTTGATCTATTTTAGTCACCTGAAGAAAAAAAACCATCTGTATCAGGCCGTCTTGCAGTTGGATAACACCTCCTATAATTGTGCCTTGAACATGGACCAACTTTTTGTTGGATACGATCGCTGTTCCGTGTATGATGCCATTGACATAATCCGTTGTTTTAGATGCTGTGGATTTCATCATATGTATAAAAACTGCACTATATGTGCAGGAGAAAATCTTGCGAATAGCTGCACTTCCACACCTCTCTGTTGTATTAACTGTTTAAATGCTGCTAAATTTAAAAAAAGCATTGCTACTGACCATGCTACCTGGGTCCATGAGAGTACAGTATACAGACAGAAACTGCAGTCTGTTCGGGCCGATATACTTGTACACTTTCTCCTTATCCTTCTATCAGTGATGAACTTTCCTCCCTCGCCTGTTCAACAAATTAAACCTAATGATGTTTGTTCTTTTGTTTGCTGGCAGGCACACCCTCTTGACTGTTTTGCTTTCACTGAGACTTGGATAGTGATATTTATAGTAGCGAACTATTTGATGATCAATATATTGTCTCTAGGTACACTTGGAGAACACCCAAATCACCACAACACATATTTCAGAGACCTTACGATCCATTTTTTTCTTTTTTCTTCCTCTGAAGATGTTGACTTTGTCAACGAAACGATCGTAAGGTCTCTGAAATATGTGTTGTGGTGATTTGGGTGTTCTCCAAGTGTACTTATTAGTGCTCATCACAGGTTCCAGTTTTCACATAGTGATATTGTCTATAGATCAGATATGAATTTTTCTTCCTCTTGCAAGAGTAGGGGAGGTGGTGTTCTGCTTGCTGTGCATTCTCGCTTTGCTACTCGTCGCCTTGATATTCGGAGGGACTGTGGCGGGCTGGATGCTCTTTCTAATATTGACATTGTGGGGGTCAGAGTCTCGGTTCATCGGGCCTCGCTTAATATTTTTGTTGTTTGTATACCTCGCAGTACTCCAATTAATGACTACTACCTCTTGTTTGAAGCTCTGGAGTCCCTGTGCATAAAATATGGTCGTGAGACATTATTAGTTGGTGACATCAACATGCCTGAATATGCTTCTTGTTGTCGGAACAACCCTTCCGCTCGTGTGTCTGCTTTTCAAAATTTCTGTAATATACTACCACTTGGACAATTTAATCATGTTGAGAATAATACCAACAGACACTTGCTTGGTGGAGGAGGCTCTTAATTCCCCGTGACTCCTGATGGCCATCATCCTCCTTTATCATAGAGTTTCCGGTCAAAGGTTCAGTGGGCTCTTCCCCTGTTGGTAGCACTAGGCATCATATAATTTTCAAAAATGCGATTTTGTCGGATTGTATGCAGAGCTTGGCGGCTTGTGCAGGGATGGTATGGATGAGCTTCAGGATGTTGATGCTATGCTTGACTTTCTCTATTCCATAATTTACGACTTTCTTGATCTGTATGTTCCCATGACTGCTCCAGGAGCATGTAATAGGTATCCCCCCATGGTTTTCTAAAGAAATTAGGGTTAGTATCAAATATAAATATTCATTGTGGTGTAAGTTTAAGAAGTCTGGAAATGCGGAGTTTCTACATAGATTTAGGGAGCTGAAACAAAAACTTAAGAGAAACATTTATCTTTCTCGAGTAAACTACTTTCAGAGGGTTGAAAGATAAATTAGGTGTAACCCTAAAAAATTGTGGAACTGCTCGGCGCCGTCAAAACTTTTCTATTGGGAATTCATCTAACCAGCAACAGGCAGTTGACAGTTATGCTTCTTATTTCGCAACATGTTTTGGTTCCACCTCAACCTTATGAACTACAGCCGCCAGCCTGGCTTCAGGTGACATCACAGTGTTTTTGTTGATGTCTTTGCAGATGATGAAGTTATTACAGCTGCTAAGAGAATTAAGGCTAACATGTCCTGTGGACCTGATCTAGTTCCTGGCTTCTTGGTGCGCGACTGCTTATATGCTTTCTTGACTCCACTTAAAAAAAAAATTGAATATTATATCTGGAACATTCCCCGCGACCTGAAAGCTGTCACGAGTTTTCCCTATCTTAAAAGCGTGGGATAGTAGTGATCCATCAAACTATCGACAAATAGCCATACTATGTGTCTTCTGTAAGATTTTCGAGGCCTGCTTTTTTCAGCGAATACTGTTTCACATCAAAAACAAACTCTCTATTTCTCAACATGGTTTCATTCCAGGGAGATCGACTGTAACATACACAGTTCATTGCGTCCGCACTCGACCGCTCGTCACAGGTTAATGTTATGTGTACTGATCTATCTAAGGCCTTCGATTGTCTAAATCATTATGTTCTAATTGACAGGATGAGGGCTATCGGGTTCTCCGAGGGCTTGCTTGGCTTATTCAGATCTTACTTGGATGGAAGGAGGCAATTTTCTGATGTTGGGGGCTTCAAATCTCACACCTATCACATAACTTCGGGAGTTCCGCAGGGCTCCATACTCGGTCCACTACTATTTAATATATTTATCGACCCAGTTAAACAAGTTTTACATGTTTCTTTTTTAATGTATGCAGATGAAGAAGATTTTTGCACATATTTCGAGTGTTGATGACTGTTTGTAGCTCCAGAACTGTCTTCGTATCCTTGATGAATGGTGTTGTCAGAGTGGTCTTTCTATGAATGTTTCGAACTGTTGTGTGATGTCCTTTACTCGAAATATGCACTCAATTACTTTCAGATACAATATAAGAGGGCTTTCGTTTTATCGCCCCAGGATAGTTAGGGGCCTTAGAAATTGTTTTTGATAGTACTCTATCTTTTAAACCACACTATGAGCAGACTGTCAGTTCTGCTTACAAAACTCTTGGGTTTCTGATAAGAAACAGCAAAAATTTCTCACTGACCGACACCCTCTCCCTGCTCTTTCGTTGTCTTGTTAGGTCCCGACATGAACATGGCTCAGTTGTGTGGGCTCCTACTTATGAGATACATGTGGCAAGTCTGGAAACAGTGCAAAAGAAATTTCTAAAATTTCTTAGCTTTCGTGGGAATGGTCAATATCCTTCTATGGGTTTTCCTCAGGAAAGTTTACTTCTTCGCTTTAGTCTGCATAGTCTGTCGATGCGCTGGCAGTGCAGTTTTGTTATATTTTTATACAAACTATTGTTAGATTGCCATAAGCTGCTTCAGCAACTGTTGTACCACGTTTATCAGGCACATTCTATCTCCCGACTGCTCGTACGCGATTGCTGCGATCGTCTCCAATTTACTAGATGTGAGAACGCCTAGATATCTTCTCATGTAATATATCAGAGATATAAATGCTTTTCAAAACGACGTAATTTGTGAATTTCTCTTTTGTGTAGTTTTAATTATTGTTTGTTATTATATTTCGTGTATCGGCCTATCCTTAATTTGGCTTTTAAGCTGTTAGATGGTGTATGAATAAATAAATAAATGAATTAATTAATTAACATGTTAATAATTATGAGCACAACGTATAGAGCAACTTTGTTGTTACAGGGTGTCTGTATGATAGTTCACCGTTATTAAAGATTTCACTTACCTACCTCAGAATTAGTATTGTTCAAACGCCCTCATATTTATCGGACACTTGTTCAATACTGGTACACTTAAAAGATAATTTAGGCAAGTAAGTTAGCTAAGAAAGGTATCTCGGCATGAGCGGCAAAGGATTCCAGGCTTTGTATATTTCTTTTTGTGTTTATATAAAGTACCAGTGAATAATTTATAATGTTCCTGAAAGTTGCTTCACTTTTAATTCACTGGTAAGATTTTGATAGAGGTAAAGACAGAATAATGCACAAAATAAACAATTAACAAGGTTTATTTGACTTCGATTCAAAGCCTCAAAAATATGTGTCGGACATTTAGGTAACAGATTTAAATATTGCAAATAATTATATGTGCAAGACAGTAAAACACAAGCAAATAGAAGACGTACGTAAATACATAAATACTCTAATAAATATTGAAACTGTTCTGTACCAAGTCTACTTGAACAAATGTGATTTTCATTTCATATTTAAACAACTAATATGTCACTACTGTCCGGTATTTGAAATTAATGGGCAACACAGTTTAGAAAATTAATGTATGAGAAATTTAATCAGATGCTTATCACCCAGTTTGCACCATTTTTGCTAAAAATTTAAATAACAACGTTTAAAAATTAGGCCAGCTTTTCTAGTACATTACGCTCTACATTTGACCCAGGCAAAGTTGAATTCAAAAAGATATATAGCGACACAACTATATATATATATATATATATATATATATATATATATATATATATATATATATATATATATATATATATATATATATATATATATATATATATATATATAGGGTGTTCTACAAGCTATATGACAAACTTTGCCAGATAATAGCTCTCATAATTCTAAACAATTTTTCTTAATGAACATGGGTCCGATTCGCTTTTGTTAAGAATTAACAAGCATTGAACCTTTATTAACAATTAACAATAAAAATTTAAGATAAATGAAAATCACAAAACTTAAGACTATAAAAATTGTTCGAAATGTCCACCCTCAGCTTGAATGCAAGCCTCACATCGACGAACTAAAGATTCAGTCACTCGAAGGATGATATTTAGGTCATTTCTTATTTGGTTAGCTGCATCTTGAATTCTTTCAAGTAACTGCTGATGGGTAGTGATTTTAACATAGTAGACCAGCTGCTTCATGTGTTCCCATAAATAAAAATCCAGAAGATTGAGATCGGGGATACCAGGTGGTGGTGATATTCGACCTCCTTGACCTATCCATTTATTTGAAAAATGTTCATTTAACCAAGCAGCAACTTGTCTTCCTCTATGTGGTGGTGCGCCGTCGTGTTGATACCACATATTCTGAATAATATTAAGTTGTAGGTCATCAATGAACTCTAAAAGGCCGTATTCTAAGAAATGTCTATACAGATCTGCATTTAAACGATCATTTAGAACATGCACAGTAATAGAGTATTGTTGAAAATGCCACCCCAAACGTTGGCACTGAATCATCTTGATCTAATTGCATGTGGATTTTGCAACGCCCATACATGTTCATTATGATTATTATTTATGCCGTCCCTAGTAACGCAAGCTTCATCAGACCACATGACGAGCGTAATGAATCTATCATTTTGTGCTTGTTGCTGAAGTAACCAGCGATAAAATTCTAATCGCTGTGGGGCATCTCCAGCATGCAACGCCTGTACATTTTGGCGATGAAACGGATGTAACATTTATCTGTTCAATACACGCCATGCAAAATTGGGTGATACATGAACGTTACTTGATATACGCCGAACACTAATTGATGGGTTATAAAGGGCAACATCTACTACATTTTTTTCATCTTGTACATTTACTTCAGTAGGACGAATGACCTTCTTTGGAGCGGGGTTACCTGCTTCTCGAAGTCTACGAAATGATGTACTAAACGCCGTGTGGGCAGGTTGGTATATATTTGGATATCTGCGTCGATATTCTCGAGCTGCTTCTCTGGCGTTCCCATTAGAATACCCATATACTAACACAATATCTGCATCTTCCTCATTTGTGAATAAATGCATTGTTTATTTAGAACTTTTACACGAAGTATCAAATATTGTACAATTAAACTGACACTGACAATATTTATTGTCATAACAACTGTCATTTTTAGTTATCAGCCTACTTTTGATTGAAATATGTGTACCTATATTTTATAAGTGTGCATTGTTTCACATTCAAATGATTTGGTGTCACTTCCTGGTTGACTGGAAAAATGATAATTCTTCAAATGCTTGTATCTTTTAAACAAAAACGAATCGGACCCATATTCATTAACAAAAAATGTTTAGAATTTTGATAGCTATCATCTGGCAAAGTCTATCATATAGAGCTTGTAGAACACCATACATATATATATATATATATATATATATATATATATATATATATATATATATATATATATATATATATATATATATATATGTGTGTGTGTGTGTGTGTGTGTGTGTGTGTGTGTGTTTGTGTGTGTGTTTAGCCTACATTTAAGTATATATAACTTGTCGTTACATGAAATATAATCTAATATGAAAAGATAGCTATTGTAATATTACGAAAATATGCAATAGCTACCCCAAAGTAATTACCCAAAATTAATTCTCAAATGTATATTTATTTACCTAACAAGTAAACAGATCCTAGATTAATTTCAACAGACTTTGACAAATGAAAAGACGTTATTGAGTTTCAAGGTAATAATTTTATGAAAGGCAAACAAACATGTAATTTTATTCATTAAATAAGCCGTAATGGACATACGTAAATGCTGTGATGACTCCCCTTTATAAAAAAGGCCTGGTGGATAAATGAAGCCACTCGGCCCACAGAATCGTCCGTGGACACCCTGAATGGGGTGAGCTGCTGGTTGAATGTAATTAACACCTTGGGAGAGGTTTGGACTGTTTTAGACCTCAGCTTCCAGCTAACACGACAGAAGAAGAGCGATTCCAGCTAATAACCTTACCATAACAGGTAGGCTTGGTCAGGAAATGCCATTCGATTTGAAAGTCCACCCAAAAGAATTAATTAGTCCTGTGGCGGTAGTTGGTGATTCTGTTTCATTAGAAACGAGGTTAATCACCTTGGGATGCACTTTATGATAAACACGCAATGTGTTAGGATTATAATACTGTTATCAACACGCAATGTGTAGAATGATATTTTATTATTACACGTAACAAGCTCGCACACACCAGCGACCGAACTTTGGCAGAGATGTTGTATCTTCAGGATCGCAGTTGACAATGTCCAGTGCCTAGCGCACTGAGAGCTACCTTTTTTTTAAAGGGACTACTACCTGTATCGGTCGGCTACCTGATACTTTAAATGCATCGGTCGGCTACCTGATACTTTAAAGGTTTAATAATAAATAAGTCATATCGCGACCAGACACCAAAAATGAGAACAAGGCGCTATGGCATCGTGGTGTGCTACTGTGTAAAACTTAAGCTGATCGGGACGCCCGCTTATACGGGTATTTAACAGGCACAAATAATTTACACAGACACTCTTAACAGTGCTACACATAGGTATTGACTTGCTTTATGATAAAATTTTGATTCTAGAACCCCTTAAATTTATATACTTGTTTATCAAACTGCTGTGAGTTCTGCCCTACAAGTTAGACGAATTACAAGATAGGGAGAAAGTCGGCGTGAATATCGCGAGTTTGGATAGTGCCCTTTTGGCACTTCAAAACAAAAAAGCTTTATTTCGAAATTACAACAAGTTTAATTATAATTTTAAAACAAAGGAGAAATACACGATGTTTAATGTGGAAACACTCGTAATACATTCTAACATAATATTGTATCTCACTTGTATATATAAAGTCGAATATGCTTAGCTAACATTATAAAATAAAACAACTTAAACTAAATAATTATGTTGACTATGATTAATCAGCGGTTTTGTTATTTCCACGTTGAACGACTGTTTCCATCCTTTTACTATACTAACACGAGATATCAGTACAGCATTATACAGGGTGCTGTAACTCGCGCACCTCTGAAGGAACGTTAGGAACGATCAAGCAAAAACAGTTTAAAGCCCATATTAGGGAACAACTGAAACTACTGCGTCTGGATATTAGAGGCAACGGAAATTTTCGACTAACGAACCCGTGTAGATATTTATCGATTTTCCAACCGTCTTGTGAGACTTGACAAAAACTCGTCTGTGCTATCGAAAAGATTTTCAATGCTTCTAGACATTATAACTCTGTATATTTGCGACGCAAATACGCAATCTTTTTTAAATGCTGCAGAATGAAATAATATTTCTTCAGACATTTAAACCGGCTAAAAGTTGGAGGTCTGCTTTTAATAAATCTTACCAACAATTTATTAATGCTGAAGACAAAGAATAAACAAAGCCCTCCAGCCACTTAACGGGAAAATTATCCTTGGTGTTCTCTAAAATTGGAATTCATCCAGATACTTTAGATTACCGTTAATTAATTCCGAAAATTAATTACCTTACAGGGCATGAAAAAAGTGGATCGTTGCAAAATATGAGTGGTGAAAATATGTTCAAAAGCCTACAAAAGTTATTAAAAGATTTGAGGGAGAGAATTGGCAGAAAAGTAGAATTCAAGTGTTCTGTTGAAAATTTTGACGTTTCAAATCGCGACTTTGGCGCTTTGAGGAAAACTACATTTTTTTCTTTAACTGCCCATAACTTTTTTGTCTTCAAACCTACAGACCTAAATTGTATATGGTTCCCTCTTTATAATACAAACACGCGTATCAAATTTGGTTGTCCTTACTTTGTTACTTCCTTAGATATAGTTTTTTTCCAAAAAAAAACACAACATTTTCCGGGAAAATCTGCACCGATTTTCCTGGCTAAAGAACCTATCCAAGCTACTTGCAAAAGAAATGCACTTAGCAAATTTGATCAAAATCGGCCCATTATTTTATCTGTGTGATACACACACACACACACACACACAATATATATATATATATATATATATATATATATATATATATATATATATATATATATATATATATATATATATATATATAAATATAAATAAACTGAACCTGACCCTGCATGTGGGTTCTAGGGGGCCTAGTTTGCGCTCATTTGAAGAACTTTTTTCACAATTCAAAAGTTGGGATCTCCTAATTAGTGATTTTTTTTAATTCGTTTATAAAAAGTTCATGTCATTTGCACAATGTTGAACCAAGTTCTGCTGTACAATAATAATGCCTAAGATTGTACCGAAAACCAATGACACCAGGACGTTGGTATCTAGAGGTGCATATTTGCGGATCCCACTCAGTAGTGCATAGGCATATACGTAATTAGATTTGACTGGTTCCCAGTTCAGCGCGAAAATTGAATGCCGCATCTAACTTGAACTGGGAACCAATCAAATCTAGTTATGTATATGCATATGCACTACTGAGTGGGATCCGCGAATATGCACATCTAGGTACAAACGTCCTGGTGACATTGGTACCGCAGAACTTGGTTATACATTGTGCAAATTATATGAACTTTTTATTAGTGAATTAAAAAAAAAATCACTAATGAGGAAATCCCAAATTTTGAATAATGAAAAAATTTCTTCAAATGAGCACAAACTAGGCCATCTAGAACCAATATGCAGGGTCAGTTTCAGTTTTTATATGTATATGTATATATATATATATATATATATATATATATATATATATATATATATATATATATATATATATATATATATATATATATATATATATATATATATATATATATATATATATATATATATATATATATATATTACACTGATAACTCAAAAAATAATGGGCCGATTTTGATCAAATTTGCTGAGTACCTTCCCTTTGCAAGTAGCTTGGATAAGTTCGTTAGCCAGGAAAATCGGTGCAGGTTTCTCCCTGAAAATTTTGTGTTTTCTTTATCTATATATCTCAGGAAATAACAAAGTAAGGACAACCAAATTTGGTACGCGTGTTTGTACTATAAAGAGTGAACCATGTACAATTTAGATCTGTAGGTCTGAAGACAAAGAAGTTATGGGCAGCCAGAAAAAATGGAGTTCCCTCAAAACGTCAAAATTCTCAACATTTAGACAAAGAACCTGAAACAAATACGGATTATGAAAGGAAAAGGCCGCAAGAAGAGTGTTCTGCAAACCCTTAACTTTCAGCTTCAATCGTCATTGTCCTTCATTTTACTAAAATATTGCCATAAATTTCCTATATATATATATATATATATATATATATATATATATATATATATATATATATATATATATATATATATATATATATATATATATATATCATTAATAAACTGTTCGTTTTACGAAAAATTCGCCAAAAGGCTGCTTACAGAATTCCAATGAAGCTGATTTTGTTCCTTCTTTATTTCCTTCCCCCAGCAACCCTGTTCACTCCGGGTCCCGTACCTGTTTTGAGGAGGGGGGGGGGGGGTACTACAGAGTTCTTGCTACACATTGCTTATGCATACTGAATTAAAAGTAATCAACAAAAAAAAACTAGTGTTAGAATTTAAAAAAGTATCGTTGACGTCATATCTCTAATTTGGGACACACTGTATAATACTTTTTTGAAGATCGCAATTAAAAATACTAATCAACTTGCACCAGTATTTTTTAAAAAGAAGCTGGATTTACATAACTGAATTTATTCAAAGTTACAACTCGCCCTAAATTTAAATTTACGACGGATTACTAATATGTCTCTATGGTAGGAACGCCACTGTTTACAACAGTGACATACAATGCAAGTGGGGTCAACTTCCGTATGCACTATTATTGTCCTGACAAAGACAATAACAACAGAGTGAAACAGTTCGTCGTTCCTATGAATATACGAGGCAAACGTACGTTAACAAAATCTCCGATACGATCTCTCTTTCATAGTCCTTTTAACTCCCAGCCGTCATTCCAGTAGAAGCACAGTAACAGTTGTAAGACCCTTCATATTATGTAACAGCCTCTGATTAAATATAATTTGATCAGCGTTGTTGAAACTGTCCACCGTAAATTTCACATAAATTCACAACTTGATGCTTATGTAGAGACTCTGGATGAAAACGAAAACATGTAGCTTATGCGTTTTATTAGCACTTCAGATTTTAATTTGATCTAAAATTTGATAAGGGACATTTACATTATGTAATTGTATAATTTATGTTGTTCTTTGACACATCCGTTTCCGCAGTTGTATTCAGATGTAGACCTTTTAAACCCCACACGCCTTGAATAATTTATACTGTCTTATATCAACAGACGTAAATTAATTCAAAAAATATGTTTAGACAGCTGTAATTTTGTGATATATGTTCATATTATATAAAAGGTCTGGACTCAGCAAGTACGTTATGGGAGTGTTTGAAATGAAAATGTTTTTAATAGTAAATATGTCTCTCTAATGCAAGCAGGCATCAATCGGGTTACCGGTATAAACTATATAATAGAAACAATGCACCATATTTTATCAAAATAATTGTTTAAGAATGTTCAAAAATTTTCCGGAAATAAACTTAAAAATGTTCTCAAAAAAACTGGTATCTTAGCCAACAAATCTTAGGTTAATAGCAAATTGGGTTATTGAACTTTGAAGCATTTAATTAAAATTCGCTACCAAAATGCACTTACTGCGTCTCGATTTATTTTCTTACAAACATGCATCATTTTTCGATAAAAAACGCAAAAATGCAATAATATAAGTTCGTATAAAAGTGTATATGTTCGAACACAACAATTTTAGGTATCACCAACGATTTCTGGGCCAGCCTGTAATTATCAAACTAACTTTATAATATGCAGCTCAAAACACCCTATAATGAATGTATATAACTTTATCTCGTATCTTGTATAATAAAGTTATATTGGTTTACCGTAGAAATGCGTCACCCTCCCATGTATGTAAATAAATAAAAATCTCTGGACGCAGCAAGTGCGTTATGGTAGCGAATTTTCTTTAAAATATTTTTAATAGCAAATGCCTTTCTTTGATGAAAGCAGGCATCAAACTTGGTTGCCTATATAGTTGAAACAATGTACCATATTTCATCAAAATAAATTTATTGTTTGAAAATATATAAACATTTTTCAGAAGTCTGAATGCAGCAAATGTGTTATGGAAGTGAATTTCCATTAAAATGTTTTAATAGCAAATGCGAGCAGGCATGAATCTGATTACCGGTATAGCCTATGTAGTAAAAACAATGTACTATATTTTATCAAAATTACTTATGGTTTGAAAATATACAAAAAACGTTGGGGAGCTAAACTGCAAATTTACCGAAAATTCGCAGATTTTTTTCTTACAAACGCATCATATTTCGACAAAAAATGCAAAAATGCATTAACGAATTTGTTCTATGAAATTTAGCTTAAAAAAAATGTATGCACCCCTACTCACTCCTGGTCCCATAACTTCCTTGGGGGGTGTGAACAAGAAATTTTTCTTGAAGTTTGTGGATTCAAGGGGGCCCTAGGCAGGTTTCTGAAAACAGTTTTTTGAAAAGAGTTCGGGAGCTAAACTGCAAATTTACCGAAAATTCGCTACCAAAACGCACTTACTGACTCCAGATTTTTTTCTTACAAATGCATCATATTTCGACAAAAAATGCAAAACTGCATTAACGAATTTGTTCTACAAAAATTAGCTAAAAAAATTTATGCACCCCTCATTCCTGGTCCCGTAACTTCCTTGGGGAGTGTGAACAATAAATTTTTCTTGGGGTTTGTGGATTCAGGGCGGGGCCCTAGGCAGGTTTCTGAAAACAGTGTTTTGAAAAGCGTTCGGGAGCTAAACTGCAAATTTACCGAAAATTCGCTACCAAAACGCACTTACTGCGTCCAGATTTTTTTCTTATAAACGCATCATATTTCGATAAAAAATGCAAAATTGCATTAACGAATTTATTCTACGATAATTAGCTAAAAACAATTATAGACCGTTAAACCATAAACTTCACTAAACCTACAAACAAATATCCAAAAAGCCACCAAACTTAACTAAACTGACAGCCAAAGCACCAGAGAAACTGTCTATTTGAAATGGATATTTTGTAAATATTTTAGTAAAATGAAGGGCAATGACGGTTGAATCTGAAACTTAAGGGTTTGCAGAACACTCTTCTTGCAACATTTTCTTTTCACAAACGGTATTTGTTTCACATTCTTTGCCTAAACATTGCCAATTTTGACGTTTAAAATTGCGAGTTTGACGTTTTGAGGAAAACTCCAAAATTTGTTGCTTTAACTGCCCATAACTTCTTTGTCTTTAAAGCTATGGTACAAAATTCACTCTTCATAATACAAACAAGCGTACCAAATCTGGTTGCCCTTACTTTGTTATTTCCGGAGATATGAATTTTTTTATAAAGAAAACACAAAATTTTCCGGGAAAACCTAGTCCGATTTTCCTGGTTAACGAACTTATCCAAGCCACTTGCAAAAGGAAGGTATTCTGCAAATTTTATTAAGATCGGTCCATTATTTTTTGAGTTATCGGTCGGATATATATATATATATATATATATATATATATATATATATATATATATATATATATATATATATATATATATATATAAACACAGATCTCCCCATAAGCGAATTTTTTTTAAAAAAAATTCGCTAAAACTAAAAAAAAACCCGGATATGGATTCTAGGGCGCCTAGTTTGCGCTCATTTGAAGAAATCTTTTTAAAATTCAAAAGTCGCGCTCTCCTCGTTAACGAATTTTTGCTACGAAAATTAGCAAAAATTATAGACCGTTAAACCATTAGCTTCACTAAAACTATCGCCAAAGCATCAGAGAAAGGGTATATATGAAATGTATGGCAATATTGTAGTAAAATGAAGGACAATGACGATTGAAGCTGAAACTTAAGGGTTTGCAGAACACTCTTCTTGCGGCATTTTTCTTTCATAATCCGTATTTGTGTAGAATTCTGTAGCTAACACCCCCCCCCCTCCTCAAAACAGGTACGGGACCCGAAGTGAACAGTGGTGCTGGGGGGAAGGAAATAAAGAAGGAACAAAATCAGCTTAATGGGAATTCTGTAAGCAGCCTTTTGAGAAATTTTTCGTAGAACGAACAATTTACTAATGATATATATATATATATATATGTATATATATATATATATATATATATATATATATATATATATATATATATATATATATATATATATATATATATATATATATATATATATATCGTACCGATAACTCAAAAAATAATGGGCCGATTTTGATGAAATTTGCTACGTACCTTCCTTTTCTAAGTGGATTGAATAAGTTCGTTAGCCAGGAAAATCGGACCAGTTTTTCTGTAAAAATATTGGATTTTCTTTCGAAAATTTTTTCTATATCCTAAAATAACAGAGCTATGACAACCAAGTTTGGCATATGCGTTTCTACTATCAAACTTACCCCACTTACCGAAATTCAGGTCTCTAAGTTAAAAGAAAAAAAGTTATAGGCATTTAAGAAAAATTGGGTGCGCACCAACAAAATATTTTGTGTGATTAACAAGACCAATTGAATATTAGATACAACGTTTTCTTGACACATAAATGTCAAGAAGTAGCAGAAAAATTATTTTTAAAATTTTATAATTTTTCTTAAAACGTCAAAGTCGCGTTTTGAAATGTGAAATTCTCAGACAACGAATCTGAAACAAATACGAATTATATAGAAGAAATGTCATAATAAGTGTGTTTTACAAAGTCTTAAGTTTCAGCTTCAACCATCATTGTCCTCCATTTTACTAAAATATTTTCCGAAAATCCATTTCAAACAGACCCTCTTTCTGATGCTTTGGTAGTAGTTTCAGCTATAGAGTAATTGTCTATATTTCAGGAAATTGTCGTAGAAAACATTCGTTATTGAAAAGACGGCGATTTATGATTTTTAAGATTTCTTCAAATGAGCGCGAACTAGAACCCCTAAAATGCATATATGGGGTCAGTTTCAGTTTTGTCTGTTTACACAGATATACAGGGTGACGCATTTCTACGTTAAAGCTCAATATATCCGTTATTTTACAAGATATGAGAAAAAATTGTATACGTTAATTCTAGAGTATCTTGAGCTTCATCTTATAAACCTGTTTTGACAATCACAGGCTGGCCCATAAGTCGTTGGTGATAAATACTTTCTGTTTTTAATAGAACACACCTTACGTTATTGCATTTTTGTATTTTCAATGGAATTATAATGCATGTTTGTAATGGAAAAAAAAATTGATATCGTTCGTTGTTTTTGAGTTATATCAATTGTTTTGCAACGTTTCACGTTTTTGGCACATATCACAAATTGTTATACGCCGTTTTTACCACTAGATCGCAGGCACGCAAATGACGCATTCAGAGAGCTTTTTGTTTGCATTATTCGTAGAAACAATCCTACTCTCAAATAGTGGCTGAATTTAAAAAGGTTTCGCAGAAATATTTGGATTGTTTCCGTATAAATCATTTTTTGTAAGATTTTTGAGATATGTTGGTAATTAATAATAAATGTTAGGAAGTTATTGTGAAAAAAAGTTGTCGATTTTTTGTGAGAACTATAATTTAGTGTAACATTTCTGAAGGCAATTTAGTTAAAAAACAAATGGTGATTTTTTTTGCAATTTTGGCTCTAAAACTGTTTGTGAATAATTATATCTTGGCAAGTGTGTAAATAGCTTGAAGAGGTTCGTTGACCAGGAAAATCGCACCACCTTTTTCTGGAACTGTTAAAGTTTATTTTCGGAAAATGTTTGTACTTTTTTGAAACAACAAAGCTATATAAGTGAAATGTGGTACATTGTTACTACTAAATAGGTTATACCGCCAACCAAATATCCTTCTTTTAAAAACAAGACATATTTGCAATTGAAAACATTTTTACGAAAATTCGCTACAATAGAGCACTTGCTGCACCCAGGGTTTTTTAAATTTTGCATAAACATTTTCACTTAACAATGTACTTCCTTCTCCAGCACGCCTATTTGCTCCAGGTCCCGCAGCTTGTTTAGGGATTGAAGGAACAATTTTTTTCTTGTCGTTTATGCAAAAAACCCTACCAAGCAGGCCTGAACAATCTAACCTGCATTACATTCCATCCAATTTGGTGTTATTACTTAGCGCATTAGAATATTTTAGCGAATTATGAGGAGATCTGTGTATATATATATATATATATATATATATATATATATATATATATATATATATATATATATATATATATATATATATTGATGAAATTTAGTAGGAAACTTTTGTAAGTTCGTTAGCCAAGACTAGTTTTTCCGGGAAAATTATGTTAAAAAAAAGTTATAGGCATTTAAAGAAAAAAAAATTGGGTGCCACTGGTGATAAAAAGAAAGCACAAGAACAAAATATTTTGTATGGTTAACAAAACCAATTCAATATTACATAGAACGGTTAAGTGTTCTTGACGCAAAAAGGTCAAGTAGCAGCAGAAAAATTACTTTGAAAATTTTATAATTTTTCTTCTTAAAATGTCAAAGTCGCGATTTGAATTTGAAACGTCAAAATTTGGAATTTTCAGACAACTAATCTGAAACAAATACGGATTGTGTAGAAGAAATGTTGTAATAAGTGTGTTTTACAAAGCCTTAAGGTTCAGCCTCAACCATCATATTCTCCTTCATTTTACTAAAATATTAGACCATTTTTTCTGATGCTTTGGCAGTAGTTTCAGCTATAGAGTTTATGGTTTAATAGTCTATATTTTAGAATTTTTTTTAGACTTAGCCATTTTTAAAAGATTTCTTCAAATGAGGGCGCACTAAAACCCATATACGCGGTAATTTTCAGTTTTTGTCTGTTTACACATATACAAGGTGTGGCATTTCTACGGTAAATTATTTTTTTAAATATTAGATAGGAGCAAAAATTGTATGCGTTAATTACGGGGTGTTTTGAGCTGCATCTTATAAAATTATTTTGACAATCACAGGGTGGCCCATAAGTCATTGGTGATATACACTTTCCTTTTTAATAGAACCTTATGTTATTGCATTTGTGCATTTTCCATTGAGTTATAATGCATGTTTGTAAGGGAAAAAACATATCACAAATTGTAAAAAGGCGTTTGTACCAATAGATATCTGAGCCCCATGAAAATGACGCACTCGGAGAGCTTTTTGTTTGTATTACTCGTCGAAAAAATCGAGCTGCAGTATACAGGCACTCTCAAATAGTGGCTGAATTTTGAAAAGTTTTCGCAGAAATGTTTTTAATGTTTCCGTAGAAATCATTTTTTGTAACATTTTTGTGAAATGTTGGTAATTAATAATAAATGTTTAGTAGTTTTTGTAAATAAAAGTTGTCGAAATTTTGTGAAAAATGTAATATAGTGTAACATAACTGAAGGCAATTTCGGCCAAAAAAATGGTGGATTTTTGTAAAAGAAATTTTTGCAAAATTTCATATTTTTTTCTACTTGGGTTAAAAAGCTCTTTGTCAAGAATTATATCTTGGCAGGTGTGTAAATAGCTTGAAGGGGTTCGTTGGCCAGGTAAATCGGACCAGTTTCTTCTGGAACTTTTTAAGTTTAATTTCGAAAAATGTTTGTACTTTTTGAAACAACAGAGCTATTTTAGTGAACTAGGTTTCATTGTTACTACTATATAGGTTATATTGCGAACCAAATGTCCTTTTAAGAACAATGCATATTTTACATGAAAAACATTTTTACTAAAATTCGCTACCATAACGCACTTGCTGCGTCCAGACTCTTTTCGTATCAGCCTTACATGACCAAGCTTGCAGAACTGTGTTTCAATTCTACTAATTGTCGCTTGAGATATAGGCGGCAAGATGGTAATTTTTTCTTGAAATAGGCGAGCAACTTCAATAGGCGATCGTGATTCATCTCTGTACCCAATCATCGCTGTAAAGTTGTTATTTTATTCATTTCCGTTAAATGAACCAGTTAAATTGCATTTAATAACTTACAACTACTGTCGTGCGGTTACAAGCACACTGTAGGTTGCTAAGGCGTTTTAAACAAAATTAACATTGCGACCTTTGAAGAATGTCGATAACTTTTTATGTTATCCTTTTAATCGATTGCGCCGAAAAAAGGCACTGAAATTGCTTTCCTTGCTTTCTCATTATCAAGAATCAAACGCGATCAGTTATTTATCTTTTAGTGTGTCGCATCAAAGTTTGTCAATCAAATGAATTCATGTTCTTACTGTTAACTTTTGCAATCAATTTTAAAACAATATTATATTTGAATGAATATTTTTTTTTATATATACTATGGAGGAAAGCTCCTCTGAGCAGTGCCCGTGCAGATATCTATAAAAGAGAGAGAGAGGTCACCAACGGCACGTCGGTGGGCAAGGGATGGCAGCCTTTGGGTGAGGGTAGGGTCACCGATGAGACGTATAGCTCTCTTTTAAATGGAGTCCAGGAAAACGAGTGTAGAAACGGCAGCGGCACCCCAGATGTGGGAGCAGTATTCGAGGTTTGGCCTTATTTGTGAAGTATATAAGGTATAGAGATTATCTGGTGAAAAGTATTTGCGAGCCCGCAAGAGGAAACGTAATTTCTTAGCAGCCGCTTCTGCAATTGATGTGATATGTTGGTGCCAATTAAGATTTCGATCCACAGAAATGCCAACAAGAGAAAATGACTCATTACTTTGAATAACTTGGTTGTTCATTGTGATGGGTCTAGGGCTGTTGTATCTCTTGTGAGAAATAAAGCAAGACTTAGTTTTGGTGAAGTTGAATTGTACAAGATTTCTACTTCCCTAGTATAAAATTTTTTGGAGATCGACAGAGACAGAACCCTCCATGAGTCTGCGATCCTCATCTAATTGGGCTAAAGATACAGGCTTAGAATATTGTATATTTGAGAGGAGGGTGCTGTCGTCCGCGTAACTGTGAACTGGGTTAGATGTGCTAGAGAGGAGGTCATTGATGTGAAGAAGAAACAAAGTAGGGGCTCAAGCTGAACCTTGAGAGACTTCTGCATTAATTGGAAACAGTTTAGAGGAATGGCCATCCACAACAACAGATATGCTCCTGTTGGAGAGGAAATTTGCAGTCCACATACAGAGTTTTGGTGGTAGGCCATAGGCCGGAAGTTTATTAAGCAGCACTGCGTGCCAGACTTAGTCGAATGCTTTGGATATGTCTAGAGAACAATATGGGATTCACCGTGTTGTTCCATGGACTTGTTCCAAGAATGGGTGACAAAGGAAAGGAGGTCGGCAGTCGATCTGCGCTGACGGAATCCATAGTGCCTGTCGTGGATTAGACTGTGTTTTTCAAGAAATTTTAGTCATTCGGTGTTTATATACTTTTCCATCACTTTAGAGACGACTGAAAGGAGAGAAATAGGCCTGTAGTTGCTAGGAAGCGCTTTGGATCCTTTCTTGGGGATGGGTTGTACTCAAGCAGTTTTCCAGTTACTAGGAAATATGCCGTTATTATAATATATCTGAAACAGACGAGTCAGGACAGGAGCAAGCTCTGGTGCGCATTTTTTGAGAACAATTGCTGGGATCTCGTCAAGGCCAGAGGCTTTCCTGGTATTAAGAGAAGATAAATTATGTATCCATCCGATAACTCAAAAACTAATTTGGTCATTGATGTGAAGAAGAAACAAAGTAGGGGCTCAAGCTGAACCTTGAGAGACTTCTGCATTAATTGGAAACAGTTTAGAGGAATGGCCATCCACAACAACAGATATGCTCCTGTTGGAGAGGAAATTTGCAGTCCACATACAGAGTTTTGGTGGTAGGCCATAGGCCGGAAGTTTATTAAGCAGCGCTGCGTGCCAGACTTAGTCGAATGCTTTGGATATGTCTAGAGAACAATATGGGATTCACCGTGTTGTTCCATGGACTTGTTCCAAGAATGGGTGACAAAGGAAAGGAGGTCGGCAGTCGATCTGCGCTGACGGAATCCATACTGCCTGTCGTGGATTAGACTGTGTTTTTCAAGAAATTTTAGTCATTCGGTGTTTATATACTTTTCCATCACTTTAGAGACGACTTAAAGGAGAGAAGTAGGCCTGTAGTTGCTAGGAAGCGCTTTGGATCCTTTCTTGGGGATGGGTTGTACTCGAGCAGTTTTCCAGTTACTAGGGAATATGCCGTTATTATAAGATATCTGAAACAGACGAGTCAGGACAGGAGCAAGCTCTGGTGCGCATTTTTGCTGGGATCTCGTCAAGGCCAAAGGCATTCCTGGTATTAAGAGAAGAGAAATTATGTATCCATCCGATAACTCAAAAACTAATTTAGTGATTTCGATGAAATTCGGCAAGCACCTTTCTTTTATGAATGGCTTGGATGAGTTTGTTATCCAGGAAAATCGAACTGGGTTTTCCGGGAAATTTTTGAGTTTTCTTTCGAAAACGATTTTTTTCTGCGAAAACTACAATATTATTCAAATAAAATTTGATGGATATTTTGCTACGTACCAAAATTCAACTTTATAAGCTTATAAAAAATTGAGTTATTCTAATTTTAATTTATTTTCGAAAAAAATTTCTCTGAAAATTACAAAGTTATTTTAATGAAATTTGGTGGATACGTTGCTTTAGAAAAGACCTTACTACATACCAAAATTAAACTTTCTACGTTTATAGAAAATCGAGTTATTCAAAGTTGAAGCATTTAATAAAAATTCACTACCATAACGCACTTGCTGCGTCCCGAACTTTTTTTTAATCTAAAATAGAAGCGTTTCGGGATTTTTTTTTAGAAATATACGCAATAATTGACATACTGCATTTATTCCCATTGGCTGTTCCACACTGTATGTAACTAAACCAATAAAAAATAGCCAGTAAATCGTAGTATAGCAGCATGTGGCTAACTTTAAGACCACCCATGGAGTTCTGGCATATTTATAATCACAAATCACAAAAAACATCAAATTAAAATGAATAATGCAAAAATTTAATAATTCAAAAATTTTACAATTGCATGCACCTGGTACGCCACTGATTGCTTCCAGTGTTTATTCTATGGAAGGAAGGTACAAACATTCTGTACATTTTGTAACCCATATAATCACCGGATTAAACGTAAGCGTATTTGACTGTGTGTTGATGTTTTCCTAGTCCGCCCATTATGTTTTTTATTGTTATATAGTGTTTGTTATAAAGTTGGGGTTGTTTTATCTGTTTTGTAAGCAGTAAATCTCGCATATTATAAAAGGCAAAGCACACATGTTCACACGATTATTCCAATCTGTTATTACACGGTGTTTTATTGTGTTTGCCGATGGTGAGGGATCTATTCATCCCAAACTTGGGAATGGCAGCATTATTAAGTATTTAACCAAACACAAAAACAGATCAGGCCCTGTGCGCTTGCACATTACAAAAGTATAAAGTTTCACTGTCATTATGATTTAAAGCAGTTTCATATAACTTAATATTTTCAAATGTAATTGTGAAGAACCTCGGTGGTTCAGAGGTAAGAACGTGTGCCTTTGAACCGAAGGGTACTGGGTTCGATCCCGGCGTACTCCTTTCACTTTTTCAGTACAAACTGTAAAATTAACATCAACCGAGATTCTGGCATTGTATTTGAGCAAGTTGAATGTCTGCACGTTCCGCCCTTCGGAGGGGGCGTAAAGCCGTCGGTCCCGTGTCCATGCGATGTTGGGCACGTTAAAGATCCCTACCCTCCTTACAGAAAGACAGGGGTTCGGCAAAATTTCCAGGATAGTGAGGTGAAACTGCTCCCTGGCGTCGGTGATTGGCCATAGTCGCGGAAATAGGCCGACGTTAAAGAAACAAAACACACACACACACAAATGTAATTGTGTATAACATAATGTGTTTTGTAGTGCACATCTAAAGTATGGGAAGTCCGGCAACAGTGGTCATCGTTTGACATTTTGACGTTTTTCGTCAAAGTGTTTAATATTATTATCTATTTTTAGCGAATTTTAAAAAAAAATCGCTAATGAGGAGATCTGTGTTTATATATATATATATATATATATATATATATATATATATATATATATATATATATATATATATATATATATATATAACATATATATCCGACCAATAATTCAAAAAATAATTGACCGATCTTGATCAAATTTGGTAGGTACCTTCATTTTGCAAGTGGCTTGGATAAGTTCGTTAGCCAAGAAAATCGGACCAGGTTTTCCCGGAAAATTTTGTGTTTTCTTTCTAAATAAATTCATATCTCCGTAAATAACAAAGTAAGGGAAACCCAATTTGGTACGCGTGTTTTTATTGTAAAGACTGAACTCTGCACCAAAATTTAGATCCCTAGCTTTAAATACAAAGAAGTTATGGGCAGTTAAAGAAACTAATTTTGGAGTTTTTCTCAAAAATTTAAAAAGAAAATGTTGCAAGAAGAGTGTTCTACGAACTCTTAAGTTTCAGCTTCCACCGTCATTGTCCTTCATTTTACTAAAATATTTACAGAATATTCATTTCAAATAGACCCTTTCTCTGATGTTTTGGCTGTCAGTTTAGTTAAGTTGATGTTTTTTTGGATATTTATTTATAGGTTTAGTGAAGTTTATGGTTTAACGGTCTATAATTTTTTTAGCTAATTTTCGTAGAACAAATTTGTTAATGCATTTTTTCATTTTTAATTGAAATATGATGCGTTCATAAGAAAAAACTCTGGGCAGTAAGTGCGTTTTGGTAGCGAATTTTCGGTAAATTTGCAGATTAGCTCCCAAACGCTTTTCAAAAAACTGTTATCAGAAATCTGCCTAGACACTCCCCTGGATCCACAAACCCTACGAAAAATGTCTTGTTCACACCCCCCAAGGAAGTTACGGGACCAGGAGTGAAGAATAGGGGTGCTGGGCGGGGTAGGTAGTAAAAAGGAAATGCGAATAAAACGGGCTTAAAAGTTGTCTTTTTCACATCTTGAAGCCATATCCCCCTTAAACCCTGCCTACCCCGCACAGCACCCCTGTTCCCCCAGGTTCCTTAAATTCCTTGGCGGGTATGAACAAGAAATTTTTCTTCTGGTTTATGCAACGAGGGTGGTTGTATGCACGCGAGGGGGGAAGTAAAATCCCCACGACGAAGCAGCCACCCCCAATCCCCCCAACCCTACCGCAAGTCAACGCGCGGGGGAGGGGGGGTCTGCTTCGTCGTAGGAATTTTACTTCCCCCTGGTGTGCATAAAACCACCACCCTCATTGCATAAACCACAAGAAAAACTTCTTGTTCATACCCCCCAAGGAAGTTATGTGACCTGGGGGCGAATAGGGGCGCTGTGCGAGGTAGGCGGGGTTTAATGGGGATATGGCTTCAAATAGACAGCTTTTAAGCAGTTTTCTTTGCTTTTTTCTGCTCATATTTCTTTTTAGTACCTACCCCGCCCAGCACCGTAACTTCCTTGGGGGGTGTGAACAAGAAATTTTTCTTGTGGTTTGTGCATCCAGGTGGGGTCCTTGTAATATTTCTGAAAACAATTTTTTTGAAAAGCGTTCGGGAGCTAATCTGCAAATTTACCGAATTTTCATTCAATCCTTCAAATTTCAATCTCAATTTGCTATTAACGTAAGCTTTATTGGTTAGGAAACCAACATTTAAGTTTATTTTCGGAAAATTTTTGTATATTTTCAAACCATAAGTAGTTTTGATATAATACAGTACATTGTTTCTACTACATAGGCTATACTGATTATGGATGTTAATTGCACTTGTATTTATGCAGAAACATAGAGTAGTGGTGACGGAAACACTGCGGTCGGAACCACCGCCACACTGATAATCAGATTGATGCCTGCTCGCATTTGCTATTAAAAACATTTTTATGGAAATTCACTTCCATGACACATTTGGTGCATCCAGACTTGTGAAAAATGTTTATATATTTTAAAACAATAAATTTATTTCAATGAAATATGGTACATTGTTTCTACTATATAGGCAACAAAGTTTGATGCCTGCTTTCATCAAAGAAAGACATTTGCTACTAAAAATATTTTAAAGAAAATTCGCTACCATAACGCACTTGCTGCGCCCAGAGATTTTTAAATATGTCTCTTGGTTTCATATTATTTGGTAAATAGTTTTTGAGATAGAGATAAACTACATCCTTGGTTGTCTGAGCATATATAATTTTTTGAACGTCCAAGGTGGCCACTGTACATGCACTGTTGAGTGCAGTGGCCATATCAAAAACTAACAGTGGACACTGCACTCCGATTTCTTTGAAATAAATTAAAATAAAATAATATGAACAAAAAACTTTTAATCCAACGAGGTAATTCACAAATATCTTGAACGGGCAACTAATCATTATATTCTATCATCGATTGTAACAAATCTGATAATTAACGAATTATTCAGAAATAGAGAAAAAACTTAATTTCAGATATAAAATATTCAAACTTGAAATATAAAAACGTGGCAAAGGAACAACAAAAGGTCTTGATTCACACAAAGGTATTTTCTCAACTTACTACAATTGAAATAAAGAAACTTTTGAAGCGTGTAAATTACATTCCATATATATATATATATATATATATATATATATATATATATATATATATATATATATATATATATATATATATATATATCTGTGTGTGTTTGTGTTTCTCTCTCTTTCTAACCAATGAGGAAACCTTTACGCGGAAAAAAGATAGTGTATATCGAAACACGGAACGTGTCAGGAAGGGATACGTGGATGTCGCACGGGAGTAAGAAGCGCAAGGCGATTCGAACACAGAGCAATTTCATTCTAGTGCCAGTCATCGGTCAATTAAGTCGTAAAAATCTAGGTGTCTAGTGTGGCTATAACGGCGGTACCCTATAGTCTTTAGAGCCCATGCTATTTAGATAAGGGTGCCTAGCAACAAGGCAATTTACTATCGCAAGAACACTAACGATTTGTTTAAATAATAGAGGTTTCCGGGAACCGCTTTTGGAATACCTTTTGGAATCCGCTTTAGAAATTCCTTTTAGGAATTGTTGTTTCGTGAATTCCTTTCGAAATTGCCAGACTTTGGTTAAAATCCAAACCTATCAGCCTGCATAATTGTTTGTGTTGTCTTTTAGTGAATTTTCTTTAAAAAAATTCACTAATGAGGAGATCCCGACTTTTGAATTTTGAAAAAATTTCTTCAAATGAGCACTAGTTAGGCCCCCTAGAACACATATCCGGGGTCAGTTAAAATTTTTATATGTTTATATATATATATATATATATATATATATATATATATATATATATATATATATATATATATATATATATATATATATATGTATGTATGTATGTATCACACCGATAACTCAAAAAATAATGGGCCGATTTTGATTAAATTTGGTAAATACCTTCCTTTTGCAAATAGCTTGGATAAGATCGTTATTCAGGAAAATCGGCCCAGGTTTTCCCGGAAAATTTTGAGTTTTCTTTCAAAAAAAATATATATCTCAGGAATTAACAAAGTAAGGACAAGTCTGATTTATGTCGTTATAGGTGACCCACTTACCAAAAATTAGCTCTGTAGGTCAAAAGACAAAAAGTTATGGGCATTTAAAGAAATGTAAATTGGGGTTTTCCTCAAAACGTCAAACTGACAATTTAAAACGTCAAAATTCGCAACATTTAACCAAAGAAATTGAATCTAAGTCGGGCTATGGAAAGAAAATGTCTCAAGAGGAATGTTTTATAAACCCTGCAGTCTTAGATTCAACCGTCATTGTCCTTCATTTTACTAAAATATTTCCAGAAAATTCATTTCAAATAGACCCTTTCTCTGATGCTTGGTTATAGAGTTAATCGTTTAATGGTATATAATTTTTGTCGAATTTTCATAAAAAATCAATAAAGCTCAATATATCCCTTATTATACAAGATATGAAAAAATATTGTGTACATTAATTATAGGGTGTCTTGAGCTACATATTAAAAAATTATTTCTACAATCACAGGATGGCCCATAAGTCGTTGCTGATACAAATATTATTATTTTTACTCGAAAACGCCTTATGTTTTTGCATTTTCCATCAAAATATAATGCATGTTTGTAAGTTAAGAAATTCTGGACGCAGCAAGTGCGTTATGGTAGCGAATTTTGATTAAATGTCTCATATTTGAAAAGCTCAATTTGCTATTAACCTATAAGGTTGACCAAGAAACGGATTTTTTCGGTTAGACTTTAAGTTTACTTTCGGAAATTTTTGTACGTTTTCAAACAATAAAGTTATTTTGATGAAACATGGCACATTGTTTTTACTATCTATGTTGTACTGGTAATCAAATTTGATGCCTGCTTTCTGGAAAAAAAAAATACACATATTTGCTATTAAAAACATTTTTATGAAAATTCACTACCATAACGCACTTGCTGCGTCCCGAAGTTTTTTTATATTAATATTCCAATTAATTGTATTAAAAAATTAGATGAACTTTTCGTTAAAAATTCTTACGATCCAAAAATTTCTGTAATTTCTTTTGTGTATGTATGTAGTAAGTGATTGTATATAAGCAGTAATTTAAAATCTAAAGCAAGTTACTAACGAGACATACTTTGTGGCCACAGAACAGTAATTAGGATACCCTATAATTACAAAGTAATAACAGAACTATTCTTTTTAATTTTAGAGCTTTAAAATAAGTAATTAATTTGTCTTCAATAATCAGTCACAAATGAGATTAATATTAAAATTAGGTATGATTTCTGTAGTAATTTAGTGTCGAACGTTTAAGCAGTAAAAGACATTGCACATTTATTTTTCTTGTTATTTAGTACATTAACAGTCCAAAGAAGGGTTGAATAAAAATGGTATTGTTGTGTTAATTAGGAGTTTAATTGCAGTTAATCATTTTTTTCACGTTGCTTTTAGCACTCATAAATTTAGGACCAAATATTAAAGGAGGAGTCTGTCTGATGCTCTTTTATAAAACTTAATTAATTACACAGAAAGTGGCATCTCTGCCTAAATATCGCAGAACGGTCCTTATTTCTCTTTAGTTTGCATACTGCACGGGCTACGCGCAAAAATTTGCCAAGTATTCTGTAAAGCATAAATTTATAACAAAGTAATAATATATGGTAAAAACATTACAAACGTCTGACAGCGTAAATATTTACAGTTTTATGAGTGTTGATTGGAACCTGTGATGAGCACTGATAAGTACAATTTGGAGAACCCAACTCATCACAATACAATTTTCACACCCGACGATCGTTTCATCAGAAGGATGGCTAAATAATTTGTTCACTCATCCCTCTGATGATGCTAACTTTGCTATCGAAACGACTGTAAGGTCTAAAAATTATACTTATTTACAGTTCTTGTTGCTTGTAAACTTACCCACAAATCTTTATTTTTGTTTGTTGGTCGCGGTAATCGTCATCATCGGACTCTGTTAAATTCGATAAGTTCAGATCACAGTCACCATCGTTTGTGTCAGAGCTTGAGGAATCGGCATATTTTTGCTGTCTAACTTTTTTGTTTCGCTACTTGAATTTAGCATGGTGTCACTAAAAGCTTTACACTTGACTGGGGTGCTTCTTTAGCCCGCAATTTACTCGCTTTATTTTGCCTTAAATCTTTTATTCTCTCATCTACTGGAGTATCTATTAATATTTCTGGTGATTTCTTTTCGTTTCCTCAAAAACTTTTTTTTCTGTAACTTTAGAATAACACTTCGTTAGCTGCGGGGATATAAAAGTTTTGTTTCCTGTTTTTTTTTTTTTTTTTTGTATTGTTTCCAGAGTTGAACATATGATCATTTCAGCCGAATTGGCATTCTGCTTAATTTCGCGCTTATAAGAGCAACCTGGCAGACATTTGATTCATGTTTAATCCTTACTTCTTACTAAGCCAGAAACGCAATTTTTTGCACAAAGCGCCAGTGAATATGCTAGCCAAACATTTGCGCAATGTGATATGTTGTTATCCTTTTTCGCAGGTTATTTAGTAAACATGACTGGCGCTACTTGTTATAAAAGCCTGGACACAGCAAGTGCGTTATGGTAGTGAATTTTCATAGAAATGATCTGGCACAAAATATTTTATTATAACTTTTTTTCTTGTAACATAGAAATCTAAATTTCCGTGTATAGTTTACTTTTTATATCGTAAACCTACCTAACAAATTTGGTTATCATAGCTTTTTTATTTTTTGAGATAAAATTTTTTTTCGAAGGAAAACTCAAAATTTTTCCGGAAAACCTCATTCGATTTTCCTGATTAACGAGCTTGGCCAAGCCATTGACAAAGGGAAGGTACATGCCAAATTTTATCAAAATCGGTTTATTATTTTTTGAGATAAAAATTTTTTTCGAATAAAAACTCAAAATTTTTCCGGAAACCTCGTTTGATTTTCCTGATTTACGAACTTATCCAAGCCATTTACAAAAGGAAGGTACATATATAACATATAAAAATTGAAACTGACCCCGGATATGGGTTCTAGAGGTCCTAGTTAGCGCTCATTTGCAAGAAAATTTCAAAATTCAAAAGTCGGGATCTCCCCATTAGTGATTTTTTTCTACGAAAATTCACTAATAAGTTCATAAACGCTTTTATCAAGCGGTTGAAGTATGTGGCTTGTGTGCGGAGGAAGGGTTAAGAATTTGCGTGGTTCATTCTTGCCAGTTATATTATCTCCAAAGAGACATGACTTTCATGATTATCCACAATAAAAATCATTGGCGGAAGGGTTAACAATTTGACATGGTTCATTCTTGCCAGTTCTATTATCTCCACAGAAACATGGCTCTCGTGGTTATCTATGATAAGAAGCATTGGCGTATCAGCAGTGAGCCTAGCATTGCAGATAAAATGTCTAAACAATTTAATGAATATTTCAGATGTGATCTACCCAACGGGCGTGGCAGATCCTACGGAACCAGGAGGGGCGTTCCTCATCATGTGCTCTTTAAAACATTTCTTTAGAAACACAATTACTGGTCCAATTGTATTTTCCCCTGCATTTGTGGCACCTACCATTATAACGTCCCTCTTTTGCTGGCAGTAACTTGCCCAGTCTGTTTTTGGCCCTTGATATCAAACACTTTTTTAGAATTCTGTACTGTCGAGCAAATTTGTCAACATTGTTAATTTGAAACGCCTCAAACTTATACTTCTCAAGAAGTTGTTTTAAATTAATTAACAAACAACTTAGCCACTACAAGTTTGTTAAAGCCCATAGCTTTTCCTAACCAAGTCGCTTCAGCCGCCCTTATGGAAATATATTTATTTCTTCCAATAAAATTAGTCCTGCCTGCAGTTTGGTTTTCCTTCCAAGATTGCGGAATATTTTTTTTTCCTTGATAAAAATGTGTCAATTTATAATAACTCATTTTCGCTTGAAGCCAGATCTGCAATTGCGATACATAATATGAAGCCTCTATAAAAACAGCACGGTACTACATTTTATAAAAACAACGTATACGTTTCGGAGATAAACATTTATTTTTAAAAAACCTTTTTTTGTGGAAAAAACTGTTTAAGTTAGGCTGGTTTAAACGAAACGGATTTTAAGTGATTAACAAGAGAAACCTGCAATGTTCATAATTTGGAATCTTTATTTTGTAAATAGCTTGGATAAGTTGGCAAGGCAGTCCGATTGGATCAGTTTTTTTGGGAAAGATATATTTTTCTCTGGAAAACTTTTGTAATGTTAATGAAAGTTGTAACACAAATTTCCTTTAATATACCAAATTTTAATGTCTTCCTTCAGAAAATTAAGTTTTAGGCATTTAAGGACACAAGGTTAAAAAATTTGGTTAATTAGACTTATTAATATATTTAATTTCATTGACAAAATAAACGATCTTCTAGTTTAACGGACCAAAAGATATCACATAATTTAAATTAAGTTTTGTGCCCAAATAAAAGTGAAGAACCTAAGATGTAGTATACAGTGTTAAAATAAAGTAACCGATAAATTCGATAACTTCGTTAAAAATCATTTTCTGAAAAATCTCGAAGGTGTATATATTACTAATTTGACGTTATGCTTCATTGTTGTTTTATTATTTTCAAGTTATGACGTCATCGATGTTTTTTTTTTAAAAGACAACCATTTTTTTATTATTGATTTTTATAGTAATTTTTATTCTCTTTTTAATGACAAAAATTGTAATATGTTACATTTGAAAAAAAAATAGAAAGAAGGTCTTTAAATTCAAATATTAAAAAAAAAATTTTTTTAACACCAACACTAATTACAAAAATAGGCCGAGAAATAACAATTTTTACAACACTAGATGTTCAAAGTGATGACCTTGTACCAAGTGACAATATCCAAGACGATTGTAAAATTCATCTCTCACATTATGCAAAGTTTGCGGTGATATCAACCCATTCTCGTGTTTATTTTTTTCCTTGAGATCTTCTGAATTATTGACTAGAGTTTTATAAACTTTACTTTTTAAGCACCCAAAGAAAGAAGTATGAATGTGTTAAATCGGGAGCTCTATCTGGACATTTTATTGGACATCTTTTTCGTGTACATCTTGCTGGTTGAACTTCAAATAGCTTCGAACATTAATTGCATAATGTGACTGAGCACCATCATATTGTAACCAAACGTTATTGTTTACTAAGCCCCGACTGTTTGTATTAGGATATAATCCAGCCAGTTCAGACATCAATTACAACTGTAAAAATTACAGGTACATTTTCCTGTTAAATTATTTTCAAAAAAGAATAAGCTTATATAATACGGACGTTGTTAACTCCCGCCCATACATTAAGTTTTTGAGGATGCTGTGTGTGAACCTCGGGTATTCAGTGAGGATTTTCACTAGCCCAATATCTATAATTCTGTATATTGACAGTTCCGTGTAAACAAAATGTTGCTTCAGCTAAAAATAGAAGACCCTGGAAAAACATTGGATCTTGAAGACATAATTCCATCATCTTTTCACAGAATTCTTGTCTACGATCAAAGTCATATTCTGCCAACTCATTAACTAATGTTACATTAGAAGGGTAACATTTTAGAAATTCTAACATTTTTAAAACCGAAATGTGGCTTACGTCGTGGTCCAAAGCAACGCTTTTGCTAGTTGCATGACATATGGATTGTTTTCAACTTCTAATAGAACATCAAGTTGTGGATCTTCACTTAATATCATCTAGTTTTTTAAGGATTCTTTACAACGCTGTGTTCACGAAATTTGTTTTAAATCCTGCCTAAGAGGTAATTGACTTATTGGCTTATCCGGTACCTTTTTCTAATAAGCATTTATTTATTGTCGACTGTTGAAAGCTATCACCATGGTTTTATATTTTATATGGATTGCAAATAGATTCATTCTTCAAAATAAAGACATTTTTTCATATTTGGAATATAAGGTATTTTCTTTTTCAAATGTAACATATTAAAAATTTTATGCTGTTGAAAAGAGAAAAGTACTATCAAATTAAATAATAAACCTTATAGGTTAATAGCAAATTGGGCTATTCAAATATGTAGCATTTGATCAAAATTCGCTACCATAACGCACTTGCTGCATCCAGAATTTCTTTTATTACAAAGATGCATTATATTTCGATGGAAAATGCAAAAATGCAATAACATAAGGCCTGATTGATTAAAAAAAAAGAAAATTTGTATCACCAACGACTTATGGGCCACCCTGTGATTGTAGAAATATTTTTTTAAGATGTAGCTCAATACACCCTATAATTAATATATACAATTTTTTTTCATATCTTGTATAATAACGGATATATTGGGCTTCATTGTTTTTTTTTACGAAAATTCGACAAAAATTATATACCATTAAACGATAAACTCTATAGCTAAGGCTACTGCCAAGCATCAGAGAAAGGGTTTACTTGATATGAATTTTCTGGAAATATTTTAGTAAAATGAACGACAATGACGGTTGAAACTAATACTTCAGGGTTTGTAAAACATCCTTCTTGAGACATTTGATTTCCATAGCCCGTATTAGATTCAAGTTATTTGCCTAAATGTTGCCGATTTTGACGTTTTAAATCGCAACTTTGACGTTTTGAGGAAAACCCCAATTTATTTTTCTTTAAATGCCTATAACGTTTTTGTCTTTTGACCTACATAGCTAAATTTTAGTAGGTAACTTACCTACACCCGCGTATTAAATTTGGTTGCCCTTACTTTGTAATTCCGGAGATATAAATTTTATTAGAAAGAAAACACAACATTTTCCGGGAAAACCTAGGCAGATTTTCCTGGCTAACGAACTTATCCAAGCCATCACCAAATTTAATCAAAATCGGCCCATTATTTTTTGAGTTATCGGTGTCATACATATATATATATATATATATATATATATATATATATATATATATATATATATATATATATATATATATATACAAACATATAAAAATTGAAACTGACCCCGGATTCTGGGGGGCCTAATTAGCGCTCATTTGAAGAAATTTTTTCAAAATTCAAAAGTCGGGATCTCCTCATTAGTGATTTTTTTTAAAAGAAAATTCACTGATAATGTCGTATAACGTCAAATTAGTAAAATCGTTAGACCCCCTCAAATATTTTTTCCAGAAATTTATTTTTAATTAATAATCCATGGTTGCATTGCTTCAACAAATACCAGATCTAACATTATACTGACAGATTGAATAATTTTTTATATATTGTCAAATACTTTACTTCATATATTTATTTTTCTATTTATATATACTTTTTACACAAACTTCTTATAACTATTTTCAACTTTAATAGTTACCTAATAACTATATATTTATGGAAATTCATTCTCATGAGAATTCGCTACCATAACGCATTTGCTATGTCCAGACTTTTTTTAATATTTTTTATCATTTAAATACACCGATTTTTTACTGTCAAATTGGTTTCGACTTAAATAATACAGTCCTCTACTATTCACTAAGTGAAGATTGGAACTTTTGATGAGCACTATTAAGTACACTTGCAGAACCCAAATCACCACAACAGATCTTTTTAAATACCTGGTGGTCGTTTCACTAACAAGGTTAGCGTCATCAGAGGATGAAAAATTCTAACTACTTGCTACTAACATCACCTTTTATACTGAATCTTAGGTAAAGAACAATACCGAGAGGGAGTCTAAATCGCAGGCAAATTTTTCAGCGTATTGAATTTTAATTGCCGGACGAGGTTTTTGAACTTCCTTTATCACTATACCTGACAGATTTTGGAATATATATCTGCATCAAAGACAGAGCGCAAACAGAGGACTACAACCCAGTGGCGAAGCTCGGTTTAAGGAACTTTTGTTTTTTATTGCCCTATAAGTATAAATACATTCGTACGCATCTAGCTTCGCTGGCTGTCTAAAATTGTTGGTGAATTTCAGATTGTCTCTATCAATGTGGTGGTTATTATCCCAAATATGTTGTGCAGCGCATGACTTGTTTACACTACCGTATCTCAGCTGTGCCAGATGTTCACGAAATCCAGTCTCAATGGTTCTCTTAGTCTGCCCAACGTATTTAAGATTACAATCTTTACAACCTATATCATAGATATCTGACATATCTTTCGTGTTATCTAACGAATTCTTATAATTATTTTTTGTCAAAAAAGTTAGCCTCAAATCGGCTTTCTTAAAAATGTTCTCGAGACCCCTTGTGATACGCTGCTCAAAAGGTGGGCAAACAAATTTTTCTCTATTTTATCTTTCCTGAGTGTCGTGCATTCCGGTAACATTTTCTTTGTTCTGGGTCTGTTAATTAATGTTGGCTAACTTTTTCGAGAAAAAATAATTTCAGAAATGTGTTAGGTAATACCAAAGATAAAGATAAAGTCACTGAAATGTCGGGTATGTATGAGGTAGGTGGTAAAGATTGTAATCCTAAATACGTTGAGCAGACTAAGAGAACCACGGAGACTGGATTTCGTGAACATCTGGCACAGCTGAGATACAGTAGTGTAGACAGATAAACATTGCGAAACCTGTCAGGTAAAGTGATAATAAAAGTTCAAAAACCTCGTCCGGCATTTAAAATATAATACACTCAAAAATTTGCCTGCGATTTAGTTTCCCTCTCGGTATCGTTCCTTACCTAAGATTCATTACAAAAGGTGATGTTAGTAGCAAGTAGTTAGAATTTTTCATCCCCTGATGATGCTAACTTTGTTAGTGAAACGATTGTCAGGTCTTTAAAAATATGTTGTGGTGATTTGGGTTCTCCAAGTGTACCTATCCTCTATTATACATTTATAAAATAGACCCATACAGACAGAAGTGTGTTGTTTGGGGCGCATTATATCCTACGTAATATTTATTTTTATTTACCTCTTCCACAACTGTATAATACATTTTTAATTTAATAAATTTAATACAACCAATAAGTAAATAAAAAATAAATTTAAATATTAATATTTTTTATGAAAATTCACTAAAAATGTGATGACGTCATTGCGTAAGAATCGATGACTACATAAATAAAAATTTTACGTCGAAAGGTGAAAATTTATAACTAACCTGTCCAAGCGATTACCATAAAAATTGTATCCACGCATTGTTTATCCCATTGTATTTAGTATTGCTGTATCATAATACTTTTCTAAATTACGACACAAATGTAAATTTTACCCTTTGTTGTTTTACACGGATTTATTGACGTAGAATGAAAAAATAATGAATGAAGAAAACCGTGTAATAAAATGACCTATCTGACTGAAAAAGAAATTACTTTTACACCCTCCACCTTTAATCCGTAGCCAGTCTTTTTATCAGGATGAAAGCCACGCAAATTTAAACTCATGAGTAAGTCGTTTTAAATATACGATTTTAGTATATCTAGACTATGGAATTATGTTTATACATTCACGCACTGATGAGTAAGTCCTTTTAAATATACGATTTTAGTATATCTAGACTATGGAATTATGTTTATACATTCACGCACTGATGAGTAAGTCCTTTTAAATATACGATTTTAGTATATCTAGACTATGGAATTATGTTTATACATTCACGCACTGATGAGTAAGTCCTTTTAAATATACGATTTTAGTATATCTAGACTATGGAATTATGTTTATACATTCACCCACTGATGAGTAAGTCCTTTTAAATATACGATTTTAGTATATCTAGACTATGGAATTATGTTTATACATTCACGCACTGATGAGTAAGTCCTTTTAAATATACGATTTTAGTATATCTAGACTATGGAATTATGTTTATACATTCACGCACTGATGAGTAAGTCCTTTTAAATATACGATTTTAGTATATCTAGACTATGGAATTACGTTTATACATTCACGCACTGATGAGTAAGTCCTTTTAAATATACGATTTTAGTATATCTAGACTATGGAATTATGTTTATACATTCACCCACTGATGAGTAAGTCCTTTTAAATATACGATTTTAGTATATCTAGACTATGGAATTATGTTTATACATTCACGCACTGATGAGTAAGTCCTTTTAAATATACGATTTTAGTATATCTAGACTATGGAATTATGTTTATATATTTATGTGTCACACCTATAACTAAAAAAATAATGGACCGATTTTGATAAAATTTGGTGAGTACCTTCCTTTCGCGAGTGGCTTGGATAAGTTCGTTAGCCAGGAAAATCCGCCGAGGTTTTCCCGGAAAATTTTGTGTTTTCTTTCGAAAAAAAATCGAAAAAAATTTATATCTCCGGAATTAACAAAGTAAGGGCAACGAAATTTGGTACACTGGTTTATATCGTTATATGTAAGCTATCTACCAAAATTTAGCGCTGTCGGTTAAAGGACAAAAAAGTTACAGGCATTTAAAGAAAATTAAATTTGGGTTTTCCTCAAAACGTCAAAGTGGCGGTTTTAAACGTCAAAATTGTTAATATTTAGGCAATGAACCTGAAATTAATATGATTTATGGAAGGAAAATGTCTCAAGAATAATGTTTAGCAAAGCCTGAGCTCTTAGTTTCAATCGTCATTGTCCTTCATTTTACTAAAATATTCCCAGAAAATTCATTTCAAATAGATCCTTTCTCTGATACTTTAGCAGTAGTGTTGGCTATAGAGTTTATCGTTTAATGGTCAATATCATTTTTGTCGAATTATAGTAAAAAATCATTAAAGCGCAATATATCCGTTATTATGCAAGTTACGAAAAAAAGTTGTATAATTTTTTAAAATAAAAATTCACTAAAAGAAAATTTGACCAATGTAAGTAAAGAAAAATATAAGCGAAAAAATGTCAATTTAATGTCTAATTGATAGATCGCTTTATTTAAGGTGGGAGTGTGAATAAAGGCAATCATTATTACTATCATTATTATTATTATTATTAGTCGAGAGTTACGATGCAACCTGTTTAATCTATAAACCTTTAACTGTGTTTACCTAAGTCTGTCACATTAAAGTTTCATTTGACATTTATGAAAACAATTTATGAAAATGTAAATATGTATAGATAATCAATTAATTATTTCGTACTTTTTTGTACCAAAGTTAATTTAAATATTTAAATATTTTTCCTCAAAAATTCGCAAAATAATCCCATAATCTGACTGGTTAATATAATTAAATAAAAAACTCAGAAGAAATATGTTAAACTGATCGCCACGTGAATCATGGTATGCGATTATAAATGTATATATTTCCAAAATTATAGTCTTTATGTATAGGCGGTATAATACAGGAGTTGGAGCAAAGATCATGCCGTTCACTTGTAAAACATTAACATTTGAAGAAATTGAGTTACGGAAATTATTTTTTTTCAAATTCAACCACTATTTAAGAGCGCCTGTATATGACATCCCAATTTTTTTGATGAATAATATAAACAAAAACATCCCTAAATGCGTCATGTTCACAGGACTCGGATTTCTATTGGTAAAAACTGCTATATAACACTTTTTGATATGCGCCAAAAATATAAAAAGTTGCAAAACAATTGAAATAACTCTAAAACGATGCACGATATCATTTTTTTACAAGAATGCATTATACATCGATGGAAAATATAATAATGCAATAATAAAAGGAGTGTTCTATTGAAAAAAAACTTGTATTACCAACGACTTGTGGGCCGGCCATCGTGTGATTGTCAGAATAATTTTATAAGATGCAGCTCAAACCACCCTATATATGGACTTATATCATATTTTTCCGTATCCCCAAAGACGATTTTTTTTTTCTACAAAAATTCGCTAAAATGATAAGATTATTAAACCACAAACTCTATAACTGAAACTACTGTCAAAGCATCAGAGAAAGGGTCTATTTCAAATGAAATGTCTGCAAACATTTTAGGAAACTGGAGGACAAAAATTGTTGAAGCTGTAACCCAAGGCTTTGCAAAACACACTTATTACGAAATTTCTTCCACAAAAGCCGTATTTATTAGTGAATTTTCGTAGAAAAAATTCACTAATGGGGAGATCCCGACTTTTGAATTTTGAAAAAAATTTTGCAAATGAGCGCGAACTAGGACCCCTAGAACCCATATCCGGGGTCAGTTTCAATTTTTATATGCTTATATATATATATATATATATATATATATATATATAATATATATATATATATATAAATATATATATATATATATATATATATATATATATATATATATATATATATATATATATATATATATATATATATATATATATATATATATATATATATATATATATATATATATATATATATATATATATATATATGTATCACACCGATAACTCAAAAAATAATGGGCCGATTTTGATAAAATTTGGCACGTACCTTTCTTTTGTAAATGGCTTGGATAAGTTCGTTAGTCAGGAAAATCGGACGAGGTTTTCCGGGAAAATTTTGAGTTTTCATTCGAAAAAAATTCTTATCTCAAAAAGTAATAAGCCGATTTTAATAAAATTTGGCACGTACCTTCCTTTTGTAAATGGCTTTGACAAGTTTGTTAGTGAGGAAAATCTGACGAGATTTTCCGGGAAAATTTTGAGTTTTCATTCGAAAAAAATTTTTATCACAAAGAATAATCGGCCGATTTTAATAAAAGGTGGCATGTACCTTCCTTTTGTAAATGGCTTTAATAAGTTCGTTAATCAGAAAAATCGGACGAGGTTTTCTGAAAAAATTTTGAGTTTTCATTTGAAAAAAAATTTTATCCTAAAAAATAAAAAATCTATGATAACCAAATTTGGTAGGTAGGTTTACGATATAAAAAGTAAACTATACGCCAAAATTTAGATTTCTATGTTACAAGAAAAAAAAGTTATAATAAAATATTTTGTGCCAGATCATTTCTATGAAAATTCACTACCATAACGCACTTGCTGCGTCCCGAGATTTTTTTCATTGTGTTCTTCTAAAAGTTGCAAATTTTGACGTCTTAAGAAGAACTATAAAATTGTAAAAGTAGTTTTTTTTATATTTCTTTACCTTCTTACGTCAAGAAAACTTAACCTTTGTCAGTAACATAACAATAGATTTTGTTATCCACACAAAATATTTTCGTTTTCTGCATTTCTCTGGTTGTCAGTGGCACCCAAAATTTTTATCTTTAAATGCTTATATATTTTTTTTAACTTAGAGATCTGAATTTTGGCACGGACGGTAAGTTTGATTGTGTAAACGTGAGTATCAAATTTGGTTGCCATATCTTTCTTATTTTCGGAGATTTTCCTAAAGAAAACTCCTAATTTTCCCGGAAAAACTGGCCCGATTTTTTTGGCTAACGAACTTGTCCAAGCCACTTGCAAAGGGAAGTCACTCACCAATTTTGATCAAAATCGACCCATTATTTTTTGAATTGTCGGTGTGATATATATATATATATATATATATATATATATATATATATATATATATATATATATATATATACAGATCTCCCCATTAGTTAATTTTCCGCTCTACGAAAAATTCGCTAAAAATTAGTTTAACGTTTTCGACAATTAATAAAATCAATGGTTATGTAAAAAGTGCTTGTTTCTAACCTAGTTTTAATTTAACACACCAACTCACCAGACACGTAAGTTTAGGTTGCATTATGTTGTCTTGAACTGCTTACCTGCAACAAAAATAAGAAATTAAAGATGAGAATTAATTGACATATTAGATTTCGGTAAATGCTCACAAGAAATTAAAAAAATATATATTTTTGCCACCTGGCCATAACCAAAATTATAAAATTCAGTAATAATTATTATATATATATATATATATATATATATATATATATATATATATATATATATATATATATATATATATATATATATATATATATATATATATTGTGGGGAAATGGAATAAATTCAGTATCTTGGTTTACTCCATTTGGCTGTTCCACACTACCTATATGTATATAAATAAATTCTGCAAGATAGTCCATTTGTCTACTTTATATGTATGTATGTATGTATATATATATATATATATATATATATATATATATATATATATATATATATATATATATATATATATATATATACATGTTTATATCTCCAAAAAACAAATCTATGGCAAACAAATTTGTTACGCAGGTCTTTATTACAAAAAGTAATAAAGTACGTACCACCACTAAGATATCTAAGCTGAAGGAAAAAATTCACGACACAGCAAGTACGTTATAGTAGTGAATTTTCAGAAAAATATTTTTAACAACAAATATGTGTCTTTTTAAGAAAGGAGGCATTACATTTGATTACCAATATACCCTATACAGTAGAAACAATGTACCATATTTCGTCGATTGAGCTTTTCAACAAAACTCACAACAAAGTCTTTTGCATGAAAATTTACAAACAATTTTTTCACGAAAATCCGAAAACATTTTTTTAAATAACTTATTAAGCATTTTTATTCACTTTTGAAACACAAAATACAAGCATTAGTTTTTGAGTAATCGGTGTATTTTTAAAAATAAAATGTTATTATTACCGTGCATCTGAAATAGATCACTTTTTTGACATTTAACTCCCTTAGTTGGAGAACGGTTGAAAATAACCCAAAACAATATGGTATCAGTTTAATCAGCATCGACGTTGTTTTTCATAATTGCCATAATATATAGGGTGTTTCATTTAAAAAAAGCTTGGTGCAAGACTCTGGATACTAACACCCTGTATAAATGGAAATAATTGTAAAAGTGCACTCGTGGAACATCTATTGCCAGGAGAATGCTGCATTTTAAAATATAGTTTGAAAGAGGAGCTCTCTTCCGTCCTCACACCGATGGGACACCCTGTATTATATATATATATATATATATATATATATATATATATATATATATATATATATATATATATATATATATATATATATATATATATATATATATATATATATATATATACATATACATATATAAATTAAAACTGACCCTGGATATGGGTTCTAGGGCACCTAGTTCGCACTCATGTGAAGAAATTTTTGCCAAATTCAAAAGTCTAGATCTACTCTTTAGTGCTTTTTTTACAGAAAATTCACTAAAAAAGTTGTACATTAAATTTAAAAAAATCACTGACGCTAGAGATCACAGTAGAACACAATACCAAAATATTTTGTGATACACAAAATTTATTAACTATTACAGACGCATTTTACCTAGCGGGAAAAAGGCAAAAAGTACGCGAAAAAGTGGTTTAAATTTTTTAATAGTTTTTTTTCTAAAAATGCGACGATTTAAAACGCAAAATTGGTAATACTGAAACAAAGATTCTGGACATCATGCCTCGAAAATATTCCATATATCGGATCAGCCTGTATGTTGTTGCCCCAACTTGACATAACTATTCCATACTTAATACACCCCTAGAGACTTATTTGGTGGCTTTATAACTGCTTGTTTTTTCTTTGCAACCAATTTCTCTTTTTACGGAAACGTCAGACAAAAGACAATTATCTTTATTACGTAACAAAAAAAGCATCTATGTCTATATTTAGAATAAATAATACGATTTTTAATTGATATTATGAGCGAATTTTGATATAAAAAATGTTCCTCTGATGATAAATTTTTCTTACCAAAAACTTTTAGCGACTTTTTTTTAAATCTTGCTTCTAATGTTCTGGAGGCACTTTGCGCTCATTTGATGATTTTTTTGAAAATTCAAAAGTCGCGTTCTCCTCATTGGGACTAAAATAGAAATAACAGCTGGACAATAAAGTTATAGTTGCAACGACAGGATGATGCCGCCATTAATCTGTGATGATGATGGAAAAGGAGTAAAATATATTTGCCTCTAAAGTCGCTATTCTTTCTTAAATAGGCTGAAAAGTAAATATACATACACTAAGTTTGCAGAAACGGAGTCAAATATAAAGCAGTTAGAGTCACATGCGGGATTGTTATACTCTACAAAGAGAAACTGTTTGCTCTGGAAGCTAATACGTACATCATATGATATAGCGGATGACTCACAAACGCAACCTTGGTAATCTAGAATTTCACATCAATGAAACACCCAGATGTTTTATATTATTAGTATTAATTTGTTCATTAAAGGCTTTTGAGTTTATTAGACCATAATTGGCAATGAAGACAGTACAACATAATGTTGTCTCAAATCGAAGGAAATACAAAAATTACGAGGGTATATTGCTTTCTAGTTAACCTGAAAACTCTTGGAACAAATTGACAGTGAACAGTGGCAAAACTGAATTGTTGAAAACGTCATATCTGACAAAAAGCTAGATTTTGATTTTAAAAAAGCGTTTCGTTCAATTATTTAGTATTTATTTTCAAAAGGATTATCGGGCAAGGAATTTTTGCTGGTATGGTAGAAACCTTAAGTGGTCAATGTCTTTGGTATGATACTATCAAAAATTGATTTGCGGAATTAAAAAGAGGACAATCGAATGTCAAAAATGCACCGTCAGAAAATTTATAAGAGTAAAATCTGATTTAGGTATACCTTTTTCATAAAGAGAGTATTCGACAATGTTTTTTGAGCACCTGTGCAGTATTGCGCACTAAAAGGAATTTATAACGGCATTGGCGATATCTAGGTAACGAAAGCCTAATAATGCCACTGTCTCAATAAGTATTTAAGTTTTTCAAAAAGCATGACTGCTTTTCAATTATTTGATGTTTGTTTAAAACAATTTTACGTCTTAAGAGAAACTGTGATTATATGATTTACGGCAATAAAACTCTACAATTAAAAAAAGTCTGGACGCAGCAAGTGCATTATGATAGTGAATTTTTATAAAAATGTTTTTAATAACAAATATGTTTTTTAAAGACAGCATGCATGAAATTTGGTTACCAGTGTAACCTATATAGTAGAAACACTGTACCATATTTCATCAAAATGACTTTATTGTTTGCAAATGTACAAAAATTTTCCGAAAATAAACTTAAAATGTTCCCAAAAAAACTAGTTCCTGGCCAACGAACGTTAGGTTAATAGCAAATTGAGCTATTGAAATTTAAAACTTTAATGAAAATTCGCTACCATAACGCACTTGCTGCGTCCAGTAAAAATTGAAATCGGTTGCAGAAAAGAGCAAGCACTTGTGAAGCCACGGGAAAAGTCTACGGCTGTATTAAGTATGGAATGGTTTCACCAAGTTAGGGCAATAACAAACAACCAGATATGCTATTCAAATTGAATTAAGTCTTGAAAGTTTTCATCTCGTCCTAATTGAATTTGTCATACAAAAACGCGCTAAAAAATTCACCAGAATTACACAATCTGATCAAATAACGGTAAAATGAAATAATTTAAGAAAGTGTAGTCACTAACTGAGATTAGAAGGTGTGTTATAAGAGTCAATTATTAAATCCACACTGCTTCCTCCACCTCTCTGCTATTGTCAAAACTCGACATGACAGATGTATGTACTAACAGGTATATACTCTAGTATATTTATTTTCTAACGTCTTGATTATTTACACCATACAATTTTTGATTAAAATTGATTTTTTTTCATATTTTAACGAAATGAAGGATATTGACGGCTGAGACACAGATCTAGGAGCTTGTTAGTCATTTCAAGCCGTCCTTTTAACTCTCAAAGCGCTAATGCGTACTAATGTACGACTACCAGAATTATCAATTCTGACGCTCCAATTTTTTTTAATCAGAGGCTTGCCATTCTTTTTTTTTAACCTAGAAATCTAAATTTTGGTCATCAAAAACTTACATTGAATATTGATTTGAAAAAATCGTTAAACGTCTTTTTTTTTCAAATGGAAACCCCCTATTTGTTTACGAAATGTTGAAATTTAACATTTTGTAATTGTAAAAATGTTATATGGCTTTCAGTTTTGTTGTCAGTTAGCCATGAGGGGAGAAAACTGCCGAGCACTACAGAAACGTCACCATTTGTTGTCATTTGACAATTATCAATTAAAATAATGCCGGGACGATTGAATTATACCCACGAAGATTATTTAAATTTGTTTACTATCTATGGCAAATGTAACAAAGTTTTGTTGAAAGGTTATCTCCAAATTCAAATAGAGCCGCCACCCAGGAAGAACTAAGTCGGAGATACTAAAAATGTTTGGGAGGTAAAGTTCAGGGTGGTAATTTTGAAGATTTATTAAAATAAGTTGTGACCCTGTGCAGATTTGGTTTTCTTTTAGTAGGATTAATTGGTATTCTTCTATAAATTTTTGCCTTGACGGTGCCAAAACTTTTGTAATTTTCTATTATTCGCCGTACACTGTTTCGCGACGGATTCTGTTTATCTGGATATCTCTCAGCAAATATCTGGCATGTTCTTGATAAAACTTTGTTACATTCCCCATAGATTATAAACAAAGTTGAATAATCCTCCTGTGTATAATTTAATCGCACCGGCATGATTATTAGTAATAAGTATTTGTCGAATGGCAACAAATAGTGATGTTTCTGTAGTGCTGGATGGTTTTCTTTTAACGCTCGTCGCCGTCATGGTTAACTAACAACAAAACTTAAAACCGTATAACATTTTTACAATATAAAAAACTCTGGACGCAGCAAGTGCGTTATGGAAGTGAATTTTCATTAAAATGTTTTTAATTACAAATATATCGCTCTAATGCGAGCAGGCATAAATTTGATTACCTATATAGTAGGAACAATGTACCATATTTTATCAAAATAATTATTTGAAAATGTACAAAAATTTTCCGAAGAGGAACTTTAAATGTTTCCGAGAAAACTGGTCTCCTAGCCAATGAACCTTAGGTTAATAGCAAATTGAGTTATTGAAATTTGAAACATTTAATGAGAATTCGCATCCAAAACGCCCTTGCTGCGTTCACACAAAAATTTTCCGAAAATAATGTTGGTTTCCTAACCAACAAAACTTACGTTAATAGCAAATTGAGTTATTGAAATTTGAAGAATTTAATGAAAATTTGTTACCAAAACGCACTTACTGCGTCCAGATTTTTTTCTTACAAACATGCATCATATTTCGATAAAAAATGCTAAAATGCAGTAACGAATTTGTTCTAGACCGTTAAACCAAAAACTTCACTAAACCTACAGCGAAAGCATCAACTTAACTAAACCGACAGCCAAAGCATCAGAGAAAGGGTCTATTTGAAATAAATTTTCAGTAAATATTTTAGTAACATGAAGGGCAATGATGGTTAAATCTGCAACTTAAGGGTTCACAGAACACTCTTCTTGCAACATTTTCTTTTCACAATTCGTATTTCTTTCACGTTCTTTGCCTAAACATTGCCAATTTTGACGTTTTAAATTGCTAGTTTGACGTTTTGAGGAAAAATTTGTTTCTTTAGCTGCCCGTATCTTTTTTGTCCTTAAACTTAGAGACCTAAGTTTTGCTACATAGTTCACTCTTTATAATACAAATACGCGTACTAAATTTGGTTGCCCGCACTTTGTTGTTTCCGGAGATATGAATTCTTTTAGAAAGAAAACACAAATTTTTCTGGGAAAACCTGATCCGATTATCCTTACTAGCGAACTTATCCAAGCCACTTGCAAAGGGAAGGTATTCACCAAATTTGATCAAGATCGGTCTATTATTTTTTGAGTTATCGGTACGATATATATATATATATATATATATATATATATATATATATATATATATATATATATATATATATATATATATATATATATATATATTCCCCATTAGTGAATTTTTTAAGAAAATTCACTAAAAAAGAAAACTTGAATCACCAGCGACTTATGGGCCAGCCTGTAATTGTAGAAATATTTTTTAAGATGTAGCTCAAGACACCCTATAATGGATACAATTTTTTTCGTATCTTGCATAATAACGGATATATTGAGCTTTAAATATTTTTTACGAAAATTCGACAAAAATAATATACCATTAACCGATAAACTCTATAGCCAACACTACTGCCAAAGCATCAGACAAAGGGTCTATTTGAAATGAATTTTCTGGGAATATTTTAGTAAAATGAAGGACAATGACGATTGAAACTAAGACTTCAGGCTTTGTAAAACATTATTCTAGAGACATTTATCTTCCATAGCTCGTATTAGTTTTAAGTTCATTGCCTAAATATTACCAATTTTGACGTTTTAAATCGTGACTTTGACATTTTGAGGAAACCCCAAATTTATTTTTCTTTAAATGCTTGTAACTTATTTTCCTTTAACCTACAGAGCTAAATTTTGGTAGGTAACTTACATATAATGATATAAAGCCGCGTACCAAATTTGGTTGCCCTTAATTTGTTAATTCCGGAGATATAAATTTTTGTCGAAAGGAAACGCAAAATTTTCCGGGAAAACCTAGGCGGATTTTCCTGGATAACGAGCCACTTGCGGAAGGGAGGTATACACCAAGTAAATAGGTCCATTATTTTTTTAGTTATAGGTGTGACACAAATATATATATATATATATATATATATATATATATATATATATATATATATATATATATATATAAACATATAAAGTCTGAAACCGACCTCGGATTTGGGTTCCAGGGGTCCTAAAAATTTGAAGAAATTTTTTCAAAATTCAAAAGTCAGGATCTCCTCATTAGTGATTTTTTTTTAAAGAAAATTCACTAAAATGTTAAATTGCCAACATTTCGAAAACTACAAAGTTTCGGCATAGACAACTTATACAAACTTAACCTCTTTTTTAATGCTGAATAAGATAAAATTATAAAAATAGGGGGCTTCAATTTGAAAAAAAAAAGACTCACGATTTTTAAAATTAATTTTCAAGGTGAGTTTTTGATCATCCTGTATTTATTCCTGGTCAAAATAACACCAGGGGACACTAAAGTAGATTCTCTTCTACAAGTAAATCAAATCAAATGAAATGATAAAGGCTTTCATACAGGAGGAATTGACAGTTATGTTTAGGCCTGCAAACGTCATTTTTGACATAAAAATTGAGATGTGTCAAAAACGGCTGGACTTAGGTATAGGACATTATGCATAAAATGTGTCTAAAATTTCGCGTGCTATATAAAAATTCAATAATATATAGGGTGTCATGTTTAAAATAAGCAAGTTTACATCAACACCCTGTATAACCGAAAGTGCCACCATATTTAAAATATTTTAGCCGAAAGACTAGATGCATTCTCACAACAATTAGAACCGTAGCTAGCTAAACTAAATAGACTGGCTATACGATAGCCGTGTTATTTTTGGTGCATTTTTGCTGCAATTAGTATGCCGTACTGAAGAGCTCTTATGAGAGCGAAACCGGTCTACGGTTCTAATTGTTGCGAGAATGCATCTAGTCTTACATACTTTGTCCCTATATTGGGGTAAAAAAGGGCCAGGGCTAACAATTTTGTAAATTGTTAGTTAGTTGTATATCGTCTCTATTTTTAATACTCTGTGTTATTTGGAGCGGGCGTGACAACATAGTACTTGGTTCCGAACTAGGTGGCGACACGTTCGCCACTCACTTAGTATTTTAGCCGAGTTGCCCCTATCCACTTCAGTAAGTTGCCAAATTGTCAAAATTTTCCAAAGTCAAGTTTCCAAAGAATCGATCGCAGGCGTTTGTCGTGGGACAGCCTATATATACATATACATACATATATATATATATATATATATATATATATATATATATATATATATATATATATATATATATATATATATATATATATATATATATATATATATATATATATATATACATACAGATCATCCCAATAGAGAATTTATTCCACGAGAAATTCGCTAAAAATACAGATATCCTCATAAAAAAACAATAAACTGATTGGGTAAAAAGTAAACAAGTATTAAGAAGACTATACTCATATTTTGTATTAAGATTTGTGCATTGAATTTGAATGTGTAACGAATGTATACTTTACTTTACGAAAACACCGTATAGATGACTTATAACAGTTTTTAGTTAAAGATTCAAATGCCCTTTCGGTAATTAACTGGCGAATCAGAAATATAAATTTTAATTATAACTAGACTGTAAAATCCTTGTTCTGCATTAAAAATGATTCGAAGGTTCGCCAGAATTAGTGATCGATACGGTATTAGTACTGAATATTCCAATGGCTTTGAAGTCTCTTTTACTTTGTACCCATTAACTTTTTGGGTTTCAGATACTTCAGACTTCAAATATCGTGACTTCTCCTGACATTTGAAGCGGGTTAGTGGTCGAGGGATTCTATGGAGGCATGTCATCCTATTACTTACTCTTGATTTGCCATGATACGGCGCCATAAAACAACTCAGCCCTTATGACCCCTACAACCATCCAAGAGACTGCCTTGTTTCCACACATATATAAAAGATCATTCACCATTATTTGTGTTAGCACTAAAAGTGATTTCCTATTATTATCCTTTCTTGTCTAGGATTTTATTGTAACTATGACAATTTACTACAAACAAGGTGTCAATTAAAGCCACCGTTAAAAGTAACCTTACTTATGTGCATGATATTGGAAGAATATACGCTATACCGGGCTGGACAGCTTGGCGTAACTGGGAAGTAACTTCTTTATTTATAGAGGTAGGAAAAAATTGTTTGCATAAAAGTTATAGGGAATCGTGTACTGACTAACTTAGTAAAACTATTATAAATACAGGATGCCCGTAAGACTAGATGCATTCTCGCAACAATTAAAACCGTAGACCGGTTTCGCTCTCATTAGAGCTTTTCAGTAGGCATACTAATTGTAGCAAAAATGCACCAAAAATAACACGTCTATAGTATAGCCAGTCTTGAAACACTAAGTGAGTGGTGAACGTGTCGCCACCTAGTTCGGAACCAAGTACTATGTTGCCACGCCAGCTCCAAATAACACAGAGTGTTAAAAACAATAAAGACTGTATACAACTAACTAACAATTTAGAAAATTGTTAGCCCTGGCCCGTTTCTACCCCAATATAGGGACAAAGTATGTAAGACTAGCTTACATAAGCTCAAACAAAATATTGACCAACTAACCTGCAAAATCATCGATAATAAAAATGTTGGATCTAGTTGATTATCTATCAGTTCCGTTCTCATCTTGTAAGAAGGTTTTGATACTTGAAAAGAACATTGACGCCCGTGATACTAAATTTAACACAACGAACCCAAGAAATATTATCTCCCGCACGGAGGCAAACTATAAAAATGCCCATACCATCACTATCACTAGATAATCCATTAGTTATTTCCCCGGTTATACAATAATAATAATGTCTATGAGGTACATTTTTCGTGGCTCAATTAAGAAACAATGTTTACACTGCTTTTAGAATATGATTTACTGACATACTGATTCTCTATTTTGCGCAAAATTGTATTGTTTTAAGTCATTAGCTCGCAATTTTCATCGTCCAATATTTATTTTCAAGATTTATATCCATGTTTTAAATGTGTTAAGTTAGTTAAAAGTCAGTTGTAAAATGTTAACAAGGCTACATAACAAGCGCAAGCGACGAAGCGTAGAAATAACGCGCTTGTGAAGCTTGCTAACAACTTGCTGCTGTTAAAGATCACCGGTGTCCTCTAACGTCAACCAGCTATCAAGCCGCATTCAGTCGTATGCTAAAATGTAGCGCCTTTGTAAGAAAACGTTGTCCCGGTATTGGGAACGAAATGGGGCAGTGCTGACAATTTACAAAATTGTGAGTTGATTGTACAGAGTCTCCATATATGACATTTGTGTTAACTAGAGCTGTCGTGACGCCATACTACCTGGTTCCTCAGCGAGATGGCGCTCCTGTCATACATTTTCCAATGTTCTACATTCTGACATCTTGCAATGATACTTGTAACTTCCATTCTTTAGATTTTTATCCACCATTTACTTAAATAGCATAGCAGTACAGGTAACGTCATCTATCTTTGTCCAACATTGTAGATATTGCATTACAGAATCTGAAGTGATGTGAGGTTTATTTTAATATTAATTTCGAATAACTTTATTTTTATTGGATCAAAAGACTTGAAAATTGGTACACAACCATGCCTGTCTATGTTATTTTAAGCTGTATATTTTCGATTCAATCACTTAAAGAATTTCAGAGATATTGCGTTTTAAAAAATCTTTTTTAATTTTTTGTTAAGAAAAACTGGGCGTTATCTGATGAACGGACTCATCCAAGCCATGAACAAAATAAGGGTAATTCTCAAATTTGGTCCAAATCAGTGAAGGATTTTTTGAGTTATCGGTTGGATACATACATACATATATATATATATATATATATATATATATATATATATATATATATATATATATATATATATATATATATATATATATATATATATATATATATATATATATATATATATATATATATATATATATATATATATATATATATACATATATATATAAACATTTTAACTGACCATGGAAATGGGTTCCAGGGGCCCTAATTCGCGCCTACTTGCAGAAATTTTCCGAAAGTCTCACCATCAATACCTCTCTATACTGAATTTTCTTAACGAAAATTCACTTAAAACTATATAGTTGTACTCGTTAAAACGTTCAAGATAAATCAATAACTTCCTGGTCAAGATTGTACCAAAGGATTTTCTTTTTGCAACTACATATGTTAATTAAAAGCTTATAGATATGACATCATTGATGCTTTTTAAAGCCAGAAGAAATTAAAAAAATCGTATTAGAAAATGCCGTGAAGTACAAGGGTACCCTTTCGAACTTTTATTTGAAAACCTGTTTCTCCTTGTAATTCAGACGTCTTCATTTCAGGATTTACTAACAGATGAAGGGTACAGGGTGACAAAAAGAATCTCACAAAAAGGAGATTTCTAGACAAACGTTCTTTTTTTCGTCAATTTGAAGACTTCTGCAATCTTTGTTGAAAAATGTATTTATTTTAAACAATTTTTTATTTACTGTATGCTATCGTTAACTTCTTTGTTTTTCACTGAGTACTAATTTTGTTTAATGGCTGTAAACAAATCAACAACATAAATAATGCACTAAAAACTGCATTTATTCGAACTAAGAAGAAATAACTGTAATTTTAGGTATGAAAATGTGATGCGAAGAAAATACGGCCGTTTCAAAAAGTGGTAATGTAATGGAAATACAATTTTCGAAGGACTCCTTAATGGAATGCGAACTAAGAATACTGTAAATTCAAGTGCAAAAATATAGAACAGCTACGGATAAATAAAAAGGTCTGGACGCAGCAAATGCGTTATGGTAGCGATTTTTGTAAAAATACTTTTAATCGCAAATATGTATTGTTTTTAAAATAAGGACATTTGGATGGCAGTATAATCTATATATTAGTACCAATATACCGTATTTCATTAAAATAGCTTTGTTGTTTCAAAAAGTACAAATATTTTCCGAAAATAAACTTTAAAAGTTCCAGAAAAAACTGGTCTGATTTTCATGGCCAACGAACCTCTTTAAGCTGTTTACACACCTGCCAGGATATAATTATTTAAAAACAGCTTTAGGACCAAAATTGAAAAAAAAATGAAAATTTGCAAAAATTTCTTTTTGCGAAAATCACCATTTTTTATTTTTTTATTAAAGAAGTTGCCTTCAGTAATGTTACACTAAATTATATTTTTCCCAAAAATTCGACAACTTTTTGTTACAATAACTTACTAAACATTTATTATTAATTACCAACATATCACAAAAATCTTACAAAAATAAGTTACACAGAAACACTAAAAACATTTCTGCGAAAACTTTTTAAATTCAGCCACAATTTGAGCGTGCCCATATACGGCAGCTCGATTTTTTCGACGAGTAATACACACAACAAGCTCTCTGAATTCGTCATTTCCATGGACCTTCGCTATTTATTGATAAAAACGCCGTTTCACAATTTGTGATATGTGTTTGAAATATGTCCAAAAAACGCGAAAAGCTGCAAAACAATTGAAATATCAAAAACGATGAACAATATCAATTTTTTTCTTACAAACATGCATTATAATTCCCTGGAAAACACAAAAATGCAATGAAATAAGGAGGTGTTCTATTAAAAAAAGAAAATGTGTATCACCAACGATTTATGGGCCATCCCGTGATTGTCAAAATAAGTTTATAAGATGCAGTGCGAGATACCCTATAAGTAACGTATATACCTTTTTGTCATATCTTGTATAATAACGGATATATTGAGCTTTGCCATAGAAAAGCGTCACCCTGTATATGTGTAAACGGACAAAAACCAAAACTGATCCCGTATATGGGTTTTGGGGGTTCTAGTTCGCGCTCATTTGAAGAAATCTTTTTTAAATTCATAAGTTGCGGTCTTCTCAATAACGAATTTTTTCTACGAAAATTTGCTAAAATATAGACCATTAAACCATAAACTATATAGCTGAAACTGCTGCCGAATCATCAGAAAGAGGGTCTATTTGAAATGGATTTTCTGAACATATTTTAGTAAAATGAAGGATAGTGATGGTTGAAGCTGAATCTTAAGGCTTTGCAAAACACACTTCTTACGACACATCGTCTACATAGTCCGTATTTGTTCTAAATTCGTTTTCTGAAAATTGCAAATTTTGACGTTTCAAGTCGCGACTTTGACGTTTAAAGAAGAAAAATTATCAAATTTTCAAAATACTGTTTCTGCTACTTCTTGACGTTTTTGCGTCAAGAAAACTTAACCGTTGGATCTAATATTCAATTGGTTTTGTTAATCACACAAAATATTTTGTTCTTGGGCTTTCCTCTGATCACCAGTGGCACCCAAATTTTTTTCTTAAATGGCCTAAAACTTTTTTTCCTTTCAGCTCAGAGATCTGAATTTTGGCGTGTAGAGTAAGTTGGATAGTAGAAACGTATATGCTAATCGTTATCATAGCTCTGTTATTTTCGGAGATACGAAAATTTTCCGAAGGAAAACCCAAAATGTTCCCGGTCTGATTTTCCTAGATAGCGAACTTATCCAAGCCACTTACAAAAGAAAGGCACTTACAAAATTTAATTAAAATCGGCCCATTATCGATACGATATATATATATATATATATATATATATATATATATATATATATATATATATATATATATATATATATATATATATATATATATATAAACACAGATCTCCACATTTTTCGTGTTACGAAAAATTCGCTAAAAGAATACAAAAAAACATAGAGGGCGTTTCAAAAAATGGTTATGAAGGAACCTAACAAGAAAAATGTACTGAAATAAGCATTATTTATTCCAACGAAGAAGATATGGCTATAATTTTTGGTAAAACATAGTTGCAGGTTCCAATCTTCACTTATACTATCGCGAGAATATTATTTTTTTTAAAACTAAAAAAATAATTTTACCAACTTCAAAATCGGCACTAAAAAGCGAAAAATAACTGGATTGCAGGTTTAAATTAAAAGACAAAAATTAATTTAAATTAAATATTATTATAAGCACTACCTGCTTATCTGTTAGTGCAATAGCCAAGAGATTGGATAGTGTGTTTTGTTTATTTATAATGGTTCGACAGTTGTGTTTTGAGGTTAAGTAAAGGATTGTATATTGCTTTTAAAATTGGAAACCAAAGAATAATAACATGTTTTGTTTATTTATCATGGTTTGGTTAAAAGGAGCTAACACAAGATTTCTGTATTTTTTATGACAATAGAAAGCGAGAACTTCTTCAAATGAGCTTGTATTAGGACCGATCTTCGACGTCTTTTAATTTGAAAGTATTACTTTCAGTAATATGCCGTACTAATAGTGTAAAATTTTTATGAAAGTTCACTATTGTAAGGCACTTGCTACGTCCCTAAATGTTTAGCGAATTTTTATTTTAAAAAATTGACTATTAGAGAGGTATCGTTGGTGAGACTTTGCACAATTTTTTTCAAATGAGCGCGAATTTGGGCCACTAGAACCCATATCCGGGGTCAGTTTCGATGTTTATATGTTTATATATATATATATATATATATATATATATATATATATATATATATATATATATATATATATATATATATATATATATATATATATATATATATGTATATGTATGTATGTATCCAACCGATAATTTAAAAAATAATTGATCAATTTTGATGAAACTCGGCAAGTGCCTTTCTTTTATTAATAGCTTGGATGGGTTCGTTTGCCAGGAAAATGGGATAAGGTTTTCCGGGAAAATTTTGAGTTTTCTTTCAACATGTTGCTTTGGGAAAGACCTAACTATGTACCAAAATTCAGCTTTATAGGTTTACAGAAAATTGAGCTATTCAAATTTGAAACATTTATTTTTAATATCACCGCTTTTTATTGACAATGGTAAAAACTGGTTTATAGGTATATGAGATCTAAAATGTGTGAGTCGTTACCTAGCAACGGAACATTTGATATCATTGTCCAGGTTAGTTACACGCTGTAGCTGACGTTTATCGTATATTATTAGATCGTTTAACTGTTTTTAATTTCAGTTGACAAATTATTTGTTATATTTGGGAATTTTAATATATACAAGTGCAAATTATTTTTTTACGATTTTATTAATGTAAGTGGGTGGACTAAACAGTGTTTGTTATGTTTTGTCAACAGATATAAAGGATCGAAATTTTACAAAAAGGGCTGATATGCAACAGGTTAGTTATTTTCTCTCTGATGCTTTGGCGGTAGTTTTAGTTAAATTTATGGTTTAATGGTCCATAATTTTTAGCTAATTTTCGTACAAAAAATTCGTCAATGAGGAGACCGCGACTTTAGAATTTTAAACAGATTTCTTCAAATGAGCGCAAACTAGGCCCCGTAGAATCCATATCCGAGTTTACGTTCAGTTTTTATCTGTTTACATATATACAGGGTGACGCATTTCTACGGTAAAGCTTAAGATAATTATTATTATACAAGAGACGAGAAAAAATTGTATCGGTTAATTATAGGGTGTCTTGAGCTGCATCTTACAAAATTATTGTGACACTCGCAGGATGGCCCATAAGTCGTTGGTGATCCCTACAATTTTTTTTCGAACACGCTAATTTTATTTCATTTTTTTTCTAGATATGTTTGTAAGAAAAAATTCGAGACGCAGTAAGTGCGTCTTGGTAGCAAATTTTTATTAAATGCTTCAAATTTCAACAACTCAATTTGCTATTAACCTAAGGTTTGTTGGCTAGGAAACCAACATTTAAAGTTTGCTGTCGGAAAATTTTTGTACATTTTCAAACAATAAGTTATTTTGTTAAAATATGACACGGTGTTTCTACCATATAGGTTATACCGGTAACCAAATCGATGACTGCTTGCATTAAAAGACTTCCATAACGCACTTGCTGCATCCAGACTTTTTTGTTATGAAATTACTTTATACTTCATCAAAATTATTCCACATCTGTTACGTAAACATTATGTGTTCAAATTTAGATGTGCCTACCCGAGAGTATTAAAGATTTCCATCAGTATACGATACGTTTCGTACACTGAATCTAATCTTAACTCGTTTTTTTTTTCTCATGTTCGTACTTAGCGTTCTAAATCAGAAGGGAAATATAACCGTGATATCAGCAATCATATTATAAGTATACTGGATAAGAAGGAACGGTAATATCTGCACAAAAATTAGAATGTAATGGGGTCCTAGAATGGAAATATTGGCTTTTCGTTGCGAGAAGCCCTAGAAAGACATTTCAAAAGAATGTAATAATACGGTTTGAAAAATCAATATATCTGTTTAAGGAAGTAAAGATAACAAAACACGATATCTGACAGTTTTTGTTCACTTAGATTCACAACGTTACCCATGTATGAATATTACCTAATACTCTCAACATGATAATAATAATTACTATCAATAACTCGTTACAAATAAGAATTTTCACATTTTTCATGCAAAATTTACTTTTGTTAAGGATTTCAGTAAAATAATGGTTTAGGGTGACGTTTAATTAAAACTTCAGGAGTTTTTGCAGTGAGTTGAAATATGAAAGGTAACAGCTGGCTATCACCAGTCAATGAGTATCTCCCCTTTTTATGTCCTTTTTTTTAATTTCAACAACACACCACGAGGGCTTACAGCCTAAATACTATCGTACCGTGGGTTTTGACAAGGAGGAAAGAGGCAACTTGTTAATTCTCGACTTGAAGGTCTGGAGGTTCGGAGGAGAAGGAAAAACATGTGCTGGCAAGGAATTCCACAACTTGGAAGTCCTCGGGACAAAAGAGCGGGCATAACAAGATGTTATATGTCTGGTGACCTGGACAGTAAAAGGGTGCATTAGCTGTGTTACCCTGGTAGATCTGTTGGGGACAGCAGGTGGGGGAACTATGGAGAAGAGCTCCTCTGAGCAGTACCCGTGCAGATATCTATAAAGGAGAGAGAGGTCACCAACGGCACGTTGGTGGGCAAGGGGTGGCTGCCTTTGGGTGAGACGTATAGCTCTCTTTTGAATGGAGTCCAGTATAGCTAGTGTAGAAGCGGCAGCTGCACCCCAGATGTGGGAGCAGTATTCGAGGTTTGACCTAATTTGTGAAGTATATAAGGTATAGAGATTAGCTGGTGAAAAGTATTTGTCAGCCCGGAAGAGGAAACCTAATTTCTTAGCAGCCGCTTCTGCAATTGATGTGACATGTTGGTGCCAATTAAGATTTCGATCCACAGAAATGCCAACAAGATAAAACGACTCATTACTCGGAAAAACTTGGTTGTTCATTGTGATAGGTCTAGGACTTGTGTATCTCTTATGAGAAAGAAAGCAAGACTGAGATTTGGTGGGGTTGAATTGTACAAGATTTCTACTTCCGCAGGCTAATATTTTTTGGAGAACCACGGAGACAGAACCCTCCATGAGTCTGCGATCCTCACCTAATTGGGCTAAAGAGACAGGTTTAGAATATTGTATATTTGAGTGGAGGGTGCTATCGTCCGCGTAACTGTGAACTGGGTTGGATGTGCTAGAGAGAAGGTCATTGATGTGGAGAAGAAACAAAGTAGCGGCTAAAGCTGAACCTTGAGGAACTCCTGCATTAATTGGATACAGTTTAGAGGAGTGGCCATCCACAACAACAGAAATGCTCCTGTTGGAGAGGAAATTTGCTGTCCAGGTACAAAGTTTTGGTGGTAGGCCATAGGCCGGAAGTTTATTAACCAGCGCTGCGTGCCAGACCTGGTCGAATGCTTTGGATATGTCTAGAGCAACAATCTGCGATTTACCGTGTAGTTCCATAGACTTGTTCCAAGACTGGATGACAAAGGAAAGGAGGTCGGCAGTCGATCTGCGCTGACGGAATCCATACTGCCTGTCGTGGATTAGACTGTGTTTTTCATTGAATTTTAGTAATTCGGTGTTTATATAATTTTCCATCACTTTAGAGACGACTTAAAGGAGAGAAATAGGCCTGTAGTTGCTAGGAAGCGCTTTGGATCCTTTCTTGGGGATGGGTTGTACTCGAGTAGTTTTCCAGTTACTAGGGAATATGCCTTTATTATAATATATCTGAAACAGACGAGTCAGGACAGGAGCAAGTTCAGGTGCGCATTTTTTGAGAACAATTGCTGGGATCTCGTCAGGGCCAGAGGCTTTCCTGGCATTAAGAGAAGAGAGCATCTTTAAAACCTTTTTGGTTTTGAAAATGATATCAGTCATTTTATGTGCGACATTGGGGAGTGTTGGTGGTTGAACATTTGGAGGTGGGTTGAGAGTAGAATTGCCGGCGAACAACGAAGCAAAAAGTTCAGCCTTGCTCAGGGCGGTAGAAACAATTTCATCCCCTGAGACAAGAGGTGGGAACGTGCTTTTTCAGAAATTATTCCCAATAGATTTTGCAAAAGTCCAGAAGGGTTTGCCGCCGTTGGAGCTTAAGAGGACTTTGTTTTTGATGTGGTTATTAAACGAGTTTTTTGCCCCAGAAAGAATGCGGACATAGCGGTTTCTTGCGTCGCTAAATGCTTGATGATTTTCTTGACTGGGGTTGTGTAGAAGCGTTTTGTGAGCTTTGACCTTTTTAAGTCTGGCCTTGTCACAGGATTTAGAGAACCAGGGCTTTTGAGTGGCTGAAGAGGTTTTCTGTGTACGTGGAATAAATAATTCCATGCCAGCTTGGATAATTTCGGTGATATTTTGTGAGATATCAGAGGGGTCAGGATGATAGAAGCAGATAGACGCCCATGGAAATGAGGAAAAGTAATCCCGCATTTCGTCCCAGTTTGCGGAGTTGTAGTGCCAAACGATACGTGGGTGTCATGACTGTGTGTCCTCGGGTGGCATTGCGGAGGAAGCAGTGACCATGCCGTGGTCTGAGCGACCAAGGGACGCGGTGACTGATATCTTATAGCATTCAGGTTTTGTAGTAAGAAAGAGATCCAAGGGATTTGAGCTGTGTTGGGATGCGAGGAAAGTAAGTAGGTTGCTGAACCATATTGGCTAAAGAATTGCTGACGGCAAAAGCCTCCGCTGCTCTCCCTTGTGGATCGGTTTTTGAAGATCCTGGCCATTCCTTATTATGGACATTGAAATTACCAAGAATAGTGACCTCGGAGGAAGGATATTCAGAAATCAGATAATTGATTTTTTCAAAAATGTAGTCAGAGAGGTGGACAAAGTTGTTGTCAGAAGGTGACCGGTAAATGCAACAGTTTCTTGCAACCCTGAGATAGAGTTTTATCCACAGTATGTCTTTTCTTCCAGCTTCTAAATTGGGGAGTCTGGTGCAGGGTAGATTGCTACGGACGTATGCGCACACGCCTGCATGCAATCTAAAGGAAGTAAGGAGCTCAGGGGGAAATTAAGGTGATTAGTGGCTATTTTGGCACTGATTTGGGTTTCGGTGAGGAAGAGGAGTTGGGGCCTGTTAGCCTGGAGGAAATGGTGGACGGAGTTAAGGTTAGAATTTTGGCCACATATATTCGAAAAGGATATGTTAAATCTTGATGTTGGCGCCCCCTGTACACCCCTCTACCGGAGATCCGAATGGAGGGGTATTTTACCTCCGGAATCTTTTGTACAAGGAGGAGCCATCATAATTTTTACTTATAAGGGAAACCGACTCATACACCAGAACCGGAAACGTCCGTTGGGAATTCACCGGCCCCTTGGGGTATGAAGTGGCACCTCCTCGAGCGTGAAAAAATCCTTTACTATTACGTAAAGGAAAATCCTACTACCACCTGCTATGGATTAGATTGGATCAATGTCTACCCCTTTAAAAATAAGATTAATAAAAGGGACTATCAATTGTCCAATAGTTATGCTTTTCGACATAGTAGCAGGATACAAAACATTATCATTTTGCATCCATGAATATTGTCGGCTATGAGATAAGGGGTATTTTACCCTTGCTGGTAACAAAAGCCCAAATTCAGCATGTGCCTAAAAAGGGGGCAAATTCAACGTAGGCAACTATCGCTTAATTTCCATTATACCAGTTTTGTAAAAATTTATGTGAAGAGTTGTCAAATGCCTCTAAAAATACCTCGAACAATCAAACACCCAGGATAATTTGTGTAGAGATTAGGTAGGTATGTTTGGATTGTATGAGACTTGCCAGAAGTGGGCGTCGGCTCACAAACTGGAATATGCCGCCGAGAAGACGCAGGCTCACTACAGGGGTGCGAGGAAAGGTACCAAAGCGCGGACACAAAGGTACCTGGTGATCAAGTTGAGAGGCGTAACGATAAGACCGGAAGCCAAAATAAAATATCTGGGAGTGATGCTCGACTCAGGTCTACTTTGGGTGGAGTTTACCAAATACGTAGCGGGCAAGGTAGCGAGGGTGGCGACGCATCGGTTACAAGCGGTAGCGGGAAAGACATGGCGAACGGATCCAAAGACCCTTAGGGTCATATATGAGGGAGCAGTGAAACCAGCTCTCCTGTACGGCGCCGAAATCTGGGGTGAACGAGCGATGAATTCTAGAGTAACTAGAAAACTTCAGTCGGCCCAAAGAGCATTTCTGTTGGGTATACCGACGGCCTACAGAACGACTTCCAACGCAGCACTGGCGGTGCGGCCACCTTTGTGGCTGGAAGTGGAGGAGCGGCATATAAGATGGGAACACTCGAAGGCGGCAAATTTTGAGGGAAAACCGGCGTAGGGAGAATGATCGCACCCGGCGGGGCAGAGGAAAACCTGGGCTATAATAAAAGGAGCGGAAAATACAACAGGGCGGTGGATATACACATACGAGTCCAGAGCCGGATTCACGGTTGGAATGGGCCTGGTGGCCTACGAAAACAACGCAGTGGTCGAAAGCAAAGGGCTAAAATTGCAGGACGGGTACCCGGCACACATGGCGGAAATGTTCTCGGTGGGTACGGCAGTGGAAAAGGCCGCCACTCTACAGTGTGGAACCGTCAACATCGTTTCCGATAGCCGAGTTGCCCTGGACATGCTCACCAGGAGGAACGGCCAACAGAATCAACAGCAATATGCAAGAGGTGAAGCGCGCGGGAACAAAAATAAATCTGTGGTAGGGTAGCTATCAGTTAGAAGGCATCGCAAAGGCCGATGCGAGAGCAATAGCCGCCAGAAGTGACCCCCTACGTCACGAGTGGGTAGAGGCTCCGGTGACGAGTAGAATCCTCAAACGAAATGCCAAGAAGAACACTGAAGTAGAGTGGCAGAAGCACTGGAACGATGAGACAAAGGGTAGGACTACTTATCGATACATAGAAAGCGTGGGTGTGGGCCCCAAATGCTGAAGTCACAAGGCGGTGAGTTTGCTGACTGGCCACTGGCCCTTCAAGGGCTACTTTAGTAGGTTTAACCTAAGGCCTGGAACGGGAGATTGAGCGTGCGGAAACGGAGAGCAGGAGACAGCAAGACATGTGCTGGAAGACTGCGAGATGGAAAATAGTAGGCGGCAAGATAACACTTTGCGAAAAACCAGAACAGGGTTGAGGGTTCCTACCCGTTCAAGGTAAATTAGGTCCACCAAGAACGAGGAAATCAGGAATTTCAATGAATGGGCCGCAGAAATAGAGCTGGAAGAGGAAACGCGAAGTACGATTGAGGCAAACCGCGGAGAAAGAGAGTGCGCCGGATCAAGAAATGGATGAGATTTCGGGGAAAACGAGCGCTAACTGAATGGTCGTATGAATGTGAGGTGGGTTCTGTGGGTCTAAGGTTTTAAATTAACTGATGATTTTTTTTTCACCTGACCTGACAGTGTAGGAGGATACCATGGCATAAAGTCTTCGGACGGGAAGGCAGGGGCTTCGGCCCCAAAATTGCAAACTACATGTGTGAAGTTGTGGGTGAAAGCAGGTATGTATGTATGATATTATATAGGTGTGTATCGGCAACACTAATGTAATGATTGTATTTTCGTGAGTTTGTGGTTATATGTATCCATTTTCTTGTCGGTTACTATTTGAAAAATATGCGAATATAGTAATTACCTGTTTACATGAGAAAATCGAGTTACAGGTTTGCCTTACTGAGTGTGGTTATGAATCGAAACGAAATTTTAGGATAAAACTCTGTGGTTAATAAATGAAAAATTTAAAACCATCCCGTTATGCAAAACACACACACACACCCAATCAAACATCCACAGTAATCAGTAACACAGATTTCGTTAAAACATATCCAATGGCGATATTCTCATATACATTACTCACCTTTGGAGTCTTGCTCTTAAGAAATTTTGAGAAGGTTATCTAATTTCGTGGGATCTCTCTTAAGCATTCGATAAGGTCCGTCATGCGGTACCTCCCATTGGCTTTATCATTAGAATTCCTTTCAACTTCTGTCTGTACAGTGTGGAACAGACAAATGGAATACATTTAGTAATTTAGTTATTGTGAGTATTGATAAAAAAAAGTCTGGACGCAGCAAGCGCGTTATGGTAGTGAATTTACGTAAAAATGTTTTAACAGCAAATATGTGTGTTTTTTTAAGAAAGCAGGCAATTAAAGTTTCTTACCAGTATAACCTATATAGTAAAAACAATGTGCCATGTTTCATTAAAATTACTTTATTGTTTGAAAACATACAAAAATTTCCGAAAATAAACTTAAAGTGTTCCCGAAAAAATTCGTTTCTTGATCAACCTTATAGGTAATTAGCAAACTGAGCTTTTCAAATATGAAGAATTTAATCAAAATTTGCCAGCATAACGCACTTGCTGCATCCAGAATTTGTATCACCAACGACTAATGGGCCAACCTGTGATTGTGAAATTAATTTTTTTTAAGATGCAGCTCAAGACATCCTATAATTAATGTATACATTTTTTTTTCATATCTTGTATAATAACGGATATATTGAGTTTAATTGATTTTTTACGAAAATTCGACAAAAATTATAGACCATTAAAATAAACTCTACAGCTAAGACTACTGCCAAGCATCAGAGAAAGGGTCTAGTTGAAATGAATTTTCTGGAAACATTTTAGTAAAATGAAGGACAATGACGGTTGAAATTAAGACTTCAGGGTTTGTAAAACATTCTTCTTGAGACATTTTCTTTCCATAGCCCGTATTAGATTCAAGTTCTTTGCCTACATGTTGCCAATTTTGACGTTTTAAATTGCGACTTTGACGTTTTGAGGAAAACCCCGATTTATTTTTCTTTAAATACCCATAAGTTTTTGCTCTTTTGACCTACAGAGCTAAATTTACGTAATTTACTTATAGCGATATAAACCCGTGTACCAAATTTGGTTGCCTTTACTTTGTTATTTCCGGAGACATTTTTTTTTTCTAAAGGAAACACAACATTTTCCGGGAAAACCTCGGACGATTTTCCTGCCTAACGAACTTATCCAAGCCACTTGCAGAAGGAAGTTATTGACCAAATGTAATCAATTAAATAGGAGGCGTAAAAAGTTATCAACATTTTCCATAGTTGGTAATGTTAGTTTTGTTTAGCAACTTGCTGTGTGATTGCAACCGCATGACAGTCCCTGGATCACATTCTAAAAGCAGTTCGTCCAACAGTTTTCTTGATCTTTTCGGGATATTTTCAATACTAGATTTTTCACATGTAGGTATACTATTTGTATGATTTTTTTATACATTTTTTGGGTATACTAGTTTTTCGGTTAATTTATTGACAGACACGTAGCAGTTTTTCTTTATTTGCCAAAATTACAAAAAATGGACTAGTAAGTCTGCACTTTATATATATATATATATATATATATATATATATATATATATATATATATATATATATATATATATATATATATATATATATATATATAGGGTGGCGCATTGAAAACGAAACAGACCGATTTGCGTCCAGAGAATTTTTTTTAAGAAACGCTGAAACACGACAATTTTAATATTAAGGGGTACATGTTTTGACATAAAACTCAACTTTGTCACATCAACCCCTTAAGGGTGGTTATAACAACACTTATATTTTAAATAGGAACATGAGTCGAGTGTTACATCATTTGAAAGCGCTTTCTTTCCTGAATTCAGCACACAATTTTTTTTTGGAAGTTTTATCAACTCGTTTAAAAATTATTCACAGTTGAAGATGCAAAAACGCATTTCACTCATTCCGATAAGAAATGTGCTGATAGTCAATGTTTTGTTGGTTTGTAAACAAAAAATTGACTATCAGAACATTTCTTATCAGAGTGAGAGAAATGCGGTTTATTATTTCAGTTTATCGGTCGGTTTGATACTTGATAGTACTACCAAAAATTAATTTCACAATGGTGTATTCTGTAGAAGAAAGAGTTGAAATATTTACTCTTTTTTTTTCAAAAACGATGACTGTGCCAAGCGTACCGCAAATTTGTTTAATGAACGACATCCGAACAGACATGTTAAAAGAAAATACATTTTGGAGTTAGTTGCAAAGTTTCGACAAAGTGGTTCAGTAGCCAACAAAAAACGGGATCCTGAATGTGAATTTCCGGTTAGAAATGAGACTACTGAGATTGAAGTTTTAGGACAAATTGCTGCAGATCCAACTTTGAGCACGAGAAAATTGGCCACTGTTTCAAACATCAAAAGAAGAACTATTCTGCGAATATTGAAGTATCATAAATTTCACCCGTATAAAATTCATCTTGTACAACTGAATGACGATGATTTTGATCGGCGGCTGGAGTTTTGTGAAGTTATGACTGGACGAATAGCTGATAACGGGAACTTTCTGTTTAATATCTGTTTTTCAGACGAGTGTACGTTTTTATTAAACTCTACAGTCAATCGTCATAATTATCGTTATTAGGCAGATAATAATCCAAGAAATTTTCACGAAGTCCACACTCAAACTCCACAGAAATTGAATGTCTGGACTGGCATTTTTGGAGACGGTTTAATCGGACCAATTTTTCTTGATGGCAATTTGAGTAGCGAAACGTTTTTGGAGTTACTAGAAGATATCGTTTACCCCCTACTAATTGACATTGTTGGAAATGATGATCGCTATCAAGAAAATCAATTAGTGTTTCAACAAGATGGATCTCCTCTGCATTTTCCAGAGCAAAGAATTGGGCGTAGAGGTGCTATTGAGTGGCCCCCTAGATCACCGGATTTAACTTCTTTAGACTTATTTATATGGGGCCATTTAAAGAGTAGAATTTTAGCAACAGCACCGAAGTCTCTGGAAGAATTACGACGACGCATTGTTGAAGAATGCCGTCTAATAACTCCACAAATGCTCCAGAATGTCAGAGCTCGTTTTGAACAAAATTTGAACTTTTGTATGGAAGCTGGTGGTCAACAATTTGAACACTTACTTAACTAAATAAACATTTTTGAACGTTTGGTTATGTTTTTTAGTTTTTTTTAACGAAAAATTGACTAAGTAGTGCATTTCTTATCACAATGAATAAAATACGTTCTTGCAACTCCAACTGTGAATATTTTTTAAACGAGTTGATAAAACATCCAAAAAAATTAGTGTGCTGTATTTAGAAAAGAAAGAGCATTCAAGTGATGTAATACTCGACCCATGTTCCCTATTTAAAATATAAGAGTTGTTATCACCACCCTTAAGGGGTTGATGTGACAAAGTTGAGTTTTAATGTCACAACATGTCCCCCTCAATATTAAAATTGACGTGTTTCAGCGTTTCTTAAAAAAAAATCTCTGGACCCCAATCGGTCTGTTTCGTTTTCAGTGCGTCACCCTGTATATATATATATATATATATATATATATATATATATATATATATATATATATATATATATATATATATATATATATATATATATATATATAGACTAGGTAGCCTTGAAATCATTTATCTAATGCAATGCAACGCTCCATATGAGTGACCATTTGATATGTTGTGACATTAGATTGTGAAATGCTGGTATTATTTATAATTTATTTTATGTCCTCTAGAGCTTCCTGGACACACCAGTTACTAACTTCCGAATGAAGTGGACCAAATACTGAGTGATATATAAATATATATATATATATATATATATATATATATATATATATATATATATATATATATCACTCAGTATTTGGTCCACTTCATTCGGATATATAAATATATATATATATATATATATATATATATATATATATATATATATATATATATATATATATATATATCACTCAGTATTTGGTCTACTTCATTCGGAAGGTAGTAACTGGTGTGTCCAGGAAGCTCTAGAGGACATAAAATAAATTATAAATAAGACCAACATTTCACAATCTAATGTCACAACATAGTAAATGGTCACTCATATGGAGCGTTGCATTGCATTAGATAAATGATTTCAAGGCTACCTAGTCTATATATATATATATATATATATATATATATATATATATATATATATATATATATATATATATATATATATATATATATATATATATATATATATATATATATATATATATATATATCACTCAGTATTTGGTCCACTTCATTCGGAAGGTAGTAACTGGTGTGTCCAGGAAGCTCTAGAGGACATAAAATAAATTATAAATAATACCAACATTTCACAATCTAATGTCACAACATATCAAATGGTCACTCATATGGAGCGTTGCATTGCATTAGATAAATGATTTCAAGGCTACCTAGTCTCAGTGTACACGCTACATGAACTATCACTTGTTTTATTGCATTAATAATATCAATTTATAAAGTAATGCATTAAACTGTTGGACACGCAAAATAAACTTTACTATTAAAGCATTGTTACAGTGTTCAGTACCTATTTTAATGTTACGTGTAGCTTATTTTCAGCTTCCGTAATAATTAAGCCATATGAGGTAGTAAAGTTATAACAGAACTAACTAAAATATTTTGTTTCCACTCGTTAACAATCGTGTTATACATTTCTGGTTCTGCAAGATGAGTTTGCATGGTTGATGAGGTAATTAGGAGAAAATATATGAGCAAATTTTTAACAGCGGAATCCTTGAACTTTTTTTACTAGTATTTGAGTCTTACGATTCATTAGTATCGCCGGATGTTTTAATTTCAACAAATAATAAATTTTCAATTAATTAAGTAAACTAAGTCCAGTGGTATGAACGTGTGCCTCTCCACCCAACGGTACTAGGTTGTTCAGTACACACTGGAAAATTAACATTAATCGAGGTTGTGGCAATGTGTTTGAGCAAGTTTAACGTCTGCACGTTCCGCCCACTAAGGGGGGCGCAAATTCGTCGGTCCCGTGTGCCATGAGATGTTGGGTACGTTAGATATCCCTGCTCTCCTTACAGAAATGCAGGAGTTTTGCGAGATTTCTAGGATGGTGAGATGAAAATGTCCCCTGCGGACGGTGATTGGCCATGTCGCTGAAATAGACCGACGTTAAAGAAAAAAATGTCATGTGTGTCAAATTAATAAACTGTACAAAATAAATGCTTTTTGGCGAAAGTGTCGTAGCTGAAATATGCCTTTAGTTTAGTTTAAAGGTCAAATAGAGTGTGTTTCGAATCGGATACCCACCATTGCTATTTCGTAAACCGTATCACCTAGGAAGTTGGTTAAAGGGCAGAGTGGGTGCTAACTTTAAACACATTTGAAATTTATTAACAAATTAAGGTCAAAAAAAATCTAGACGCAGTAAGTACGTTTTCGTAGCGAATTTTCGTTAAATGCTTCAAATTTCAATAACTCAATTTACAATTAACCCAAGGTTTGTTCGCTGGGAAACCAGTTTTCTCGGAAACATTTTAAGTTTATTTTCGGAACATCTTTGCACATTTTCAAACAGTAAGTTATTTTGATTAAATATAATACATTATTTCTACTATATAGGTTATACCAGTAACCAGATTAATGCCTGCTTGCATTAGAGTGACATCTTTGTTATTAAAAGCATTTTTATGAAAATTCACTTCCATAACGCACTTGCTGCGTCCAGACTTGTTTTGACAAGTTGTCGGAAAACTGAAATACAAGGAGTAAATCAAAATGCAATATTTTCAATATCGCCCTGTAGATCGGATACTAGGAGGGCTATGACAATTTTGTTTGCGGCATCTTTCGTTCAACAAAAAAGTAGCTTTGGTTCGCGAAAACCACAAGGTTTTATCTTTACTAATAACCGACATACGCAGCAATTAAAACCAAAATGGGACACTCTGCACCTCCTTTCTATCCGTTTCAGGAGTAATTCTGTTGTCGGGGATGGCCATTCCTCTAAACTGTATCCAATAAATGCAGGAGTTCCTCAAGATCCAGCTTTAGCCCCTACTTTGTTTCTTCTCCACATCAGTGACCTCCTCTCTAGCACATTCAACCCACTTCACAGTTACGCGGACGACAGCACCCTCCACTCAAATATACGATATTTTAAGCTTGTCTCTTTAGCCCAATTAGATGAGGATCGCAGACTCATGGAGGGTTCTGTCTCCGTGGATCTCCAAAAAATATTAGACTGGGGAAGTAGAAATCCTGTACAATTCAACCCCACCAAATCTCAGTCTTGCTTTATTTCTCATAAGAGATACACCAGCCCTAGACCCATCACAATGAACAACCAATGTATTCAAAGTAATGAGTCCTTTTCACCTGTTGGCATTTCTCTGGATCGAAATCTCAATTGGCACCAACACATCTCACATCAATTGCAGAAGCGGCTGCTAAAAAACTAGGTTTCCTCTTCCGGGCTCGAACTACTTTTCACCATCTAATCTCTATACCATATATTCTTCACAAATAAGACCAAACCTCGAATACTGCTCCCATATCTAGGGTGCCGCTGCCGCTTCTACACTCGCTATCCTGGACTCCATTCAGAAGAGAGCTATACGTCTCATCAGTGACCCTACCCTCACCCAAAGGCTGCCATCCCTTGCCCACCGACGTGCCGTTGGTGACCTCTCTCGCTTTTATAAATATTTGCACGGGCACTGCTCAGATGAGCTTTCTTCCATAGTTCCTCCACCTGCTGCTCCCAACAGATCTACCAGGGGAACAGAGCGAATGCACCCTTTTACTGTCCAGGTCACAAGACATAGAACATCTTGTTATGCCCGCTCTTTTGTCTCGAGGACTTCCAAGTTGTGGAATTCCTTGCCGGCACATTTTTTCATTTTCCTCCGAACCTCCAAACCTTCAAGTCCAGAATTAACAAGTTGCCGCTTTCCTCCTTGTCGACACCCACGGTACGATAGTATTCAGGCTGTAAGCGCTCGTGGTGTGTAGTTAAAATATAAAAAAGGAAGGGAATCTACAGTTAAATTTATTAACAAAATTATTGATGTTATCTTTACTAAGGTCAAATATGGCAAAAATATCGTCTTTTATTGGTCATTTATTTAAAGATACCTTATGAAGATTCACTACCAAAACACACTTGCTGCGTCTGGGATTTTCTATCTAATCTTGAAAAACAGTTGTGATAATATTTAAAATAATATTTTCTAAAACTCCCTTTAGGTGGAAAAAATGTTTCGATGTTTATTGTATACTGACGTAAACTCAAAGCAATAAGCAAGTTTTAGACATTTTTCAAATAAATGTCCTACAGCATTATGATATAAAACCAATGGCGGGCTGGTTTTGTTTCAAATATAAATTCTGTTTGGCTAGCCTGGAAGACCTAGCCATGCTATCGATTTACATGCAACGGTGAACTTTACCCTTCAAGTTTTCCTGGCTTGACATTATTTGTTTGACAAAGTTATAAGTATTCATGACGCATTGCTATGTGTTTAGCATTAAATATTCATTAATTAAAAATCAGTTTAATCTATTGTGGTGATTTAGACAAAAGTATAAAAATGCTGTAGAGCATGATAAAAATGAAAATTTTAAGAACCATCCGGATAGTTTTAGTTTAATACGAGGATATACTGATATACAGGGTTTTTCCTAATTGCGTACCAAAATCCAAGGGCTTATTATATGGGTAAAATTAAGATAATTTTGTTAAATAAAGAAGCCGTTGTTTCCGAGATATAGGGTTTCCAAAAATGGTAAAGGAATTAATTTAAATGTTATAACTTCTAAACCCCCTGATATACTTTTGGACAATTTGGCTTACGTTTTTAGTATGTTGGTAGATACAAAATATGAAATTTGCGGCTTACGTAAAGCAGTGGCGGGGTTATGGTTACTAGTTTGACTTTTTTACAAGAAAAAGTATATCATACTGTATAGTCATGTAAAACAACATCTGTTTGCGTATGCTCCATTGCATTTTCATCATTTTTTGTCTATACATATTATAGCGAATTTTCATTAAGAAAATTCACTAATAGATCGGTATTGATGGTGCGACTCTTGGAAAATTTCTTCAAATGAGCGCGAATTAGGGCCTCTAGAACCCAAATCCAAGGTCAGTTAAAAAGTTTATATATATATATATATATATATATATATATATATATATATATATATATATATATATATATATATATATATATGTAGATGTTTGTATGTGTGTATGTACCCAACCGATAACTCAAAAAATAGTTCATCAATGGGAGCCAAATTTGACAATTCCCTTCATTTTGTTAATAGCTTGGATGAGTTCGTTAGACAGTTTTGACACTAAAATACTTCTGGGAAAAAAATGATAAAAAAATGTTTGAAAACGCAATATGTTTTAAATTACTAAAAATATTAAACTAAAACTTGACAGGAACGTACACATTTTACAAGTGGTCCTATCTACCAAATTTGAACTCAACTGGTTCAGTAGGTCTTGAGTTATAACTATAAAAAAAATCATTAATCTACTATATGACAGATAAATCAGGGTTCCTCTGCCATTGCAAACAATCTCCAAACTAAGTTTTAAACGACAGGCCACGAAAATATGTCACAATAAACAATCCTCGGGGTTGCCATTTACGACAACTCTCATGTAAGTGTGTACATATCAGAAGAATGTAAATAAATAGAAATTTGAATGAAATCGAATTAATTTGTTTAAAAGCAATCTAAAACTACGTTTTATTATATTATATTTACATTCTACATATAAATATTAAGCTTCCTATTTTCACGGTATTTAAAATCCATCTCCATCTCTATCTAGTTTAATCTAACAACACCACTATTTGTCATTTATTACCTGACAGAAATCATGAGAGAAATGTGTACGTTCTGCGCATAACCCCGAATTCGACTCCGCTGATACCTTAGAATCTCAGAATATAAAACAACTACCTATAGTGATCTACCAATTCACTTAATGTCGCGATTGTAGATCTCTCACCAGGACGTTAAGCGGGGACTTGCTGTAGACCCTTTCTCTCATGCTTTGGACGTAGTTTTAGTCAAGTTTATGGTTTATCGGTCTATGATTTCTAGCTAGTTTTCGCAGAAAAAATTCGTTATTGGGGAGACCGCGATTTTTGAATTTTAAAAAGATGTTTTTAAATGAGCCCAAACTAGCCCCCCTAGAATCCATATCCGGGTTTACATTCAGTTTTATTTGTTTACATATCTACAGGTGACGCATTTCTACGGTAAAGCTTAATATAATTGTTATTATACAAGAAAATGGAAAAAATTGTATCCGCTAATTATAGGGTGTCTTGAGCTGCATCTTAGAAAATTACCTTGGCAATCACAGGATAGCCCATAAGTCGTTGGTGATACCTACAATTTTTTTCGAACACGCTTATATTATTGTATGTTTTATCCAAATATGATGCATGTTTGTAATAAAAAAATCGGGACGCAATAAGTGCATTTTGGTAGCTATTTTTCATTAAATGCTTCAAATTTCAATAACCCAATTTGCTTAAGGTTTGTTGGCTAGGAAACCAGTTTCCTCTGAAATATTTTAAGTTTATTTTCGGAAAATGTTTGTACATTTTCAAACAATAAGTTACTTTGATAAAATATGGTACATTGTTTCTACTATATAGGTTATACAGGTAACCAGATTGATGCCTACTTGCATTATAGATACATATTTGCTACTAAAAACATTTTAATGAAAATTCACTTTCATAACGCACTTGCTGCGTCCAGACTGTTTGTAATTAAAATGTCACGCACAAGTTACATAAACTTCTGTGACAAGCTAAACATATGGAAACTTGACAACTTTATATATTAGTCTTATAATATCACCATGATCAAATTATATTATATGTAACTTAATAAATTTCTATTATATTAGTGAATTTTTATTTAAAAAAATGGTGAGACTTCGCAAAAATTTTTTCAAATGAGCGCGAACGAGGACCCCTAGAACCCATATCCGGGGTCAGTTTCAATTTTTATATGTTTATATATATATATATATATATATATATATATATATATATATATATATATATATATATATATATATGTATGTATGTATGTATCCGTCTGATAACTCCAAAAATAATTAACCGATTTCGATGAAACTCGGCAAGTGCTTTTTTTATTAATGGCTTGGATGAGTTCGTTAGCCAGGTAAATCGGACGGGGTTTTCTGGGAAAATTTTGAGTTTTCTTTCAAAAAAAATTCTCTGAAAATAACAAAGGTGTTTTAATGAAATTTACTATGTATGTTGCCTTGGGAGAGAACTTACTACGTACCAAAAATCAACTTTCTAAGTTTATAGAAAATTGAGTTATTCAAACTTTAAGTTTTCTTTCAAAAAAAATTTTTTCTCCGAAAATTACAAAGTTAGTTTAATGAAATTTAGTGGATATGTTGCCCTAGGAAAGACTTTACTACATCCAAAATTAAACTTTCTAAGTTTATAGAAAATTGAGTTATTCAAATTTGAAGCATTTAATAAAAATTCACTACCATAACGCACTTGCTGCGTCCCGAGATTTTTTCTATATTTATGTTGATAACAGTCAATTAGAAGGAAAGTAAATAATAATGTCTATAGGAACATGTTTGCAATTAAAAAAAAATCCCACGCTTATAGTTTTAGAGAGTCACCTGTTATATTCAATATGGTCTGCTGCAAACATATATAAAAAGATGGAAGGATCCTAAGAAAAATTCCCTTTCTAGTAGCAGGAGTATGCATAATAACACTGAAGGGTATGAATGATGAAGCGATGTGCTTTCAAGGCGTACAGAATGGCTGCCTCAAATTTATTCGAATCTTATATGTAGATGGTATTTCAGTTTCCATCTACCTAATATTTTACCAATATTTTACCTACATACTTACGTACACAAAACGTATCCTCTGGATTCGGTACTTTGTGAACATTCAATATTTATATAGAATAAATTGAACATGTTACTCGAACACACTGATTTAAAAAGAAAATATTTTTAATATACAATTCTTTTTTGAAATAGAATAGTTGCTCTTACAAAAGGTAAACTATTTTTAGTGCAACGCTAAAACCCCGTTTTCTCATCTTTATATATATATATATATATATATATATATATATATATATATATATATATATATATATATATATATATATATATATATATATATATATATATATATATATGCCACGTGTAGTATTTTGGAATATCCTGGAACCCAGTGTACCTAGAGTTTAAAAACAGTTCACACTTTGACATTTATGCATATTTTATATTTTTTTTATACATACATATATATATATATATATATATATATATATATATATATATATATATATATATATATATAATTCACACTATTTACAATTGTAGACGTAGACATTAGTAATTATTAACACTGAAATTTTACAGTTGGTTGACGAAATACTCAGAATATTCACAAGTCCGTTAGCTACTTGCGTATTTATTGTGATTAAATGCACGTCCGTATTTAGATATGAAGAAATGTCTTTTGTATTATGTCCGAAACACTGTATCCGCGTATTATCGCAGCTAAATGAACGGTTTTACTGCAGAATGAAAGTTTATCACTTACTTTTTGGAAGATCGAAATCTAGTAAAGAACTCGAAGGAAATGCAAAGACTGAGATCTATTACATCTTGAAAAAGTACTTTAATTGTAGAAAACAGTTGCAAATAAGTACACTTGGAGAACACCCAAATCACCACAACACATATTTCAGAGACCTTACGATCGTTTCGTTGACCAAGTCAACATCTTCAGAGGAAGAAAAATTCTCAAGAAGATGTTGACTTGGTCAACGAAACGATCGTAAGGTCTCTGAAATATGTGTTGTGGTGATTTGGGTGTTCTCCAAGTGTACTTATTAATGCTCATCACAGGTTCCAGTTTTCACATAGTAAACAGTTGCAGTTGGGCACACGAGCGGTGTAAGAAATACTTTAGGTTGAAAACACGAGCGGTTTACGAAATACTTTAGGTTGGGCACACGAGCGGTGTTCGAAATACTTTAGGTTGAACAAACGAGCGGTTAACGAAATACTTTAGGTTGACCACATGAGCGGTGTACGAAATACTTCAGGTTGAACACATGAGCGGTGTACGAAATACTTGAAGTTGAATACACGAGCGGTATACGAAACACTTGAAGTTGAACACACGAGCCGTGAGCTAAATACTTTAGGTTGAACACACGAGCTATGTACGAAATACTTGAAGTTGAACACACGAGCGGTGTACGAAATATTTTACGTTGAATATACGAGCGGTGTACAAAATACTTGAGGTTTAACACACGAGCGGTGTATCAAATGTTTTAGAATGAACACACGAGCGGTGTACGAAATACTAGAAGTTGAAGACACGAGTGGTGTTTAACTCGAAAGATGAGATCTATAAGAGAACTTAATAATGTTTGGCGAGAAGTCAGCTGTTTTGGAGCTTCCAGGTGGCGCTTGCCAAGAGAAAGTTAACGGGGTAGCGGTATTTGCAGGGAGGCCAACCAATTAAAATATTAAGAAATATTTAATGCTTCTATAGCAGTAAATCAGGCAAAAATATATGTAGATATTCTAAGGAGAATTGATTATTGATGTAAAGGCGATTATAGAATAAAGGGAACCGGCAATTTACCGTGATTTTAAGAATAAAACGTACCGGCAATTTGAAAAGATTGTGAATTCCCGAAGGAGCTGAATCCAGGTACGAGATCACAAAAAATGTCAATAGGCGGTAAAAGAAAGTTCTGAAGATTGTGATCATAAATACGTCGGGAATACTAAAAGATGGATTGAAATTATGTTTAAGAAACATTTAGCACAACTTACGGTATATAGGTATAGCTGATATAGATAGATCTTGCATTGCCCTACATATTTGGGATAATAAACACCACGTTGATAAAGATAACCTAAAATTAATCAAACATGTTAAATATTAAGACAGCTAAACGCTTTCGAAAGTATACATATTACTAAATATAATAATAATAAAAGTTCCATTGAGTCGGCACGCCGCCTATGTGCAGTTTATTGACTGTCCATTTTACGAGAACTGCCGACAAAGAGGAAGTGTGGAAATAACAGAATTCGGGTAGAGGGATTTTCCGGTAAGCAAGCAGTGAAAGTTTGATTTTGTTTGAAACACCTTCAATCATCTGGGCCTAGTACCTCCACAGACTATAAACACAGATTTAGTCATCAAACATTTATAACATGTGGTTCCAACAGGACGGCGCTACTTGCCATACTGCACGGGAAACATTAAATTTATTGAATGAGAAGTTCGAGGGGTTCGTCATCTCGCGTGGTGGAGACATCAACTGGCCACCGAGATCGTGTCATCTAACACCGCTCGACTACTTTCTGTGGGGCTACGTGAAATATCGAGTCTATGCTAACAAACTACAGACAATTGCTGCCCTGAAGGCCAATATAACTCGCGTCACTCGTGAGATTGAGCCCCACATATGCGAAAATGTCGTCCAAAATTGATCGACCAGAATACACCACCTTCAGCGGAGTCGCGGCGGCTATTTGGCTGAAATTCTATTCCATATATAATGTCATTAAATGTTCTTTAAAATAAAATATAAATGTGGCAGCATAACTTAAACAGGTTGTTTTATTCCATTTCAAAGTTCGAGCGCTCTTAATGAAAAACCCTTTTAATAGCTACAGAACTCTGTTTGTACAAGTCACCCAACGTGAATGACTTAAAGGCCCTGGATTTTTAACAGCGAGATAATGATCACATTATGCTTTCTGTATAACACTTAAATATCCAATAAATACTTTTGGTCGTTACTAAGATCGCTTTTTGAAACATCGATCCCTTCAGATTGAACTCTTTCAAAGTTATCAACAGCTAACTTCTCTCAGCTGGGTAACGCTTGTCCAATAACTCCAGAAAACGAAGCGGGTCCTGTAGTTACAACATCCAAGTTTTGAAAAAAAAGAAGCTAATTGAGATGAAGAAGACAAATGAACCAGTGCAATGGCCTCCGAAATTTCATTTTAGTATTCTGAATTACACCATTTTTTTGGCCTGTAGATTGTAGATTTTTTTAGCTATTTATATCCAGTACCCCTTACAGTTGTCGTATATTCTAAATACATACCACCAGGCTCATTAATTAAACTGATATGCTCTTCTCGTTTAATTTTTCTTTTGGCCGATCTTTTCATGATACAGCGTATTGTCTTTCCGCGAATCAAAGTATATTGCTTTTGCACTAACGTCTGTCAATGTTTGATCTGCTTTAGTAATTTCCGAGCTTTGTTAAAAAGAGCAAAAAAGGTGATTTTAAAAATTTTTTACAACTTTTGGATCTCATACGCGAGCTAAAAGCACTAAAGCAATTTAGTTTTTTTATAGAGACATAAAAAGGGAGTTAAAAGGTAGCCGATCAATGTTATTGGAACTCCAAAAAAAAATACGTAAATACAAAAAGTTAAAATTTGGTTGATTTTACTTTTTTTCCACCTTCGAAGCTAATGCAGCTAAAGACTCTAAAAATATTTTTTTCTTATTTTTCACAAATTAAGAAATCCAACTTTTTTTGCTATTAGAATCCCGTATTCTAAAAATTGATTTTTTCGGCCCACCCTACTACAAAGGTGTGTTTCTTTGAAAGTGTATTGCATTCATTTTAATATCCTGAAAATAACGCGGAAATTTTCAATGAATGCCTCTGCCGCGGTAAATTGTTGCAGTAGTTCTGATGATAGAACTTTATTAGCTAATTCTTTTCTTGGAATTACATCTCAACAGATATCGTACGGACTGTACTAATTGCTAATGATTCTAAAGGCTAAACTGATTTAGTTTCAAAGCAGTGCAGTGTTTGCAGACTTTTAAACAGTAGCTCAAAGATGAACATTGCTGCTTTTACTCCATCAAACAGACATAAGAGAATAATAAACTTCCCCAGGCTCAAAGCAAGGAACAGAGCTCGCAATTATAAATTTACAAACAAAAACATGGAGCAACATTTTAGTTCACTAGTTGGGAAGTTTGAGTAAGATGATAACGGTGAATAAAGTATCCTAGAAATATTAACAGCACCAGTCTCAAGCACTTAATTCTACAAAGTGCAGCAATGTATTCTAGACGTTCAACTGAAAACTAGACAGCTAATCTAGTAACGATGTAATTGTGCACTCGTGTCTAGCAAACAAAGTTTTCATATAATTTTCTAATTTAGTATTCAACATTGTAATATAAAATTCATAACATTATTTCCGAGTATCGCTTAAACTTCCTGAATAAATTAAGATTTTCGGGGATGGTTGTAGCTGTGTAAATTTTCAGGTGGGCGGTGTGTTCGTAAGGTGTTTATTCATAGGCTTCTATAAGTACGGAGTTATATTAGAAAGCAGCCACGCTGGTTGCGTACAACATGTATTAAGTGTATACATTTAATGTAATATATAGGGTGGCGCATTGAAAACGAAACAGACCGATTTGCGTCCAGAGTAATTTTTTCTAAGAAACGCTGAAACACGTCAATTTCAATAATAAGGGGGACATGTTTTGACATAAAACTCAACTTTGTCACATCAACCCCTTAAGGGTGGTGATAACAACCCTTATATTTTAAATAGGAAACATGGGTCGAGTGTTACATCATTTGAAAGCTCCTTCTTTTCTGAATTTTTCTGAAGTTTCTGAAGTTTTATCAACTCGTTTAAAAATTATTCACAGTTGGAGTTGCAAAAACGTATTTCATTCATTGTGATAAGATGCGTATTAATTAGTCAATTTTTCGTTAAAACAAAAACAACAAACAAAACCAAACGTTCAAAAATGTTTACTCAGTTAAGTAAGTGTTCAAATTGTTGACCACCAGCTTCCATACAAAAGTACAAATTTTGTTCGAAACGAGCTCTGACATTCTGGAGCATTTGTGGAGTTATTAGACGGCATTCTTCAACAATGCGTCGTCGTAATTCTTCCAGAGACTCCGGTTCTGTTGCGTAAATTCTACTCTTTAAATGGCCCCAAAGAAAGAAGTCTAAATTTGTTAGATCCGGTGATCTAGGGGGCACTCAATAGCACCTCTACGCCAAATACATTGTCCTGGAAACCACCTGTTCAAAAACTCCCTAACACGTTGTTAAAAATGCGGAGGAGCTCCATCTTGTTGAAACACTAATTGAATGTCTTGATAGCGATCATCATTTTCAACAATGTCAATTAGTAGAGGGTAAACGATATCTTCTAGTAACTCCAAATACGTTTCGCCACTCAAATTGTCATCAAGAAAAATTGGTCCGATTTAACGGTCTCCAAAATGCCAGTCCAGACATTCAATTTCTGTGGAGTTTGAGTGTGGACTTCGTGAAAATTTCTTGGATTATTATCTGCCCCAAAAACGACAATTATGACGATTGACTGTAGAGTTTAATAAAAACGTGCACTCGTCTGAAAACCAGATATTGAACAGAAAGTTCCCGTTATCAGCTATTCGTGCAGTCATAACTTCACAAAACTCCAACCGCCGATCAAAATCATCTTCATTCAGTTGTTGTACAAGATGAATTTTATACGGGTGATATTTATGATGCTTTAATATTCGCTGAATAGTTCTTCTTTTGATGTTTGAAGCAGTGGCCAATTTTCTCGTGCTCAAAGTTGGGTCTGCAGCAATTTGTCCTAAAACTTCCATCTCTGTAGTTTCATTTCTAACCTGAAATTCACGTTCAGGGTCCCGTTTTTTGTTGGCTACTGAACCACTTTGTCGAAACTTTGCAACTAACTCCAAAATGTATTTTCTGTTAACATGTATGTTCGGATGTCGTTCATTAAACACATTTGCGATACGGTTGGCACAGTAATCGTTTTTGAAAAAAAGAGTTATTATTTTAACTATTTCTTCTACAGATTACACGATTGTGAAATAAATTTTCGGTAGTACTGTCAAGCATCAAACCGACAGATAAACTGAAATAATAAACCGCATTTCGCTCATTCCGATAAGAAATGTTCTAATAGGCAATTTTTTGTTTACAAAGCAACAAAACATTGACTATCAGCATATTTCTTATCGGAATGAGTGAAATGCGTTTTTGCATTTTTAACTGAATAATTTGTAATAATAATGATAAAACTTCCAAAAAAAATTGTGTGCTGAATTCAGAAAAGAAAGGGCTTTCAAATGGGGGTTGATGTGACAAAGTTGAGTTTTATGTCAAAACATGTCCCCTTCAATATTAAAATTGACGTGTTTCAGCGTTTCTTAAAAAAAGCGCCACCCTATATATATATATATATATATATATATATATATATATATATATATGCAGTGTGATCATAAATTTGGAATGCGTTATTTCGTTATTTCATTTTTCCGGAAAAACGCTGCGAGAGGTTATTTTTATCTTTTCAATTGCCAACTTAAAATTACATTTATGGCGTCACATATTTCTTAATAATGACGTCATCATAAGTTTTTTAAATGACAGCCATATGTTTTTTCTGTTTTTCCCTAGACATGCTTGCTACTTGAATGATGATGAAAAAAAAAGTGTACCTGACATTATTTACTTCAATAAATGGAAACGTAAATTTAATAAAAAAATGAGAAATATTTCTGACCGTTTTTATTTAGGGTGTGTTCTCTTTACAGTGGGGTTTTCCTTTACTTTTTCAAAGTAATGAACACTTGAAATTGTGATTTTTGGTACGTTGTTGTGTAACTATTCAACAGGTGGAACAAAAAGTAAAGTCACAATCAATTTTTAGCAACACGCGTTGTAATAATTTATTGATTATTTGTTGTTGTCAGTATTTAGTTATCGGACTTTTATCATCACGGTATGGATTTGGAATTCAGTGAATAAAAACAGTAATGTTAAATCGTGAATTAATTTTAATTATTACCTGCCGTTTAAATTAGATAATAGTCTTAGTGGTGAAAGTCCAAAAGTGCTAAAAGTAATCAATTCTAAATCGAATGTAACAAAAATTGTACGTTTAAGCGAAAACGAAAGAATAGAGATACTAATAATGATTGGATAAGGTGTGAAAGCTTAGAAGTCATCAGGAAGCACGCGAATTATTTAACCAACAACATCCTGATAGACCGCCAATTGCAAGATCTACAGTAAGTAAATTGCCGACAATAGGCATGGATGCAAAATGATGATAATGTTTTGTATCCTCCTACTATGTCGAAAATCATAACTACTGGACAATTGATAGTCCCTTTATTAATCTTATTTTTAAAGGGGTAGACATTGATCCAATCCAATCCATAGCAGGTGGTAGTGGAATTTTCCTTTATGTAATAATAAAGGATTTTTTCACGCCCGAGGAGGTACCACCCCATGCATCAAGGGGCCGTTGAAGTCCCAACGGACGTTTCCGGTTCTGGTGTATGAGTCGGTTTCCCTTATAAGCAAAAATGATGATGGCTCCTCCTTGTATAAAATATTCCGGAGGCAAAATACCCCTCCATTCGGATCTCCGGGAGAGGGGTGTACAGGGGGCGCCAACATCAAGATTTAACATATCCTTTTTGAATATATGTGGCCTAAATTCTAACCTGAACTCCGTCCACCATTTCCTCCAGGCTAACAGGCCCCAACTCCTCTTTCTCACTGAAACCCAAATCAGTGCCAAAACAGCCACTAATCACCTTAATTTCCCGGGGTATGAGCTCCTTACTGCCTTTAGATTGCATGGAGGCGTGTGCGCATACGTCCGTAGCAATCTACCCTGCACCAGACTTCCCAATTTAGAAGCTGGAAGAAAAGACATACTATGGATAAAACTCTCTCTCAGGGCTGCAACTAAATTCATCTGTTGCATTTACCGGTCACCTTCTGACAACAACTTTGTCCAGCTCTTTGACTACCTTTCTGAAAAAACCGACTATCTGATTTCTGAATATCCTTCCTCCGAGGTCACTATTCTTGGCGACTTCAATGTCCATAATAAGGAATGGCTAGGATCTTCAAAAACCGATCCACAAGGGAGAGCAGCGGAGGCCTTTGCAGTCAGCAATTCTTTGGCCAATATGGTTCAGCAACCTACTTACTTTCCTCGTATCCCAACACACAGCTCAAATCCCTTGGATCTCCTTCTTACTACAAACCCTGAATGCTATAAGATATCAGTCACCGCCCCCCTTGGTCGCTCAGACCACGGCATGGTCACTGCTTCCTGTGCAATGCAACCCGAGGTCACACAGTCATCACACCCACGTATCGTTTGGCACTACAACTCCGCAAACTGGGACGAAATGCGGGATTACTTTTCCTCATTTCCATGGGCGTCTGTCTGCTTCTCTCATCCTGACCCCTCTGATATCTCACAAAACGTCACCGAAATTATCCAAGCTGGCATGGAATTATTTATTCCACGTACACAGAAAACCTCTTCAGCCACTCAAAAGCCCTGGTTCTCTAAATCCTGTGACAAGGCCAGACTTGAAAAGGTCAAAGCTCACAAAACGCTTCTACACAATCCCAGTCAAGAAAATCGTCGGGCATTCAACGACGCAAGAAACCGCTATGTCCGCATTCTTTCTGAGGCAAAAAACTCGTTTAATAACCACATCAAAAACAAAGTCCTCTCAAGCTCCAACGGCGGCAAACCCTTCTGGACTCTTGCTAAGTCTATTGGGAATAATTTCTGCAAGAGCACGTTCCCACCTCTTGTCTCAGGGGACGAAATTGTTTCTACCGCCCTGGGCAAGGCTGAACTTTTTGCTTCGTTGTTCGCCGGAAATTCTACTCTCAACCCACCTCCAAATGTTCAACCACCAACAGTCCCCAATGTCGCGCATAAAATGACGAATATCGCTAAAAAGGATTTTCAAAACTAAAAAGGTACGAAAGATGCTCTCTTCTCTTAATACCAGGAAAGCCTCTGGCCTTAACGAGATCCCAGCAATTGTTCTCAAAAAATGCGCACCAGAACTTGCTCCTGTCCTGACTCGTCTGTTTCAGATATCTTACAATAAAGGCATATTCCCTAGTAACTGGAAAACTGCTCGAGTACAACCCATCCCCAAAAAAGGATCCAAAGCGCTTCCTAGCAACTACAGGCCTATTTCTCTCCTTTCAGTCATCTCTAAAGTGATGGAAAAGTATATAAACACCGAACTACTAAAATTCCTTTAAAAACACAGTCTAATCCACGACAGGCAGTATGGATTCCGTCAGCGCAGATCGACTGCCGACCTCCTTTCCTTTGTCACCCATTCTTGGAACAAGTCTATGGAACAACACGGTGAATCCCAGATTGTTGCTCTAGACATATCCAAAGCATTCGACCAGGTCTGGCACGCAGCGCTGCTTAATAAACTTCCGGCCTATGGCCTACCACCAAAACTTTGTACCTGGACAGCAAATTTCCTCTCCAACAGGAGCATATCTGTTGTTGTGGATGGCCATTCCTCTAAACTGTATCCAATTAATGCAGGAGTTCCTCAAGGTTCAGCTTTAGCCCCTACTTTGTTTCTTCTCCACATCAATGACCTCCTCTCTAGCACATCCAACCCAGTTCACAGTTACGCGGACGACAGCACCCTCCACTGAAATATACAATATTCTAAGCCTGTCTCTTTAGCCCAATTAGATGAGGATCGCAGACTCATGGAGGGTTCTGTCTCCGTGGACCTCCAAAAAATATTAGACTGGGGAAGTAGAAATCTTGTACAATTCAACCCCACCAAAACTAAGTCTTGCATTCTTTCTCACAAGAGATACAGCAGCCCTAGACCCATCACAATGAACAACCAAGTTATTCAAAGTAATGAGTCCTTCTCTCTTGTTGGCATTTCTGTGGATCGAAATCTTAATTGGCACCAACATGTTACATCAATTGCAGAAGCGGCTGCTAAGAAATTGGGTTTCCTCTTCCGGGCTCGCAAATACTTTTCACCAACTAATCTCTATACCTTATACACTTCACAAATAAGGCCAAACCTCGAATACTGCTCCCACATCTGGGGTGCAGCTGCCGCTTCTACACTCGCTATCCTGGACTCCATTCAAAAGAGAGCTATACGTCTCATCGGTGACCCTACCCTCACCCAAAGGCTTCCATCCCTTGCCCACCGACGTGCCGTTGGTGACCTCTCTCTCTTTTATAGATATCTGCACGGGCACTGCTCAGAGGAGCTTTCCTCCATAATTCCTCCACCTGCTGCCCCCAGCAGATCTACCAGGGGAACAGAGCGAATGCACCCTTTTAATGTCCAGGTCACCAGACATAGAACATCTTGTTATGCCCGCTCTTTTGTCCCGAGGACTTCCAAGTTGTGGAATTCCTTGCCGGCACATGTTTTTCCTTCTCCCCCGAACCTCCAAACCTTCAAGTCCAGAATTAACAAGCTGCCTCTTTCCTCCTTGTCAACACCCACGGTACGATAGTATTTAGGCTGTAAGCCCTCGTGGTGTGTTGTTGACATAAAAAAAAAAAAAAAAAAAAATTGGTTGCCAAAATCACAGAAACGGGATCCGTAAAAGATTTGCCTCGACAAGGTCTACCGCGAGTAAATGAAGAAGTCAGGTTGGATAGATTGTTTGAATCTGAAGAAAATTCTCACCATTCTACAAGGCAACTAGCCCTAAGTAACAACGTGGACAAATTTTTAATGGTAAAATGATTCAAAGAAGAGAAGTATCATCCTTACAAAGCGCGATTGATACACAAGTTAAACGATGATGATTCAGACCTCCGTTTACAGTTTTGTGAACAATTAATGTTACGCTGCGACGAAGATCCCAATTTTCTTAGTAGCATTATCTTTTTTGATTAAGTCGCCTTTTGCCTGAATGTGACAGTAAATCGTGACAACTCAAGATATTGGTCAGGTGAAAATATTCATTGGGCTCAAGGCTCCCACGGACAACGTCATGACAAAGGGAATGTGTGCGTGGGAATAATCGGACGGCGTTTTATAGTGCCTCACTTTTTTAAATGACATCTTAGAGCTGCACGTTACCTAAATTTCTTGCGATTGGACTTAGTGCCAACTCTAGCAGCAATGTTTCCAAATAATCACGAGATATGCGTCCCATCAAGATATTTAGTTTAGCAAGACAGGACGCCATCTTACTTTGGTGTACATGTCCGTCAATACCTAGATGCCACATTTCCTGGAAGATTGATAGGGCGTCTAGGCGCAATTAGTGGCCACAGTGTTCCCCAGGCTTGTTTCCTTTGGACTTTTTTCTGTGGGGTTATTTAAAATCTAAAATTTATTTCAACAGATCGAATAATTTACAGGAGCTACAGCAAAGAATTCGAGCTGAAGTGGAGCAAATTATTCCTGGCATTTTTAAAGCCGTGTACAAAGTGTTTACACTCGTATCGGTCAATGCCAAATGGTAGGTGTAGAACAATTTACACTTGCGCTAACTTTTCTTTGTTTTCCTTGATTCAAGAATGTTTTCCATTGAACTTACGTTTTCATTTTTTTAAGTAAATAATGCTACTTTAAAAAAAAAGTTATGTCAGGTATCTTTTTTTTTTCATCATCATTTAAGTAGCAAGCAGGTCTACAGAAAACAGCAAAAAAAATATAGTGTCATTTGAAAAACTTATGATGACGTCACCACTCAGAAATAGGTGATGTTATAAATGTAATTTTTGCCTCATAAGTTGGCAATCGAAAAAATAAAATTAACCTGTCCGAGCGTTTTTCCTGAAAAAATTAAATAACGCATTTATTAATTATGTTCCAAACTTAATCATCACACATTTCAGACTTTATGTTCAGTGAATTTTTATTTTAAAAAAATCACTAAAAATAATGAGAGAGGTATCGATGTCGAGACTGCAAAAATTTTTTCAAATGAGCGCAAACTGGAACCCCTAGAACCCATATCCGGGGTCAGTTTAAATTTATATATATATATATATATATATATATATATATATATATATATATATATATATATATATATATATATATATATATATATATATATATATATATATATATATATGTATGTATGTATGTATGTATGTATCCAACCGATAACTCAAACAATAATTAACCGATTTCGAAGAAACTCGGCAAGTGCTTTTCCTTTATTTTCCGGGAAAATTTTGAGTTTTCTTTCGCAAAAAAATTTTTTCTCCAAAAAATACAAAGCTATTTCAATGAAATTCTGTGGATATGTTGTCTTCGGTAGGGCCTTACTACGTACCAAAATTCAACTTTCTAAGTTTATAGAAAATTGAGTTATGCCAATTTTGAGGTTTTTTTTCGAAAAAAAGTTTTTTCCCCGAAATTGACAAAGTTATTTTAATAAAATTTGGCGAATATCCTTCCTTGAGAAAGGTTACTACATACCACAATTCAATCTATAAAACTTGGCAAGTGGCTTTCCATTACCAATGGCTTAGATGAGTTCGTTGGCCAGGAAAATCTGACAAGGTTTTCCCGGAAAATTTTGAGTTTTCTTTCGAAATAATTTTTTTTCTACAAAAAAAAAACAAAGCTATTTCAATGAAATTTTGTGGGTATGTTGTCTTCAGTAATGCCTTATTACGTACCAAAATTCAACTTTATAAGTTGATAGAAAAATGAGTTATTCCAATTTTGAGTCTTTTTCGGAAAAAAAAATTTCTGCGAAAATTACAAACTTATTTTAATGAAATTTGGCGAATATCTTTCCTTAAGAAAGGTCTTACCACATACCAAAATTCATCTTTCTAAGTTGATAGAATGTTGAGTCATTCAAATTTGAAACATTTAATAAAAATTCACTACCATAACGCCCTTGCTGCGTCCCGAACTTTTTTATATATCCCCGTATATTATGTTGTATTGTCAGGTTTTGCTGCTTAGATTATGAGAAACTTACATATTTGCCCTGTTAGTTCTGTTAAGTGCAAACTGATGGCAGCGTTATACCTGCGGTAACTTTTATCAAGTTTGCGTAATAGCTTTAGCTGGCTACATCTTATAATACAATGGAGTGACGCTAACTTACTAAATCAGAACAGGCAACAACAGGAAATAAAAGGACGAATAAGTGATTTATGAACGAGTTTTCTCATGAGCGAAGATAGCACAGGAAACTGTATTCTTATCTTTGCAAATTGTTGTCTTAAAAATAGGAAGCAATCTTAATTAAGCAATTTAAGTTGGAATAACTCTGGAATTAAAGTCAAATGTTTGCGAAACTTATCTTTATTAATTCCCATTCCTTCTGCGCTTTCCGTTTAAACTTTTAAGTGTTAATTGGTTGTTACCAAATGACTTACTACATACTGCTGGCAATTTAGATTTTTATACCTTAATAAAGCCGATTGCTGACTATTATACTGACGACACGTGTAAAGTCTTCAAATCCTTGTCTATGAAATAAAGCTGACACAACTTAAGAGAATATCGTTTAATTTTAAGGTTAAGAAAGTTGGTAATGTAAATTTAATATTATCCACACATTCAAAAGGCGATGTTTCCTTTCCATTTCATCTATTGTTCCCTTTCCAGCAGTCTTGTTTTATTTAATTCCAGCTTCTCTCTGAATTCATCTGGACATCATATCCGTCAATGTTTGGGGCCGTCTCATACGGTCTCTTGCTTCCTAGAGGCATCCAAACGACGTTGTTTGCCCGTTTGAAAGTTCAGAGTGGAGGACTCAACCTTAAGATGTAATCCACCCTCTAGAGATTTCAGCTCCACTTTGGATCCGTCTAGGCTCGACACCCGCCAGTTCTTGACTCCAGGAGAAAACGCACGGAGTCCCGCTAATGCATCTCCCAAGAAAAATAGGTCGTTTGCCCGTTTCGAAGGACATAGTAGAGGCCTTAATTCCCGGGAGCATTTTACGCCTCACCCCTAAAGATCTTAACCACCTCCGAATTCGTTTGGACTCAACACTCGCCAGCGCTCGACCCAAGGTGGTATCCCCTGGAATCTCGCTCCCGAGTAACATCCAAGCGGGTTGGTTTGTCCGCTTCAAATCTCACAGCTTCAACCTCCAGATGTAAATCACTCCCTAGAGGTCTCAGCCTCCAATCGAATTAATCTATCACCCGGCACCCACTAGTGTTTGACACCAGTTATTTACCTTGGGCCTATTATTTTATTTCGTCCACGAATCCACAGGGGAAACAAAGTCCAAAGTGACTGTATACAACAGATTACTGTTTCCAACTAAGTTATGTCGATGTGAAAGCTGAATGGGTCAAGAAGAGCATGTAAGAACATTGAATGCCGTTGGAATGTACTACCTGAGATGAGTGACGGATAAAACAACAACCAATAAAGTTAGAAATATTCTGGAAAGGTATATTGAAAGTAAACATAAGAACGGTGTACTTAGATAGTTTGGGCACACAGAACGAATGAATAATTATAATAGCCTGGACGCAGCAAGTGCGTTATGGTAGTGAATTTTCATTAAAATATTTTTAATAGCGAATATGTGTGTTTTTTTTTAAGAAAGCAGGCATAAAATTTGGTTACCAGTATAACCTATATAGTAGAAACAATGTGCCATGTTTCATCAAAATAACCTTATTGTTTGAAAATGTACAAAACTGACTAAAAGTAAAATTAAAGTGTTTCCGAAAAAACTGATTTATTGGTCAACCTTTTAGGTTAATAGCAAATTGTGCGATTCAAATTCGAAGCATTTAATGAAAATTTGCTACCATAACGCACTTGCTGCGTCCAGAATTCCTTTTCTTACAAACATGCATTAGATTTCGATGGAAAATGCAAAAATGCAATAAAATAATGTTCGGTTAAAAAAAATAATTTTTGTATCACCCACAACTTATGGGCCACCCTGTAATTGTAGAATTTTTTTTAAGATGTAGCTCAAGACACCCTATAATTAGTGTATACCATTTTTTTCGTATCTTGTATAATAACGGATATATTGAGATTTATTGATTTTTTTTACGAAAATTCGACAAAAATTATATACCATTAAACGATAAACTCTATAGCTAAGACTACTGCTAAAGCACCAGAAAAACGGTCTGTTTGAAATGAATTTTCTGGAAATATTTTAGTAAAATAAAGGATAATGACGGTTGAAGCTTTATTGATTTTTTTACGAAAATTCGACTAAAATTATATACCATTAAACGATAAACTCTATAGCCAAGACTACTGCTAAAACATCAGCGAAAGGGTCTGTTTGAAATGAATTTTCTGGAAATATTTTAGTAAAATAAAGGATAATGACGGTTGAAGCTAAGACTTCAGGCTTTATAAAACGTTCTTCTTGAGACAATTTCTTTCCATAGCTCGTATTAGTCTCAGGTTCTTTGCCTAAATGTTACCAATTTTGACGTTCTAAATCGCGACTTAAACGTTTTGAGGAAAATCTCAATTTATTTTTATTTGAATGCCTATCACTTTTTGTCTTTTAACCTACAGAGCTAAATTTTGGCAGGTAATTTACCTATGATGATATAGACCTGTGTACCAAATTTGGTTGCCCTTTTGTTATTTCCGGAGATTTTTTTTTTCGAAAGAAAACACAAAATTTTCCGGGAGAACCTGGGCCGATTTTCCTGGCTAACGAACATATCCAAGCCATTTGCAAAAGGAAAGTATTCACCAACTTTAATCAAAATCGGCCCATTATTTTTTAAGTTATCAGTGTGATATATATATATATATATATATATATATATATATATATATATATATATATATATATATATATATATATATATATATATATATATATATATACAGGGTCGCTGATAAGTCTGGAAACGGTCGATTATCCGGGAAAATATACAAGGTGTCGAAAAAAGTTTTATACAAAAGTTTTTGGGTTCTTCAATGTCTACTAGGCGGTGATAATTTTATTTATACAGGGTTGGTCATACAGGCGTGGCACACCAATATTAATTTTTTTTTAATGGAACACCCTATATATTATTCGATATTTCAATCCTTCTCTTAATTTTGAGCAACATTTATGAGAAGCATAATGTACCTAAACTCAATCCTTTCCGGGTAAAAAAATAAATAAAAATAAACGCTACTGTTTTTAAAATCTATTGGATGAAGAACAAAAATAAATGAAAAGTAGAATATCTCTTGAAAACAATCTGTGAGTGTCAAAAGAACCGGTTGCGATGTTTTTAACATTGTTTGGAATCCCAAGATAAGATAAGATGCCCATAAGAAACGCAGTATTATTCTTTTGTTTTAAAATGTTTCCAGGACAACGAATGTCAAACATTCATTCAGTGTCAACAGTTTTGAAACATTAGTAATTTAGTGTCAACAGTTTTTGTGCAAAATGGCAAGTTTAAGTGAAACCGAACGTATCGAAATTTTAATGATGATAGGGTACGGTGATAGAACACGAAGTTTTGCTCAAGTGGTGATTATGTTCAATGAGTTGCATCCTGAGCGGGAATCGATCTCCAAATCCACAGTTTCGAAAACTTTGCATCGTTTTCACGAAACTGGCGGTATCAAGGATAAACCTAGAACTGGAAGGCCAGTAACCGTTACAAATGAAGAAAATTCTTTGAATGTAATATTGGATGTGGTGGAAAATCCGAAAACTTCGGCACAGCAATTGGCTTTAAATCACAATATGAGTCGATATTCAATTCAAAAGATTACGAAGCGGGAAAAGTTCCGTCCATATAAAATTCATTTATTGCAAGAACTGAGTGAAGACGATTTTGATCGCAGAATCGAGTTCTGTGAACTTATTATGGAGAAGTTACGCCAAAATTTTAACTTTGCCAACCACATTTTGTTTTCCGACGAATCTACATTTTGTTTGAATGGACAAGTCAACCGACACAACTGTAGGTACTGGTCAGACGAAAACCCACATTGGATGGAACAAATTCACACCCAAAGACCGCAAAAAGTAAATGTTTGGTGTGCTATTATTGGTGGACATATCATAGGACCTTATTTTATACACGGTAATTTGAACTCTGCTCGATATTTGACACTTTTGCAAGAATCAATTGTTCCAGACGTAAGTCGATTATTTCCGAACAATAACGACCCAAATCTACCAGCGGAAGAAATATGGTTTCAGCAGGATGGGGCACCCCCTCATTTTGGAATTGAGGTACGGGAATATCTGAATCAAACCTTTCCTGGCAGATGGATAGGGCGCAGGGGAACTATTGAATGGCCAGCTAGGTCTCCCGACATGACGCCGCTTGACTTTTTTTTGTGGGGTCATGTAAAAAATTTAATTTACCAAAATAGACCGCAGAATATTGAAGAGTTGCAAGCAAGGATTGTGCATGAAATTAATAACATTCCTCAAAACGCTCTTGTAAATGCAGTGCAATGTTTTGTTAAGCGAATTCATTATTGTCAGGAGGTCAATGGAGAACACTTTGAACATCTTATAAAATAGGATTCCAAACAATGTTAAAAACATCGCAACCGGTTCTTTTCACACTCACAGATTGTTTTCAAGAGATATTCTACTTTTCATTTATTTTTGTTCTTCATCCAATAGATTTTAAAAACAATAGCGTTTATTTTTATTTATTTTTTTACCCGGAAACGATTGAGTTTATGTACATCATGCTTCTGATAAATGTTGCTCAAAATTAAGAGAAGGATTGAAATATCGAATAATATATAGGGTGTTCCTTTAAAAAAAAATTAATATTGGTGTGCCACGCCTGTATGACCAACCCTGTATAAATGAAATTATCACCGCCTAGTAGACATTGAAGAACCCAAAAACTTTTGTATAAAACTTTTTTCGACACCTTGTATATTTTCCCGGATAATCGACCGTTTCCAGACTTATCAGCGACCCTGTATATATATATATATATATATATATATATATATATATATATATATATATATATATATATATATATATCTATATATATATATATATATATATATATATATATATATATATATATATATATATATATAGGGTGGCGCATTGTAAACGAAACAGACCGATTTGCGTCCAGAGATTTTTTTTAAGAAACGCTGAAACACGCCAATTTTAATATTGAGAGGGACATGTTTTAACGTTAGATGCTATGGGCGATATATTAAAGAAAAAAAATGTCAAAATTTGCGTAATAGAAGAGCTTTGATGACAGAATGTATGAATGTGTAAGAAGCTGTTAGAATGTGTTAGGATAAAAGTGCATGGAGAACTATTGTTAGGAAATAATAGCACAGCTTATGTGGTGTAGAAACGGCGTGATGGGTGGTAGTGGTAGTATTACTACGGCTACGAAAATAGATATAAAACTATAGGGACAACAGCCTAAACAAGTAAAAATGTTCACCTATCTTGGAGGCCTTATTACGAATGATATGATAAATGTAGTAAAAATCAACAATGATCGAACTGGCAAAGTAAAAATTCAATAGACAAAATACTATTGTCACTAAAAGAAAAACATTTAACATGAATTCGGGGAGGTGTGACCGTTCTAAATATCACCTGCAAATTTTTGTAAATTATAAACATGTTTCTCATATGCTGATTTACAAATTTGCTCTCTGAAAGGACAGAGTTCTTAAAAATTACTTTGTTGGAAAGTGAGAAGATAAATTTGAAGTCTTGAATATATAGGTTGCAATTACGTACAGCAGTTGTGGTGGATATCATCAAGATTCCTTATTAAATATTAAAATATACCACTTTAATGGGATTTAATTCGTCACCAGATATACCATCTTATAAATAATATAATTAAAACCCCCGGATGTGTATATAGAGGATAGGTTTAATTTCTACAATATTTCTGAATTCCAGTGTTAGTTTTTGACTCTTCTTGCAGGATTTTTTATGTACGAGTTTTTATTTACGAGTTACCAGTTTTCGTTACCGTTTTTATTGTCAAGGCAGTATTAGTTTTCCAGACTGGTATTGTTCAGCCTGGCTTAATCTTTATCTTCCGCTGGTAATTTTACTTTAAATGTATTGAATTTTTCTGGATAAGTGACTTTTATTATATGCTAGCTTATTGTGTGAATATCATTGGACACAATTGATTGTTGCTTAATTTACTTCTACAAAGACCTCTGGGTATAACCTACACTACAGCAGGAGAGGAGGCAGATAAGTTACCACCCCATTTTAACACTTATATACGTGTCGCAATAGTAGTTGTTATAGATACAATACTGTTCATAACAACTACTATTGCGACATTTGAGGTCGTATATCTTCGTTTTATTGTTGCATGTAAACGTTTGTCATTACACACGTTATAACTAGCTTGTCCACTCCAAACATAATTAAGATACTTTCAAAAAACTTAGTTAACCTTCAGGTACACTAACTACTTAACCATTTAATAGCACTTTTGTATTTCTTTTGCCGTAATATATGTGTCAATCTTCAGTCTCTTTTAATTTCTGTGATTTTAAACCATTTAAGTGACAGCATGTATATATATATATATATATATATATATATATATATATATATATATATATATATATATATATATATATATATATATATATATATATTAATTCGTGTTCTCTTTACACGAACTCGAGCTGTCTCAAAGGAGATTCATCAAGTCTTGAAAAGTTGTTGCAATGTGCAGGACCGCAAGCTACTTTGAACAAGCAAAACCTTTTGAATGTAGACTTAATAATCTGCGTTTGTGGATCACTCCTATGTTGTGGGTTGAATGTTCCTTCGTGAAGACTATATATGAATTGAGTGCTGGAACATCAATGATCTTGAAGAAAAATGTCATGAGCTAAAGTTTACTTTGCCTGTTGCACGTGTATGACCACACAATTTGATCCATGATGTCAACACCGCCCTTTGTTGTATTATAATGAGAGATGAGTTCGGGCTTCCTCTTAGCGCCATTATTGATATATGCGTCGTGGTGCATGGTGCTTAGTAAAATTACGCAATTGAGCTATTTCCATGCGTAACCTACAATGGATGCGCTATTTTGAAAGCAAAGCAATGCAAAGCAGGCTATAGGATCTTTTGAGGCTTTCATTTCGTTCGGAAAATCACGCTTGTTCTGACGTAGTGCAGCCACAATAGTAATATTTGTATCCAACAGGTATGTTGCCAGTGCAACACTATCGAAGAAATTGTATATCGTGAAATTGAGACCCGAATTATGAAGCACACGCACAAGGGATTGTACCACTTCAACCTCCAGGTTTTTATGCGGAGGTTCTCCGGGCTGGCGACCAACATCAACTAAACCTCTCAGAGCATAACCAGACTTAGATTTACACATCTCAAGTATTTTGAGTCCATATTTTGCCAGTTTACTTTGCATATATTGAACTAATCTGCATCTACCTCTAAACCCAATGAGTTGTTCATCTATAATTACACTAGCATCCGGTATGACGCAGGTTTTGCATTGGTGAATGGATAAACCTTAAACGCAGGGTACCATTGCACATTTATCGCTTTCCAAACGTGTATTCAAAGTTCATTATCGTCTAATCTGACTTATCTTCGTATTTCTTCAAAGCAAAATATGGACATTGTGACGCCTTATATATTATTAGCAAATTTAGCACAAAATAGTTCTCTCGCAGGGACATCCCCGCTTCTGTAAACTTCCGCATGGATGAGTAAACCACATAATGCAAGAGGCTCAACAACGATTACATCTTTTCACGGTTTTGCTTTTGCTCCGTAAAAACATTTCTCCTCTACATTAGTACAGTGCACAATTTCTTGTATGAAAACTTGAGTTACAAATAACTGAAACGCTTCTTTCGGTGTTGCAGCCATATGCTTTCTTTTCAGTCATGTCGCATACTAAGTAATGTTATGCGGTTGGACTTTATTTTTGCTGTAGGTTCCAGACTTCCATCCAGACCACTTGGAGCGATGTGACCACACTCATTGAAGCAACGGATTATTAATATCGTCAGCACCATCCTCAGAATTATCGTCACCATCACCACTACTGGATCCAGAAAATTCGCCAGAAACTAATTCAAAATTTGTGTCTTCTGTATCATCATTTTCTGCTTCATACTTTCTCCAGAAGGCAGATCATCACATTTAGTTGTCCATTGGAGCAGTATTTCTTCATAGCCATCGTCACCAACTCTCACTCTTTTCACATTCTTTTCTGATGCAATTATCATAGATGTTTCAAAAGTCCACTCAAGGCAAGTTTTATTTCAACTGAATAACCAAGAGCTACACTTGATTTTTATACATCCGGCAGTAATGCATGTTTTCACTTGCACAAACACGCACAATTCCATGCAGCAGTGCGTGACAAGTTATAATAACTCTAAGTCGGCTATGAACAAGTCGGTACTTGTTTTATAGGAACCACTAGTAGACGGGCTTCGGAGGTCCGGTTTATGCTAATACGGGATGCTAATGGAAAATAACTCTTTTTCGATTTCTAGGTACACTTTAATGTTATTGAATCAAGTGTGTTTTAAATAAAGACGTGTTTAGAGCATATCTAATTCTCAAGTGGCTTGAAATCATTTCAAACAAATTATAAGTACTTCTAAGGTAAAACAGAAAAGGCTATACTTCAGACTGAATTTGTTAGCAAAAGCCCTACGCGTTTCGGCTCATATAACAAGCCATGTTCAGGGGCTTCCTGAAACTAATTCGCCCCTGAAGATGGCTTGTGATATAAGCCGAAACGCGTAGGGCTTTTGCTAATAAATTCAGTCTGGAGTGTAGTCTTGTCTGTTTTACCTTAGAAGTATGTCTACCTCAGACGTCGTGACGTTCAGAAGTTAAATTATAAGTACCCAAAAACTCTCCGGGCCTACGAGGCTCAGTTTATGCATTCTAGGGTTAAAAAAACGACTTCGAAATAGGTTGTATCACTGACATACTAAACTGGCTTTCTGAATTATCGCCAATAAATGTGCTTGCAACTCAAGAGGAAAACACAAACAGTACATGTAAAGCTGATGCAACTATATAGGGCTAAAAATTCACCATGTTTAGTTTGTGAGTTTAGAGCAGCTCCGATGTGCAAACATTTGCGTGTTCTCTGAATACACACAGTGTAGCTAAAGGGTGTTGACATAGTGTTAACTCACGGGACGTTGTTTCGACATCTGCTAGACTTTGTAACTGTAAAGGACTGCAAAGAGGTGTGGAAATGGGTATTAGCTAGAGTAGCTTCCACTCCCACAGGCGGATGCTACACCACTTAAACAGATTGGTTGACATTAGAAAAACTGCAACGAGGTTGTAAAAGCTAGCCTCTAAATGGAACTGCTGCCCCATTTTACTCGGCTAGGTAGTTATAAAACCCAAATTTAATTAAATATAACACTCGACATTTATCATACTCACCTGCAGGCCACCTCAATGTCAACTTGATAAAAAATCGATATATTTATTGCGGTCTTCCGCGTCGCCGTTTAAATATTTCCCCTGCTTAAAATAACCCAACAAGAGAACTTAGATCAAAATGCATGACGCAGGAAGTTCTTGAGAATTTTCGTTAAACCTCAATTGATTTAAAATATGTTTATGTAAATGAGTTTATTCAAAGTTAAATGATAAATGGTTATATGTAGAAATACATATATGTAACCACAGCTGTCGACGCAAAAAATATTTTTAAAGGAACATATATATATATATATATATATATATATATATATATATATATATATATATATATATATATATATATATATATATATATATATATATATATATATATATATATTCATTAAGTTGTTATAGTTTTTTAGATACAGCAGCTAGAACATTAGGTAAAGAAATTATTAGAAAATATGTAAGGAATGGAGAAATCAAAAAATAATTAAATATAGGAACACGGCATTTTAAACACTTATTAAGAATATGAAAACTGGGAGAAGCAAAGAACACGATGGAGAAAACAAATATGTATACTGACTTTTCAAAAAATCCTAACACCCAGCAAGAGTCGACCAATTGCAATTAATTTTTAAATTGGAAATGCTTGATTGAGAGTTTTACAATAGTCACTATGGCAAAGATATATCGCAGAATACGCGCTTTTGGTCTTCGTTCGTATAGACCATTTTTATGTCTTGGCTTGAGTGGTGTAAAGGCACATCAAATTGAGACGATAAATGGAACCGTGTTGTGCTCTCTGTCGTGTCCTGATTCTGTCTTTGGGTCCACAATGGTCGCAGAGTGGTGGAGAACCCATTAATTTAGAATTCGCTGTGGAACGGCATACAGTCCGTACACGATGGGTGATGGTATGGGGTGCGATAACGTACGGTAGCAGGTCACATCTATTTTCCATCGACAGAAATGTGAATACAAATGGTTACATGCGAAATGTACTGCCATACCTATGAGGGTTAATTCAACATCTTTTCCATTAGGAGAACGCACTTGATCATACAGCAAGTGTTACTACAAGGTTCTTACAAGAAAATAACCTGACACTGCTTCCATGGCCTTCCTGCATCCCAGACTTCCCAATCGAACATGTGTGGGATATGATTGGCAATTGACTGGTTAATTTGCCCCAACCACCAAATAATCTAGTTGACCTTCGTCACCGAATTCACGAAGCCTGGCATAACAAGAACCATTTTTGTTGGTCATTGCTCATCACAGGTTTCAATCTCCTGTGACGATATTTCTCAGGATACAATAAATCATTTAATTTTAAGCATGCCTCTAAAAGTTATTGAATGCATATGAAACCCCGGTGGACCCACTCATTATTAAATAACTTTGCTAATAGTGAATTTTCTTTAAAAAATCACTAAGGAGGAGATCTCGACTTTTGAATTTAAAAAAAACTTTTCAAATAAGCACGAACTAGTCCCAAATATATATATATATATATATATATATATATATATATATATATATATATATATATATATATATATATATATATATATATATATATATGTATCACACCGATAACTCAAAAAATAATGGGCCAATTTTGATAAAATTTGGTACGTACCTTCCCTTTGCAAGTGTCTTGGATAAGCTCGTTATACATAAAAATGGGACGTGTTTTTCCGAGAAAACGTTAGTGGTATCTCCGAAAATAACAGACCTATGACAACCAAATTAGGCATATGCGTTTCCACTATCAAACTTACCCTAAATGCCGGAATTCAGTTATCTAAATTGAAAGACAAAAACGTTATAGGCACTTAAGGAAAAAAAAGGTGGCAATGGTGATCAGAGAAAAGCATAAGAACAAAATATTTTGTGTCATTAACAAAAACAATTGAATATTACACACGACAGTTAAGTTTTATTAACGGAAAAAGGTCAAGAAGTAGCAGAAACAATATTTTGAAAATTTTATAATTTTACTTCTTAAAACCTCATTATCAAAATTTGCAATTGCCGGACAACTAATCTGAAGCAAATACGGATTATGACGAAAACATATCGTAATAAGTGTGTTTTACAAAGCCGTAAGTTTCAGTTTCGACCATCATTCTCCTTCATGTTATTAAAATATTTTCGGAAAATCCATTTCAAATAGACCCTCTTTCTGATGCTTCGGTAGTAGTTTTGGCTATAGAGTTTATAGCTTAATAGTCGATATTTTATCAAATTTTCGTAGAAAAAATTCGTTATTGAGAAGACCGCGACTTACGAATTTTAAAAAGATTTCTTCAAATGAGCGCGAACTAGAACCCCTAAAACCCATATGCGGGGTCAGTTACAGTTTTTGTCTGCTTACACATATACAGGATGACGCATTTTCACGGTAAAGCCCAATATATCCGTTACTAAACAAGATATGAGAAAAAATTATATACGTTAAATATATGATGTTTCTAGTTGCATCTTATAAACCTATTTTGACAATCAGAGGCTGGCCCATAAGTCGTTGGTGATACACACTTTCTTTTTTAATAGAATAGAAATGTTATTTCATTTTTGTATTTTCCATCAAATTATAATGCATGTTTGTAAGGAAAAAAAATATCGTCTTTGAGCTTTTTTAATTATTTTGCAACTTTTCACGTTTTTGGCACATATCACAAACACATATCACAAATTGTGATACGGCGCTTTCACCAATAGACAGCGGAGCCCCATGGAAATGACGCATTCAGAGAGCTTTTTGTTTGTGTTACTCGTCCAAAACATCGAGCTGCCGTATACAGCTACTCTCAAACAGTGGCTGAATTTGAAAAGTTTTCGCCGAAATGTTTTTAATGTTTTTGTAGAAACCACTTTTTGTAAGATTTTTGTGATATGTTGGTAATTAATTAAAAATGTTTAGTAAGTTATTGTACAAAAAAAAGTTGTCGAATTGTTGTGAAAAATATGATTTAGTGTAACATTACTGATGGATATTTCTGTAAAAAAAAGGTAAATTTTTGTAAAAGAAATTTTTGCAAATCTTTAGATTTTTTCTTAAATTTTGGTCCTAAAGCTGTTTGTGAATAATTATATCTTGGCAGGTGCGTAAATAGCTTGAAGATGTTCGTTGTCCAGGAAAATCGGACCAGTTTTTTTCTGGGACTTTTTAAGTTTATTTTCGGAAAATGTTGTACTTTTTTAAACAACAAATGTATTTTAATGAAATATGGTACATTGTTAGTACTATATAGGCTATATACTACCGACCAAATGTCCTTCTTTTAAAAACAAGACATATTTCTCATTAAAAAATTTTTACGAAAATTCGCTACCATAACGCACATGTTGGGTCAAGATTTGTTTTTAAACGTTTAGGCAAAGAACCTGAAACAAATGCGGGCTATGTAGAGAAAATGTCGCAAGAAGCGTGTTCTACAAACCCTTCAGTTTTAGCTTCAACCGTCATTGTTCTTGATTTTACTAAAATGTTTCCAAAAAATTATTTTCAAATAAAACATTTCTTTGATGCTTTGGCAGTAGTTTTAGTTACAGAATATCAACACGTGAAAACATTTTGTATCTCTTTTAAAGCACATTGCGCGCACGGAACAATGTTACATTGGCACTTTTAAAGTTAATTTCGAAAGGGAATGCCGACAGATAAAATGCATGGATAATAAGTGTTACAAATAAATTAAACGATGCTTTAGACAGTCGGATTCCCCTGTTCTGAGCTGACCGTTAATTAATACGTAAAATGTCTAAACACATAAAGCTCTGTCGTCAAACAGTGACACTTAGATTGCAGAGGTATATTCTATGGCCAAAGAACATCAACAACGTTCAAGTCCACTAGTGTGGTTTATTACTCTACATTTGAATTTTAAAAGGATTTCATCAAATGACCATGAACTAGGACGCCTAGAACCCACATGCGGTGTTAGTTTTAGTTTTTATCTGCTTACACATATACAAGGTGACGCATTTCTACGGTAAAACTCAATATTGCCGTTACTAGAAAAAATTGTATACGTGTCTTGAGCTGCCTCTTATAAAATTGTTTCGACAATCACAGGCTGGCCCAAAAGTCGTTGGTGATACAAATTTTCTTTTTTTTTATATTCCTGCGTTTTTTGCATTTTCCATCGAATTATAATGCATGTTTGTAAAAAAATTTGATAGCGTTCATCGCTTTCGAGTTATGTCAATTCTTTCACATTTTTGGTATATATAAAAAATTATGATACGGCGTTTTTACCAATATATAGCAGAGGCCCATGAAAATGACGCATTGAGAGAGGTTTTGGACTATATTGTTCGTTAAAAAAATTGATGCCCCGCATACAATCTTTTGTGTTTCCGTAGAAAGCATTGTTTGTAATATTTTTCTAAAATTTTGGTAATTAATAATAAATGTTTGATAAGTTATTGTAAAAAAAGCCTGGACGCAGCAAGTGCGTTATGGTAGTGAATTTTCATAGAAATGATCTGGCACAAAATATTTTATTATAACTTTTTTTTCTTGTAACATAGAAATCTAAATTTTGGTGTATAGTTTACTTTCTATATAGTAAACCTACCTACCAAATTTGGTTATCATAATTTTTGTATTCTCTAAGATAAATTTTTTTTTCAAATGGAATCTCAAAATTTTTCCGGAAAAACTCGTCCCATTTTTTCTACTAACGAACTTATCAAAGCCATTTACAAAGGGAAGGTACATGCCAAATTTTATTAAAATCGGCTCATCGTTCTTTGAGATAAAAATTTTTTTCGAATAAAAACTCAAAATTTTCACGGAAAACCTCGTCCGATTTTCCTGACTAACAAACTTGTCAAAGCCATTTACAAAAGGAAGCTACATGCCAAATTTTATTCAAATCGGCTTATTACCTTTTGAGATAAGAATTTTTTTCGAATGAAAACTCAAAATTTTCCCGGAAAACCTCGTTCGATTTTCCTGACTAACGAACTTGTCCAAGCCATTTACAAAAGAAAGGTACATGCCAAATTTTATCGAAATCGGCCCATTATTTTTTGAGTTATCGGTGTGATACATATATATATATATATATATATATATATATATATATATATATATATATATATATATATATATATATATATATATATATATATATATATATATATATATATATATATAAATATATATATATATATATATATATATATATATATATAAATATATATATATATATATATAAACATATAAAAATTGAAACTGACCCCGGATATGGGTTCTAGGGGTCCTAGATCGCGCTCATTTGAAGAAATTTTTTGAAAATTCAAAAGTCGAGATCTCCCCATTAGTGAATTTTTTCTAAGAAAATTCACTAAAAAAAGTTATAATAACGCATTTGCTGCGCCCGGGTTTTTAAAAATAGTTTACTTTGAAAATGTAATCATTTTTAAGAAGTTCCATTGAACACACATCATATATACATTTTATTAAAATTGATCAACTCTTTCTGGCTGTTTCGATTTTTTTTATGTTAGTCTATATATATATATATATATATATATATATATATATATATATATATATATATATATATATATATATATATATATAACATACGCAACGCACGGAACGTTAGGCGAACAGAGCACTGATTTTGATAATAAATTGTAACATTTTCTACGTGTTGTTGTAGCGTGTAGTATTCCATGGTGAAATGTCACGAATCAAATGTATTCCTGCCAAATTTGACAGCTATCGCTACTCCAAGATGGCCGCTACAAAATGACAAAGTTCGAGCGTCCCTATTGAAAAACCTTATATACCTTATATATACTGGAAGGTTCAGTTTGATATATATATATATATATATATATATATATATATATATATATATATATATATATATATATATACTTGGAATGATAATGTTAGAATGATATATATTGCAAGGGAAGACACCAGAAGGAATGGGATCGCAATCAATTTTTATGGAACAAATGAGGCACGAAATTAAGAAATACATACATACATACATACATATATATATATATACATATATATATATATATATATATATATATATATATATATATGCATGTGTGCGTAAGTAAAGTATCCGAGCAAGAACTTAAATAAATAATGAACCTAAGTAGAGACACATGTACATACCAAAATTGAAGTTTCTATGATATTAAATTTAGTTATATGGTGATATGATAACTATGACAAGTTAAATTCTCTTAAGCGGCCAGCGTTTTGACAATCACAAACCAAGAAGCAAATTTTTATTTTTTTACAATTATATGTCAAAATTGGCGATTTTCAAGCAAATATTTTGGAGCATATGTAGTTTGTGAAGAATAAGTGTTGCAAGAAATGTATTTCGCTAAGTCTTAAGTTCTTAAGTTTCGGTGCCAATAGTTACTTTCCTTTATCAAATTAAAATGTTTGGGGAAATTTAGTTGAAACAAGACGGTTCCGACCTGTTTGTATATGTAGCTACGTAACGGAAGAGTCGACTGAAAGGGTAGCCGGTTTTAAAAGTGAAAGGTCATACTAAATGATTTTCAAACGAAGATTCTGAAGCGAATACGTTTTCTAGAAAACAAAATATTGTGTGATATGTGCTTAATTGACTTTTAAATTTTTGTTTAAATTGTTACCTCATTTCATTTGTCTAAAGTATTTGCAGTAAATAAATTTGAAAGCTTTTTTTTGCGAACCTCACATGTAAAGCTACTGTCTTTCAAAAGTCTAGAATTGAAAATATTTTTTCAATTGTTAGTTAAATAGTAAATAAGTGTTAAAAAAGTTTGGGTGCAGCAAGTGCGTTATGGTAGCAAATTTTCGTATAAAGATAACTCATTTTTTATTAAGCTATAATCTATTGAATTTTATAAAAATAAGGTAATAAGCTTCGGAGATACAAATTGGTTTTAAAATAAATTGTTTGACAAACCGGTTCTATTCTGTTGACTAAAACAAGCGATTAACAAGGGAAAATTACTATCACGTTTATAATTTAGCAAGTACCTTCAGTTTGTAAATAAAAACCATATTTAGAGTATTAGAAAACTTTTCATTCCAATACAGTTTGTAGCACAGGTAGCTACATATACCAAATTTAAATCTACAGCTTTAGAGAAAAATTGAGTTTTTAGTTTTTTTTTGCAAAAGGAAGGCACAAGTTTGAAAAAAATTGTATGATGAAAACAATTTAATTTCATTGATAAAAGAAAATATATATGTGTTAAGGTGCTGAAAGGTACCAAAAAATTAAAATTAGATTTTGTACCAAAAAAAAAACGAGAAACTAAGACGTAATATATCAGATAATCCATGGCTACATTCCTTGTGTATTATTGACAAATATTGTATCTAACTTCACACTGACATATTGAATAACATAAAACTTCCTGACAGCGCAAAATGACTGACCCTCTATATATTTATATTCACTTTTCACCAAAAACTTTTTATTATTGCTTCTTTTAACTTTCATTAATTATTTATCAGACAGTTTTGAAATCAATTCTTATGAAAATTCGCTACTATAATAAATTTGCTGCACCGGACTTCTATTAAAATTATGTTTTGGCTGTTACGTAAACAATTTGTTTGAATGTGATTTTGGAGAGATTACCTTGTTTTCAAAGAAACACCACAAATGCCTGAGCTCTCTACATTTGTGTAATGAGGCACATGAGCGCAAGAGAAAAGTACACATAAACGTAATTCAGACTAAGGCCAACAAAGATTTATACAACTGGCTGCACCTCCATAACTTTTGATCTTGTGTGGTAGCAATATACCATTATTACGATAACAATGAATAGACGTCGTTTTTAGTAATAAAATTTAGGCAACACACAAATTTAAATTCTCAAAGCGGATTCATATACATGGCATTACAGCAGAAATCAAAATTGTACTCCTATAAGTTGGCAACCCTTTACGACGTTGCGAAATATCATAATTATGATTCATAAACAAATTGGTGTGCCGCTGTTTGACGTAAATTGATAGTTGTTCGTTTATTTGTGATCTACATCTTATTAAACATTTACAAACATTTTTGGCACTCAGATACAGGTTCCATTAACGCCATTTGTTGCATAAACTGTTACAATGCCTAGGCCATTAGCAAGTCGTGCTAACAAAATTGTTGCATCACTAATAACTTACTTTGAATGTGAACGTGGCAAAGAGAGTCTTTTCTACCTCTCACTGGTGCATGCGACGTAAGTAGAGTTAATTTATCGTTAATTGTATTTAAGGTTTTGGGGGCCTTATTTATCAATTGACGTTTTAATTGATTCTATGCTAAAATTGTGAGTTATGTTGTAAAGTAGCTAATTAAAATTCTGGACGTCCTCGAGCGACTTCAGCACAGAAAGATTTTCACTTTAGGATTATGGTCTCACAAGACAGAGTTTCCATAACTCGGTCGATTCAAAATGCTTGGTTGGTAGTTTTATGACAAAGAGTCTCTATGGCAACGATATATTTCAGAATATGAGCTTTTGGGCTTGGTTCGTATAGACCATTTTTATATGTCCCTTTATATCTGGTATAACGACAGATTAAATTATGGGATGCTGACTGCAATCGTGTTGTGTTCTCTGATTAGTCCGGATTATGTCTTTGAGTCCACGATGGTCGCAGAACAGTAAGAGGATTACGTGAAAAACGCAGATATTTAGAATTTGCTTGGAACGGCATACGACCCTTACACCGGGGGTGATTGTGTGAGGTATGATAACATACGGTACCACGTCACCTCTAGTTTTTATTGACAGAGATTAAATGATTACATATGAAACGTACTACACCCTGTTGCAGTGCGATACGAGGGTTAATTCAACTTATTTTCCAACAAGATAACGCAGGTTCTCATACAGCAAGTGTTGCTACAAGGTTCTTATAAGAATATAACGTTACCCTGTTTCCATGGCCTTCTCACTCACCAGACTTAACACCAATCGAACATGTGTGGATATGATTGGTAATCAACTGTGTAATTTACCCCGATCACCAAATAACCTAGTCGACCGAATTCAAGATGCCTGGGATGACATTCTTCAGGATACCATAAATCATTTAATTTCAAGCATGCCTCGAAGAGTTTTTTAATGCATACGAGACCGCGGTGGACCAACTCAACATTTTAGTTTGATTAAACACACATTATGTATAAATTTTATTAAAATTGATCAATTCTTACAGGTGTTCGAGTGTTTTTGAAACTCAGTGTATTTACTTTGCACGTTTCAGATGTATTACTCTTTAACCTAATCTTATAACAGGAGGATATAATAAAAAAATCCCCCCAAAAGCTACACAATTTTATGCATTTATTACAAAATGTAAACTTTTTTCTTTAACGTCGGCCTATTTCCGCGACTATGGCCAATCACTCTACGCTAGGGAGCAGTTTCACCTCATTGTCCTGGAAATTTTGCCGAACCCCTGCCTTTCTGTAAAGAGGGTAGGGATATTTAACGTGCCCAATATCGCATGGACACGGGACCGACGGTTTACGCCGCCTCCGAAGGGCGGAACGTGCAGACATTCAACTTGCTCAAATACAATGCCAGAACCCCGGTTGATGTTAATTTATGACAGTTTGTACAGAAAAAGGAAAAGGGAAACTCTGGGAATCGAACCCAGTACCCTTTGGTTCAGAGGCACACTTTCTTACCCCTGGACCACCGATGCTCCAAAATTTAAACTTGAAAAGCATTTATTATAATTAAAACATATTTAACTAAGCACCTTATTGTTGACCAAATAATGTATATGCTGTTAGCAAGAACAAATAAGTCTGTACACAACCTCTAAACAATTTTTGTGAACAAAGAAAAACTTATAACAAATTTTTGGCCCACGATTATCTTGGAAGTCAAATTAATAGAAATTTACTAAAAAGGTCCTATTTTCTAAATATACGCGTACTCGGAAATATTTGACAATCTGGCAACGTTGCCCCGCTTCCTTCATGACGTCATTCGACTCTTATCTTAAAAATACTATATAACAGATTTTTCTCACAGGAATCCACTACTCCATCTCCTTGACGCTATATAATTCTAACCACGATTGTCTCTTTAGTTAGTTAGCGAGATGGATTTCTACCAAACCGATTGATTATACTGAAATTCCGAGTGTGTACAAACGGGAGAACAAATAATACTGTGTCTGCGAAATTAGATTCAGCTAGCTTGGAATTCCGCTTCTGATCAGAGATTGAACACTTGACAGTCTTCTGTGGTTCGCTGCTGCCCGTTAAGAGCCAATATTGAACTATGTGTTCAACTGTTCATTCCAGAACTCCATACTTCCAGCTTAATTATCTCTTCTCCTGTAAACTGTAAATGTGGGATTTGCAGTTGCCTGGTACCACTTTACCTTTATTCTGTAAAAAGTTTGTGCGAATAATAGCGCAAATACAGGGTTCTTCTCATAGGAACCCAATCAGAGCAGTTGGGTGTAGAAAACACAAAAATATTAGGATTTACCGCAATTTACCCCTGATGGGATATGGCCGTTGCTTTAGATATTACAAACAAAATTGGGAGGCAACCAGTACGTTATAGTAACGAATTTTCATAAGTTTCGTAATACATAACGCAACTTACTTTATCACCTAAGCATATCGTGGACCTTTTTAGTAAATTTTTGTGGAAAAGATTAACCAAGGAGATCCCGACTTTTGAATTTTGAAAAAATGTCTTCAAATGAGCGATAACTAGGACCCCTTAAACCCATTTCCGTGGTCAGTTACAATTTTTAAACGTTTATACACACCAACACACACACACAAACACTATATATATATCTATATATATATATATATATATATATATATATATATATATATATATATATATATATATATATATATATATATATATATATATACAGGGGGGCGCATTGAAAACGAAACAGACTGATTTGCGTCCAGAGAAATATTTTTTTAAGAAACGCTGAAAAACGTCAATTTTAATATTGAGGGGGACATATTTTGACATAAAACTCAACTTTGTCACATCAACCCCTTAAGGATGGTGATAACAACCCTTATATTATAAATAGGGAACATGGGTCGAGTGTTACATCATTTGAAAGCTCTTTCTTTTCTGAATTCAGCACACTAATTTTTTTGGAAGTTTAATCAACTCGTTTAAAAATTATTCACAGTTGGAGTTGCAAGAACGCATTTCATTCATTGTAATAATAAATGCACTAATTAGTCATTTTTTTGTTAAAAGAACTAAAAAACAAAACGAAACGTTCAAAAAAGTTTATGCAGTTAAGTAAGTGTTCGAATTGTTGACCACTAGCTTCCATACAAAAGTACAAATTTTGTTCAAAACGAGCTCTGACATTTTGGAGCATTTGTGGAGTTATTAGACGGCATTCTTCAACAATGCGTCGTCGTAATTCTACTCTTTAAATGGCCCCATAGAAAGAAGTCTAAAGGAGTTAAATCCGGTGATCTAGGGGGCGGGCCACTAAATAGCACCTCTACGCTCAATCCATTGTCCTGGAAACTCTCTGTTTAAAAACTCCCTAACACGTTGTGAAAAATGCTGAGGAGCTCCATCCTCTTGAAACGCTAATTGATTTTCTTGATAGCAATCATCATTTTCAACAATGTCAATTAGTAGAGGGTAAACGATATCTTCTAATAACTCCAAATACGTTTCGCCACTCAAATTGCCATCAAGAAAAATTGGTCCGATTAAACGGTCTCCAAAAATGCCAGTCCAGACATTCAATTTCTGTGGAGTTTGAGTGTGGACTTCGTGAAAATTTCTTGGATTATTATCTGCCCAATAACGACAATTATGACGATTGACTGTATAGTTTAATAAAAACGTACACTCCTCTAAAAACCAGATATTGAACAGAAAGTTCCAGTTATCAGCTATTCGTGCAGTCATAACTTCACAAAACTCCCCATGCCGATCAAAATCATCTTCATTCAGTTGTTGTGCAAGATGAATTTTATACGGGTGAAATTTATGATGCTTCAATATTCGCTGAATAGTTCTTCTTTTGATGATTGAAACAGTGGCCCATTTTCTCGTGCTCAAAGTTGGGTCTGCAGAAATTTCTCCTAAAACTTCAATCTCAGTAGTCTCATTTCTAACCGGAAATTCACCTTCAGGATCCCGTTTTTTGTTGCCTACAGAACCACTTTGTCGAAACTTTGCAACTAACTCCAAAATGTATTTTCTGTTAACATGTCTGATTGGATGTCCTTCATTAAACAAATTTGCGGTACGGTTGTCACAGTCATCGTTTTTGAAAAAAGAGTAATTATTTCAACTCTTTCTTCTACAGAATACACCATTGTGAAATTAATTTTCGGTAGTACTATCAAGTATCAAACCCACCGATAAACTGAAATAATAAACCGCATTTCTCTCATTCCGATAAGAAATGTTCTGACAGTCAATTTTTTGTTTACAAACCAACAAAACATTGACTATCAGCACATTTCTTATCGGAATGAGTGAAATGCGTTTTTGCATCTTCAATTGTGAATGATTTTTAAACGAGTTGATAAAGCTTCCAAAAAAATTAGTGTGCTGAATTCAGAAAAGAAACAGCTTTCAAATCATGTATCACTCGACCCATGTTCCCTATTTAAAATATAAGGGTTGTTATCACCACCCTTAAGGGGTTAATGTGAGAAAGTTGAGTTTTATGTCAAAACATGCCCCCCTCAATATTAAAATTAACGTGTTTCAGCGTGTCTTAAAAAAAATTCTATGGACACAAATCGGTCTGTTTCGTTTTAAATGCGCCACCCTATATATATATATATATATATATATATATATATATATATATATATATATATATATATATATATATATATATATATATATATATATATATAATTTACTGGGTTTAGATTCTTCATTTTTAGACAGAAATTAAAACAACATTTGTATTTTTGATTTAACGACGTTTCGTTGTCTCATGCGCGGCTTCCTTAGGTTTTTTATTTCTTTATTTTATTCTATATTAATCTATTAACAGTGTACAAAAACAGTGTATTCCAAATTTACGGTTGAGAGCTGTAAAAATTGAAAATGGCATATTTAGAGAGTGGGTTCCCTTTAAATCATTGCAATATATGTTTTTGCAAATTATTTTGATTCATATCTTACCTGTGTGTCACACCATCACTCAACTGTAATTGTCGGAAAATATATCTTAATTGTTACAGTTTATGTTTTAATTATGAAAATTATAACTTCGGCAGATTTATTCTTATATCTGACTACCTGCCAGAAGACAGATGCATTTAAGACCAGTGTAAGAACACTATTTCATGCTTATATAGGGGACAGTTACTGAAGGGCAAGGGGCAGAATTTTTCTGCTAATATGAAGCGAAAAAAGTCGGGATCTCCTCATTAGTGATTTTTTTGCTAAGAAAATACACTAAAAAACGAAAAACCCAGAATGCTGGGGTCAATTTGAGGTGTATTGTCACCCACAGGTATGTTTTAACACAGACAGGCCAAGACCCAGCGAAAAGCGAAACGAAAAGCAAAAGAGAAGCGAAGGAAAACCGAAGAGCACCTTCAATTAATCTTCGTTTTTCGTTCAGCCCTGGCCTCTATGTGTAAAAACATACACCTCGGTGACACTACACTATATATATATATATATATATATATATATATATATATATATATATATATATATATATATATATATATATATATATATATATATATATATATATATATATAAACATTTAAAGTCTGAAACTGAACTAGGATATAGGTTCTAGAAGCTGTAATTGGCGTTCAAATAAAGAAAAAGTGGCACAATTTGACATTTCGCATGAAGTTTTCAAAAAACTATCTTTTACCGGTTTCGATTTTTCTTAAATGTTATTTTCTGTAAATTAGTTTTTATTTTATAGATTTATAAAAAGTCTGGACGCTATAAGTGTGTTATGGAAGTTAATTTTCATAAAAATGTTTTTAATAGCAAATATGTCTCTTTAATGCAAGCAGGCATCAATTTGGTTACCAGTATAACCCATATAGTAGAAACAATGTACCATATTTTATTTTAAAAAAAAAATGTATTATTGGAAAATGTACACAAACTGTCCGAAGATAAACTTAAAATGTTGCCGAGACAACTGGTTTCCTACGCAACGAAACTTAGATTTGCTATTGAAATTTGAAGCATTTAATTAAAATTCGCTACCTAAACGCACTTTGTGCGTCTTGATTTTTTTCTTACACACACGCGTCAATATAAGAGATGTTCAAAACAAATTTGTAGGTATCACCAACGACTTATGGGTTACCTGTGATTGTCAAAATAATTTTGTAAGATGCAACTCAAGACACACTATAATTAACTTAAACAATTTTTCTAGTATATTGTATAATAACAATTATATTGAGCAATACCGTAGAAATGCGTCACCCTGTATGTATGTAAACAGATAAAAACTGAAACTAAACCCGAATATGGATTCTAGGCCTATCTTTCACTCATTTGAAGAAATCTTTTTAAAAGTCAGAAGTCGCAACTTCCTCATTAACAAATTTTTTCTACGAAAATTAGCTAAAAATAATAGACCTTTGAACCACAAACTCACCTAAAGCTACTGCCAAAGCATCAGAGAAAGAGTCTATTTGAAATGAGTTTTCTGGAAATATTTTAGTAAAATGAAAGAAATGACGGCTGAAGCCGAAACCTAAGGGTTTGTACAACACTCTTCTTGCCACGTTTTCTTTAATAACCCGTATTCATTTTAGGTTGTTTGCCTAAATGTTGTCCATTTTGACTTTACAATTTGCGACTTTGGCGTTTTGAGGAAAACCCCAAATTTTTGTCGTTAAATGCATATAACTTTTTTGTTTTATAGCTTACAAACCTACATTTTGGTATATGATTCACTTTTTATTATCCAAAGACGCTTACAGAATTTGGTTGCTATTACTCTGTTATTTCCGAAAAACTAAAAATTTTCCAAAAGAAAACAAAAAATTTTCCTTGAAAACCTAAGCCGAGTTTCCCAGCTAGCTAACGAACGTTTCCAAGCAACTTGTAAAAGGAAGGTACCTACCAAATTTGATCAAAATCAGTCCAGTATTTTTTTAGTTATCGGTATGGTTCCTATATATATATATATATATATATATATATATATATATATATATATATATATATATATATATATATATATATATATATATAGTACCTTGTATAATAACGGATATACTGAGCTTTACCGTAGAAATGCGTCACCCTGTATATATGAGAACAGATAAAAACTGAAACTAACACCCGATAAGTGTTCTAGGGGGCCTAGTTCGGGCTCCGGAAATAATAAAGCACGGGAAACCAAATTTGGTACGCGTGTTTGCATTATAAAGAGTAAACTCTGTGCCAAAATTTAGGTCTCTAGGTTTAAAGACATAGAAGTTATGGGCAGTTAAAGAAACAAATTTTGGAGTTTTCCTCAAAACGTTAAACTCGCAATTTTAAACGTCAAAATTGGCAATGTTTAGGCAAAGAACGTGAACCAAATACGGATTGTGAATAGAAAATGTTTCAAGAAGAGTGTTCTACGAACCCTTAAGTTTCAGCTTCAACCGTCATTGCCCTTCATTTTACTAAAATATTTACAGAAAATTTATTTCAAATAGACCCTTTCTCTGATGCTTTGGCTGTCAGTTTAGTTAAGTTGATGCTTTCGCTGTAGGTTTAGTGAAGTTTATGGTTTAACGGTCTATAATTATTTTTTTAGCTAATTTTCGTAGAAAAAATTCGTTAATGCATTTTTGCAGTTTTTATCGAAATATGATGCGTTTGTAAGAAAAAAAATCTGGACGCAGTAACTGCGTTTTAGTAGCGAATTTTCGGTAAATTTGCAGTTTAGGTCCCGAACGCTTTTCAAAAAACTGTTTTCGAAACCTGCCTAGGGTCCCTCTGTATCCACAAACCCCAAGAAAAATTTCTTGTTCACACCCCCTAAGGAAGTTACGGGACCAGGAGTGAGTAGGGGTGCTGGGCGGGGTAGGTAGTAAAAAGGAAAAATGAGCAGAAAATTCGAATAAAACGGGCTTAAAAGCTGTCTTTTTCACATCTTGAAGCCATACTCCTCTTAAATCCTGCCTACCCCACACAGCACCTCTATCACCCCAGGTGCCGTAACTTCCTTGGCGGGTAGGAACAAGACATTTTTCTTTGGTTTATGTAGTGAGGGTGGTTGTATGCACGCTAGGTGGAAGGAAAATCCCCACGACGAATCAGCCACACCCCTCAGCCCCCACCCCTGCCACAAGTGGAACCGGGGGGGGGGGTGTTCTGCTTTGTCGTAGGCATTTTCCTTCCCCCTCGTGTGCATACAACCACCCTCGCTGCATAAACCACAAGAAAAACTTCTTGTTCTTACTCCCCAAGGAAGTTACGTGACCTGGGGCAAATAGGGGTGCTGTGCGGGGTAGGCAGGGTTTAATGGGGAGATGGCTTCAAATAGTCAGCTTTAAAGCATTTTCTTCGCATTTTCTGCTCATATTTCCTTTTTACTACCTACCTCGCCCAGCACCACTATTCACTCCCAGTACCGTAACATCCTTGGGGGGTGTGAACAAGAAATTTTTCATGTGGTTTGTGCATACAGGTGGGGTCTTAGTAACGTTTTTGAAAAAAAATATTTGAAAAGCGTTCGGGAGCTAATCTGCAAATTTACCGAATTTTCATTAAATTCTTAAAATTTCAATAACTCAATTTGCTATTAACGTAAGCTTTGTTTTAGGAAACTAACATTTAAGTTTACTTTCGGAAAATTGTTGTATATTTTCAAACCATAAATAATTTTGATAAAATATAGTACATTGTTTCTACTACATATGCTATACCGGTAATTAGATTGATGCCTGCTAACATTTGCTATTAAAAACATTTTTATGGAAATTCACTTGTATAATACACTTACTGCATCCAGACTTTTGTAAATGTTTATATATTTTCAAACAATAAAGTTATTTCGATGAAATATGGTACATTGTTTCTACTATATAGGCAACCAAGTTTGATGTTTGCTTTCATCAAAGAAGGACATTTGCTATTAAAAATATTTTTTTAAAAAATCGCTACCATAACGCACTTGCTGCGTCCAGACTTTTATTTTCTAATAAAAATAACAGGGCCTTATTAAAAAAATAAGTAGATGATGGTTTGTCAGAGACGAAACGTGGCCTTAAAAATCCGTGAACGTCATCTAATTTAAGTTATAAAGTAACAATGGAAGAGTATTTTTCATTTTTTGTATCTATTAAAATAACGCCAGAAAACTTAAAAAGGAACTTCGAAAAATTATATTCTTCGAAAAAAATTCAAACCGGTAAAAGACAGCCCACTTTTAAAAACATCATGTAAAAGGTACTTAAATTGCGGAACTTTTTTATAATTTAAACAAAACTGTAACTCCTACCATTTCCAATATCCCCATGCTATCCCACCCTTATCTTGGACACGCGTTATATGCATATATATATATATATATATATATATATATATATATATATATATATATATATATATATATATATATATATATATATATAGGGAGTAAAGGTTTAAGGGCAAAGCCGCAAGGAGACAACCGCAAACACGTGTTTCAGGCACTGAACACGTGTTTGCGGTTGTCTCCTTGCGGCTTTGCCCTTAAACCTTTTCTCCTTGTATAGTACATAAATGCCGTGTTATCAATCCTGTTCTAGGTATATATATATATATATATATATATATATATATATATATATATATATATATATATATATATATATATATTTAATCTTTGAAACTCATGTTGGATATACAGGGATTATTTTCCACCAACCATATAAAATTGTTTGTTCGTTGCGTATAATCAAATTCATTGTTTATTTTCTTCCTGAAAACTAAGGAATAAACACAGGGTAAATCTCATTTTTGAAATAATTTTTAGAATATTGTAATATCCCAATAGCAAATCAGAAGGACTTTCATTACAAACACTTCCACAAGTACTTTCAACCTGAATAAAAACAGAATCTTCTCTTTTAAATATTCATTGCTTTCAACGTATGTGTGCAAAAAACCATGTAAACACTCTAAATTAGACCCCAAACGAACTATTTGAAAGCCAATTAAATTTCGGGAACAGTTTATTTAATTTTTACACAAACAGAAACCTTTTAACTGGTTAAATCGTTTAAATCGTTTATGTAAATAGATCTGTAATTGAAACGGTTTTGCTTCCAAAATTTGAATTTTATTTTCTTGTTATGCCTAAGAGGCTCATGAAAACAATCGAGAGACTGTTGCAAATATAATTAATTTCGGTTTATCCCTGACACCGTTCAGGTGGTGAAAGAGCAGATTAAAGTGAGTGTTTAATTTAATATAAAATTTCTATTCGTTATTTTTGTTAAACCACATCAATAATTAATTTAGCCGCACTTCAGGAGATACATACACCGGGTGTTTCTAAAATATTACGAAAAAATTCAGGCGGTTATACTTGGGGTTATTTTAAGAAAAAAACCCTTATGTCTTAAACGTGTTAACTTTTGAGCTACAGGATGTTATTTTGTGTAAATAATTATTTTTTTACATACTTTCATATCAGCTTAAATATCTTTTGAGAAATTCGATACCCTTACAAGTTCCATGCATTTTCTAATGTACAACGATTTTTTGCTACCAGTACCGTATGTAACGAATTTGCATTGAATATTTCTGGAAACAAAAGTACGTCCACTGCTTTTGCTTTAAACGAAGATAATTGTTTTAAATACACATTTGTTTCTGATCAAATGGTCTCATGATTTTCATTTATCCGATGCAAGATTTTCGCATGAAAAGATGTAAATCATGTTTAATTTGCATCGTCTTGAGACTAACCTACACCCACAAAGTTCGATACAATTTTGGGATGTCTGTATAGCGGCAAAAAGAAAATGCCTTCTTATTCGAAATTAACAGACAGAAAACGTTATTTAATGGAAATATCGTTCTGTTTTAATAGCAGATATGTCTTTTTTAATGAAAGCAGGCATCCAATTTAGTTACCAGTTTAACCTATATAGTAGAATGTACCACATTTCATCAAAATAACTTTATTGTTTGAAAAAGTACAAAAATGTTCCGAAAATAAACTTTAAATATTCCCGAAAAAACTGGTCCGTTTTTGCTGGTCAACGAACTTTTTCAAGCTATTTACCCACCTACAAAGATATAATTATTCACAAAAAGCTTTTCGACAACGAAAAAAAATCATGAAAATTTGCAAAAAAAATTTTTACCAAGATCTGAAAATATTTTTTACAATAACTTATTAAACATTTATTATTAATTACCAACATTTCACAAAAATCTTACAAACAATGATTTCTCCGGAAACACAAAAAGAATTGTATACGGGAACTCGATTTTTTCACGAATAATATATACGAAAACCTCTCTGAATGCGTCATTTTCATGGGTGTCCGCTGTATATTGGTAAAAATGCCGTATCAAGGGCGTGCGGTGACATTTTAAACAAGGGAAGCAATTTTCAGAAACTTACCTATTTGTAGTGTAACTCAATTATTCTGTTGTTTTTGGAAAATTCGTTAATAATGTCATAAAACTGTGGATTCTGGGACATTTCCTCGACGAAGTTATTTTCAATTGACAAAATTGAAATTTGGGAACGTCTTTCCTATCCTGTTGAATTCCTAACAAAACTCTTGATACGTTTCAATGTAGAACAATTTCGTTCTACAGACGCACTAGTAGCAGGAATTGTTAATACTAATTCACATAATTTGAACGCTTCCGAATATGCATTTTCCAATTTTAATTCTTTTAAGAAAGTTAAAGGTTCACTCGCGTTAGTTTTTGTGTCAATAACATCGGTTTCATAAATGACTGTAAGTTTTGATCATAATAATGCTTTGTCAAAATAATGTCCATAGTGGTGGAATAATGATTTGAATGAATCTTCTGGGAAAGGTGTCCCTACAAATCCTCCAAAATTACACAATTCAAGAAATTTCAGGTCACTGAGATGATCAAATCTGCAATTAATTTGCTGCTGAATTTGATCTATGATTTTGTAGAAAAGGCGGCGATAAGAAGTTTGAAGGTCTCCCACATTACCAGTGCGCAGAAGCTTTCTTCGTGGCTCACTTTTCCTAATTCCATTGTTTTTTCCAGAACTTATCAAATTCATTCCTTTTTTGAATTATAATGGATTTAAATTCACTAATTTTTTTCAGGCAAAAACCAATGTCATTTGTTTTACATTGCAATATGTTAAATACATTATCTGAAAACGGAAATATTTCCGAAAATATATTAAGTAAAAAATTAAAATTAAAGTCTCTTTTCAAACCATCCAAAAATCCTCTAGAACTATTTATTGTTTCTGCATCCCAATTTTTGCTATTTTCTCTTATGTTTTCAAAAAGTTCAATTAACGATTCACGGTGTTCAAATATAGTTCACACAAGTCTGCCGTTGTAGTTTCATCGGGTTGCAGCTACTTTGGGTAAACGTTTTTTAACAACTGAGTCTAAGGCTTGTGTGCGCTTCATTGATTTGGAAAAAAAGCAGCCATTCCACTTAGGGTAGCAAAAAACACCTTACATTCTTTAATATGATTTATGGGATGAAATTAAATTTAATTTATGAGCACAACAGTGTACAAATAGAGCACTGGAAAACGTTTCCCGCACTTTAGCTTGAAGACCTCCTAAATGTCCGGCTATAACAGCAGCCCTATCATAGCTTTGGGCAATTAATGTATTATCAGTCTCTTTAATATATTTCATAATATTAAGCACAATTTTATATAGAGCGTTTGCGGTACGATCTTCTGTCACATTTTTAAAGCCTAAAAATCTTTGTTGCTCCCATCCATTTTTACATAGCGTATTACTACAGATAGTTGACTTAAATTAGTTACGTCGGTTGTTTCATCTAGAACAATAGCAATGAAACGAGTCTGAATTTCAGATTTAATTCTGTTCAAAATAATAGTGGCAGCAGCCGCAATTACGTCATTCTGAATGCGATTTGATGTCCCGCGAAAAACGTTTGACTGTTCCAAGTGATTTTTTAAACAAATGTCGTATTTGGCTATTAAAGAAACTAGGTCTTGAAAGTTTCCTCTATTTGCAGATATAGTTGTTTCGTCATGACCCCTGAACCCCAATTCATGCTGACCAAGAAAACACACAACATCAATAAGTCTTTTTAATATATTTCTGTTTTTATTAACCAGTTCATTGTGTTGGCGATGACTAGTTTCTATCTGCTTGTCAACGGCGTGTTCAATTCGCGTTTGTGTCAGACACTTAATTTTTAAATAGTCTGTAAATGCGCTTTAGACATAACATGTCTTCTTACTACTTTATGTAGATTATTCAAGTCGGAAAACCCACTTTTATTCCACACCCCCTTTTCAGTCACAAATAGGCCAACAAAACAGTTTATTCCTGTTAACCATTCATATTGTTTATAATTTTTTTCCGCGTTGAAATGTCGAATACATGTTTTAATTCTTGTATTCAAGTTTTTTAGAGTAGGTTTTGGCCTACCTTTATTAATAATAGCAAGTTTTTCAGCAAACGATAAAGCTGAAAATCCTTTGGTTATCAAAAAACACACGACACAAGCACAGTTATTATTACCACTTGTGCGTAAAGTTTGTAAATTCCCACCCCCACTGACGCCGCTGTTAAAAGCTGATGTAGTTGCAGCCATATTAATAATCATAAAATGCCAATGTATTTAACTTAGTCAACTGCTTATTTCTACGAAATAATCAGCGACATTCACGTTATACGTGCATCCGGTCACACGTTTTACCACTCTCGTAGTATCAGGTTCATGCTATTGGCGGTCGGTTTACTGGGACGGCGTCCTTGCCAAGAGCGTAGAGCCCATATACAAGTACAGTATGATGCATAATAAATAATTATGTGTGAGCTTGCGAAATAAAAATTGTAATAGATAAATTAGTTTTGGAATTTGAAATTTAATATTTAAAATACAAAATGGATTTTAAATAATGCGGTTTAATACAAATTATTTTTAAGTAGGTATGTGGTCGTTATTTTAAGGGAAGCAATGCTTCCCTTGCTTCCAAGGACCGCACGCCACTATGCCGTATCATAATTTATGTAATATACTAAAAACGTGAAACAATTGGAATAACTCTAAAATGATGAACGTTATAATTTTTTTTTAGAAACATGCATTATAATTCGATGGAAAATGCAAAAACGAGGTGTTCAATTTAAAAGAAATGTGTATCACTAACGACTTATGGGCCACCTGTGATTGTCTAAATAATTTTATAAGATGCAGCTCAAGACAGCCTAAGATTAACGTATACAATTTTTTCTAGTAACGGCAATATTGAGCTTTACCGTAGAAATTCGTCACCAGGTATATATGTAAACAAATAAAAACTGAAACTAACGCTGCATATGGGTTCTAGGGGGCCTAGTACACGCTCATTTGCAGAAATCCTTTCTGAATTCAAAGGTCGCGGTCTCCTCTGGAGCGAATATTTTTCTACGATAATTCGCAAAAAAATATAGACTATTAAACCATACTAGTGAACCTCTTCAGTGGTCGAAATTCGAACGTAATTCATTAAATTTTCAAGTTTGAACGTTATTGATGTTCTCTAGTCATGGAATAACCTCTATAATCTGAGTGCGACTGTGTGACCACAGTGTTTTGTGTTTGACATTTCACGTATTAATTAACGGTTAGCTAAGAACGGGGGAACCCGACTGTCTACTTAAAACAAAGCACTGTTTGATCTATTTGTAACACACATTATACATGCATTGTATCTTTCTGCACTCCTTTTCCATATGAGCTTTACCTATACCAAATCTCACACTCCTTCGTGCGCGCAATGTACTTAAAGAAGTGTACAAAGTTTTTTCTTCACGTATTAATATATAGATACATTATAACTAACACTACTGCCAAAGCATCAAAAAAAGGTTCTGTTACAAATGAAGTTTCTGGAAATACTTTAGCGAAATGAGGAAAAATGGCGGTTGAAGCTGAAATTTAAACGTTTGTAAAATACACTTCTTGCGACATTTTCTCTACATATCCCCTATTCGTTTCAAACTCTTTGCCTAAAACGTTCAAATCTTCACGTCTAAAATCGCAAATTTGACGTTTTAAGAGGGATAATTAAAAAATTTCATAGTAATTTTTCTGTCATTTCTTGGCCTTTTTGCGCCAAAAGATTTTGATCCCACACAAAATAATTTATTTTTGTGCGTTTCTCTGGTCATCAGTGGCACCCAATTTTTTTTCTTTAAATGCCTATAACTTGTTTTGTTTTAACTTACAGATCTAAATTTTGATATATAGTTGACTTTTTAACTTTATGTAAACCTGCGTACCGAATTAGGTTGCCATAGCTTTGTTATTTCCGGAGATATAAAAATTTTCTGGGAAAAACCGGTAATATAAAAAATTACTGCTCCCTGGCGTCGGTGATTGACGATAGTCGCGAAAATAGACAGACGTTAAAGAAAGAAACAACAAAATTTACTACCATAATGCACTTGCTGCGTCTAATTTTTTTATTTATTATTTATGATTTGTCATACTTTTACTTAGGATAGGGTGCCGTGGAAATATTAATTTAAAAAGGCGACGCGACTCGAAAAAGTTTGGGAACCACTCGGATATATTTTATTAATATATTTGATCAATGCTGATGAAGCAAATCCCCAATATTAACAAAATCGTTATGTTTGTAAATAACGTTAACCATATGCGAATTGAGCAAACTTACTTAATCATCCGCTTAATAGCATAGTTTTTTTATTGTTGTTTTTGTTACTGGTATAAGTTTATTTTAAGTAGTATTCTGAGGACAGTCTAATATTAGACAGTTTTGATATAACTTACGTAAGACATTTCTGTTTCAACTTAAGAACACCCAAACTTATGCAAGCTGTAAAATTGGTTTTAACTAGATTTAACTTAATTCTAAAGTGTATGATCAGGCAATTATACAAGTAAAAATTAAACTATATATATATATATAACCGACTTCATTAGCGATAACTTAAAAACTGCTTGTCACATCTTGATCAAATTCATACGGAACCACATGAAAAGCAGCAACTTTCAAATAAAAAAAAATCATCCAAATCGGTCTACCTGGAAAAAAGTTCTGAGGTAACACACATAAAAAAAATACAGTCGAATTTAGAACCTCCTCCTTTTTTGAAGTCTGTTAAAAACTTGTAAAATCAATAGTTGTATTTTATATTTAATAATGTTAAGGGCAAAAACTTTTAATGCTGGCGAATTCACAGCGAAAATTTTAAAAAATTTGGTGGAAAAAATATTAGAATGAACATCCTCAACTTATTGTGAAATGTTACAAATCGGGAGCTGCGAAGCGAGTTTATTATTATATACACAGTGTGGAAATAAAGTAACGGATGACTTCGTTAAAAATAATTTTCTGGAAAATATCTCAAAGGGGTATAACGATTTTACTAATTTGACGTTATAGGTACTACATTATATTCAACTGGTTGCGTCATTTGTTTTTCAAGTTATGACGTCATCGATATTTTTTTAAATGCAACCTATTTTTTTATTATTCAATTTGTTAGAACTTTTGGTTCTCTTTTTAACGCTATCAAATTTTTAATATGTTACTTTTTTTTAATGAGAAAAAAGACCTTAAAGTTTAACTATTAAAAAGTTTCTTATTTTGAAGAATGAATCTACTTACCATATAAAAGAGAAAACCATTGGGACAGCTTTCAAAAGTCACCAATAAATAAATATTATATGCTTATTCTACAGCAGAATTTACCTTTTGCTAATAAAAATGGTTCAATCAAACGAGAAACAAATACATTAAGTGTTATGATGATTGGACATGACGATAAAGTCAGAACACATCAAGAAGTAGGTCAACTTTCTAGAGAAAAGAGCCCGGATAAGCGGACATGTCAGTCAACTGTTAGGATAGAAAGCAAATCCCGTGTACATGCCGTTGTAAAGAATGATCCAAAAAGTGGACGTTGGATGATATTAAGTAAAGATCTACAACTTGATATTTTATTAGAAGTTGAAGACAATCCAGATGCAACTAGTAGAACAATTGCTTTGCATCACGACGTGCGCAAGACTTCGGTTTAAAAAAAATTAAAATTCAAAAATTTGACCCATATAAGGTAAAATTTGTTCATGAGTAGACGATGACTTTGATCGTAGACAAGAATTTTGTGAAAATATGATGGAATTATATCTTCAAGATCCAATGTTTGCCCAGCGTCTTCTATTATCAGATGAACAACATTTTGTTTAAAGGGAACGGTCAATAGACAGAATTATTGTAAATATTGGGCTAGAAAAAACCTTATTGGATGCCGGAAGTTCACACACAGCATTCTCAAAAAGTTAATGTATGGACGGGAATTATTGACGACCATATTATAGCCTCATTCTTTTTTGAAAATAATTTTAACAGGAGAAAGGTACCTTCAATTTGTAAAGTTGCAATTGATGCCTGAACTGGTTGCATTGTTTCCCAATGCATACAGTCCTGACTTAGTAAACAAACGTTTGGTTATAACATGATGATGCACCGCCATATTATGCAATTAATGTTAGAAGCTATTATTACCCAGTTCTACCAGAAAGATGGCTGGTAAGAAAAGGTCCAATAGAATGGCCGGCTAGGTCTCCCGATCTAACAACTTTAGACTTCTTTCTTTGGAGGTACTTAAAAAGTAGAGTTTACGAAATCCGTGAGTGAAGATTGGAACCTGTGATGAGCAATGATATGTAAAATTTGGAGAACTCAATTCATTAGAATAAAGTTTTTAGACCTCACCATCGTTTGGGATGAATAAACTTTATTCATCAATAATAATAATAATCTGATGACGCTAACTTTATTCATCACTCTGATGACGCCAACTTTGTTATCGAAACAATCGTCAGGTCTAAAAACTGTATTGGAATGAATTGTGGTATCCAAATTGTACTTGTTATAAAAATCGACCCAATAATGTAGAAGATCTCAAGGAAAAAATGATACCTGAGATTAGGTAAATATACTCATACTCATACTCATTTATTAGTGGTCAAAATTATACATTATGTCTTGCAAAGAACCTGTGCTTGTATCAACATAATTTTGTAAAAATCCTCAAATAATCAAACTGTCAAAACAATTTTAGTTAATGTCACTTTCTGAATTTTGATCAATCTTGCTTTTTCTTCTCTTTCTTCTTCCACAAACATTTCTATAGCCATTACAAAGATTTATTTTCACTTTCGCCTCACTATTTCTCTTCATTTCAACCAAACCTTCTTAAAAAAACAATGTAAGGAATGCATTTTACAATCGTCTTGAGTATTGTCAGTTGGTACAAGGTCATCACTTTGAACATCTAATGTAGTATAAATTATTATTTCCCTGCCTATTTTTGTAATTAAAGTTGGTGTTAATAAAATAATAATATTGTATGTAATATTTGAACCCGTCTCATTTTTTAAAAATTTAACATATTAAAAATTTTATAACCTCAAAAAGAGAATAAAAAGTACTATCAAAATCATTAAAAAAGGTCGTAATTTAAAAAAAAACATCGCTGACGTCATAACTTGAAAAACAAATGACTCAACAAGATGAAAGTAATGTAGTACGTACCATAACGTCAAATTACTAAATTCGTTATACCCCTTCGAGATTTTTCCATAAAATTATTTTAAACGAAGTTATCGAATTTAATCGTTAGTTTGTTTCCACACTGTATATCATATATTATATTATTATTACAAAAACCTGCCAAAAGACAACCAGCTCAGGACAATAAGTGTAGATTCAATTGTTCCTAAACGTCAAAATCTTTGGGGTTGACATCTTTGTGTGAGTTTAATAAAAAGGCTTCTTTTTTCCAAATGTTTATTCCTTGTCCCGACCTGTTAGCCGGTCATCCTCAGGGGAATTTGTCCATTTTAAACAGGACTAAAAAACTATACAGTTTAATGTCCAAGGAACACGTTTCATCTGTTGCTGTAGGATGGATCCACTGGCGTCAGAGGTGTTACTAACACGAACAGAACACATTTTCTTTTTATCTTCTTCCTCGCCCAGCACTCCTGGTCCTGTAATTTTTTTAGTGGCCGTTTGTAACAAATTTTTCTTGTGGTATGTGCATCCAGAAAGGGTTCTAAGCATGTTTCTCAAAAAAAATTAATTTTAAGTCCCCCGTGTGCTCAACTGCAAATTTACCTAAAATTTCATTTTTATTTAGAAAACGAATGTACCTGCCGAATTATAAACGTGGCAGGTATTTTTCCTTATTAATCGCTTGGATGATACATTGTTGTCAAGTCAATCGAACCAGTTTCTGCAAACACAATAACAAAAAAGGTTTTTTGAAAGAAATATGTAGTTATTTTTCAAATCTAATACCCACGCTGCCTTTATATGGGTTTTACTATGTATCAAAACTGAAGATTCTAGTTTACTGGGAAATTGAGTTATCGCTATTTGAAACATTTTTACAAAAATTGTCTACCATAATGCACTTGCTGCACCTAAACTCGTTTCAATACGTATTTATTATTACTGTATCCATACTTTTTGAACATGAACTAAATATCACCAATACAAAATTTTGAAATTAAAATTTTAATAATTTACACTGAACATCTGATTATATATATGCAGATAAATAAATAAATAAATAAAATTGTTTTGAAAAAATTTGGTACACAGGTTTCTACTCTAAAGGTTGTACTATCTAATAAGTACAATTTGTAGAACCCAATTCATCAAAATACAGTTTTCAGAGCTGACGATCGTTTCGCTAACGAAGTTAGCATCATCAGAGGGATGAATAATAAATAAACAGTTTATTCATTGTACTTGTCAGTGCTCATTACAGGTTCCAGTCTTCACTCATTGTACTACCTATCAAAATTAAGGACTTTTAGTTAAAGGTAAATTGACTTATTGATAATAAGGATATTTCTTATGAAAAGCCTCTACCAAAACACACGCACATAATGCGTCCAACCCTTTTATATTTCTACATTTCAAATATTTTTACCCACTACATAAACTTAGTGAAAAATTCGTAAATATAAAAGTGTAACGCCCGATTATTTAATGGTTCAGAGGCTACCGGCTCTTCGCTTGGTGGATTACATACGAGTTTCCGGCAAATTGAGAATTCCGTATAAAATAACCTAGTGTAGAATTTCGTCGAAACAACTGGTACATTCAAATGTTATTGAAACCTACTTATAAATATATATTCCAATTACTTGTCAGCGGGCAAATACATTTTCAATTAAAATTAATCAATGATTAATATTTCAATGCAATTATGCGGTATAGAAATAACAAACGCAAGTATGTAGTTGTTATTAGCCTCCAACCAGTCATGAGGCCTAATCTAAACATTTGTATTGTGTAGTTTGATTACAGATTTTTTTAACAGTTGACCGATCTATAAATATTGAAACCAACCAAGGGACACTTTAGTTATGTTTCATTATAGTATATTAAATGTTCGAAAAGGTTAGGACAACAACCCCCAACTGACATACAAAAAAAAGTAATCCTCTGCGAAAAATCGTCTCGTATCCCTAGAAAATGCGGTCTTTTGAAAACCCATAAGCCTGATATTCTCCTTTGCCCTATCGTGGGTACCGTTCAAACACAAAAACTTGTAAATACAATTTGGAAAACCCAATTCATCACAATACAGATTTTAGACCTGACGATCATTTCGCTACTAGAGTTAACGTCATCAGATGGGTGAATAAACTAAGCGAATAAAAAATAGAACTACTATTTATACGTTAGTTGTCAAGCAGTTGTCAACAGCGTCCTCTACGAAGGTATACAGACAGAACTCCACTGTTGAGTCTTGAATCCCTGTCATTAAAATTGGATGCCTGCTTTTGTAAAACTGTGTATCGTTATCAAACAGTCCTTCTAAGGACACACTGAATATTAAGGTACTAGTTCGATTAGTTGACTACACAGAACCGGACCTACTCTACTTATGCAAATATGTTTGCTCAAATTTCTAATATATTCTGAAATATATATATTTTAGTAAGCAACTAACTGTCGCGACTGCCTGCCATTTTTTATTGACTTGAGATTTTCTTTATCTACATAATTATTATCCCAAATATGCTGAGAAATACATGACTTATCAATATTGCCATATCTCAGTTACGCTAAATGTTCTTTAAATCTAATTTCAATAGTTATTTTAGTTTGCCCAACATATTTTAGTTCACAATCCTTACAAACTATTTCATAGATTCTCGATACTTCTGTGGCTTTATCTTTATCCTTTGGATAAGCTAGCAATTTTTTTAATGTATTTTTGTAGAAAATGTTAGCTGTAAATTGTCTTTTTTAAAAATACTATTAAAACATCTCGTGATTCGCGGTTCAAATGGCAAGCAGCAACGATTTTGTGTGTTTTATCTTTTCTGAAAGTCGTAGATTCTGCTAACATTTTCTTTGTTTTATGTATATTGACCAATTTTTCACTAAGCAGGCAGAGTAACCATTATACAAAGGTACATTTTTAACATATTAATGTTCTTTGTTATATCTTTATTTATTTAAGGGAAAGTGTATTAATCTATAAACTAGAAAACTCAAACTAGCTGTTTTTTGTGGAAAACTATGATGTGAGTCAATCGAAATATCACTCATGGTAGTGGTTTCCTTTTTGTGGATGACAAATCCTAAAGCGTCTCTATTTTTGATGACTGGTATATCATGAACAGGTAATTTGTTAGTCATTTTATGGGTGCATTTAATGGAGTTCAATTTACTGTTTAACTTCTATCATCTACTCTGCACACATTTGTGGTAAATACTGCAAAAACATCGCCCACATAATGAAATCATACTCTAGGAAAATAATCATTTCATTTGCTAGGTCTGTTTAAAGGTCTGCAATAAATGGGGAAACGAGGTTGCTCATTGCTTTGTCATGACTTTGTTCAAAAAATTATTATTAAATTGAAAAATATTCTGATTTATGCAAATATTTGTTAAATTTATATATTCTTTGCAGACCTCTTAATCTATGTTGTTCATTTTTAACAAATTGTCTAAATAACAATTTTAATTAAAGGAATTTAAGACTCAACAATGGAGGTCTGTCTGTATACCTTCGTAGATGACGCTGTTCACAACTGCTTGACAACTAACATATAAATAGTAGTACCAGTTTTTTTATTCATCCCTCTGATAACGTTAAGATGTAAAAACTGAAACAATTTTATTGACCTTCTTTAAAACAGAACCAATTCTCAAAACGACATCCTAGTTAGCTTCGATATTGCTTTCTTATTCACCAATATACCTGTATCTGAAACCCTAAACATGATCAAAAGTGAAGACAATATTCCACACGATACCCTAACCCTTCTGGAATATTGCACATCTAACACTTATTTTCTTTACAAAATAATAACAAGTTTAAAGTGCTCCAATGGGTTCACCACTCTTTCCTGCACTGGCTAACATTTTCATGCAAAATTTCGAGACACTTGCCCTCAATTCCTCCCAACCAAAACCAACATGCTGGTTAAGATACGTTGACGAGATTTTTGCTGTCTGGCCACATGGTAAAGAACCTCTGAACGAATTATTTTCTTACCTAAATAACATCAGCCCCCAAATCCAGTTTACCATGGAACCAGAAAATAATTTATCTTGCCTTTCTTAGATGTACACATCACTAAAAACCTAGTCAGATGACTTTTTTACACCGTGTACCGACAACCAACCCACGCTAATCCTTATATTAGTGCCCAATTTCACCATCACCCATCGCGGCTAAATTCCGTGGTTTAAACACTCGTAACACGCTCTCTTACACTAATGGACGACAGCAATAAACAGACGGAGCTCACCTTTTTAAGATAGACATTGCTTGAAAATGCAGACGACAAAAACCACATACTCCTAAACTTCAGAAAAGCACCACAACCAACTCCTACGTCTCAACAAGAACAGACACAGAGTCTTCGCAACAGCGTACAGCTTTCTTACGCTATATTAAAGGTGTAACCGACAAAATCAATTGAATTCTTAAAACTCATAAATTACAACAGAGAAACAACTGTCAAATCTAATAAAAACTACCAAGGATGCGATTCCAGAAGAATCCCACGGAGTTTACGAAATTTCTTGTTGCGACTGCTGCCAAACTTATATAGAGCAAACAAAGACTTATCCACAATAGAATATGTGAACACACCCTCGTAGTTAGAAAATCTGACCCCTCGTCTGCACTACATAATATTCATACGAGACAGAAGATAGATTTTGGCAATGCTAAAACGATAGCCCTGGTTTACAACCTCAAAACCGCGAAGCGATCGAGATCGTAAAAGGTCCCGATTCTTTAAATAAGAGAGATGATGATCTTTGACTTCCGATTACTTCGAACATATCCTCATTACAAACACACAAGATGACAAATAATTGAATAGACAATTCAACTGCCTCATTACATGAGTCAACAAATACCTTAAATCCGCTTAATCTTATAAGTACCGCTACGAAAGCAGCTGACTTAATAGACCTTAATCCGACTAATTACACCGATAACAAGGCAGGTATACGAAACGTCATAAATAACACACGACTTAAGATGAACTGTCAGATCTCTCTCAGGTCTAGGGTTGAACACGCTGACCTTAGAGACGGTCTCCAACGATATATGGGGAGTAGACAGATTGAGGTTCCGTAGTCGAGCTTCGCCAACCCAACCAATCATTATCCACCGCTCTAAGGAGTAGGGAGGTTGATGCCTTAGAGTTCATTTCCTTTCGTATTTCGCACAAGGTAACCGAAGTTAGCGCCATTAGACATTTTATAGGCACAAACCTTCTCAAGTTTGATTATGAATTTTCCCTGCAACAGTTTCAAGGATTTTCAAAACCCAGTATACGATCGGAAAGATAATTGAGTAGCTTTTCCAATGATGTGTCACTCGATCCTTCTGGTTAGTTAAAATTATGAAAAGCGTTGTTGTCCTCTTTGGAGGGTGAATTAGTAGCAGATATTAGCAGAAGCAGCTTTGAGATTATATCCCCTTAAAAACAAAATCAACCTGTTGGGGCGTTTTTCAAAGAAATACTGGAAACGCGCCTTTAGTTTTTGATGGGCCAGTCTGTATATAGTGGTTAATATATTGCATATTTAATTACATAATCTATATATACTAACTGACCATCAGGTATTTGTTACAAAACATGTAGTTTTAGATTCTAGTGAAATAATGCTCAAACACGCCAAGGTTTTTTATACCTAATTAATTCTCGGTTGTAACAAGACACTCTTGACATTGTTTTTGTTTTCGATTTACAATATCACATTTACTTGCTCATAATAATTATTTTCCTGTCTCTTTCTTCCTAATTAATTTAAGGTGTGTATATTTTTGCAACTTTGTAGCAAACGTTGGGATGAAGTTTCGTGTTTATTTTTGCAACTTTGTCCAATAGCAAACGCTCGGATGCAGTTTCCTCTAACTAAAAAATAATTGATTTTGAATAAACTTGACACATATGTTGCTCTTATAAATATATTTAATAAGTTCGTTGACCAATTTAGTTAGATTAGTTTTATATTTTCAACTTTTGTATCTTCTAAAGTAACAACGTTATCTTAACGAGATTTTGTATAAGAACAGGACCTTATAAGAACTATGGCAGTTATTAAAATTCAACTTTTTATGGTAAGGAAGACGTAAGTGGCAAACATTTAAAACACTAGTATATTTTGCTTAGTAAACAATGTTTATTAAACTAAATATACAAAAAAAAGTTTCTGAAGGATCAAAAAGTGCAAAAAGTTGAAATTTTGGATACGGCATGTGCGTTATGGTAGATAATTTTCATGGTCTCTAAAATTTCAATAACCTGATTTACCGTAAATCTAGAAACTTCAAGTTTGGTACATAGTAAAGTATTTAACTGGACAACATATGAACAGTATTCTTGATTATCCGGGCTGAAGGATCGGCAACACTGATAATTTAAAAACACAAATCATACTGACCAAATGTAATTAAAATCCGACAACTATTTTTTGAGATATCGGTGTGATATGTATGTATATATATATATATATATATATATATATATATATATATATATATATATATATATATATATATATATATATATAGTATAATTTTGAATAGTCTTGCCGTGTAGTGTAAGATGTCACTACACGTAAAATATCCCTACTCTGGCATAGAGTCCAGAGATTCTGCAAAATTTTCAGGTTAGGGTGATTAGTCTTGTTTAGTTTTACCGCGCGATTTTAAGTTGTAAGACTGCAGTGTTATATGTCATAGCAAGCTGGCATAACTGCACTGAATTGTGCGCAGGTCCCACCCCTCGAAACGAGGGTAGCTGCAATGTTCAAGAGCTGGACAGAGCCTATTCATTCACCAACCCAGCTTCGAAAAGCTTCTGATCTTATGCATGGAGTGCATTTGATTTGTACACGAGCACACGTTGTGCTATTATACGTTCAGCCTATATATAATGCATATCATTGGTATATAGGTTTTATGGCTTTAAAGCCTACTCGTTCAACACATCAGCTTCGAAGAGCTTATTACACGTATATCACTAGTATATAGTTTTATTGTTTAAATATATAATTAAGTGGTTCCAAGAGATTTTATTCCATAACACGATACAGTCCACATAATTACGTAAGTAGCGGTAACTACAATCCACGAACCATCCACACACAATATTAACAAGTCTGCTCCTTGGCTTCTGTGGAAAAAAATATCATATTTGTAGCTGGGGTAATTGAAATGCTGTCCTTAGACAAATATCTCGAAAATTCTCATACTTTTACTGAGGTCAAATTCAGTTTTTTTGGTTTGTCACGAGCTGATCTATCAGCACCCACAAGGTTATCGTCGACTTTTGGGAAACCTGTACATATACATACAGAATGTTCAACAGCTGTGACTTTCTCAGGAAATGTTTATCTTATTTATTTCTGCCGATACAATCTCGAATGAGAGCAAGTGTGACAAGATAGGTGCAATTAAAATTTATGATACTTATATAAGAAAGAAATATGATTATAACATAAACATTCCCGGATATGAATCCTTCTCAGCGTTCCTAATGTAGTCACAGGTTCGGGGATAAATAAGAATTCCTCTTCTACATACATACTGCTACACTACAGTTTCTAACGAATTTCACAGTTTTATTTTCCCAGTGATTTTTGCAACATAGTAATTATAATAGACAAGACCGTACTTAGATGGTCGTTATTTTTTATTAGTGATGTTTGTTATATTTGTGCGAGAGGACACGAAAACACGAAAAAAAAAGTAATTCAGATGTACTCCTGATTTTAAATTTTGATTAATTTCTCAACTATATATATATATATATATATATATATATATATATATATATATGTATATATCTATATATATATATATATATATATATATATATATATATATATATATATATATATACTGCCAATTATTTGTGTGTGGATTATTCGGTTTGCGGATTATCCATGCTGAGAAATTGCAAATCAAGAATAGCTTGAAATTTCAATTATTTTTTTCATTACTTCTCGCACAAATATAATAAATATCCCTAATAAAAACAACGACCGTCTAAGTGCGGGCCTGCCAATTATAAGAACTAAATCATGTGGAAAATACAACTGTGAAATTCGTTAGAACCTGTAGTGTAGCAGCATGTCAGTATGTATGTAGAAGCAGAATAAAGTGTCACATCTGCATATTCTGTTGTGATGAATTATTATTTTCATTTTCTCTTCGAACGTCCCACTACAATATATATATATATATATATATATATATATATATATATATATATATATATATATATATATATATATATATATAGTGTGTCCCCGGATCGACGCATGAATTATAGAAAATATTTTTTTTCATAATTTTAATTTCAAAAAATCAAGCATGGCTTAAAAATTTACAAAAAACTATTTTTTTACACTAGTAAAGTGTGTTTTCTTTAGGAGATCCGAAAAAATGTTATGAAGAAAATATGATCGGAAAGAAAAACTGAGTAGGAATATAAAATTCTAAAGTCCTAAGCCTACTTTGTTATTTTGAAATTCTGAAAACAAATAGTATGCTATGGAGGAAAAACGAATAAAATAACGAATTGACAGTTGTAAAAACACAGTTGTGGTCCAATCTACAGTATCCAGACTAGTTGAAAAATTTGTCACTAACGGTAGTGAACACAATATACCAAAAAATAAGAAGAACTTTGATAGAGGTGAGTTAAGTACTGTGGTATCAGTGGTTTCATTACGCGGAAAGACCAAGCTGTCACTAAGAAAGCGGTGCGAGGAGATTCGCATGAGCAAATCATATCTACAACGCATTTATGAAGCAAGGAAGGTGAAGCCACTAAAGTTAGATTTCGTCACACGTTAGAAGGGGATGAATCCCGAAGTTTCGAAAGTTGCTTAACCTTAAGTGAGAAGTTTTTAGAGGATCGAAATTCCTATAAAAATATTATTTTCTCAGATGAATCGACTTCTACAACTAACGATTAACCTTCATCGCAGAATTGTCGTTATTGGTCTGAAACTAATACAAATTATGTAATCAATTCTCGGAGGCAGTATTTTAAAAACATTTTTGTTTGCTGCGCCATTTCCTATCATTGCGGTGTAATTCAGCCATATTTTGTTGAGGGAAATTTTAATCAACATTCTTATTTAAATATTTTGAATCAGTTTGTGGACGAACTACCATACGAAACAATATGTTTTCATATTTTCAACACGATGGTTCCCCTCCCCATTCTGCATCTCGGGTATGCGAATGGCTGAATAAGAATGTTCAAGTAACATGGATGGTCATTGCTGGTCCCATTTTGTGGCAGCCCAGATCTCCGGACCTAACAATAATGGCCTTTTATTTTTGGAGCTGAATAAAACAAATAGTAATTCAAATAGGCTTCCAAATGACGCAGACGTTTGAAAAATCGTATTAGAGATGCAATAAATTATATCTCCTTGACGAGATTATAGCAGATTTCACTGCATTTCGGGAAGAAAATTAAGAATGTGCGAATAAAGGCGGCCGACTTATTGAGTAAATGAATATTTCAGCTAATGAAGTATTGTTATGTTAGTAATGAACTAAATATATTTTAATGTTCTCATTTCTTTAATTATCTAAATGTCTAATAGAGGGGTACAAAGAAAGCGATCGCGTTCAATTGATTATAACAACTTTTGTGAACGAAATTTGTTAATATCTACAATACGGAGGGTGCTTGGAATAAAAATTATGTAAAATAGAAAGTTGGCTTAGGACTTTAAAATTTTGTATTTTTACTCAGCTTTTCTTTCCGATCATTTTTTCTTAAAAGCATGATTTCGTATCTCATAGAGAAAAGACACTTTACTAGTGTAAAAAATTTGTTTTTAGTGAATTTTCGTAGAAAAAATTCACTAATGGGGAGATCCCGACTTTTGAATTTTGAAAAAAATTTTTGCAAATGAGCGCGATCTAGGACCCCTAGAACCCATATCCGGGGTCAGTTTGAATTTTTATATGTTTATATATATATATATATATATATATATATATATATATATATATATATATATATATATATATATATATATATATATATATATATATATATATATATATATATATATATATATATATATATATATATATATGTATCACACCGATAACTCAAAAAATAATAGGCCGATTTTGATAAAATTTGGCGTGTACCTTTCTTTTGTAAATGGCTTGGATAAGTTCGTTAGTCAGGAAAATCGGATGAGGTTTTCCGGGAAAATTTTGAGTTTTCATTCGAAAAAAATTCGTATCTCAAAAAGTAATAAGCCGATTTTAATAAAGTTTGACATGTACCTTCCTTTTGTAAATGGCTTTAACAAGTTCGTTAGTCAAGAAAATCGGATGAGGTTTTCCGGGAAAATTTTGAGTTTTCATTCGAAAAAAATTCTTATCTCAAAACGTAATAAGCCGATTTAAATAAAATTTGGCACGTACCTTCCTTTTGTAAATGGCTTTGACAAGTTTGTTAGTCAGGAAAATCGGACGAGGTTTTCTGGGAAAATTTTGAGTTTTCATTCGAAAAAAAATTTTATCTCAAAGAATAATGGGCAGATTTTGATATAATTTGGCATGTACCTTCCTTTTGTAAATGGCTTTGATAAGTTCGTTAATCAGAAAAATCGGACGAGGTTTTCCAAAAAAAATTTGAGTTTTTATTTGAAAAAAATGTTTATCTTAAAAAATAAAAAATCTATGATAACCAAATTTTGTAGGTAGGTTTACGATATAAAAAGTAAGCTATACACCAAAATTTAGATTTCTATGTTACAAGAAAAAAAAAGTTATAATAAAATATTTGGTGTCAGATAATTTCTATGAAAATTCACTACCATAACGCACTTGCTGCGTCCAGGCTTTTTGTAAATTTGCAAGCCATACTTGATTTTGGAAAAAATTATGACAAACTATTTTCTATTCAAGCAGGGCTTTTTTAAGAAGTTTGAACTCAAAAAATTACAGTCTTTTTCACCTATTCATGCGTCGATTCGGGGACACTATATATATATATATATATATATATATATATATATATATATATATATATATATATATATATATATAGGTGTAGAATCGTATATAGGCATCTATATATATATATATATATATATATATATATATATATATATATATATATATATATATATATATATATATATATATATATATATATAGATGCCTATATACGATTCTTAAATTTTCAGGACTAACAGGGACACAATTGGTCAGAGTGGTTCGTCACGGCCACTTTATCTCACAATCCAACCACAGAACCAAAGGCATATGCACATAGGGAAAGACAATAGGAGACCTGTTATTCCATAGCACATTTTCTTGTTGCAAATTAGAATTTAGTATTAATATTATTATAACATGTGATGCAGATTTACTCAGTTTTTATTTTCAATTAAAATATTATGCACATTTGTGTCTTTGCTTTGCACAAAACATACGAACATCTACGCTTTATGTCTCCAGAATATCCTATCTTCTGTGAGCATACCTACATATATACACACACACACACACACACACACATATATATATATATATATATATATATATATATATATATATATATATATATATATATATATATATATATATATATATATATATATATGTGTGTGTGTGTGTGTGTGTGTGTGTGTGTGTGTGTGTGTGTGTAAGCTGGCGAAATGCATTAGCAAGTTGGAAAAATAAGAAACTGGGTAGCCAAAAAACGAATTTTCTCTCCAACTGAAACAGTGTGTTTAACGGTCATCGACAGGGTTACTCCAGCAGACGTTTCCAAAAGGAGAGCCGTTAAACGTAACTCCGCTTCTGGATTTGAAGCTTTCGGTGTATATATATATATATATATATATATATATATATATATATATATATATATATATATATATATATATAGGGTGACGCATTAAAAACGAAACAGACCGATTTGCGTCCAAGAATTTTTTTTTAAGAAACGCTGAAACACGTCGATTTTAATATTGAGGGGGACATGTCTTAACATAAAACTCAACTTTGTCATATCAACCCCTTAAGGGTGGAGATAACAACCCTCATATTTTAAATAGGGAACATTGGTCGAGTGTTACATCATTTGAAAGCTCTTTCTTTTCTGAATTCAGCACACAAATTTTTTTGGAAGTTTTATCAACTCGTTTAAAAAGTATTCACAGTTAAAGATGCAAAAACGCTTTTCACTCATTCCGATAAGAAATGTGCTGATAGTCAATGTTTTGTTGGTTTGTAAACAAAAAATTGATTATCAGAACATTTCTTATCGGAATGAGAGAAATGCGGTTTATTATTTCAGTTTTTCGGTCGGTTTGATACTTGATAGTACTACCAAAAATTAATTTCACAATGGTGTATTCTGTAGAAGAAAGAGTTAAAATAATTACTTTTTTTCAAAAGCGATGACTCTGCCAACCGTACCGCAAATTTGTTTAATGAACAACATCCCAACAGACATGTTAACAGAAAATACATTTTGGAGTTAGTTGCAAAGTTTCGACAAAGTGGTTCAGTAGCCAACAAAAAACAGGATCCTGAACATGAATGTTCGGTTAGAAATTAGACTACTGAGATTGAAGTTTTAGGACAAATTGCTGCAGACACGACTTTGAGCACGAGAAAATTGGCCACTGTTTCAAACATCAAAAGGAGAACTATTCAGCGAATATTGAAGCATCATAAATTTCACCCGTATAAAATTCATCTTGTACAACAACTGAATGAAGATGATTTTGATCGACGGCTGGAGTTTTGTGAAGTTATGACTGCACGAATAGCTGATAACGGGAACTTTCCGTTCAATATCTGTTTTTCAGACGAGTGTACGTTTTTATTAAACTCTACAGTCAATCGTCATAATTGTCGTTATTGGGCAGATAATAATCCAAGAAATTTTCACGAAGTCCACCCTTAAACTCCACAGAAATTGAATGTCTGGACTGGCATTTTTGGAGAACGTTTAATCGGACCAATTTTTCTTGATGGCAATTTGAGTGACGAAACGTATTTGGAGTTACCAGAATATATCGTTTACCCTCTACTAATTGACATTGTTGAAATTGGTGATCGCTATCAAGAAAATCAATTAGTGTTTCAACAAGATGGAGCTCCTTCGCATTTTTCACAACGTGTTAGGAAGTTTTTGAACACAGAGTTTCCAGGACAATGGATTGGGCGTAGAGGTGCTATTGAGAGGCCCCTTAGATCACCGGATTTAACTTCTTTAGACTTCTTTCTATGAGGCCTTTTAAAGAGTAGAATTTACGCAACAGAACCGGAGTCTCTGGAAGAATTACGACGACGCATTGTTGAAGAATGCCGTCTAATAACTCCACAAATGATCCAGAATGTCAGAGCTTGTTTTGAACAAAATTTGTACTTTTGTAAGGAAGCTGGTGGTCAACAATTCGAACACTTACTTAACTGAATAAACATTTTTGAACGTTTGGTGTTGTTTTTTAGTTTTTTTAACGAAAAATTGACTGATTAGTGCATTTCTTATCACAATGAATGAAATACGTTCTTGCAACTACAACTGTAAATAATTTTTAAACAACTTGATAAAACTTCCAAAAAAATAGGTGTAATGAATTCAGAAAAAAAAATAGCTTTCAAATGATGTAACACTCGACCCATGTTGCCTATTTATTAAAATATAGGGGTTGCTATCACCACCCTTAAGGGGTTGATGTGACACAGTTGAGTTTTATGTCAAAACAGGTCCCCTCAATTATAAAATTGACGTGTTTCAGAGTTTCTTAAAAAAATATATATCTGGACGCAAATCGGTCTGTTTCGTTTTTAATGCGCCAGCCTGTATATATATATATATATATATATATATATATATATATATATATATATATATATATATATATATATATATATAGAGAGAGACATATAGACATATCGTTGTGGCACACCCTGTAAACTAGGTAAAATGCATTATATATATATATATATATATATATATATATATATATATATATATATATATATATATATATATATATAATCCGATTATTTAATAGAGCCAGCCGTGCCTCGCCAAATCCAGTAACTACCGAATACGGAAGTTACCTCAAATGTTTATGGAAATGATGGAGATAATGGAATATGAAACTATATATAGAATACTGAGCACAGTCAGTTGTTTAGAATAGAGCCTAGTATGGGCAAATTATATTCGTGTGTGATTATAAAGTTTGTCCCGGCGGTAGTTACTATCGCAGGCGGCATTATGAGTCACCATAGACCAGGTAGGCGGCCTGCATTAAAACTGGAGTCCGGTCAGTAACACCTGGGCTACCGTATTATTCTAAGTGTAATTATCGTCGTCTCAGTTCTTTTTGTTTCTGTTTGCATCGTCTATTTATTATCCGGTAGCTCCCTGGTGCACCACAGGGCCTTGCATCGACCAAGAGTTATGGGAGAGATTAAAGAACTTTGCTGGACTGTTTATTCCAACGTTTAAGGTTTATAGACACAATTAGCCGCTATTACGCGGACAGTTGATATCATATCGGTCCCGGCATCGTTTGGGTTAGTCATTATTAGGATATTTGGAATGAATAAATCGATAGTGGAAACATTAATTATAAGACTGATAGAGCAGTAAGCCGAATAGGGGAGTTTTATAGGGTGGATATCACCACATTGGCTAAAAAGTGGCCACATTATTGTTGTTACAAACGTCAGACGTATAACGCATTTAGGAGGAGATGTTTGGCAAAGGGATTAACAATTAACAAAATAATAATTTTCTGTTAATTAGCGAATCTGACTGATTTTAAAACTACGTTGAGATAGCGTGAAATATTTAAGTTATTACACATTTATTTTCCACAATTATACAGCATGTTGCCTAGTCACGTGTAGACAATACACAATAAATGAATCGTTTATTTCAGAAACCACCTAAGCGACAAAAATTCCAAAAATGTTGTTTTGTTGGTACTGTTCACTTCGGAGGTGAATACATCGTTTAGCGCAGAAATAACCTTTGTTCCATATCACCGATGCTATTTGGCAGCCTTGAAAAGAATCCGTTTATTTCAGACAAAACCCAAGCGCCGTCGCATAGGTTCTTTCTGCGGTAGCTTTCACTCGCGACGGTTGGCGGCCTTGACGACACCTGTCACGTGTTCCGTGGCTCGCTGTTTTGTTTGTAGTTTGTATCGAAGGTTACCGACATCCAAACACTGAGTGGATAATAGTATTTTTCGTGCGTTTTCGGTGAAAAATAAGGTGTTATTTTGTGGTTTATCATACATTATTATAGTTCTTAAGCCATGTCTGATAGTTCGGATGATGAACCTAATCCCAGGCGTAGGTGTGGAATTGTGCAGGAAGAAAAATACCAACGGAACATTATTCGGAATGCTAGGCTCAAAGGATTGCAGTACGTCTCGTACAAAGGAAAAGAAGTTCCCAGCAAAGCCCCGCTGAATGATGTAAACTGTAAGTGCCATTTGAAATGTTATTTGAAACTTACGGATGAAATAATACGAGAACAATGGGAAACATTTTACTCTTTGGAAAGTAAAAACACCCAAGACACGTACCTCCAAGCTTTAATGGAGGTTATGCCTGTGAAACGTAGACGCAAAAACCGCAGCCCTAATGAAAATAATGAGCAAGCTCAAGAAAACCCTGACGTGCCTACTGGTGACTTGGCAAACCGAAAATCCCATTCATACAAGTATAACTTGAAAGTAAATGGTGTTCTTGCTCAAGTTTGTAGAGGTGTTTTCTTGAAAGTGTTTCAAATTTCTGACAATAGAGTCAAAAGAATAAATAAATGTTCTGTCCTTCACAAAAGCCCTTTAGATATGAGGGGCAAATCTAGAAGTGGAAACGCACTTCCAGGTAACGTTTGTGTGAGAATACAGCAGCACATTGAGAAATTTGATGTCAAGGAAACCCATTATGGGGGAAAACCTAAAAAATATCTTGACGCTAGGCTTGATGTCGCAAAAATGCATGCAATGTTTATTTTAGACAACCCTGATCTAAAAAATAAAGTAAAGTATAGTTTCTACAATAAATACTACAAAGAGAACTTTGCCTACTGTTTTGGAAGGCCACAAGTTGATGTGTGTTCAACTTGCGAAAGACTGTCGGCCAAACTGAAAGACAAGAGTTTAAGTGACAATGCTAAAAGAATTGTAGCTGCTGAAAAAATGGTACACTCAAGGCGAGCAAAGAAGTTTTACAAAGCTATGGATGAGGCAAGCAAAAACAAAGATGACTACACGGTCGCACTAGCCTTCGACTATATGCAAAACTTACCCTTGCTACACATACCTGTACAGGAGGTTTTTTATATGAGGCAGCTCTGGGTAAATGTGTTTTCGTTACACGATTTGAAAACTAATGCTTCCAAACTGCATGTCTATCATGAGGGCGAAGCAAACAAAGGCCCAGACGAAGTATGTTCAATGCTACTGAACTATTTCAATGACATTCCAGTTAATGTGAAGCATCTCATACTGTTTTGTGATGGCCCATCAGGCCAAAATAAGAATCATACAGTCGTGCGTTTTTTACTAAACCTCTGTGACTCAGGACGGTTTGAAACAATAACTCACAACTTCCCTGTACGTGGCCACTCATTTTCCCCATATGACGGAGATTTTGGAAGCATAAAGCGTCTCTTGAGAAAGACGGACAGGATTTATACTCCTGATGAATATGCAGAGCTCATGCTAAAAGCTAGTAAGTGTAGCCGATTTACTGTATATCACCTCACATCAGACGATATTCTCAGTTTCAAAAAGTGGTGGCCCAAATCATATAAGAAAACGACAAATTCGGACGAAATTTCAGGCAGCAACGTACCCAAAGAAAATAAGCAGCCATTCAAAGTGTCCAAGTACAAGCAGTTTCTCTACAACAAGGATACTCCGGGAAAATTGGTCGCAAGCGAATACATTGGAGGAATAACAACATCTACCTTCACATTGCTAAAAACTGCCAACCTTCCGGAACTACCAACAGAGAAAGCTTATCCTTTGGGGAAGGTATGTTTACTTTTATTTTACCAAGGTCATTTTAAACGTTTATATTTTTACTTTAAGCTAAACATTTTTGTAGGACATACCTAACAAATTTTAAAATTTATCGGGTTTTGCACAGTGAGATTTTTGTTTTTAGGTCCCAATCAACCAAAAAAAGATTGATGATATTAAAAAGTTGATGGAGCACACTGTTGGATATGAAGCCTTCTACGACACCATCATCCAATGGCCAACAACTGACCACGAGTTGCCAGAAGACATGCCAGAAGCTGAATAGACCAGATCTTTTGTATAATATAGACATACTGTAGCGTTTAGTCTACTTGTACGAGTATTTTCCGTTTAATGCCTAATAAAAACACTCTTGTTTATACTTAAGTGTGTCTGTTACTCTTACCTTTGATACCAAAACAGGTAAAAATTAATCGTTTGACTTAATTTCAATATTAATTTTTAAAAAATCACTTTGGATTACACTAATTTATTGCAAAAACCACCTAAGTGAAAAATTTTCAAAAATTTATAACTCAAAAACTTGAAGGAAAAAAAATTTTTAACAAAATAGGTTATTCCAATAGCATGTTCTTGATTTGGTAAAAAAATATTTGAAGGAGACTAGACCTATACTTAAGCTGCAAAACAGTTTTTTTTTAGTTTTCCGAAAGTTGAAAAAAGCGCACTTAGGTGGTTTCTGAAATAAAAGATTCAAATATCTAAATGAATAAATATGTATATACAGTGTGGAATAGCCAAACGGAATCAATTCAGTATCCAGGGGTTATCAGACTATTTCATATGAAGTTTCCGAACACAGTTGTGGTCCAATCTACAAGATCCATATTGGTTAAAACATTTGACACTAACGGTAGTGTACATAATATACCAAAAAAAAAAAGAAGAACTTTGATGGAGGTGATGTAAGTACTGTGGTAGCAATGGATTCATTACGCGGAAAGACCAAGCTGTCACTAAGAAAGCGGTGCGAGGAGATTCGCATGAGCAAATCATATCTACAACGCATTTATGAAGCAAGGAAGGTAAAGCCATTAAAGTTAGCTATCGTCACACGTTAGAAGGGGATGAATCCCGAAGTTTCGAAAGTTGCTTAACCTTAAGTGAGAAGTTTCTATAAAAATATTATTTTATCATATGAATCGACTTCTACAACTAACGGTGCACCTCCGCATATCCTAGAGAAAAGGCACTTTACTGGTGTAACAAATTTGTGGTTTGTAAATTTCCAAGCTATACTTGATTTTTAGAAATTACAATTATGACAAACTATTTTCTATTCAAGCAAGGCTTATTCCCAGAAGCAATATACAATCATTTACTCAACCTCAAAATAGAACTGTCAAAACATAATAAATAAACAAAACACACTATTCCCTCTGGTTTTTACTTCAGCTAGCTGATATAAAACTTCCTTAGTTTCGCCACTTACTGTTAGGCTGGATATTTTTGAACATTCTACAAATCTGCGCATCCGTACATACTCGAAGGCTTTCATTCCTTACCGTCACATGGTCTGGGATAGACAAAATTAGATACTCAATAAAAGGCTTCTGATCCAGACTGCAAAAAATTATTGTTAAACCCTACGCGTTTCGACTACCTAGTAGCCATCCTCAGGGGCAAATTTTTTCTAGTTATTGAAAAATTAGATACAGAACTATACACAGGTTGACAGAGCTGAATTTTCATCTACTGCACTAGAGGTCCAAACAACAATGCATCCGAATGTGCCGGAAAATCGAATCATGATATAATTTAATCAATATAACACGGTAATTTAACCACAAGACAAGAGTGAACGTCGGTCATTATGAAGACTTGAGGGAGCCGCGGCCTTTTATTGAGTATCTAGTACTCTAAGGCGGTCATTAGAATGGGATAGCCACAGTTCGGGTGTGAACATTCGTTGCAGATTAGGATGTTGTGGCGATCCTGCCTTACGTGGGTTATTTTGTTTGGTTATCGCTGCATTATGATGTATGCCTGTGGTATATGTATCAATCTATGCGTGGCAGATGACTAGGTACTCTGTCTTTGTCTGGAATCATACTCTGACCACTTTCCTTGTTTCAATTCATGTCTTTCAGATTTTACTTTTAATTTGGGAAAAACTCAAAATTTTGTGAGCAAATTACTTAAAATCACAATAGAGATTTATTCACTTCATTTTTAGCTACGCGTAAAGTCTCATTACAGTTACTTTAATACTTTAAAAAATATGGCGTATTAAAAATATTTTTGTATATTCTTGGGGGAAAAAGATTTCCGTTATAGCTGATTGACGAACTCGTCCGCGATTGTAACCCAATTAAGGCATGTGCCAAGTTTCGTTTAAATCACTTGAGTATTTTTTTTAGTTATCGCTCGGACACACACAGATATATATATATATATATATATATATATATATATATATATATATATATATATATATATATATATATACATAAACATATAAAAATTCAAACAGACCTTGGATATGGTTTCGAAGGACCCTAATTCACTTATTTAAAAAAATTGCAAAAGTCACACCATCGTTACCTCTTTGTTAGTGAATTTTCATTAAGAAAATTCACTAATACGCATTTAAAACTTCACTCTTATTTACGAAGGCGCTTCTTCACTGGAAGGGCAAAACTGCTCCTGTCAACAAGCGTCTGTCAGTTGACTCCTGTCAAATTTTGAACAAGCTGCGTCATTTTATTTCTGTTAGATAGCCATTGAAAGCAAACAACGTCTTGAGTTATAACGAAAAAGAAAAAAAGTGAATTTCGTGTGCTTATCAAACATTATTTTATTACGGGAAAAACCATCACTTAAACCAAGGCTAAGCTTAATAAATACTATGAAGACTCTGCACCACCAATTTACATGGTAAAAAGTGGTTTGCTGAATTTCGTTGCGGCCGTACAAGCACAAATGACGCCGAACGTTCTGGACGCCCAGTTGATAGATCGCTACACCGGAAACAATTGAAAAAATTTACGATATGGTGTTGGCCGATCGGAGATTAAAAGTGCGGGAGATTGTGAAAGCCATAGACATCTCACATGGCTCAGTGGTTTCGATTTTGCATGATCACTTGGGTAATAGAAAGCGACCCGCAAGATGGGTGCCGCGTTTGCTCACAATCAACCACAATCGCAATCGTGTGAATTTCGAAGGACTGTTTGGCGTTATTCAACCGCAATAGGGACGAGTTTTTGCACCGTTTCTTAACTGTGGCCGACACATGGATTCACCAGAACACACCAGAGACCAAGCAGCAGTCAAAACAGTGGGTGTCTCCGTGCGAATCGGCGGCGAAGAAGGCCAAGGTGGGTTTGTCAGCAAATAAAGTCATGGCGACCGTTTTTTGGGATGCACGCGGTATAATCCACATCGATTACCTTCAAAAGGGAAGAACAATCAATGGCGAATATTATACCAACTTATTAGACCGACTCGATAATGATTTGAAGAAAAAACCACCGCATTTGGCCAAGAAGAAAGTTCTTTTTCACCAAGACAATACAAGGGTCACACATGTGTAGTCTCCATGGCGAAATTGCCTAAATTGAGCTACGAATTGCTCCCTCCTTCGCCCTATTTTCCGAATTTAGCCCCGAGCGACTATTTCTTGCTTCCAAACTTAGAAAAAATGGCTCGGCGGAAAGAGATTAGACTCCAATGATGAAATCATCTCACAAAGAAATACCTATTTTGAGGACCCTGACAAATCTTATTTTTTGGAAGGGATACAAAAATTGGAGACACGTTGGATGAAATGTATAGGGCTCACAGGAGACTATGTTGAGAAATAAAATGATTTTTTGTCAAAAAACCTGTGTTTCATTAAAAAAGTCACTGACTTATTGACCCACCCTCGTAACTTTCATAGAACACGTTTTTCTGTATTATTGTAGATGTGAAAACCAATGTACAATTAACTTCATCTCCAAGTAACAAATTATTTGTCATACTTCAGCTGCAGCTAGGGACCTTCGTTTTAGCAGAAAATTCAAATAGCATTCCAAGCAATGTTGATTTTATTTTATGGCCAACTTGCAGACTAAATCTTTCGTTTGTTTCTTGGGGTATCGCAGATACTACTTTTAACGGCAATTCCTTTGTCCCCAGCGTCTTCACGCCTCATCAATTACTCACGTTCCATAAGGTTCTGATACATACCTACTACAATACGTCCCTTCTGTCTTGAAAACAGCCCTTTAAAGTTATTTGCCCTTTTCCTAATTTCTACAGCAGACGAGTCATTTGTCTTCACGTGATTCTGCAATTTGATTTTGCTGACCACTTAAATATTAAAATATCTATCTTATTAATCGTACTTTAGGTATTCTTTACTTGCGATGCATATTTTGTATATTTCTTGTAAATTCAACATTGTTGTAGTTACCCTGAAAAGGAGAACCCAAATCACCAACTCGTTTTTTTAAGGACACGACGATCGTTTGACTAACAAAGTTAGCGTCATCAGAGGATAAAAAAACTTTTAACCAGTAAACATTGTGTTTATAAAGGGGTCAGGTCAGGTCACCGTAAAGAGATGAATAATAAAAAAACTTTCTACGTTTATATTTTTATCTTTATTACAGTAAGTCGTTTCTGTTATACTTGTCCCCACGTAGTTTCGGCATCTCTTCTTATTATTTTTGTTGTTGTTAAACTCAAACCTGATTCTGCCTACTCCTTAGAGCAGATTGCGGCCTTAGAGTTCATTCTCTTTAATATTTTCTTAAACTCTTGAAAATTGCTCCAAAACAGGCGCTGAAACGTCGAGTTGTAATACATTCTGGAGGCGGTTCAATCTGAAAGCTAAGTATTTATATAGTGTGAAACAACCAAATTGAATAAATTCCGTATCTCAATTATTCTACAAATTTATAAAAATCCCGAAATACTTCAATTTTGGATTAAAAATTACCTCCTGCAACGTGAAAACTTCACCCCTACATTTAACCCTCTTTGAGTGACAGTTGCAACCCATAAATTTTAAATAGGAAGTAGGGGCTTGTGATACTTCATTTGAAAGGAGATCTGGCAGTTCGTTGCAAGTCTTGTATTATATATGTCGTTCCGTCTACCTGCTTCGTTATCAGTGAAAGTAGTAGGGTCGCGGTCAATTAAGTAAAACCCGAAATACTTCAATTTTGGATTAAAAATTACCTCCTGCAACGTGAAAACTTCACCCCTACATTTAACCCCCTTTGAGTGGCAGTTGCAACCCCTAAAATTTTAAATATGAAGTAGGGGCTTGTGATATCTCATTTGAAAGATATCTTCCTTATCTATTAAAAAATGCTATGGTTTAAAAATCAATTGAAAAAATTAACAGGAAAAAGTCTGAGCGCGGCAAATGCGTAATGATGAGTGATTTTTTTACAAAAATGTTTTTAGGAGTAAATATGTATTTTTTTAATGAAAGCAGGCATCAAATTTGGTTACCAGTATAACCAATATAGTGAGAACAGTGTACCACATTTCATAAAAATATTTGTATTGTTTGAAAAAGTACAAAAATTTTGGGAAATAAACTTAAAATGTTCCCGAAAAAACTGTTCTTCTTTTCCTGGCCAACGAACTTCTTCAAGTTAGTTACCCTCCTACCGAGATATAATTATTCACAAAAAGTTTTACGGCAAAAAAATTGTTCATGAAAATTTGCAAACAAGTTTTTCACGAAAACCTGTAAACATATTTGTTCTGCATTTTTTTAATATGTATTTTTTAAAAATGAAAACAGGCATCAAATTTGGTTACCAGTATATAGTAGTATAGTATAGTAGTAGAAACAATGTACCATATTTCATCAAAATAACTTTATTTTTTGAAAATGTTAAAACATTATCCGAAAATAAACTTAAAATATTCCGGGAAAAACTAGTTTCCCTCCAACGAACCTTCATTTAATCGCAAAGTGAGCTATTGAAATTTGAAGCATTCAATGAAAATTCGCTACCATAACGCACTTGCCGCATCCCAAGTTTCTTTTCTCACAATATGACATATTTCGATCCAAAAATGCAATAATATAAGGTGTGTTCGAGTAAAGAAAAAAGAAAATTTGTATCACCAACAACTTATGGGATGTCCTGTTATTGTAAAATATAATTTTATAAGACACCTATAATTAACGTATACAACTTTTTCTCGTATCTTGTATAATAACGGATATATAGAGCGTTACCATAAAAATTCATCATCCTGTATATATGAGAATAGACAAAAACTGAAACTAACCTCGGATTTGGGTTCTAGGGCGGCTAGATTGCGCTCTTTTGAAGAAATCTTTTTAAAATTTAAAAGTGGCGATCTCCTCAATACATTTTTTTTACGGAAAGTCACTAAAAATCATAGACCATTAACGGATAAACTTTATAACTAAAACTACTGCCAAAGCATTAAAGAAGAGGTCTATTTGAAATGAATGTTCTGGAAATATTTTAGTAAAATGAAGGACAATGGCGGTTGAAGCTGAAACTTAATGGTTTGTAAAACACTCTTCTTACTATATTTTTTCTACGTATCCCGTATTCGTAACAGGTTTTTTTGCCTAAATGTAGCCAATTTTGACGTTTCAAATCGCGACTTCAAGAGCCTCGGTGTTTCAGTGGTAAGGATGTGTACCCCTTAACCGAGGGGTACCGAGTTTTCCAGGGTTTCCCTTTAACTTTTTCAGTACAAACTGTAATAAATTAACATCAACCGAAATTCTGGAATTGTATTTGAGCAAGTTGAAAGTCTGCACGTTCCGCCCTTCGGGGGGAGTAAAGCTTATTCCGTATCCAGGCATTGTTAGTCGCAGAAAGAGACCGACGTTAAAGAAAAAAGTCGCCACTTTGACGTTTCAAGAAGAAATTCACATTTTCTTTAAATGCCTTTTTTATCTTTTAAATTTTGGCTCCCAAACTTATCCAAGCCACTTGAAAAAGGAAGGTACACACCAAACTTGATTAAAATCGGCGCAATATATATATATATATATATATATATATATATATATATATATATATATATATATATATATATATATATATATATATATATATATATATATATATATATATATGTTTCAAGCTTATTAGCCATCATCAATACGGTATAGCCACGTGAAGATGGGAACACTCTGGATGAAGATGCAAAACTACACGGAGTCACAACAGGCAACCAGTGCACAATTTCAGCAACATTTGGAAGACCCTCAATCCGAGGGAAACAACCAAAATGGCCACGGAGGCAAAGAAATCACCTGCGTGGGCATCCGGAGCCCAAAAAGTTATATTAACCATAACAGGATTTATAACACGGCATTTATGTACTATACAAGGAGAGGGGTTAAGGACAAAGTCGCAAGGAGACAACCGCATACACGTGTTTCAAGCTTATTAGCCATCACACCATAAACATATAAAAATTGCAACTAGTCGCGGATATGTGTTCTAGTGGGCCTTACTCGCACTCATGTGAAAATTTTTTTTCAAAATTTAAAAGTCGAGATCTCGTCATTAGTGAATTTTCTAAAGAAAATTCACTAATAAATGTGTAATAAGTTATTATAAAAAAAATTATTTCGAATTTTTGTGAAAAAAATTCTTTAGCAAACTTTCGTAAAAGATAATTTGTGTAACATTACTTAAACACATTTTTTTAACAAAATAACGAATTTTTGTGTAAGAAATTGTTTGTAAATTTCCATGCAAGATTTTTTTTAATTGCTGTCAGAAAGCCTTTTGTGAATAATTATTTCTTGGCAGGCGTTTAAATAGCTTGCAGAGGTTCGATGGCCAGGAAAATCGCACCAGTTTTTTCGGGACAAGTTTATTCTCGAAAAATTTTTATTTTTTCAAACAATGAATTTATTTTGATGAAATATGGTATATTGTTCCTAATATATATATATATATATATATATATATATATATATATATATATATATATATATATATATATATATATATATATATATATATGTAGGTTCCACTATTAATCATCTTTGATGTCTTTTATTAAAAAAACATATGCCATTAAACATATTTTTCTGAAAATTCGCTGCCATAACTCTCTTGTTGCATCCAAACTTTTAGTTAATTTTCGAAGAAAAAATTCACTAATGGGGAGATCCCGACTTCTGAATTTTGAAAAAATGTTTGCAAATGAGCGCGAACTAGGGCCCCTAGAACCCATATCCGGGGTCAGTACCAATTTTTGTATGTATATATATATATATATATATATATATATATATATATATATATATATATATATATATATATACATACATATCTTTAGGAATATTGCACTACACTGTAATCACTTTTAAATATACACTTTATTTGTTTGCTGTACGTTTGTGATTTCTTATTGGTTTGCGTGGACTGCAGTTTCAAACCGTCCCGGTTCATCATCAGCACGCGTAGTAGCGTGTTGATGATGAACCGGGACGGTTCGAAACTGCAGTCCACGCAAACCAATAAGAAATCACAAACGTACAACAAACAAATAAAGTATATATATATATATATATATATATCTATATATATATATATATATATATATATATATATATATATATATATATTATATCACACCGATAACTCAACAAAAAAATGGGCCGATTTTGATCAAATTTGGGATGTACCTTCCTTTTGTAAGTGGCTTGGATAAGTTCATTAAATCTGACCAAGTTTTCCGGGAAAATTTTGAGTTTTCTTTCGAAAATTTTTTTATCGCAAAGGTTAAAAAGTTATATGTTACAAGAAAAGAGTTATAAAAAAAAATGTGGTACCAGATGATTGCCATGAAAATTCACTACCATAACGCACTTGCTGCGCCTACACTTTTTTTCTATAGTTTTGTATGTAGAATCATACTTTAGAATTTGCAATCATTATTTTCCGACACTTGCCACTATGTGTATAATCAAATAGGAAACTTATTATTAGGCTACAATGCGAGTAAGTTTACCAGGGTGTAAACAACTTCTTTCGAGTAAACAAGATCTTTTAACTAATGCTCTCCTACACCGAGTAAACAATGAAGATTTAGTTAAACGTGAAGAAACATTCCTGCCAAGAGCAAGAAAATACACATTTCTCAGCTGTTTAACTTAATGACCAGCTTCCACTTATGTTGCAGATTTATAACCTCCTAGTTTTCATTCATTTAAGAGTTCGCAACAATGTTTAGAGATTTCAAGTTTAAATTGTTACTGTAAAGGGTATAAGATTAAATTTCTTTCTTGCCAATTTTTGTTACTTTAAGAAAAAGTTTAGTTTACTTTGTGACCTAGGAAGTAGATCATTTTGACAATAATTAAAATAAAGAAAAAATAAATTGACAGACAAGTAATTAAAGCCACTTGATGGTCAATTCAATCCAGACACATTAACCAAGCTAGAGGTGCGGGATAAATATTTATTATGTTCATTAAAAAACCATTAACTTAACGAACAAATTCAAAAAAAGTTTCTGAAAAGACCAATCTTACAATACATTTTTTTTGTATTGCCATAATTCCAAACTACTACAAAGTTACGATGAAATTTGGAATAGAGGGTAGTTTCAACCACTTAGCGGAAGGAAAGGGATCAAGAATAGCCATTTTAGTGCATTTTCTTTAAAAAATTAACTGATGAGCTGATCTCGACCTTAGAATTTTGAGAAAAATTCTTCAAATAATGAGCGCGAACTGGGCCCCCTAGAACACATATCCGGGGTCAATTTTTAATTGTAATGTTGTATTATATATATATATATATATATATATATATATATATATATATATATATATATATATATATATATATATATATATATATATATATATATATATATATATATATATATATATATAATAGTATACAACTCAAAAGCTAATGGGCCGATTTTGATTAAATTTGGTTAGTACGTTTCTTTTACAGATGGCTTGGGTAAGTTTTCTGGCCAGGAAAATCTAACCAATCTTTCCTAGAACCCTTTGAGTTTTCTTTCAGAAAAAAATTGTATCTCAACAAAGCTATGACAACCAAATTTGGTACATTTAGTATATCATAAAAAGTATAATATATACCAAAATTTAGATCTCTAAGTTAAAAGCATTTAAAAAAAAAGTGGTTGCCACTGATGACCAAAGGAACGTATAAAACCGAAATATATTATAAGACGTCAAACTCGCAATTTTAAACGTCAAAATTGGCAATGTTTAGGCAAAGACCGTGAAACAAATACGGATTGTGAAAATAAAATGTTGCAAGAAGAGTGTTCTGCAAACCCTTAAGTTTCATATTCATCCGTCATTGCCCTTTATTTTACTAAAATATTTAAAAAATATTCATTTCAAATAGACCCTTTCTTTGATGCTTTGGCTGTCATTTTAGTTAAGTTGATGCTTTTTGGATATTTATTCGTACGTTTAGTGAAGTTTATGGTTTAACGCTCTATAATTTTTTTAGCTAATTTTCGTAGAACAAATTCGTTAATGCATATTTGCATTTTTTATCGAAATATGATTCGGATATAAGAAAAAATTCTGGACGCAGTAAGTGCGTTTTGGTAGCGACTTTTCGGTAAATTTGCAGATTAGCTGCCGAACGCTTTTCAATAAACTGTTTTCAGAAACTTGCCTACGCCCTCCCTGGATACACAAACCCGAAGAAAAATTTATTGTTCACACCCCCCAAGGATGTTACGGGACCAGGAGTGAATAGGGGTGCTGGGCGGGGTAGGTAGTAAAAGGGAAATATGAGCAGAAAATGCGAAGAAAACGGGCTTGAAGGTTGTCTTTTTCACATCTTGAAGCCATATCCCCCTTAAACCCTGCCTACCCCGCACAGCACCCCTATTCCCCCAGGTGCCGTAACTTCCTTGGCGGGTATGAACAAGAAATTTTTCTTGTGGTTTATGCAACGAGGGTGGTTGTATGCACGCGAGGGGGGAAGGAAAATCCCGACGACAAATCAGCCACCCCCAACCCACCAACCTACCGCAAGTCGAAGCGGGGCGAGGTCTGCTTCGTCGTAGGCGTTTTTATTCCCCCCTTGTGTGCATACAACCACCCTCGTTGCATAAACCACAATAAAAACTTCTTGTTCATACCCCCCAAGGAAGTTACGTGACCTGGGTGCAAACAGGGGTGCTGTGCGGGGATATGGCTTCAAATATACAGCTTTTAAGCAGTTTTCTTTGCTTTTTCTGTTCATATTTCCTTTTTACTACCCACCCCGCCCAGCACCCCTCTTCACTCATAGTACCGTAACTTCCTTGGGGGTGTGAATCAGAAATTTTTCTTGTGGTTTGTGCATCCAGGTGGTGTCCTAGTAATGTTTCTGAAAACAATTTGTTGAAAAGCGTTCGGGAGCTAATCTGCAAATTTACCGAATTTTCATTAAATCCCTCAAATTTCAATAACTCAATTTGCGATTAACGTAAGCTTTGTTGGTTTGGAAACCAACATTAAGTTTATTTTCGGAAATTTCTGTATATTTTCAAACCATAAGTAATTTTGATAAAATATAGTACATTGTTTCTACTACATAGGCCATACCGATAATCAGATTGATGCCTGCTCGCATTTGCTATTAAAAACATTTTTCTGGAAATTCACTTCCATAACACATTCGCTGCATCCAGACTTTTGAAAAATGTATTTTCAAACAATAAATTTATTTCGATGAAATATGGTACATTGTTTCTACTATATAGGCAACCAAGTTTGATGCCTGCTTTCATCAAAGAAAGACATTTGCTATAAAAAATATTTTAAGGAAAATTCTCTACCATAACGCACTTGCTGCATCCAGAGATTTTAATATTTTGGTTTGAAAATGTAATAATCGCTTAAGTTTGATTAAACACACATTATTTCATTTAAATTGATCAACCCTTACTATTGAATGTGCGGATTTTTTTGAGACTCAGTATATTTTTAGGTCAAAAGATGATATTACATTCAGTACTGTTAAATCGTAATACTTTTTTTAGATTACGACAAAAATGGAAATTTTACCTTTTGCCGTTATTCCACGGATTTATTGACGTTGAATGAAAATAATGAGAATGCCGAGTAATAAAATTAACTATCTGAATGGAAAAGAAATTACTTTCACACCCTCCACCTTTCATCGGTAGCCAGTCTTTTTATCAGAATAAAATCCACGCAAATTTGAACTGATGAGTAAGCGCTTTTAAATATAGGTACCATTTTAATATCTCTCGACTTCCCAAGGGCTTAAAATGTGCTTTTCACGTGTAACTATAAAATTATATTTTTACACTCACTCACTGCAGAGATATCACTTTTTAATTATTGTGCCCTAAGCAAGAAAGAAGAAAAAAGTTCGGGACGCAGCAAGTGCGTTATGGTAGTGAATTTTCATTAAAAAAAATTTAATAGCAAATATGTGTGTTTTTTTTCAGAAAGCAGGCCTCAAATTTGATTACCAGTATAACATATATAGTAAAAACAATGTGCCATGTTTCATCAAAATAACTTGATTGTTTGAAAACGTACAGAAATTTTCAAAAGTAAACTTAAAGTGTAACCGAAAAAATCCGTTTCTTGCAAATTGAGCTTTTCAAATATGAAGTATTAATCAAAATTCGCAACCATAAGGCACTTGCTGCCTCCAGAATTTCTTAACTTACAAACATGCATTATATTTCGATGGAAAATGCAAAAACATAAGGCGTTTTCGACTAAAAAAAATATTATTTGTATCACCAACGACTTATGGGCCAGCCTGTGATTGTCGCAATAATTTTTTAAGATGTATCTCAAAACACCGTATAATTAATATATACAATATTTTTTCATATCTTGTATAATAACGGATATATTGAGCTTTATTGATTTTTTACGAAAATTCGACAAAAATTATATACCATTAAACGATAAACGATAAAACAGCCAGGGCTACTGCCAAGCATCAGAGAAAAGGTCTATTTGAAATGAATTTTCTGGAAATATTTTAGTAAAATGAAGGACAATGACGGTTGAAACTAAGACTTCGGTGTTTGTAAAACATTCTTATTGAGACATTTTCTTTCCATAGCCCGTATTAGATTCAAGTTCATTGCCTAAATGTTGCGAATTTTGACGTTTTAAATTGTCACTTTGACGTTTTGAGTAAAACCCCAATTTTTTTTAATGCCCATAACTTTTTTGTCTTTTGACCTACAGAGCTAAATTTTGGTAGCTAGCACACCTATAACGATATAAACCATCTTACCAAATTTGGTTGCCCTTACTTTGTTAATTTTGGAGATATAAATTTTTTTTTAAAGAAAACACAAAATTTTCCGGGAAAACCTCAACGGATTTTTTTAGCTAACGAACTTATCCAAGCCACTTGCGAAAGGAAGGTACTCACCTATTTTGACGTTTAAAATCGCGATTTTGACGTTTTGAGGAAAACCCAAACTTATTTTTCTTTGAATGCCTGCAACTTTTTTGTCCTTTAACCTACGGAGCTAAATTTTGGTAGGTAACTTGCCTATAATGATATAAACCGGTGTATGAAATTTGGTTGCACTTACGTTGTTAATTTTGGAGATATAAATTTTTTTCAATTTTTTTTTTGAAAGAAAACACAAAATTTTTCGGGAAAACCTCGGCGGATTTTCCTGGATAACGAACTTATCCAAGCCACTTGCGAAAGGAAGGTACACACTAAGTTTTATCAAAATCGGTCCATTATTTTTTAAGTTATAGGTGTGACACATAAATAAATAAATATATATATATATATATATATATATATATATATATATATATATATATATATATATATATATATATATATATATATATATATATATATATAAACATATAAAATCTGAAACTGACCTCGGATTTGGGTTCCGGGGTCCTAAATAGCGCTCATTTGAAGAAATTTTTTCAAAATTCAAAAGTCGGGATCTCCTCATTAGTGATTTTTTTTAAAAATTCACTAAAAGTTAATTTCATGTCTTCGACAATTAATAATAGAATTTTCGGGAGCCAGTAATATGCGTTATGGTAGTGAATTTTCATAAGAAAAATATATTATTGATTTAGCCTTATAGTAAAAGTTATAAATAATTACACTTCATTTAATTCATGGAATTAGGAACAGTAAAAAATCAGGTAAAAATGGCAAACAAAAACATGATCTCTAACATAAATACTTATAGTCAATTGTATACAAAAGTAAGAAAAAAAAACAGGAAATATACTCAAAAAAAATACACTAGAATGCTGAAAATAGAAAAAGAATACATTAAAAATTAAAATGCACATTCAGTATCTTTTTTTAGTGAATTTTCTTTTAAAAAAATCACTAATGAGGAGATCCCGACTTTTGAATTTTGAAAAAATTTCTTTAAATGAGCGCAAACCAGGACCCCTAAAACCCATATCCGGGGTCAGTCGCAATATATATATATATATATATATATATATATATATATATATATATATATATATATATATATATATATATATATATATATATATATATGTGTGTGTGTGTGTGTGTGTGTGTGTGTGTGTGTGTGTGTGTGTGTGTGTGTGTGTGTGTGTGTGTGTGTGTGTGTGTGTGTGTGTATGTATGTATGTATCATACGGATAACTAGAAAAATAATGGGCCGATTTTGATCAAATTTGGTGAGTACCTTCCTTTTGTAAATGGCTTGGATAGGTTCGTTAACCAGGACAATCGAATATGGTTCTCCGGGTAAATGTTGGCTTCTCCTTCGAAATAAAATTCAGATCACCGAAGCTTAAAAAGCTATGGTAAACAAATTTGGTAAGCTGGTTTCTGTCATAAAGAGTATCCTTTGCACCAAAATTTAGATCTCTAGGTTAAAGAGCAAAAAAATTACAAGCCTTTGATTAAAAAAAAGTTGAACCATCAAAAATGATAATTCTGGTAGACGTACATTAGTACGCATAAGCGCTATGTGAGTTAAAAATGCGGCTCGAAATGACTAACAAGCTCCTAGATCTGTGTCTCAGCCGTCATTTTCCTTCATTTCGTTAAAATATGAAAAAACAATCAATTTGAAACAAAAATTGTATAGTGTAAATAATCAAGGCATTAGAAAAGTAATATACTAGAGTATATACTTGTTAGTAGATACATCTGCCATGTAGAGAATGGCCGAGAAGTAAAAGCAGCAGTGTTGATTTAATAATGGACTCCTTCAACACGCGTTCTAATCTCAGTTAGTGACTTCGCATTTTTTTATTTTTTTTTTTGTCTTATTTCATTTTACCGTTATCTGATCAGATTGTGTTTTTGACAAATTCAATTGGGACGAGATGAGAACTTTTAAGACTTAATTTAATTTGAATAGCACATCTGGTTGTTTATTATTGCCCTAACCTAGTGAAACCGTTCCATACTTAATTAAGCCGTAGGCTTTTCCCGTGGCTTCACAAGTGCTTGTTCTTTTCTGCAACCGATTTCAATTTTAACTGGACGTAGCAAGTGCGTTATGGTAACGAATTTTCATTAAAGCTGCAAATTTCAATAGCTGAATTTGCTATTAACCTAACGTTCGTTGACCAGAAACCAGTTTTTTTCGGGAGCATTTTAAGTTTATTTTCAGAAAATTCTTGTACATATTCAAATAGTAAGGCCATTTTGATGAAATATGGTGGATTGTTTTTACTACATAGGTTATACTGGTAACCAAATTTCATGTCTGCTTTCTTAAATATATATATATATATATATATATATATATATATATATATATATATATATATATATATATTTGTAATTAGAAATATTTTTCTGAAAATTCACTACCAAAAGCACTTGCTGCGCCCAGACTTTTTTAATTATAAGGTTATAAAAATGTGTATCAATTTAAAATGCAGTGCTTATTTAAGGTACTTTTTTAAATTTAAACATCCAGCTTACCCTAGATATCTAATTAGAAAACTTATACAAAATTTATCAAGATATACGAAGTGTTCCTTTATAATATACAGCTCAGCACGCTCAACTGCACTCTTTTTTTTTTCTTTGAGTAACTGTTTATGCAGAATTCAAGAGTTTTATGAGAATTCATATATGTGTTGTGTGTGTTTTGTTTCTTTAACGTCGGCCTATTTCCGCGACTATGGCCAATCACCGACGCCAGAGAGCAGTTTCACCTCACTATCCTGGAAATTTTTGCCGAACCCCAGCCTTTCTGTAAGGAGGGTAGGTATCTTTAACGTGCCCAACATCGCATGGACACGGGACCGACGGCTTTACGCCCCCTCCGAAGGGCTGAACGTGCAGACATTCAACTTGCTCAAATACAATGCCAGAACCTCGGTTCATGTTAATTTTACAGTTTGTACTGAAAAAGTGAAAGGAGTACCCTGGGATCGAACCTAGTACCCTTCGGTTCAGAGGCACACGTTCTTACCCCTGAACCACCGAGGTTCTGAATTCATATATGTTGCGATCACAAATCTGGTAAATTACAACGTTCTTATTCAAAAGAATCTTACAGGCAAGAAAATTGCAAGCATGGTAGGTATAAAAAAATTCGATAATAATCAAAAACCTGATTCTTGATTAATACATTCATTTTTATTTTTAACTAATCGCTAATACAAAGGTATTGATGGTGGGATTTTTCCAAGATGTTTTCATTTATATCAACTATATATATATATATATATATATATATATATATATATATATATATATATATATATATATATATATATATATATATATATACATACATACATACATACATACATACATACATACATACATATATGATATAAGCTGACTCAGGGTCGACGGTAGGTTAGGCTATTGCGGGGACCGGGACGTAATATTATTCTGAAAATTTGGTTTCTTAGGTAATTCTGTTCGATCTATCTAAAATATTTTCAGTGTTGCCGCTTATATCGAAAAGTAGCAACAACTTTGATATTTTAAATGAGGCACCCTATATATTATTGCATTTTTCGCTTCACTATTGCGTTGCAATTAGTTTTGTATGAGACTAGCTATCTCCAGCGGTTTCCGAGAAATTAGTTGTTTTCCTTATTTTTTGTGCAAAACATAGCTTTAGTTAAATGTTTATTACTGCGCTATTTTAATTCTTAACACAGCAATAATTTTGCATGTAGTTTACCATTGTCCTGTGTATTTTTTTTTAATTTCAACAACACACCACGAGGGCTTACAGCCTAAATACTATCGTACCGTGGGTGTTGACAAGGAGGAAAGAGGCAGCTTGTTAATTCTGGACTTGAAGGTTTGGAGGTTCGGAGGGGAAGGAAAAACATGTGCCGGCAAGGAATTCCACAACTTGGAAGTCCTCGGGACAAAAGAGCGGGCATAACAAGATGTTCTATGTCTGGTGACCTGGACAGTAAAAGGGTGCATTCGCTCTGTTCCCCTGGTGGATCTGTTGGGGTCTAAGGGAATTTGTTCTCCATTATACAAGATCGTTCAAAATTTGTGATTTTATCAATAGATACAAAAATTGTGGAAAATTATCTAAACTGAACACCTGTATATTATTAAATATCCTGAAAGACAATTAAAATTTGTTTCAAATGATGTATCATGTTCCTAGACCTAAATAGTCAGGTTTCCGAAATAAAAGCAAATTTCAATCAATATCTGATTATTTTGTCATATATTGTATGTATTATAGTATAAAATGTCATGGAGCGTCTCATTATGAAAATTTATTTGACAATTAGTGCATCAATAATAAACCGTTTGCGCGTTCTTTAACGAAATTTTGTTTTGAAAGTGATCAAAATGGAAGGCAATAACCATTCAAAGGAATTTTTGATGAAATTGTTTATTCTGCATGGTAAATGTGATCAAATTATAGCAAAAACATGCATAAGGTTCAATGAAATGTATCCCGATTTACAGCCAATGAAACTTTAGCACTAACACTAATAACACGGCAACTTCATTTTCAAAGCTTTATCATTATTACCAGCTATTTCAGTTGACGGTGTCGATCAATAAAAAATGATTATTGTGTACACTGAAGTAAACGTTATTTAAATTTGGGGCTAGCTAGCAATAGGAAACGTCTAACTTGATATTATGACAAATGAAAATGACATTACAATACAATTAATACAACTAATGGCGCGCTTACATCCGATACTTATTAAATTATATTTATGTCAGACAGATGTAAGCAGCGATTATTTTCATGTTCTAACTCGCATGACATATATCGCCGTAGTTGTAAGCGCACCATTACAACGGAATGCAGAATGACAGCTGCGCGGAAGATTCTGATCAAAGCAACGAACAGTGCAGCGATCTCACAGGATTGTGGTCTACCGCGATGTCAGATAAAATAAATTATAATTCTAGTGATGAACTAAAAAGTATGAGAGATTGGTTAATCAAAATTTTCAGGTATTACATAGAGTAACGCATTACTGATAAAATTAACTTTTATAATTATTTTATACATTATCAAAAATTATAAACATTTGGAATGTTTATATTCACGCAAAGTTTACCTACATGAAATTTCTAAGGATCTGACAACCCCGGTAAGAAACAACTTCATCTTTCAATAATAATTATAACGGCCATTGTTATATTTTTATCTACGATTTATTTAAATAGCAAACCAGCAGATACGCACACAGGTAACGTCATCTGTCTCTGTTTTCTTAATGAAAATTCACTAAAAATCAATGTTTATGTAAAAAGTACTTGCTTCCAACCTAGTTTTGATTTAATGCATACACTCACCAAACAAACAAATAAGTTATGGTGTCTTGAACCGCTTACCTGTAACAAAAATAAGAAATTAGAGATGAGAATTAATTGAAATATTAGACATCGGTAAATGCTCACAAGATATAACCAACATATTTTTGTCGTCTGGCCATTACAAAAGTATATGGCCTGGTTCGCGCTCATTTCAAAGAAATGTCACAAAATTCACAAGTCGCAATCTGCTCATTAGTAATTTTTTTACGAAAATTCACTAAAAATACATTTCGCTTATCATCCCATGCATTTTGGTATTCTTCTTTTATTTAAACCAAAGTAGTTTTAGTTACCGAAAACAACAATTTTTGGAAGTTATCGGGTAATTGTAGAAGCACCGAAGTAAGTACGTAAGTCTCAAAGGTTGGTTTGTCGAGAAGTAAAATTAAGAAAATGTGCTCTCAAATTATTACTGATTTTACCTGCGATTTTAATAGAGATTAAAGAAACATTGAATTATACACACCGCGATTAAATTTTCTTGACGCAAAAAGGTCAAAAAATACCAGAAAAGTTTTATTCAATTTTACAGTTTTTCTGCTTAAAACGTCAAAGTGGCGATTTGAAACGTCAAAAGTTGCAATTTTCAGACAAACAACCTGAAACGAATTGGTATTGTGTAAAGAAAATGTAAGAACTATAAAGTTTTAGGTTACGTCATAACTTTGATGGGGTATCGGCAAGTGAGAACTCTGACGTCATCTCTGGCATTGCTCAATTATTGACAGTCTGTTGATTTCGGCTCGTAGTGTCTTTATTTAAGTGTTTATGTGCTTGATTTTGTATTTTCGTTCGAACATTGTTTGATAAAGTTTTATGGACTATATTTTAAGACTTTTGTTGATAATAATGTCTTGTTTGCTAGTCAAAAAACGTTAAAAGGCGGTTCCAGTTATTGTAAGTATTTTTGCGTAGTATTTAGTCTGATTGTTTTAAACTTGGATACATCATATTATATTAAAAATAGACGCATATTATTTATTAGTTTCCCGCTTGCCCTATTATAATATAATAAAATTTAAATGGATACTGTTGTTAATATTTCTGAAATTGCCTGGTTCTTCTGTTAGGTTATGTGTTCAGCTAATTATCATTAATACATGAAATATAATATTATTTTGGACATCTCAAAGAAAATTCTTTAGTTAAGATAAATAAGTATATATTTTTTAGATGCCTGCGTATGTGCTGTGACTGCTTACAGAAGCAACAGTGAAAAAGCAAAAAAGGCTGAAGAAAAAATTTCATACAGCTCTGCAAAGCTGTGTGTTGCGAGATGTCATAGAAGGACAAGTTTGATATCTGTCACAAGAAGATATGTAGCAAACATTTTACTGCTGGTAATAATCATGAAGATGCAATACACATAAAAATATTGCGTGTTCCACCACAAAGGCTAAAGAAAGACGGTAATTTCATTTTATTAGTAAATTTGCTTAACACACATCAATTTACTGAATACATACTTGGAGACTACTTCTCTGACTTCACTGTTGGTTTTCGTTTTTGTCGGTGAAGGACGTAGCCAGCGCGTAAGCTAACTGGAGCAAGTGGCTCTTATGAATTCTGGGTGTTCTAGGATGTTCTTCAGCGTTTCTGTGACTAATTTCGCTGCTTGACAGAATTCTCAGACAGTTATAAATTGAATTAGTACGAAATCATGACAACTACAAATAAAGATCTGTTGCTATGTAATGTTTTGATGTTTTGATCAAAAAATCTATCAAATTGAAAATAAAATGAAACACAGATGACAGATGAGGCTTTCAAAATATCTATGTGATGTATGTCAATATTTAACATAAAAATAGAACTAGCCTATAATAACTATGATAACAGTTATAACAATAAAAAAACTAAACATTAACAGTATAAAAGCAGTCTTTACACAACTAAATTATTGACATACATTAACTAATTATCTTATTACAACTTTTTTAAAAGAATAGTTAAATTTATTTTCTTTGACTTATTTAATTATAAAGAAGAATATCCAAGAAAGGGGAATTCATTAAATCAGTTTGCTCGTTTAAAACTAGGTAGACATTGTCGTGTGTGTGCTTTTTGACTTCTAAAGCTTCAAAAAAGTCTAGTTTACGTTTGTCATTATAAAAATGTTGTGGTTGTATGCGGTTATTTACTGTAAGTGTATGTTCGGTATCAATAATATATTTTGAAAATGTAGATATGTCAGCGTGGTTATTTCTAATGCAGAAATATGTTCTGTGTATCGGGTGTTAAAATTTCTAGAAGTTTGACCTATGTAGATTGCGTTACAATGTGTACAAGCTAATTTATAAACTCCACCTTTTGTCAGGAAACAAGATTTTTCTTTCGCGTTAAATAGTAAATCACACGTCGTGTTTTAAGATTTAAAAGTAACCTTTGTATTTGTACAGGTATTTAATATTTTTTTTATGTTTTCTGAAATGGTTTCAAAAGAAGTTATCGAAACGTGTCTGTTGTCTTCTCTGTCTCTAATATTTGGATAAATTAAATTAATCGCTAATTTGTATTCTTTTCTCTCGATCATTTTATCTATTATTTTAACAGAGTAGCAATTATTAAATGCTGTTTGCTCAATTATTGAAATTTCTTTTTCAAAATTGTTTTGTGACATAGGTATTGAAAATTCACGATGTATCATAGAATGGTAGGCTGACAGTTTTTGTGAAAAAGGGTGACATGAATCGTATGGTATGGTTGTATCAGTGTAAGTTGGTTTCCTATATATTGAAAAGTCAAATGAATTATTTTCTAACTCTCTACTCGTCAAGTCTAAAACATTTATACAACTGTTAGCTTCTTCTTCTAAAGTAAGCCTAATATTTGTGTGAAAGTTATTAATAAAAAAGAATACAAATTAGCCATTAATTTAATTTATTCAAATATTAGAGACAAAAAGGACAAGAGATACGTTTCGATAACTTATTTTGGAACCATTTCAGAAAACATTTCAAAAATTTTAAATACCTGTACAAATACAAAGGTAGCTTTTAAATCTTACAACACGACGTGTGATTTACTATTTAACGCGAAAGAAAAATCTTGTTTCCTGGCAAAAGCTGGAGTTTATAAATTAGCTTGTACACATTGTAACGCAATCTACATACGTCAAACTTCTAGAAATTTTAACACCCGATACAAAGAACATATTTCTGCATTGAGAAATAACCACGCTGACAAATCTACATCTGCAAAACATATTATTGATACCGAACATACACCTACAGTAAATAACTGCATACAACCACAACATTTTTATAATGACAAACGTAAACTAGACTTTTTTGAAGCTTTAGAAGTCAAAAAGCACAAACACGAAAATAGCTACGTTATTTTAAACGAGCAAACTGATTTAATGAATTCCCCTTTCTTGGATATTCTTCTTTATAATTAAATAAGTCAAAGAAAATAAATTTAACTATTATTTTAAAAAAGTTGTAATAAGATAATGAGTTGATGTATGTCAATAATTTCGTTGTGTAGAGACTGCTTTTATACTGTTAATGTTTAGTTATTTTATTGTTATAACTGTTATCATAGTTATTATAGGCTAGTTCGATTTTTATGTTAAATATTGACATACATCACATAGACATTTTGAAAGCCTCATCTGTCATCTGTGTTTCATTTTATTTTCAATTTGATAGATTTTTTGATCAAAACATCATATCATAACATAGAAACAGATCTTTATTTGTAGTTGTCATGATTTCGTACTAATTCAATTTATATATGTCTGAGAATTCTGTCAAGCAGCGAAATTAGTCACAGAAACGTTGAAGAACATCCTAGAACATCCAGAATTCATAAGGGCCACTTGCTCCAGTTAGCTTACGCTCTGGCTACATCCTTCACCTACAAAAACGAAAATCAACAGTGAAGCCAGAGAAGTAGTCTCCAAGTCTGTATGTAGTATGGACCAGTTTTACCAAGTAAGGGCAACAAAAATCAATAAACACATCAGTTTCCTAAGATTTATATTTATTTTCAGCCATTCCACATTGGAACTTACTGTCACGAAAATGTTTAAGGCAAGTGAAAGAGAAAAGAGAACCCAAAAGTAGCTAAGAAATGAACTTGTTTATAAGATTCTTAAAATAAACACAATTTGGTCCTGGTTTTAAACTCCCATCAACACAAAACATTGATGACTTGCCTGGTACCAGTATTAAAAGCGATTTCGGGAAACTAAAACAATCATGTGATAGCCATCCAGCTGAAAATAATGAAGCACAGGACCAAATTATAAACTATAAGGATGAACTTGCAGATATTAACTTATTAGGGAACGCAAATCTACATGAAGAAAATGATAATTTACAAATGAAGCCTCGGTGGTTCTGGGGTAAGAGCGTGTGCTTCTGAATCAAAGGGTACTCGGTTCGATTCCCAGGGTTTTGCTTTCACTTTTTCAGTACAAACTGTAATAAATTAGCATCAGCCGAGGTTCTGGCATTGCATTTGAGACAATTTGAATGTATGCACGTTCCGCCCTTTGGAGGGGGAGTAAGACCGCCGGTCCCGTGTCCATGCGATTTTGGACACGTTAAAGTTCCCTAGCCTCCTTACATAAAGGCGGAGGTTCGGCAAAACTTCCAGGATAGGAGGTAAATCTGCTCCCTGGCGTCGTTTATTGGCCATAGTCGCGGAAATAGGCCGACGTTAAAGTAAAAAAAATTACAAAAGAAAGTGGACGCACATGTTAAAGAAGTTGTTTCCACTTTATAACTGAAAACCAAATTGAGGTCCCATTAAAGAGAAAAACAAAAGCAAGATGGAATGAAGAAGAAATTGTCAAAGCTTTTACATTGAGATATTTTGGAAAACGGCGAAACCTATAGGTATGTCAGGTAAATATTGAAATATGCATTACCCGGTGTTTCCACATTACAAAGAAGGGCCAGCACTGTTAGTTGAAAAAATGGTTTGTTAAGTGACATTTTAAAAATTATGAATATTTGTGGACGAACAAAAACAAGCATGCAGAGAAGAACAATTATCTCATATGACAAGGTTAAATTATGTTTTATGAATGGATATGACCAACAAAAACATGGAATTATTGGAGAACATAACTATATACAAGTAATCATGGCAAGAGCAATAATTAATTGATCCATGCAAAATAACCAATTTATGTTGATTTCGATGAAATTCTAATAGAATTAAACAAAATCAACTATCACTTTGTTGCTTGTATCACAGTAACAGGTGTTTAACAGTAATCGCTATTTTTAATGTTTATAAAAAATTGTGTTATATACAAGTGCAGACTTAAGCTTATTTTGTAAGATAAACTGGATGATTAATAAAAAAGCCTGGACGCAGCAAGTGCGTTATGGTAGTGAATTTTTATAGAAATTATCTGGCACAAACTATTTTATTATAATTTTTTTTTTCTTGTAACATAAAAATCTAAATTTTGGTGTATAGTTTACTTTTTATATCCTTAACCTACCTACGAAATGTTGTTATCATAGCTTTTTATCTTTTGAAATAAAAAAAATTTAAATTAAAATTCAAAATTTTTCCGGAAAACCTAGTCCGATTTTCCGCATTAACGAACTTATCCAAGCCATTTACAAAAGCAAGGACATGCCAAATTTTATCAAAATGGGCCCATTATTATTTATATTATATATATATATATATATATATATATATATATATATATATATATATATATATATATATATATATATATATATATATATATATATATATATATATATATATATAAACATATAAAAATTGAAACTGGCCCCGGATATGGGTTCTGGGGGTCCTAGTTCGCGCTTATTTGCACAAATTTTTTCAAAATTCAAAAGTCGGGATCTCCCCAACAGTGAATTTTTTCTACGAAAATTCACTAATAAATATACATCAAATAAGTTAATTTATTTTTCTTATTAACTAAATGCTATGCAAATATTCCCTAATTGAAAAAATATTGAGCACTATGTATAAATAAAGTTATTACCCTAAAATAAATGCTATGTAAATATTCCCTAATTGAAAAAATATTGAGCACTATGTATAAATAAAGTTATTACCCTAACTATGTGTGGATAATAAAAATACAGTTATTGTTTTTTCCCATGGATAGGACTAAATGGGCTTTTTAATTTAAAATTTTAATTTATTCTCCCCAATTACTCCATAGATACTTGTTTTTCTCGTTACTCATTACTTCAATATTCTTTTAAAGAAATAAAATATATATAAAAAAAACTTTTCAAAACAACGCTTTTATAAATGTACTTAAAAGAAAATAATAACTTTTTCCGATCTTATAACTGTTTATAATTTATATAGATTATTAAAACTGAAAACTTCGAGCGTTAAAAATTGTACATTTTAAGAAATAGATCAATGTATTTTGGCTATGGTAATTTCTCAGATCATTCATAAACTCTTGATAATTAATTATTAAACACTGTGCCAGACACATTGTGAATTGTAAAAAAAAATTATACACAAACATTTAAATATTGGTATTTTCATCGTTAATCTATATCATTTATACATCAATATATACAAAATACCAGTGATAATAAATACTTAACATAGGTATGATAAATGTATACATATATAACATATAATAACAATGTACATAATACTCAAGAACTATTCAAACAACTTCTACAGCATCCTTTAGCGCTCAACGCATTAATTTTTAATAATCTATCAAAATAATAAAACAATTAAGTGCATTTATAAGAAGAGTTGTTTTTAAAAGTTTTTTTTATGTTTTTAATGCAAATATGTCTTGTTTTGAAAAGAAGGACTTTTTGGTTGGCAATATAACCTATATAGTACTAACAATGTACCATATTTCATTAAAATAGCTTTGTTGTTTCAAAAAGTATACGTTTCAAATTCGGCCACTATTTGAGAGTGCCTGTATACGGCAGCTAGATTTTTCAACGAGTAATACAAACAAAAAGCTCTCTGAAGTCGTTATTTCCATTGAGCTTCGCTATCTATTGGTAAGAACGCCGTATCACAATTCGTGATGTTCCAAAAACGTGAAAAGTTGCAAAACAATTGAAATAACTCAAGAACGATGAACGATACCAATTTTTTTCCTTACAAACATGCATTAGAATTCGATGGAACATACAAAAATGCAACATAAGGGATGTTATATTAAAAAAAGAAAGTGTATATCATCAAGGACTTATGGGCCATCCTGTGATTGTCAAAATATGTTTATAAGATGCAGCTCAAGACACCCTATAATTAACGTATATAATTTTTTCTCATATCTTGTATAATAACGGATATATTGAGCTTTACCGTAGAATTGCCTCACCCTGTATATGTGTAAACAGATAAAAACTGCATCTCCACGTTTTCCGTGGTCTTTTCTTGTGTGTCTTATGGCAATATGCTCTGATATACCCCGGAGTATGTAAGTATTGCAGTCCCTGTATATATATATATATATATATATATATATATATATATATATATATATATATATATATATATATATATATATATATATATATATATATATAAGTATATAAAAAACGACACATCTATTGTTCTAACTAAAGTTAAAAGAAAATGTTAAAGAATAATTTTAAAAAAAATGGAAAAATAAAGACATTAGATAAGAAATGAAATAATATGGAGGTACCTAGAAGTATAAGTAAATGGAAAAAATGGAAAATACGTTAAGTCTAAAATAATGTATTCAAGATTTCTGTGGCTAATGGAACTAGATTCCGAAGCGAGCTTACTGAACTGAAATTGAAATGTTAATTTAGCAGAATATGACGTCATTGCATTTGGGATTGAAGTTACGAGGTAACGTATAAGTTCTATAGATCTTGGAGAAAATGTTGCAAGAAGTGTATATTACAAAGGCTTAAGTTTCAGCTTCAACCATCATTGTCCTTCATTTTACTAAAATGTTGGCAGAAAATTGATTTCAAATAGACCCCTTCTCTGATGTTTTGGCGATAGTTTCAGTTATAGGGTTTGTGGTTTAATAGTCTATAAATTTTATCCAATTATCTTAAATCTTAATTATCAAAATCCTTACTGCGGAGATCGCTACTTTTAATTTTGAAAAGATTTCTTCAAATGAGCGCGAACTAGGCCCACTAAAATAAAATATGTTTTGACCCCGGATATTTAATATCCATTTTTACAGGTTTACATATATATAGGTGTCCCATAATTAATTTCACAATCGCTAAGGGGTGATAGCTGGCACAAAAATAAAGCGATTGTGCTCAACATGCCTTAGTACAATGTTACTCGTGTTAGTTTCACAAGGTATTTAAATATTTTTTCTTAAAACTATTTTTTGAAATATCTTGAAAGTGGTTCAACATATTATTAAGAAATGTGGCATGGTATTATTAGGCATCATGCGTAATACAATGACTATATCAATTTCACCACTGCCGCTAGGTGGCGCCACCGACAGCGTCACTGGTTCATTAACATGGTCATAAGTTTTTGTCCATCCTGTATGACACATTTTCGAACAAATAGTCAAGACAGCCAATTTAGTTTCACACAAAAAAATATACTTCTTTAAAGTCGATTTTTTTTTTAAATAAACGTACTATTTAAATGAAAATAAAAAATCTTTATTTACTTTGTTGCTAAGTATGTTATGGTAGCAACTAGGAGATTGTTTATTATAACTTGCAAAAATCAACTAACCTTAAACAAGTATCTTTAACTGTCACTTTATACATGTCATTTGCGTTAAAATGTGGTGTCGCAGTGATTTTTCAAATTCACAAATGCAAGATATGGTGTCTTTAGGCCCAGGAAAATGTTTGTTCGCGCAGAGCAGCACAGCGCTATTTTGAGCTTAATCCTAATAGAGGGCAACCAAGCCATAAAACTTTTAACGCACTGTACAATAGATTAGGTGAAACTGGCTCATTTCATCCCAAAAACCTTAATGCAGGAAGACCGAGTGTAATTGATGCTGATATGGAAGACGAAATCATAGTTCGTATTTTGGAAGTCGCGGAAACCAGCACGAGACGTGTTAGGGCAGCAACGGGTATAAGTAAATCTTCGGTGTCCCAAATCATACGCAATAAAAAGCTGCATCCGTATCATTTCACTCGAGTTGAGCAGTTTTTACCGCAAGACTTACCAAGAAATCTTCAATTTATAAGAAAACGCTATTTAGAAGATCCAATGTTCTACAAGAAAATTTCATTTACTGATGAAGCCTAATTTACCAGATGAGGTATGTTAAATTTTCGGAATTGCCATACCTATGCGATTGAAAATCCTCATGATATCCGCGGACAACATTTTCAACGTCAAGTTTCAATAAACATTTGGTGTGGAATTCTTAGAAATTGTATTGTGGGACCATTAAACTGCCACCAAGATTTAACGGAGCAACGTATCTCTTGTTTTTGAGAGATAATTTACCGATAATTTTAGAAGACCTTTACTTACCTTTAACTTTAAGGAGTGACTCTTGGTTCATTTATGATGGTGCTCCGGCATATTACACCCGAGATGTGCGAATTTATTTAGATGAAATTTACCGTCCAGGTGGATTGATAGAGGTAGTAAGCACCCATGGCCAGCGCGTAGCTCCGACTGAAATCCGCTAGATTTTTACTTTTGGAATTATTTAAGTCACTGGTCTACAAGGAGTAAATACATAACCGCCAGCAATTATGGGAAAAGATTCTACAGGGTGTTAATGATATCAGAGCTCAACAAAATTCATTTTTTAAAGTAAGAGATAATTTTAATAAACGAGTGAGAAAATGCATTGCCGTAAATGGTGAACACTTTGAGCACTTACTCTGATTTGTTGTTGTTTTGCTTCTTAGGTTGCAGTTTAATTTTAGATTAATTTAGTTACGTAGATTAATGCAATTTGTAACAATCTTTTCGGTACCCATTTTGTTAACTGTTTCTTTTTAATTAATAGTTTTATAGATGTTATTTTATTTAACGGCTTTGTTGAATTCTTAATAAAAATGTGTCTTTCGATAATGTACATTTTATTGTGCTAAAAAGTATCTACAACAGATACACATAATTTGCACTAAGATCGAAGCCTTCAAGAATACATAATGTTTGCGCATAATCGTTAATTTAATTTAATTGGAAAAGTACGTATATTTTGAAAACGGTTAACTTTTTCGACTTCCAAGGAGTACACCTTTTTTGTGTGAAACCAAATTGGCTTTCTTTATTTTTGTTCGAAAATGTGCATACAGGGTGGACCAAAATTATGACAATTATGTTAATGAACCAGTGTTGCTGTCGGTGGCGCCACTTAGCCGCAGTGGTGAAACTGATACCGTCGTATTACGCATGATGCCTAATAATCGCATGACACATTTCATAATGATATGTTGAACCACTTTCAAAATATTTGTAAAAATAGTTTTAAGAAAAAGTATTCAAACACCCAGTAAAACGAAAACGAGTGACAAAGGCATGTTGAGCCCAGTCGCTCTATTTTTGTGCAACCTATCACCCCTTAGTTAATGTCCCATTAATTATGGGACCCTGTATACAGGGTGGCGTATTTCCAAGGTGTATCCTAATATATCCGTTATTATATAAGATACGAGATAAAATTTTCTAAGTTAATTATCGGGTGTTTTGAGCTGCATCCGAATTATTTCGACACTCACATGATGGCTCACGAGTCGTTGGCGATACAAAGTTTGTTTTTTCTTCAATGGTACACACCTTATATTATAGCATGATGGCATTTTTCATCCAATTATAATACATCTAAGAAAAAAATTAATATCATTCTTCGTTTTCAAGTTATTTCAATTGTTTTGTAGCAACATTTTTCATAACAAATCAAAAATTTTGATAGAAATAGAAGTCTATGAAAATGACGCATTCATGGAGGTTTTCGTTTATATTAATCGTAAAAAAATCGACACATACAGAGCACTCTCAAATAATGACTATATTTGAAACAATTGACGTAACTCAAATTTTCGTTGGAACAGCCTGTATTCTGTGTTCCAGAAGTGATAAGCATGCCCTTTGCTTCAAGTCTGACATAACACTCCCAATGTCTACAAAGCATTATACTACATTTAAAATGGCATACCAATGTATGGACCAGTTTCATTTTTTTTTTGATTTTTTTTCAATTCTATTAATCGATTATTATATATTTTGAAGAAAAATATAAAAATACTTAAATTAACTTTGGCACAAAAAAAGGTAAGAAATAATTACTTTCATAAGATTATCTTTATTTATATTTTCATAATATATAAGTAGGTACTTGATATATTGTTTTGACAAATGTCAAATGACACTTTAAAGTAACAGACTTATATAACGTTTTTATTTCTGACAGCTGGTAAGATGAAAATATGAGTATTTTCTTTGTTTCTATTTTTCTTTACTTCCACTGGGTTTTTCAGCAAAATTTAGTACCAAAAGTTATTGCAGAAAATGTTTACAAGTTCACGTAAAAGATGCTTTTGAATTTTGGTGGAAAAATTTTGTTTAGCAAATTTACGAGCAAGAACTTTTTTTTATTTTCCTAAAAAGAATGGTATATAATTTTTGTGTAAGATCACAATCTTTGTAAAGAAAAGGCAAATTTTCGTAAAAAATGATTTACAAATTTTCATATAAACATTTTTTTCTGTCAAAAAGCTTTCTGTGGATAATTATATCTTGGCTGGTGTAGTTTTTGTATAAATTGCTTGGATGAGTTCATTAGCCAGGAAAGTCCGATCAGTTTTTTCGGGAAAATTTTAAATTCGTGTTCGGGAAATATACTTTTTCTAACAAAAAGTTATTTCGCTGAAATTGTCTCTACTATAAAGTTATATTATCTACTAAATTTGGTGTCTCTAAAAGAACATATTAAACATTATAACACTTTTATGAAACTTCGCTACAATAACGCACCTTCTGCGTCCAGACTTTTTTTTCAATGCATACTCACTGTATGTCAATATGTTTAGAAACACTTCATAGTTGAAAGTTATCGTTGACCTGTTAAAGTCTTGTGGGATGAGAAAAATACTGGTACACTCATTAGAGCGAGCTTAGAAAGATACCTTATTAAAAATTAAATTGATGTACCTCAGAATTTTGCTCTCAATGGGACAGAAAACTTCTTTATGTTTGATACCCTGTAGTTGTCAGCGTGCGCAACATGTATTTCGTGACACAGCTCTAATGAAGCCCGCAGGACCGACTCCTGCATCATGTAATCATGTAACATGTAGAGCAAGAAGCGATAGTCTGAGAGGAACATAAACATCCAATATGATCCGTCGCAAGTAGACTTACAGTGGCTTATCGTTTACAGCTTGTTTATGAATGACTCCTTGATTGATATCCTGTCATAAATTCAAGACGTCTACACATAAATGATATCAATCACTAACTGAAACACTCTCATTTAATTATTAATGCCCATGTAGGTCTCCTAATGAATATACATAATTTGCCACTCTGACGGCTTTCTCAAATGAAATTGTATTTAATACTGCAAGAAACATGAAATGGAGTTGGTACAACGCTCCCTAATTCCGCAATGAAGAGGAAAGCTATTAAAATCAGACGTTGTTTCGGTGTTTCCAGAAATCTCTCCTACGTACTTATATATTTATTGCAACAGTAATGGAATTAAGATTGCATTTATGTAGACATTCAGTAAGCACTGCAGTTCTATTGGACCTTTGTTAGCTAAAATGAAGAAGATTTAGACAACCAACATTTTAGTTACGGTTGGTCCAATCCTCTTATGTTATTAAAATCTAATAAGGTAAACTAGAGAGTTTGGGGAAACTGAACTAATAACACTTAATTACATATTATCATCACAATCCAAAGACAAGGTCGTCTAGTCGAAACTGTGATCATGTCTAAGCAGCAGTTATTAGCAAATTTTTTTTAGAAAAAATTCCCTATTGAGGAGATTGCGACTATTAAATTTTGAAAAAATGTCTTGAAATGAGCGCGAACTAGCCCCCAGAGACGCATATTCGGGGTCAGCTTAAATTTATAAATGTTTATATATACAGAGTGTTTGGCGAGTTGTTTTCATTAGAAGTTTATGACCTTCTAGTCCGAATTCGAAGGAGAATATTTTGGTTTGGCCATAATCAGTTACGAGGAATCCAGTGAAATGAGACTAGAGTACATGGCGCTTCCGGTTAAACCAGAAGTACCATGTACTTTGTTATTTTTTAGTCTAAAACTGTACTTGGGGCCGTTCATGAAGCTACAAATATAGTATATTTTAAAAATGTATTAAATCCCCCACTTAAAAAACAGTCACTTGGCAAATTTGTAATTTTAGGTCATCTGTCATTCTAACGTATTTGTTGACGATTTAAACGGGTTTTGCCTGTTATTTGTGTCGTTTGGCTATATATTATGATTTATGCCTGCAGTACTGTATCAACCTACGCATGGCAGATAACTATTCTATCTTTTTCTGACATTTGACTTTAACTACTTAAGTTGTTTCAATTCGTGTCTTTCAGATTTTATTTTTAGTTTTGGAAAAACTCCAAATTATGTGAACACAGTTAATTAAAATTCACAACAAAGGATCGTTTACGCAATTTTTAGGTAAATTTAAGGTCTCATTTTAGTTATTCTAATACTTTAAAAAATATAGCCTATTCAAATATATTTTTGTAGATTTTTGGGGCGCAAAAAATGTCCGTTTGGGATTACGAACTCGTCCGCGGTCAAAATAAAGATATCCGTCAAGTTTTTCAAATCAGTTGAGTAGGATACATACATACATACATACATACATACATACATATATATATATATATATATATATATATATATATATATATATATATATATATATATATATATATATATATATATATATATATAATATATATAAATATATATATATATATATATATATATATATATATATATATATATATAAATATATATAATATATATATATATATATATATATATATATATATATATATATATATATATATATATATATATATATACCTAAATATTATATACAATAAGCGGCAAAATTATGAAATAATTTCATTAAAATTTGGGGGATTTGTGTTTTAACGAATTGCTCAGGCACTTCAAAAATGCACATTTTTGCGTAAAATTTACGTTTCTCCCACTCCTGCTTTTCAAATATGACGTCGACATTTTTTTCAATGACAACCCCTTTCATTACTTTTTTTAATTTTGATAGATCATTGAATTACCTGTCTACACACTATCATCAAAATTTTGATGTCACATTGTTAAATTTTCGAATGAAAGTAATTTAAAGAGTGAAAACATAAACTCTATTGAAAACAACAGTTAAAAGATAACGAATAAGATAAGATTATTTCCTATAAATAGAATATTCAAAATTGTATCCAGACGTAGGTGCTATTCAATAAAAAAAGGTCTGGACGCAGCAAGTGCATTATGGTAGTGAATTTTCACGGAAATGATCTGGCACCAAATATTTCTTATAACTTTTTTTCCTGCAAAATAGAAATCTAAAGTTTGGTATGTAGTTATCTCTTAACGTCGTAAACTTGTGTGCCAAATTTGATTACCATAGCTTTTTTATTTTAGGAGATAAAAAAATTCTGAAAGAAAACCCACAATTTTCCCGGAAAACCCTGCTCAATTTTCGCAGCTAACGAACCTGCCAAGCCACTTGCCAAAAGAAAATACCTGCCAAATGTTATCAAAATCGGCCCATTATTTTTATGTTATCGGTGAGATTGAGGCTCTGTACTCGAGCTGCAACAACCGAACCGACCTTTGTCCACCGCTCTAAGGAGAAGGCAGATTGAGGCCTTAGAGTTCATCTCCTTACATATTTCCTTTACCTCTTGAAAATGGTTCCAAAACAGAAGCCGAAACGTCAAGTTTTAATAAATTCTGGACGCGGTTTAACCCGAGAACCAAGTATATCTCATATATATATATATATATATATATATATATATATATATATATATATATATATATATATATATATATATATATAAAGTATAGACGCAGCAAGTGCAATATGGTACTGAACTTTCATAGAAATGATCTGGCACCAAATACTTTTTATAACTTTTTTTTTCCTGTAACATATAAATCTAAATTTTGGTATGTAGTTCCCTTTTAACGTCGTAAACTTGTGTACGAAATTTAATTACAATAGCTTTTAGTGAATTTTCTTGAAAAAAATTCACTAATGAGGAGAACCCGACTTTTTAATTTTGAAAAAATTTCTTCAAATGAGCGGTTATATATATATATATATATATATATATATATATATATATATATATATATATATATATATATATCTGTGTGTATCTCACCGATAACTTAAAAAATAATGGGTCGATTTTGACTAAATTTGACAAATACCTTCCTTTTGCAAGTGGCTTGGATAAGTTCGTTAGCCAGGAAAATCGGCCAAGGTTTTCCCGGAAAATTTTGTTTTTCTTTCGAAAAAAAAATTATATCTCCGGAAATAATAAAATAAGGGCAACCAAATTTGGTTCACAGGTTTATGTCGCTCTAGGTAAATTACTACCAAAATGTAGCTTTTTAGATCAAAAGACAAAAAAGTTATAAGCATTTAAAAAGAATTGGGGTTTTCCTCAAAACCTCAAAGTCGCGATTTAAAACGTCAAACTTGGCAACATTTACACAAAGAACTTGAATCTAATACGGGCTATCGAAAGAAAATGTCTCATGTAGAATGTTTTACAAACCCTGAAGTCTTAGTTTCAACCGTCATTGTCCTTCATTTTACTCAAATGTTTCCAGAAAATTCATTTAAAATAGACCCATTCTCTGATGCTTGACCATAGTCTTAGCTATAGAGTTTATCGTTTAATGGTATATAATGTTTGTCGAATTTTGGTAAAAAATCAATAAAGCTCAATTGATCCGTCATCATACAAGATATGAAAAAAGTTTGTATATATTATTTATAGGGTGTCTTAAGCAACATCTTAAAAAAATATTTATACAATCACAGGGTGGCCCATAACTCGTTGGTGATACAAATTTTCTTTTTTTTTTTTAGTCGAACACGCCTTATGTTATTGCATTTTCCATCGAAATGCGTGTTTGTAAGAAAAGAAATTATGGACGCAGAAAGTGCGTTATGGTAGCGAATTTTGATTAAATGCTTCATATTTGAAAAACTCAATTTGCTATTATTAAATTTTAAGTTTACTTTCGGAAACTTTTGTACGTCTTCAAACAACAATGTTATTTTGATGAAAGATGGCACATTGTTTATACTATATAGGTTACACTGGTAACCAAATTTGATGCCTGCTTTCTTAAAAAAAACAAATATTTGCTATTAAAAACATTTTTATGAAAATTCACTACCATAACGCACTTGTTGCGTCCAGACTTTTTTATTTTTGGAGATTTTTTTTCCGAGAGAAAACCCAAAATTTTTCAGGGACACCCAGCTCGATTTTCCCAGCTAACGAACCTATCCAAGCCACTTACCAAAGGAAGGTACCTGCCAAATTTTATCAAAATCGGCCAATTATTTGTTGAGTTATCGGTATGATACATACATACATACATACATGCATGCATGCATACATACATATATATATATATATATATATATATATATATATATATATATATATATATATATATATATATATATATATATATATATGTAAATGAAGTTCTCATGGTACTTCTCAACAGAGCAACTCAATTTAGTTTTGTTTCGCAATTCCAACAATCTATAAAGGGTTTTATAAACTCACATATTATATATATATATATATATATATATATATATATATATATATATATATATATATATATGTATATATATATATATATATATATATATATATATATATATATATATATATATATATATATATAGCATATCAAAATTCAAACGAACCTTAACCTTGAATAAGGATTTTAGGGGCCCTAGTTCAAGGTCATTTGAAAAAAAATCCGAAAGTCTAACCATCGTTACCACTTCATTTCCTAATGAAAATTTACTAAAACTCGTTGCTGTGTTATGGTGTTTTGATCAAAAAATTATTTAGGAGAAAATAAATATAATAAAAACATTAGAGATAGCGTTTTTAAAATTTTTATGCTATGTAGGTCAATATTTAAGAAAATGTAGAATTAACTTATAACAAAATAACCAGAACAACAAATGTAACCACTTTGACCTGGATAATCTAATTTATGCTAAACTGCTTATCCTAGAGGCAATTAAAATTATTACACCAACAATTTTTTTTCATAGAAACCCATTCTTGTGATAAGTCTCCACCATAACGCATTTGCTACGCCCAAAATTTTTATTTTCGTTTTTAAAATAATAAAAAGAAGTTTTTTATGGGAAGGGAGGATATTTTAAAATTATGTGGTTTTGTATAACTTGACATGCAGGTACTTTAAAAATAGCCGAACAAAAATCGTGGGTTTAAAAAGAAATCATATGACGTCATATCTTAAATTCCGGACACACTGTATAATATTTCCCAAAAGACCGAAACATGAAATACTGACACTGTATGTACCTAAAATGTACTCACGAGATATATAACTTATGTATTTAGAACGGAGTGCTTATCAAGTCTTTCCTTTATCCAGGGGGTTACGTAAAATAATCTAGGAAGTTATGATTTAGAACAAGGTTTACATTCAATATGATTTATGAGCTTATATTTGGGTATACCCTCCGAGTGAGTTTTATCTCCTGCGTTGTCTATTATTCACAATTTTCCAAACAGACCTCCTGAGAGTAATAAATCATTGACTTACTTTATACTAGTAGATGAAAGAAAATGTTTCTCGGTAAGTTAATTATTTACATATGAAGAAAGATCACGAGGGTGAAAATGTAACATTGTTTGAAAGAGAAAGCAAACAGTAAGTTAACTTGTATAGCCAGACGATCTTTGTCGAAGTTTAGTATGAAGAACAATTTACTCAAAAAATAAAAAAAATAGAGTATATTCAGGCACATTTTTTTAACTTTATTCTTAATATAAAATCAATATCAAGGATGTTAAAGCTGTCGACGAATTTTCCTATAAAGAAATCACCTACGACGAGATCACGACCTCAAAGACTGTCAATTTTTTTTCAAAAATGAACCCATGTCTAGTGTGATATTATACAGAATAGATCATACAGAATTTTTCATCGTCTGATCACGCTAACCTTGTTAGTGAAACGATCTTCAGGTCTTTAAAAATATGTGTTGTAGTGATTTGGGTTCTCCAAGTGTACTTATCAGTGCTCATCGCAGGTTTCAATCCTCACATAGTTATTAAACTTAATATATTTCAATGCCTCTTAACATCATCTTCAACAGAGTGCTGAAATGTTAAAATAAGCTTACAATCATACTCTTACTAACATTTAAGTTGAGGACTTACAATATATATTACTCTATTTTATTATTGGAACCGTTTAAACTCATTTATGTTAAATTTAAATAGCTGATATTTATAAAAAATTCACTCCATAGCATCTAGATTTTTTATACCATTTAAATATGAAAAGCCACTCAAATCATGTGATATTCTGTATGTTAGAAGCACTACCGTAAAACGGGGCTACCCTATACATTGTTTATTTTTATTTTCTTTTAAGAGTTGAGGTTTTTGAATTTTTGAGGGGCATTCATTTGTTACGTGTATAGCTTACGTCACCATGGTTAGAACTTACGTAAGAACGTCAGGGTCGAAACCATACAAGGACTTCCAGGAGGACAAGATGCAAGAAGCTATGAGTTCAGTTAGGGCAGGAATATCTAAGAAACCTGCTCAATTACTAATGGGGTACCTGGTACCTCATTACTACGTAGATTTGTCAGTCTGCATACGAAAACTGTTGTCCATCAAACAGTCTGAGTCAAGAAAAGGCCTCGATCTCTACTACTCTCGACGTGGTAGCAAAATGAGGTTTCCCACTCACAAAGGTAGATGTGCGCGATGTAGTGAAAAAATACCTTAAAAATAAGGGAAAGTGGTTTCTATATTTCGTGAGAACTGTCACAGACCAGATTTTGTGGATGCCTTCATCAAGAGGAACAATCTAAGCATCAGAATAGTAACAAACATTAAACGATCCAGATCACAGGTGGACCAAAATGAAATTCTAGGTTTTTTCAATAATATGGAATTTGCTCTTAGGGACCTAAAAGCCACAAATTTCTACAACCACGATGAGACAAATATCACGGATAATCTAGAAGCCAGAAAGGTTACGGGGCCGAGGAGCACTAAACATATAGATCGTGTTCAAGAGCACTCGCGTGCTTCCATCAGTCTGATGGTATGTGGCAATGCAAGCGGGGACCTTCTTCCTACTATGGTGGTACACAAGGCTCAAAATATCTACGGCAACTGGACACAAGGGGCGACCTTAAGTCCGGGCACAACATATGTCAGCAACCCAAGCGGGTGGTTTGATATGAACCTCTTCAAAATGTGATTCTTCAAAGTTCTCTTGCCACACATCGAAATGTCACGGGAAAGTTATGATGAAGTGGTAGTCATAGAATATAATTTGGCCAGCCACTTTGCTCCTGTGGTGATAAAGGCTCGCTGGACTAGAAATACCTACATAACTCCATTTTCTGCAAATACAACACATCTAAGGCACCCTCTAGATATGGCTGTGTTTGCTCCAATGAAGAAAAGATGGAGACATATTTTAGACACATGGAGAAAGGAGAGTAGGTACCCTGGAAGAATTTCCAAAGAACAGAAAAGAAATAAGTGAAAATTTAGGAAAAACTTGAAGGCTGGTGTTAAGGCTACAGGACTGTATCTTGTAAACCCTCAATAAGTGCTCAAACGGCTTTCTGACGCAAACCTTGACACTGCAGAGATCGAAAGAGTCCTTGGTAACAGTTTACTCAAGTTACTACAAAAACATCGTAGATAAGGCACCACGCAAAACCCTAAACGAGGGAAAAAAATGACTTGGGTCTGATGCATATCTTGCTGTGCTATCTGAGTCGCCTATTAAGCCCTCCAGTGAAACTTCCGAGGATTTTTCTACTTTAATTGTTGACAATGGCCCGTCAACTTCGTCTGCTGGCACGAGGTCAGAAACACAAAATCCCAATAGAAAGAGCAAACGGGGAAAAGGGGGCCGGGTCTAACCAATCCGCCATCTGCTGCATCAATTGGAAGGATTATGGAGAAAAAAATTGACTGAATTAGATGTATAAAATGTCTAATGGGGATTTGTGCTCTTGACATAATGACCGTAGAGATCTCTATTACAGTTGTGAGTGATGCGAGGATTCAGAAGATGATCAATCAAATTTCGACGACAGCAACTTTGACAATTATTTTAAACCTGATGACTGAATAGTGCCATTTTGTAACTCTGATCAACAACATTTTGTCAAGAGAATACTTGTTTTGTTTTTTTTTTAGAATGGAAGATATTTTTTTGTTTTATAAAGAGCTTATTTTATGTTATATGTGTTTTTATACAATATAATGTATTTTGGGTTGAAAATGTGTTTTCTTGAACAAATAATAAAAAACAAATTAAGCTGAGCAGAGAACATTTCCTTTTATAATAATCCACGGGGTAACTTGGACATTTACACGTATTTTGCAAGCGTTTCATAAGGTGTTCAAGTAGCCCCAATCACAGGGCTACTTGGACACCCAATAAACAAAATTCAACTAACAAGTTGTTGCCGGGAACAATCAACTTTAGGAAGAAACTAGAGAGAGAAATTCAGAAGCCATTTTCACAAGGTCCTGAAATTATTGTAGAAGAAAACACTTAATGCTTAAGCTTGGTGGAGCTGCAAAGTAATAAAACTCTGCAACGGCTACATCAACCAATTGTTGAATCACTAAGTGTAATATCTAAAAATACATCAACAGTCAAACATTTGGTACGTCACACACCAAGAAAGTTTGACTTGCCATTGTCCAAAAGATCACAATTACATGCGTAATTTCTACAGATTTGAACTCCTTCAGACAAGATCGGGGACCTCTAAAACTTGTCTAACTCAAAAATCAATCAGTTTTAAGAATGCATTCGTAAATCGCCACATTTACACGTCGTTTTCACAGATTTAACCCTACCTTCTTAAACAAAAGTCGAGACATCTCGTACTTGCGTCTAACCCAAAAATAAAAAACTTTCGAGACCGGATTCGCGAACCCCCATATTTGCACATGTCATTTTTCCATATTTAAATTCTACTCTTTTAGACAAGAACCGGAATACATTGCACTCGCCTAAACCAAAAAATAAAACAGTTTGGCTGGTGCATGCGCCAAACACCATATTTGCATAAGTCTTTTTCTTCAAAATGAAAATGTAGAACCTTCCATTTGAACAGGTCAGACTTTTAAATTTCAACTTCTTCCTTTTTAATCCAGATCTACCATCTTGGATTACGTCATCTCAGAATAGACGCCTCGTGATACTATCCATTCGCCATTCGTTTCGTCATAGTAACGTTACACCCAAGCACAGATGGCGAAAATGTGGCGCAAGGCGGGTGTAGCAGGGTGGCTGAGAACTGCCTTCTCACCTTGCCTCAAAAATTCGCAAATTTTAAATAGATTAGTATAGATTGGGCTAACAGCCCAAAAAACATAAGATCTTTGGTACATTATTAAGTACTTACAAGGGTCATTATCAGAAAATCTTTACAATTTTCAAATATATAAAAATTTTCGGCAAATGCCTGAATTGTTAAAGAAATAACTGTTACATTTAGAATAGTAAATAAACGTAAACAAGCTATTTACTGAAGGATATAAGTTTGATGCAAATTAACCAATTATTTTCTGAGCTACCGTCCCGAAATTTAGAAGTGGGCCTTGGATAGAGATTCCATGGGCTTCAGTTTCCTTTTCAGTTTTCAAAGTGGTGATCTCTTGATAGAGATTTTTTTATAAACATTAGCTAGTAGGTAAACTATCGTGAGCTGGGACTTTCCGTTTACCCAGCGAAAACGCAAATGATCCTGTTCACCAAGAAGAAGGATCTGAAGGAGTTCAGGGTGCCGGTGATGTTTGGAAAACCTTTGGCTTTAGAGTGGTAGGTCAAATATCTGAGGGTGCTCCTGGACTCCAAGTTATCATGGGGATCGCAAATATAACGAGTAATGAGGGAGGGAATAGCGACGCACTGGCAGTTGCGCCGTGTGATAGTGAGGACCTGGGGACTTAATCATCGGATCCTTCATTGGATTTTCACTGCGATGGTCAGGCCTTGATGGGGCAGTGTTCTGGTGGTGTTGTGTGAAACAAACTGGTACCCGGAAACTGGCCAAACCTTATAGGTTGGCAAGCATAAAGACGACACACTCAGCCGCGCTAGAGGTCTTGCTGAAGCGCTCACCGCTTCCCATCTGTATCAGAAGGAAGGCTATGGTGTCGCATCTCAGAATGCAAAACTCTGGAACCTGGTGCGGTGAGGGAGCAATAAAAGGACATGCAAAAGTTGCCAAGGGGGTGGAAAAGGAAATTCAAATTTCCACTATCAAGGTACGAAATGCAGAGGATTATATTATACTGACTAGGACATATACTCTTAGAATCCCCAGCAAGGATGAATGGAGGGCAAATAAGCTTACTTTTCAGCCTGCTAGCCTGGTCTATTTTACCGACGGATAACGGCTGGAGGAGCAGTACTCCTCCGGGGCGGGAATATACATCGATAGCCTGGAGGTGCGCGAGAGCTATGCTCTGAGAGCATATACCACGGCTTTAAAAATGGAGGTGTACGCTATTATGTCTGTAGCTACTAGACAGGATGAGAGAATGAGCCCTGAGAAATATGTATACATTTGCTGGGATAGTCCGGCAGCCCTCCGGGCAGTCTGCGCGTCCGGAGTTAGGTCAATGCTAGTTCAGGAGTGGACTAAAGCTTTTGCGGGACTGTCCATAACAAAGGAGGTACAACTTATCTGGGTTTTGGGACACTGTGGAGTGGCGGGGAATGAAGTGGCGAATGACCTCGCAAGGCTTGGTTTCCGGCGGCCGTTCTGTGGCCCGGAGCCTGGCACAGGCATAAGTAGGAAGGTGGTCTCCGACGCCCTAGATAAATGGATCGAGAAGAACATGGGGAAGCACCGCAGGTCGGTCAGTGGCTGTAGACAGGCGAGGGACTACGTGGAAACGCGGGATAGAAACAAAACTGTCTGGCTTCTTGGTAGTAGTCGTTCTGCGCTTCACCGCATCATTGGGGTGCTAACAGGCCACTGTACTCTCAGAAGCCACCTTACATTGGTAGGTGTCGAGAGGGATCCCTTTTGCCAGAAATGCGGTGAGACTGAAGAAACGTCTTATCACTACCTGTGGGAATGCGAAGCTTTTGGGAGTCTTCAAACATAATTGTTTCGATCGAGGACTCTACAAAGGAGTCATGTAAGTTCCATCATGTCCTTTATTTTGAGGTCGAAGAGGTCTGGTGACGAAACCGAGGAGTAGGGCAGGATTGCAAGATAGCCGGAGTTGGCAAAAAGGGCCGATGTGGCTGCTTGCCTGGCGCCAGCCGCCCCACCATTGATACTACTACTACTACTACTACTACCAAAGAATACAAAACGTGTGCTTCACAGCATATGTGTGCTACCCAACCAAATTATTATAGATTTTATTCATGATAAAAACAAATATGCAAGCTTGATTATGAATTTTACATTCAGAACTAAGTCAATCTATTAATTTTCTGAAGAAAACGCCGCTTAGTTTAATAAAATGTGTTATATTCTTGTTATAGAGTTCTGGCTCCCATGACAAGTTGAAGAGTCGTTGCTTTTATTAAAAGATAACATTTTGTGTATTAATTTAAGTTACTGATTAGCAGAGACTTTCGAAATCCAAAAATTACAGTCTTCCTTTTAATCACTTATTATTTTAAACTAGTTCTGCAGTGAAGCATAATCATACAATTCAATTAGCATTGACATGTTTGACATTCATTTAGTTTAGGTAATAGGCACATGAATAAACCGTAAAAAGAACTACTTGCCATGGCCTGATACCGAAGAATTACTATTAAAGTGTCATCGTATTAAATAGAACATAAATATTTCGGCTTATTAAACATGGATTTTAACTTGGGTTAGATAACCTTTCACCTATCGAAATACTCGTTGCCGCAAATGATTTTACAAAATTAGTTGTCACAGAAATTATTACATCTTCTATTAATACCTAGTTAGCCAGAAATGTGTAATGTAAGAAAACAGTTTGGACGTACCAGTGAATTTTCATAAAAATGTTTTTAATGGCAAATATGTCTCTTTTTTATATAACCTGTATAGCAGAAACAATGTATCATGTTTCATCAAAATAACTTTATTGTTTGAAAAAAAAATTCCGAAAATAAACTTAACCCGTTCACTGCTCACGCGTGTTTGTAGGAACACCCCGGGCTAAGTGTTGATTTTTTCTCAGGTCTCTTTTCAGAATTACCACATACAAACTTTCTTTGGTGCACAAAATAAACAAAATTAAATAAAATAAGGTAACTTATTTATTACAGGTCCGCATGCCATTCGTCGAAACAGTTTCCATCCAAACACAAAGATGGTTTCGAAGGGCATGCTGGGCAAAAGTAAATTGTGTCTTTTCGCACTTTATTTTTATAACAATTTTGGCATCATTTGCGCGGCTGATGTTTGGAATTCCGCGTTGTAGGATTTTTTCCGCCCTGTGCTGGAATGAAATAGGTCTATCTGGTGGAACTTCTTTTGGTGGTACAACTTCTTCAATCACTCGCAGTCGTAAATCATACAACGAAACTCGACTTCTATCATATTTCTTATACAAAAAGTATGAGTACCATCGAAGCGACTTCATAGAGCATGAGTAATAAGACAACATTTGATCCTGCTTGTCAACGCCACCCATGTTTTTATTATACATATATATGGCTTCCGGTTTCTGCTTTTCTCTGTCCCTTTTGTTTCTGTATTGGACGAAATCATGAGAAAATTCAGTGGAAATGTACGATACATTGAGCTTGTCACGCCACTTTCCGACCATTACATCATTGTAGTAGCGAGCAATATTGTCGCCCACCTTCAGCTTTGCATTTTTTACCTCAAGGTGATTGTCTTTTCGGTCAAGTCGTAGAGTTCCGGTGCAGTAGGTCCCTCTTTCTAATAGTTGGCGAGCCAAAGAATAACTGTTGTAGAAGTTGTCCATGAATAAAGAGTGCCCTGCGTCCAACCTTTCTTCTACTAGATGGAGAACTACTTTGGCAGCATGGCCTTTGTCACCAAAATCATCTAGCACACCGGTATAAATGGACAACTTCAGAATAGTTCCATCTGGCTCGGTCAACATGTACAGCTTCACTCCGTACTTATGGCGCTTATTTTTTATATACTATCTAAAAACCAATCTCCCGCGCCATAAGACCATGGATTCATTGAGAAAAAGATTTTGGTTTGAGGAATAGACATCCACCATTTTATTATTGAAGTAATCTATCACAGGTCGAATTTTGAATAGCCTGTCATGGGGTTTTGGTTCGTTTTGTTCTGAGTTTTCTGCAAAATGCAAGCATCGCATAATGATCATAAAGCGATCTCTGCTCATGTGGGTCGAAAAAAATGGAACATTGAAAAGTATGTCTTTCTTCCAAAGGTCTTGCATTCGACTGAGTGGAATTGTCCCCATGTGCAGAAACAATCCAAAAAAGAGACGCATTTCAGCTATCGATGTTTCGCGCCAACGATCATTTCTGGAAAATTCGCCCACATTGGGAGGCTGGAATACCTCGACTGTATAGCGATTCGTTTCCTGAACAACAAGATTCAAAAAGCTGTCGTCAACCAATAAATTGAAATAATCAATCGGCCTATTCCCTGTAATAAAAAATTATTTATTCAATAAAAAAATGTGTGAATTATCGTAAAGTAAATAGTTTCACCGTCTGGTAGTATTTTTAGCTCTTGTTTCCCTGTAAAAGCTAGCGTTTTCTTGCTGGGTGTTTGGGTCCAGTTCACAGTTTCATCATCGGATCTTGGAACAGTAACTTGTTGAAGAGTAGTGCCTAAATCAGTTTCTGTCGAAACAGGAACGTCTTCATTTTCTTCGATATCCGAATCACTTTTTTCAAATTCCGAATCCAAATAATCTGGATCCTCAAAATCATCGTCCAGTAAAATGCGTTCTATCTCAGCGTCAGAAAGTGGTTTACGAAGTTTGTTATTTTTGGTCGTTTTACTCCGAATGGCCCTACCCCAGTCGAATCCATTGCGAAGTCAAACCAGCACAAATTAACGATACCTCGATGTGTGTTGAACAGGCTCACAATACATCACACGCGTACAACGGAGGCTTACATACTGAAAACGGTATCTGCATGCCCGCTGTAATGACTGTAAATCGCGTCATGAGCGTCCGTGACGCAGCACGCAAGACCTGATTTCGCGTCATGCGCACTAGACGGGTTAAATGTTCCCGAAAAAAACTGCTAAGATTTTCCTGACCAACAAACCTCTTTAAGCTATTTGCACACCTGGCAAAATATAATTCTTCCCGAAAAGCTTTTCAAAAAAAAATTTCAAAAAATGCTTGTATAAAGGCAATTACTTTCACGAAAATTCGTCATCTTTTTTACAAAAATTAGCTTAAGCAATGTTTCACAAAATATTATATTTGCTAAGCAATTTTTTTTCACGAAAATTAGAAACACTCTTTTTACAATAACTTATTAAACATTTATTATTAATTACCAACATATCACAAAAATCTGCTCGGTCACATATACACCTTGGGTTTAACGCGCCAGCGTAATAAATAAGTACAGAACCAATAGGAATTTGTGCATACCAAACGTTTTTACAATTATATAAAATTAACAAAACCTACTGTGTGTCGTCTCTGTGTTTACCAAATCCAGTATTAAGTTGCCATGACCGAGCTCATGTGACAGAAGTATGTGTCCCTTGTGATAATTCCTCAGACATAGGATTGTTAGTTATATATATATATATATATATATATATATATATATATATATATATATATATATATATATATATATATATATATATATATAAGTACCATAACAAAAACACTAAACACAATAATATGGAAAACTAACGGGACGCAGCAAGTGCGTTATGGTAGTGAATTTTTATTAAATGCTTGGTACGTAATAAGGTCTCTCCTAAGGCAATATATCAGTTAAATTTCATTAGAACAGCTTAGTAATTTTCGGAGAAATTTTTTTTTTTGAAATAAACCTCAAAATTTTCCCCGAAAACCCCGTCCAATTTTCCTGGCTAACGAACTCGTCCAAGCCATTAATAAAAGAAAGGCACTTGCCGAGTTTCATCGAAATAATTAATTATTTTTGAGTTATCAGACGGATACATATATATATATATATATATATATATATATATATATATATATATATATATATATATATATATATATATATATATATATATATATATATATATATATATATATATATATATATATATATATATATATAAACATATAAAAATTGAAACTGACCCCAGATATGTGTTCTAGGGGTCCTAGTTCGCGCTCAATTGAAAAAATTTTTGCAAAATCTCACCATCGATACCTCTCTATTAATGATTTTTTTTTAAATAAAAATTCACTAAAAACATTAATTTCATTGCGTATAACAGCGATTTTTATAAAATTGTAATATATACTCATACATAACGAAGTGATCAGAGAAATTTTCATTACACAAAATGGAAAATGAGCTAATGGCTTGGACCCACAAACATGGATTTTGAAAAAGAACAACAACAATTTAACAAAAATCTTACACTACTTACACTAATTTTTTTTTTCGAAAACTGCCAAAATGTTTTTTTAACGAGAATTTGCTGAAAACGCATAAAATTGAAATTGTATACCTAACATGTAATTAAAATTAAAAGGTAGGGACGCAGCAAATGCGTTATGGTAGCGAATTTTCGTAAAAATGTTTTTAATAGAAAATATGTCTTCTTTTCACAAGCAGGACATTTGGTTGATAGTATAACCTATATAGTACTAACAATGTACTATATTTCCTTAAAATAGCTTTGTTGTTTCAAAAAGTACAAAAATTGTCCGAAAATAAACTTTGAAAGTTCCAGAAAAACTGGTCCGATTTTCCTGGCCAACGAAGCTCTTTAAGCTATTTACACACCTGCGAAGATATAATTATTCGCAAACAGCTTTAGGACCAAAATTGAAAAAAAAAGATATGATATTTTCTTTTACATAAATTGCCATCAGTAATGTTACACTAAAGTATGTTTTTCAAAAAATTCGACAACTTTTTTTTACAATAACTTACTAAACAGTTATTATTCATTACCAACATATCACAAAAATCTTACAAAAAATGAATTTACAGAAACACTAAAAACATTTCAGCGCAAACTTTTCAAATTCAGCCACTATTTGAGAGTACCTGTATACGGCAGCTCGATTTTTTCGACGAGTAATGCAAAGAAAAAGCTCTCTAAATTCGTCATTTCCATGGGCCTCCGCTATCTATTGATAAAAACGCCATATCACAATTTGTGATATGCATTTGAAATATGTGCCAAAAACGTGAAAAGTTGCAAAACAATTGAGATAACTAAAAAAAACGATGGACGATATCATTTTTTTCCTTACAAACATGCATTGTAATTTGATGGAAAACAGAAAATGCAACAACATAAGGGGTGTTATATTAAAATAATAAAGCGTATATCACCAACGACTTAAGGGCCAGCCTATAATTGTCAAAATAGGTTAACAAGATACAGCTCGAGACACCCTATAATTAACGTATATACTTTTCCCCCATATCTTGTATAATAACGGATATATTGAGCTTTACCCGAGAAATGCGTCACCCTGTATTTGTGTAAGCAGGTAAAAACTGAAACTGACCCTGTATATGTGTTTTACGGGTTCTAGTTCACGCTCATTTGAAGAAATCTTTTTAAAATTCATAAGTCACGGTCTTTTTAATAACAAATTTTTTCTACGAAAATTTGCTAAAATATAGACTATTAAACCATGAATTCTATAGCGGAAACTATTGCCGAAGCATCAAAAAGAGAACTGATTTTTCGAAAATATTTTAGTAAAATGAGGGTCAGTGATGGTTGAAGCTGATACTTAAAATACTTTGTGAAACACACTTATTAAGAGATTTTTTCGACATTACCCGTATTTGCTTCAAATTCGTTGTCTACAAATTGCAAATTTTGACGTTTCAAATCGCGACTTTGACGTTTCAAGAAGAACATTTATAAAATTTTCAAAATATTTTTGCTACTACTTTTTGACACTTTTGCGCCAAGAAACCTTAATCGTTGTATGTAATATTCAGTTGGTTTTGTTAATCACACAAAATGTTTTGTTCTTGTGCTTTCCTGTGATCACCAATGGCACTCAAATTTTTTTTTTTAAATGCCTATAACTTTTTTTGTTTTGACTTAGAGATTTGAATTTTGGTGTGTAGAGTAAGTTTGACAATACAAACATAAATGTCAAATACAAACATTTTCCGAAAGAAAACCCAAAATTTTCTCGGAAAAACTGGTCCGATTTTTCTAGCTAACGAACTTATCCAAGCCACTTGCAAAAGAAAGGTACATATCAAATAAACATATAAAAATGTAAACTGACCCCGGATATGTGTTCTAGGCGGCTAAATTAGCGCTCATTTGAAGAAATTTTTTCAAAATTCAAAAGTCGGGATCTCCTCATTAGTGAATTTTTATAGAAAATTTACCAAAAAAACGCCCACAATTTCAACTCTTTTGACAATTGAACACACCATAATGACTGAAAACTTGACGTGTTTCAGTTTTTTTTAGACAAAATCTGCCAGCTCGTTTCAATGGGCCAGTATATATATATATATATATATATATATATATATATATATATATATATATATATATATATATATATATATATATATATTTATATACATATAAATTCCAACGCATCTTGAATATGGGATCTAATGGCTCTAATTCGTGCTCATTTGAAAATTTTTTCCGAAAGTCTCACCATCGTTATCTTTCTATTAGTGAATTTTCATCATCCTAATGAAAATTCACTCATAGAGAGATACCGATGGTGAGACTTTCGGAAAAATTCGCTAAAAGATACAAAAGGGAACTGAAATATATTAGCTAAGTATAATGGTTAGTCTGCCTGCTTAGTGGAAAAATTGGTCAATAAACACAGAAACAATTAACGGGATCTGCGACTTTCAGAAAAGAGAAAACAGACAAAACAGTGGTTTATTTACCATTTGAAAGGCGAATCACGAGAGCTTTTAATAACATTTTTAAGGAGGCCAATTTACAGCTAACATTTTCTACAAAAAATACGTCGACAAATTTGCTAGGTAACCCAAACGATAAAGATAAAACGACAAAAGGGTCGGGAATCTATAAATGGGTTGTAAAGCTTGTGAACTTAAATATGTTGGGCAAGTTAAAAGATCTATTGTATTGAAACTAGATATATATATATATATATATATATATATATATATATATATATATATATATATATATATATATATATATAATATCTTTACAATTTAGAGCATCTGAGGTATGTATTGTATGTATTTTATATAATTTAATCATGTACTGCCTAGTTTAATTAGGATAATAATCATCATGTAGATAAAGAAAATCACAAGTTAATAAAAAATGTCAGGCAATCTCGACACTTAGACGCTTACGAAAGTATAAATTTGAAACTTGAACAAGAATGTTTCGACGAGCAAGGCAGGCTCGCTCCTGTGTAGTTCATTATTCGAGTTTTATCTTAATAATCAGTATATCTTTCTTAAAAGAAACATTTAATAACAAGCGGTTTTACAAAACCAGGTAGTAGAATCTTAATTACAGGGATTTTCGACTAAACAATGCGGGTTTGTCTGTATACCTTCGTAGAGGACGCTGTTCGCAATTGATTGTCAACCAGCATATAAATAATAGTTCTAGATTTTATTTATTTTTAGGTTATTCATCCCTCTGGCGATGCTAACTTCGTTAGCGAAATGATCGTCAGGTCTGAAACTGTATTGTGATAAATTGGGTTTTTCAAATTGTACTTATTAGTAGATACCTTAATAAGGCAATCTTAAAGTTGGCTGTGAAACCAAAACTTCTAACAGTCACTTATATACAGAATACACAGTACTTTTGATAAGCAGTGGTTACGTAAGAAAATCAATCTATTCACATTAGCAAATAATTTAATTTGAAATTGATTTGTTTTTGTATTTTATTTCTAGCTTATATTATCTATAGCATATTTAATTAAATACGGCTGAGCCAATTTGTATGTTAATTTTGCGAAAAGTGTTTTTTAACGTTCTTCACTGTGTAAAATGCTCTCTTGAACCTACCAAAATTAGCATGTAAATTGATTACTTACACACCGTCTCAGACAAAACAACAGCATATTAATTAATTTCATTAACACGTCAAAGTTTTGTTTTATTTTAAATGTTATACAATTTATAGATATTTATCATCAGTTAAGTGGTGTTACCATATTGAAATTATTAAAGATAATAGGTGTAATTAGCAAAACTATTTTTAGTTCCTACCGTAAATAAGAAGAAAGAATATCCGAATATGAGATATACTAAAAAGTCTTGACGCAGAAAATGCGTTATGGTAGCGGGTTTTAACAAAAAAATCAAACCGCGAAAAATAAAAAATAAAAGTTTTCAAAAAAAACTGTATATTTATTTATGTATTAATTTATGTATTGTTGATTTCATTATACAGCATGTCTTACAAAAAGCTTGGCTTGTGCTTGCATATGATAATTTTAAACTTCTTCCAAACAGTCCAACTGTCAAATGGTTATATTATCTATCGCTTCTGAAACGTTATATTACTCGAGTTTTACAGAAAAAGTGTCAATTTTCACCAAATCACACATCATTTATCCCCTACCCCCTGAAGCGATCATCATCATCATCATCATCATCATCATCATCATCAATCAGCCCTCTCCGTCCACTGCTGGACATAGGCGTCTCCTAGTTGAGTCCATTCTTTTCTATCTTGAGCGCTACGAATCCAGTTTTTTGTAATTTTTGTAATGTCGTCTGTCCAGCGAGTTGGTGGTCTTCCTCTGCTTTTTATCGGATCTGGGTCTCCACTCAAGTAGTCGTTTTGTCCACCTGTCTTCTTGCATGCGAGCCACATGCGGTCTTATCCAAAAACAATTCAAAGCGTACCTCTCTAGGGTGCTAACCGGATACCAAATTTGAAAATGATATCTCAATTCGTTCGAAAGTTATTGCGCGTACTAACAGACAGACGTACAAGCCGACACACCAATCGACCGACAGACAAAAAAAGTCCTTCCAGAATCAAGTTTTCTGTATGTTTTGAGACTTTTTACGTCGTTTTAGAAAAAAAATATCGAAATTTCTGTCACCGATATTCCACCCCCACACATTCAACCCTTAATTTAATTTCAGCACAGAATACCAGATGTTTGATAAAATTGAAAGTTAAACAGACCCCAAAACGTTATATAACTAGTTTTAACGAAAAAAATGTCAAATTTCACCAAATCACCCCCGCATTCAATCCATACTCCGTAAACCGATTTTACCCAAAAACAATCCGAACCGTTCGTTTGTTGGGTGCTAACTGTATACCAAATTTGAAGACGATATCACAGGTCGTTCGAAAGTTATGGCGCGTACTAACAGAGATATATCCAATTAATGCAGGAGTCCCTCAAGGTTCAGCTTTATCCACTACTTTGTTTTTTCTCCACATCAATGACCCCCTCTCTAGCACATCCAACCAGATTCAGAGTTACGCGGACGACAGCACCCTCCACCGAAATATACAATATTCTAAGCCTGACTCTTTAGCACAATTAGATGAGGATCGCAGATTCATGGAGGTCTCTGTCTCTGTAGATTTCCAAAAAATATTAGACTGGGGAAGTAGAAATCTTGTACAATTCCACTCCACCAAATCTCAGTCTTGCTTTCTATCTCATAAGAGATACACCAGCCCTAGACCCGTCACAATGAACTACCAAGTTATTCAAAGTAATGAGTCCTTTTCACTTATTGGCATTTCTGCGGATCCAAATCTCAATTGGCAGCAACATGTCACATCAATTTATGCTAAAAAATTAGGTTTCCTCCTCCCGCCTCGCAATTACTTTTCACCAGCTAAGCTCTATACCTTATATACTTCACAAACCAAACCAAACCTCGACTACTGCTCCCACATCTGGGGTGCCGCTGCCGCTGCTGCACTCGCTAGCCTAGACTCCATTCAGAAGAAAGCTATACGTATCATCGGTGCCCCTACCCTCACCTAAAGACTGCCATCCCTTGCTCACCGACTTGCCGTTGGTGACCTCTCTCTTTTTTATAGATACCTGCACGGGCACTGCTCAGAGGAGCTTTCTTCCATAATTCCTCCGCCTGCTGCCCCTAACAGATCTACCAGGGAAACAGAGCGAATGCACCCTTTACTGTCCAGTTCACCAGACATATAACCTCTTGTTATGTCCGCTCTTTAGTCCCGAGGACTTCCAAGTTGTGGAATTACTTGCTGGCACATGTTTTTCCTTCTCCTCCAAACCTCTAAACCTTCAAGTCCAGAATTAACAAGTTGCCTCTTTTCTCCTTTTCGACACCCACGGTACGATAGTATTAAGGCTGTAAGCCCTCGTGGTGTGTGAAGGAATATCGGAAACTATAAGAGATACGTACGTGAAAGAAGTTCTATTCTTTCAAATAGTCTACGGAAGCCGGAGAGGTAACACCCAGTATATCATTTGCAACAAGAATGCCACCGAATAACAATCTTAGTCTACATAGAGCGTGTACGGAATTGCAAGCAAATATCTCACTTCGTTCCAAAGATATTGTAAAAGATTGTTCAAAAATATTAAATTTCAACACCCTGTATCTGCGTTTGGAAGCAAATTAGAGGTTATGTTTATATAAACTTTTTGTCTTAAAATGATTTGTTATACTGTCCTGCTACTGGGACAGCCTATATATATATATATATATATATATATATATATATATATATATATATATATATATATATATATATATATATATATATAAACTTATAAAAACTGAAACTAACCCCAGATGTTGATCCTATAAGGAGCCTAGTTCGCGCTTATTTGAAAAAATCATTGCCAAATTTAAAAGTCGCAATCTCCTCACTTGGGAGTTTTTTCTAAGAAAATTCGCTTATAGACTGTTAACCACAAACTCTGTAACTAAAACGACTGCCAACGCATCAGGGAGAAAGGGTCTATTTGAAATGAATTTCTGCGAGTATTTTAGTCAAATGAAGAACAATGACTGTTAAAGCACAAACTTAAGGCTTTGTAAAATACACCTTTTACAACATTTTTTCTACGTAGCCCACATTCGTTTCACCATCTTTGGCAAAAAAATTGCCAATTTTGTCGAAGGAAATGTGCCACTGTTTTAAAGAAGATTCATCAAACTTTTTGTGTCAGCTTGTCACTATGGACAAAACATGGGTCCATCACTATGACTCAAAAACTAAAGAGCAATCGAAAGAGTTCCGGTGCTTCAAGACCCAAAAATTCCGTGTTCAAAAGTCGATTGGCAGTGTTATTCCTTTAATCTTCTGAAACAAAGATGGGATAATTTTGCTTTATTTCTGTAACAAGGTATAGTTATCATGAGAGCATACTGTAGCGAGTTTATAATTAAATTACGAGAACTGACGGCGTGACTTTTTGCAAGACAACGCCCCTGGTGACAAATTGTTGATTACACTACAAACAATTGATAAAATTGGTTTTCAGTTGGTTGATCGCCCGCAATCTCCTATAGATTTAGCACCATCGGATTATTATTTATTGCCGAAGTTCAAAAAATATTTAAAAGTTACGATTTCCGATAAACAAGGATTCCATATGGGCCGTTTTAAAACCAGGACAAAGTTTTTTTAATTAGGCGTTGCCTTATGAACATCTTACTAAATGTGAAAGTCTTAGGTGATATTATGTATAATATAAATAATATTTTGTTTTGAAACATTATCCCGTTTTCTATTGTAGGCTAAGTCGTTTTCATTATGTAAACTTTTTGGCCATGACAATTCTACCCATAGGGAGATATAACTTTTTTTTGGAAAATAATTTTAATAAAGTTTCACTATCATAAAGCACTTGCTGTGCCAGAACTTTATTTTAACACCTTGACAACCAAGGGGTCGACGACTTGCCAACGTCAGTAAATAAATTACGGAGTTTGATCAATACATTTTGGTTGGCAACTTTGTAAATGTAGGATGATTCATCTAAGGGTGCTTTGTTGATATACTGTTGAATTAAACTGAAAAACAAATATGTTGATTGATTCTTTTTAACAATACAAATGCTTTAAAATGATTTGTTTTCGTTTACTTCTTTCAGACATTTTTATTTTCTGACATACAATTTCACCAAAGCCAGAGTGAAACGCCGTATCCGCAGCATTTTCTGCTTTACATCTGAGCTCAGTAAATTGTATGCATTAGGAGAGTATTTATTTATCTATTTATTTGTTATTAACTGTGCATTGTATATATCTTAAAAAAGCGAAGCTATGCTTTTATAAAACACAATTTTGATGATTTTGTAGAATCGAAAATAGCGGTAAATGCCAGAATGTACAATCTTGCAGAATTTCTGTAAATTGGTGCGGTAAAGAGTGACGAAACATTTTATGTTTAGAGACCATTTTACCGGTTTTAGCTAATTTTTCGTAAAACGAAAAATTCACTAATCAGGAGATCTGTGTTATATATATATATATATATATATATATATATATATATATATATATATATATATATATATATATATATATATATATATATATATATATATATATATATATCACACCCATAACTCTAAGAAATAAAGGGCCGATTTTGATGAAATTTGGTATGTGCCTTCCTTTTGTCAGTGGCTTGGATAGTTTCGTTAGCCAGGAAAGTAGGACCAGTTTTTCCGGGAAAATTTTGGGTTTTCTCTAGGAAAATTTTTGTATCTACGAAAATAACAGAACTATGACAACCAAATTTGACATATACGTTTCTACTATCAAACTTATCCTACATACCAAAATTTAGATCTCTATGTTAAAAGAGAAAAATTCTGGACGCAGCAAGTGCGTTATGGTAGTGAATTTTCATAAAAATGTTTTTAATAACAAGTATGTGTTTTTTTTAAGAAAGCAGGCATCAAATTTGGTTACCAGTATAACCTATATAGTAAAAACAATGTGGCATGTTTCATCAAAATAACTTTATTGTGTGAAAATGTACAAAAAACTCCAAAAGTAAACTTAAAGTGTTCCCGAAAAAACACGTTTCTTGGTCAACCTTATAGGTTAATAGCAAATTGAGCTGTTCAAATATGAAACATTTGATCAAAATTCGCTACCATAACGCACTTGCTGCGTCCAGAATTTCTTTTCTTACAAACATGCATTATATTTCGATGGAAAATGCAAAAATGCAATAACATAAGGCGTGTTTGATTAAAAAAAAAAAGGAAATTTGTTACACCAACGACTTATAGGCCACCCTGTGATTGTAGAAATATTATTTAAAGATGTAGCTCAAGACACCCTATAATTATTATATACAATTTTTTTTCATATCTTATATAATATCGGATATATTGAGCTTTATTGATTTTTTACGAAAATTCGACAAAAATTATATACCATTAAACGATAAACGCTATAGCTAAGGCTACTGCCAAGCATCAGAGAAAGGGTCTATTTGAAATGAATTTTCTGCAAATATTTTAGTAAAATGAAGGACAATGACGGTTGAAACTAAGACTTTAGGGTTTGTAAAACATCCTTCTTGAGACATTTTATTTCTATAGCCCGTATTAGATTCAAGTTACTTGCCTAAATGTTGCCAATTTTGACATTTTAAATCGCCACTTTGACGTTTTGAGGAAAACCTCAATTTATTTTTGTTTAAATGCCTATAACTTTTTTGTCTTTTGACCTACATAGCTAAATTTTGGTAGGTAACTTACCTATAAAGATGTAAACCTGCGTACCAAATTTGGTTGCCCTTACTTTGTTAATTCCGGAGATATAATTTTTTTTCAAAAGAAAACACAAAATTTTCCGGGAAAACCTGGGCAGATTTTCCTGGCTAACGAACTCATCCAAGCCATTTGAAAAAGAGATTTTTTCACCAAATTTAATCAAAATCGGCCCATTATTTTTTGAGTTATCGGTGTGATACATATATATATATATATATATATATATATATATATATATATATATATATATATATATATATATATATATATATATATATATATATTTATATATTTATATATATATATATATATATATATATATATATATAAACATATATAAATTGAAACTGACCCCGGATATGTTTTCTGGGGGGCCTAATTAGCGCTCATTTGAAGAAATTTTTTCAAAATTCAAAAGTCGGGATCTCCTCATTAGTGAATTTTTTTAAGAAAATTCACTAAAAGGTATAGGCATTTAAGGGAAAAAAATGCGTGCTACTGGTGATCAGAGAAAAGCACAAGAACAAAATATTTTGTCCGATTAACAAAACCAATTGAATATTACATACAACGGTTAAGTTTTCTTGGCGCAAAAGTGTTAAGAAGTAGCAGAAAAAATATGTTGAAAATTTTATAATTATTCTCCTTGAAACGTCAAAGTCTCGATTTGAAACGTAATAATTTACAATTTTCAGACAACAAATTTGAAGCACATACGGATTATGTCGAAAAAATCTCGCAATAAGCGTATTTCACAAAGCCTTAAGTTTCAGCTTCAACCATCACTGTTCTTCATTTTACTAAAATATTTTCGGAAAATCCATTTCAATAGATCCTCTTTCTGATGCTTCGGCAGTAGTTTCCGCTATAGAGTTTATGGTGTAAAAGTCTATATTTTAGTGAATTTTCGTAGAAAAAATTCGTTACTAAGAAGACCGTGACTTATGAATTTTTAAAAGATTTCTTCAAATGAGCGCGAACTTGAACCGCTCAAAACCATGTACGGGGCCAGTTTCAGTTTTTGCCTGTTTACACATATACAGGGTGACGCATTTCTAGGGCAAAGCTTAATATATCCGTTATTACACAAGATATGAGGAAAAAGTATATACGTTAATTATAGGGTGTCTCGAGCTGTATCTTATAAACCTATTTTGACAATTACGGGCTGGCCCATATGTGGTTGGTGATACCCGCTTTTTTTTAATAGAACACCCCTTATGTTATTGCATATTTGTGTTTTTCATGAAATTATAATGCATGTTTGTAAGGAAAAAAAATGATATGGTTCATCGTTTTTGAGTTATGTCAATTGTTTTACGAGTTTTCACGTTTTTGGCACATATTTCAAACGCATATCACAAATTGTGATATGGCGTTTTTATCAGTAGATAGCGGAGCCCCATGGAAATGACGCATTCGCAGAGCTTTTAATTTGTATTACTCGTCGAAAAAATCGAGCTGTCGTATACAGGTACTCTCAAGTAGTGGCTGAATTTGAAAAGTTTTCGTAGAAATGTTTTTAGTGTTTCCGTAGAAATCATTTTTTGTATGATTTTTGTGATATGTTGGTAATGAATAAAAAATGGTTGGTAAGTTATTGTAAAAAAAACTGTCGACAATATAATTTAGTGTAACATTACTGACGTCAATTTATGTAAAAGAAATTATCTTTTTTTTTTCAATTTTGGTCCTAAAGCTCTTCGTGAATAATTATATCTTGCCGGATGTGTCAATAGCTTAAAGAGGTTCGTTGGCCAGGAAAATGGTACCAGTTTTTCTGGAATTATATCTTGCCGGATGTGTCAATAGCTTAAAGAGGTTCGTTGGCCAGGAAAATGGTACCAGTTTTTCTGGAATTTTTAAAGTTTTTTTCGGAAAATATTTGTACATATTGAAACAACAAAGCGATTTTAATGAAATGTGGTACATTGTTAGTACTATATAGGTTATACTATCAACCAAATGTCCTTCTTGTAAAAACAAGACATATTTGCCAGTAAAAACATATTTACGAAAATTCGCTACCAAAACGCATTTGCTGCGTCCAGAACTTTTGTTAGTTACCTACCTCGAGTTGGCGATTTCCCGCTGTTGCTAAAATTTTAAAAATATAATTTTTGTTGTAATATTTTATAATAAATAAGTTATATAAAAAAGTCTGGACGCAGTAACTGCGTTGTGGTAGCAATAACTGTTTTTAATGTTACTTAAGACATCAAATGTAGTAGATAGTATAATCTTTACAGTAGAAACAATGTACCGTACTTCATCAAAGTAACATTTTGTTAAAAAAGTACATAAATTTCCCGAAGATAAATTTAAAATGTTCTCAAAAAACTGGTCTGACTTTCTTGGCCAACCAACCTATCCAATCAATTTACACAAAAACTACACCAGCCAAGATATAATTATTTACAGAAAGCTTTTTGACAGAATAAAGGAAAATGTCATGAAAATTTGTAAACAAAGTGTTTCAAGAAAATATGCCGGTTTTTTTTTACAAAAATTGGCCAATTATTTTTACACAAAAATTACATAAATATCTTCTAACAAAAATTTCTAAAAAAATTTTACAAGAAAATTTGCTAAACGAATTTTTGTCACGAAAGCTCGCAAATATTTTTCACATGAATTCGCAGAGATTTTTTTACAATAACCTTTTCTACGAAACTTTGCTGAAAAATACATAAAGTTGTAATTATACACCTAATCTGAAATTAAAATTGAAAAAAAAAGGAAATTCACAATCAGTGGAAGTAAAGAAAAATCTAAGTGGAAAAACTTGTATTTAATGTCTTCTTTATACTTTTAAAGTGAGCCTGTGGATACAGGCGATTATTATTATTGTTGTTTTTATTATTATTATTATTATTATTATTATTATTATTATTATTATTATTATTATCATTATTATTACTGTTATATTATATGTTAATGGCGACCGTGTCGTACATCCCTCAATGCTCTAGGAGGCTCGCTACCGTAGCCGTATTAGTTTATGGGTTTGTTCTCGCTGTAATTAGTATGCCGTACTGATGAGCTCTAATTAGAGCAAAACCGGTCTGCGGTTCAAATTATGGTGCGAATACATCTAGCCTTACACTAGTATTATTATTAAATACTCATATTTTTATGTCACAAGCCGTCAGAAATAAGAACGTTACTTAAGTCTGTCACTTTTTTTTTCAAAATTTCTCTAAACAATCCCATAATCTGGTCGGTTAATAAAAATAAATGAAAAGTCATATAAAAAGTTTCCTATTGATCCCTACATGAATTATGGTATGAGATTATAAATGTAAATATGTATTTCTAAAACTAGAGTCTTCAGGTATAAGGAGTATTATGCAAGAGTTCGCTTCTAAAAAATAAAATGCAGCAGTCTGCATTAAAAAAAAAATAGTTAAGGCAGTTTGATCTTTTTCAAATTCAGCCACTATTTCAGAGCGGCTGTATATGGCATCTCGTTTTTTTGACGAATAATATAAACGAAACCCTCCCTAAATACGTCATTTTCATGGAACTCCGATTTCTCTTGGTAAAAGGGCCATATCACAATTTTTGATATCTGCCAAAAATGTGAAATGTTTCGAAACAATTGAAATAACTCGAAAACGATGGACGATATCAATTTTTTTCGTACAAGCAGGCATCCGAATATGCAATACCTAATAAAAGGTGTATTTCATTATAAAAAAAAGAAACTTGTATCACCAATGACTTATAGGCCAACCCCTGATTGTCAATATACTTTTATAACATGCAGCTCAAAACAACTTATAATATTTTCCCCGATATAATGAGCTTTAGCGTAGAAATGCGCCAGCCTGTTTATATGTAAACACGTAAAAACTTAAATCGACCCCGGATATTTCTTCTAGGTGGTCTCGTTTGAGATTATTTAAAAAAATATTTTCGAAATTCAAAAGTCGCGGTCTTCTGAATGACGAATTTTTTCTACGAAAATTCGCTAAACATTATTACTATTAAACGGAAAACTCTATAACTGAAAATACTGCCAAATCATCAGAGAAAAGATCTGTTTGAAATGAATTTTCTGCAAAAATTTTAGTAAAATTAAGGACAATGATGGCTAAAGCTGTAACTTAAGGCTTTGTAAAACACACTTATTACAACATTTCTTGCACATAACGCGTATTGATTTCAGGTTCTTTGCCTAAAAATTGCAAATTTTGACGTTTCAAATCGCGACTTTGAAGTTTTAAGAAGAAAAACTATATAATTTTCAAAGTAATTTTTCTACTATTTCTTGACTTTTTTGCGCCAATAAAAACTTAATTTTTGCCTATAATATAGAATAGATTTTGTTGTCCAAACAAAATATTTTGGTTTTGTGCTTTTCTCCGGTCATCAGTGGCACCCAAAACTTTTTTATTTGAATGCTTATAATTTTTTTCCTTCTAACTTAGAGATCTGAATTTTGGCATGTAGGGTAAGTTTGATAGTCTAAACTTGAGTACCAAATTTGGTTGCCATAGCTTTGTTAATTTCGGAGATACGAAAATTATCCGAAAGAAAACCTAAAATGTCCCCGGAAAATCATGTCCGATTTTACTGGCTAACGAACTTATCCAAGCCATTTACAAAAGAAAGACACTCGTCAAATTTAAGAAAAATCGGCTCATTATTGACGTGAAGAAGCCGCATCGGCGACAAAAATTTCAAAAAAAAATTTTTCGCTTAAACGTCGTAAAAAGTGTCAATACATGATTTGGGAGCAAAAAAATTATTTGTCGGTCTGTATGCTGTCTGTTTGTAGCCACGATAACTTTAGAACGAATTGAGATATCGTCTTCGAATTTGGTATACAGTTAGCAGCTCGACAAATGAACGGTTCGGATTATTTTAGGGTAAAAACGCTTTAGGGGATAAATAGGTGGTGATTTGGTGAAAATTGACATTTTTTTCGTTAAAATTCGAGTAGCATAACGTTTTAGCGTTTATTTATTAGAAAACTTTTTATTTTATCAACCGTCTGGTATTGTGTGCTGGAATTAAATTAGGGGTTGAATGTGTTATTGTGGAATATTGTTGACAAAAATCACGATTTTTTGTTGTTGCTGAAACGGCGTAAAAAGTCCCAGAACCTATAGAAAACTTGATTCTGGAACGACATTTTTTATCTGTCGGTCGGTCTGTAGGCATGTACGCCCTTGTGTTAATAGGCGCAATAACTTTCGAATGGAGATATCATCTCCAAATTTGGTGTCCAATTAGCACCCGACAAAGGAACGCTTCCAATTGTTTTTGGGTAAGATCTCTTCTGGGGGTAGGGGATAAAGAAGGTGTAATTTGGTGAAAATTGACATTTTTTCAATAAAACTCGAGTAATATAACGTTTCAAAAGTTCATGGGTACATGAATAAAAATATTTTCTTTGTGGTCAAGTCATGGGCCCTAAATTCATTCCATGATAATGTCTTTCTGCAGAGAATAAATTATCACAGCTATGTGGAAGTTATGATTCAATTTGCAGCACTATTTTTTGAGTTATCGGTGTTGTACATACATACAAACACACACACAGACATATATATATATATATATATATATATATATATATATATATATATATATATATATATATATATATATATATATATATATATATATATATATATATATATATATATATATATATATATATATATATATATATATACAGATCTCTCCATAACTGAATTTTTCGTTCTACATTAAAGCAGCCAGTTTAGATATGCATTTGAATTCTGGTGTTTTGAAGACTATCGACCGTTGTGTTATTTTATGAAGCAGAAATAACTGGCTTAAAATCGATCGGTTCCGCCATTTTAGATTTTAGTTTGATAGTTTGTCTAGACAAAAACTGTCTGATTTAAATGCGATATTAACACTTACATATTTTATGATCATAAGTAGGGTAATATGTAATTTCTCTTTTGGCGCCGGACAAACATATAGACTTCAGCAATTGTCAACGTCCAATTTCATTATTCATAAACACATCAACTCTTATTTCTATATATTTTAACCGTGAATAGCATGATAATGAAGCCGCCAATTACTCTATTAAGTTAAGTCTGTTTAAATTAACACTTGCGCAAAATGAAACCGCTTTTGAACCGCGTTCCATTTAATCCCTTTAGATTTGATTTTTCTGTTTCTATTACACCTATTTGTCTAACTTTATTTTTGCTATTGTAAATTAATCAAGTATGTATCGTTTGCTTCAAAATATGGAACACTACATAAATTACGCCGCAGTGTAATTTTTGCGCTATAATATAATAATACAAATTGGAACCAAATATATGGTATTTTCTGTCTGTTAAAGCTTTTTACATGTGCAAGAAATTATCCTAGATAAGAAAATAAACAAAAAGTTGAGTTTTGCAATTTTCTTTTACCTCAGAAAGATCAGGATCATCCATAATTTTTTTGATCACAGATGTTCCATGGGTTTCTGCGATTGCTATAATCAAGCAGATAAAGAGGCAAAAGTTTCCTACGGAAATCCTCATATTGCACAGAAAATCACTTCACAGATAAAACTAGGTGTTAATAAAGTTTAGTAAAGAGTTCGATGACACGGTATCGAACCAACAAACGGTCGTAAGCCACCTACTATATTAGATATCCACGGCGAACTAAAGGACCGATGCCGTAAATGCGCTGCCGGATTGCTACCCCTACTCTGTGCCAGGAAAGTTCATAATGCCGCCGATTTTCCGACGCAAGCGTAACACAGAGACGATCCTAATCATTGCCATTACGTAAGGTGAATCTGATTCGGAGTCCAGCCTTGTGCTTGCTGCTGGTGCTTTATTTATCCTGCTGATTGTGTGTATAGTGTATATACTTGTTACTAGCCCTTGCAAGGTTATGGCTGAACTGCCGGGGATTCCAAAGACTTTGTCTTGTAAGAAAAAAGGATGCAAATAAAGTGCACCACTTTTTTGTTATTTTACCTTTAATTCCCCAATTAATTCTACTATTAGGTATAAATGTAAAAGTTTGTATGTTTGTTACCATATTACGCATAAATGGCTGAACGGATTTGGATCAAACTTGGAAAACAGATAGGCCATGACCTAAGTTAGCACAAAGTGTACTTTTATCCCAACATTCTACCCCTAAGGGGGTGAAAGTCCGTTATTTCACTCCTTAGGAGTGGAATTTCTGGAAATATGTATTGAGGTTAATGGTTCTAGATAATAAACTACCTGTATAAGCATTTTTGGAAAATTAACCACCAAGGGTGTAAAATAAAGGATAAAATTTGTATGGGTGTTTGTATGTTTGTTACTCATGCATAAACAGCTCAACGTATTTCGATAAAACTTCTTAAACAGACAGACCACGACAGCACAACGCACATTTTTATCTCGAGATTTCACTTCTAAAAGGGTGGAATAGGCGGTTAAAAAGTTGCAGGAAAAAGTCTTATGTTTTTAAAGTTATATACGCGGAAATTTGTATTTAGGTCAACAGTTCTAAATTATAAACAACTGTATCAGCATTTACGGAGAACCAATCATAAAGTGTATAAAATAAAATAAAATACCCCGACAGCACAGACACATTCTGAGAATATACAAGCAATGTTTCGAAAGAATATTCAAACATCCCCAGAATATTCTCACAAGGTACAATATATATTCATAGAACATTCTATGAACATGAGAATGCGACAGATTCTGTCATACTAATAAGGTTCTTAGAATGTTACCCTATTTGTTTAAATAATAAAAAAAAGTTAATTTGCTTCATGGTTTCATATCACTATGTTAAACCTAAGATGCCGAAATAAATTTTGGTAATTTAATCTAAATATCGAACCATATTAAATTGTCTTTCAAACTGCCCATTTTTTTTTGATCTCGGGAATACTTTCTAAAAAAAAGATAGTTACAGTGTGAAAGTTTACAGTCGGCAGATTTCTATGCACGCAAGTTTATTATAAGGTGTTTGTTTACATTTTGCTACAAAAGGACAGTGCACCAAGCAATTTTTACACTTTCTATGTATACTTTTTATATTTAAATTTGTATTTGCAACTTACAATTTGCAATGATACAAAAACAAAACAGTCAAGTGTCAAAAAACAGTGTCTAACCTCAAAACTACAGGATGCGGCGACAAATTGATCATAAAACACAAAAGAGGCCTGCGGAACCGCGGGTTGGATGCAAGTGTGAACCAGCCCTATGTTTGACACAAGCCTGTACAATGACAGTTTGTTGATTGTTACATCGGATTGGCTGTATTCACCGCCTGCTTGGCACATAATTTTGCAAATGAATTATAATAAATAGTTTTTGTTAAATAAATCTCAAACTAATGGAAATATATAAAGAGGGATATAGATATCATTTTATATAAATTCGCTACCATTTTTTATTTTATTTTTTTATTTCAACAACACACCACGAGGGCTTACAGCCTAAATACTATCGTACCGTGGGTGTTGACAAGGAGGAAAGAGGCAACTTGTTAATTCTGGACTTGACGGTTTAGAGGTTCGGAGGAGAAGGAAAAACATGTGCCGGCAAGGAATTCCACAACTTGGAAGTCCTCAGGACAAAAGAGCGGGCATAACAAGATGTTCTATGTCTGGTGACCTGAACAGTATAAGGGTGCATTCGCTCTGTTCCCCTGGTAGATCTGTTGGGGACAGCAGGTGGAGGAACTATGGAAGAAAGCTCATCTGAGCACTGCCCGTGCAGTTATCTATAAAAGAGAGAGAGGTCACCAACAGCACGTCGGTGGGCAAGCGATGGCAGCCTTTGGGTGAGGGTAGGGTCACCAATGAGACGTATAGCTCTCTTCTGAATGGATTCCAGGATAGCGAGTCTAGAAGCGGCAACAGCACCCCAGATGTGGGAGCAGTATTCGAGATTTGGCCTTATTTGTGAAGTACATAAGGTATAGAGATTAGCTGGTGAAAAGTATTTGCGAGCCCGGAAGAGGAAACCTAATTTCTTAGCAGCCGCTTCTGCAATTGATGTGACATGTTGGTGCCAATTGAGATTTGGATCCGCAGAAATGCCAATAAGGGAAAAGGACTCATTACTTTGAATAACTTGGTTGTTCATTGTGATGGTTCTAGGGCTGGTGTACCTTTTATGAGAAAGAAAGCAAGACTGAGATTTGGTGGGGTTGAATTGTACAAGATTTCTACTTCCCCCGTCTAATATTTTTTTGGAGATCCACGGAGACAGAACCCTCCATGTGTCTGCCATCCTCATCTATTTGGTCCAACGAGACAGGCTTAGCATATTGTATATTAGAGTGGAGGGTGATGTCGTCCGCATAACTGTGAACTGGGTTGGATGGTGCTAGAGAGGAGGCCATTGATGTGGAGAAGAAACAAAGTAGGGGCTAAAGCTGAACCTTGAGGAACTCCTGCATTAATTGGATATAGTTTAGAGGAATGGCCATCCACAACAACAGAAATGCTCCGGTTGGAGAGGAAGTTTGCTGTCCACATACATAGTTTTGGTTGTAGGCCATAGGCCGGTAGTTTATTAAGCAGCGCTGCGTGCCAGACCTGGTCGAAGGCTTTGGATATGTCAAGAGCGACAATCTGGGATTCACCGTGTAGTTCCATAGACTTGTTCCAAGAATGGGTGACAAAGGAAAGGAGGTGGGCAGTTGATCTGCGCTAACGGAATCCATACTGCCTGTCGTGGATTAGACTGTGTTTTTCAAGAAATTTTAGTGCACTTGCCACATCAGCATCTTTTTTATTTACGAAAATATATAAACAGCTTTTCTGTTTCACACAAATTCTTACTTCAAATATAAGATTTGCCTTAATTGTCGAAAATAAATTTAGATTGGCGTAGTTTGTGTGCAGAAAAGTCCTAATAGTTAGTTGCAAAGACATTGCGACTCACTTCTAAATAGTGATACGAGTTGGATGTAAGCTAATTCCACTAATATGAATGAATTTTCAAGTAAACGTGAACACGATACAAGAGTAATTAATGGATATCTGGAGTAGTTTCGATTAGGGCAAATTACTTCATCCGTTAGCTGTAACGAAAACTTTCAAACTTTCCAACCTTAGTATTGAAGTTTCCTATAATAATAATTAATCACGGTGGCTTTAAGTATGCCCTCCAGAATTTTCTTAATATCTAACTTATCTATCTTTCTGGTAGCATTATACATTATAAATTATTTAAACTAGAATTTGTAGATATCACTCTTATATTGCTAAAAAGAGTTAAAGTTCATAACATTTCTGTTATAAAATAAAGTTACATATACAGGGTGTTTCTAAATTGATGCGAAAAATTTTACAGGGTAATTCTTTGGCGAAAAATAAGGGGTGTCTTTCTTATAAAGTTTTTCTTAAAACACCTTCTCCTCCAAGTTGTAGCCCTTTGAAATTTTGGCAATTTATGTACCGTTTTCTCTTTAAAAAATATTTGGAAACTTTTTTGTTTTGACATTTTCTAATAAAATTGTTAGTTTCATCACAAAAAAATAAAATATTACTCAGATTGATGTCACATCAATTTACAGAGTGGTTGTTCTTTGCTGAAAAATCAAGTACGTGGTAGGCTGTCAAATAACCTCATAATTACACTAATATTAATTGTTCTGGTTGTTGTCAATCTATCGAGAATTTTTTAAGCACTTGGAACAAATAAGTGAATAAAATGGTAAATTATACCAATTCCGAAATGGCAGATATGCATTTTGAATATGGCCGTGCTAATGTCAATGGATTAGGAGCACAGCGCCTCTACACTGAGTTATATCCAAATAGAACTGTACCCCATCACAGCATATTCGCACGCATTCATCAACGTCTGCAAGAAGAAGGAAAATTTTCAAGAAGTGCCACCGATTACGGGCGTTCTAGCGAGGTGCGAACTGTAGCACTTGAAGAGACTGTCCTCAATTTAATTGAAGAATTTCCTGATACAAGTACAAGAAGAATCGCTCAAGTATTAAATGTCAGCTATTCCACGGTATTTAGAATTTTAACAAAACAACTACTGTATCCAACTAATATATCCAACGAGTTCAAGCGCTCTTACCTCGTGATTTTTACCTCGTTCAATTTTTTGTCAATGGATGCTTCAAATGATCACGCAAATTCCACAGTTCTTATCTCGTATTTTATTTACTGATGAGGCCAACTTTTTACGAGAATCTATTAGAAATTTTCATAATAACCACATATGGTCTGAAGAAAACCCACACGAAATTAGGGAATCTCATTTTCAACACCGGTTTTCATTAAATGTATGGCTTGCTGTCATTGGTGATGACTTAACTGGACCATATTTCCCTCCGATAAGACTAAATGGGGAAGTGTACTGACATCTACTCGAAGAAGAGTTGCCCCTACTTCTTGAAAATATTCCTTTAAAAATTAGACAACAAATGTGGTACATGCACGACGGGGCTCCGGCTCATTTTAGTATCAACGCTCGTAACCACTTGAACGAAGTTTACGCAAGTCGTTGGATAGGCCGAGGAGGCCCACAGAATTGGCCTGCCCGATCTCCTGAATTGAATCCGTTGGATTTTTGCCTGTGGGGTTTTCTGAAAACTTTAGTTTATTCAAGTCCTGTTGAAAACATCGATGACCTCAGAAGTCGTATTATCGCATCATGTGATATTATTAGAAACACACCCGGTATTTTTCATAGAATACGAAGTTTAATGAGAAACAGACTAGAGCCATGCGTTCTCTCCGAAGGGGATATTTTCAACATTTATTAGGATGATACGTACTGACATTTTGTTAATAGTTCTTTTCGTTTCTTAGTTTGTTAATTACTAATTATAAAATAGTAGTACAATAGTTGTTGTTTCTTATTATGAATTTTTGGAAATTAGTAAAAGCGAGAACAATACATATTAACATATTAGTGTAATTATAACGTTATTTGACAGCCTATCACGTACTTGATTTTTCAGCAAATAACAACCACTGTAAATTCATGTGACATCGATCTGAGTAACATTTAATTTTTTTGTGATGAAACTAACGATTTTATGAGAAAATGTCGAGGTATAAAAAAGTTGCTAAATGGATCCGTCTTTCTAAATCTTTTTTAGTAGAAAACGGTACGCACAATAAAAATTACTGTTAAAAAATAATATAAGGGTAGCTTTTTTCACCGTCTTGTGATAACATTTTACGGTTATAAAATCCTTTTAAAACTGTCATTTTGTTAGCCTTATGCATCTGCAACATTTCGTTTTAGTGAATTTTCTTAAAAAAAATTCACTAATGAGGAGATCCCGACTTTTGAATTTTGAAAAAATTTCTTCAAATGAGCGCTAATTAGGCCCTCCAGAAAACATATCCGGGGTCAGTTTCAATTTTTATATGTTTATATATATATATATATATATATATATATATATATATATATATATATATATATATATATATATATATATATATATATATATATATATATATATATATATATATATATATATATATATATATATTTATATATATATATGTATCACACTGATAACTCAAAAAATAATGGGCCGATTTTGATTAAATTTGGTGAAAAAATTCCTTTTGCAAATGGCTTGGATGAGTTCGTTAGCCAGGAAAATCTGCCTAGGTTTTCCCGGAAAATTTTGTGTTTTCTTTCGAAAAAAAATTATATCTCCGGAATTAACAAAGTAAGGGCAACCAAATTTGGCACGCAGGTTTACATTCTTATAGGTAAGTCACTTACCAAAATTTAGCGATGTAGGTCAAAAGACAAAAAAGTTATTGGCATTTAAAGAAAAATAAATTGAGGTTTTCCTCAAAACGTCAAAGTGGCGATTTAAAATGTCAAAATTGGCAACATTTAGGCAAAGAACTTGAATCTAATACGGGCTATAGAAATAAAATGTCTCAAGAAGGATGTTTTACAAACCCTAAAGTCTTAGTTTCAATCGTCATTGTCCTTCATTTTACTAAAATATTCCCAGAAAATTCATTTCAAATAGACCCTGTTCTTGATGCTTGGCAGTAGCCTTAGCTATAGAGTTTATCATTTAATGGTATATAATTTTTGTCGAATTTTCGTAAAAAATCAATAAAGCTCAATATATCCGTTATTATATAAGATATGAAATTTTTTTGTATATATTAATTATAGGGTGTCTTGAGCTACATCTTAAAATAATATTTCTACAATCACAGGGTGGCCCATAAGTCGTTGGTGATACAAATTTCCATTTTTTTTAATCAATCACGCCTTATGTTATTGCATTTTTGCATTTTCGATCGAAATATAATGCATGTTTGTAAGAAAAGAAATTCTGGACGCAGCAAGTGCGTTATGGTAGCGAATTTTAATCAAATGTTTCATATTTGAACAGCTCAATTTGCCATTAACCTATAAGGTTGACCAAGAAACGTGTTTTTTCGGGAACACTTTAAGTTTACTTTTGGAAATTTTTGTACATTTTCACACAATAAAGTTATTTTGATGAAACAAAGCACATTGTTTTTACTATATAGGTTATACTGGTAACCAAATTTAATGCCTGCTTTCTTAAAAAAAAACACACATATTTGTTATTAACAAAATTTTTATGAAAATTCACTACCATAACGCACTTGCTGCGTCCAGAATTTTTATTTTTAAATTATTTCATATCGGAGAAATTTAATGAAAACTTTTTTTGCCAAAATTTCAAAAGGCTGTAACTTGAAGGAGAAGGGGTTTCAGGAAAAACTTTATAAAAAAAGACACCCCTTATTTTTCGCCAAAGAATCACCCTGTAAAAGTTTTTGGCATCAATTTAGAAACACCTGTATATGAATATGGTCAGCAACGAGTGAAGACGCTGCAATTTTCCGCACGAAAAAGTGTTGTGTTAACGAGTTGTGAAGTCAAAATCAAGTATCATCCAAGTTAATTTTGAAGAAGTGTAAGTTGCCAACGAGTTGTCAAAATAGGAACTTAAAAAGAATCTTCGTTCGACAAGAAATTTGAAAATTCATTCAAATTCTATAGTGGTCCCTTTCAAGTTTTTGAAATATAGCTGAACCAGCAAAATAAAATGCCGATTACAAAAAGCGAAATTGCAGAAATTAAAAATATTGGAAAGGAAGAATAGCAGAAAGTTAACATAATACGAGTTTCATTCACAATATAACTGATAAAATTGTACATGTGGTTATGGAAAAACTTGATAAAAAAATTAATGAAATGAAGCTGAAGCATAAAAATTTCGAACAGCAAATACAAATATTAACTGAATAAAACGTAGAATTAAAAGAAAGGGTCGCAATTTGGAACAACATAGCATATATAAAAATACACTTAGGATACAGGGAGTTACCGAAGTCTCTAAAGAAGATGTCAGAAATTTTGCTGCAATTACATTTACAAAAGATTTAAAACTAGAAGTCTATGAAGAGGATGTCATCAAATATAATCGAGTGGGTGAAACACCTGAAAATAACAAACTTCGGCATATATTGGTCAAACCTGGTTCAGATAAAGTATTTAGTGATGTTATAAAAAACAGAAAACGTCTCAAGGGAACCAATATATTTATTATGGAGGAACTCACTAAATCAAAGTTGGCACTTCTACGTTGTGCCAAGAAAAAGGTGGGTAAAAGAAATGTCTGGATTTGGAGAGGTAAAATTTATATCCAGAACAGGGATGGAAAAACAAGAATAGTACAATATGCTGACCTTGAAAAACTTGTGGTATAATTCGTAGCGGAAATTGTGAGCACATAGTTCGGATCTTTTCACTTATCTGTGAAATTATTAACTGTAAGTTTCTTCGCTGGTTTAGTGAATTTTTGGTAGAAAAAATTCACTACTGGGGAGATCCCGACTTTTGAATTTTGAAACATTTTTTGCAAATGAGCGCGAACTAGCACCCCTAGAACCCATATCCGGGGTCAGTTTCAATTTTTATATGTTTATATATATATATATATATATATATATATATATATATATATATATATATATATATATATATATATATATATATATATATATATATATATATGCGTGTGTATCACACCGATAACTCAAAAAATCATGTGCCGATTTTGATCACATTTGGCATGTACCTTCCTTTTGTAAGTGGCTTGGACAAGTTCGTTAACCAGGAAAATCGGACGAAGTTTTCCGGGAAAATTTTGAGTTTTCTTTCGAAAAAAAATTTTATCTCAAAAAATAAAAAGCTATTATAACAAAATTTGGTAGGTATGTTTACAATATAAAAAGTAAACTACATACCAAAATTTAGATTTCTATGTTACACGAAAAAAATTATAATAAAATATTTGATGCCAGATCATTTCTATGAAAATTCACTGCCATAACGCACTTGCTGCGTCCAGACTTTTTTACATTGCAACAAGAGGTAGCGTATTTTGTAATTCAAATTAAATTAAGCGGCAGTAAGGCTACTACCAAATTGTGTGTGTGGAGCTACAGATCAGTTTATTGTAATTTAGGTTTGTATATGTATCCTTTAATTGTGGAATTTATTTTTTGCATTTTTGTTTCGGTTTCTGATAAGCCAGGAATTTATATAGGGATTAAGTTTCGCCTGCTACAAGTGTATATTGTAAACAGGTTATCTTTTTTTGTTTATTGCTGTATCTTTTTGCTATTCATCTTTTATAGGTTTCAGAAATATTAGCTTTTCATTATCAGTTTAAAAATTATAAAATCGAGATTTAACTCATTGTTGCTATAATAAGAAAATATATACATTTGTTTTAGTGAATTTTTATTTAAACACATTCACTAATAGAGAGGTATCGATGGTGAGACTTTGCAGAATTGTTTTCAAATGAGCGCGAACTAGGACCCTTAGAACCCATATCCGGGGTCAGTTTCAATTTTTATATGTTTATATATATATATATATATATATATATATATATATATATATATATATATATATATATATATATATATATATATATATATATATATATATGTATATATATATATATATATATATATATATATATATATATATATATATATATATATATATATATATATATATATATCTGTGTGTGTGTGTGTGTGTGTGTGTGTGTGTGTGTGTGTCCGCACGATAACTCAAAAAGTTAACAGATTTTGATAAAGAACAATATTTATTTTATTAGTGGCTTGGTTAAGTTCGTTAGCCAGGAAAATCGGACAATTGAGTTTTCTTTCGCAAAAAAATTTCATCTCCGAAAATTACAACTAATTTTGTGAATATGTTACCTTGTGAAAGACCTTACTACGTACCAAAATTCAACTTTCTAAGTTTATAGAAAATTGAGCTATTCAAATTTGAAGCATTTAATGAAAATTTACTACTACCAGGCACTAGGCACTTGCTGCGGACCGAACTTTTATTGTTATAAGATAAGGTAACTTGGGTTTCTGTATACCGTGTGGTTTTATTTGCTTTTGAGATTTATATATTTATTACACCCGAAATTGTAAAAACCAATTATACGTATATATTTAATTTTCTTGGGCCAGCAGCTTTATACTGGACGTTCATTTGATAGCAGTAGTAGTAACAGTGGTGGGGAGGCTAACGCCAAGCAAGTAGGCCACAATGGGCCCTTTTTGCCAACCCCAGCAACCCAGCAACCATGCTCTACTCTTCCTCGGTTCCGTCGCCAAACCGCCTCGACCTCGAGATGAAGGCCGTGACGGTCTTTAATTGGACGGTACTTACCTGATTCCTCTGCAGAGTCCTTGATCCGAACAATTCTGCTCGAAGACTCCCAAAAGCCTCGCATTCACACAGATAGTGGTAGGAGGTTTCTTCATCCTCGCCGCATTCCTGGCAAATGGGATCCCTCTCTACGCCTATCAATGTGAGGTATCTTCTAAGGGCGCAGTGGCCTGTCAGCACCCCAAGAATGCGGCGAAGCGTAGGTCGTCTCCTTCCGAGTAGCCAGACAGCTTTATCTCTGTCCGGCCCCTCCACGAAGTCCCTCGCCTGCCTGCAGCCACCAACGGACCCCCAGTGCATCTCCATTGCTTCCTCGGTCCACCTGTCAGTTGATATCATTGAGAAATTCTAATTGTAAATTAGTTTACGCCTTGTTTCTTCTCATTTCAACGCTTTTTTAACTATATTGTTATTATATGTACTTATTCATTAGGCGTGTTGGGGTTTCCTATTATTAATTCCTAGATTAGGTTGCCCTTTTTATGTAAAAATGTGACAGATAGGCCTAGGTTTAAGGTGGCGCATGTTGATGCCCGGTCGTTGTTATGTAAATTTTCGGGTTTTCGACATCATGTTTGGTGTAGTGATTTTGATTTGATTGGTGTGACTGAGAGTTGGTTAACAGACAATATCACAGATGATGTGCTGTTTATGAGTGGGTATAGAGCCTTAAGAAAAGATAGAATTTGCTCCTGTCCTGACTCGTCTGTTTCAGACATCTTACAATAGAGGCATATTCTCTAGTAACTGGAAAACTGCTCGAGTACAACCCGTCCCCAAGAAAGGATCCAAAGCGTTTCCTAGCAACTACAGGCCTATTTCTCTCCTTTCAGTCGTCTGTAAAGTGATGGAAAAGTATATAAACACCGAATTACTAAAATTTCTTGAAAAACACAGTCTAATCCACGACAGGCAGTATGGATTCCGTAAGCGCAGATCAACTGCCGACCTCCTTCCCTTTGTCACCTGTTCTTGAAACAAGTCTATCGAACTACACAGTGAATCCCATGGTGTCGCTCTAGACATATCCAAAGCCTTCGACCAGGTCTGACACGCAGCGCTGCTTAATAAACTACCGGCCTATGGCCTACCACCAAAACTATGTACCTGGACATCAAACTTCCTCTACAACCGGATCATTTCTGTTCTTTTGGATGGCCATTCCTCTAAACTATATCCAATTAATTCAGGAGTTCCTCAGGGTTCAGCTTTAGCCCCTACTTTGTTCCTTCTCCACATCAATGACCTCCTCTCTAGCACATCCAACCCAGTTCACAGTTAAATATACAATATTCTAAGCCTGTCTCTTTGGCCCAACTAGATGGGGATCGCAGAAACATGGAGGGTTCTGTCTCCGTGGATCTCCAAAAAATATTAGACTGTGGAAGCAGAAATGTTCTACAATTCAACCCCACCAAATCTCAGTCTTGCTTTCTTTCTCATAAAAGATACACCAGCCTTAGAACCATCACAATGAACAACCAAGTTATTCAAAGTAATGAGTCCTTTTCACTTCTTGGCATTTCCGTGGATCGAAATCTCAATTGGCACCAACATGTCGCTTCAATTGCAGAAGCGGCTGCTAAGAAATTAGGTTTCCTCTTCCGGGCCCGCAAATTTTTTTCACCAGCTAATCTCTATACCTTATATACTTCACAAATAAGGCCAAACCTCGAATACTGCTCCCACATCTGGGATGCTGCTGCCGCTTCTACACTCGCTATCCTGGACTCCATTCAGAAGAGAGCTATACGTCTCATTGGTGACTCTACCCTCACCCAAAGGCTGCCATCCCTTGCCCACCGACGTGCCGTTGGTAACCTTTCTCTCTTTTATAGATCTCTGCACGGGCAGTGCTCAGAGGAGCCTTCTTCCATAGTTCCTCCACCTGCTGCACCCAACAGATCTACCAGGGGAACAGAGCGAATGCACCCTTTTACTGTCCAGGTCACTAGACATAGAACATCTTGTTATGCCCGCTCTTTTGTCCCGAGGACTTCCAACTTGTGTAATTCCTCGCCGGCACATGTTTTTCCTTCTCCTCCGAACCTCCAAACCTTCAACTCCAGAATTAACAAGTTGCCTCTTTCCTCCTTGTCGACACCCACAGTACGATAGTATTTAGGCTGTAAGCCCTCGTGGTGTGTTGTTGAAATAAAGAAAGGGCACACGTAGGGGCACACGAGATGCCTTTACATGTTCGTTGATCGTTTATCAAGTTGATAGACGATTTGAATAGCGACTTTTCAGAACAATTGTGGGTTAGCCTGCGGGTTGTTTTTGTCAGATCTGATTTGGTGTTGTCTTTAGATCTCCGCAATTTGTATGTCAAAAATGTTGTGAAGAATTCTAGGATATTTTAACTGCCGTGGTGCAAAATGTTAACAGTGTTCTATGCCTCAGTGATTTTAATATTGACTTTAATAAGGTGGACGACAGTAATACTCGACTGTTGAGACAAAAGTTGGGGCGTTTTGTTTATTAAAAAGATCAAAAGAGTGGGACGAGACAGTGGTTGGGTTTTCCGCAACAGAGAGTAGTACCCCCAGCTCGTTCTCACTATTGCCAGTAATTGTCTTAGTTTTGCTTAGTTTTGATTAGTTTTTCGCATGCAACACTACCACTAATACAAAATCTTCTCAATAATTTGTCAAACTTCGGTTCTCTTAGATGTTCTCGATCGAGATATTTTTGTGCATAGACTCTTGATGCCAGAAAACAATTTTCCATACATTTTACAATGCATAGTAACATGTATATCATCTCTTGGAGTGAGAACTGTTTCATATTTGCATTTATTAACAGGAAATATTGTCAACAACGAAACTATGACTGTTCAGATATTCTGATTTGATTTTGATTTAAAAGATCGGTCAACAAATGAATGTAGCGAAAAAGATTGTGTTTGAAAGTTTTCGTTTTAATGTGAAATGGCATTTGCAATCCAAAGTATTGATAGCCTGAAAACCATTGCACTTGGGTGTAGGAAACTCTAGTGTCATATGGAAGGGAATTACATTTTCTATAAAATGGATGAACAAAATAAGGGTGTTCTATTTAACATAAACAAGATAATCTACTTTGAATGTGTTAATAATAATTTATTAATAATAGTTGATTAATTGATTAATTGAATTTTTCAACATCCTATAAATTATTGCGAAGTATTGACTCCAGTGATTGTAACAAATCCATTGTCGCAGGCTAGTGAGTTCTTTCGAGATTATCTTTCGTGGAAGATGCAATTTTTTCGAAAATCTCATATTCATCGAAAAATTTTAATATCTGACAAACGGTAATAGATAGGTATAGGGATCCTTTAAGAAAGTGGGCTTTATTTTTTCGCTTCAAAATCGTTATCAAATACCTGTTGTTTTATAAGAAAAAACATAACTTCGATGTATCACACTTTATTGGGCCATCCTGTTTATTTGAGAATATTTTTTAATTGTATCCTTATATATATATATATATATATATATATATATATATATATATATATATATATATATATATATATATATATATATATATATATATATATACGTACAGTGTGAAACACACTTATGGAATAAAATTCATTATTCAGCAAAAAATAGTTTTTGTGGAAAACGCTGAGACACGTGAAGTTTAGTTTGTCGAACGTTATCTTATAATCATAGCTAAAAAATTAAACTCCCACCATTTTACCCCCACCACTTTATGAATTTTTTAAAAATAGCAACCCTACATTTTTTCATCACAATTCAATGGATCACATTTTAGCGATTTTGTTTAATTCGCTAATGAGGAGATCTGTATATATATATATATATATATATATATATATATATATATATATATATATATATATATATATATATATATATATATCCGACCGATAACACAAAAAATAATGGACCAATCTTAATCAAATTTAGTGAGTGCCTTCCCTTTGCAAGTGGCTTGGATAAGTTCATTAGCCAGGAAAATCGGACCAGGTTTTCCCGGAAAATTTTGTGTTTGCTTTCTAAAAAAAATTCATATCTCCGGAAGTAACAAAGTAAGGACAACCAAATTTGGTAAGCGTGTTTGTATTATAAAGAGTAAAGTCTGTACCTATTTAGGTCTCTAGCTTTAAAGACAACGAAGTTATGGGCAGTTAAAGAAACAAATTTTGGAGTTTTCCTCAAAACGTCAAACTCACAATTTTAAACGTCAAAATTGGCAATGTTTAGGCAAAGAACGTATTGGCTTTTCAAGAAGAACCAACAACTTCTACTAGTCAAGTTGCACGGGAAAATGATGTTAGTCAATCAGCAGTTTTAAGGTGTCTCAAAAACGAAAAAATGCATCCCTATAAACTACAACACGTTCAAGAGTTGATAGACGGTGACTCTAATAGAAGACTGCAATTTTGTAGAAAACAACCGTTTAGAAAATCTAAATGGTCCAAGATATTTAGAAATGCCAAGAGAACAGGTTGTCCCAATGTTAGCAGAATTGTATCCAAATGTAATTGAACCTAACATTCTCCATGAAAGGATATGGTTTCAATAAGACGCTGCACTGCCCCACTTTGCTCTTCAAGTACGGGAGTATTTACACTAAGTCTTTCCACAAAAATGGATTGGACGAAGAGGTTTCATAGAATGGCCCGCTGGTTCACCAGATCTTACACCTCTTGATTTCTTCTTATGGGGATACCTTAAAAACAGAGTGTATAAAACGCAACCTGCTGATTTAGATGATTTGAAAATGAAAATATTAACAGAAATTAGGAACGTAACACCTGACGTGTTGAACAGAGTTAGGGAAGAGATCCAGAGCAGATTATTTAGTTGTGTACAAGTGAACGGAGAATATTTTGAACATTCCTTATAAGAAAGGGGCGTTTTTATTAAGTTTATTTTCGAAATTTGAATTTCAGGGTAAACTGTTGTTTTAATCTTCCGGTATTAAATTCCACCCTGTATTGAAAACTGTAATATTAGACCATACATATGGGGTATCTCCGCATTTAGAAAAATGTGATTCATCGAATTGTGATGCAAACATGCAGGGTTGCTATTTAAAAAAACATCGATAAGGTGGTGGGGTTAAAACGGTGGGACTTTTTTTTTAAACTATGATTATAAGATAATGTTCGACAAACTAAACTTCACGTGTCTCAGCGATTTCCACAAAAACTATTTTTTGCTGAATAATGAATTTTATTCACAGTGTATACATACATACATATAAAAATTGAAAATAACCTCGAATATGGCTCCCCTAGAAGCCATATTCGGAGTTATTTTCAATTTTTATATGTATATATGTATACAGTGTGAACACACTTATGGAATAAAATTCTTTATTCAGCAAAATATACTTCGCGCTCATTTGATGTAATTTAAAAAAAAATCAAAGTCGAAATCTCCTAATTAGTGAATTATTTCTACGAAAATTTACTAAAAGCAAACGAAAAAAACATTATGATAGTAGGAGTTTGAGAATCTGCTATACGACCCATTAATTGCCGCATTCAAGTTATAACAGTCTTGAAAATATTTACGGGATTCCGCAATAAAAGTTTTTTGTCAAGTTATGTATGTTTAAATCCATAAATATGGATTTATCTGTTTTTGCAGATTTGCTCCACAACTATCTACTTCAAAAATATCTTGTGCCGCTCTAGTTCCGGCCAATTAAATATATTTTTTGGAAGTCCTAAAACCATAATATCAGTTTAGTAAATTATATTCTACAAAAATTCCCGGAAAGTGTGGCATGCAGGCAATAGATTAGTTTTTATATGCAATCGCAAAATTCTGATTTCCCAACTTGCCGGATAAAGTCACTAAAAGTCGCTTATATTGACAATTGAATTGCATTTTTGAACAAAGCGATAAAACGTTATCCATACTGGCTTTATTTTCAGCCGAATTGAAGCGTAAAGGCAAAGGAATATATGAAACGAGAGATGAGGAATATAATAGACGTTAACGCCACGTCATATTTGAATGGTCAACTGGCCTTTGAACTGCACTGACTGAACGGTTGCAGCATCATATTAAGGGATCAAGCTGCCGGTTGACTGGTCAATATAGGAAATCCAATTGAATTTTAATGAAGGCACAATACCTACCTATAAGGCGGATTGATTTATTTGATTTTGGTGTTTATCGATGTACCTTGTAACAATCAATCAGTTTGTGTCAGTATATAAGTGCCCAGCAACATATAAAGTATCGCCTTTAATTAATTTAATAATAGTGAATTCACATTTGACCCGCATGTTTGTTCTCTTTTTTTATAATCTAATATAGATTTATTAATCTATTAACTAGTTTTAGTTAATTAATTGGTTCTGAAACCGTTCCGTCCCAAATAAAGATGTAGGGGTTACTTCTCTGGCTTCATAAATGCCCGTTTTCTTCTCTGCCACCGGTTTCGCTTTTCACGTCACCGACAAGCAGGACATAATTGAATTTAATTATACGTAATCACAACAAGTATAAATGAAAATCTGTTGCCGTATTAGGCTATTTTGGATCAAAAAATTATTCAGAAATAATATACAGATGATAGATGACCTCTCTAAAGCATATATGTGATATATGTCAATATCCAACAGAAAATATAAACTACTTAGAACATTAATTTAAAAAAAACAATTAAAATAACAAAAAAAATTGGGACGCAGCAAGTTCGTTATCGTAGTGAATTTACATAAGAATTGTGCACAATTAATATGGCATACAACTAAAATCAATACTTTACCTTTAAACAAACCTTAAAGATCAGTTTTAAAAGTCCTAGTACACCCTCATTTGAAGAATTTTTTCGAAAGTATCTTTTTATTATCAAAAAAATATTTCAATCTTGTGTTCTAGCCCCTTATGAGACAATGCCCAAAACCTAATTTTATATGAAACTGGATAATTAAAAATTGGTATATCTACGTACAGTAAATCTCTTTAAAACAAACGTGTATTACAAATTTCATTAAAGTTACAAAAGCTTTCCAAACGAAAACTTAATTGATATTTAGAAAAGTTCGGGACGCAGTCAGTGCGTTATGGTAGTAAATTTTCATAAAAATGTTTTTAATAGCAAATATGTGTGTGTGTTTTTTTTTAAGAAAGCAGGCATTAAATTTGGTTACCAGTATACTCTATATAGTAAAAACAATGTGCCATGTTTCATCAAAATAAGTTTATTGTTTGAAAATGTAAAAAAAATTCCGAAAGTAAACTTAAAGTGTTTCGGGAAAAACTCGTTTCTTGGTCAACCTTATAGGTTAATAGCAAATTGATCTATTTAAATATGAAGCATTTGATCAAAATTCGCTACCATAACGCACTTGGTGCGTCCAGAATTTCTTTTCTTACAAACATGCATTATATTTCGATGGAAAATGCTAAAATGCAATAACATAAGGCGTGTTTTATTTAAAAAAAAAGAAAATTTGTATCACTAACAACTAATGGGCCACCCTGTGATTGTAGAAATAATTTTTTAAGATGTAGCTCAAGACACCCTATAATTAATGTATACAATATTTTTTCATATCTTGTATAATAACGGATATATAAGAATTGGTTTCCATAAAAATTGTCTGATAAATAATTAATGAAAATTAAAAGAAGCAATAATAAAATGTTTTTGGTGAAAAGTGAATATAAATATATAGAGGGTCATTCATTTTGCGCTGTCAGGAAGTTTTATGTTATTCAATATGTCAGTGTGGAGTTAGATACAATATTTGTCAATAATACACAGGCAATGTAACCATGGATTATCTGATATATTACGTCTTGGTTTCTCGTTTTTTTTTTTGTACAAAATCTAATTTTAATTTTTTGCTACCTTTCAGCACCTTAACACATATATATTTTCTTTTATCAATGAAATTAAACAAATTGTTTTCATCATACAATTTTTTTAACTTGTGTCTTCCTTTTGCAAAAAACTCTGGACGCAGCAAGTGCGTTATGGTAGTGAATTTTCATAAAAATGTTTTTATTGCAAATATGTGTGTTTTATTTTTAAGAAAGCAGGCATCAATTTTGGTTACCAGTATAACCTATATAGTAAAAACAATGTGCCATGTTTCATAAAAATAACTTTATTGTGTGAAAATGTACAAAAATTTCCAAAAGTAAACTTAAAGTGTTCCCGGAAAAACTCGTTTCTTGGTCAACCTTATAGATTAATAGCAAATTGGGCTATTCAAATATGAAGCATTTGATCAAAATTCGCTACCATAACGCACTTGCTGCATCCAGAATTTATTTCCTTACAAACATGCATTATATTTCGATGGAAAATGCAATAACATAAAGCGTGTTTGATTAAAAAAAAAAAGCTAAGTTCTAGCTAAGTAAAGTTCCAGTTACTTTAATTCGTTCAAAAATGTATCGTATTCAAAGATATTTTTGTATTTTTTTTGTGGGGTAAATGTCCGCCATAGTTAATTTACAAACTCGTCCGCGGCCTTAACAAAATGAAGCTATATGCCAAGTTTCTTCAAATCAGTTTAGTATTTTTTAGGGCTAGCTCGGATACATACATACACACAGATATATGTAAACCTATAAGAATTTAAACGGATCTTGGATATGGGTTTTATGGACCATAATTGGCGCTCATTTGAACAATTTTCCGAAAGTCCGAGAATCGTTACTTCTCTATTAGTGAATTTTTTTAATGAAAACTTACTAATATGTACTTAACAATAAAAGCAATGGAAACAAGTTCTGCATATATAACGAATATATCGACAAAAATCAACTTATTATGCTACTACAACTATTTTCAATACAGTGGGGTAAATGTTGCTTAGGAGCCTCAGTGGTCCAGGGGTAAGAACGTGTGCCTCTGAACCTAAGGGTACTGGGTTCGATTCCCAGGCTTTCCCTTTCACTTTTTCACTACAAATTGTAATAAATTAACATCAACCGAGGTTCCGGCATTGTATTTGAGCAGGTTAAATGTCTGCAGGTTCCGCCCTTTGGAGGGGGCGTAAAGTCGTCTATCCCGTGTCCATGCGTTGTTGGCCACGTTAAAGATCCCTACTCTCCTTACAGAAAGGCAGGGGTTCGGCAGAATTTCCAGGATAGTGAGGTGAAATTGCTCCCTGGCGTCGGTGATTGGCCATAGTCGCGAAAACAGGCCGACGTTGAAGTAAAAAAAAATCTGCTGGATATATTTAATTTAGAAGAAGAGGTTCAATGAAAGGGATATCAATTAAATGAGTTTGATCATTTAAAACGAGGTGGTTGTCGTGTATGTGTTTTTTAGCATCGTTAAAGCTGAATGAACATTGAAATCTGTGATTTAGCTAACTTTGTTAGCGAAGCAATCGTCAGGTCTAAAAACTGTATTGTGATGAGTTGGGTTCTCCAAATTGTATTTATCCCTAAATATCGATAATATGTTCTGCAAATGTAGATTTGTCAGCGAGATTTAGTTAGTCCACTGTGGGTCCGGGGACTAACTAAAAGAATAGGCTAAAGGTAAATCCTGCCTGCCGTACGAGGCGACTAATCCGAGTCAAGCAGGTGGTAGTGGACTTTTCCTTTGCGTGATAGTAAAGGATTTTTTTTACGCCCGAGGAGGTACCACCCCTTACATCAAGGGGCCGGTGAAGTCCCAACGGACGTTTTCGGTTCTGTTGTATGAGTCGGTTTCCCATAACCAAAAATTATGATGGCTCCTCCATGTACAATAGATTCCGGAAATCAAATACCTCTCCATTCGGATCTCCAAAAGGGGGGTGTTCAGGGGGCGCTGGCATCAATATTTACCACATCCTTTTCAAATATATGTGGTCTAAATTCTAACCTGAACTCCGTCCACCATTTCCTTCAGGCTAACAATAGGCCCCAACTCCTCTTCCTCGCCGAAACCCAAATCAGTGCCAAAACACCCACTAATCACCTTCACTTTCCGAGGTATGAGCTCCCTTCTTCCTTTAGATTGCATGGAGGTGTGTGCGCATACGTCCGCAGCAATCTACCCTGACCAGACTCCCCAATTTAGAAGCTGGAAGAAAAGACATACTTTGAATGAAACTCTCTTTCAGGGCTGCAACTAAATTCATCTGTTGCATTTACCGGTCACCTTCTGACAATAACTTTGTCCAGCTCTTCGACTACCTTTCTGAAAAAAACGACCATTTGATTTCTGAATATCCTTCCTCCGAGGTCACTATTCTTGGTGACTTCAATGTCCATAATAAGGAATGGCTAGCATCTTCAAAAATCGATCCAGAAGGGAGAGCAGCGGAGGCCTTTGCAGTCAGCAATTCTTTAGCCGAACTGGGACGAAATGCGGGATTACTTTTCATCATTTGCATGGGCGTCTGTCTGCTTCTCTCATCCTGACCCCTCTGATATCTCACAAAACATTAACGCAACTATCCAAGCTGGCATAGAATTATTTATTCCACGTACACATAAAACCTCTTCAGCCACTCAAAATCCCTGGTTATCTAAATCCTGTGACAAGGCCAGACTTGAAAAGGTCAAAGATCACAAAACGCTTCTACACAATCACAGCCAACAAAACCGTCAAGCACTTAACGACGCAAGAAACCGCTATGTCCGCATTCTTTCTGAGGCAAAAGCTCGTTTAATAGCCACATCAAAAACAAAGTCCTCTCAAGCTCCAACGGCAGCAAACCCTTCTGGACTCTTGCTAAATCTATTGGGAATAATTTCTGCAACAGCACGTTCCCACCTCTTGTTCCAGGGGATGAAATTGTTTCTACCGCACTGAACTTTTTGCCACGTTGTTCGCCGGCAATTCTACTCTCAACCCACCTTCAAATGTTCAACCACCAACAATCCCCAATGTCGCGCATAAAATGACAGATATCATTTTCAAAACTAAAAAGATACGAAAGATGCTCTTTTCTCTTAATACCAGGAAAGCTTCTGCCCTCGACAAGATCCCAGCAATTGTTCTCAAAAAATGCGCACCAGAACTTGCTCCTGTCCTGACTCGTCTGTTTCAGACATCTTATAATAGAGGCATATTCCCTAGTAACTGGAAAACTGCCCGAGTACAAACCGTCCCCAAGAAAGGATCCCAAGCACATCCTAGCAACTACAGGCCTATTTATCTCCTTTCAGTCGTTTCTAAAGTGATGGAAAAGTATATAAACACCGAATTACAAAAATTTCTTGAAAAACACAGTCTAATCCACGACATGCACTATGGATTCCGTCAGCGCAGATCAACTGCCGACTTCCTTTCCTTTGTCACCCATTCTTGGAAAAAGTCTATGGAACTACACGGTGAATCCCAGATTGTCCCTCTAGACATATCCAAAGCATTCGACCAGGTCTGGCACGCAGCGTTGCTTAATAAACTTCCGGCCTATGGCCTATCACCAAACTATATACCTGGACAGCAAATTTTCTCTCTAACCAGAGCATTTCTGTTGTCGTGGATGACCATTCCTCTAAACTGTATTCAATTAATGCAGGAGTTCGTCAAGGTTCAGCTTTAGCCCCTACTTTGTTTCTTCTCCACATCAATTACCTCCTCTCTAGCACATCCAACCCAGTTCACAGTTACTCGGACGACAGCACCCTCCACTCAAATATACAATATACTAAGCCTGTCTCTTTAGCCCAATTAGATGAAGATTGCAGACTCATGGAGGGTTCTGTCTCCGTGGATCTTCAAAAAATATTAGACTGGGGAAGAAGAAATCGTGTACAATTCAACCCCACCAAATCTAAGTCTTGGTTTCTTTCTCATAAGAGATACACCAGCCCTAGACCTATCACAATGAACAACCAAGTTATTCAAAGTAAAGAGTCCTTTTCACTTGTTGGCATTTCTGTGGATCGATTGGCACCAACATATCACATCAATTGCAGAAGCGGCTGCTAAGAAATTAGGTTTTTTTTCCGGGCTCGCAAATACTTTTCACCAGCTAATCTCTATACCTTATATACTTTACAATAATTAAGGTCAACCCTTGAATACTGCTCCCACATCTGAGGTGCCGCTGCCGCTGCCGCTTCTACACTGGCTATCTTGGACTACATTCAGAAGAGAGCTATACGTCTCATCGGAGACCCTACCCTCGCCTAAAGGCTGCCATCCGTTGCCCACCAACGTAGCGTTGGTGGACTCTCTCTCTTTTATAGATATCTGCACGGGCACTGATCAGAGGAGCTTTCTTCCATAGTTCCTCCACCTGCTGCCCCCACCAGATCTACCAGGGGAACAGAGCGAATGCACCCTTTTACTGTCCAGGTCGCCAGACATAAAACATCTTTTAATGCCCGCTCTTTTGTCCCTAAGACTTCCAAGTTGAAGAATTCCTTGCCGGCACATGTTTTCCTTCTCCCCCGAACCTCCAAACCTTCAAGTCCAGAATTAACAAGTTGCCTCGTTCCTCCTTGTCGACACCCAAGGTACGATAGTATTTAGGTTGTAAGCCCGTGGTGTGTTGTTGAAATAAAAATAAATAAATAAAAAAAGTTAATTTTCTTGGACAAAATGTTCTTTTCATATCGAATTTTCTTATAAATGAATTTAATGAATTTTCTTTGAAAAAACGTTTGTTGCGAATTTTTGTATGAAAAATTTATGAAATACAATTGATGGTTGGTTGTCCAAAAAAATCGGCCCTTTTTTTACTTCTTCAATTTTTATTAGAGAATTTTTTTGTTCAAAATGTTCTTTTAATCGAGAATTTTCTTATAAATGATTTTAATGAATTTTCTTTGAGGAAACATTTCAGAATTTTTATATGAAAAATTATTCAATTGATGGAACATTTTTTACACGAAATTCGTCGAAAATAAGTTTTTAATGGATTTTCGTACAAACAAATTATTTTATTTTCAATTTTAGTTAGAGATTAGGTATATAATTTGAATCTTATGTATTCTTTTAGCAGAATTTTGTGTAAAAAATACTTAGCCAAGTTTTACGCCTGCTTTCATTAAAAAAAAGCCTGGACGCAGCAAGTGCGTTATGGTAGTGAATTTTCATAGAAATGATCTGGCACAAAATATTTTATAACTTTTTTTTCTTGTAACATAGAAATCTAAATTTTGGTGTATAGTTTACTTTTTATATTGTAAACCTACCTACCAAATTTGGTTATCATAGATTTTTTATTTTTTAAGATAAATTTTTTTTTCAAATGAAAACTCAAAATTTTCCCAGAAAACCTCGTTCGATTTTTTTTTAATTAACAAACTTGTCAAAGCCATTTACAAAAGGAAGGCACGTGCCAAATTTTATTAAAATCGGCCTATTATTCTTTGAGATAAAAATTTTTTTCGAATGAAAACTTAAAATTTTCCCGGAAAACCTCGTCAGATTTTCCTGACTAACAAACTTGTCAAAGATATTTACAAAAGAAAGGTACATGCTAAATTTTATTAAAATCGGCTAATTACTTTTTGAGATAAGAATTTTTTTCGAATGAAAACTTAAAATTTTCCCGGAAAACCTCGTCCGATTTTCCTGACTAACGAACTTATCCAAGCTATTTACAAAAGAAAAGTACATGCCAAATTTTATCAAAATCGGCCCATTATTTTTTGAGTTATCGGTGTGATATATATATATATATATATATATATATATATATATATATATATATATATATATATATATATATATATATATATATATATATATATATATATATATATATATATATATATATATATATATATATATATATATATATATATATATATATATATATATATATATATATAAACATATAAAAATTGAAACTGACCCCGGATATGGGTTCTAGGGGTCCTAGATCGCGCTCATTTGAAGAAATTTTTTCAAAATTCAAAAGTCGAGATCTCCTCATTAGTGAATTTTTTCTAAGAAAATTCACTAAAAAGACATATCTACCATTAAATTAAAAATATTTTATGAAAATTCACTGCCATAACGCACTTGCTGCGTCCAGAATTTTTTATAATTTGAGTACTCCAAGGCCTCAATCTGCCTACTCCTTAGAGTGGTGGACAAAGGTAGGTAAATGAAAAATGTAAGGACACTCTAAGGCCTCAATCTGCCTACTCCTTAGAGCGGTGGGAAAAGGTGGGTTGGGTGGTTGTAGCTCGATTACGGGGCCTCAATCTGCCTACTCCCCAAATCTCGCCGGAGATCGTCTGTGAGGTCTCAGTGTGTTGAACCCTAGGCCTAGGCTCAGAGAGATATCCTTACATATTTCCTTCAGCCACCTTTGTTCACCACTCTAAGGAGTAGGCAGATTGAGGCCTGAGAGTGTCCTCACATATTCCCTTTACCCACCTTTGTCCACCACTCTAAGGAGTAGACAGATTAAGGCCTTAGAGTGTCCTTACATATTTCCTTTACCTCTTGAAAATGGCTCCAAAACAGGAGCCGAAACGTCGAGTTTCCATAAATTCTGGACGCGGTTCAACCCGAGAATCAAGTGTGTCATATATATATATATATATATATATATACCTTCGGTTCGAAAATATGTTCGCACTAGCGATGTTGAAGTTGTTCGAAGTTCGAAATATGTAATTCTCTAAAATAGTTCGAAGTTCGTTGCTCAAAAATACTTCGAAATTTAACTTTACAGGCATTGAATGCTGCCAAAGATAGCGAAGTTGCGGCCCCGTTAACTCGGTAGCGGCGCTCTAAACTCGTTATCGGTCTCATTGAGTGGATAGCATAATTTTAGGAGATTTCACTCATGCATATTTTTGACAGTTGGTGGGCACATTGAGACACGACGGAGCCATTTAGCAATAACAGAATTATTTTTCCTATATATCCTGGCCTCCCAACACCCTTTTCAGTAACAACATTATGATGGCGGTGTTCGAAAGCGATCGGTAACGTACATTTTCAGAATTTATGAGGATAGTTGCAGATTGACTTTGGAAAACAGTGGTTTCAACATGATTTATTTCACCATGAGCCAAAACGATCAGCACCAGAAGGCATTTTCACCCAATCAACCTGCAAATTTGCCGAACTCTTCATTTTTGTTTAAAGATGGGAATCTTTCACATATCAAATATTGTATGGTACAATATTCCTAAATGTTGTGTTTAAGGAAATGATATATGAACACTGAAGAATTTTGGGTAGTTCGATGTTCGATTATAAATTTCTAAGTAGTTCGAAGTTCGACAGTGAACCTTAGACATACTATTTCAGAGGTTCGAAGTTCGAGGCAACATATTTGCTTGGGTTCGTTCATAGTTCGGTTCGAACAAAACATGGGTTCGCACACCTCTAATATATATATATATATATATATATATATATATATATATATATATATATATATATATATATAAACGCATAAAATAAAATAAAATTAAAACTGACCCTAGATATATGTTCTAGGGGGCCAATCACGTCACGTGAAGAAATTTAGTTTACATTGAAAACTCTGAACTCCCCGTTTTTTACTACGAAAATTCACCAAAAATTTGACATGTGAATTAATTAGTAATTTAATTAACTCTACGTCACAATTGTACGTACTCGGTATGCAATTTAGACTCTAGCAACAACTGAAATCAGTTTCTCTACAAGAGATGAGGGTTAACAAACAGAGTTTCGCTGTCATCAAACTGTAATAAATATTGATTTTACCCGCAGTACTGAAATACGTGTTCAAAGAGATTAATCACTGACCATGCGAAGGTGTCTAATCATCATCCACTCACCATTGCAACGAATTTCACTGTAAACGTTTGCCACCACCATCTGAACAATTAGTATTTATAAAAAATAACGGTTTATACGTTTTTGTCAACAGTTTTATGTTGTCCCAGAACCCTAATAACACCAGGATAAATATAAAAGTAGAATTTATATCTGGATATATTGATTGCCTGATTATACCTGTGATGTGTCAGCCTTACGACATTTGACCTTACACCCTACGCTCAGCCCTAGGAATAAACTCAAATCTGAACAAACATAAATTGATGACGTATTAGTACACTCACTTTTTTGTTGTTTTATTTCTTATTAACAAAATTTAATTAGAAAAAAATTATTTAATGGAGAGGTTTAGAACCTAACAACGCAACTTTAGAATTTTCGATTTTTTTTTCCATTCGCTTATGGGGAGATCTGTATATATATATATATATATATATATATATATATATATATATATATATATATATATATATATATATATATATATATATATATATATATATATATATATATATATATATATATATATATATCCGACCGATAACTCAAAAAATAATGAACCGATCTTGATCAAATTTGGTAAATACCTTCCTTTTGCAAGTGGCTGGGATAAGTTCGTTAGCCAGGAAAATCTGACCAGGTTTTTCCGGAAAATGTTGTGTTTTCTTTCTAAAAAAATTCATATCTCCGTAAATAACAAAGTAAGGGCAAGGTACGCATGTTTGTATCATAAAGAGTGAACTCTGTACCAAAATTTAGGTCTCTAGCTTTAAAGGCAACGAAGTTATGGGTAGTTAAAGAAACAAATTTTGGAGTTTTCCTCAAAACGTCAAACTCCCAATTTTAAACGTCAATATTGGTAATGTTTAGGCAAAGAATGTGAAACAAATACCGATTGTGAAAAGAAAATGTTGCAAGAAGGGTGTTCCGCAAACCCGTAAGTTTCAGATTCAACCATCATTGCCCTTCATTTTACTAAAACGTTTACAGGAAATCCATTTCAAATAGACCCTTTCTCTGGTGCTTTGGCTGTCAGTTTAGTTAAGTTTGGTAGCTGTTTGGATATTTATTTGTAGGTTTAGTGAAATTTATGGTTTAACGGCCTATAATTTTTTTTAGCTAATTATCGTGGAACAAATTTGTTAATGCATTTTTGCATTTTTTATCGAAATATGATGCGTTTATCTTAAAAAAAATCTGGACGCAGTAAGTGCGTTTTGGTAGCGAATTTTCAGTAAATTTGCAGTTTAGCTCCCGAACGCTTTTCAAAACACTGTTTTCAGAAACCTGCCTAGAGCCCCCCCTGGATCCACAAACCCCAAGAAAAATGTGTTGTTCACACTCCCCAAGGAAGTTACGGGACCAGGAGTGAGTAGGGGTGCATAATTTTTTTAGCTAATTTTTGTAGAACAAATTCGTGAATGCATTTTTCCATTTTTTGTCGAAATATGATGCGTTTGCAAGAAAAAAATCTGGACGCAGTAAGTGCGTTTTGGTAGCGAATTTTCGATAAATTTGCAGTTTAGCTCCCGAACGCTTTTCAAAAAACTGTTTTCAGAAACCTGCCTAGGCCCCCACCCCTCTGGATCCACAAACCCTAAAAAAAAATTTCTTGTTCACACTCCCCAAGGAAGTTACGGGACCAGGAGTGAGTAGGGGTGTATAATTTTTTTAAACTAATTTTCGTAGAACAAATTCGTTAATGCATTTTTGCATTTTTTATCGAAATATGATGCGTTTGTAAGAAAAAAATCTGGACGCAGTAAGTGCGTTTTGGTAGCAAATTTTCGGTAAATTTGCAGTTTAGCTCCCGAACGTTTTTCAAAAAACTGTTCAGAAACCTGCAGGTGAGGTCCTAGTAATGTCTCTGAAAACAATTTGTTGAAAACCGTTCGGGCGCTAATCTGCAAATTTACCAAAGTTTCATTAAATCCTTCAAATTTCAATAACTCAATTTGCTATTAACGTAAGCTTTGTTGGATAGAAAACCAACATTTAAGTTTATTTTCGGAAAATTTTTGTATATTTTCAAACCATAAGTAATTTTGATAGAAAATAGTACATTGTTTCTACCACATAGGCTATACCGGTAATCAGATTGATGCCTGCTCGCATTTGCTATTAAAAACATTTTTATGGAAAATCACTTCCATAACACATTTGCTGCATCTAGACTTTTGAAAAATGTTTATATATTTTCAAACAATAAATTTGTTTCAATGAAATATGATACATTGTTTCTACTATATAGGCAACCAAGTTTGATGCCTGCTTTCATCAAAGAAAGACATTTGCTATTAAAAATATTTTAAAGAAAATTCGCTACCATAACGCACTTGCTGCGTCCCGAGATTTTTTTTAATTCGCTAATGAGGAGATCTGTGATTATATATATATATATATATATATATATATATATATATATATATATATATATATATATATATATATATATATATATATATATATACCTTCCTTTTGCAACTGGCTTGGATAAGTTCGTTAGCCAGGAAAATCTGACCAGGTTTCCCCGGAAAATTTTGTGTTTTCTTTCAAAAAAAATTCATATCTCCGTAAATAACAAAGTAAGGGCAAGGTACGCATGTTTGTATCATAAAGAGTGAACTCTGTACCAAAATTTAGGTCTCTAGCTTTAAAGACAACGAAGTTATGGGTAGTTAAAAAAACAAATTTTGGAGTTTTCCTCAAAACGTCAAACTCCCAATTTTAAACGTCAAAATTGGCAATGTTTAGGCAAAGAATGTGAAACAAATACCGATTGTGAAAAAAAAAATGTTGCAAGAAGATTGTTCCGCAAACCCGTAAGTTCCAGATTCAACCGTCATTGCCCTTCATTTTACTAAAATATTTACAAAATAACCATTTCAAATAGACCCTTTCTCTGATGCTTTGGCTGTCAGTTTAGTTAAGTTGGTACCTTTTTGGATATTTATTTGTAGGTTTAGTGAAGTTTATGGTTTAACAGTCTATAATCTTTTCAGCTAATTTTCGTAGAACAAATTTGTTAATGCATTTTTGCATTTTTTATCGAAATATGATCCGTTTATAAGACAAAAATCTAGACGCAGTAAGTGCGTTTTGGTAGCGAATTTTCGGTAAATTTGCAGTTTAGCTCCCGGACGCTTTTCAAAACACTGTTTTCAGAAACCTACCTAGGGCCCCCCTCTGGATCCACAAACCCCAAGAAAAATTTCTTGTTCACACTCCCCAAGGAAGTTACGGGACCAGGAGTGAGTAGGGGTGTATAATTTTTTTTATCTAATTTTTGTAGAACAAATTCCTTAATGTATTTTTGCATTTTTTATAGCAATATGATGCGTTTGTAAGAAAAAAAACTGGACGCAGTAAGTGCGTTTTGGTAGCGAATTTTCGGTAAATTTGCAGTTTAGCTCCCGAACGCTTTTCAAAAAACTGTTTTCAGAAACCTGCCTAGGGCCCCCCTGAATCCACAAACCCCAAGAAAATTACTTGTTCACACTCCCCAAGGAAGTTACGGGACCAGGAGTGAGTAGGGGTGCTGAGCGGGGTAGGTAGTAAAAAGGAAATATGAGTAGAAAATTCGAATAAAGCGTGCTTGAAAGCTGTCTTTTTCAGATCTTGAAGCCATATCCCCCTTAAACCCTGATTACCCCGCACAACACCCCTATTCACTCCCAGTCCCATAACTTCCTTGGGGGGTGTGAACAAGAAATTTTTCTTGTGGTTTGTGCATCCAATTGGGGTCCTAGTAATGTTTCTGAAAACAATTTGTTGAAAAGCGTTCGGGAGCTAATCTGCAAATTTACCGAAATTTCATTAAATCCTTCAAATGTCAATAACTCAATTTGCTATTAACGTAAGCTTTCTTGGTTAGAAAACCAACATTTAAGTTTATTTTCGGAAAATTTTTGTATATTTTCAAACCATAAGTTATTTTGATAAAATATAGTACATTGTTTCTACCAGATAGACTATACCGGTAATCAGATTGATGCCTGCTCGCATTTGCTATTAAAAACATTTTTATGGAAATTCACTTCCATAACACATTTGTTGCATCTAGACTTTTGAAAAATGTTTCTATATTTTCAAACAATAAATTTATTTCAATGAAATATTGTACATTGATTCTACTGTATAGGCAACCAAGTTTGACGCATGCTTTCATCAATGAAAGACATTTGCTATTAAAAATATTTTAAAGAAAATTCGCTACCATAACGCACCTGCTGCGTCCAGAGATTTTTTTGAAATGAGCGCATTTTAGAGCTTCTAGAACCCATATCCATGTTAAACCTCATTTGACATTTAAAGTTTATATGTTGATATACAGGTTGTCCAATAAGTACGCGTGGGTCCATAGTTACTATACCGATGTACTTATAACAAAATTTCCCAATGAAACTTGTAACGTGTCATGTTTTCTACAACCCAAAATTATTGTCAAGTATACAGGATGTACCAAAAAAGAGTAATATCAAAAATTATATTTTGCTTAAATAGAATACTATAGTTTTATGTATCAAATGAAGCCTCAATAGGCTCCATATTTAACTAAAAATTTGTAAGAGTGTCAAATGCTGTGTTGCCGAGTTATTATTTTTTCTTTAAAAAAAATTTGACCAAAAACATACAATTTTCAAACTGTTATATTTCTGCGACTGTACGTTAACTTCGATAAAAAATATACGTGTAATCTAATATTGGCCTAGTTCACCGTGAACTATCTTTACTTTTGGATTATATAATACAGGGTGTTAACCATTTCTCTTCGAACATCTCTACATTTACCTTCATTTTAATTGAATTAAAATACAACACCCTGTATTATTATTCTGCCATTGAAAAGCCTAAGATGTTCTCATTCAGAAAATACTATGTTTGTCGAATCTATCCTAACCGACTTTTGAGATATTAAGGTTTTTCCAGAAATTTACACAGAAAATGAGAAAAATCACAGGTGGCACGGCACAAGAAATTGAAGCAGTTGCTACTTGTTGACATGACAATGTAACTATTTATTTGCATAATCCTGTGACACTTCGTGACACCTTTTGCATATTATCTTTTTTTTAATAAGGAGTATTTTGTAATAAAAATTAAGCATACAATTCAGGAATCAATTGAAATATATGTAACTAATTATTTGTATAATCCTGTGACATTGGGTGACATCTTGTGCATATGATCTCTTTTTTTATAGGAAGTATTTTGTAATAAAAATTAAGTATATGATTCAGAAATGAATTAAAATGATTTATATGTTACTAATTATTTGTATAATCCTGTGACATTTGGTGACATCTTGTGCATATTCTCTTTTAGTGAATTTTCTTAGAAAAATTCACTAATATGAGATCCCGACTTTTAAATTTTGGCAAACTCTCTTCAAATGAGAGCGAACTAGGACCTCTAGAACCCATATCCAGGGTCAGTTAAAATTTTTATATGTTTATATATATATATATATATATATATATATATATATATATATATATATATATATATATATATATATATATATATATATATATATATATATATATATACATATATATATATATATATTATATATATATATATATATATATATATATATATATATATACATACATATATATATATATATATATATATATATATATATATATATATATATATATATATATATATATATATATATATATATATGTATCATACCGATAACTCAAAAAATAGCGGTTCGATTTTGATAAAATTTTGCATACAGCTTCCCCTTGTAATACAGCTGTCTAACAGGACTGACAGCCGTATGACACCTGTATGACAGCTGTATGTCCTGTTAGACAGCTGTATGACAGCACTCGCTGACATATAGTGGCAGCGACCATCTTGGAACATGTGAGGTCAGCTGACAGATGACAGGTTTGGAACATGTGACGTCAGCTGACAGGTTACCCGCCACCCGCTGACAGCTGTCAGCTGACTCCCGTCGTCGTGACGTCATCTGTCAACGCATGCTAAGAAAAAGTGCAAGGGTTGGGTCAGGGTGACCGGCTATCTACTGATGCTTTCGTTTATATTATTTGTTAATTTTCGTATTCACTTAAGCAATAAAGTTATTTTAATGATGGATACAGTGTTTCTACTATAAAGGTTATACTGGATACCAAATTTGATGTCTGTTTTCATTAAAAAAAACTTATGTAGTTATTATAAACATTTTAATAAAAATTCGCTACCATAAGGCACTTGCTGTGTTCACACTTTTTCTCATTATGAAGAATGAAACGCAATTAGTTATTAATTTTTTAGTGTGTTATAACGAAGCTCGTCGATCAGATGAATTTCTGTTTTTTACTGTTAATTTTTGTAATACATTTTTAACACATGGCATTTTTGAATAGGGAAGATATTTTAAATTAGGTATCATAAGCCCATACTTTGTACTTAAAATTTTGGTGGTTGTAAGTGTCACTCGAATGGGGTTAAATGTAGGGATGAAGGTTTCACGTTGCATGATGTCCTTTGTTAATGTATAATTAACTGTATTTTTTGATTTTTTTATAAATATGGACAATAATTGAGATGCTGAATTTATTCCACTTGGTTCTTCGACACTCTTATATAATCACACTCAGTAACAAGATAAATAGATAAACAGTTGCTTATTAATTTGCGCACTTTTTACGGCGATTTTCGTAATTTATTACGAAAGTAACCAATGTATGCAGAATTTGCTTAGAATCTATGTCAAAAAGTGGTCTTTAGCTAAAATTTGTTATTAAAATTCCATATCCTCCTTCTAACAGCATAGATCAGGAATCCGGAAAAAATACAGATGCAAACTATTCACTATTAAAACTAATTTTGTACTGATGTTGTAGCATCAAGAAAGTAGCTTCTCTATATCAATAAAATCCCTGGACGCAGTAAGTGCGTTATGGTAGCGAATTTTCTTTAAAATATTTTCTGAAAACAGTTTTTTTTAAACGTTCGGGAACTAAACTGCAAATTTATCGAAAATTCGCTACCAAAACTCACTTACTGCGTCCAGTTTTTTTCTTACAAATGCATCATATTTCGATAAAAAATGCAAAAATGCATTAACGAGTTTGTTCTACGAAAATTAGCTAAAAAAAATTATACTCCCCTACTCACTTCTGGTCCCGTAACTTTCTTGGGGAGTGTAACCAAGAAATATTCCTTGGGGTTCTGAAAACAGTTTTTTGAAAAGCATTCGAGAGCTAAACTGCAAATTTACCGAAAATTCGCTACCAAAACGCACTTACTGCGTCCAGTTTTTTTCTTACAAACGCATCATATTTCGATAAAAAATGCAAAAATGCAGTAACTAATTTGTTCTACAAAAATTAGGTAGAAAAAAATTATACACTCCTACTCACTCCTGGTCCCGTTACTTCCTTGGGGAGTGTGAACAAGAAATTTTTCTTGGGGTTTGTGGATCCAGGGGGGGGCTAGGCAGGTTTCTGAAAACAGTGTTTTGAAAAGCGTTCGGGAGCTAAACTGCAAATTTACCGAAAATTCGCTACCAAAACGCACTTACTGCGTCTAGATCTTTTTCTTACAAACGCTTCGATAAAATTTTCAAAAATTTATTAACGAATTTGTTCTACGAAAATTAGCTAAAAAAAATTATACACTCCTACTCACTCCTGCTCCCGTAACTTCTTTGGGGTGTGCAAACAAGAAATTGTTTGGGGGAATACGGGTGCTGTGCGGGGTAGGCAGGGTTTAAGGTGGATATGGCTTCAAGATGTGAAAAAGACAACTTTCAAGCCCGGTTTATTCGCATTTTCTGCTCAAATTTCCTTTTTACTACCTGCCCCGACCAGCACCCCTACTCACTCCTGGTCCCGTAACTTCCTTGGCGGGTGTGAACTAGAAATTATCTTGGTTTTTGTGGATCCAGGAAGGGGGCTAGGCAGGTTTCTGAAAACAGTTTTTTGAAAAGCGTTCGGGAGCTAATCTGCAAATTTACCGAAAATTCGCTACCAAAACGCAGTTACTGCCTCCAGATTTTTTCTTATAAACGCATCATATTTCGATAAAAAATGCAAAAATGCATTAACAAATTTGTTCTACGAAAATTAGCTAAAAAAACTTATAGACCATTAAACCATAAACTTCACTAAACCTACAAATAAATATCCAAAAAGTCCCCAACTTAACTAAACTGACAGCCAAAGCATCGAAGAAAGGGTCTATTTAAAATAGATATTTTGTAAACATTTTAGTAAAATGAAGGGCAATGACGGTTGAATCTGAAACTTAAGGGTTTGCAGAACACTCTTCTTGTAACATTTTCTTTTCACAATCGGTATTTGTTTCACATTCTTTGCCTAAACATTGCCAATTTTGACGTTTAAAATTGCCAGTTTGACGTTTTGAGGAAAACTCCAAAATTTGTTTATTTAACTGCGCATAACTTCGTTGTCTTTAAAGCTAGAGACCTAGATTTTGAGATTTTTTCCAGAAAATTATTTTTAAAAAAGTCATCCGTTACTTTATTTCCACACTGTGTATATAATAATAAACTCGGAGTACGGAGTTCACTCTTTATAATACAAATACGCATACCAAATTTGGTTGCTCTTACTTTGTTATTTACGGAGATATAAATTTTTTTAGAAAGAAAACACAAATTTTTCCAGGAAAACATGGTCGGATTTTCCTGGCTAACGAACTTAGCCAAGCCACTTGCAAAAGGAAGGTACTCACCAAATTTGATCAAGGATATATATATATATATATATATATATATATATATATATATATATATATATATATATATATATATATATATATATATATATATATATATATATATATATATATATATATATATATATATATATATATATATATATATATATATAAACAGATCTCCTCATTAGCGTATTTAAAAAAAAAATCGCTAAAACACAAGGCAAAAAATATTTGAGTAAACCTGAAAACTATTAAATATCTGTATTTTAAAAATCTGCAAAACGTGTTCTATTCAGAGAATGAAATTACCCGTTTTAGTTTACATCAACAATCAACATATATTTTTACCAAAAATAACTGTCTATTTAATTTGACCTACCTTTATATAATTCTGCGTAGTCACTTACTTCATCTCAATGAAATAGCACTGAAACCACAGCATAATAATTATTAACATTTCACTAAAATCGCCACTAGAAAGATTTTTATTCAACATTAGAAAAAGGTTTTATTAGACACTCTTATTTTAGTGGTTACAAGACTCAGCACGGTAGTAGACTTATTTGAATAATCAATTGTTTGTTATCTTTATAAGTTTTTTGTATGTGACAAAAAGCTGCATTTTGTTTCTGCGATAAGCACTACTTTTGTTATAAAATGCCATTAATAAGTGGTGACTGTTTGTTTTTTATTAACTAGTGCCGGATATAATCTTTTAGATAAAATTGTTTATATTTTACGGCAAAAATTGCAACTGGATTATCTGTTCCTTTTATTATATTATATTTTATTGCCACACAAATGAATATACACCGTGTTTATAAACTGACTCATAAATTGTCTAAAATTGAAAGTGACCATTATTAAAAAAAGTCTGGACGCAGCAAGTCCGTTATGGTTGCGAATTTTCGTAAAAATGTTTTTAATATCAAATATGTATTGTTTTTTAATTGACATTTGGTTAGGTCAGGCATAGGCATTTTAACCTATATAGTAGTAACAATGTACCGTATTTCATTAAAATAGCTTTGTTGTTTCAAAAAGTACAAAGATTTTCCGAAAATGAAATTTAAAAGTTCCAGAAAAAACTGATCCGATTTTCCCGGCCAACGAACCTCTTTCAGCTGTTTGCACACGTGCCAGGATATAATTATTCACACACAACTTTAGGACCAACATTGAAAAAAATTCTGAAAATTTGCAGAAATTTCTTTTACAGAAATTGCTTTCAGTAATGTTACACTAAATTATATTTTTCACAAAAATTAGACAACTGTTTTTTTTTACAATAACGTACTAAACATTTATTATTAATTACCAACATATCAGAGAAATAAGTTCCACAGAAACACTAAAAACATTTCTGCGAAAACTTTTAAAATTCAGCCATTATTTGAGCGTGCCCGTATACGGCAGCTCGATTTTTTCGACGAGTAATACAAACAAAAAGCTCTCTAAATGTGTCATTTCCATGGGGATCCGCTATCTATTGATAAAAACGCCGTTTCACAATTTGTAATGTGTGTTTGAAATATGTGTCAAAAACGTGAAAAGTTGCGAAACAATTGAAATAACTCAAAAACGATGAACGATACCAATTTTTTTTCCTCACAAAGATTTATTATAATTCAATGGAAAACACAAAAATGCAATAAAATAAGGGGGTATTCTATTAAAAAAGAAAGTGTGTATCACCAACGACTTATGGGCCAGCCTGTAATTGTCAAAATAAGTTTGTAAGATGCAGCTAAAGATACCCTATAATTAACGTATATACTTTGTCATATATTGTATAATAACGGATATATTGAGCTTTGTCGTAGTAAAGCGTCACCCTGTATATGTGTAAACAGACAAAAACTGAAACTGACCCCGTATATGGGTTTTTGGGGTTCTAGTTCGCGCTCATTTGAAGAAATCTTTTTAAAATTCATAAGTCGCGGTCTTCTAATTAACGATTTTTTTCTACGAAAATTTGCTAAAATATGGACTATTAAACCACAAGGACATTGATGGTTGAAGCTGAAACTCAAAGCTTTGTAAAACACATTTATTACGACATATTTTTATCATAATCCGTATTTGCTTCAAATTCGTTGTCTGAAAATTGCAAATTCTGACGTTTCATATCGCGACTTTGACGTTTCAAGAAGAAAAATTATCAAATCTTCAAAATATTGTTTCTTCTACTTAACCGTTGTATGTAATATTCAATTGGTTTTGTTAATCACACAAAATATTTTGTTCTTGTGCTTTCCTCTGATCACCAGTGGCACCCAATTTTTTTTTAAATGCCTATAACTTTTTTTTCTTTTAAGTTAGAGATCTGAATTTTGGCCCGTAGGGTAAGGTGGAATAAATAAATATTCCAAATTTGGTTGTCATAGCTCTGTTACTTTCGGAGATTTTTCGAAAATTTTTCCGAAGGGAAACCCAAAATTTACCCGTGAAAACAAGTCCGATTTTCCCGGCTAACGAACTTAACTAAGCCACTTGCAAAAGGAAGGTACCTACCATTTCATTATAATCGGCCCATTATTTTTTGAGTTATCGATACGATATATATATATATATATATATATATATATATATATATATATATATATATATATATATATATATATATATATATATATATATATATATATAAACACAGATCTTCCCATTAGTGAATTTTTCGTTTTACGAAAAATTCGCTAAAAGAGTTCGAATTTTATTTTCACAAAAACTAACTTTTTGATATAAAAATCTCACTCTTATCGTTTTTTTTTTTCGTTCAAATACACACCACGAGGGCTCACAGCCTAAATACTATCGTACCGTGGGTGTCGACAAGAAGGAAAGAGGCAACTTATTAATTCTGGACATGAAGGTTTGGAGGTTCGGAGGAGAAGGAAAAACATGTGCCGGCAAGGAATTCCATAACTTGGAACTCCTCGGGACAAAAGAGCGGGCATAAGATGTTCTATATCTGATGACCTGGACAGTAAAAGGGTGCATTCGCTCTGTTCCCCTGGTAGATCTGTTGGGGGCAGGAGGTGGAGGAACTATGGAAGAAAGCTCCTCTGAGCAGTGCCCGTGCAGATATCTATAAGAGGGAGGCCACCAACGTATAGCTCTCTTCGAAATGGAGTGATAGCGAGTGTAGAAGCGGCAGAGGCACCCCAGATGTGGGACCAGTATTTAAGGTTTATGATTATTTGTGAAGTATATAAGGTATATATAATATATGAATTCAACTATGAACTTAATTTATTATTATTAAATATTACAATGTTCTATATATAAATTAATATGTTGAGGTAGTCAATATATAATGTTTCTAAATTTTAATGTTTAAGGTATGTAAATAAATTTCCAATTATAATAGTTAAAGAGTCAACATTCAATTTTTAATGTTCTGGGTTATTTTACCAAATTGCACAATTAATAAATTTCTTGACTTTGGTCACTCGAAATTTGCGCTTGTAAATAAATCTTAAGTGTACCTTATTGCTTTATTTATTACCAGGGATCTGTTGCATCGGTAAAGGTTTAGTTTCGGGGCACATGTTCGATTTTTATGAAATTTTGTATATAGACATGTTTCAGGGTGTAGATGACGAAAATCACAATAAAAATTAGGGCAGAAGCCAACTTTTGGAGTTGTTTGGACATTTTTGTAGGAAAACGTAAGTTGTACTCACTTTTGCGGCGTGTTTTTGTCATATTTTACACATTTTCGGGGGTCGTGCGTTTTATATCAAGCTAAAGAAGGGTGTATTCCACTATTCTAATTCATTTTCACATAGTTAGTGCACCCCCTTAACTGTTTGTGTCCCTGAAAATTACCCTTCGTTTCATCGTATATAAAATTAAACTGACATTTGACATTAAGTTGGCTTTATATGTCAAATATCAATTTCAACTTAGGATCGGTTATACGATGAAAAGAAGGGTAATTTTCAGAGACACATAAACAGTTAAGGGGGTGCACTAACTATGTGAAAATGAATTAGAATAGTGGAATACACCCTTCTTTAGCTTGATATACAGCGAACGACCCCCGAAAATGTGTAAAACATGCAGCAAAAGTTGTTTTATTCTTTACTTGATCACTTCTCGAATATAGAAAAAAGTATAACTCATGGGCATAGTTTACACATCTCTGACAATTTGAGTACCTAGCTTCAATGTCATCTTCACGAAATTATGGACGGTTTTTTGTTGATTATTTTGTGAGCAAAAGATTTCCACTATAAAAGTAAATATATAAAAATCGTATCTCTCAAAAAATAACACAGCTAGGAATTGTGATAAAATTTGGTAGGTATGTTGCACTGGTAAAGACCTTACTACACACCAACACTCAACTTTCTAGGTTTATAGAAAATTGAGTTATTCAAGTTTGAAGCATCTAATGTAAATTCGGTACCATAACGTACTTGCTGCGCCCCGAACTTTTATGATATAAACCCGCGGGCCAAATTTGGTCGCCTTAACTTAGTTATTTCTTGACATGAAAATTTTCCGAAAGAAAACGCAAAATTTTCCAGAAAAACTGGGTCGATTTTCCTGGCTAACGAACTTATCCAAGTCACTTGCAAAAGGAAGGTACTCACCAAATTTGATCAAAATCTTTTGAGTTATCGGTGTGATATATATATATATATATATATATATATATATATATATATATATATATATATATATATATATATATATATATATATATATATATATATATATATATATATATATATGTGTGTGTGTGTGAACATATAAAAATTGAAACTGACCCTGGATATTGGTTCTAGTGGGCTAGTTCGCGCACATTTCAAGAAATTTTTTTCATAATTTAAAAGTAGAGATCTCCTCATAAGTGATTTTTTCAAAAGAAAATTCTAAAAAATTTTTATTAGTAACCGAACATTGTACGAGGGTCGATCAATAAATAGCCGTGTTGGGAATGGAGACGCAAAGTTCACAATTTTTTTTTAATTTTCAATTTTAGGTCGATACACTTCTCGCAACGATTCTGCCATTTCTTTAACCCCTCCAGAAATAAGTTGTGTCAAACTTTTCGAAATACGGATCTCTCTCGGCGATAACCTCCTCGTTTGAGCTGAATTTTTTCTCTCGGGCCATTTTTCCATGTTGGGGAACAAAAAGAAGTCGCAGGACACGAGGTCAGGTGAGTACGATGGGTGCAGCGCCAGTTCGTAGCGCAGCTTATCCAATTTGGCCGCGACAATTTTAGATAAACGTGCTGGTGCATTATCGTGATGAAACATAGTTTTTTTCTTAGACAAATGGGGCCGTGTCTCCTTCAACTGACTGTCCCGTGATCGTTCTTCTTTTCCACAAAAGTCCCAGAGGGTTATTCCATTCGAATCCAAAAAAAATCGTGGCCATAACCATTCCGGCCGACTGGACCGTCCGTGCCTTTTTCGGAGAGATACACCCGGAAAAATGCATTGTTTTGACTGTCGCTTGGTCTCTGGCGTATAATAATGTATCCAGGTTTCATCAACGGTGACGACGCGACGCAAAAATTCCTGCGAATTTCGCTTAAAGAGGTCCAAACACTGCTTCGACATTGAAAGTCGTATCCACTTGTTGTCCACGGTGAGCAATCATACTTAACCTTTCGTGTAAAATATTGATTGCCGTTCTGTACGACACACTTGCGGCCTCTGCTACCTCGCGCATTTTAGTTCAGCGATCACCGAAAATAATGTCGTGGACTTCTTCAACGAGTTTCTCGGTAACTACGTCTGCCGGGCGGCCTGGCCGTTCCTCATCAAAAACAGATGTACGACCACGTTTAAACTCTTTGAATCAATATCTCACGGTTGTCACACATAGATGGTGAAAGGTCCCCATAGACAGCATCCAACTTCGCTTTTATTTTTTCGCATGTTTTTCCATTCAAAAATAAAAGGCGAATTACGGATCGATATTGCACCTTTTCCATTTTATCGAGAAACACGGAACACGTGTGTTACAACTGGCTGCCAAATAAAACTAACCAATGAATCAGTCTGAAAGTACGGTGTCGTTTGACAGATGACAGTACAGGACGGAGAGGCCAACTTCCCTCAACAATATATGTGGCCTAAATTCTAACCTGAACTCCGTCCACCATTTCCTCCAGGCTAATAGGCACCAACTCCTCTTCCACACCAAAACTCAAATCAGTGCCAAAATAGCCACTAATCACCTTAATTTCCCGGGGTATGAGCTCCTTACTTCCTTTAGATTGCATGGAGGCGTGTGCGCGTACGTCCGTAGCAATCTACCTTGTACCAGACTCCCCAGTTTAGAAGCTGGAAGAAAAGACATACTATGGATAAAACTCTCTCAGGGCTGCAACTAAATTCATCTGTTGCATTTACCGGTCACCTTCTGACAACAACTTTGTCCAGCTCTTTGACTACCTATCTGAAAAAACCGAACATCTAATTTCTGAATATCCTTCCTCCGAGGTCACTATTCTTGGTGACTTCAATGTCCGTAATAAGGAATGGCTAGGATCTTCAAAAACCGATCCACAAGGAAGAGCAGCGGAGGCCTTTGCAGTCAGCAATTCTCTAGCCAATATGGTTCAGCAACCTACTTACTTTCCTCGCATTCCAACACACTGTTCAAATCCCTTGGATCTCCTTCTTACTACAAATCCTGACTGTTATAAGATATCAGTCACCGCCCCTCTGGGTCGCTCGGACCACGGCATGGTCACTGCTTCCTGTGCAATGCAACCCAAGGTCACACAGTCATCACACCCACGTATCGTTTGGCACTACAATTCCGCGAACTGGGATGAAATGCGAGATTACTTTTCCTCATTTCCATGGGCGTCTGCCTTCTTCTCTCATCCTGATCTCTCTGATATCTCACAAAACGTCACCGGAATTATCCAAGCTGGCATGGCATTATTTATTCCACGTACACAGAAAACCTCTGCAGCCACTCAAAAGCCCTGGTTCTCTAAATCCTGTGACAAGGCCAGACTTGAAAGGGTCAAAGCTCTACACAATCCCAGTCAAGAAAACCGTCAAGCATTTAATGACACAAGAAACCGCTATGTCCACATTCTTTCTGAGGCAAAAAACTCGTTTAATAACCACATCAAAAACAAAGTCCTCTTAAGCTCCAGTGGCAGCAAACCCTTCTGGACTCTTGCTAAATCTATTGGGAATAATTTCTGCAAGAGCACGTTCCCACCTTTGTCTCAGGGGATGAAATTGTTTCTACCGCACTGGACCAGGCTGAACTTTTTGCCTCGCTGTTCGCCGGCAATTCTACTTTCAACCCACCTCCAAATGTTCAACCACCAACAGTCCCCAATGTCGGGCATAAAATGACTGATATCACTTCCAAAACCAAAAAGGTACGAAAGATGCTCTCTTCTATTAATACCAGGAAAGCCTCTGGCCTTGACGAGATCCCAGCAATTGTTCTCAAAAAATGCGCACCAGAACTTGCTCCTGTCCTGACTCGTCTGTTTCAGACATCTTACAATAGAGGCATATTCCCTAGTAACTGGAAAACTGCTCGAGTACAACCCGTCCCCAAGAAAGGATCGAAAGCGTTTCCTAGCAACTACAGGCCTATTTCTCTCCTTTCAGTCGCCTCTAAAGAGACGGAAAGGTATATAAACACCGAATTACTAAAATTTCTTGAAAAACAGTCTAATCCACGACAGGCAGTATGGCTTCCGTCAGCGCAAATCAACTGCCGACCTCCTTTGCTTTGTCACCCATTCTTGGAACAAGTCTATGGAACTACACGGTGAATCCCAGATTGTCGCTCTAGACATATACAAAGCATTTGACCAGGTCTGGCATGCAGCGCTGCTTAATAAACCACCGACCTATGGCCTACCACCAAAACTCTGTATGTGGACAGCAAATTTCCTCTCCAACCGGAGCATTTCTGTTGTCGTGGATGGCCATTCCTCTAAACTGTATCCAATTAATGCAAAAGTTCCTCAAGGTTCAGCTTTAGCCCCTACTTTGTTTCTTCTCCACATCAATGACCTCCAACCCAGTTCACAGTTACACGGACGACAGCACCCTCCACTCAAATATACAATTTTCTAAGCCTGTCTCTTTAGCCCAATTAGATGAGGATCGCAGACTCATGGAGGGTTCTGTCTCCGTGGATCTCAAAAAAATATTAGACTGGGGAAGTACAAATCTTGTACAATTCAACCCCACCAAATCAGAGTCTTGCTTTCTTTCTCATAAGAGATACACCAGCCCTAGACCCATCACAATAAACAACCAAGTTATTTAAACTAATGAGTCCTTTTCACTTGTTGTCATTTCTGTGGATCGAAATCTCAATTGGCACCAACATGTCACATAAATTGCAGAAGCGGCTGCTAAGAAATTAGGTTTCCTCTTCCGGGCTCGCAAATACTTTTTACCAGCTAATCTCTATACCTTATATACTTCACAAATAAGACCAAACCTCGAATACTGCTCCCACATCTGGGGTGCTGCTGCCGCTTCTACACTCGCTATCCTGGACTCCATTCAGAAGAGAGCTATACGTCTCATCGGTGACCCTACCCTCACCCAAAGGCTACCATCGATTGCTCACCGATGTGCCGTTGGTGACCTCTCTCTCTTATATATATATATATATATATATATATATATATATATATATATATATATATATATATATATATATATATATATATATATATATATATATATATATCTGCACGGGCACTGCTCAGAGGAGCTTTCTTCCATAGTTCCTCCACCTGCTGCCCCCAACAGATCTACCAGGGGAACAGAGCGAATGCACCCTTTTACTCTCCAGGTCACCAGACATAGAACATCTTGTTATGCTCGCTCTTTTGTCCCGAGGACTTCCAAGTTGTGGAATTCCTTGCCGGCACATGTTTTTCCTTCACCCCCGAACCTTCAAGTCCAGAATTAACAAGTTGCCTCTTTCCTCCTTGTTGACACCCACGGTACGATAGTATTTAGGCTGTAAGCCCTCGTGGTGTGTTGAAATAAAAAAAATCTCTGGATGCAGCAACTGTGTTATGGTAGCGAATTTTCTTTAAAATATTTTTAATAGCAAATCTCTTTCTTTGATGAAAGCAGGCATCAAACTTGGTTGCCTATATAGTAGAAACAATGTACCATATTTCATTGAAATAAATTTATTGTTTGAAAATATATAAACATTTTTCAAAAGTATAGATGCAGCAAATGTGTTATGGAAGTGAATTTCCATAAAAATGTTTTTAATAGCAAATGCGAGCAGGCATCAATCTGATTAGCGGTATAGCCTATGTGGTAGAAACAATGTACTATATTTTATCAAAATTACTTATGGTTTAAAAATATACAAAAATTTTCCGAAAATAAACTTAAATGTTGCTTTTCTATCCAACAAAGCTTACGCTGATAGCAAATTGAGTTATTGAAATTTGAAGGATTTAATGAAAATTCGGTAAATTTGCAGATTAGCTCCCGAACGCTTTTCAACAAACTGTTTTCAAAAACATTACTAGGACCCCACCTGGATGCACAAACCACAAGAAAAATTTCTTGTTCACACCCCCCAAGGAAGTTATGGGACTGGGAGTGAATAGGGGTGGTGTGCGGGGTAGGCAGGGTTTAGGGGGATATGGCTTCAAGATGTGAAAAAGACAGCTTTCAAGCCCGCTTTATTCAAATTTTCTGCTCATATTTCCTTTTTACTACCCACCCCACCCAGCACCCCTACTCACTCCAGGTCCCGTAACTTCCTTGGGGGGTGTGAACAAGAAATTTTTCTTAGGGTTTGTGGATACATTGGGGGGGGGCAGTTTTTTGAAAAACGTTCGGGGGCTAAACTGCAAATTTACCGAAAATTCGCTACCAAAACGCACTTACTGCGTCTAGATTTTTTCTTACAAACGCATCATATTTCGATAAAAAATGCAAAAATGCATTAACGAATTTGTTCCATGAAAATTAGTTTAAAAAAAATTATACACCCCTACTCACTCCTGGTCCCGTAACTTTCTTGGGGAGTGTGAACATGAAATATTCCTTGGGGTTTGTGGATCCAGGGGGGTGGGGACCTAGGCAGGTTTCTGAAAACAGTTTTTTGAAAAGGGTTCGGGAGCTAAACTGCAAATTTACCGAAAATTCGCTACCAAAACGCACTTACTGCGTCCAGATTTTTTTTCTTACAAACGCATTATATTTCGACAAAAAATGCAAAAATGCATTAACGAATTTGTTCTATGAAATTTACCTAAAAAAAATTATGCACCCCTATTCACTCCTGGTCCCGTAACTTCCTTGGGGGGTGTGAACAAGAAATTTTTCTTGGGGTTTGTGGATTCAGGGGGGCCCTAGGCAGGTTTCTGAAAATAGTGTTTTGAAAAGCGTTCGGGAGCTAAACTGCAAATTTACCGAAAATTCGCTACCAAAACGGACTTACTGCGTCCAGATTTTTTTCTTATAAATACATCATATTTCGATAAAAAAATGCAAAAATGCATTAACGAATTTGTTCTACAAAAATTAGCTAAAAAAAAAATTAGGCACCCCTACTCACTCCTGGTCCCGTAACTTCCTTGGGGAGTGTGAACAAGAAATTTTTCGTGGGGTTTGTGGATCCAGGGGGGGCCTAGGCAGGTTTCTGAAAATAGTGTTTTGAAAAGCGTTCGGGAACTAAACTGCAAATTTACCGAAAATTCGCTACCAAAACGCACTTACTGCGTCCAGATTTTTTTCTTATAAATGCATCATATTTCGTTAAAAATTCCAAAAATGCATTAACGAAAATTTGCTAAAAAAATTATACACCCCTACTCACTCCTGGTCCCGTAACTTCCTTGGGGTGTGTAGACAAGAAATTTTTTGGGAGAATAGGAGTGCTGTGCGGGGTAGGCAGGGTTTAAGGGGGATATGGCTAAGATGTGAAAAAGACAACTTTCAAGCCCGTTTTATTCGCATTTTCTGCTCATATTTCCTTTTTACTACCCACCTCGCGCAGACCTATTAACTCCTGGTCCCGTAACTTCCTTTGGGGGTGTGAACAAGAAATTTTTCTTCGGTTTTGTGGATCCGGGGGGGGGGGTGACTAGGAAGGTTTCTGAAAACAGTTTTTTGAAAAGCGTTCGGGGGCTAATCTGCAAATTTACCGAAAATTCGCTACCAAAACGCACTTACTGCGTCCAGATTTTTTTCTTATAAACGCATCATATTTCGATAAAAAATGCAAAAATGCACTAACAAATTTCTTCTACGATAATTAGCTAAAAAAATATAGACCGTTAAACCATAAACTTCACTAAACCTACAAATAAATATCCAAAAAGCCACCAAACTTAACTAAACTGACAGTCAAAGCATCAGAGAAAGGGTCTATTTGAAATGGATATTCTGTAAATATTTTAGTAAAATGAAGGGCAATGACGGTTGAATCTGAAACTTAAGGGTTTGCAGAACAATCTTCTTGCAACATTTTATTTTCACAAACGGTATTTGTTTCACATTCTTTGCCTAAACATTGTCAATTTTGACGTTTAAAATTGCGAATTTAACGTTAAAACTCCAAAATTTGTTGCTTTAACTGTCCATAACTTCTTTGTCTTTAAGCTAGGGACCTAAATTTTGGTACAGAGTTCACTCTTTATAATACACGCGTACCAAATTTGGTTGCCCTTACTTTGTTATTTCCGGAGATATGAATTTTTTATAAAAAAAACACAACATTTTCCGGGAAAACCTGTTCCGATTTTACTGGCTAACGAACTTATCCAAGCCACTTGCAAAAGGAAGGTACTCTGCAAATTTTATCAAGATCGGTCCATTATTTTTTGAGTTATCGGTCGGATATATAGACACACACACACACACACACACACACACACACACACACACACACACACACACACACACACACACACACACACACACACACACACACACACACACACACACACACACACACACACACACACACACACACACACACACACACACACACACACACACACACACACACACACACACACACACACACACACACACACACACACACACACACACACACACACACACACACACACACACACACACACACACACACACACACACACACACACACACACACACACACACACACACACACACACACACACACACACACACACACACACACACACACACACACACACACACACACACACACACACACACACACACACACACACACACACACACACACACACACACACACACACACACACACACACACACACACACACACACACACACACACACACACACACACACACACACACACACACACACACACACACACACACACACACACACACACACACACACACACACACACACACACACACACACACACACACACACACACACACACACACACACACACACACACACACACACACACACACACACACACACACACACACACACACACACACACACACACACACACACACACACACACACACACACACACACACACACACACACACACACACACACACACACACACACACACACACACACACACACACACACACACACACACACACACACACACACACACACACACACACACACACACACACACACACACACACACACACACACACACACACACACACACACACACACACACACACACACACACACACACACACACACACACACACACACACACACACACACACACACACACACACACACACACACACACACACACACACACACACACACACACACACACACACACACACACACACACACACACACACACACACACACACACACACACACACACACACACACACACACACACACACACACACACACACACACACACACACACACACACACACACACACACACACACACACACACACACACACACACACACACACACACACACACACACACACACACACACACACACACACACACACACACACACACACACACACACACACACACACACACACACACACACACACACACACACACACACACACACACACACACACACACACACACACACACACACACCACACACACACACACACACACACACACACACACACACACACACACACACACACACACACACACACACACACACACACACACACACACACACACACACACACACACACACACACACACACACACACACACACACACACACACACACACACACACACACACACACACACACACACACACACACACACACACACACACACACACACACACACACACACACACACACACACACACACACACACACACACACACACACACACACACACACACACACACACACACACACACACACACACACACACACACACACACACACACACACACACACACACACACACACACACACACACACACACACACACACACACACACACACACACACACACACACACACACACACACACACACACACACACACACACACACACACACACACACACACACACACACACACACACACACACACACACACACACACACACACACACACACACACACACACACACACACACACACACACACACACACACACACACACACACACACACACACACACACACACACACACACACACACACACACACACACACACACACACACACACACACACACACACACACACACACACACACACACACACACACACACACACACACACACACACACACACACACACACACACACACACACACACACACACACACACACACACACACACACACACACACACACATATATATATATATATATATATATATATATATATATATATATATATATATATATATATATATATATATATATATATATATATAAATTCGCTAAAAACAGCGCCACCTCTCTTCAAAGACGGGTACCTATTGATCGACCCTCGTATGTCAAATATTTCTGCCTGGAATACAATTATACTTACCAAGAGATGTTATCTTCTGTTTTGTTTCAAATATTTCCATTTTTTTGTAAATGAAGGCTCCTTAGGCTCCTTAGGAGGGAAGGTGAACAGGAGAGGATGAAATAAAAGAAAGAGGTATTACCTATTAATGTTTTTATTTGCGTGAATTACAACGTATTTTATTATGACTACAACATTCGATACTACTGCGAATTGAATGAAAATGAACGACTAACAATACAATAATGTTAACTGTCTATATGCTCCATTTACTTTAATACTTTTTTTATTTTATAAACCAACCCCTGCTAAGAAAAGAGGCTGCAAACGTTACATTAACAACTGCTAAAATTAAGATGACTTAAAATTGTTTGTATGCATAAATCCTTAATTGTATATTGGTGTTACGGGACAAAACACATTATTAAAAATGCCAGGATTCCACAAACGAATCCAAAACTCCACTTAGAGTGCCTTAAAATTCATCTTATCAAACTCGGTATTGTGCTGAAACTTTTTGGTTTTTAAAACTTTTTAGCACTTTGTAAAACAAAGTAATTTTACAAACATTCACGCTTCCGATCGACTGCTGAAGGCAATGTTATCCAATATATTACAAAACTAAGTAATGCGTAAAGCTGACATATATTCCACAATGCAAACAATATTTACAGGATTCAGATTAAAATCTAAAAATTAATAAAATATGCTATATACACTGACCACCAAAAATAACGGTCACCTAAAATTTTGAAAACGTAAGTAGGTGTTTAATTGTATCGATAACTTTAATGATTTTGTTCGGCATATTGCAGAAAATACTTTTCTAAATTACATTAAGCGATTCCAAATTCGAAAAAACAATTGTCGCTCCTTATACCGGGTGAACCAAATGATGATGAGGATATTCATCATAAAGCATAAATCGTGTCTTTGGAATGCAGATTTTTTACTTGTCATTGTGTATCATTTACGGGAAATCAAATTTTGAGATGAATCAACGAATAAAGTATTGAAACCAACTAAGCTTCCTAATTACTCCACAGGCGGTACATACTTTTACCACCAAAACATTATATTGGTTCACCCGGTATTAGCCACAGCAGTTGTGTTTCACAGTTGAAATATGATACGTTAGTTCAGATGAATTTCGTCACAACATGCCCAAGTAAAATAATCAGAATCGGCAAAACAAAATAAACACCAACATTTAGATAAATTTTAGGTATTCAATCTTTTTGGCGGACAGTCTATTAAATATAATATGTATCTTAACCTACACAACATAAAACAGCTTCACCTCTAAAACTCAAACGAAGATTTTTTTAGTTTATCACAATATTTAATTTACTAATTTATATACTAAATAGAAATATGCAGTGTCGTTGGATTATTTTTATTTGGATCCAAATTTATGGCAGTGATAAACTATTGTTGAAGTTTTCCATTGATTTTTTAGAATAAGTTAATTAATTAATCGTTAAATGAATAATAAAATAAATTAGAGATATTCTAGTAAAAGAATAAAGATTGCATAGAAACCAAATATCTAATCAAAACGATCAGCTCGTGAAGCAAAGCTTAAAGACCAGAACTTTTAATTAATATTAATTCAATATTAAATTGTCATACATTATTGGTCTCTATTCTTACACAATTCATTCTTGTGTTTACCTCCAAACAGTTCCTAAACAATGTTATTCTTTAACTAAAACACACGCAGGCAACATCCGATCTACAGATACAGTTGCTATTGCACTAAACTGACAGAGGAGAGCACAATAAAATAAAACACTGTTTTAAAACTATATAAAATAACGACACATGAAATTATAATATAATTATTTACTCCTATAGTAAAACTGTTAAACTTAAGACTTAACCTAAATATATGTTTATTATGTATAATAGAAGTGAACGTCCAAGAAGCTCGGCTAAAAGAAGAAGACCGTAGATGGTCCCACAAGCTAGACAGTGGCTCGTTACGTAGACAGAAACATTTATAGCCCAGCGCTGAGATAGCCCACCAGATAATTCTTTGGAAGCTTGCCCATGCGACGTCTACGTGCTGAAAATTATTGGGAAATGAGATATAACTGAAATTTATCACGCTAATCCATTACAATAAAAGCAAAACTAATGAGTTATTAAACCTACGCATTTAAACCACCTAAAATATAGAAAACACCAGTTTTTATTCTATTAATTACTGCTACACAGTAGAAGAAAACACAATAAAACAGACATAAATATATAAAGCAGAAGCTTGAGCCAGGGTTATGTACTTTACATACTGTGTTACAAAATTCTCGATCTCGTATTTCAGAAACCGATATACAAGTGTCCCACGTAAGAGAATGAACGGCACGGGGATCTCGGAAACCGTAAGAGATACAAGGCCGGTCAAATTAGAAAAAAGTTGCGCAATGAGAAGGCCTTGTAAGCGGCGTTCGCAAAAATTAATCTTTTTGGGTTTTCTAGTTGTTTTGAAAAAAAAAACTGATTTTTTAAATTTCGTTTTCATTTTTTTTCTGAAGTTAATCGAAAAGATATCGAAAAACAAAAAGCAGTTTATCATTGCCGCTTTTTAAGCTTTCTGAGAAACCATCATCAACAAGTTTTTTATTGTTTTCAACAACATATAACACGTAATTATTTTGTTGAGTTTTGGACTACAAATCGTTATTATTTTTAAATTATGTTAATACAGCCCTGTTTCAGCAATGTTCAACTTGGGGATTTAACGAAAGACATTCTCCAATGATAGACAAAACCTACAGTTGACGACAATATAAATACGATCCTTGATTTTTAAATCCGACTTCGACGCCCCATTCTATTCGGGTTCAATAACACAATTTTGTTAAATTTCAGCCTACGATTTTCTATTTGTGAATTTTCATTAAGAAAATTTGGAAATTTCTTCAAATGAGCGCGAATTTGGGCCTTTAGAACCCATATCCAAGGTCGGTTTTGATTTTTATATGTATATATATATATATATATATATATATATATATATATATATATATATATATATATATATATATATATATATATATATATATATATATCCATCTGATAACTCAAAAAATACTTGACCGATTTGGACCAAATTTGGGAATTACCTTGAATGTGTTAATGGCTTGGATGACTTCGTAGATGGGCACAGTGCGTCTAATTTTTCTTTGAAAAAATTTTGAAAACACAATATTTTTATGAAATATTGGAGCGATTCGAATGAAAATTTGCACATATATAGGAGACGTGATAATATACCTGTTAATTCAAATTAAATGGCCCACGAGAAAGGGAGTTAATCGAAAATAAAGATGTTAAACTAATAAACAAGATATCACTTCGAATTACATGAGGCATTTCACCAGTGGCGATTTCTCCTAGTGAGCTAGGTGTGCGCCGCACACCCTAAAATAGATTAAAAAACAATTATATAACAATAAAATATAATTAAAAAACAACTTCAGCCGACAGAGCTGTATTGGTATACAATACAGTCCCCCTCCCATGTGTTTAAAATAGTAAGGAAATACCATTCGTTTTAACACTGCAGTGAGCGGTAAAAATACCGCTCAAGAATATATATATATATATATATATATATATATATATATATATATATATATATATATATATATATATATATATATATATATATATATATATATACATAGGTATCACACCGATAACTCAAAATATAATCGGCCGATTTTGATAAAATTTGGCATGTACCGTCCTTCTGTAAATGTATTGGATAATTTCGTTAGTCAGGAAAATCGGACGAGGTTTTCCGGGAAATTTTTGAGTTTTTATTCGTAAAAAATTTGTATCTCAAAAAATAAAAAAGATAAGATGACCAAATTTGGTAGGTACGTTTACGATATAAAAATTAAACTATACACCAAAATTTAGATTTCTATGTTGCAAGATAAAAAAGTTATAATAAAATATTTTGTGCCAGATCATTTCTATGAAAATTCACTACCATAACGCACTTGCTGCATCCAGGATTTTTACACATTTTATTATTTAGTACCATATTAACATTGAACTACTTTTAATGTTTACAGTTTTCACCCCGTTCCGGACAGTGCTAACTCTAACACAAATTTGTGTGAAGAGAAGAGCTTGATAATAATTCCATGTTCTTTTCGTGTTTTAAAGTTTTAAGTGACTTTTTAATTTGTTAGTGTTGCAGTGGGAAATTAATTTATTTATCTACGTATCATTCCCATATAGGTCGAATATATATATATATATATATATATATATATATATATATATATATATATATACATTTAGTGTTAATAATTTTTAAAACCACCACTAACAGCAACTCGTTACCGCACACCCGAACATTTTGGTCAGGAGACGCCACTGCATTTCACACGGTGAATGCTTTCAAGCGTGGTTATACTGTGAATGTGCTATTCTAAGTAGATAATTCTAAATCAACCAAGTCACCTGACAATTAAATATAAATGAGCCGGGTTGCCAGATATAATAAAATTTCATTTGAATATTAAAATGTAAAACATGGTCATAACACATATCTGTACTACCTAATTATGACAAATAAAAGTTCACAATAAATTAATCCATCCATTAAATGTCGTTTAATATTTATAAATGTTGATTGACCAATTCCTCGTCTTATTTTCAAAAAATAATTACAATCTAATTTGTACAATATGACATCGTTGCGTGCGATGACAACTCAACACAGTGAGAGCTGCGTCGAGACACTCGCACTCGAGGCCTAACGTTACCGTTAATAATTATCAACATGGACGTCTTATTTATATTCTTATTAAAACAGAAATCTTATTTTACATTTTTATTATTATTTAAATAGATAATGTGGGACGCTAAAATAATTATATGTTATAAATGGTAAGTAAAATATTACTTAAATAACTTTCGTGTAAACCAAGGTAGGTATTTGTTTTTGTTATTTGCTTATAGGTTATGTTATAAACTTAAAGTTGAAACTGTATAATATTGTATAGTGATAATCTTCTTATCTTTAAGTTAGTGCTGTTTTGGAAAAATGCAATGCACCCGTTCTATAAAAGTCTAGACGTAGCAAGTACGTTATGGTAGTGAATTTTCATAAGAATTGTATTAGTAAGATATATAATAAAACTAATTCTTTAAATTTAAATCGATATTGGAGATCGGTTTTCGAGTCCCAGTTAGCGAGTATTTGAAAAAAATTTTATTTTATATGGAGCTACTAAATAAAAATTTTGTCTTAGATATAATATGTAAGTTGCAAGTGCCTTTAAAAAAATGTGTTACAAATTTCATTAAAGTTACAAACGTTTTGCAGAAAAAATAAATGATTTACAAAGGGAATGTACCTGTCGAATTATAAAAATATGTAAGTACTGCAAGTGTCTTAAAAAAATTGTGTTACAAATTTCATTAAAGTTACACACGTTTTGTAGAAAAAATAAATTATTTAGAAAGGAAATGTACCTGTCGAATTATAAAAATATGTAAGTACTGCAAGTGTCTTAAAAATAATTGTGTTACAAATTTCATTAAAGCTACAAACGTTTTTCAAAAAAAAATAATTATTTACAAAGGGAATGTACCTGTCGAATTATAAACATGGCAGGTATTTTTCCTTATTAATTGCTTGGAAGGTTTTGTTTTAGCCAACCCATCCAGTTTTTGCAAACAATAAACAACAAAAAAGGTTTTTTATGTTATGGTATAAAATTTTCGTAAAAATACTTCAAATCCGATAGCTCAATAAATTTCCCATTAAGCCAGAATCTTCAATCTTGAACCTTAGTAACGCCTATGTAAACGCACGTGGGTAATAAATCAAAGAAAAATAACATATTGAGCTTCGTTTTGTTTTAAAAAACCTTTTTTGTTGTCTATTGTTTGCAAAAACTGGATGGATTGACTAAAACAAAACCATCCAAACAATTAATAAGGAAAAATACCTGTCATATTTATAATTTGACAGGTACATTCCCTTTGTAAATAATTAATTGTTTTCTGAAAAACTTTTGTAACTTTAATGAAATTTGTAACACAATTTTTTTAAAGACATTTGCAGTATTTACATATTATATCTAAGACCAAATTTGAGTTTAGTAGCTCCATATAACACATAATTTTTTTTAATAATCGCTAACTAGGATACTTTACAAACAAACAAAAAAAACCCTTATCAGACACGTAATCATTCACCAAGCAGGTTTGACTGATTGACGAGATAATTTCAATGTTTACCCCGGATCAGGTACTTTACAAGCTGTGTAATGGATACGAATCTGAAAGTAAAACTTTCAGTATTCGTAAAAAAATAAAAAGTTGGGTTGGTGTTATGACCCACACTCAACAGGTTACGATAGTATAAGCTGGGTAGCCATAGGATCCAATAACTAACTAGGACTCTAAAACTGATCTCAAAGGTCCATTTAAATTTAAAGAATTAGTTTTAATAGTATATCTTACTAACAGTGTATTTTTATAATTCAACAGGTACATTCCCTTTGTAAATCATTTGCTTTTTCTGAAAAACCTTTGTAACTTTAATGAAATTTGTAACACATTTTTTTAAAGGGACTTGCAGTACTTATATATTATATATAAGACCAAATTTTAATTTAGTAGCTCCATATAAAATATAATTGTTTTCAAATAATCGCTAACTGGGACTCTAAAACCGATCTCCAAGGTTCATTTAAATTTAAAAAATTAGTTTTAACAATATATCTTACTAATAGTGTACAATGCTTATGAAAGTTCACTACCATAACGTACTTGCTGCGTCTAGAGTTTTTTATGATTATTGGTTTATGTTAATACGGCCCGGCTTTTCGCTAATTTTCAACTTACGAATTCAGTGGAATTCATTTTCCATTGGTAGACATTCTTAAAAACATAATACATATTTTCAATCCATACCTATTGATATATTGATTGTACTTTGCACAAAGCAGGCATTGGTTACAAAAACCTCGAAAAAAACTGTCACAATAATGTATCAACATTTATTGTTTTGAGAGCAATAGTTTGACCATGGAAGGTGTCTCTTCTAAGGAAGATAAGTTTAATATGTTTGACCATGGAAGGTGTGTTTTCTAAGGAAGATAAGTTTAATATGTTAAGTTGTTTCGTCTTGTGCCAAAGAAATTAAATTGAAGCCGGACGTATGTATTTTACCCGGTATTATGAAAAACGACAACCTGGAAAGTACATATTCAAACGGTTAGAGCAAAACTTAAGGCAATATGGTTCCTTCAAAAAGTTAGTCGACTAACGGGGAAGACCTGTTAACAGTGAACATTTAAATAATGTTGCCCTCTCGGTTGTTGAGAATCCTGGCACTTCTGCATGCCCAATTGAAAGAACTACTGGCATACCAAAATCCACAGGATGTTATGGTAAGAGAAGTTCCATCCATACAAATTTCTGTTTGTCAAGGACTTGGGCCTGGTGATGAAGACAGGCGTAGAATATTTTGTGAGTCGTATACAAGGCAGTGCGATGCTGATGCCCAATTTCCAAGCAATCTGGAGAGATGAAAGCACAGTAATCAACAATGGCATTTTTAACCGCCGTAACACACATTATTGGTGCCGACAAAATGCTCGCCTACTGAAGTCTTCTAGGCATCAGTATCGGTTTGGATTTAACATGTGGGCTGCAGTTTTTGGTGCGAACATAAAAGATCATTTTATTTAGAAAGATAATCTCAAATCTGAACGTTATTTACATCCGCTTAGAAATAATGTTGAGAATTATTCAGAAGAACTACCTCTGGCAAGAACCTCTAGTTGTTGGTTTCAACACGACGGCACCCCTGCCCATAATTCAAGAGATTTAAAAAAATGAAAAAATAAATAAACTTTTTCAAGAATGTCTATCATTGGAGAACGTCTTTCTTTAAATCCTCAAGTTGAGCATTGGTAAAGCAGGGCCGTATTAAAATAATTTTAAAATGGTAGCGATTTGTAGTCCAAAACTCAACACAATAATGAGGTGTCGTATGTTGTTGAAAACAAAATAAAAGGTTTCGAAATCCAACTTTATATATATATATTAATATATATATATATATATATATATATATATATATATATATATATATATATATATATATATATATATATATATATACAGGGTGATTCACGTAGCCCGTTCGTTAGAAAATTTGAATTCGCGAAATTCCGTGTTAAGAAATCGGCGCCATCTTTGTTTTTATAAATAAAAATACCCCATTTTGATTTCATACTTGGAATCTACAATAAATTCTGAGTTCCGAACGTCCGAGTTGTCATCACCTATCTGTCATAGTATTTTGGGATATGTCACATTTTTTGCACAAAATCGGAGTTGCAGGGGTCCATTAGGAAATTCATAACTATTTTAACGATTTATTTTATTCAGTTCATAAAAGCTTGGCCGATATTTTGCATCATTACCCTTTTGTTATGTTTCATGCGCCTACTGCGATTTTTCATAGGTGACAATCAAAAAATGTCAAAAACTTCATTTTTTCAAATGGCACCTACTATAATTTCTGATACCAGAAATCAATGTAAAATTAAATTTATTAACATTATGCATGTCTATCTTTGTTAGTTTTTGAGTTATTGGCATGTTTTAAAGAAATATTATTATAAAAACGAGCTCTGACATTCTGGAGCATTTGTGGAGTTATTAGACGGTATTCTTCAACAATGCGTCGTCGTAATTCTTCCAGACTCCGGTTTTGTTGCGTAAATTCTACTCTTTAAATGGCCCCATAGAAAGAAGTCTAAGGGCTTCTAAGCCCAATCCATTGCTCTGGAAACTCTCTGTGCAAAAACTCCCTAACACGTTGTGAAAAATGCGGAGGAGCCCCATCTTGTTGTAACACTAACTGATTTTCTTGATAGCGATCATCATTTTCAACAATGTCAATTAGTAGAGGGTAAACGATATCTTCTAGTAACTCCAAATACGTTTCGCGACTCAAAATGCCATCAAGAAAAATTGGTCCGATTAAACGGTCTCCAAAAATGCCAGTCCAGACATTCAACGACAATTATGACGATTGACTGTAGAGTTTAATAAAAACGTACACTCGTCTGAAAAACAGATATTGAACATAAAGTTCCCGTTATCAGCTATTCGTGCAGTCATAACTTCACAACACTCCAGCCGCCGATTAAAATAATCTTCATTCAGTTGTTGTACAAGATGAATTTTATACGGGTGAAATTTATGATGCTTCAATATTCGCTGAATAGTTCTTCTTTTGATGTTTAAAACAGTGGCCAATTTTCTCGTGCTCAAAGTTGGGTCTGCAGCAATTTGTCCTAAAACTTCAATCTCAGTAGTCTCATTTCTAACCGGAAATTCACGTTCAGGATCCCGTTTTTTGTTGGCTACTGAACCACTTTGTCGAAACTTTGCAACTAATTCCAAAATGTATTTTCTGTTAACATGTCTGTTCGGATGTCGTTCATTAAACAAATTTGCGGTACGGTTGTCACAGTCATCGTTTTTGAAAAAAAAAAGGGTAATTATTTCAACTCTTTCTTCCACAGAATACATCATTGTGAAATTAATTTTCGATAGTACTATCAAGTATACCGACCGATAAACTGAAATAATAAACCGAATGTCTCTCATTCCGATAAGAAATATTCTGATAGTCAATTTTTTGTTTACAAACCAACAAAACATTGACTATCAGCACATTTCTTATAGGAATGAGTAAAATGCGTTTTTGCATCTTCAACTGTGAATAATTTTTAAACGAGTTGATAAAACTTCCAAAAAAATTAGTGTGCTGAATTCAGAAAAGATGTAACACTCAACCCATGTTCCCTATTTAAAATATAAGGGTTGTTATCACCACCCTTAAGGGGTTGATGTGACAAAGTTGAGTTTTATGTCAAAACATGTCCCGCTCAATATTAAAATTGACGTGTTTCAGCGTTTCTTAAAAAAATATTCTCTGGACGCAAATCGGTCTGTTTCATTTTCACTGCGCCACCCTATATATGTATGTATGTATCCAACTGATAACTCAAAAAATACTTCACTGATTTGGACAATATTTGAGAATTATCCTTATTTTGTTAATGGCTTGGATGACTTAGTTCATCAGATCTTAACGCCCAATTGTTCTTAACAAAAGATTAAAAAATATTTTTAAAACGCAATATCTATCAAATTTTTTAAGTGATTGAAACAAAAATTTACAACTTAAAAGAACACAGACAGACATAGTTGTGTACCAATTTTCAAGTCTTTTGATAATAAAATAATAAAGTTATTCGAAAGTAAAATTAAAATAATCCTCGTCATCACTTCAAATTCTGTAATGCAATATCTACATTGTTGGACAAAGACAGAAGATGTTACCTGTACTGCTATGCTATTTAAATAAATGGTGGATAAAAATCTAAACATTGTGGCCATTGTGAAATGTACGACAGGGACGCCATCTCGGTTCGGGACCAGGTAGTATGTTGTCACGATAGCTCTAGTGAACACAAAATGTTATAGACGTGTGTACAATCAACTAACAATTTTGTAGATTGTCAGATCTGGCCCATTTCTTTTATAATGCCGGGACAATGTTTGCTTTCAAAAACGCTAAATTTTAGCATGCTACAATGTTATTTGCAACTATCAAAACCTGCTCACAAAATGAGAACGATACTGACAGATAAGTTACTAGATTCACCATTTTTATTATCGATGATTTCGCAGGTTAGTTTTTTTTTAGTGAGTTTAGTAAATAGCACTTTAAAGTATATTTCTGTATTTTTCATATTGTATGTTTCAAACAGGTACAGGCTCCGGCTTAAAATTAGACATACCAACGTTTGTTAAGCGTCCAAGCCTATCGAGCTTAATTTAAAAGGTGCTTGCTTTCGGCGTCGACTGGATTTCAGCGTAGTCTTGGACAAAAGCTAGATTCATACACTCGCGAATTGCGAAATAGCCGCGAAACGTCTTCATATTGGTTTATTTAAAATAATATCGTAAAACTGTTGTTTTTTATTAGATTTTATAAATTTATTTCACTAATTTTTGTGTGCACACAGACACGATCTAAATGTCTTCTCTACTTTTAAGCTTGTGTAGCCCGAATGTTAATTAAGGGCCCCCCTTTATTATACTTACTTATCTTGTGCTTATATATGCAATATACAAATAAAAAAAAGGAGTGAAACAGCAAGTGAATTTATTTACTTTGGTGCTGTATTCGATATTATATGAAAAAGACATTATAGGCGACAATGTGGAATGTAATTTCGGTAAATTTACGGTTTACTGCAAGGAGGGCTTTTAGATTTTTTTCACATACATGCTGAAAACTCCCCTTGGATGCACAAGCCACAAGGCAAATTTGGTGCAAACAACCCATAAGAAACTTAAGGGCCAATAATGAATAGGGTTGCTGGGCGGGAAGAAAATCTGAGCGAAAAATTCAAAAAAAATAATTTGGTCGCACTTGAAAAGATGCCTTTTTCACATTTTGCATCAATACTTCCTTTAAACCCTGCCCCGAACAACACCTATATTCACCCAGGTTCAGTAACTTACTTTTGGGTTGCTCCCAAGAAATGTTTCTTGTGCTTTATGCTTTGAAGGTAGTTTTATGCATGGACAAGGGGAAGGAGAACCCCCGTGTTTTTGGGTGAGGGGACAGAAACCCTCTTCGTCCTGGGGGTTCCTCTTCCCCTTCTGCATGCATACATTAACCCTCAATGCATGAACCAGACGAATTTTTTTATGTTCCGTTGCCTAGTCTATTTTTTTGTTAAATATATTTCCTGTTTATCAACTGTTTTGTTTGAGTTTTGTATCCAAATTACTGTATAAATATTTATGTTAGAGGTCATGTTCTTGCTTGCCCTTCTTTACCTTATTTTTTACCGTTCCTAATTAAATAAAGTAACGTTTTGTGACTTTTAATATAATGCTTAATCACTATGATATATTATTCTTATGAAAATTCACTACAATAACGCACTTGCTGCGTCCCGAACATTTTGAAAAAAAAGTTAGCGAATCCACGTAGAAAAATGGTCTTCGAATTCTCGTGGAAAAAATGTGTTTATGAAATTTTGTTCGAAAAACTTTTTGTGAATAATTATATCTTGGCAGGTGTAGTTTTTGTGTAAACTGTTTGAATAGGTTCGCTGGGCATGCAAATCAGGTCAGTTTTTTTAAGTGTATTTTCGGAAAATGTTTGCACTTTTTTAAACAATAAAGTTATTCTGATGAAATATGATACATGGTTTCTGCTATAACGGTTATATTATGTACCAAATTTGTTGCATTTCGTTCAACAACAAAAAGAAGATATATTTGACATTAAAAACATTTTAATGAAAAATCGCCACCATAACGCAATTGCTGCGTCCAGACTTTTTTGTAACTTAACCGACAGTTTATCTCTAGTGGTTTGGTAAATCCCAATAGTAAGCCAGTTAAAAGTGGCCATCGTATGTAACTGTAACCCAATAAACACACGTGCGTTTAATAAACGTCTATTTTACGTAAAGACCGTTGAAAAAACGTTATCAGCTATAAAAATTTACGTTGAGTTCTAGGCTAAAAAGGCAACGTTACCATTTCTTCGTTGTAAAGACGTTAATTATGAAGAGTTTTTAGACATAATATTTAAACGTTATTTCAACACATTTCGCCTATCAAAAAACTACGTTTAGTTGATATTTATACGTTGAATATATGTATTTTATTAAACATTTTATAAGCGAAAGATCTTTTGTGTGGTATAAACGTTATATGTAAAACAGGTATTTACCTGATTTCTGTGGAAAAAAAAAGCGTAAAAATTTTCTCGTTGTAAAGACCTTATTGATGAAGAGTATAATATTTAAACGTTGTTTCAACACAGTTCGCCTACCAAAAATCTACATGAAGATAGGATTCATACATAAAATACACGTATTTTATCAGACATTTTATAAGTAAGAGATATTTGTGATATAAACGTTATATGTAAAACAACTGTTTTCCTAATTTTTGAAAAAAAAACCAACAAACAATTTGTCATTGTAAATTAGTTAAGTGTTTTTAAACATAATATTTAAAGGTTGTTTCATCACAGTTCGCCTATCAAACACATGCATGAAGTAGGGATTCATACATAAAATATACGTATATTACCGGACATTTTTTAAGCAAGAGATATTTTATGTGATATAAACGATATATTTAAAACCACTATTTTTCAAATTTTTGTTAAAAAAGCAAAGTACTTAACAATTTATCGTTGTAAAAGACGTTATTAATTAAGTGTTTTTAAACATAATGTTTAGACTAATTTCAACAAGGTTCGCCTATCAAAAACATACATAAAGTAGGGATTTATACATAAAATATACGTATTTTACTAGATGTTTTTTAAGCGTGAGATATTTTATGTGATATATTATATTATGTACATATAGTTATAGGTTACATTGTTTCCTGGCTTTTTAAATTTTTCTTGTCACATAATCGATCTGAGAGGTATTCGACAATGCGACAAAAGGAGCTATTTTGTCTTTTGCATTCCACTGTGTAATACATAAAACAGATTTAATATTCTAGTTAAGTACTTATGTCCTTGTAAATTATAAGAACAGGTGACGTGATGGCGTGGTGTGTAACGTGGTGTTTAGAATTAGATGTTATTAAATATTATATACAGTACGTGACACTTGTATGTTATGGTGAATGGTGGCCTGGTCTTTCATTTATAATTGTTTTATACACATTTACAAAGAATGATTGTCATCCTGTAGCGATTTCCCTTGAAAGTTTTGGAAATAGGTACGGTTAGTGCATCTCAAAGTGTCAAGTTTTATGTCCTGAAGTTAGGTCAAGGTAAGTTGTATCACAATATGTAATAATTGTCTTCAAAAGTTGTCGAAGTTAATCACATTTCTTGTATTTTGCTTGCTATAGAGCGTTATTAGGTAGAATAAATAATTGGGACTTATGAGTTTAGCCGGCGTGTTTAAAATCGGCCATGTTGGTTGCTTTCTCATATTTTCAAGTTTAATTTTATTGACACATTAGACGTATATCTAGCGTTTATGAATACACCTTTTTTCCTGTATTTTGATTGTTGGTGAATCAAACTTTCGAATGAGAGTAATAATGGTTAGCTATTAGTTTAGCATTTATAAATTCTGATGTATTTGTTTATTTTCCCCAGTTTAATTTAATTTGCACGATATATGTACACCTATATATATATATATATATATATATATATATATATATATATATATATATATATATATATATATACCTATATATATATATATATATATATATATATATATAATTTCATCTAACCCACGAGACTAATGGCAGTAGTATATGATAATCACAATTTCATGACCTATTTATTTATATTTATTAGTTTATAATTTTAGATGCTGCAAAGCTAAATTTTCCCCAACGTGAAAGAAGCGACAGAGCAATCTTTTGTGCTGTAAAGGATTGGTTGAAATAAGCTACTTCGAGAATGTCCAGAGCAAAAAACTAATGGAGCAATACTTTTTTTTTTTTGGTTGAGAAGTTGACAAACAATTTAGGAAATATATTTTTTATTTTATGATTAAGACGCTATGATTGAAGAAGCTTGTTATATTTTTAAAATGTGGTATTAATTTTTTTAGTTTTTTGATAATGAAATGTAAGTTTTTTAAAATATATTATAATTTGACATTTGACTTGTGATCTAATCCATTTTTATAAAGCCCATTTAAAGTTATAAACATACATAATAATTTGTCAATGGTAGGTTTATAAAATTTAGCAGAGTAGCAAGTTTAGAAGTTTTGATGAGCAATGAGCTCTTGTGTGTGTGTGTGTGTGTGTGTTGTCTTCTTTCATGGCTGCGGTCGTCAGACCATTCGCAAATTTTTTCCGGCTTCAATGAGCACTTAAAGTAAGTATCTACACCGCAATGGAGTCCAGTTTGACACCTCTGCACCTAATGATCGTTTGTCCTATAAGTTGCCATCGTCAAAAAAATAATCGTACTCATCTTCTGCTGTCAGCTGGGTTGAAAAACTATCATTTGGTACGTATGTATTAGTTGTAATTCAAACGTTTATTATACGTCCTTAATACAAGCAGTTTAACGTTACAGATCCCCGTTGATAAACATTAATTATAAACGTATATTCTTCATGACAGATGATGGTTAAATCAACGTTGCAAAACCATTGTTGATAAACATGTATAAAAAATGTATATTTTACGTTATTAACGGCAAGTAGTTTAACGTTACAAATTCCCGTTGATAAAGAGTAATTATAAACGTATCTTCTCCATTACAGATGATGGTTAAATTAACGTTGTAAAATCCTTGTTAATAAACATGTAAGAAAAACGCATATTTCAACGTTAAAACATACATGTATAAAAAACGTTTTTATATTGGTTTAATTATATGTTTATTCGGGCGTCATTTTTACCAAAATTAAACGTAAGGTAGCAGTTTCCTTTTAAACGTTTAAATAATGAACATGCGTTTACTGGGATGTATATGAATACGTCCTCATATACGGGATATCAGACAGCAGACTGCGCCAGCTACCTTAATTACCGATATGCGTGTAAACACTAATAAACATTTTTAAATAATGTTAGAATTCCCTGCCAACAGATGATCGTTTATTCTACGTTGGTGATTACAGTGTAAACGAACAGAAGAAGCTAGAATCTCAATGTCATAATAAGGAATAGTCGAAACCTTCACCTTACCTTTGATAGAGATCTCGAATTTTACAATGTGCGTGAGAGGAATATTACAATTTCCCAAAGAAATAAATCGAAAAACCTAAACCAAGCTTGCTATACCAAAATTCAGCCAAAGATACGGATTATCAAATTAAATTCGAAGCTGCCATCTCGGAATAAACCATTATTATGTACGTGTACACAGTTATATGTATGACACAAGTCTCATTTGCGATATAGGTAGATAATATCCAGCAGATTCCCATACTGTACGTGCTGCCACTATAAATGTGAATGGAGTTTCACGTATTAAAGTTTTACTACCATCCCTATCTTACATAGTCTGGAATGCTCCAACCTTAATAAATATGCCATCCTACAATTTTTATTGCTATATAAACTTTTACGACGTCACGATTCTTAAGCTTCCGCTCGTACAGATTTGCTACTCTTTCACTGTGAAGACAATAAAAAAGTGTCGATTAATAAACGAGAATCGAAAAGTTATTACTTTAGTTACGGCCGAAAAGGTTTTCCATTTACGTATAAATGTCCTTAAAGAAATAATCGGGGCACTACGAGCCTGCAGGGAATGAAAAATGGATTAATGAAAATATATAGTACGCATATAAAGTAAATAAATCCTTTAAAGTCCATTTAATTATTAGGAATATTTTGCATGATCGGTGTAAACATAAGAAACAGATTTAAATACAAAATTATACATTTATTTTCGTCTTTCGTAAGCTAGATATCGTACGGCTAAGCACATATTGAAAAAGTTCAGGAGGCAGCAAGTGCATTATAGTAGTGAGTTTTCATAAAAAAATTGTACACTATTACTAAGGTATATTATTATTCGGTGCTATCGGGGCGGCAAGGCCGCGGACGAGCCCTGAGGGAACAAAAAAAAAGGTATATTATTAAAACTAATTCCTTAAATTTAAATGAACCTGGGACACCAGTTTTAGAGGTCCCAGTTAGCGATTATAATTTCTATTTTCTATGGAGCTAGAAAATTATAATTTGGTAGAGATATAAGTACTGCAAGTCTCTTTAAAAATTTATTGCTTGGGTGGTTTTGTTTTAGTCAACCCAATCGAACTAGTTTTTGCAAATGAAACAACAAAAAAGGTTTTTTAAAACCAACTTGGAGTTATCCGCGAAGGTCATTATGTTATTTTTCTTTAATTTAGTACCCATGCTGCCTTTACATAGGTGTTACTATGGTTCAAGATTAAAGATTCTGGCTTAATAGGAAATTGAGTTATCGGGTTTCAAATATTTTTACAAAAAATTCCCTACCATAATGTATTTGCTGCACCCAGACCTTTTCCAACACTTATTCACTGTTGCTGCATCCACACTTTTTGAAAATGATGAAATATCATAGCCCCCTATGTAAGACTGACAAACAAGGCAACCTAAATTTAATTTTTAGAAAAATATTTTAAACAAAAGAAATGGGGTAACAATTCAAACATAAATTCAAAATCTTCGTTCGCTGCTTTGTCGCAGGGGTTCTACTTCCCCTTCTGCATGCCTACAACCACCCTCAATGCATAAACAAGAACAATGTAAACAAGAAAAGTTTCTTGGGATTATAGGGGTTCTGGGCGGAATAAACAGAATTTTAAGGAGGTATAGCTGCAAAATTGGATAAAGGCAGCTTATAGAGGTCCAACTAAGCTGTTTTTCGCACTTTCCGCTGACATTTCTTTTTTATCTTCTTCCCCGCCCAACACCCATATTCACTCCTGGTCCGTAACTTTCCCGGAGACTGTTTGAAATAAATATTTCTTGTAGTTTGTGCATCCAGTAGGAGATATAAACATGTTTTAAATTGTTTTGTAAAAAGCACCCGTGTGCTAATCTGCAAATTTACCGAAAATTTCATTTTTATTTAGAAAACGAATGTGCCTGCCCAATTATAAACGTGGCAGGTTATTTTCCTTATTAGCCGCTTGGATCATCCGTTTTAGCCAACTCAATCGAACCAGTTTCTGCAAACAACATAACAAAAATGGTTTTCTGAAATAAATTTGTCGTTGCCTGTGAAGCTCATTGTGTTATTTATATTTTTTTAATTTAGTACTCACGCTGCTTTTATATAGGTTTTAGTATTTATCGAAACTGAAGATTCTAGTTTAATGGGAAATTGAGTTATCACCATTTGGAATATTTTTACGAAAATTCGTTACCACAACGCACTTGCTGCAGCTTAACTCTTTTCAACACTTGTTTACTATTGCTGTATCCAAACTTTTTGAAAATGAAAGAAATAAATATAAACAATACAAAATTTTGAAATTAAAATTTTAATAATTTATGCTGAACATCTGTTTATATGTATTTTTTAAACTACTGCATATTATTTAGTTTCATTTACGTCAAATTTTCCATATACGAAATGAAGAGTAAATGAAAGCTAAAAGTAAACAATAAGTACCTTATTCTAAGGTATCAGCGGCAGCGGAATCGATTTCGAGGTAATATTATTATTATTCTTTATTTATGACGTCTCCAAACAAGGAAGAAGGATATAACATCGAATTCGACTCCCCCTGCTGCCACTTATCAAAATAACAAATGACAAATAGGTCATTGGTGTTGTCAGATTTAACGAGGAGACCGAGATGGCTTTTAAATACCCTGAAGAATGGGAAGCTCAATATTTATACATAATAAAACGTAGTTCTAGATTGCCTTTAAACAAACTGAATCACTTTCATAAAAAAAAATATTTATTACTATATATATTTTTCTGATATCTTGAGTTGTTTATCTTGAGAGTTTTAGCAAATGGCAACCCCGCTGATTGTTTATTGTGACATATTTTTGTAGCCTGTTCGTTTGAAGTTTGATCTGGAGCATTTCTTTGCAGTAGCAGCGACCTGACCTGACCTGACCTTGTCTAACATTATAGACACCCATTCAGCGGTAATTTCAGGTTATATCGTAAATTATTTATTTTTTATTTGGTTACAACTCAAAATTTACTGAACTGATTAAGTTCAAATTTGGTAGAGAGGACTACCTATACGATATCTACATGCGTGTAAAGTTTTAGTTTCATACCTCTAGTAATGTAAAAGAGATTGCATTTTCAAACAGTTTTCGCATTTTTCCTAAAACTGTCTAACGAACTCATCAAACCTATTAAAAAATTAAGGGAGTTGCCAAATTTGGTTTCGATTGGTGAAGTATTTTTTGAGTTATCGGTTGGCACATACACACACACACACACACATTATATATATATATATATATATATATATATATATATATATATATATATATATATATATATATATATATATATATATATATATATATATATATATATATATATATAAATAAACTTTTCAACTGACCTTCTGACTCTTTTTCAGAGCATCTGTATATACCATCGCCATTTTTTCGACGCTTAATAGAAACGAAAAAGTCCCTGAATGTATCATTTTCATGTGACTCCGCTATTTATTCGTAAAAACGACGTATCACAATTTTTGATGAGTCCCCAAAGCGTGAAAAAATGCAAAACAATAATTGAAAGAACTTTAAAACTGTGAACGATATCAAATTCGTTTCCTCACAAACATGCAGGGCAATAATGCGATAGAAAATGCAAAAATGTAATAATTTAAGCGATCTTTTAATTTAAAAAAATCTGGACGCAGCAAGTGCGTTATGGTAGCGAATTTTCGTTAAAATGTTTTTAATAGAAATATGTCTTGTTTCTAAAACATTTGGTTAGCAGTATTACCTATATAGTAGTAACAATGTACCATAGTTCACTAAAATAGCTTTGTTGTTTCAAAAAGTGCAAACATTTTCCGAAAATAAACTCAAATAAAATAAAACTTCCAGAAAAAAACTGGTCCGATTTTCCTGACCAACATCTTCAAACTATTTACACACTTGCCAAGATACAATTGTTCACAAACAGCTTTAGGACCAAAATCGAAAAAAAAATCACCATGTTTTTTACGGAATCGCCTTCAGTATGTTACACTATATTATAGTTTTCACAAATTTCGATAACTTTGTTTACAATAACTTACTAAAGATTCATTATTAATTACCAACATTTCACAAAAGTCTCACAAAAAATGATTTCTACGGAAACACTAAAAAAATGTCTGCGAAAACTTTTCAAATTCAGCCACTATATATCATAGCAGGTGGTAGTGGAATTTTCCTTTACGCGACAGTAGAGGATTTTTTTTACGCCCGAGGAGGTACCACCCCATGCATCAAGGGGCCGGTGAAGTCCCAACGGACGTTTCCGGTTTCGGTGTATGAGTCGGTTTCCCTTATAAACAAAAATGATGATGGCTCCTCATTGTACAAAAGATTCCGGAAGTAAAATACCCCTCCATTCGGATCTCCGGGAGAGTGGTGTACAGGTGGCGCCAGCATCAAGATTTAACATATCCTTCTCCAATATATGTGGCCTAAATTCTAACCTGAATTCCGCCCACCATTTTCACCAGGCTAATAGGCCCCAACTCCTCTTTCTTACCGAAACCCAAATCAGTGCCAAAACAGCCACTAATCACCTTAATTTCCCGGGGTATGAGCTCCTTACCTCCTTTAGATTGCATGGGGGCGTGTGCGCATACGTCCGTAGCAATCTACCCTGCACCAGACTTCCCAATTTGGAAGCTGGAAGAAAAGACATTCTATGGATAAAACTCTCTCTCAAGGCTGCGACTAAATTCATCTGTTGCATTTACCGGTCACCTTCTGACAACAACTTTGTCCAGCTCTTTGACTACCTTTCTGAAAAAATCGACCATCTGATTTCTGAATATCCTTCCTCCGAGGTCACCATTCTTGGTGACTTCAATGTCCATAATAAGGAATGGCTAGGATCTTCCAAAACCGATCCACAAGGGAGAGCAGCGGAGGCCTTTGCAGTCAGCAATTCTTTAGCCAATATGGTTCAGCAACCTACTTACTTTCCTCGTATCCCAAAACACACAGCTCAAATCCCTTGGATCTCCTTCTTACTACAAAACCTGAATGCTACAAGATATCAGTAACCGCCCCCCTTGGTCGTTCAGACCACGGCATGGTCACTGCTACCTGCACAATGCAACCCGAGGTCACACAATCATCACACCCACGTATCGTTTGGCACTACAACTCCGCAAACTGGGACGAAATCAGGGATTACTTTTCCTCATTTCCATGGGCGTCTGTCTGCTTCTCTCATCCTGACCCCTCTGATATCTCACAAAACGTCACCGAAATTATCCAAGCTGGCATGGAATTATTTATTCCACGTACACAGAAAACCTCTTCAACCACTCAAAAGCCCTGGTTCTCTAAATCCTGTGACAAGGCCAGACTTGAAAAGGTCAAAGCTCACAAAACGCTTCTACACAATCCCAGTCAAGAAAACCGTCAAGCATTTAACGACGCAAGAAACCGCTATGTCCGCATTCTTTCTGAGGCAAAAAACTCGTTTAATAACCACATCAAAAACAAAGTCCTCTTAAGCTCCAACGGCAGCAAACCCTTCTGGACTCTTGCTAAATCTATTGGGAATAATTTCTGCAAGAGCACGTTCCCACCTCTTGTCTCAGGGGACGAAATTGTGCAAGGCTGAACTTTTTGCCTCGTTATTTACCGCCAATTCTACTCTCAACCCACCTCCAAATGTTCAACCACCAACAGTCCCCAATGTCGCGTACAAAATGACTGATATCATTTTCAAAACTAAAAAGGTATGAAAGATGCTCTCTTCTCTTAATACCAAGAAAGCCTCTGGCCTTGACGATATCCCAGCAATTGTTCTCAAAAAATGCGCACCAGAACTTGCTCCTGTCCTGACTCGTCTGTTTCAGACATCTTACAATAGAGCCATATTCCCTAGTAACTGGAAAACTGCTCGAGTACAACCCGTCCCCAAGAAAGGATCCAAAGCGCTTCCTAGCCACTACAGGCCTATTTCTCTCCTTTCAGTCGTGTCTAAAGTGATGGAAAAGTATATAAACACCGAATTACTAAAATTTCTCGAAAAACACAGTCTAATTCACGATAGACAGTATGGATTCCGTCAGCGCAGATCAACTGCCGACCTCCTTTCCTCTGTCACCCATTCTTGGTACAAGTCTATGGAACTACACGGTGAATCCCAGATTGTCGCTCTAGATATATCCAAAGCATTCGACCAGGTCTGGCACGCAGCGCTGCTTAATAAACTCCCGGCCTATGGCCTACCACCAAAACTCTGTGCCTGGACAGCAAATTTCCTCTCCAACCGGAGCATTTCTGTTGTCGTGGATGGCCATTCCTCTAAACTATATCCAATTAATGCAGGAGTTCCTCAAGGTTCAGCTTTAGCCCCTACTTTGTTTCTTCTCCACATCAATGACCTCCTCTCTAGCACATCCAACCCAATTCACAGTTACGCGGACGACAGCACCCTCCACTCAAATATACAATATCCTAAGCCTGTTTCTTTAGCCCAACTAGATGAGGATCGCAGACTCATGGAGGATTCTGTCTCCGTGGATCTCCAAAGGATATTAGACTGGGGAACTAGAAATCTTGTACAATTCAACCCCACCAAAACTCAGACTTGCTGTCTTACTCATAAGAGATACACCAGCCCTAGACCCATTACAATGAACAACCAAGTTATCCAAAGTAATGAGTCCTTTTCACTTGTTGGCATTTCTGTGGATCGAGGTCTCAATTGGCACCAACATGTCACTTCAATTGCAGAATCGGCTGCTAAGAAATTAGGCTTCCTCTTCCGGGCTCGCAAACACTTTTCACCAGCTAATCTCTATACCTTATATACTTCACAAATAAGGCCAAACCTCGAATACTGCTCCCACATCTGGGGTGCCGCTGCCGCTTCTACACTCGCTATCCTGGACTCCATTCAGAAGAGAGCTATACGTCTCATCGGTGACCCTACCCTCACCCAAAGGCTACCATCGATTGCTCACCGATGTGCCGTTGGTGACCTCTCTCTCTTTTATAGATATCTGCACGGGCAGTGCTCAGAGAAGCTTTCTTCCATAGTTCCTCCACCTGCTGCCCCCAACAGATCTACCAGGGGAATAGAGCGAATGCATCCTTTTACTGTCCAGGTCTCCAGACATAGAACATCTTGTTATGCCCGCTCTTTTGTTCCGAGGACTTCCAAGTTATGGAATTCTTTGCCGGCACATGTTTTTCCTTCTCCTCCGAACCTCCAAACCTTCAAGTCCAGAATTAACAAGTTGCCCCTTTCCTCCTTGTCGACACCCACGGTACAATAGTATTTAGGCAGTGAGCCCTCGTGGTGTGTTGTCGAAATTAAAAAAAAAAAAAAAACTATTTGAGAGTACCTGTATACGGTAGCTCGATTTTTGCGACGAGTAATGCAAACAAAAAGTTCTCTGAAAGCGTCATTTCCATGGGGCTCCGCTATCAAGTGGTAAAAACGTCGTATCACAATTTGTGATGTGTTTGTGATATGTGTCAAAAAAGTGAAAAGTTGCAAAACAATTCAAATAACTCAAAAACGATGAACGATATAATTTTGTTTTCCTTGCAAAAATGCATTATAATTGAATAGAAAATACAAAAATAGAATAACATAAGGGGTGTTGTATAAAAGAAAGTATGTATCACCAATAAAAATCAAAATAGGTTTATAAGATGCAGCTCGAGACACCCTATAATTAGCGTATATAATTTTATCTCATATCTTGTATAATAACGGATATATTGAGCTTTACCGTAGTAATGCGTCACCATGTATATGTGTAAACAGACAAAAACTGATACTGACCCCGTATATGTGTTTTAGGGGTTCTAGTTCGCGCTCATTTGAGGAAATCTTTTTAGAATTCATAAGTCGCGGTCTTCTCAAATATATTGCTAAAATACAGACTATTAAGCCATAGACTCTATAGCTGAAACTACCGCCAAAGCATCACAAAGTTATATATATATATATATATATATATATATATATATATATATATATATATATATATATATATATATATATATATATATAATAACACCACAGTAGACAAACTCCACATCCAGAAGTTTCAAAGGGCACCACCCATAACTCATCAGAAGCCAATACTTTAATTTGTTGAATAAGTCTTTTGATTGTTGTTATGAATAGAGTTTATCTTTTCCACTCTTTAAATGACATTCATTCTGTAAATGGGTATCACCTGTTGAGCTTATCAATATTATCATAATCATTCCTAGCATCCGCCCTATCTTCCGACATAAAAACAGGGATACCTAAAGAAACTCGCCATCTCTCAAGAAAAGCACCGCATGTAAACATAAGACTGAAAATATTCAGTCAAGGCGTGGCAAAAATTTCTTACCCAACACTCCCGCAGTATAATCCAGGCCAGCTACCAAACTAAGGTTGAACGCAGAAAACTAAATACCTTAAATAATGAAATAACTTCTTTAGATTAAGACTGTTACAATGAGGTTTAAGATTTTTGAAAAATACAAGGCGGAATGGAGCTTAGAGCTACACAGTATACAAATTAAACCATGTTGTCTGTACAATATTAAAATCTCTGGACGCAGAAAGTGCGTTATGGTCGCGAATTTTCTTTAAAATATTTTTATTAGCAAATGTCTTTCTTTGATGAAAGCAGACATTAAACTTGGTTGCCCATATAGTAGAAACAATGTACCATATTTCATCGAAATAAATTTATTGTTTGAAAATATATCAATATTTTTCACAAGTCTGGATGCAGCAAATGTGTTATGGAAGTGAATTTCCATAAAATGTTTTTAATAGCAAATGCGAGCAGGCATCAATCTGATTATCGGTATAGCCTATGTAGTAGAAACAATGTACTATATTTTATCAAAATTACTTATGGTTTGAAAATATACAAAACTTTTCCGAAAATAAACTTAAATGTTGGTTTCCTAACCAACAAAGCTTACGTTAATAGCAAATTGAGTTATTGAAATTTGAAGGATTTAATGAAAATTCAGCAAATTTGCAGATTATCTATCGAACGCTTTTCAAAAAATTGTTTTCAGAAATATTACTAGGATCGCACCTGGCTGCAGAAATCACAAGAAAAATTTCTTGTTCACACCCATCAAGGAAGTTACGGGACTGGGAGTGAATAGGGGGTGCTGGGCGGGGTAGGTAGTAAAAAGGAAATATGAGCAGAAAAAGCAAAGAAAACTGCTTAAAAGCTGTCTATTTGAAGCCATATCCACATTAAACCCCGCCTACCTCGCACAGCACCTCTATTCGCCCCCAGGTCACGTAACTTCCTTGGGAGGTATGAACAAAAAGTTTTTCTTGTGGTTTATGCAACGAGGGTGGTTGTATGCACACGGGAGGAAGGAAAATGGCTACGACGAAGCAGACATCACCCATCCCCCCCGGCTTTGACTTGCTGTGGGGTTGAGGGTGGCTGCTTCGTCGTGGGGATTTTCCTTCCCCCCTCGCGTGCAAACAACCACCCTCGTTGCATAAACCACAAGAAATTTTTTTTGTTCATACCCGCCAAGGAAGTTACGGCACCTGGGGGAATAAGGGTGCTGTGTGGGATAGGCGGGGTTTAAGGGGGATATGGCTTCAACATGTGAAAAAGACAACTTTCCAGCCTGTTTTATTCGAATTTTCTGCTCATATTACCTTTTTACTACCTACCCCGCCCAGCACCCCTATTTACTCAATTTTTTCTTGAGGTTTGTGGATCCAGGGGGGGAGGCAGGTTTCTGAAAACAGTTTTTTGAAAAGCGTTCGGGAGCTAATCTGCAAATTTACCGAAAATTCGCTACCAAAACGTACTTACTGCGTCCAGATTTTTTTCCTATAAACGCATCATATTTCGATAAAAATGCAAAAATGCATTAACAAATTTGTTCTACGAAAATTGGCTAAAAAAATTATAGACCGTTAACAAATAAACTTCACTAAACCCGCGAGTAAATATCCAAAAAAGCATCAACTTAACTAAACTGACAGCCAAAGCATCAGAGAAAGGGTCTATTTGAAATAAATATTCTGAAATATTTTAGTAAAATGAAGGGCAATGATGGTTGAATCTGAAACTTAAGGGTTTGCAGAACACTCTTCTTGCCACATTTTCTTTTCACAATCGGTATTTGTTTCACATTCTTTGCCTAAACATTGCCAATTTTGATGTTTGAAATTGCGAGTTTGACGTTTCGAGGAAAACTCCAAAATTTGTTTCTTTAACTGCTCATAACTTCTTTGTCTTTAAAGCTAGGGACCTAAATTTTGGTGCAGAGTTCACTCTTTATAATACAAGCACGAGTACCAAATTTGGTTGCCCTTACTTTGTTATTTACGGATATGAATTTTTTTTTAGAAAGAAAACACAAAATTTTCCGGGAAAACCTGGTCCGATTTTCCTGGCTAACGAACTTATCCAAGCCACTTGCAAAAGGAAGGTACTCACCAAATTTTATCAAGATCGGTCCATTATATTTTAAGTTATCGGTCGGATATATATATATATATATATATATATATATATATATATATATATATATATATATATATATATATATATATATATACACATATCTCCTCATTAGCGATTTTTTTTAATTCGCTAATAATCAATCTCCATTAAAACAAAAAGGAAAATCACCCCAAAAAACCACCAAAAAAATAACAGAGTTTTACTAGTTTAAACTATAGTTTAGCGACAGCTACTGATGAAGACAACTTCGTTGTCGAAATACGTATCTAGCGCATAACTCTGTTATTATTTTTGTGGTGATTCCGCTTTTCGTTTCAGTTTCCAGCCACAGTGTCCAACCTCAGTCTTTTAATCTCCATTGAACTTAACCGAGAAAGTTTTCACCTTAGAAATAATTCTGTCGCAATGGTGAGCTGAAACGTATCCTACCTTCTTCTCGGGCATTAACGATGAATTATAGAAAATCGCTGCCGTCTAGATAGATTGCCTCCTAGTTTATATTTCAGAGCTTGTTGCGCAATCCAAGCCCTGTGTCAACGATTTACAAGCAGCGCCTTTAACTGAACTGAAACTAGTTAAACATTCAAGAAGATGAACTACAGCGAACAAGGGAGCATTTGGGTGTAGCATTGCGAAGTAAACACATTGTGTCTTGTTCTATTTCAGATAGTGGAATGTATATGCAACGATACTTCGCTTTGACGCTCTAAAACGGAAAATTAGCCATAAAAACGGACATCTTGAATCTGAACTCAGGAAATTGTCTGAATTTACTTAATGTTGAAACAAGCATTTTTTTCGAATTTTCGTAGAAAAAAATTGCTAATGAGGAGATGCTGACTTTTGGATTTTGAAAAAAGTCTTATATTGAGCAGGAACTAGGTCCCCTAGATATGCTAGATAACGTAATTTTGGAAACTCGTGCATCACTACAGTGGTTTTAGCATGGTGGAGCGCCGCCCCATAACCAGCTACAAGTTCGGAATTTCTTAGACCAATTTTTTCCCAACTCCTGGATCGGATGAAATGCACCAGTTACATGGCCACTTCGGTCTCCTGATCCGTCCGTTTTAGATTTATTTTTATTAACATGCCAATAAACAATAAATAATAATAAAAATATAACTGTAAAAAATAAGATGTACAAAGGCTCTTATGATACAGTGAACGATCTTATAGAAGCCGTCCTAGACAATTTTGCCAATATCGATTGACGTTCTATTAAAAAAGCGACAAATTCAGTTCTGCGTAGGAGTAGTTGCTGTCTCAATAATAATGGATAACTTTTTGAACGTTTTCTTTGAACTTTTGTTATAGTTTCTATTTTAATTTAAACATTTTATTTTGTTAATTATTATGTTAAATCTCTAATTAGAAATGTTATGTAAACTGTGTGCGAAAACTTCGATTCAGGTTCTCGCTATTTAAAATAAACAATCGTTTTCGTGGTAACCAATGTTACTTTTTTTGAAGAAAAAAAAAACACTGTAATTTTTTTTATTTCTTAGCATAATCATATCGTATTTCATATCAATGTAAAGAGGAAAAAAAGACCTCTTTAATGAAGCCACAGCCAAGTATGCTTTCCATGTAAAAAAATACAAGTTTATGTCATAACTCAAAAGTTACTGATCTTTTTAAAATTTGCATATGTTTGATTTATTTAGGACATATTTATTCACAACTTTTTCCTTTGCACCTTTTCAGTAAACCCAATAGGAACTAACGCAGCTAAATGCGTTTAAATAAATCGTCAAATATCAGGTTTTTTTTCAAAATATCTAGTAACCCGTCACATTTTTTTTTGTGGAAACAAAAACAGTTCTGAATTACACTCATGAAACCGCACTACTTTTCCCATTTAACAGTCTCGTCTCTCACTGCAGTAGTTTACGAGATCCCTGTACTAAACAACGAAAAACACTCACCCTGTATGTATATATATATATATATATATATATATATATATATATATATATATATATATATATATATATATATATATATATATATATATATATATATATATATATATATATATATATATATATATATATATATATATATATATATATATATATATATATATATATATATATATATATATATATATATATATATATATATATATATATATATATATATATATATATATATATATATATATATATATATATATATATATTGTTACAAAGCACTTCAATAGACGTAGGTGCGGTGTTGCCACATCTCCATGAGGTCTGCACATTCCGAACAGCCTGTATATACACCCTGTATGCGCAGAGAACCCTTACACCCTGTATACGCAGAGAGATCTTATATTACGAGAAACACCTCTTGTGTAACATAGGAGTGATGACCACATTTGGATTACCTGTATATACATCCCCCTGTATACACACGGGACCGATCTGTATTCCCAGAACCTTCTAGTAAAAGAAGGTCCTGGAACATTCTGGAATGGAACGCTCCAGAAAGGTGGTGGAAGGTACGGCGAGTATATAAACGCGAAAGCAAGCCAGCCAGTACAGTTCAGTTAGAGAATGTTGAAGTGACTTAAAGAAGCAGTAATCAGTGTGAAGTGTTAGACTGTAGTTCCAGTATAGTAACTTGTGTGTAGATTAGTAATTGTAAGGCCAGTAAATTAAGTGTTTTGTGAGAGAGACATTCTAGAAATTTTATTGTATAGTTGTTTTGTTAAAATTTAAAGTCTCACGGGTTCTGGATAAGTGAGACTTTAAATTTTAACAAAACAACTTTATTTACACACTTATATATATATATATATATATATATATATATATATATATATATATATATATATATATATATATATATATGTATATATATATATATATATATATATATATATATATATATATATATATATATATATATATATATATATAAACATACCCTCGCAGTTAGAAAATCCGACCCGTCATCGTCCCTGGCCATGCATCATATTCATACAGGATACAAAATAGACTTCGACAATGCCAAAACAATAGGCCCGGTTTACAACTTAAAAACCAGAATTATCCGCAAAGCAATCGAGATCGAAAAACGTCCCGATTGTTTAAATAAGAGAGATGATGGTCTTCGCCTTCCGATTACTTGGAAACCTATTATATCTTAATTACAAACACACAAAAAGACATTAAATTTAATAGAAAATTTCATTTCCCCATGATCTGTCTCAACAAATGCCTGTAATCCTCTTAATTCTTTAGGTACCGTGACTAAAATCCCTGACGGTAACCCGACTACTTTCACTGATAACGAAGCAGGTAGACGAAACGATACATACAAGACCTGCAACGAACTGCCAGATCTCTCTTAGGCCTAGGGTTAAATACACTAAGACCTTAGAGACGATCTCCGACGAGATTTGGGGAGTAGGCAGATTGAGGCCCTATAATCGAGCTACAACAACCTAACCCACCTTTGTCCACCGCTCTAAGGAATAGGCAGATTGGGGCCTTAGAGTTCATGTCCTTTACCTATTGAAAATGGCTCCAAAACAGGAGCCGAAACGTCGAGTTTTAATAGTCTGGACGCGGTTCAACCCGAGAACCAAGTATATCTCATATATATATATATATATATATATATATATATATATATATATATATATATATATATATATATATATATATATATATATATATATATATATATATATATCAGCTGCTCGAAGTAAAAACCAGATGTGATAACGTGTTTCGTTTATTTATTATGGTTTGACAGTTCTGCAAATAATTGTATTATTATTAATTATGCTTCTAAAATTGGAAACCATAATTTACAATATTTTGATTGTTGATATTACTAAATTTTTATTGAGAAAATTCACTAATAGAATTTGTTTTTAAAAAACACAAGTTGTTTTGTTAGAAAAACTGGTTCGATTATGTTGACTAAACATGTAAAAATTCAAACGGACCTTGGTTTCGGGTTCTAGGGGCCCAAGCTCGCGCTCATTTGAATTTTTTTTTGCAATGTCTCATCATCGATATCTCTCTATTAGCGATTTAAAAAAAAATGAAAATTCGCTAAAGAACATATAAGTTACAGTTCGAATGTTAACTATTGTTGAAATAAATGCAGTTAAAAAATTCATTTTGATTTTATTCATGTTCAAAGCGAAAAGTAAGAAATAGGAACATTATAAACGGTAAAAATATAAAGAGCATTTTCACAAATACCATCACCAACTTCAATGCACTTATTTCCTCTTTTATTGATGGTGCGAATTGCACGATTAATAGCGTCGCGATTACTTCTTATTACAGCAGCCGCATTTATAATGTAATCAAGTAATGCTTCTCTTGTGTCTACTCTAGTGTCGTACACCAACCACTTCATTTACCCCCAAACAAAATAATTGAGTATGTTTAGGTCTGGAGACCTTACTGGACAATTAGACTCCCTCTTTCAATCCCGCGCCCAGGAAAATGATTCGTATCCGCAGAGTAAAGTGGATAGAGGCCTCATCATGTTGGAAGTATAGGCCTTGTCGAACATTTACAGGAACATCCTCAAAATTTTCTGAATGATCTTCTAGGAACTATAGATATCGTTCCCCGGTTAGACGACCATCCAACACAAACGGACCCACTAACTGATCATTGATTAGGCGACATCACATATTTATGCTGAATCGATGCTGAAAATTTCGTCCAAATGCAGGTAGCATGAGGGTTTTCTTCTGACCATCGATGTTAATTGTGTAAATTATTTATTCCATCACGTGAATTGAGCCTCACCACTGAATAAAATGTATTCACTTACTGTCGGATTTTGACGAATCCATTTACAAAATTGTAACCTTGAATCGTGATCGCCATCTTCAAGAACGGACTGGACACGGAGAGGCTTTAAAGTATGTATTTTACTTGGGAGTATTGTAAACGGCTTTCTGTGATATTCTGAGTTGATTTGTAATCCTCACCGTACTCTCCCTCGGGTTTTCTTCAAAAATGTGAGAATTTTGTCTTCGGTTCGTATGTCAAGACCTTCTCATTCACTAAAAATCCTTGCGCTCGGAAAAACACAAGTTTCCTGAACTCTAGTAATAAGGCTTTGAAAAAGTTGTCTACTAGGGACCCTACGGTTAGGAAATCGCGGTCCAGATTTGTTAACTGCGTAAACTGAGTTTTCATTACAAAACCTATAAACAAACATCATTCCCCATATTCCCTATGGAATTCGTAACTCGACCAGTTGACTAACAGATGGCAAATTCTGACAAATCATTCAAAATTGATTTGCACGTATCATATAAGTGACATGTGTTTGATCTATTAAAAAAAGGAACGGAATTGATTTTTGGAAGCTGTTTAAAAAAATAAATTATTTATTTCAAGAATGGTTGACATTCAAACTTATGGGTTTATTTTTCTTATGCTGACCCCCTGTATCTACTCCTGATATAATTCCCATTCCCCCAGAATCATCATGTATACAGGCTGGCGCATTTCCACGGTAAAGCTCAATACATCCGTTATTATACAAGATACGAAAAAACATTATATACGTTAATTATAGGGTATCTTGAGCTGCACCTTATAAAATTTTGACAATCACCAGATCACCCATAACTCGTTGGGTGATAATTTTTTTTATTATTTTATAGAACAGCCCTTATTACGTTTTCCATCGAAATATAATGCATGTTTGTAAGAAAAAATTATATCATTTAATATATATATATATACATATGTATATATATATATATATATATATATATATATATATATATATATATATATATATATATATATATATATATATTCAGTCCCTGCCAATCACAGATAAGATTGTTACCATATTTCGTGGAAAATATCTTCATTCTGTCAGAAAAAAAACTTAAAGTACCCAAGGTGTGTACATATTTATCATACCATTTACACAAAAACTAAATGTATTCCAAGTGGTACCTAATTTTATGTATGTACCTTGTTCGTTACCAGAACACACTGGCTCTTCAGTGTTTTTTTTAAGGTAAGCCATCAGCGACCAATAAAACAGTGAACTATATATAAGCTACGCATCAATTCAAGTCGAACACCTTAAATTTTGGATGCGGTTTGATCGTTTGTAGCTCAAAATCAAGTTCGCCGAGTCCGCTCTAATTTTCACAGGTTCACAGATGTTTTTTGGGGCTCCTGATTGGTAGATAATAACAAAATTTGCACTTAAGTGCTATAAGATACAGGCTAGAATATAAAAAGATGTTTTTTTAGGGACATTTCAAATGATGGCCATTAGGCTACGATATATATATATATATATATATATATATATATATATATATATATATATATATATATATATATATATATATATATATATATATATATATATGGTATGCATTTTAGAAATATACCTTGATACGTCGGGACATTTTCGAGATTTTAAGATTTTATTAATATCGTAGCCCACAACGTTTTATAATCAATTTTGTATTTTAGGTCAAATCCATCCTAAGTAAAAATGCTAGCAAACCTCATTGGTCGATGAGGCGGATTATGTTCGCTTTTGGTATACTGAATACCAAAAGCGAACAAAATCCGCTTTTGGTATTCAGTGTTGAGGAATATCTCTATACCTCGGGACCTTTTTGAGATTTTGTGGATATCGCATTCCACTACGTTGCTGTCATCAATTTTGCCTTTGAGGTTAATTGCCTCTTAACCACAATGTTTTTCCAAAACGCCCACTTCAATAGTCAAGGAGTTGGATTAAGTCAATTTTCGGTATGCAATTCAAAAGAACACCTTAATAAATCAAGATGTTTTCATATCGCAGCCCACTATTCTGATATCATTATTTTTCCTCTTTTTTAAACCATTGGTCGACGGGGAGGTTTACACTGATTTCTGGTATTCTATTCTGAAGAATATCTATCTGTATACCTCGTGAAATTTTTGAGATTTTGTTGATATCGCAAGTAACTACGTTGCTGTCAGCAGATTTGCCTCCTAGCTTTGTCGCAAAACGCGAATCACAGTACTCGGGGATTTGAGTTGTGAATTTTGGGTATGCAATTGAGAAACCTTCAATACTTCGGGACGTTTCTGAGATTTTGTTGACATACCTAATAGGTTGATATCATTAATTTTGGATTATAGCTAAAATTTTCAATCAGCAGCAATGCAAGCGGAGACCATTGATCCAGGAGGTTAGTAACGTTAATTCATGATTTGCATTAAAACCAATTTCGTTGCGGATGGCAAAAGGTAACAAAATGAAGTATTAATTAGAACAAAATTCTGAAATTTGGATAGATTTATTTTGCGGTTTCAGGTTAAGCAGACAAGGTTGGTCGTATAGACACATAGCCGACATTTATTTCAAACCCCAGTCGCCAATTAAACCAATAAACCGTGTCGTGAATACCGGCTGCTCTCAATAGAGGTATGTAGGTGGCAAAGGAAGATTTACTACAAGGCGAGATGACAACAGAGTTGCGATAACAGTACGCAGAGACAGGAAGGTCATTTCTCAAAAATGCGATCAATTGTGGGAATTGCAGCTTCGAAGTCGACAAAACGCAGACGCTAAGTGAAGATTGGAACCTGTGATGAGCACTGATAAGTACACTTGAAGAACCCAAATCACCACAACACATTTTAAAAGACCTGACGAGCGTTTCACTAACCAATTTAGCGTCATCAGAGGATGAAACATTCTAAATACTGAAAAAACTAACATCAACTTATATACCGGATCTTAGGTAAAGAGATCGAACTGAGATGGGAAACTAGTCGCAGGCAAATTCCACAGTGTATTGTATTATTATCGTCGGACAAGGTCTTTGCACTGTCCCTGCTACTTTATCTAAAAAGTGTCCACCTGTAATAGTTTTGAGAGGGTTCAACGACAGCTAAATTAACATAGATTCCTTTGGCGGCAATATATGTATTCTTATGTTATCTTTAGAACGTGTTGAAACGAGGGAATTTTATTTAATAAAGCAATCGATCAGGTGACTCGTAATTGGCGGTGGTGAAACGTTCATACATTGATGAAGAATATGGAGTGGCCTGCCAGGTCACCTGATATGAATACGATGAAACATGTATAGAGTCCGATCAAATTAAAATTATGTGAGCAAGAGAGTGGTTTCCGTGGCTTCAATAGTAGGAAGCTACTCCTCAAGATATGTTGAGAATATTGGTGGATAGCATGCCCAGACGAGTAGCAGATCTACTTATATTCCAGGCTGTATCTTGTAGCACGCGAGTGCAAATTTTGTTATTGTTTACGAATCAGAAGCCCCAAGAAACATCAGTCATCCTGTGAGAATTAGAGCATGTTTGGTAAATTTCATTTTAAGCTACAAACGATCAAACATCATTCCAAAATTTAAGGTCTTTCATTTCAATTACCGCGTAGTGTAGTTTACTGCAATAAAATTAGAATGTAGGCATAGTACGTATTATAATGCCTTATTAAGTCAATAAAAAAGAAAGGTGTGGAAACACCGCGTAGACTCAAACACAGAACTTCTTGTAAACAAAATGCTGACCGGTAAGGAGAGCTCAAGTGTAGGATTGCCAAGGTAGGTTTCTACACAGCCGCCTACACCCAGAACACATACACACACAAATATATATATATATATATATATATATATATATATATATATATATATATATATATATATATATATTATATATATATATATATTATATATATATATATATATATATATATATATATATATATATATATATATATATATATATATATATATATATATATATATATATATATATATATATATATATATATTTGTATGTGTATGTAAAAATGTGTAGATCATTTCTATGAAAATTCGCTATCATAACGCACTTGCTGCGACCAGCTTTTTATGTTAAATGTATGCTTATCATGCCTACAAATATGAAGCAAACAAGTTATCGCACAAATTGGCTTCAAAAAATTTTGAGTTTCTTTTTTGGGCTCTAGTGAACTGGGGAGTTTATACATTGTTTTTAGCAGCTGCATGCGTTTTTATTAACTAGTACCTACTATATTAAGTGCGTTACTTTCCGATTTTCTTATTTAGTACATCCTTCCCTAATCTTTATGCCCAATAGTCGACAATAAACCTGTAAGTTTCTCTCAGTTTGCAAAAGTAACATGTTCCCTGTATTCATACTCGTGTTACTTTTTAGTACATTAATGACATAATCTCGTAACAAATTGCTGGCGGTGTGTAAAGTTAGTCGTATAAATTAGTCTCACTGGAAATATTATTTTTGTTAAAAGCACAGTAGCATCTCGTTGTTGTATTGTGAAATCCCTCGTGGGAAATGTATAAACTTTAACTTGAAATTTTACTAGATTATATTTTTAAATTACTAAGGTGGGATCCATGTTTTCTTTCATACTTTTTGTCGCATTAATAATTTTAAAAGTCTGGACGCAGCAAGTGCGTTATGGTAGTGAATTTTCATAGAAATGATCTGGCACAAAATATTTTATTATAATTTTTTTTTCTTGTAACATAGAAATCTAAATTTTGGTGTATAGTTTACTTTTTATATCGTAAACCTACCTACCAAATTTGGTTATCATCGATTTTTTATTTTTTGAGATAAAAATTTTTTCGAATGAAAACTCAAAACTTTCCCAGAAAACCTCGTCCGATTTCCCTGACTAACAAATTTTTCCAAGCCATTTACAAAAGGAAGGTACATGCCAAATTTTATCAAAATCGGACCATTATTTTTTGAGTTATCTGTGTTATACACACACATATATGTATGTATATATATATATATATATATATATATATATATATATATATATATATATATATATATATATATATATATATATATATATATATATATATATATATATATATATATAAACATATAAAAATTGAAACTGACCCAGGATATGGGTTCTAGGGGTCCTAGTTCGCGCTCATTTGCAAAAAATTTTTCAAAATTCAACAGTTGGGATCTCTTACATACTGAATTTTTTCTACGAAAATTCACTAAAAAGAAATTGAATAGCGAGCATTGACTAAGAATATAAACGACAAAACAGACAGGACGGTCGAAACCGTGTATGTTAGGCAAAAATGGTACGTTATCTGCAGAAGGTATCATTGACTAATAGCTATTTACAAAGACGAAATCTGCTCGTTATGATAATTAAACTAGGGGAACAGGAAATGTAAGTGGCCTCGCATTATAAAGGTGATGAATGTAGCAGAAGACCACGTAAGACACGTAAAAAGAAATGTTACATGGAAATTTCAAGTAATTTGTTAGGTCACATAAATAAAAGTTACATAGAGAGCGAGCATTGACTAACAGTGTAAATTAAAAGTACAATCATAGCAAATGGACACACGATGCCTAGTAAAAGGATGCTTCTACAATTTTCATTCTCGATAGAACAGACTAGTGAGCTTTACAAATGAATCATAAAGAAGAAAGAGAGGAAAATAAACCGAAAGTGAAGCTACAGAAACGTCTTATGGGGTGGAATACAAGTAGGTTTTTGTAGGGTGATACGTATGTAAAATAGTTTAGCAGTAAGAGTAAGCAAAGCGTCACGTTAAGAGTAAAGCGGCAGAAGCAGAAGTCAACGGAAGCCACGTGTGTTCGGTAAGAGCAAATTTTAGGAAGAAACTATTGACTTTTAATAATAACAATAGACTAAAAACGATGCGAGTTGTAAGGAAAATAGAAATTATCTGGAAGAAAATATGTTATTATAACTTTTTTTCTTGCAACATAGAAATCTAAATTTTGGTGTATAGCTTTCTTTTTATATCGTAAACCTACCTACCAAATTTGGTTTTCATAGCTTTTTTTATTTTTTGAGATAAAAACATTTTTCGAATGAAACTCAAAATTTTCCCGTAAAACCTCGTCCGATTTTCCGGACTAACGAACTTATCCAAGCTATTTACAAAAGGAAGGTACGTGCCAAATTTTATCAAAATCGCCCCATTATTTTTTGAGTTATCGGTGTGATACATACATACATACATACATACATACATACATACATACACACACACACACACACACACACACACACATATATATATATATATATATATATATATATATATATATATATATATATATATATATATATATATATATATATATATATATATATATATATATATATATATATATATATATATATATATATATATATATATATATATATATATATATATATATATATATATATAACATAACATAACATAACATTTATTTAACCATCAACATTTACATGGTTCGTCGCACATAAAATAATAAAATAATTGTATACTGGACTTACACATGACAAATAGTGGGTGACAATATACATAAAATAAAACAAAATATAAAATGAGCTGACAAAAACACACAACAGTTAATTAAAAATTAAATTCTTCAATTGAATATATAGGTCTCTCTATTAATTTTCTTTTTATCACAGATGCAAACTGTCTTCTAGGCAATTCCCTGACCACCACTGGAAGTGAATTAAACAACCTAACTCCAGTATACCCATGGCTCCTCTGCGTGCGGCTTATCCTGTGATGAGGAATCACAAACTGACTTTTACCTCTAGTTTCGTAACTGTGAACCTGTTCATGGGAGATGAAACTGGCCTGATGGTCATAAATGTAAAGAAGGCAAGTAATTATATAACTTGCTGGTAGGGTAAGTATTTTATACCTCTGGAATAGTTCTCTACAACTGTGGTCCTGAGGAACGTTAGCAATCGCCCTAATTGCTCTTTTCTGTTGTATAAAGACACGTTCTGCATGTGGCGAGGATCCCCATAGCAAAATCCCATAGGTTGCAATGCTTTGAAAGTGAGCATAGTAAGTAACTCTTGCGGCGCTTTCATCTATGATGTATCTTATTCTACGGATTGAGTAGGTGGCTGAAGATAATTTTTTACACATATGGTCTATGTGGGGTTTCCAGCTTAAACAACCATCAATATGAAAGCCTAAAACTTTAATATTTTCGCCTGAGTTCTGTAGATAGTCCCTGGTAGTTATGACAAGTCTTGATGTTTTTTCTGCATTAAGCAATAACTTGTTTGCCTTAACCCATGCTTCCACCTGCTGGATGGATTGGTCACCTTTGTGTTTTATAAGGTCTGGAACTGCTTTATTAATTAATGTCGTGTCATCTGCGAAGATGCAATTTCTGTCTGCCCTAATGTTTTCGGGCAAATCGTTAATATATAATAGGAAGAGCATTGGCCCCAGTATAGAGCCCTGTGGTACTCCCAAGTCTACCTGTTTAAAATTTGATGTGGTATTTTGCCAGCTAACCAACTGCACCCTGTTCCTTAAATATGATTGTAAAAGTGTTCCTATTCTGCCTCTCATTCCATAATATTCCAACTTAGAGATAAGGATCTGGTGGTTTACCATATTAAAGGCTTTACTAAGGTCAACGCACAAAAGCTCGGCATTTTCTTTGTGATTAAGTGCTTCCAAGACAAAATCAACTATATATGTCATCGCCGTAGTTGTTGACCTATTTCTTCTGAATCCATGCTGTGAATGGTTTAGAATTTCCTGCCTATCAATATAGCTTGCTAATCTCTCTTTAATAAGTGCTTCCAAGATTTTCGAGATTATAGGGAGAATACAAATTGGCCTATAATTGTTGCAATCGTTCATGTCGCCATTTTTTGGGAAAGGAATTATCTTTGCAATTTTTAATAGATTTGGAAATATACCCTGAGCAAAGCACATATTGACAATTTTGCTCAGTGGGTCTGCAATCACGTGGATTATCCTTTTTAAAAGTACTATGTTTAATCCAAAGATGTCACAAGCTGACTTATTTTTCATCATCAACACCACCTGCATAATTTCACGTGGGGATGTGTCCTCGAGAAACATTGACCCATTGCTCCGCAGTTTGACACGTTTTATATAGGAATGGCACTTTTTTGACGTGTCTTCTACTGGCACCAAATTATCCTCACCAATTCTGGAAAAATGGCAATTTAGACAGTCCGCACTTAGTGTACTTGCTCCTTGGTTAATCCTCGAGGTTTTTATATTCGAATTTATCAACTTCCAGATGATTTTAGATTTATTATCAGCATTTGTAATTCTATCTCTGTTATAGTTTCTAATAGAAGTGTCAATCTGTGTCCTTAGTTGTTTCTTTAGGCTTTCATAAAGAGTTTTTGAATTATCATCTCTTTTTACTCTAAAGATTGTATATGCAGCATCTACCTGATTCTTAAGTTTTCTGATAATTTCACTCCGGAAAATGCGTTCTTTAACAAAGATAACCCTCTTCCTTTTCACAGGGAAGCAATTTTCAAAGCTTTCCATTAGAGCTTCGTGGAAACGAACATAAGATTCTTCAGCATTTGGTACCAGAAGTGAATTCCAGTCAATGTTTTGCAACTGGTGTATGAAGAGCTGAACACTATCACTGTTATTTGTATCCCTTACATTATGAAACTTATCCTCTTGTTTGTTGTCCTTATATATCAGGAGCTTTTGCGCAAGATGGTCCGACAGGTGTAAATTCACAGTTTTCGCTAGACAGTTGTTTAGGTTTATGTTTGAATAAATATTGTCTATACAAGTTGCAGATGTCTTTGTTATTCTAGATGCTTCTGAAAATAGATTATAAAGTCCATAGGACACAAACAGATGATGCAGCTTGGTACTCTCCATTGTTGACTCCAAAATATTCACATTAAAGTCTCCAGCGACGAAAAGGTTATTAACCCCACTATTTATTAAAGTACCAAGTGCAATGTCAGCTTTTTCCATAAAAACTTGCATGTCAGCTCCCGGGGGGCGATAAACTGATAGAACGGTCATGTCTAGACTTGGAAGTCTAACTGCAGCTATCTCTATACAACCCTCAACAGACAGGTTAGTTATCGGATCAATTGATTCATATTCCACTCCTTCTCTTACCAATATCATAGCACCACCACGAGAAGTTGATTGTCTCGTAAAGCAATTTGCTATTCTGTAGCCTTGTATTATGATTTTGTTTACGTTGTCATTAGTCAGCCAATGTTCTGTAAAGCAAGCTATACAGCAGTCTTCCATTTCTAAACAATTTTCTAGGCAATCTATTTTCCTAGGCAGTCCTTGTAAGTTCAGGTTAATCAAAGCAAAACAACTTTTTTGAGAATTTTTATGCATCGAATTTTGCATTATCTCTTCCTCGAAAAAACCTATATCTGGATACTGTTACCCCAGTGGGCCAATTTTGAGCATCATAAATTTCACTTAACAGCGCAAAGTCTGCTTCTACCTTGAAAGATATACTTTTTGCGCCCTCTCTCACCGGACATTCTTCCACAGTGAAATCACTTCGCTTGAAAGTTTTCTGAAGATGGTTCAAAATAGTTTCCTTTTTTGTGTTCAACCCCACTCTTCCCAAATGAATGACAGCTTTTTTAGCGACAGCTTGAAAAGTAGCTGTATTATTCTGCGTCGAACCAGTTCCTATAACCATATTTTTCTTCTGTTTAATATTATGGGTTTTCTCTACTTTATGCATTATGTGATCGTCATTTAATTTTTCAAGCGTTTGTGATACTCTCCCATCGTATTCATTTGACATTTTGGGATCCCTATATTTCACATGCTTTGTCATACCTTCATTGGAAATTTTCGGCAACGTGGCAACGCTGCCACCTTCACTTTGCAAGAAGTTCTTTTTATCGGCGGTTAATAGTTCAATGATAAGATTTTTATCATTTATTGATTTCTCCAAATTACTATTTAATATGCGAAGGCATTCTATTTCCTTTCTATTAACTTTGAGTTCACATTTTAGATTGTTTACATTCACACTGTTTTCCAGGTTAGGAATCACTTCAGCCATAGAATCACTAAAAACATCCCCGTTACAGTCACATTTCTTAGAACTTACAAAACTGCGAAGTTCTGGACTAGTTACAATATTGTCTGGAACACTATTTTTCAATATAATGTCTATCAATACTTCTTTTTTAAATTTGTTCAGCTCGTTAACAAGCACATTTGTCACGGCCATGTTGCCACCAATAATATATATATATATATATATATATATATATATATATATATATATATATATATATATATATATATATATATATATATATATATATATATAAGGCCACGACTGAAACATTAAAATTATAATTGGCCATCTGGATTTTTTTTTGTGCTGATACAATTTAATTGTTGCTGCAGAGTTTCGCATTATCTGTTTGATGTTGCACATATTGAGGGTTCAATATATATGAGGCCTGCAAGAGAGGAAGAAGTGGAAAATATAATACAAAAGTTGAAGGAGGGGAAGGCATCCGGCCACGATACAGTGACGGCGGATATATTGAAGCCAATTGCTGCCTTCGTCAAAAAACCACTGACACGTCTCAGAAATTCAATTATTGAAACTGGGGAGTTCCCTGCATTCCCAAAACTGGGTATCATAAAACCCTTTTTTAAATCGGGTAATAAACTGGATATGGTCAACTACTGGCCAATTACATTGATTACCACAGTAGCTAAAATTGTGGAGACGGCGTTTAGAAACAGACTTGTTACTTTTTTCAACAAACATGGATTGATATCTGATTTGGATTTCGTGAGGCAATATATATACATATATATATATATATATATATATATATATATATATATATATATATATATATATATATATATATATATATATATATATATATATATACTGAAACTGACCCCGGATATGGGTTCTAGGGGTCCTAGTTCGCGCTCATTTGCAAAAAATGTTTCAAAATTCAAAAGTCGGGATCTCCCCAATAGTGAATTTTTTCTACGAAAATACGCTAAAAAATTGATTTAAACTTTTAACTTATGGAATTCGTCTTTACACCAAGCCAAAACAACTTATTGCTTAACATTAATGTCCTTCTATCCTATTGTTTTTTAAATAAATATGCCAACAGTCATCTAAATGCATATAATCTCTGAATAATATAATTTGAGTAAACTATACAGTGTGGAATGTGGGACAGCCAAATGTAATAAATTCAGTAGCTCAATTATTGTGCATCTTTATAAAAAATCACGTCGATTTTAGATTAAAAAATGATATCCCGCAACGTGAAAACTTCACCTCTGCATTCAACCCCCTTTCTAGTGACAGGCGCAACCTACACATTTTTAAATAGCTAGTAGGGGATTGTGATACCTCATATGATTTCTTCATTTTCTATTTAAATATCTATGATTTTAAAATTTACTGCAAAAATTAAGAGTAAAAAAAATTCATCCGGCTGACAAACTTCGCTACAACTCACTAAAAAATTAAGCACTAATCGCGTTTCATTCTTGATAATGAGAAAGCAAGCAAACAGAATTTCAGTGTCGGTATCAATTTAAAACAAGACCTCAAAGGTTAACATTTTTCATAGTTGGCAATGTTAGTTTCGCTAAATAACTTAGCGAATTGCTCTGTGATTGTAACCGCATGACAGTAGTTGTCAGTTTTTCACTGCAATTCAGAACTATGGTTTATTTGACAAAAATGCATAAAATAACAATTCAGCAAATATGTGATATTGCTTATCAATGAGAGGTCTTGGAACAACAGCACAAAAGAGTTACTTTCATATGGGTAAAAGGGCACTCAAAGCTTGAGGGTAATGAAAAGGCCGACTATTTTGCTAAAAAAGCAACGATAACAGGTTGTAAACATGACTTTTACAGTAACAGAGATCTACTTCCGCAAGTAAAACATGTCTGTAATATAAGATGGCAGGATCATTGGAATAAGTTGAAAAGTAGCTGTAACAAGCACTTCAGTAGTATCATCCCTAATCTAAGAAAACAGCCCATTTACAAAGAACTGTTGCTTCCTAGGTACTTGTCTACGACACTTAACAGAATTATCATAGGACATGGTGCTTTTAAGTCTCATTTGTATAAAATAAAAGTTGAAGACAATCCATTTTGCTCATGCGACAATAACAGCCCAGCTTATTTAAATCATTTGATTTTTTTCCTGTATTACACATCATGAACAAAGAAAAATATTATTTTGTAATTTGATAGAATACAATGTTTCCTTTCCACTTGATGTGACATCACTTATGTATGAATCTGTTTGTAATAAAAGTGTCATGGTGGCTTTCATGTGTTTTGTTAGAGACTCTAAGTTAGCTAAGTTTATATGGCTCTTAGTAAAAAGATGATATTCTGAAAATTGGACTGTTCCAATAAATATTGTACTAGTGGCAATATGCTATATAGTCTTAAGGGATACTAAATAAACTTAGCAGATTAATGTATAGTCAAAGAGATAAAAGTAAGTTCCTTTGTGTCTTTCCTTGTGTTAACCTAATTTGACCGCAGCCTCCCCAGTATGTTAAAAAGTCACCATGACAGGCTCCATTGGTGTGAAAAGTGTCCCAGTGTTTCTCCTGCATCAACTTGTAGCGTAGATGTGTGCATGTATATGCATGTGTGTGTATGTCCACATGAAGAAACAATGTGCATTTTCTGTCCTGTACCTAGTGTTAAGTACTGGACGTATAAATCATGTTGACGTGGGTGCGTATACATGAGTGTATATGCGCTCGCGTACGTGTGTGGGTGGATATGTATGTAAGTTTTCATTTTAATATATATTTTTAGTAAACAGCAAGTGTATAGGTAGATAAAAGAAGTTGAAAGAAAAAAGTTAAAGAGCTTGTTAGATTAACATTCTTAAGACAGGTTTTGTCATTGTGAAAAGCAAGGTCAGATGCATCCTTGTTCATTTTAAAGATTGACAGTGACTGAATGAGCCAGTTCTCAAGGGAAAAAAAGGAAAAAAAAAAAGAGAGAAAAGGCAGATAATTGGTTACGGAGATAAAACACGATCACAGATCAAGTTGCTGGCCTATTACAAGAAAAAATTCCGGATTTGCCGCCTATATCCAAGGAACCATTAGTCAAAAATGGAAAGCAATTTTGCGAGCTTAGACGTGTAAAGGCAGATACAAAAAAAACTTGTGATTCACTGACTAATGATACCGAATTGGATGTAATCCTTGAGTTTAAGGAAAAGCCACATACTCCGAGTAAACAAGCACCTACAACATTGGATGTTAGCCATTAATCGATTATTCGAATATTAAATGCAACCATACAACAATTAGCAAAATTGAAAAGGAGGATGAAAATTTCTAGAATTCAGAATTTTTCATCCTATGATGACGCTGACGTTGTCAGCGAAACGATCGTAAGGTCTTTAAAATATGTGTTGTGGTGATTTGGGTTCTCCAAGTGTACTTATCAGTGCTAATCACAGTATCCAGTATTCACATAGTGCTAAAAAAACATCTACTTATATTCCACTCTGTATCTTGTGAGTGAAAATGTTGTTAGTGTCTGTCAATCAGAAGCTCCAAGAAACATATGTCAACCTGTGAAAATTAGAGCAGATTCGCTGAACATATTTTTGAGCTACAAACGATCAAACAGCATCCAAAATTTAAGGTGTTCCAGTTCAACTGAAGCGTAGTTTATTGCGAGACACATATACTTCGCCCTTTAAGAACTACTTCATTTAATAAACATACGTACATAACAGTTTCTAGTGTAAAATGATTTCTTTATGCGTTTGCTAATTTGTTTTATTTTCCCTACAGTGTTAGAAACTAAACATGCCAACAAAAAATATTAGTTCCGTTCACATTTAATGCCAAAAATAAACAACTAAATACAATTAAACACAGTCTACACATTTTGTTGTCATTCCCAAGAAAAATACGCTCGCTGTGAAAGCAACGTGGCTTGCACAAATTGTGTTAAAAGGCAAGCAGGGACGTTGCGGATCGTTCTAATTACACTAAGTTAATCTGGCTACAACCTACATTATAACAAAATGTACAAGTAGACAGAGAATAAAAGTTAATACGTACGTTTGGCCAGGGGTGGTTTTCAAACTACGAGCTGGCGGCTCCTAGCCGAGTCAGCCGACGTTCTGTGGACAAACAGGACAAACACATTCAACAATGTTATTACAAGGTTGGACAATGGACGATTTAGTCATGTTATGAACATAGTGCATGCATCTTGTTTCCTAACCAACAGTCACATAATATAATTAGGGTGTTAATTTTAATTTCTGAACGTCGTAATTTCTGAACGTCAAACGAAATATGTTAATTTTATGTTGATTGTAATGTTTACTAATTTACCTGGTTTTAAGCTTGTACAGAAGACAACACGAAATGAATGTTTTGAATACACCAGCCGATATTACATCAACAAATAATCTACAAGAATTTGCAAGTTACAGAAGTTCAATAAAAAGATTAATAGGTACGAAGGTGGTTTGTAATAATTGTGTCCTGAAGAGGACAGTTTGTAAGTTTAAAACGTATGCAATTTATGTATAGATAAACTTTTTGTGGGGCAGCAATGAACGTTATTAGGGTAGACAAGTAGACATCTCTAAAGAGGGTACTGCAATTTGATAAAATAGACCTTAAGATTTTAAGAGCTGAATTCTAAAAAAAATTGCATCCCATCATCGATACCTTTCTGGGCGCAGCAGGTGCGTTATAGTAGAGAATTTTCATAAGTTTTGTAATATTATCCCAAATCAATCTAAAGTACTAAATATGGTACACTTGTTGCAAGATCAGACATGTTATTCCTTGCGCATACAGAAGCACTATCTACTGAAACTCTTTGTCTTTCAAGCAGGTCAATTGTTTCTAAACACATTGTGAAAAGTTTTGAAAGTTTATTGAAAAAACGAAATATTACTTATTGTGAAAATGCAAGATTGTGGTATCCGGTTAGCTAGGTAAGTAAATTATTTATTTAAAAAATAATTTATAAGAAGTAATAATTGGGGAATAAGAAACAGAAAGGATGTAACTTTTCATGTATATTTATTTACCTAGACATACACTGTGACATAACTCCATATTTGCCGTTTGTTTTTGTCTGTACCCAATATAGTACATCAGGAATATATACGTTTGATCTTATTGCAGGGGATTTACGCTCGCTGAAGCCCTGGCAATGTTAGATGATAATAATATGCTGGATAATGTGCAGGATGTTACGTTATTTCTAGTAAATGCCTGCGGTGATTTAAGTGACGAGAACTCTGGCGAAGAAGACGCAGTTCATGTTGATAGTCTTCCTGGTTTCCACTTAAGAGCTCCCGCAGAAATCAAATTTTCAGGTCATAAAACAGCTGATGAATTTTCATCAGATGATGATCTCCCTTTGTCTACTTTTGTTATCTCAACATAAAAAAGGGCTTCTAAACCGAAAAAGAAAGAAGTTTATCAGTGGGCGAAGGAAGATATTTCACCACCAACTGAGGATTTATTGGGGGCCACAGCTATTCCTCAACTGAAGAGCTCGATAGAATTTTCTTTGATTCTTTTTGACGATAATCTAATAGAAATTATAGTTTGCAAACTATTACCGATATGAAATCAGGGCTTTCATTGGTGTGCTTCTTTTGAGTGGACATGCATTTCTACCCCACCAAAAAATATTTTTGGAACGAGATCGAGACGCTCACAATGACCTAATGTAAGGGTTAATTTCTAAAGACAAATTCTATTTCATAATGTCGAATATCCACTTACGTGATGATAATAACTTGGATGCAACAAATAAATTTACGAAGCTAAGAGCTTCATTGACCATCTAAATAACAAAATTATGGAATATGGCCGGTATGAGAAAACATTCAGTAGATATAGGCTATAGGCGATAGTGCCATATTACGGAAGGCATGGTGCAAAATAATTTATGGAAGGTAAACCCACTCGATATGGGTATCAACTGTGGGTTGGTACAGATAGACTTAGATATGTATAATGTATAGTGGTTTGAGCCATACCACCAACGTATCTACGAACATAAGTACCACGTATGCTGAATACGGTGTTAGACCTACTATAGTTCTGGAATATGCTGTGGCATGAAATGAAAAGAGTGCCGGGGGTAGAGCGGGGTTACGCCAACAAGGCGACGCCGACTTTATACTCTTATAAAAAATGAACTGAATTGGAGCACACACCTGCAAAAAAACTCTTTCGGGAGCCACAATGAATCTGGACTTGGCGTAGTCTCGTAGGAAAGACATATGGGGCTGAATTCCAGGATAGTTTATTTGATATACCAAACTGTGGTCAAACTCATGGTCACATATGCATCTATAGTATAGTGGCCAAAGACGGAACAAGCCTCAAGACAAAGCAAATTGCAAAAATTGCAGAGAGTGATCTGTGCCCTACAGCACTAATAGAGGGAATGCTGAATCTTACTCCACTGCAGATATGCGAGAAGAGGGAATCGGAACTAAGTGCCTCGAGACTATTGCAAGCAGACAAATGTAGACCAAGAGACTTGGTTGGAATCGGAACCAAGTGCCTCGAGACTATTGCAAGCAGACAAATGTAGACCAAGAGACTTGGTTGGAATCGGAACCAAGTGCCTCGAAACTATTGCAAGCAGACAAATGTAGACCAAGAGACTTGGTTGGCCACTTGAATATCCTGGAAATAATCTCATTTGAGTCACTTGCCAAACCAACAAATCGATCGCCAGCTAAACTGGACTTCATAATCCCATTTGACGTGGTCATAAGTAACCGCCTGGCATGAGACAAAAACAGTGAAAGGGTGACAAACAACTCATCCGTATGGTAAACAAATAGGTCTAAACAAATGAATGGGGCCGGACTGGGAATAAGAGGACCTAATTTCAGACTCGCTAAGTCCCCAGGAAAAGCTTCCACCATCTTCCAGGCAGAAATGCTTGCCATAAATCTACAAGAGTGCATACAAAGAAGACAATAATGGAGATGTCTACATCCTCTTCGATAGTCAGGCAGTAATAAAGACCCTGAGATCATTTAAAACCGAGTCCAAACTGACCTGAGACTGCAAAAGAAATCCTTGGAGCAATAGTAACTTTGGTGTGGGTACCCGGGCATCAAGGCATTGAAGGAAATTAGGAAGCAGATAGTCAAGGGCAGCAACAGTACCATTCTATGATCCAGGGCTTTATTGCGGATGAACAAAAAACCATGTAAGAAATGAACTTGATACATGGGAGAGGAACCAAATGCTGTCATACTGGAAGAAAACGCCAGGCTTAAGGCAGGCAAAATAATTCACCACCATATCATCAGAGAGTCCGAACTGTTTCTTGAATCGCATAGGGGCGACTTGAGAATAACCACAGGACTTTTCACAGGGCACTCCACAGTAAGGTATCACCTTATGAAGATGGGGAAACTGGACATTGAAAACTGCAAATACTGCACTGAAGCAGCAGAAACGACAGAACATTTGCTACACGACTGTATGGCTCAGTTATGCAAAATGCTCAAATAGCTTGGACGGGTGACTTTAACACCACAGGAAATAGGCAAAATAGCCCCCAAAGAGATAGTAAGATTACAGAAGCTCTGAACTTTTTGGGCAACTGTTGGAAATCAAAAAGTCATGCACAAAAGATCCATTGGGGTCGCAGCGCTGAGAGGCCGAAACAATCTACAAATTACAATCTTGATAAGTTTGAATTTGAAGTATTAAAAATTTACCAAGATGCATAAGTTGTACATATGTCTAAATTATTAACTTCTGGATATTTATCCACACTGATAAAGTGCAAACACTACAGAGGAATCTGCTGAAGACAGAGCCATGATTGCGAAGACAAAACAACATTGCCTTTAAATTGCGATGATGATGTTTCTGTTTTAAAAATCTTGAAAGTTTTTCATAACTTCTTAGCTACTTCATTAGAGAGAATTTCGGGACGCAGCAAGTGCGTTATGGTAGAGAATTTTCACTAAATCCTTCAAATTTGTATAACTGAATTTTCCATAAACCTAGAAAGTTGAGTGTTGGTGTGTAGTGATCTTTACCAGTGCAACGTACCTACCAAATTACGTCAAAATACCTAGCTGTGTTACTTTTTGAGATACGAATTTTTATATTTACTTTTATAGTGGAAATATTTTGCTCACAAAATAATCAACAAAAAACCGTCTATAATTTCGTCAAGATAATTTTTGGTATGTAGTAAGGTGCCTACGAGAGCGACATATCAACCAAATTTCATCCAAATAACTTTTTCATTTTTTTGAGATACGTTTTTTTCGGAAATTTTTTTTTTTTAGATAACCTGGTCCGATGAGGCTGGGTAACACACACTCACGCAATTTTTTTATATACAAATTCGCTTAAACCATTACCTTTTCTTTCTCATGTACGTTGAGCGAGTTTTTGTAGAAGAAAATTCGCTTATAACGGGATCACAACTTTTTAAATTTTACAGGAATTTACTACCAACATAAGTATATTCCCTTTACTAGTTTTCAAAGGGCACCTTATAAAGGAACTCTCGTGATTACACTAGAAACATTACTTCGTTTATGTCTGATGATTGCCTGTGTCCTAATATCAGGAAGGAAACCTCGAATGGCATGTAAAACCATGCACAGGTTTCATGCTGTTACAATATAAGCCAGCAGTCACACTTAATTATCCCAAATGTTCCCAAATCGACTGCTCTCCAAGTCCTGGGACAATATAACGCCGAGCCCGCAAGGGTTACATTTACGGCGTCGAAATTGCACATTCTCCGCTGGCAACAAAATTGCACGTCGTATTAACATGATCTCGACTTAATACATTTTTACACTTTCTCTACTTAGAACCGAGCAATAAAACGTCATAACAAGCTTTATTACCCATAAAAAATTATATTATGAACATCTTTGAAAGATTCTCGCACCAATTAAATTGAAAGGTACACAGAAATTACAAAAAAGATTATCCATTGTCATAAAAGGAGTTCTGCCCTATAATAATATGCGAAATGAATAATCAGGGGCCGAGTAGAAATAAATAATCTGGGGCCGAGTAACCATTACACACCTTGCACGATGTACTTTTGAGCTAAATAAATATAATCAGTGTACGATTGAGGTTCCAAAAGTACAGTCTTCTTATTTATTTTTTTTCTGGAAATAGAAAGAAACGGTTATTCGCAATAATTGGTATATCATTTTAAAACCTGACCATTCCTCAATTTTTCCACTTAATCCCAATTCATCACAATACAGTTTTTAGACCTGAGATCGTTTCGCTAATAAAGTTAGCGTCATCAGAGGGATGAATAAACTAAGCTAACAAAAACTAGAACTACTATGTATGTGTTAGTTGCCAAGCAGTTGCGAACAGCGTCCTCTACGAAGGTATACAGCCAGACCCCCACTGTTGAGTCTTAAATCCCTGTAATTAAAATTGCATACCTGCTTTTGTAATTCTATCTCTCGTTATCAAATATTCCTTTTACGAAGGACACACTGATTATCAAGATAACAGTTTGAACAATGGACTACGCAGAACCGGAGCTACTCTACTCATTGAAAAATTTTTGTTCAAATTTCTAACTATATATATATATATATATATATATATATATATATATATATATATATATATATATATATATATATATATTAACTTGAGATTTTCTTTATCTACATGATGATTATTATCCCAAATATGCTGAGCAATACATGATTTATCAATACAGGGTTCCCACTAAAAACAGCATATAAATTTACCTGACTTTTCCCTGATTTTCCTGACATGTCAAAATATATTTCCCTGACTTTGATCTTCTGCAATTTACCCCCACATGTGTAACACACTACTACAGAATACAGTAGGTCTTTGCGTCATGCCGGAAGACACACTTCCCCATTTCAAATACAAAGCAACCAATGAACGCAAAATTAAAAAAAAAACAATTATTGTGGTTTTGTGGAAAAAGAAATCATTACGTGAATGGTTCAGAACTGCACAAAAAGCAAACACATTCTTCAATTATTTACCATAATAAAAAGGACAAACAACTTTTCCCTGACGGGGAGAAAAATTCCCTAATTCTTATCTCAGTTGCGCTAAATGTTCTTTCAATCTAGTTTCAATGGTTTTTTTGGTTTGCCCAACACATTTAAGTTCACAATCCTTACATAGATTCCCGAACTTCTGTGGTTTTATCTTTATCCTTTGGGTTACCTAGCAAATTTTTTAATGTATTTTTTTGTGTGTAGAAAATGTTACTTTCTTAAAAATGCTATTAAAACATCTCGTAATTCGCGGTTCAAATGATAAACAGACAACGGTTTTGTCTGTTTTATCTTTTCTGAAAGTCGTACATTCCGCTAACATATTCTTTGTTTTATGTTTATTGACTGATTTTTCCGCTAAGCAGACAGAGTAACCATTATACTTAGCTACATTTTTTATATATTCAAGTTCTCTGTTGTATCTTTATTTATTTGAGAGAAACTGTATTAATCTATGAACCAGAAAATTCAAACTAGTTGTTTTTTTGTGTGTGAAAAGCTATGGTGAGAGTCAATTCAAATGTAACTCACAGTTGTGGTTTCCTTTCTGTGGAGGTCAAATTCTAAAGTGTCTATCTTTTTAATGACTAATAAATCAAGAAAAGGTAATTTGTAATTTACTGTTTAATTTGGCAATAAAATCATCTTAGGTGGTAGTGGAATTTTCCTTTATGTAATAGTAAAGGATTTTTTCACGCCCGAGGAGGTACCACCTCATACATCAAGGGGCCGGTGAAGTCCCAACGGACGTTTCCGGTTCTGGTGTATGAGTCGGTTTCCCTTATAAGCAAAAATGATGATGGCTCCTCCTTGTATAAAATATTCCGGAGGCAAAATACCCCTCCATTCGGATCTCCGGGAGAGGGGTGTACAGGGGGCGCCAACATCAAGATTTAACATATCCTTTTCGAATATATGTGGCCTAAATTCTAACCTGAACTCCGTCCACCATTTCCTCCAGGCTAACAGGCCCCAACTCCTCTTCCTCACCGAAACCCAAATCAGTGCCAAAACAGCCACTAATCACCTTAATTTCCCGGGGTATGAGCTCCTTACTGCCTTTATATTGCATGGAGGCGTGTGCGCATACGTCCGTAGCAATCTACCCTGCACCAGACTTCCCAATTTAGAAGCTGGAAGAAAAGACATACTATGGATAAAACTCTCTCTCAGGGCTGCAACTAAATTCATCTGTTGCATTTACCGGTCACCTTCTGACAACAACTTTGTCCAGCTCTTTGACTACCTTTCTGAAAAAACCGACTTGTGAATATCCTTCCTCCGAGGTCACTATTCTTGGCGACTTCAATGTCCATAATAAGGAATGGCTAGGATCTTCAAAAACCGATCCACAAGGGAGAGCAGCGGAGGCCTTTGCAGTCAGCAATTCTTTGGCCAATATGGTACAGCAACCTACTTACTTTCCTCGTATCCCAACACACAGCTCAAATCCCTTGGATCTCCTTCTTACTACAAATCCTGAATGCTATAAGATATCAGTCACCGCCCCCCTTGGTCGCTCAGACCACGGCATGGTCACTGCTTCCTGTGCAATGCAACCCGAGGTCACACAGTCATCACACCCACGTATCGTTTGGCACTACAACTCCGCAAACTGGGACGAAATGCGGGATTACTTTTCCTCATTTCCATGGGCGTCCGTCTGCTTCTCTCATCCTGACCCCTCTGATATCTCACAAAACGTCACCGAAATTATCCAAGCTGGCATGGAATTATTTATTCCACGTACACAGAAAACCTCTTCAGCCACTCAAAAGCCCTGGTTCTCTAAATCCTGTGACAAGGCCAGGCTTGAAAAGGTCAAAGCTCACAAAACGCTTCTACACAATCCCAGTCAAGAAAATCGTCAAGCATTCAACGACGCAAGAAACCGCTATGTCCGCATTCTTTCTGAGGCAAAAAACTCGTTTAATAACCACATCAAAAACAAAGTCCTCTCAAGCTCCAACGGCGGCAAACCCTTCTGGACTCTTGCTAAGTCTATTGGGAATAATTTCTGCAAGAGCACGTTCCCACCTCTTGTCTCAGGTGATGAAATTGTTTCTACCGCCCTGGGCAAGGCTGAACTTTTTGCTTCGCTGTTCGCCGGAAATTCTACTCTCAACCCACCTCCAAATGTTCAACCACCAACAGTCCCCAATGTCGCGCATAAAATGACTGATATCATTTTCCAAACTAAAAAGGTACGAAAGATGCTCTCTTCTCTTAATACCAGGAAAGCCTCTGGCCTTGACGAGATCCCAGCAATTGTTCTCAAAAAATGCGCACCAGAACTTGCTCCTGTCCTGACTCGTCTGTTTCAGATATCTTACAATAAAGGCATATTCCCTAGTAACTGGAAAACTGCTCGAGTACAACCCATCCCCAAGAAAGGATCCAAAGCGCTTCCTAGCAACTACAGGTCTATTTCTCTCCTTTCAGTCATCTCTAAAGTGATGGAAAAGTATATAAACACCGAACTACTAAAATTCCTTGAAAAACACAGTCTAATCCACGACAGGCAGTATGGATTCCGTCAGCGCAGATCGACTGCCGACCTCCTTTCCTTTGTCGCCCATTCTTGGAACAAGTCTATGGAACAACACGGTGAATCCCAGATTGTTGCTCTAGACATATCCAAAGCATTCGACCAGGTCTGGCACGCAGCGCTGCTTAATAAACTTCCGGCCTATGGCCTACCACCAAAACTTTGTACCTGGACAGCAAATTTCCTCTCCAACAGGAGCATATCTGTTGTTGTGGATGGCCATTCCTCTAAACTGTATCCAATTAATGCAGGAGTTCCTCAAGGTTCAGCTTTAGCCCCTACTTTGTTTCTTCTCCACATCAATGACCTCCTCTCTAGCACATCCAACCCAGTTCACAGTTACGCGGACGACAGCACCCTCCACTCAAACATACAATATTCTAAGCCTGTCTCTTTAGCCCAATTAGATGAGGATCGCAGACTCATGGAGGGTTCTGTCTCCGTAGACCTCCAAAAAATATTAGACTGGGGAAATAGAAATCTTGTACAATTCAACCCCACCAAAACTAAGTCTTGCTTTCTTTCTCACAAGAGATACAGCAGCCCTAGACCCATCAAAATGAACAACCAAGTTATTCAAAGTAATGAGTCATTTTCTCTTGTTGGCATTACTGTGGATCGAAATCTTAATTGGCACCAACATGTTACATCAATTGCAGAAGCGGCTGCTAAGAAATTGGGTTTCCTCTTCCGGGCTCGCAAATTCTTTTCACCAACTAATCTCTATACCTTATACACTTCACAAATAAGGCCAAACCTCGAATACTGCTCCCACATCTGGGGTGCAGCTGCCGCTTCTACACTCGCTATCCTGGACTCCATTCAAAAGAGAGCTATACGTCTCATCGGTGACCCTACCCTCACCCAAAGGCTTCCATCCCTTGCCCACCGACGTGCCGTTGGTGACCCACTCTCTCTTTTATAGATATCTGCACGGACACTGCTCAGAGGAGCTTTCCTCCATAATTCCCCCACCTGCTGCCCCCAGCAGATCTACCAGGGGAACAGAGCGAATGCACCCTTTTAACGTCCAGGTCACCAGACATAGAACATCTTGTTATGCCCGCTCTTTTGTCCCGAGGACTTCCAAGTTGTGGAATTCCTTGCCGGCACATGTTTTTCCTTCTCCTCCGAACCTCCAAACCTTCAAGTCCAGAATTAACAAGCTGCCTCTTTCCTCCTTGTCAACACCCACGGTACGATAGTATTTAGGCTGTAAGCCCTCGTGGTGTGTTGTTGACATATAAAAAAAAATTCTACTTTGCATACATGTGTCTTAAATACTGCAATAACATCGTCCACATAACGAAACCGTACTCTAGGAAAACAGCCATTTTCATTTGCTAGGTCTGTTTCAAATATACTCATGATTGTACTGGCCAAATACCTACCAATAATTTTTTGTAAGTAATATTTTCCTCTCTCTTGCTTTTTATAAATAAAATAACCTATCAAACCTACCAGTTAGTGTCCTCTGATTCGTAGGCATTCAGATTAATTAAGTCCTGATATAAATAGAATTAAAATAAAAATTAATCAGGAAGGAAACGGTTCAAGTTTAAAATTTTGTATAGCAATTGCGCATCAAGCGTTAAAACGAAAGCAAACATTATTTGTGGCCAACACAGTTTTGAATAAAAAGCTGTCAGACACGTAGAGTTTGCTGCAATCGCTTATAAATAGTCAATTGAAAGGAAATAAATAAATAAATGTCAACCAACCTCTTCTTTTCAAAGTCGATTAATTATCATTGATAATACCGCTATAAAAAAGACGACGATATATGTGCTGTTGGGTAGGAAACAAGGTGTCAACGAATAAACTGTATCACAAAACATATCTTAAAAATATACATGCTAAATAGGTAATAATAACAAAATGCACAAATCAATATATATGTACAATAATCATGAATGTAGATAATGTTAGTAGATTATTTTACACACAATCTATACAAGTCACAAAACAACACAATTGGTTAGTAAATTATTATTTTCGCACACAAGTAGCTAATGCTCATGTCATTCTACAGGTACTCGTCACAAAATACTCTACCACATTTTTTGAAGAACCTCGGTGGTTCAGGGGTAAGAACGTGTGCCTCTGAACCGAAGGGTACTGGGTTCGATCCCAGCGTACTCCTTTAACTTTTTCAGTACAAACTGTAACATTAACATCAACCGAGGTTCTGGCATTGTATTTGAGCAAGTTGAATGTCTGCACGTTCCGCACTTCGGAGGGGGCGTAAAGCCGTCGGTCCCGTGCCCATGCGATGTTAGGCACGTTAAATATCCCTACCCTCCTTACAGAAAGGCAGGGGTTCGGCAAAATTCCCAGAATAGTGGGGTGAAACTGCTCCCTGGCATCGGTGATTGGCCATAGTCGCGGAAATAGGCCGACGTTAAAGAAACAAAAACACACAAACATTTTTTGGTAATCCATAAGAAAAGTTAAATAAAAAAATTCTTCGTATTTAAGTAACCTTTCATTTTGTCAATTTTACATATACATGATGGACCATTTTACCAGTACGACAATTAACTTTTTTAAATTAAATATTAAATCATATACAGGCTGCTTTTTAAGTACCAGAAGAAAATCCACTTACGTCTTCGATCAATTTTAATTAAAGCTCGTATAAACGTGAGTTCGAAAATGTTCCTTTGTCGAGATACATGCCCTAAAAATTAAAATATTCTGTGCGGAAAATGTTGGACTTATTAGATGAGTGGATATCCACAGGCTGGTGGATATCAAAGTAATGATAATGATACAGAGGTAAAAATATCGCAATTAGCTCATTTCTGACAGAGAAAGTGAGTTACAATGGGTGTTGAAATTATTCGTTTTATTTTGATTTTTAGTCGCTTAACAGAGTATCCAGCCAGCAAAATTTCAAAACAGTTCCGGCTTACATGTATTAATGTTTTTTTCTAACAAAATTCGCTAAAGAGACCTCAGCTATCATTTTCTTGAGTTGAGGGTTAAATATTTCCGAAACTATATATTTACAGTCGCGCGCTGTGTTAACAAAGTACCCTGCAATTTAACGTAGAATATAAAAAAGTCTGGACGCAACAAGTGCGTTATGGTAGCGAATTTTCATTAAATGCTTCAAATTTTAATAACATAATTTGCTATTAACCTAAAAAGTTGAGTCTCTACCACGGCAACATGTCTACCAAATTTCATTAAAATAACTTTGTTACTTTTTGAGATTTGTTGAAAAAGTAGTCCAACTGGGCTGGCTAACGAACTCATCGAAGCTATTAATAAAAGAAAGACACATACCGATTCATCAAAATCGGCAAAAAAAATTTCCGTTCCCCTTTACTAAGTTTTGAACCACCTGGTATATCACAACAAAATTTAGAGGGCTCAAGTAAGATGTACAACTCCACGATTTTATGGAAAAATGGCAGCTGGAAGTTTAAAAATGGTGAAAAAGCGCCATCTTGAACTACTTTTTTGAATGGAACACCCCGTTTATTGTTCTGTTTTCGAAATCTTCCCATAATTATAAACATTTCTCTTAGATGCACTTTTTTCCTAAATTTGATCGTTTTCGAAACATTAACGTCTTAAAAGTGACATTTCGGGTTAAAGTCAAACACGTATTTCGGTTTTTAGTTAAATCCATATTTCACTTTAACCCGAAATGTCACTTTTAAGACGTTAACGTTTCGAAAACGATCAAATTTAGGAAAGAAGTGCATGAAAGAGAAACGTTCAGAATTATAAGGAGATTTCGAAAACAGCATAATATACCTGTTCGATTCATAAAAGTAATTCAAGATGGCGCTTCTCCGCCATTTTTGAACTTCCAGCTGTCCTTTTTCCATAAAATAGCAGAGTTGTACATCTTATTTTAGCCCTCTAAATTTTGTTGCGATACACCAGGTGGTTCAAAACTTAGTAGGGGGGAACGGACTTTAGACGGGTAATATATATATATATATATATATATATATATATATATATATATATATATATATATATATATATATACATACATACATACATACATACATACATACATACATACATACATACATACATACATACATACATACATACATACATACATACATACATACATACATACATACATACATACATACATACATACATACATACATACATACATACATACATACATACATACATACATACATACATACATACATACATACATACATACATACATACATACATACATACATACATACATACATACATACATACATACATACATACATACATACATACATACATACATACATACATACATACATACATACATACATACATACATACATACATACATACATACATACATACATACATACATACATACATACATACATACACACAGGTTGTCCCACGATCGTCGCCGTTGGTTGGCAGTAACGCTAAAGCTAGCAAATCAAAATTTGGTATGAAGCGTTTTTGTCTACGATCTATTGATTGAAAATAATTCCAAAATGGAAAACTTCCGGAAGTTCCGAAAATTGATTGGTCACTTTAAATTGAGCGGGCATGTTTTTTTACTCTTTTAGTGAATTTTCGTAGAAAAAAATCACTAATAGGGAGATCCCGACTTTTGAATTTTGAAAAAATTTTTGCAAATGAGCGCGAACTAGGACCCCTAGAACCCATATCCGGGGTCAGTTTCAATTTTTATATGTTTATATATATATATATATATATATATATATATATATATATATATATATATATATATATATATATATATATATATATATATATATATATATATATATATATATATATATATATATATATATGTATCACACCGATAACTCAAAAAATAATGGGCCGATTTTGATAAAATTTGGCATGTACTTTTCTTTTGTAAATAGCTTGGATAAGTTCGTTAGTCAGGAAAATCGGACGAGGTTTTCCGGGAAAATTTTGAGTTTTCATTCGAAAAAAATTCTTATCTCAAAAAGTAATTAGCCGATTTTAATAAAATTTGGCATGAACCTTTCTTTTGTAAATAGCTTTGACAATTTTGTTAGGCAGGAAAATCGGACGAGTTTTTCCGGGAAAATTGAGTTTTCATTCGAAAAAATTTTTTATCTCAAAGAATAATACGCCGATTTTAATAAAATTTGGCACGTACCTTCCTTTTGTAAAAGGCTTCGACAAGTTAATCAAAAAAATCGGACGAGGTTTTCCGGGAAAATTTTGAGTTTTCTTTGAAAATAATTTTTATCTTAAAAAATAAAAAATCTATGATAACCAAATTTGATAGGTAGGTTTACGATATAAAAAGCAAACTATATACCAAAATTTCGATTTTTATAAAAAAGTTATAAAATATTTTGTGCCAGATCATTTCTATGAAAATTCACTACCATAACGCACTTGCTGCGTCCAGGCTTTTTTATGATTCAATGTTGAGTTTTAGATCGACTTTATAGAAAATACCGCTAATCTAAAACGTCAGCTTTCGGAGATAAAAACTATTAACTAATGCCAAAACTGCCCACAATACTCTGAATTAAAACAACTGTAAGAGTTGAACTAAGGTAGTTAGGACAATAAAAATTTGGCAGTAGGAAATCGCCGCAGAGCGGTCTGAAATTTTTTTAAACTGGAACAACACAAAAGTGCCAAAAAATAAATTCTTCCAAATGGAAAACCTGTATGTTATAAGCTTGTTAGATTCAAAATTAAATTCTGCAATGACTTGCGCTAGAATTCCCATTCCCTATAGCTAACTCTTCAGGTTTTTCAGTTAATTGCAATTTTTTAACATGGTTTGGCATCATCGCGAATTCATGACCATGAGAGGTAGCCTAAGTTAAACGTAGTCGACTATAAAATGCAAATAATTTTTATTGTCTCTTATAACAAATTTTCAAAATAACCACCATTAGCCACCACTTAATTAGCAGTCTTTCGACACCGTGTACTGTCGCTCTTATAATTTCTAGGGGCTTCAAATTATTGAATCAAATTATTGAATCAAATTATTGATTGCTAATATTACACGAGCCTGTAATTCTTCGCTGGTATTAACAGGAGATCTTGCTGGCCACAACCACGGACCTAGTCGCCTAATCGACCAGTCTTGAAACATTTGGTTTAATTCAGGATCCACTGCAACGGTACAGTGAGCTGGAGCACCATCTAATTGATACAGCAATTTGCCCAGTACACCAAAGGGATATTTTCCATAAATATTAGAACATTAACCTTAACCTTAAATTTTAATCATAAATGAAATAGAGGACTCTGTGGTTCATTGACATTACAAAAACATTAAAGCTAATTTGTTTTGAAAATTTTTGGGCTTGGATTACCAATGGATTTTAATGCGACAAAATATGTAAATTACGTAGATTTATAATACCCCCTTTAGAAAACTGAAGAAAATTTGGATATTCTTGTATTTTAACAATCATCATTTTGCAATATTGCACGTGGTGAAATGGATCTTGTGGATGTAATTCTTGAACGGTCGGAAACTTGTAATCATGCAATTTATGTTTATTTAAAATTATCTCTATTGAACTTGTGGAATATCCAAGATCACCTACCGCTAACGAATAGAATAGTTTTTTTGTAAATGTATAATGATCGGTTAGTGTGAGCTGGAGCACCATCTAATTGATACAGCAATTTGCCTAGTACACCGAAGGGATATTTTCCAGAAATATTCGAACATTAACCTTAACCTTAAATTTTAACCATAAATAGAAATGTATTTTAACAAGCATCATCTTGCAATATTGCACGTGGTGAAATAGATGTTGTGGATGTAATTCTTGAACGGCCGGAAACTTGTTATCATGCAATTTATGTTTATTTAAAAGTATCTCTAATGAACTTGTGGAATATCCAAGATCACCTACCGCTAACGAATAGAATAGTTTTTTTGTAAATGTATAATGATCGGTTAGTGTGAGCTGGAGCACCATCTAATTGATACAGCAATTTGCCTAGTACACCGAAGGGATATTTTCCAGAAATATTCGAACATTAACCTTAACCTTAAATTTTAACCATAAATAGAAATGTATTTTAACAAGCATCATCTTGCAATATTGCACGTGGTGAAATAGATGTTGTGGATGTAATTCTTGAACGGCCGGAAACTTGTTATCATGCAATTTATGTTTATTTAAAAGTATCTCTAATGAACTTGTGGAATATCCAAGATCACCTACCGCTAACGAATAGAATAGTTTTTTGTAAATGTATAATGGTCGGTTAGTGTGAGCTGGAGCACCATCTAATTAATACAGCAATTTGCCCAGTACACCAAAGGGATCTTTTCCAGAAATATTAGAACATTAACCTTAACCTTAAATTTGAATCATAAATGAAATAGAAGACTCTGTGGTTCATTGACATTACAAAAACATTAAAGCTAATTTGTTTTGAAAATTTTTGGACTTGGATTACCAATGGATTTTAATGCGACAAAATATGTAAATTACGTAGATTTATAATACCCCCTTTAGAAAACTGAAGAAAATTAGGATATTCTTGTATTTTAACAAGCATCATCTTGCAATATTGCACGTGGTGAAATAGATCTTGTGGATGTAATTCGGGCGGGAGCTTGTTATCATGCAATTTATGTTTATTTAAAAGTATCTCTAATGAACTTGTGGAATATCCAAGATCACCTACCGCTAACGAATAGAATAGTTTTTTGTAAATGTATAATGGTCGGTTAGTGTGAGCTGGAGCACCATCTAATTGATACAGCAATTTGCCTAGTACACCAAAGGGATATTTTCCAGAAATATTCGAACATTAACCTTAACCTTAAATTTTAACCATAAATAGAAATGTATTTTAACAAGCATCATCTTGCACGTGGTGAAATAGATCTTATGGATGTAATTCTTGAACGGTCGGAAACTTGTTATCGTGCAATTTATGTTTATTTAAAATTATCATCCCAGAGATGACCTACCGCTGAATGAATAGAATAGTTGTTTGTAAATGTATAATGGTCTGTCAGTGTGAATAACACTGTATAGCGCTTTTTCTTAATAAAACGGTCCCTCGTATGTATATAAAATTGACTTTAAATAAAGCTTTACTGAAATGCACAAAAAATCGGGATTCCACTTTTTCAGGTCTTCCAAAAAAAGGAAAAGGGCATGTTAAGATAGACACCTATGTACCTAATATCATACTTATTGTTGTTATGAGAACCTTATATACTCTTTCATAAATCCGAGTTTCCACTACTTAAAAAAAACAGTGAACAATCTCAGCTTTACTACCTGCCAGTAATAAAACTTACGAGTTTTACCGCTCACAACATCGCAACAAATGTGATCTCTTATATTTTACGTAAGAACTGTTTCATTTTTACGCGAAATATATACATGTATGAAAATGGAATATAAAATGTCGCTCCACTGAAAAATCCATTTAGATGTCTTTCAAATTTCACATTTTAGAATAAAACTGAAGCCACTTTTACAAGCAACCGTAATATAGGAATATTCTTGGTAGTTTTGCTTTCGTATAAATAAGATATTCTGCGGTTCCAAATGGAAAACGCACAAAACAAGACATGGAACTTAGAATTTCTAAATTTGATCAAATCCAACAAGCGACTGTTTCTCAGTTCGTTAGAAAAAAATTGTTTATTATTTGTATTATTAAAAAGATGCCGCTGGGTTTCGCAATTGTTATAAGGACTTTTTATCCTATAGAAGTATCAAATTTAGAAGAACCTGCAGAAAATAATAATCGTAAAAAATGCTTGAGCAGTTTTCGTAATGTTTGCGAAACATTTCACTTATTTTGCCTGCCAAGAGTAATCATTGCACTTGTTTTTTATTTTTTTATTTCAACAACACACCACGAGGGCTTACAGCCTAAATACTATCGTACCGTGTGTGTTGACAAGGAGGAAAGAGGCAGCTTGTTAATTCTGGACTTGAAGGTTTGGAGATTCGGAGGAGAAGGAAAAACATGTGCCGGCAAGGAATTCCACAACTTGGAAGTCATCGGGACAAAAGAGCGGGCATAACAAGATGTTCTATGTCTGGTGACCTGGACAGTAAAAGGGTGCATTCGCTCTGTTCCCCTGGTGGATCTGTTGGGGGCAGCAGGTGGAGGAACTATGGAGGAAAGCTCCTCTGAGCAGTGCCCGTGCAGATATCTATAAAAGAGAGAGAGGTCACCAACGGCACGTCGGTGGGCAAGGGATGGCAGCCTTTGGGTGAGGGTAGGGTCACCGATGAGACGTATAGCTCTCTTTTGAATGGAGTCCAAGATAGCGAGTGTAGAAGCGGCAGCGGCACCCCAGATGTGGGAGCAGTATTCGAGGTTTGGCCTTATTTGTGAGGTATATAAGGTATAGAGATTAGCTGGTGAAAAGTATTTGCGAGCCCGGAAGAGGAAACATAATTTCTTGGCAGCCGCTTCTGCAATTGATGTGACATGTTGGTGCCAATTAAGATTTCGATCCACAGAAATGCCAACAAGAGAAAAGGACTCATTACTTTGAATAACTTGGTTGTTCATTGTGATGGGTCTAGTGCTGGTGTATCTCTTGTGAGAGAGAAAGCAAGACTTAGTTTTGGTGGGGTTGAATTGTACAAGATTTCTACTTCCCCAGTCTAATATTTTTTGGAGATCCACGGAGACAGAACCCTCCATGAGTCTGCGATCCTCATCTAATTGGGCTAAAGAGACAGGCTTAGAATATTGTATATTTGAATGGAGGGTGCTGTCGTCTGCGTAGCTGTGAACTGGGTTGGATCTGCTCGAGAGGAGGTCATTGATGTGGAGAAGAAACAAAGTAGGGGCTAAAGCTGAACCTTGAGGAACTCCTGCATTAATTGGATATAGTTTAGAGGAATGGCCATCCACAACAACAGATATGCTCCTGTTGGAGAGGAAATTTGCTGTCCACATACAGAGTTTTGGTGGTAGGCCATAGGCCGGTAGTTTATTAAGCAGCGCTGGTCGTTCACAATAACACAGAAATAAAGTTTGAAAATAAAGATATTATCCAGCGCATACCGATAACCGCAAAAAAATACCTGCCCATTTTTAGTGAATTTTCTTTAAAAAAAATTCACATATAAGATCCCGACTCTTCAATTTTGAAAAAATTTCTTCAAATGAGCGCTAACTAGACCCCTCCAGAATACATATCCGGGGTCAGTTTCAATTTATATATATATATATATATATATATATATATATATATATATATATATATATATATATATATATATATATATATAATGTATCACACCGATAACTCAAAAAATAATAGGCCGATTTTGATTAAATTTGGTGAATAAATTCCTTTTGCAAATGGCTGATAAGTTCGTTAGCCAGGAAAATCTGCCCAGGTTTTCCCGGAAAATTTTGTGTTTTCTTCCGAAATTAACAAAGTAATGGCAACCAAATTTGGTACGCGGGTTTACATCCTTATAGGTAAGTTACCTACCAAAATTTAGCTCTGTAGGTCAAAAGACAAAAAGTTATAGGCATTTAAAGAAAAATAAATTGGGGTTTTCCTCAACACGTCAAAGTTGCGATTTAAAACGTCAAAATCGGCAACATTTAGGCAAATAACTTGAATCTAATACGGGCTATGGAAATCAAATGTCTCAAGAAGAATGTTTTACATACCCTGAAGTCTTAGTTTCAACCGTAATTTTCCTTCATTTTACTTCAATGTTTCCAGATAATTCATTTCAAATAGACCCTTTCTCTGATGTTTGGCAGTAGTCTTAGCTATAGAGTTTATCGTTTAATGGTATATAATTTTTGTCGAATTTTCGTAAAAAATCAATAAAGCTCAATATATCAGTTATTATACAAGATATGATTTTTTTTATATATTAATTATAGGGTGTCTTAAGCTACACCTTAAAAAATATTTCTACAATCACAGGATGGCCCATAAGTCGTTGGTGATATAAATTTTCTTTTTTTTTTTTAACAAACACGCCTTTTGTTATTGCATTTTTGCATTTTCCATCGAAATATAATGCATGTTTGTAAGAAAAGAAATTCTGAATGCAGCAAGTGCGTTATGGTAGCGAATTTTGATCAAATGCTTCATATCTGAATAGCCCAATTTGCTATTAACCTATAAGGTTGACCAAGAAACGAGTTTTTCCAGGAACACTTTTAAGTTTACTTTTGGAAATTTTTGTACATTTTCACACAATAAAGTTATTTTTATGAAACATGGCACATTGTTTTTACTATATAGGTTATACTGGTAACCAAAATTGATGCCTACTTTCTTAAATAAAAATAAAACACATATTTGCAATAAAAACATTTTTATGAAAATTCACTACCATAACGCACTTGCTGCGTCCAGACTTTTTTATGCTTGCGAAGGGTTTCACATATTTTATTGGCCAAAAGCAACTATTGTTGACGATAATTCAGAAACAATAAAAAATGTATCGAAATAACTGAGTATTTTCTAAACGTTTGAGAAACATTTAACTTATTTTATTGACCCAGATTAGTTATTTCACTTCCTTTTGCGTTAACAATAATCCAGAAATAATTGGATTTTTTTAAATCTAAACCACCTATACATAACGATGGTGGTAAAAACCATCTGAGCCATTTTTTATTATATTTGCGAAACGTTTCACTCAATTGCCAAGAATTCCAGAAACAATTCCAAAAATACCAAATATACCCTGATGATGATCGTAAATTAACAACTGGGTAATTTTCATAACGTTTGCGATACATTTAACATATTTTATTCGCCGAGGGTAATTATTTCACTTCCTTTCGCGTTTATAATAATCGAGAAACAATTAAAAACATATCGGAATTACCCCGTACATAGCAATGATCGTAAAAGAATAAATGAGTAATTTGTATAACGTTTGTGAAAAATTTCACATATTTTAATCTCACAGGGTAATTATTTCACTTCTTTTCGCATTTATAATAATCAGAAAACAATAAACAAAAAAATAAAAAAATATCAAAATTACCCCGTACCTAACAATGATTGTAAAATAATAACTAGGTAATTTTTATAACGGGTGGGAAATATTTCACTTATTTTATTCGCCAAGAGCAATTATTTCACTTCATTTCGCGTTTGCAATTACCCACAAAAAAATTCAAAAAACATCGAAATCTAAGTATTTTTTTTAATTTGGGTAACATTTCCCTCGTTTCATTCGCAAAGGGTAATTATTTCATTTCTTTTTGCATTTTAGAAGAATCGAGAAACAATTCAAAACATATCGAAATTACCATGTACATAACGATGAACATTAAAGAATAACTTAGTGATATTTATAACGTTTGTAAAACATTTCACACATTTTATCCGCCGAGGGCAATTATTTCCCGTATCTTCGCGTTTACAATAATCCAGAAACAATTAAAAGATATCTAAATTAGCCTGTACATAATAATTATCATAAAGGAATAATAACTAAGTTATGTTTGCGAAATATGTTACTTATTTTATTGGCCAAGGGAAGTTATTTCACTTCCTTTCGCGTTAACAATAATCGAAACACAATTCAAAAAACTTAAACTTACCCTGTACGTAACGGTGATCGTAAAAGAATAACTGAGAAATTTTTATAACCATTTTCATTACAAAAATATCGAAATTAGACTGTACCTGCACGTGATAGTGGACTTTTCCTTTACGTGATAGTAAAGGTTTTTTTTCACGCCCGAGGAGGTACCACCCCTTACATCAAGGGGCCGGTGAAGTCCCAACGGACGTTTCCGGTTCTGGTGTATGAGTCGGTTTCACTCATAAACAAAAATGATGATGGCTCCTCCTTGTACAAAAGATTCCGGAGGTAAAATACCCCTCCATTTGGATCTCCGGGAGAAGGGTGCGCAGAGGGTGCCGGCATCAAGATTTCACGTATTCTTCTCGGATATATGTGGAATAAATTCTAACCTGAACTCCGTCCACCATTTCCACCAGGCCAATAGGCCCCAACTCCTCTTCCTCACCGAAACCCAAATCACCTTAATTTCCCGAGGTATGAGCTCCGTACTTCCTTTAGATTGCATGGAGGAGTGTGCGCATATGTCCGTAGCAATCTACCCTGCACCAGACTCCCCAATTTAGAAGCTGGAAGAAAAGACATACTTTGGATGAAACTCTCTCTCAGGGCTGCGACCAAATTCATCTGTTGCATTTACCGGTCACCTTCTGACAACAACTTTGTCCAGCTCTTCGACTACCTTTCTGCAAAAACCGACAGTCTGATTTCTGAATATCCTTCCTCCGAGGTCACTATTCTTGGTGACTTCAATGTCCATAATATGGAATGGCTAGGATCTTCAATAACCGATCCACAGAGGAGAGCAGCATAGGTCTTTGCAGTCAGCAATTCTTTAGCCAATATTGCTTTCCTTGAATCCCAACACACAGCTCAAATCCCTTAGATCTCCTTCTAACTACAAAACCTAAATGCTATAAGACATGTCACCACCCCCCTTGGTCGCTCAGACCACGGCATGGTCACTGCTTCCTGCGCAATGCAACCCGAGGTCACACAGTCATCACACCCACGTATCGTTTGGCACTACAACTCCGCGAACTGGGACGAAATGCGGGATTACTTTTCCTCATTTCCATGGGCGTCTGTCTGCTTCTCTCATTCTGGCCCCTCTGATATCTCACAAAACGTCACCGAAATTATCCAAGCTGGCATGGAATTATTTATTCCACGTACACAGAAAGCCTCTTCAGCCACTCAAAAGCCCTGGTTCTCTAAATCCTGTGACAAGGTCAGACTTGAAAAGGTCAAAGCTCACAAAACGCTTCTACACAAACCCAGTCAAGAAAACCGTCAAGCATTTAACGACGCAAGAAACCGCCATGTCCGCATTCTTTCTGGGGCAAAAAAACTCGTTTAATAGCCACATCAAAAACACCGTCCTCTCAAGCTCCAACGACAGCAAGCCCTTCTGGACTCTTACTAAATCTATTGGGAATAATTTCTGCAAGATCACGTTCCCACCTCTTGTTTCAGGGGATGATTCTACCGCCCTGGGCAAGGCTGAACTTTTGCCTCGTTGTTCGCCGACAATTCTACTCTCAACCCACCTCCAAATGTTCAACCACCAACAGTCCCCAATGTCGCGCATAAAATGACGGATATCATTTTCAAAACTAAAAAGGTACGAAAGATGCTCTCTTCTCTTAATACCAGGAAAGCTTCTGGCCTTGACCAGATCCCAGCAATTGTTCTCAAAAAATGCGCACCAGAACTTGCTCCTGTCCTGACTCGTCTGTTTCAGATATCTTACAATAAAGGCATATGCCCTAGTAACTGAAAAACTGCTCGAGTACAACCCGTCCCCACGAAATGATCCAAAGCGCTTCCTAGCAACTACATGCCTATATCTCTCCTTTCAGTCGTCTCTGCAGTGATGGAATAGAATATAAACACCGAATTACTAAAATTTCTTGAAAAACACAGTCTAATCCACGACAAGCAGTATGGATTCCGTCAGCGCAGATCAACTGCCGACCTCCTTAACTTTGTCACCCATTCTTGGAACAAGTCTATGGAACTACACGGTGAAGCCCAGATTGTCGCTCTAGACATATCCAAAGCATTCGACCAGGTTTGGCACGCAGCGCTGCTTAATAAACTTCCGGGCTGTGGCCTACCACCAAAACTCTGTACCTGGACAGCAAATTTCCTCTCCAACCGGAGCATTTCTGTTGTCGTGGATGGCCATTCCTCTAAACTGTATCCAATTAATGCAGGAGTCCCCCAAGGTTCAGCTTTAGCCCCTACTTTGGTTCTTCTCCACATCAATGACCTCCTCTCTAGCACATCCAACCCAGTTCACAGTTACGCGGACGACAGCACCCTCCACTCAAATATTCAATATTCTAAGCCTGTCTCTTCAGCCCAATTAGATGAGGATCGCAGACTCATGGAGGGTTCTGTCTCTGTGGATGTCCAAAGAATATTAGACTGGGGAAGTAGAAATCTTGTACAATTCAACTCCACCAAATCTCAGTATTGCTTTCATCTCATAAGAGATACACCAGCCCTAGACCTAACCCTAAGAAATTAGTTTCCTCTTCCGGGCACGTAAATACTTTTCACCAGCTAATCTCTATGCCTTATATACTTCACAAATAAGGCCAAACCTCTTCTACACTCGCTATCCTGGACTCCATTCAGAAGACAGCTATGCGTCTCTCTGACCCTACCGTCACCCAAAGGCAGCCATCCCTTGCCCACCGACGTGCCGTTGGTGCCCGCCCCCTCTCTTATAGATATCTGCACGGGCACTGCTCAGAGGAGCTTTCTTCCATAGTTCCTCCACCTGCTGCCCCCAAGAGTTCTACCAGGGAAACAGAGAGAATGCACCCTTTTACTGTCCAGGTCACCAGATATAGAACATCTTGTTATGCCCGCTCTTTTGTCCCGAGGACTTACAAGTTGTGGAATTCCTTGCCGGCATATTTTTTCCTTCTCCTCCGAACCTCGAAACCTTCAAGTCCATAATTAACAAGTTGCCTCTTTCCTTCTTGTCGACACCCACGGTACGATAGTATTTAGGCTGGAAGCCCTCGTGGTGTGTTGTTGAAATATATAAAAAAAACTAACGATCATCCTAAAAGAATAACAGTCTACTACTGTCTGGTGACCTGGACAGTAAAAGGGTGCATTCGCTATGTTCCACTGGTAGATCTGTTGGGGGCAGCAGGTGGAGGAACTATGGAAGAAAGCTCCTCTGAGCACTGCCTGTGCAGATATCTATAAAAGAGAGAGAGAGAGAGAGGTCACCAACGGCACGTCGGTGGGCAAGGGATGACAGCCTTTGGGTGGGGGTAGGGTCTCCAATGAGACGCATAGCTCTCTTCTGAATGGAGTCCAGGATAGCGAGTGTAGAAGCGCTAGCGCCAACCCAGATGTGGGAGCAGTATTCAAGGTGTGGCCTTATTTGTAAAGTATATAAGGTATAGAGATTAGCTGGTGAAAAGTATTTTCGAGCCCGGAAGAGGAAACCTAATTTCTTAGCAGCCGCTTCTGCAATTGATGTGACATGTTGGTGCCAATTGAGATTTCGATCCACAGAAATGCCAACAAGTGAAAAAGACTCATTACTTTGAATAACTTGGTTGTTCATTGTGATTCAGTTATATTATTCGCCTTGAGTGTTTATTTCTTGTTTGCAAGAATCCAAACAATTGAAAACATATGGAAATTAAATTATTGATGAATTAATAGATGAAAATTCAGAGAAAATCAAATCACATTTATCATTCAGGGTTTATTTTCAGCGTCAGTATTTAATACATTTTAACGGTTAGGTACTATAGACAAAACGTCCCAACTAAAAACAACTACCAAAAGAGATTCTCGGTTTCCAAGAGAAATACTGTCACCAGTCAGATAATCTTTTTTGCTTTTTATATCCGACGAACTCTTTCAACGGAAATTTTTTATATTTTCGCTAGTTAGGTGAAACATATACGAGACTAACAGCTCTAAAATCAAAGCTATCTGACAAAAGATTCAAACTTATGCGGGCTTAAACATTTCCACATTTTAAGTTGACTTTGCGACGATAAATCACAAGGGAGATTATGAAACGTATCCGCGGCATTTTTTAATGGTGCTTTATGAAGAATGCGGTTACGTGGGGAAAATACTGTCTGCGAACATAAAAAACTGTTCTCAAACGTAATACATCCGAAATCAAATGCCATCCATATACGGTGAAACGAGAGTACGGGAAATGTAGGAAAAAGAGTTTAAAAAAAAAAACGCGAGTTTCAATTAAAACGTCGGTTGCATTTACTCGTATCATACAACATCATATTTTCTATTTGAGTCTGCCACAAAGCAAACTAAAGTTAGGTCGCAGTTGTCAACTGAACTTTCCAGGATATTGAATTCTACAGTGAATTCCTACAAAGGAAACAACATAAATGATGCCTGATGCGAAGACAGCTGGGTTTTCACGACATTCAATTCTGAATAATATATTATGCATTTTCAAATTCCTGAAGTTACTTAGAAAATGTTCACGTATGGAAGAAACAAAAAGCTATAAGTTTATTTGATAGTGGGGTGATCCGTAAGTGGTCTATTAAAGGGGATATTAAAACACTAATGATATAGCGATATAAAAAAGACTTTTTACAAATGAGGAACGCATTTTGTCCAAAAGTTCATAATTTTAGCTGTAGGTGGTGCTTGCCTCAATATACATACTTCTGTCTATCAGGCCTATCCAAGACATTCTAACCGCATTAGGTTTTATTTAAAACCTAACGAGAAATTCACTTGGAAAACAAGGCGCAGGTTGTCTTACAACAGTAGTAGACAAACAAACCGCGTTATGTCCACAAATTGTGAACAAACTTCAGTTTTAATGCGAATGACAACAGTGTGACCTGTTCTTAGGTTTAACTAGTATGTTGTTTCTGTTGTTGTCAGTGTGTTGTTTATTTGTTCAAAAAATTATGGAATAAATCGAAGGAAAACATGTTGTTGGACACTGACCGTGGATGGAGAAAAAGAAAACTGGCTATGTGGTGGCAAAATAAGAATGGCTTGTCATACACATGCTGATGATCTGGCTTTTGCAAGACTTTAAAAATACATCAATATGTTTAAAAACAAGTGAATGGTTATAATAAGGCAACTTAAAATAATTTACGTCAGAACGGACAACTCTGGTGATAAAATTTTAGTAAAACAGGAACCTTATACAGGACTGGCGACATATCCAAAAAGGCTGAAACCCTTATAAAATTACGGAAACGTTTATACCAAATTCAAATCACTGATGTACCTCTAGGTCATAAAATAAAGAAAAGAAACTAGACAGCCTCAAAAAGCTGTTGACATTTTTATCAGGTGTGAACTGAAGCATCGTGGATCCGGATTTGACATGGCTATATATTTTCTGAATTGGTTGAAGAAAAATGATAATAACGATGATATCGCCAAAATGTGTGAATGTAATGACATTGATGCAGTACATTTCATAGAAAAATATACTTAAATGACATAAGAATTAAAAATTGCGTACCTAAAATATAAATTAACCAGATTTTTATTACCTAAGAACAAATATTAATTTCTTTAATACTATTTTAATGGGTTTGAGTATTACTTTGCCGTTTGTACGTACTTTAAAAGCGACTTGCAAAACGCAGTTTGTCCATCATAGACATTCAAAATGAATTGTGTCCTTAACATTTCTGTTTTCTTAGTAATTCACCGTTAAACTTTCTTGGGTTAGCTTTGTCAGCAAATACCTTTGATTTATTTTCTATTTTTAGAAACTAATTCGATTTTAGTACCATTATAGTTTTGCCAACACAGTTTTTTCTGTTTTATGTAAATTAACAATACTGAACAAAATGCGTTTTGCATGTCTGCTCCTCAAATCTAAAAATTTTGTTTCGATATACAATATATTTTTGGTGGTATATCTAACGACTCGTTACTACCTTAGGTTTTGCCAATCAGCCAAATCAAAACGTTACGCTATACGCTCATCTCGTTCTGCCGAGCCTCAAATTGATGCTACATAAGAATATCAGAGATATTATATATATATATATATATATATATATATATATATATATATATATATATATATATATATATATATATATATATATATATATATATATATATATATATATATATTGGAATGTTGCACTACACTATAATCACTTTTAAATATACACCCTAGTTGTTTGCTGTAATTTCTGTGATTTTTTATTTGTTTACGTGGACTGCAGTTTCAAACCTTCCTGGTTCATCATCAGCACGCTACTGACTCTTATCGTTCCTGTGTGTTCTATGTCGAAAGTTGTACGTGACGCCTGCATGTTCTGCTTCTATTGTACTGTAAACCGAAACTGCAGTCCACGTAAACAAATAAAAAAATCACAGACAGTACAGCAAACGAGTAAAGTATATATATATATATATATATATATATATATATATATATATATATATATATATATATATATATATATATATATATATATATATATATATAGTGTAACCCACTTAAGATAGATTTTTCAGAAAAAGAGCATTCCTTGAAACCTCTAAGGATACATTTCAAGTTTTTAGCGGTGTCTGAGATGCAAGTCCCCAAAAATTGTTTTTTTTTAATTTTTGAACATGCCTGGATTAGAGGTTAATTGACCTTTTATTGACATTAAATTTTGGTGGTGAGTGATTGGCCTTTAATAAAATTTGATTATGCGTCAGTGACGTATGTTTTTAGAGAGCTTCAAAATATCATTTTGAAAAAAAATCATTTTTACAATATATCAGACTAAACAATAATAAACATATATTTATATGATACAAAAATATTAGGTAGCTGTGGCTTCTGCCATACCTCCATTCATTTCAATGCATTTATCGTATCGTTTTCTAATGTTAAAGACTGCATTCATTATTTGTTGCGGTCTAATATCTGCACATGCTTGACGTATCCTTGCACAAAGATGAGCCCAATTAGTTGGACGTGATTTGTATACCCCATATAAAGAAGACTAAGTGAGTGGTGAGACACGAACTAACGTCCCGCCACCTAGTTGCGGAACCAAGTAGTATGTTGTCACGCCAGCTCCAAATACAAAGTGTTAAAAAATAGAGACTATATACAACCAACTAACAATTCAGCAAATTGTCAGCCCTGGCCCATTTCTACCCTAATATAGAGACAAAGTATCTAAGGCTAGATACATTCTCACAACAATTAGAACCGTAGACCGGTTTCGCTCTAATTAGAGCTCGCCAGTACGGCATACTAATTGCAGAGAAAATACACATATATGTATAGGTGTATTTTCGCTGCAATTAGTATGCCATATTGACGTAAAAATTGATAGGTAGGAATTTTCAAGGTTGCTCTCTATTTAATATTTTTTTTTTAAATATGTTTATTATTGTTTAGTCAAAAATATTGTAAAATTGGAAGGAAGGTTTTTTTTTCAAATAATCGATATTTTCAAGTACCCTAAGAACTTACGCCACTGACACATAATCAAATGTTAATAAAACGCACCCTATTAATTATTACTGGCCACCAAAATTTCATGTCAATAAAACGTCAAACCACATGTAATACGGGAATGTTCAAAAAACAAACAAAAAAACAATTTTTGGAGACTTGCATCTCAGACACCGGTAAAGTGATACGACTCAAAATGTATCCTTAAGAGGTTTCAAGTGATGCTCTTTACAATGTCGTAACTGAAAATTCAATAAAAAATTCGCTTTGTTTTTGTGAAAAAAATCAACTTTGTGAGGCCCCCTAAAAATGTACGCTACTGACATATTTAAAATGTTAATATGTATAAATAGTAACCTTAGCTAACTTTTTATACCAACAAAATTCATAGTTTCTCGAAAGTCAATTAAACGTAGGAAGAGGGTGTTGCGACCTTAAGGTGGCCATTCTGTATATATATATATATATATATATATATATATATATATATATATATATATATATATATATATATATATATATATATATATATATATATATATACATATATATACATATATATATATATATATATATATATATATATATATATATATATATATATATATATAACGGGTGGGCCATTTAACGTTTGGAATTGGAACTATAGGTTATTTTGAGGTTGGAAGGTTTGATGACATTTTCGATGTGACAGAAAGTTAGTTTTATGAAATGGGTCGCGTTTCGCTTGAACAAAGTTGAGAAATGTTAAAAACTTATTTCCAAAGTGGTGAGTCTTCTACTCAAACTGTAAGAAAGTTTCGAAAAAAATTTGACAAAAAGTATGTGCCAAAAACGCAGTTTGTGGATCAATTTGTGAAGCGAGTTCGTGAAACTAGATAGTTGTTGGATAAAACAACCCGTGTACGTACTTCCAGTGCGCTCAACCGAAAACATCGCTGTTGTTGCTCAGAGTGTGCGTGAACAACCATCAACATCAACTCGTCATCGTTCTCAAGAATTGAACATTTCACGCACTTCTTTGAGAAGAATGTTGCATAAAGATCTCGGTATGAATGCGTACAAAGTTCAATTAGTGTAAGAGCTGAAGCAGCATGACCATCCGATGCGTTTTCGGTTTGCTCAAAGGGCTGAAGACCGCTTGATTGAAGATGAGCATCTTATCGAAAATCATCTTTTCAGATGAAGCTCATTTCCACCTCGGAGTATACGCCAATAACCAAAATTGTCATATCTGGGGCTCAGAAAATCCACACGTCATCGTGGAGAAACCAATGCATCCACAACGATTGACTATTGCGGATTTTGGTCTGGCGGCATTATTGGGCCAGTTCTCTTCTAAAATGAGCAAGGAAACGCCGTTACGGTGAATGGCGATCGCTACCGCGCCATGCTAAGAGATTTTTTTTCCCCAAAATTGAAAAGTATGACATAGACGACATTTGGTTTCAACAGGACGGCGCAACGTGCCACACAGCCAATGTAACAATCGATCTTTTGCGCACTGTTTTCGAAAATCGCATAATCAGCCGAAATGCTGACCACCTCGAAGCTGCGATTTGACTCCGTTGGACCTTCTTTTGTGCGGAGCCGTTAAGTACAAGTATTACGCTAACCATCCAGAGACGATTGACGACTTGAAACATGAAATCGAAGTTGCCATTGACGAAATAGAGGCCCAAACAATCGAAAATGTACTGAAAAATTGGACTGACCGAATGGGCTAGCCGGGCAGTCATTTGAATGATGTTGTCTTCCATTCCTCAATGGAAAGGTTCAATCTTTCTAATAAACTCATAACTTTGAAAAAAATATGCATTCGTTTTTTTTATAGCCGATTCAAATTCCAAATCTTAAATGGCCCACCCGTTATATATATATATATATATATATATATATATATATATATATATATATATATATATATATATATATATATATATATATATATATATACAATTTAATGTTATCAATAAACGGTTCAGATGTAAATTCACAAGTATATAAAATCTCTGCAACCGCGGTCAGTAAAATTTCAATGCGATTGTAGACATAAAAAGAAATCATTTTTCTGTAGATTTAGTTGATGATAGATGTACATTTTCTTGGCGTACTGCAAGTCCTAAAAATCACTCTGGATATACACTAAATAATTTGTAAAACTGTTTCACAACTCTATACACTCAAAAGCTGCAAAATTTATGTTAGTTGCTGAAAACTCAATAAAATTAGCCTTATGTTTAAGCAAAGCTTTAAAACGCTGTAAAACAGTTGAGTGTCTGTGGTCTTGTGGTAAGATATGTAGACAAGTACATGAATATTAAACTGATGAACGATATATATATATATATATATATATATATATATATATATATATATATATATATATATATATATATATATATATATATATGCGATACATAAAGCGAAAAATAGATGAGTAAAAACATATTGTTTGGGACGACTTTTAGGTCTCATAATTACTGCCAATGTTGCCAAATCTACTACTACAATGCAAACAGGTTTTTATCTAAAACAGCGCCTTTTTCACGCAGCCCAAGTTAGGAAGCCACGTCAATCTAAATGGTTGTTATTAAAAGTCTCTAACGTCAATAGTACCTTCACTTGATCAGAGGGGTTTTCCTGTGGTTAAAGAACCTGAACTGCAGTCGCAGTGTTAAGTCTTTTCGAACTACAGAAGGAAAAAACATAAACAGTGATAAAACAAAAATTAAATCATACAAAAACTTAACGTAACATACACAGGATAACAAAAAATTAAAATGATTTCATAAAACAATAAAACAAAACAAAAATGAAATGTATGAAGCCAACATAATTTATTTACTACAGCGAGAGGAATAACAAAGATATCATTTTTACGTTACTCTGTTACTCTGAGTGCACATACAGTTCTTTTTGGTTTTCATAGGTGAAAATATTACGTCATAATAATAGTTTTTTTTTTAAATCAAAGTTATTAAATATTTCTTGTCACATATTTACTTGAAAAAGCAGCTTGGAACCAAATCTTAAGTATCACTTTCTTACCGATTAGGAAAGCTGTATATTTAGTCTTATTGTACAATGTTTACAGATAATAATTTATTCTAGAGACGTGTTTAACAATTTAAAAAAGTTTTATTTTCACGCTGCGCAAAAAAAAAGAACTAATTCAAAATGGTTTTAATTATCATTTATATTAAGTATAATACTTTATTTGCTTTATAAAATTACACACTATAGCCATTAAGTGAAGATTAGAACCTGTGGTGAGCACTGATAAGTACACTTGGGAACCCAGATGACCACAACACATTTAAAAAACCGTTATGATCGTTCCACTAACCAAGTTAGCGTCGTCAGAGGATGAAAAATTGAAAATGTTTGATATTTTCATCCTCTCATGACGCTAACTTGGTTAGTGACTCGATCGTCAGGTTTTTAAAATGTATTGTAGTTATTTGGGTTTTCCAAGTGTACTTACACACTATACTTCACACAAAAATTTCGCTTGCACAATTTAGATAAATCATTTTCTCTAAGCCACTGTCTGCCGAATGTTCTCCTTATAAATTATTAAACTGCTCCAAATCAAATTGATGAAGCTACCCCATTAATTAAAAAAAACTCAAAGCAGTTAAAAGAAAAAACTACTTTTTTCGAATTCAATATATTATTTTTTTAACAACCTTCTTACACTTAGTCCACTGGTATTACAGTTGTTCAAGTCATCAAAATAATAGGATTTGTCAACCAGTCTCCGTTTTTGCATTAAGCCGCTTCCCGCCATGGAATTTTTTAAGTTAGAAAAAAAGGGAAAATTGCAGGGGGCCAAATCTGGCTAATATGGTAGATAAACAACAATCTGTAGCGTAATTGGGCCAGTTTCACTGTGGAATTTGCAGATGAGTGAGGTGGGGCAGTATCGCGGTGGAACAGAAAACATACCTCACAGACCAGGTCGTTATAAGTCTATTTTGGAGGCTATATTTAAGTTTGATTGTAGATAATTAGGGCATGTTTCAAAAGCATACTAATTTGCATTTTGCTTCTGTGGAATTGTCAGGCGTATTTATTTTCAAACATTCTTGTCCGGTGAAATTATGCAAAATTGATTCCACGTCACTATCAGCCCATTGTGCGTCAGCATCTCTGTTTATCTACTCATTTCTTGGTGTACATTTTCAACTTTATTGCCATTTCACAAGAATCATCATTATTTTGATATGTGCCAAGGACAATGTATTCTTCTGAACTGGACGGGTGGAAGCTACTAGAAGTCTTCAAATGGTTCATCCACATTCATATCATCTTCATAATCACAGTTACCCCGCATTATACGTTCAACTGCTTTTGCATGCAATTCTGGCTGATAACTTCCTATAGCAATTTTTAGCCCTTATTTGTGCACATACAAACGCTTTTTATATTATCGATGAGCGCTATATCACTAAAATCATGACACAACTGTATACACAAGCCAAATTTTAAGGGTAGAAAACATACTAGAATATTTTGGAAACATGGGACTCATATACCGCGTGTCACCCATTTGTGATGACCTTTGCTACAGACCAAGGTGCATCGCTAATGCCGCTGGTATAGACCACAAAGTAGAAAAGTCATGTTAAATTTAATGCAATGCTCGTCACATACATGTGACACTGTTGTCTCAGAGAAACCAGACTGTAACGTATACGAGGTAAGCGCCTAAATTTCCAGGCCTGACATAGATCCAGAATATGGCAGCGTGTCAAAATTTGATAAAGACATTGGTTCAGGTCTTATTAGCCTTGGAAAGAATAAAAATGGATTTTAAGTTAAAAAAGTCTTCCTCCTTAGGGCCCGTCCGCGATTACCGCCCCGGTAGCACCGCAGTCTTTGGCTTATTGTGCATGCCCTATGCCTTTTCTACTTTACCAATGCCAAAGTCACTGTACCTTGTACTAGTCTACATAGCAGCTTGTAGCGCCAAGTTTTAAATTGCGGTCTAGACTGTCCGTAGATCAGTTGTCTTTTGCGGTCCAGAGCTTTACATTCGCACAAGATGTGCTGGGCTGATTCTTCCCCCTCCCCGCAGAGTCCGCATGCCAGGTCCCCACGAACCGCCCCATTGCATACAGGTGTTTCTTGACGCCCATGTGTCCCGACAAGAGTCCTGTTATGTTCCTGATCTGCTGATCTGTCTTCTGCTAAGATTTAGCAGCTCTACAGCTCTCTTTGAACTGGGTTCCCCAATTAATGACTTCCCATGTCTAAGCCCTGGACAGTCTGCCCAGTACGGATTATGTTGGTTTCTGGCCCAGGACTTAATGGATGCCCTGGCAGTGCTCTTCGTCACGTCCAGGACCAGTTCTGGTCCCATAAATGATTCTGCTGAGCATCTCATCGCGGGACTGTCAGACTCTTCATTGCCTTTGACCGCCGAGTGACGCGGCATTCACTAACCAGCCACAAGTTTACCCGTGGGCTGCTTAGAGCCTTATGGACTGCCTGGCTGTCTGTGGCCATGAAGATCCGCTTGTTGGTTTAGCCTCTTCTCTTGTTCTCTCGTACGCAGTGCAGAATTGGGTAGATTTCGGCCTGAAATACCGTTGCGTAAGCCCGAAGAGAAATACTGTGACTTACCCTCGGTCCTTCAGAATAAACGCCGTCCCCCGCCTCATGCTCCCCGCCAGATCCGTCTGTGAACCAGACGAGCGGGCCCCGTAATCTTTGTGGGCGAAAGTTGATCCAGATCTTCCGGAACAAGCTTTGTCTTGCCAAAGAGCAGGTGTCTAGTCCTGTCCGCCGCCGGACAGGAACACAGTACGTGCTCTACTGTTTCGTCACTCTCCATACCCAGCCGGTACTCAGTTTCGTGACCCACTCCAATTCGGTGCATGTGGCGACGCAAGCGGCAGTGTCCTGTATACAGGCCGACTAGAGTACTCAGTTGTTGTCTGTTTAGCTCTAGAAGTTTTTTAGCCCTTGACTCTGACAGGTCATTTATGAAGGCCTTAGAGTGAGCTAGTCCTGGCAGATTTTGCCATTACTGGATTGCCATTCTTTCTGTCCAGGTCTTTAACGTGCGTTTTTCTGTGCATGATGATATCCCCAGCACAGGTTCTGGTTCGATGAAGTCCCCCTGGGCTTCACTCCTGGCAAGCGCGTCGGCCGCAACATTGCCACCATGGTCCGAGTGACCCGGTATCCAGACCAGCGACACCTCATTGCAGCTGCCCAGTTCGATGAGGGCAGATTTACAACTCCATACCGTTTTTGAATTGCAGCGGTAGGCAGAAGAGAGTAAGTACAATTCTTAATTAACCTATTTAATATTGCTACAGCATTATTGTCTTTTACCACCTGATCTGATCTAATATACCATAAAACAAAATCTCTTACACAATCCTAGCTTAAGATTCAACAATTTTTGACAATAAAGTCCAAATTATCAGTTCAATTACAACTAGCTCTTTTCATTTTGTTAATTAAACCCAATTAATTACTCTAAGAGGGAATCACGAGAAAGTCGTATTGGTTCAGGGTATCGAATTGTTGCTGAAACGATGTTATACGTGCATTAGTTTGGGGGGCTATATTGAAAAATAAAATTTAATTGTGTGTCTACGTCGTTCCTTCATAGACAGGCTGGGCAATTTTGGCGCTTACCTCGTATGTGACGCTTGGTAAAGAACGACTTAAAATAAAAGCTCAACCACGATTTTTGGTTCCAAGTGCTATTTTATGGTTTTCAGTTAACAATACATCTTATAAGATGGAAAAAGTTTTCGTTAACATAACTCAGAGTAACGTTTAAACCAAATATCCCGTCCTATCCTAGTATACTCTAGACGAAAACGAAAACGGTATCACATTTAAACAGATATATGTGTGTTTGCTGTGTGAAGTTTGTGCGGAGCCTGGAATACATAACAGATGCGGTAACATCCCTCTGATGTAGCCGATATTCGGGTATGGTGGTTACACGACTCAGCTGCTCCGAATAAAATGTGTGCTGCAATATCAGGAACAACGCCGTCCGTGCGCAAAATGTGAGTTTGTGCAAGTATGTGTGTGTGCGCGCGTGTATGTGGGTCTGTGTATATGTGTGTATGCGAGCCTGCATATAATGTGTGTGTTTGTTTTACACGGCGAGAGTGTATAAATTCTGTGCCACCAGAGATAGCGGGGCGGAATCCACAAATAACGATATTTTCAGCTAGGTATTCAAAAGATCATAGATCGTAACGTAGATTTTATTATCAAGGCAATAAAAAAAACACTTTACAACGAAAGGGTGTAAAATACGCACGTTTTTGCGAAAAGTATAAGGTTTAATATATACATATATATATATATATATATATATATATATATATATATATATATATATATATATATATATATATATATATATATATATATATATATATATATATATATATATATATATATATACAGGGTGATTCGTAACGCAATGGATACAGAATGTATGTGTGTAGAGGACGTCAAAATATGCCGATTTTTCATATAATTTTTTTTTCTATCGTCCATGGTTGGCGAGGTATTGACCTCGGAAGATTCTTTAATAATTACAAGAAACAGCTGTACTGCAACAATGCCCCAACATAAAACAACCAAAATTTGTAGATTGTTTTCTTTTATCAACGTTGTTATTTGACAAAAATTTGAAGAGGATATAAACTCAAGAAGGGATGAATTAGGGGTGGGTCAAACGTAAATGGCATGGTTTTTTTTAAACCTTAATCTAACCAAAAATTAAAGTTAATCAATTTTATAGAAAATTAAATTTTGTGCCTTTTTATCCTCGTCAATTTTTCGACAAATCACCCGTTTTTTGAGAAAAATGATATTTTTAGATTTGAGATCAAAACAAAATTATCACCCTTGAAGACTAAACACATGAAGCGGCGCTGCAGCATTTTTATGAAAAATACAAAATAGGAATCATTTTGAACAATATCTTTAGTGTTTTTTTTTAATTGTCTTTTTATTTGTTAGTTTTTCATAGCGTTTGTGAAATTTCAGATGTTAATGTTTAATAAAGTCTTCAAGGGACAATTTTGTTTTGATCTCAACTCTAAAAACCAATTTTTTTCCAGAAACGGGTGGTTTATTGAAAAACTGACAAGAGGAGAAAAAGGTGCAAAAAACCATGCCATTTAAAGGGTGACCCACCCCTAATTAATCCCCTTTTAAGTTTATACCCACTTCAAATTTTTGTCAAATAACAACGTTGATAAAAGAAAATAATCTACAAAATTTGCTAGTTCTATGTAGAGGCATTGCTGCAATACAGTTGTTTCTTGTAATTATTAAAGAATCTTCAGCGGCCAATATTTCACCAACCATGGGCGTCAAAAAAAAATTATATAAAAAGTCGACATATTTCGAGGTCCTCTACACGCATACATTCTGTGTCCATTGCGTTACGAACCACCCTGTATATTTATATATATCGGCATTCAATTTTTCTATAAAGTCAAATTGGTTTAAGCGCGAGTCGCTCAACAAAATTTAAAAGTTCGGACAAAGCAAGTGCGTTGTGGTCATCAATTTACCATCAATCTAAAAACTTTAAGTTCGGTGTAGTGTGGAACAAATTTTACGTTTCGAAACAAGTCAATTTAAAAAAAAACGACATCCCGCAACGTGAAAACTTCACTCCTACATTTGAGTGACAGTTTAAACCAGTCATTTTTAAACAGGAAGTAGGGGCTTGTGATATCCCCTCATTTGTAAGATATCTTCGTTATTTATTCAAAAACGCTATGGTTTTGAAATGTATTGCAAAAATTAACAGTAAAAACAAAAGAAATTCACCTGATTTATGAACTTCGATACAACACACTAAAAAATTCATAACTAATCCCTGTTATTCTTAATAATGAGAAAGCACGCGAAAACAATTTCAGTGTCATTTTTGGACGGTATCAATTAAAAAGAAGACACAAAAAGTGATTAACATTCTTTATGGTTGGCAATATTCGTTTTGTTTCAAACGCCTTAGCAACTTGCTGTGTGATTGTAACCGCATGACAGTAGTTGTCAATTGTTAACTGGTGGTGGTGGTGGTGTAAAAAAAAGTGGCATGGTCTGGACTGTACTGGCACTGGCCACTAAGAGTTATATGTTAACTGCGATTCAGAAACATGGAAACACAAATGTATAAAATAAGAGTTCTACAGATGATTGGTAACGGAGATATAACACGATAAAAGATCGAAGTTGCTCGCCTATTTCTATAAAAATTTCCCGATTTGCCGTCTACATCCCAAGAGACAATTAGTAAAATAATTGAAAAGCAATTTCGCGAGTTCAGACATGTAAGGCAGATACAAAAAACCTCCTAATGCACTAAATAATGATACCAAATTGGATGTAATGCTTGATTTTGAAGAAAACACATATACTTCGAGTCGACAAGCAGCCACCACATTGGATGTTAGCGATCGATTATTCGGATATAACAAGAAAATAACAGGCGTCCCTATAAATTGATGCAAACTCAGGAGCCCATGGAAAACGTTTTGATAGAAGAGTAAACAAATGATGGAAATGTTAAGATAACAATGTTATCCAACTAGAACATGTGTTGTTTTCTGGTGAGTGCAGTTTTACACTTCACGGCCATGCTTACCTTCAAAATTGTCACCACTGGCTTAAAAAATACACACTTGATAAGATTAAAACATACGTAATACCCTGATAAGGTTAATGTTTGGGAAGGAATAGTTAGAAACCATCTCATTGATCCCTTTTTCATTGAGGGCAATTTGAATGGAGATAATTATTTAGCACTGCTCCAAAATAATATCGTGCACACTTTGGCAAACTTATATCCTGATCGAGCAAACCAACAAGTTACGGCGAATGTGATATGGTTCCAACAGGATGGAGCACCAGCACATTACAAAACCAATGTCCGGCAGTACCTCGACTAAATCTTTCCAAATCGGTGGATAGTGAGGCGTGTATCGTTAGAATGGCCAGCAGGATCACCCGATCTTATGCTATTAGACTTCTTCTCATAGGGATATGTGAAAAGTATGATACACAAAACTAAACCATGCGATTTTACTGACTCCAAATAAAGAATAACGCTTGCGATTAGGTCGGTCACGCCTCAGATGTTGGTTAACATTAGAAGACATTTTTATTTGCGATTAGGATGCTGTCAAGACGTCCAAAGTATGCATTTTTAACATCTCCTACTTTAGGATTGATGTGTTATTTATTTTTGCTCTTTATCAATAATGAAACGCGATAAGTTATTAATTTGTTAGTGTGTTGTAGTGAAGTTCTTCAATCAATTTATTTTTTTATACTGAAAATGAATTTAAAATAAGAAAAGGTATTCGGCAAGTATGCCCATTATCGCCTATTACACAATTTATTTATAAAGGGCAAATAAATAGTCAGAGAAAAGACAGCCGGAATTATAATAGATGGACAACGATCTCATTGCTTAAATTACGCACATGGCATGGCGGTGATAGGAGAAACGTAAAAACAGTTACAAAAGATGTTCAGTGGACTAGGTGATTTGTTTTAAAAGTTGGGAACTAAAACAAAAAGCACAATTCTCAATCTATACCAGAAACAAAGCAATATAGTAGATGATTAATGCATAAAAAATTGATTTTAAAATAGGGTTTCCGCAAGTAATTTCTTTACAGAGGGCACAACAAATAGACTAAAGGAAAAGACGCAGAAATTAAACTAAATGGACAACGATAACATTGCATAATTTACGCACATGACAGCGCTGATGTGAAAAACGAAAAAACAGCTACAAAATATGTTCGGTAGACTGGGTGATCCTTGGGAAGTTGAGAGTTAAACTCAAAAGCAATCTGACAAAAACAAAAATAATCAAGATAAGTGAGGATGCGACTCCAAAAATAGATATCAAGCTAAACGACCACCGACTTGAACAAGTGGAGATGAGAGCCTCGGTGGTTCAGAGGTAAGCAGTGTGCTTCTGAACCAAAGGGTACTGGGTTCGATCCCAGGGTTCTCCTTTCACTTTTTCAGTACATACTGTACAATTAACATCAACCGAGGTTGTGGCATTGTATTTGAGCAAGTTGAATGTTTGCACGTTCCGCCCTTCAGAGCGGGCGTAAAGCCGTCGGTCCCGTGACCATGCGATCTTAGGCACGTTAAAATCCCTACCCTCCTTGCAGAAAGACGGGGGTTCAGCAAAATTTCCAGGATAGTGACGCAAAACTGCTCCCTGGGGTCGGTGATTGGCCATAGTAGCGAAAATACGCCGACGATAAGCAAACAAACACACGCAGACAAGTGGAAATGTTCACGTGCTTTTGGAGTATTATTACGCAAGATTGTAAATGTAGCAAAGGAACTGAGAAAGCCTATAGCGACAAGGCGGCCGGGGGAGGAATTGCTCCTAGTGGAGTGAGCGTACTACGCGAAATATTTATTGATTTTCTGTCGTTTGACGACATAAAATACCTGCCTGAGGTGCTGACCAATACTAATCCTGCCGAACTGACCTTCCTGACCTGACCTGACATCAGTTTGCCTAATTAAAACGCTGCGGGAAGGAAAGCCTTATGTTCACATGACCTTGATGTGTGGCAATGTAGGTTTTAACTTTTAATTTAAGTTTGTATTGTTAATGTGCTTGGTAAATCGGAGTCTCTTATCAAATCTTAGCCTTAGCCTTGCTCCGTCGCTTGTGGAAATGTTAATGTTGTTTATTGTAAGCGTCTGTGGTGTTGGGATATTAATTGGTCTTGTGAATTGGACCTGTTTGCTTTTGCCCGAGTTAACTTGTATTTTCCATCGATTCGTCAATGTTGTCAGTTTGTTTAGTCGAGCCATTAACGCTGTATCGTCTGAGTATGTTGCTATGAATGCATCTGTGGGTAATGAAATGTCTGCTGTGTGTAAGTTGTAAAATGTCGGGGAGAGTGCTGAGCCCTGGAGCACGCCAGCTTGTAGGCACCTAGAAGTCGAGACAGTATCACCGACTTTAATTTGAAAAGTCCTGTTCGTGATGTAACATTGTATGAGAATTATTAGTCTCGTCGGTATGTTTGCTATTGCCATTTTGTAAAGAAGACCGTTGTGCCATACCCAGTCAAAGGCTTTAGTGATGCCTAGGAAAACGACATTGGAGTATTGTTTCCAGCCGAAACTTGTGTGTATGTATTCAGTAACGCGAAGTAGTTGGACGGTAGTTGAATATTGAGGTCTGAAACTAAACTGGTGGTCAGGTATTGTCTTATTTCCGTCAAGGTGTTTTTAAAGTCTGGTCAGTATTAGTATTTCCAGTACTTTCCAATTGATGTCAGTAAGCTGATGGGTCTGTAGTTGTGTGGATTGCATTGGTCTTTTTTGGGTTTCGGGATCATAATTACGTGGGCATGTTTTCAGATGTTTGGAAAATGGCACAGCCTCAGTGAAGCATTGAGTTCGTGCGAAGTCTGTAGGGATGATATTCGGAAACAGAATATGACATTAAATTGGCTGTGAAATAGTAGGGAGAGTAGCCATCAAAGGGACATGCAATGAAAGGGAATTTAACAATTTTACAGAAACGGCATTATAGTACATTCTAGCAGGTGGCGCTATTTTGACTTAGTAATGTAATTTCTCACATCAGTATGGACACTTTAGTAGCCTGTAGCAAGTAGTTCTTGGCCATATAGAGGTTATGGTTTAATGAAAAACACAATATAGAAAATAATAACCTAGTAATGCAAGGGACATGGTAATATTGAAAGAGACATGTCCCTTTCAATACTATCCTATGTCCCTTTCAATACTATCCTGTATCCCTTTCAAAGTTGAGCTTATTTGTTAATTTTTCCTTGTTTTTCTAGATTAATGATGGCGGAAAATACACAGAAAACCAAAATAATTAGGAAAACACGGCAAGACTTGGTAGAAGCTATTTTTGAGGTCATAGGAAAATGACTTTCAATTCGGTCAGTAACAGAACCACATAATATAGGAAAATCATACTTAGCTATACTAGTACCGAGAGCTGACGTTTTGCCAGCTAGAGAAGAATTTTACCACCAGTCGAAAAACTACTTGCTAAATATCTTAAGATTGCTTTTAAAATGGGTTGTGGATTAATTTACACTCAAACAAGAAAACTAGCCTATGAATATGCCAACAAGCTGAATAAAGTAATTCCAGATACATGGAAAGAAAAGCGGGAGACTGGTCTTGATTGGCTGAGACGAGTTATGAACCATAAGCGAGACTTGTCTCTCAGACAGCCTGAGCCTACAAGTTTCGCAAGAGCTACGTCTTTCAATCCAAGCACAGTTAAAAAGTTTTATGACAATTTTGACAGATTTTTGAAAATATATAAGTTTACGCCGGACCGTATCTATAACACGGATGAAACTGGTCTATGCACGGTAACTGATCTCCCAAAAGTAATCGCAGAGCATGGAATTAAGCAAATTGACCAAGCCACATAATATGCAGAACGTATTTATGTTAGAAGACTGTCCTCCTCCTGGAAGCATTGCTCTATGCAATAAAAGTGTTTGCATGAATGGTAAAAAATGTTTCTCTTCTTTTAAGTATTTTGATAATTTTGTCAATCCAAGCACAGAAAAACCGGTACTCCTGTTTGTCGATAATCATGATATAGATGTCATTAAATTTCCAAAGGTAAGCGGTGTTGTAATTCTTACATCACTCCCACCACATATAACACCCCCCACCCCTGTATCCATAAGCTGCAGCCACTAGATGTGGGGGATCTATAGTCCATTAAAGTCGTATTTTAAAGAGAGTCAAAGTTATTGGTTAGTTACAAACCCGGGAAAGACAGTTTTAATCTACCACTTGCCAAAATTTGCAAAGATTGCATATGACAGGGCATTTACCTTGAAATACATTAAACATTCTTTTGAAAAGACTGGAATTCATCCCTTTAACTCAAGTAACTTTACTGAACAGGAATTCCTTACAACTTATGTGACGGATCATCAAAATCCTTCAACTAGTGATTTGTCATCTTCAATCCCAAATACAGATGAAGAACAGTTTACATCTATTACTGGAACTGAGCCTCAAGACAATTTTCCAATAGCTGGGTGTAGTTCATCCAAATCTTCAATTCTAAGTCATGATTGTGTTAAACCTTTTTCAAAGGCAGAACCACACAAGATGTCTTCTAAGGGTCGAAGAAGGGGTTAATCAAAAGTATTGACAGACATGCCAGAAAAAGGAAATTTAAAAAAGGCGTTAATTTAAATACAAATAACACTTGATCGAAAATATGCACGGGAATCCAAGAACAAAAAAACAAAAAAAAAACAGTAAAAAGAAGAGTGTTTGAAAAGTCAAGTGACAGTGAAGTATCTTTGAAGTTTGCCGAAAGTGATGAGGATTGTCACTTTATGGAACCTGAAGAATGTACTACTATCCCAAGTCAGGATGAAATTTTCATATCTGGAAACCACGTTTGGGTGAAATTTGGAACAAAGACAAAAAAATTCGCCACAGGAAAAATAGTGATAATTATCAGACACAAAGTTTACTGTGACTTTTATCAAAAGCAACCATGACAAGTTTTAAGATTTGAGGACATCGCTGATGTTGAGCTGAATGATATTGAAATTCCCAGAGCCTCGTATTAATCATGGAACAGACAGAATAAAGTGTTCCTATTCTTTTGATATAATAGACTTTTCAGAATAGTGTTTTGTTGAAAATGGATGAAATTTTGTTTTAACATCAGTTAAAGTTATTACTTTGCTCCTTATTGCCTTAAATATTGTTCTATGGTCAGGTATACCTAAATTTTATTTTATTATTAGGAAATGTCCCCTTCATTACTTGAATCGTCCTTTTTAAGCCAATGCACTGTCATGAAAGGGACAATTATGTGTTTCAGTTTACGTGTTGATAGAAAAATGTAGAAAAGATTTTTCTATCCTTTCGTGTTTATTTGTATATTACATATAGTAAAGAACGTTTTACACAATGCTGTTGTTATATTTAAAAGTAAACATATGTTAAATAGTTTTTCCACTTTTCTATAGAAAATGTCCCTTTCATACCCACTCTCCCTACTTTATAAAAATGGAAGATAACTGACGAGAACCAAAGTGCAATCAAAATAGTTTAGTATCTAGAGCTTTGTCACATAGGATGAATTATGTATGTGATACTACTAACGAGCGATGGACAACATTTCTCGTCCAGAGGGCCATGAAACACTCCAAAACAGAAACCGCATTAGCTTAGTTCAACATTGTTGTCATTTCATTTTTCTTGATAATTCCATAGTTTGTGCTGAGTTTGATATTATTCTGTTATAACACGTTTTTAGTTCTTAAATTATGATTGTGTTGAATTCTCCACTAATAAACGTCTGAAAATGCAGAACAATGTTGTGTCACCATTACAAATTGTGTTTATTCCGACGTTCACGAGTCAAATTAAGACTTACCATTTTCAAATGTTTTATTATAATATGACTCTAGGGGTAGAATTTTTTTGATCGCACATGAACATGCATATACAGGGTGCCATTTAAAACACCATACGCCAATTTCTTTAAAACTAAATGGAACGTATATCTTAAAGGTTTTAGAGTATGGATGCGAAAGGCTTGAACTTTGCTCACGAAATATATTTTTATTACTCCATAGACGGCGCTGCTGTGCAAAGAAACTGCTTAATCCCCAGATCATTGAAATAGATTGCGTTTGATAGGACATTAAATTCTGAATAATTTTTTTCGTATTCATAACATTCATAAAATCAACCGGTTTTTTTCAGATATTTAAGGTTAAGTGCAGCATTGATTATAAGAAAAAACCTCTGTAACCTTTTTAATACAAGTACTGGAAGCTGGGTTCTTTGCAATATTTTACATAGTTTAATACCAATGAACCAATGGTGACCTGACCTGACCTGGCCTGACCTGACTATGGAGTCAGGTTACCATACTACTTCCGGTTTTGGCATAAATTACCAAAATGTTTTTAATTCAAATAGGCCAGGCTGTATTATATTTTAGCACTAAAAAGATGATACGTTTTTAGGCATTTTTTTAAATACGACCATATGTCTACAATTGAAATTATATACAGATATTAGAAAAATACTCTATATATGATGGAAGGTATGTTTACTGTAGGAGCTGTTAAAAGGCTATGAGAATGATGTTGGTCACTCTTTTGAATATAAATTCACTAAACACTAGGTTTCAAAATTCATAAATTTGTATCTTTTAATGCAATTACTTAACCCTTTCACTGAGCGGCCCCCTGTTATGTGCGTTTTCAAGTGGTGCGTATATATATATATATATATATATATATATATATATATATATATATATATATATATATATATATAATATATATATATATATATAATATATATATATATATATATATATATATATATATATATAGGAAATCAGCATACAATAAGTTGTTAGGGTAATTTCCAGAATTCAGGCAATGGACTGCTTACTTGTGCAATAAATAGCTCAGATTTGCTGGCCGAACATGCGATGTTAGACGTAGGTATCTATAAGACTGTAGCAGAGAACCACTCATAATATTTTTCATAGCAAATAGTATTTATACATCTGAAGCATTAAAAGGTTAAATAAATAATTCAAACAAATATTGAAAAAAGCCTGGACGCAGCAAGTGGGTTATGGTAGTGAATTTTCATAGAAATGATCTGGCACCAAATATTTTATTATAACTTTTTTTTCTTGTAACATATAAATCTAAATTTTGGTGTGTAGTTTACTTTTTATGTGGTAAACCTACCTACCAAATTTGGTTATCATAGTTTTTTATTTTTTGAGATAATTTTTTTTTTAATGAAAACTCAAAATTTTCCCGGAAAACCTCGTCCGATTTTCCTGACTAACGAACTTATCCAAGCCACTTACAAAAGGAAGATACATGCTAAATTTTTATCAAAATCGGCCCATTATTTTGAGTTATCGGTGTGATACATACATACATACATACATACATACATACATACATACATACATACATACATACATACATACATACATACATACATACATACATACATACATACATACATACATACATACATACATACATACATACATACATACATACATACATACATACATACATACATACATACATACATACATACATACATACATACATACATACATACATACATACATACATACATACATACATACATACATACATACATACATACATACATACATACATACATACATACATACATACATACATACATACATACATACATACATACATACATACATACATACATACATACATACATACATACATACATACATACATACATACATACATACATACATACATACATACATACATACATACATACATACATACATACATACATACATACATACATACATACATACATACATACATACATACATACATACATACATACATACATACATACATACATACATACATACATACATACATACATACATACATACATACATACATACATACATACATACATACATACATACATACATACATACATACATACATACATACATACATACATACATACATACATACATACATACATACATACATACATACATACATACATACATACATACATACATACATACATACATACATACATACATACATACATACATACATACATACATACATACATACATACATACATACATACATACATACATACATACATACATACATACATACATACATACATACATACATACATACATACATACATACATACATACATACATACATACATACATACATACATACATACATACATACATACATACATACATACATACATACATACATACATACATACATACATACATACATACATACATACATACATACATACATACATACATACATACATACATACATACATACATACATACATACATACATACATACATACATACATACATACATACATACATACATACATACATACATACATACATACATACATACATACATACATACATACATACATACATACATACATACATACATACATACATACATACATACATACATACATACATACATACATACATACATACATACATACATACATACATACATACATACATACATACATACATACATACATACATACATACATACATACATACATACATACATACATACATACATACATACATACATACATACATACATACATACATACATACATACATACATACATACATACATACATACATACATACATACATACATACATACATACATACATACATACATACATACATACATACATACATACATACATACATACATACATACATACATACATACATACATACATACATACATACATACATACATACATACATACATACATACATACATACATACATACATACATACATACATACATACATACATACATACATACATACATACATACATACATACATACATACATACATACATACATACATACATACATACATACATACATACATACATACATACATACATACATACATACATACATACATACATACATACATACATACATACATACATACATACATACATACATACATACATACATACATACATACATACATACATACATACATACATACATACATACATACATACATACATACATACATACATACATACATACATACATACATACATACATACATACATACATACATACATACATACATACATACATACATACATACATACATACATACATACATACATACATACATACATACATACATACATACATACATACATACATACATACATACATACATACATACATACATACATACATACATACATACATACATACATACATACATACATACATACATACATACATACATACATACATACATACATACATACATACATACATACATACATACATACATACATACATACATACATACATACATACATACATACATACATACATACATACATACATACATACATACATACATACATACATACATACATACATACATACATACATACATACATACATACATACATACATACATACATACATACATACATACATACATACATACATACATACATACATACATACATACATACATACATACATACATACATACATACATACATACATACATACATACATACATACATACATACATACATACATACATACATACATACATACATACATACATACATACATACATACATACATACATACATACATACATACATACATACATACATACATACATACATACATACATACATACATACATACATACATACATACATACATACATACATACATACATACATACATACATACATACATACATACATACATACATACATACATACATACATACATACATACATACATACATACATACATACATACATACATACATACATACATATATATATATATATATATATATATATATATATATATATATATATATATACATATAAAAATTGAAACTGACACCGGATATGGGTTCTAGGGGTCCTAGTTCGCGCTCATTTGCAAATTTTTTTTCAAAATTCAAAAGTCCGGATCTCCCCATTAGTGAATTTTTTCTACGAAAATTCACTAAAACAACAAAGAAGATTTTAAAAACATTTGGTATTTTATTACAGCAGTTTTAAAAAACAAAACGTTTTTGAAAAACTGTAACATTTCATCAAAAGTAGCACATGTAGTGCAGATTATTAATGATCCTTACACATACCCAAAACAATTAGGCCAGTGAAAAGTCTCTATCAAGTCTTGCAGAAGGATTTTGAAGAGAAACAAGCAGTTTCCTTGTAAAGTTAATGTTCTCCATCATCAAGATCTGGCTATATGTAGCGCCAGCTTGATTTTATAGTTCAGTTGTCAGTGCTTTATAGAGCGAATAATAACTTATTTAATATTTTATGGACTGACAAAAGTAAATTATATAACAATGGCGGAATTATTATGAATAACTGCTGATACTGGTATCACATCCCAGATGGATGCAACAAAATAAAAATCAGACCATTTCTGGAGTCGAGGTTTAAGGCACATTAACTGGTAAAAGTTATTTAAATTTTTTAAGAAATAAACTTGCAGCTTTGATGAATTCGACATTATGTTACCGTAAAATGTAGGAAAAATTACTTGTGGCTTGAATAGGATGGGGCACCTCTCCATAATACAGTCATGGTACAAAATTGTTTACACTGATATTTCGTGGAATGTGGTTGGGTACTAATGGAATTATCAGGTGGACAGCTCGGACTCCTGACCAGTACCCACAGTGATTTTTTCTCTGAGGTAACCTAAAAAACGTTATTTATAAAAAATTCCATAGAAGATTTGGCGGATCTCTACTATAAAATATATGCAGAGATGGCTATTAATCGAGATGCTTTGTTAAGAATTTGCAATGATGAGCTATCGAACCGAATTTTGAACATTTAGTTTAATAAATCCTTGTTGCTGCCTACACATTTAGAGAATCTGTTTTTATTGTTTTTCATTATTTGTTCTAATTTTTTATTTAAGTAATAGCATAAAACTTTATGAATTTTTGTAACCTACTATCTATTGAATATATAACTATAAGAGTAAATATAATGCAAACATCATTTCTCACAGCCTTCTAATAGTTCCTGATGTAAACTTACCTTCCATCATACATACAGTATTTTTCTATTACATGTAAACAATTTCAATTTTAGGCATATGGCTGTATTTAAAAAATTTCCTAAAAGTGTGTGATCTTTCTGAGTGTAAAATAAAATAGTTTGTCCTTTTGAATTTAGTAATTTCGAGCAAAACCAGAAATTGTAGAGTTACCTGACTATGGTGGTTCAATATCATAATACAAATAACGAGAGATATGATATTCAGACTACCTATTTTTAGATCTGTCACGCGCATGGTGTCAAGTGGTGAGTCCAATGCAACAATAATATGCTGTCATACAATGGAGTTTGACGTTTCATCACATCCTCTTAACAAATTACGTATTTTACTAATATTTAAGTACATACAGTTGGAAATAATAAAAATGAAAAAGATTAAATTTAGTGCTGCGATCTATGTTATCTGAAAAAGACAATATAGGCGTAACTTCAACTGCATTAAACTGACGTATAGAAACTTTTTGATCGCGAATGACTTTGTTTTAAGTGTGTAGTTGGACTTCTATAACGTTACTCACCACGTGAGTCATAGGAGGAGGCGGGGCATATGTGCCATATTATATCCCTTCTAAGTCAATATATCATGGTTCAATATTATCGGTTTATCTATGTAAAATATTCCAAATAACCTAGTGTCCAGTGCTTGTATTGGAAAAGTTACGGGGGTTTTTATCTTGTAAGCAAACCCAAATATATAAAAAATACTTGTTATTAAAGTTGTGGATTGGAACAAATTTTTCGCAATTAAATTCTTTATAAAACACCACCTACTGCAATGTTCTGAGGATCAAAAAGTTTCCTAGCATGGCAGCGACATCTATATGTGTGATAATACAAATATTTTTTGGGCAGAGCTCAAGCCTTTCACGTTTTAATCTAACAGCTTTAACAAATTTCAAAAATCCCATCTAGTTTTGAAGAAAATGACGTATGAAGTTTTAAATGGTGTACGCCTGTATATACTTGAGAATTAAAAAAATAAGAATTAAAATTTTAATACAAATTAATTTGTTTTATGCTGTTTTCGTTATTTGTGGATTATGACCAATATGTTACTTGTGAACTTTGTTTTGATTTTACATTGTATTGAATGTCTCAGTAGGGTTCAACTACTGGTAAACACTCTTCAAACAACTCATTTCAATGTTTGGCAAGAAGATGCTTTTCACATTACTCACGCGACATCTGGTGACATAATTAGGCAGTACGAACTATGTCTACTGGTTTTCCAGAGGCATCTAGTGTAATCTGATATCGACTTTTCATACGAACATCTATAATAATTATATTGGTGGAGACACAGAATGAAAAACTCGATATTAAGAAGCAGCAGCATTTATTCAAATAAATAAGTAAAAAATGCAGAAACAAGTGAGTCTATATTTAGCTGAAATTGCAGAAAGACAAACAAAAGTTTTAAAATATTTTTAAAATGAAAAATTTTAATTGCGTATTTTAATCAATCACACCTGTTTTTACATATACGGTGTAAAACAGTCGAATGGCATAATTTCAGTATCTCAATTATTGTGCACATTTATAAAAAATCCCAAACCACCTCACTTTTAGATCAAAAAATGACAATCTGCAACGTGAAAACTTCACCCCTACATTAAAGCGACAATTTTTTTATTTTACCTCGTTCTCGATTCAAAACTGCTACGGTTTTAAAAGTTATTGCAAGAAATAACAGTAAAAAGAAGAAATTCATTGGATTGACGATATTCACTACAACACACTAAGAAATTATTAACTAATTGAGTTTCATTCTTAATACTGAGAAAGCAAGCAAAAATTTGGTAAGGCATTTTTTTTCTCCCTTAGGGCTCTTCCCCGTCTTTGCCGCCCCGATAGCAACGCAGCCTTTGGCTTATTGTACACGCCCTTTGTCTTTTCTACTCCACCCATTCCAAACACACTGTGCCTTGAACTAGTCTGCACAGCAATTGGTAGGGTGAAGTTTTATATTGCTCTCAGGTTTAGGCTGTCCGTAGATCAGTTGTCTTTTGCGGTCCAGAGCTTTACACTCGCACAAGATGTGCTGGGCTGATTCCTCGCCCTCACAGCAGAGTCTGCATGCCAGGTCCCCCTTGAACCGGCTCATTTTATGCGGGTGTTTCTTGACAGCCATGTGTCCCGTCAAGAGTCCTGTTATGTTCCTGAGCTGTCCTCTGCTAAGATTTAGCAGCTCCACAACTCTCTTTGAACTGGGTTCCCCAATAAGTGTCTTCCCATGTCTGAGCCCTGGACAATCTGCCCATGCCTTATGCTGGTCCCTGACCCAGGACTTGATGGTTCCCCTGACTGTGCCTTTCGATACACCCAGGACCGGTTCTGGTCCCATAAATGATTCTGCTGATCCTTTTTTCGCGAGACTGTCAGCTTCTTCATCGCCTTTGACCCCTGAGTGACCCGGCACCCAGATGAGGGTGACCTCATTCTGCCCCGACAGGTCGCTCGTCTCGTCTCGGCATTCACTTACCAGCCCGGAATTTACCCGTGGGCTACTCAGAGCCTTAAGGGCTGCCTGGCTATCTGTGGCTATGAGGATCCGCTTGTTGGTGTAGCCCCTCCTCTTGTTCTATCGCACGCAGTGCAAGATGGCGTACATTTCGGCCTAAAAGACCGTTGCATAAGCTCCGACGGAAATACTGTGACCTACCCTCAGTCCTTCCATGGTGGCGGTTGGGATTGAAGTCATAGCTCCTGTGATGCCGAGGCAAGTGATCCTTTGGATCTTGCTTAGTTTTTATTTGCCACTGGATTTTGTCACCTTAGGCCACCAGACCAGTGCCGCATATGTTAACGATGGTCTGACCACCCTTGTGTACAGCCAGTGGGCCATACTAGGCCTTAGTCCCCATGTTTTACCATATAACCGCCTAGTGACGGCTAGGATGATCACTGCATTACACAGTATTTTTCCCCGTGACCATTCCAGGTTAGTTTAGAGTCCAATACGACCCCAAGATATTTTACCTCCCTGGCCATTTGGATGTTTTTCTACTGTATAGAGTAAGAGTTCTGTGGCACTCTCACTTCCTCCTCCTCGTAAATGGTATTGGTAAGACATTGGTTCAAGTTTTATTAGCCTTGTAAAAAAACAAAATGGATTTTATGTCAATTACTTTTCTTATAACTGACACTTGTACATCACAATGTCTCAAGTCAGGAAAATTTAGTATGGAGCTGTTAGTAAATTCCTTACTTGAGAAGGTATTCCACCTCAAAGCATCAAAGATCGGCTGGATGGGGTGTACGGGCTAAATTCTCTATATTATTCTGTAGTAAAAGATTGGTCAAAACAGTTCCGAATGGGACAGGAATCTTTGGAAGATGATACAAGAACAGAAAGAACAGTAAAGGTGGTGACAGACAACAAGATTGCCCTTGTTGAGGATCTCGTATCAAGGAATCGACACTGGAACGTGAAAGAATTTTAAAAAATGTCAGGGCTTTCAGATACAAGCGTTCGCCGAATCCTCCACAAACATTTAGGCATGAATAAAGTTAGTGCAAGGTCGGTACCCAAACATCTTTCAGCGGTTCAGTGCGAGTGTCATGTTGAATGTGCCCAATCCTTTTTGGACCTCTGTGGAGAAAACCCTATGGACGTCTTATAGACAATTGTCACAGGGGACGCAACTATCGTTCTCTACTATGATCCTTTATGCAAAAGGGAGTCAATGGAATTGAGACGTAAAGGAGAAAGGTGAAGGCCTGTTAGTCGATAAAAAAAGGCATGGCTATGATTTGTTTTGTGATTGTGAGGGTACTCTTCCCATAGACTTTAAAGAATGCAACACCACAGTCAACGGGGCATATTGTGCAACACTCCTGCATAAATTACGTCAAAAATTTGGAGGAAAAGACTTGGGAACCTGACCAGACGTGCTTTTATTCCATGACAATGCACCCGTGCACAAGGCTGGAATTGCACAACCTGCCTGAGGTTTTGAACAAGTTAATCACGTTCCGTATAGTCCAGATATGTCCTCCAGTGACTACTACATATTTGGAAATTTGAAAAAGGACCTTCGCAGGCACCATTTCAGAGACGACAAAGAGGTGAAAGCTGCAGTTTGGGCACATTTTGAGGACAAACCGAAAGAATATTCACTTAGGGGTATCGAACTGTTGCTGATATGGTGTAATAAGTGCATTGATGTTAAGGAGGACAATATTGAAAAATAAAATTTAATTGTGAGTCCATGCCGTTTCCTTCAGTCAGGCCGGGAAATGTTGGTGCTTACCTCGTATAATTAACTTTACTGCTTTATCTTATGTACTTAATTGTTTTATGCAATTTTTAAACATCTTTTAATATAAGTAATCTGTTACTGATTGAAGAATTAGACTAATCGATTTACATATTGAAGATTATAATGTTTTCCTTCTTCAGGAGGTACCATGGTATTTCCAATTGACATCTTTGACATTGCAGTGTTCTTATTTTAAGACTGCGGAAATATCTGAATTTATTTATTTATTTATTTAACCACCATCCAACAGCACGAAGCCAATTTAAGGATGGGGACATACCAGACATATAAAACAATACATTACATTACATCACTAATGAGTACAAAATACAAGAATATATCCAGGCTCTCCTGCAAATTGGAGTAATTTCTACACATATAATAGACAGGAGACAAGCTCAACAGCTCTGTACGTGCCGTCGGTAGATAAAACGTGTTGGGATGCAATGATTCATATGCACATGGAACATTAAATTTTATTGACTCGAGTAGAGAGGGACAATCAAGAGCTGAACTGGCAATTTTAAAAAGAAACACAATGGTTATTTTTACCTCTACCTCTGATACAGAAATGTCCCTCTACTTAATTTATTCCCTCACCAAAACCAACTGTAAACAGCAAAGTCGAGTAACAGTGCCATTTTTATAAATAAAAATAAACTTTATCTGTGATTATCTTTTAGGTTATCACTTTCTATGAAGAAAGGTCAAAAAACTTTAGACTCCGAAAGAAATTAATGCTGCTGCTTCAAATCAACTAATTAATTTAATCAACACCTGATAATCTGGTTTACTTAACACAACATTCAAAGTAAAATAATAAATGCAAAATCAAAATAAGAAACATAAAAGTAATTACCTTAAAATGAAATGAAAAAAGTGAAATAATAATGCTAAATAACCAAAGGTGAAAAGAAAATATATAAAAATAGAGACCTAAAATAAATAAAAGAGATATAATTAAGTGAAGTTAAATAACAAGAGAAACTCACTTGTGTCAATGTTCCTTTGTAAATGTGTTGCAATACGATGACGGGCATCGTTATATTCTAAATGCAGTCCCAACCTCAACAATGTAGGATTTTTCTCCACTAACTGTGTAATTTCCATTTCTATTTTATTACCGAGAACTTGCTGCCTCTGAAACAAAACAAAAAGGAATAAGTTGTAAAGTTTTACAGGTTTCTATTAATCATAGAATATATTGTGGCCTAATGACATCATTGCTTCTGTCCGTTGTGTCACTTTCTTCTCTGTGGATTGATACAGCATAAATGCTTGACATCTTAAAGTCAATTTGTACTGTCATGAGAAATGTCACTTGTCTTTGAAAACTATATATACCCATGATACAATAACTAGAGATATAATTCCTATGTTTTGCACTCTCACTCACATGCTGTCATGTGGAGAGTACAGTGCAACATAATAATATGCTCTCTTCCAGTGGAGTTTGACATTTCTTCACATTTTAAAACCTCTTAAGAAATTACATATTTTACTACTGTTTGTGTGCAAACAGTTAGAGGTATTTTTTTAGTGAATTTTTATTTTAAAAAATTCACTAATAGAGAGGTATCGATGGTGAGACTTTGCAAACATTTTTTAAAATGAGCACGATCTAGGACCTCTAGAACCCATATCCGGGGTCAGTTTCAATGTATATATATATATATATATATATATATATATATATATATATATATATATATATATATATATATATATATATATATATATATATATATATATATATATATATATATATGTATGTATATGTATATATATATATATATATATATATATATATATATATATATATATATATATATATATATATATATATATATATATATATATATATATATATATATATATATATATATATATATATATATATCAAACCGATAACTCAAAAAATAATTAACTGATTTCGATGAAACTCGGCAAGTGCCTTTCTTTTATTAATGGCTTGGATGAGTTCGTTATCCATGAACATCCGACCAGGTTTTCCGGGAAAATTTTGAGTTTCCATTAAAAAAAAATTTTTTTCTCCAAAAATTACATAGATATTTTTATGAAATTTAGTGGATATATTGCCTTGAGAAAGACCTTTTTTTTTTTTTTGTTCCCTCAGGGCTCGTCCGCGGCCTTGCCGCCCCGATAGCACCGCAACCCTTGGTTGATTGTGCATACCCCTAGTCTTACTCCACCCATTCCAAAATCACTGTGCCTTGAACTAGAGAAAATTGAATTTCAAATTTTTAGTTTTCTTTCGAAAAAAATTTTTTTTTTTCTCTCCGAAAATTACTAAGCTATTTTTATTGACACTTGGTGGATATGTTGCCTTAGGAAAGACCTTACCACATACCAAAATTCTACTATCTAAGTTCATTGAAAATTGAGTTATCCGAGTTTGAAGCATTTAATAAAAATTCACTACCATAACGCACTTGATGCGTCCCGAATTTTTATTATTAGAATACTACTGTGATCTGTCACATGATAATGAAATCAAGTTTATGACTGTTATTTATGAGGTTTACCCCTCTAATGTCTAGAAACGTCTTATCTATTTTTCAAGTTTGTGTAGTCCCAATGTTAATTAAAGGCTCCCCTCAATTATACTTGTCTTGCGCTTATATATGTAATATATATTTTTTATGATTAGAATACTATTGTGATCTGTGACATGATAATGAAATCAAGTTTGTGACTGTTATTTAACCTCTTTAAGCAATTTTCAACAAAATCACAGTGAGTGTCCTAAAACGTGCATGTTTTGTTTTCAAGTGGCCACCCTGTATAAGGCATGCTCCACAAAGATAATATTTATAAGTATCTTCTGTTTGACTACCCCCAAGTTCCAACCTAACGAGGAAGATATGAGTATTTTTATCTAGTATTAACAAGGCTGGGAATACTAGGTGTCTCAATGTGAGCCGTCTGAATCTTAGTTTAAAGACTTGATGGATTATTTTATGTAACGCATTGTAAAAAACAGTAAACTAATAGTTGATAAAACCAGTATTTCATTTGCCGTCTAGGTATATAACATGTCTACGAAATTAGACCGGTATTTTCAAAAACAAATTCAAATTAGGCTACCAATTGTTAATAAAAGGGTTTGAGTGTTTAATATTACTTTGAATTGAAGTTCATAAATAAATAAGTACTTAAAGGCTTTATAAAATGAGGTAACAAAAATATTTAATACTTCATGATACCTATTTTAATAAAAAATAAATTTACCTGGTTAGCTGCTCTGAACTCTTCAACTGCCTTAGTTTTGAGCAGTGACTTGATCAGGCGTACAACACCAGACGGTGATATCAGATTCGATTCTACATTCACCACTCGTATGGTATTGTTCTTCTCTAAAGCATCAGCCAGTCTTTCTGCACCCTTATCATGGAGTCCTACATTCGCTAAACATAAAGTCTCTAAGTGTGTGTTCTGTTCCAAAGCCTCGAACAGCCGATCAAACTTATCTTCAGATATATTCTGCAAAATAAGAAAAAGTGGTCAGCTTTATTAAAAAACGAACTACTTAACAAATTTAGCTTTTTCTTAAAAAATAGTTTATGAAAGGTGAAGCGTTGGTCTCCAAGCATCGTGAACTTGATGGCTGGAGGTTATATGCCAACGCGGGACATTCTAAAGTGTATATGATATAGGATAGAATGAGGACACATAGCAAACTGTTCAGGAAGTTCGAATTTGACATTAAAGGCGAGAGCTTTATAGCTAAAAGGAATTTTTCAATTACAGCTCAAATTAGATTGCGAATGGGGGAATGGAGGAACTCACGAAGTAACTTCTAAGAAACAATGTCAATGATAATAGAGGCAGGCCAGATCAACCTTTTTCCTGTGGTTACGAGAAGTGAGTTTGGGCAAGATAGAAGAATACGAGGCAAACAGGTCTTCCTAAATGGAATTTAACCCTAGAATGCATAAACTGGGTCTTTAAGGTCCGGAGAGAATTTGTTTTTTGTTTGAAATAATCTCAAGCAACTTGAGCATTTAGATATGTTCTACACATTCAAGTGTACCTATAAATCGAAAAAAAAATCATTAGCATCATGTATTCATTTTTTTTTCATTTATTCATTGTTGTTGCCCTTACTTGGTGAAACTGGTCCATACTACATACATACTTGGAGACTACTTCTCTGGATTCACTGTTGGGTTGCGTTTTTGTAGGTGACAAAAGCTGGAGTTTATAAATTAGCTTGTAGACATTGTAACGCAATCTACATAGGTCAAACTTCTAGAAATTTTAACACCCGATACAAAGAACATATTTCTGTATTTAGAAATAACCACGCTGAAAAATCTACATTTGCAAAACATATTATTGGTACCGAACATAGGCCTACAGTAAATAACCACATGCAACCACAACATTTTTGTAATGACAAAAGTAAACTAGACTTTTTTGAAGCTTTACAAGTCAAAAAGCACACACATGACAATATCTGCCTTGTTTTAAATGAGCAAACTCATTTAATGAATTCCCCTTTCTTGGATATCCTTCTTTCTAATTAAATAAATTTAACTATTCTTTCAAAAAAGTTGTAATAAGATAATGAGTTGATGTATGTCGATACTTTCGTTGTATAGAGACTGCTTTATTACTGTTATTGTTTAGAGACTTTATTGTTGTTCCTGTTATTACAGTTATTACTGTTATACATTAGTTCTATCTTTATGTTAAATATTGACATACATCATGTAGACATTTTGAAAGCCACATCCATCATCTGTGTTTCATTTTATTTTCAATTCGATGAAGTGAAGCCAGAGAAGTAGTCTCCAAGTCTGTATGTATCATGTATTTACATAAACCAGGCCTCTGAAGCCCATCTACTAATAGTTCCTATAAAACAAGTATCGATTCGTTCGTAGCCGACTGAGTTATTATAATTTGTCACACACTGCTACACAAAATTGTGTGTGTGTGTGTGTGTGCAAGCTGAAACCTGCCTTATTGCTGGATGTATAAAAATCAGGTGCAGCTGATTGTCATTCAGTTGAAATAAAAGTTGCACCGAGTGAGCTTGTGAGGCAGATATCATAATGACATCAAAAAAGAATGTGAAAAGCATGAGTTGGTGCGACGGCTATGAAGATACTACTGTTTCAGTTTGCAGCTGAATGTGTTGATATTCCTTCTGGAGAAAGTGATGTATCAGAAGCAGAAAATGTCACATGGAAGACACAAATTTAGAATTGGTTTCTGGCGTGGATTCTGCATCTAGTAGTGATGATGGTGACGATAATTCAGGGGATCATGCTGACGATATTAGTAATCCAACCTTTGCTTCAATGAGTGTGGTAACATTGCTCCAGGTGGCCTGGATTGTAGTCTGGAACCTCCAGGAAAAAATAAAATTCAACCACATAACATTATTCAGCATGCACCAGGACTGGCAAGAAAGCATATGGCTGCAACACCAAGCAAGAATTTCAGTTATTAGTAACTCCAGTTATTCTACAAAAAATTGTGAGCTGTACTAATTTAGAGGGGACACGTGTTACCGGAGCAAAATGAAAACTGTGGAAGAATGTAATTGTTGATGAGCTTCTTGCACTCTGCGATTTACTTATTCATGCAGAAGTTGACAAAAGCTGGGACGTTCCTGCGAGAGAACTATTTTGTGATGAATTTGCTAATCCTATTTACTGAGTCACAAAGGCCAGATCTGGCTTTGGAAAAATACAAAGATTCATCAGATCTGATGATAATAGAACTCAGAATACGTATTTGGAAATCGATAAATTAGCAATGGTATCCTACATTTGGGATTTATTCATTCAACAATGCAAAACCTGCATCATACTGGATACTAGTGTAACTATAGATAAACGACTCATGTTTAGAGGTAGATGTAGATTCGTTCAATATATATCAAGTAAACTGGCAAAATATGGGCTTAAAATATTTTGGACGTCTGAATCAAAGTCCGGTTATGCTCTGGATAGTTTAGTTTATGTTGTTTGCCAGACCAGTGAACTTCCACATAAAAACTTGTCGCTTGAAGTACTACAAACTCTTGTGTGTAGCGTTCACTGGTCTCAATCTCACGATAGACAATTTCTTCACTAGTGTTCCACTAGCAACTTACCTGTTGGATAAAAATATTACTATTGTAGCTACACTACATAAAAATCAGTGTGCCATTCCGAACAAAATAAGAGTATCAAAAGATCCTGTAGTCAGCTCTTCATTGTTTTGTTTTCAAAATAACGTATTGATGGTAAGTTACACACGTAGAAAGAACAAATGCATAATTTTACTAAGCACCATACACCACGGTGCACCTATGAATGATGATGCTAGGAGAAATGATATTCCTGGTCTGCCAGCCGCTCAAACAAGTGCAACGATTAAGAGAAAAAGATGCTCAGTGTGCCGCTCAAATATTGATCGTAAGAGCACAATATGTATTAATTGTAAAAATAATATCAGTAATGAGCATAGCATTAGTCTAAGTGAGTGGTGAGTGTGTCGCCACCTAGTTGCGGAACCAAGTAGTATGTTGTCATGCCAGCCCCAAATAACACAAAGTGTTAAAAAAATAGAGACTGTATACAACCAACTAACAATTTAATAAATTGTCAGCCCTGGCCCATTTCTATCCTAATATAGAGACAAAGTATGTAAGGCTAGATGTATTCTCACAACAATTAGAACCGTAGACCGGTTTTGCTCTCATTAGAGCTCTTCAGTACGGCATATTAATTATAGCGAAAATACACCTATAAAATAAAATGGCTAAAGTAGCCAGCCTTTCAACACAAGTGAGTGGTGAGCGTCGCCAACTAGTTGCGGAACCAAGTAGTATGTTGTCACGCCAAAGTATGTAAGGCTAGATGCATTCTCACAACAATTAGAACTGTAGACCGGTTTTAGACCGGCATTGGGTGTATTTTTGCAGCAATTAGTATGCCGTACTGATGAGCTCTAATGAGAGCAAAACCAGTCTACACCAATAACATACCATCAATACTAAATCATCGAACTGTGCTTTTTCCAGATGACACATCTTTGCTATTGAGGAGCAAAGAAGAAGAGATATCTGCTTGTATTTGTGAAGCACTCAGTCTGGATACTCTCTTCTAAATTGGAAGTCCCATGTGAGTCGCCTGGCTGGTTTCATTGAATCATTTGCATTTGCGTTGCGTACAGTTACTGGTGTAGTGAGTCGAGAGACAGCACTTATGGCCTATCATGCATTTGTCCAGTCTCGCATTAGGTATGGACTCATGTTTTGGTGCAACTCAGCGGAAGCATCAATAATATTTAAGCTTCAGAAGAGGTGTATACGAGCAGTTTTCAACATGAAGACAAGATATAGCTGTGTGGAAATCTTTGATGATGGAAATGATGGCATACTTACCCTTCCTTGTCTGTACATATATGAGTGTGTATGATTTGCTCACAACCATTATGGGGAAATTCTGCAGAGACATGAACTCTCACAAGGTCACCAAACACGTGGGTTGCTAAATCACCATGTTGTTCCACCCAGGACACATCTAACTAAAGTGCAGAGAAACATGCAGGAGCAGATCATACAGATGCATAATCATCTGCCAAGTACTGTCAGCGAGCTGACATCTTCCGAGTGTAAATACACTGTGAAAAAACATCTTCTGGAAAAGGCCTACTAAGAAGTGCAAACCTTCCGTAAGTGCTAATTTTGACATGATTTGTGTTGTTTGTCGAACTTAGTTTTGTTGTTTTGTGCAGCTTGTGTGTTTTGTACATTTTGTTCTATTATCTTGACTTTTTGTTATATTATGACGTGCCATAAGCATAATGTACAATTTGTCAAAATAAATATTATTATTATAGTCATTTAAAAAAAAATCACAGTCGTACAGCTCACACATCGATTTTTTTAAATTCACGCTAATGGGAAGAGCGAGTAAAACAGTGGTGCTGTATGCTGAAATTTTCATGATGAATATAAGTTCCGGAATCTTGAATCTGTGGAGTTGACTCTTCAAGTTTAAATCACCTACTGGTTACTGATGTTCGTCCACCATCTCGAGGGAAACCACACCAGGTTCAATGCTTGAGACCCCAAGTCTGAGCTCCTCAATGATTGTAGTTCTGGTTTCCCTTGGTAGCTGCTGCTCCATTCTAGCCTTCTGAGCGAGGTAACTGTTTCCTGCCCTACTGGATCAGCTAGAGAGAGGTTCGAAGTAGAGGTGTGCCAACCTATGTTTTGTTAAAATAAAAACTATGAATGAACCCAAGCAAATATGTTGCATCGAACTTCGAACCTCACAAATAGTATGTCTAAAGTTTACAGTCGAACTTCGAACATCTTAGAAATTCAAAATCGAACATCGAACTACCCAAAGTTAGTTGGTTGTATACAGTCTATATTTTTTAACACTTTGTGTTATGTGGAGCTGGCGTAACAACATACTACTTGGTTCCGCAACTAGGTGGCGACACGCTCACCACTCACTTAGTGTTGAAAGGCTGGCTACTTTAGCCATATTACTTTATAGGTGTATTTTCGCAGCAATTAGTATGCCGTACTGACGAGTTCTAATGAGAGCAAAACCAGTCTACGGTTCTAATTGTTGTGAGAATGCATCTAGCCTTACATAGCATTAGTGTTCACTTTCATTATTAATCTCATGTTTATAACATTTATGTGTAAATAAATAATAATTTTTAAGACAGGAAGTATACTTAGCTTACTAATGTTGATGTTTACTAATCTAGTACATAATTTAGTATAAAAAATTAGAAAATAGTAATTATAATTTTTGAGATGGGGAATTATATTTAACTATTGCAACTTTTCCCATTGCAATTTTTCTATTGCTAGATAGTTGCAAAGAAAAAAAGATAACCAAGTACCCCTCTTGTATTCGCGTACGGCAGCTCTTTGTCGGGTGCGCACTGTGGGTTCGGAGGATATTAAAATGGTTTAATTGGGATAGTGGGAATATATATCTACCTTGAAAAAAAAAAACAGATAAATATTGTATGTCACAATATTCCTAAATTTTGTATTTAAGGAAATGATATACGAACACTGAAGAACTTTGGGTAGTTCGATGTTCGATTTTGAATTTCTAAGATGTTCGAAGTTCGACTGTAAACTTTAGACATACTATTTGTGAGGTTCGAAGTTCGATGCAACATATTTGCTTGGGTTCATTCATAGTTTGGTTTGAACAAAACATAGGTTCGCACACCTCTACTTCGAACCTTTCTCTAGCTGATCCAGTAGGGCAGGAAACAGTTAGCTCGATCAGAAGGCTAGAATGGAGCAGGAGCTACCAAGGGAAACCAGAACTACAATCCTTGAGGAGCTCAGGCTTGAAGCTGGGGTCTCAAGCATTGAACCTGGTGTGGTTTACCTCGAGATGGTGGACGAACATCAGTTACCAGTATGTGATTTAAACTTGAAGAGTTGACTCCATGGATTCAAGATTCAGAACGTGATATTCCGCATGGAAATTTCAGCATACAGCACCACTGCTTTACACGCTCTTCCCAGTAGCAAGAACTTCAAAAATCGACATGTCAGCTGTACGATTGTGATTTTTTTAAAGAATGACTATAATAATAATATAATAATAATATTTATTTTGCCAAATTGTACATTATGGTTATGGCATATCATAATATAACAAAAAGCCAAGATGATAGAACAAAATGTAAAAAAAAAGACACAAGCTGCACAAAACAACAAAACCAAGTTCGACAAACAAAACAAATCATGTCAAAATTAGCACTTAAGGAAGGTTTGCACTTCATAGTAGGCCTTTTCCAGAAGATGTTTTTTTCACAGGGTATTTAAATTCAGAAGATGTCAGCTCTCTGACAGTACTTGTTAGATGATTATACATCTTTATAATCTACTCCTGCATGTTTCTCTGCACTTTAGACAGATGTGTCCTGTGTGGAACAACATGGTGATTTAGCAACCCATGTGTTTGGTGACCTTGTGAGAGTTCATGTCTCTGCAGAATTTCCCCATAATGGTTATGAGCAAAGCATACACACTCATATATGTAAAGACAAGGAAGGATAAGTATGCCATCATTTCCATCATCAAAGATTTCAACACAGCTATATCTTGTCTTCATGTTGGAAACTGCTCGTATACACCTCTTCTGAAGCTTAAATATTCTTGATGCTTCCGCTGAGTTGCACCAAAACATGAGTCCATACCTAATGCGAGACTGGACAAATGCATGATAGGCCATAAGTGCTGTCTCTCGACTCACTACACCAGTCACTGTACGCAACGCAAATGCAAATGATTCAATGAAACCAGCCAGGCGACTCAGATGGAACTTCCAATTGAGAAGAGTCTATCCAGACACCCAAAACTTTGTGTTTTTACTTTACGTCTTTGTGTCTTTGTAATTTATTTCAAGTGGTGCACTCGGGGGCTCCTTAATAACAAATTGTATGAATACCGTTTTTGTTAGATTCAATTTCAACCCATTTGCACTCAACGATTTCTCGAAGATACTGAGTGCTTCACAAATACAAGCAGATGGCTCTCCTTCTTTGTTCCTCAATAGCAAAGATGTGTCATCTGCAAAAAGCACCGTTCAATGATTTAGTAATGATGGTATGTTATTGGTGTACAAAAGAAGTAGCATTGTGTCTAAAATTGAACCCTGTGGGATGCCCCTTTTCATTTCCATCCACTCTGATGTCAATGATTTTCCGGACATACTATCCCTTACAATAGCACATTGCTTCTGGGCAATCAGGTAAGATTTTATGAGATCAAGGGAGCTGCCTCTAAACCCCATGATCTCTAGCTTTCTATATAGTATCTCATAATTTACACTATCGAAGGCCCTTGACAAATCAAGAAAGAGCCCTGTTACCCTTTCTTTATTACCTAGTCCTACAGGAATTTCTTCAACAGTCTGATAAAGTGATATGTGTGTAGATCGTCCTTCAATGTATGCACTCTGCATAGTAGTCAGGATTCCATTTTTTTCTATGAATTTCTTAATTCTTTTCAGTATTAGCTTTTCAATTGTTTTTGAAATTACTGGAAGAGTGCAAGTGGGCAGTAATTAGAGAGAACTGACTTGTCTCCTTTTTTATACAGTAGTATCAGTACTGTCAATGCTGTGCTCCGATACATACTCCGATGTATAAAAAAAAGATGGTTTCACCAGCAGCTACAAATTCTAACAACAGCTAGGAACTATTTTTCAGAACCAAACATAAGTTTGCTAAGCGGATTACTCCAGAAAATATTTGTTTCAAAATTCGGCTCGGAGGCCATTGTTACTTCAAGAAAGACATCCACCGGAATGAATAATCATCAACATGCCGGTCTTATTGTCATTTTATTCTCTATGGAAGAGTACTGGCACCATCAAGACAGGAAGGGTTATTCTTTTAAGTTCCTTCCAACTTATTTCAGTTGGGTGAAAAGTTCCGAAAGTCAATAGAGTAAAGCATGATAATGTCCCTTAGTTGCTCAAGTTGCCATATACTCCCGCAGCGAAACTTATGCCGTCTACATGATGAAATGTCTATTTTGAGAGCAATTATTCTTTGTCATGCATTCACTGAAGCATCGAACTTTTATTATTAATAAATATTAACATCTAATTAATAATTAAGGAAAAATCATGTAGACTTCCATTGTAAAAAAATGGGAATCCTACACCATTCATTAGGTTAGGTTTGATTGTGAGTGGGTCATACCGGTCCCTCCACCGCGACCATAAGGTCTATTGTGGCTCATGCCTAATAGTCTATATTTCGCCCAACAAAGCCAGCCTCCTGCAGAGGTCGATAATCTTTGTGGGCGAAAGTTGATCCAGATCCTCCGGAGCAAGCTTTATCTTGCCAAAGAGCAGGTATCTAGTCCTGTCCGCTGCCGGACAGGAACACAGTACGTGCTCTGCTGTCTCGTCACTCTCCATACACAACTGGCACTCGGTCTCCTGACCAACTCCAATACGGTGCATGTGGTGACCCAAGCGGCAGTGTCCTGTATACAGGCCGACTAGAGTACTCAGTTGTTGTCTGTTCAATTCTAGAAGTTTTTTAGCCCTTGACTCAGACAGGCCATTTATGAAGGCCTTAGAGTGAGCTAATCCTGAAAGATTTTGCCAATACTGGATTGTCATTCTTTCTGTCCAGGTCTTTAAGGTGCGTTTTGCTGTGCATGATGTTATCCCCAGCACCTGTTCTAGTCTGACAAAGTCTCTCTGGGCACCACTTGTGACCACTCAGACCAGCGACACCTCATTACAGCTGCCCAGTTCGTTAAGGGCAGATTTACAACTCCATACCGTTTTTGAGTTACACCGGTAGGAACCAAGAGCCTTTATTGCAGCTTGGCTATCTGCATATATCTTTATCGATTTGTGTGTGCACTGGTTTTTTATACTTTCCCTTGCACACATCTCGATGGCGTACACTTCTGCCTGGTGTATGGTTCCGTACTTGCCGAGGCTAGCTGATAGTCTAGCATAGGTGCTGCCCCCATATTCGCCGGCTCCTACTCCCATATTGGTTTTGGAGTTGTCAGAATACCAGCAGAGATCGACTCTCAATAGGGTCGTTTGATTTTGCTCCCAGTCCTCCCTTTCCGGGAGGACGGTCTTGAAAGACAGATCTCTACTGATCTTTGTAGGCATCAAGTTTGAGACCATTCCCAGAATCCTGTGACCCTCAATGTCATCGAGGAGTCCGGACCCTTGCAGACTGATTTCCTTCTGCATACTGTCGGCTGTTTGTTTTAGTCTGTACGTTGTCCACCTCGCCATCCTCTCCAACCATATGTGAAGAGGTGGAATATTAAGGAGGACCTCCAGAGCGGCTGATGGTGCGGTGCTTATCGCTCCCATTATCATCAGACAAGCTTGTCTCTGTAGATGAGCCAGTTTGGCCCTCGCGATACCACGAAGTGCCTTAGGCCACCAAACTATGGCTCCATATGTTATCATTAGTCTGATAACCACTACATAGAGCCAGTACATCTGTTGGGGGTTTGTTCCCCAGTTGTTTCCACAGATTCTCCGGCATATCCACAGGGACAGTTTAGCCCTGCGGATTACATTCTCTAACTGTATGTCCCAGTTGAGCTTCTTATCTAGGGTAACCCCCAGATATATTGCTTGTTCCGAAAATTGAATAGTTTCCCTCATAAGAATAGGTGGTTTTAATTTGTCCAACCTTCTTCTTCTGGTAAATGTAACAATGATCGTTTTGCGGGGGTTCACAGATATCTATTCCCTGCGGCACCAATCATTCACTACATTTAGTGTCTCCTGAAGAGTACTTGCTAGTTCCTCCTCATATTTGCCCCTAACCATTATGACTAAATCATCAGCATACGCCTGGACCTCAACCTCCCACAGTCCGAGGATAGCCAGCAAATCGTCCACAAAGAGATACCACAGCAGGGGGATAGAACCACCATTCATTAACAATTTGCGTATTTGCTTTTGTACAATATTTTAATTATTATTTTTTATTATCAATCCCTGCTTTAAAACGTTTACAAAAGAAGGGTATATTTATAATTTTTTAAGATCAACTTAAGTCTGTCAGCTTTTTACCAGTATATTACCTTAATATTATTCCAGTTGAGATCAATGAATTTTGGATCATCATCTTTCACTTTCTGGATAGTGTCATCTGGATCTGTTGCATTTGGAGGGTCTGCAGGGAAAATCTTCTGTTTTGAAGCTTTTGTAATACCATCCCAACCGAGTCCAACTGGCTGACCTTTATTCAAAAGTGATGCATGGTACTGATCCTGGTTCATCATAGAATGGAAACCCAAAATAGCTATAAAATAAATAGGTTGTAAAAATAATAAATACATTTATCAAATGTTAATAAAATACAGGATGATTCACATAATATTTTACCCCTTTAGCTGTTTTATTTTTTGACTTGGGAAAAATTATACATACAAAAGTAAGTTTACTTCTGAGTTGAATATATATTTTTAAAAAAATTTGAACATCGTGTTTTCAAGATACAGACTAAATATGGTAAGTATTTTTTATGGAATATCTTGTATACCATAGATTTTTTCTGGCATGTTTTCTGATTGCACTAATATATACATCGCATATATGTCAAGTAACAACATCAAAATTTTAGTAATGAGAAATTTAATATTAGTCAAAATAATTTTGTGCTTAATATGAGGAAGTTGTCTTTGTAACGCTAGTTCAGTGCTGGTAACAGCTGCAGTAGTGTTTTTGATAAAAAATAGTGTCCTATCTTCATATTTTACTTGTATGGAAAATAGCAGATTCCTTTGTGCTTCCCAAGAAAACAACGATAACAACTTTTAAAGATTTGCATCTTGTCAGCCTTTTACCTGTGGTGTCAAGGGTTATCGAGAGGATCATGCAGATGCAGCTTTATAAGTATCTTAGAAAACCATCAATACTGCCCGAAATTCAGTCAGTTTTCCGTAAGGGCCAGAGCTGCGCTGCAGCACTTTTAACAGTTACACATGATATAATTCGTACAACAGATGAAAATAAACTCACTGTACTCGTTCTCTTGGGACTTCTCCAGGACATTCGATGCCATTGACTACGAGGTTCATTACAGCTGCCCAGTTCGTTGAGGGCAGATTTACAACTCCATACCGTTTTTGAATTGCAACGATAGGAACCAAGAGCATTTATTGCAGCTTGGTTATCTGTATATATCTTTATCGATTTGTGTGTGCACTGGTTTCCTATGTTTTCCCTTGCACACATCTCGATGGCATACACTTCTGCCTGGTGTATGGTTGCGTACTTGCCGAGGCTAGTTGATAGTCTAGCATCGGTGTTGCCCCCATATGCGCCGGCTCCTACTCCCATATTGGTTTTGGAGCCGTCAGCATACCAGCAGAGATCAGCCCTCAATAGAGTCGTTTGATTTCGTTCACAGTCCTCCCTTTCCGGGAGGATGGTCTTGAAAGACAGATCTCTACTGATCTTTGTAGGCATCAAGTCTGAGACCATTCCCAGAATCTCATGACCCTCAATGTCATCAAGGAGTCCGGACCCTCCCAGAGTGATTTCCTTCGACATGCTGTCGGCCGTTTGTTTTAATCTGTACGTTGTCCACCTCGCCACCCTCTCCAGCCATATGTGAAGACGTGGACTATTTTAAGGAAGAGCTCCAGAGCGGCTGATGGTGCGGTGCTTATCGCTCCCGTTATCATCAGACAAGCTTGTCTCTGTAGATGAGCCAGTTTGGCCCTCACGATACCACGAAGTGCCTTGGGCCTACAAACTATGGCTCCATATGTTATCATTGGTCTGATAACCACTACATAGAGCAAGTACATCTGTTGGGGGTTTGTTCCCCAGTTATTTTCACAGATTCTACGGCATGTCCACAGGGACAGTTTAGCCCTATGGATTACATTCTCTAACTGTATGTCCCAGTTGAGCTTCTTATCTAGGGTAACCCCCAGATATTTTGCTTGTTCCGTAAATGGAATCGTTTCCCCCATAAGAATAGGTGGTTTTAATTTATCCAGCCTTCTTCTTCTGGTAAATGAAACAATGATAGTTTTGCGGGGGTTCACAGACATCTGTTCCCTCCAACGCCAATCATTCACTACATTTAGTGCCTCTTGAAGAGTACTTGCTAGTTCCTTCTCATATTTGCCTCTAACCATTATGACTAGATCATCAGCATACGCCTGGACCTCAACCTCCCACAGTCCCAGGATAGCCAGCAAATCGTCCACAAAGAGGAGCCACAGCAGGGGGGATAGAACTCCCCCCTGAGGGCACCCCCTCGCAGCCCTGAAGCTGACCACTTCCCCCTGCAGCGAGGTAATAACGGTCCGATTGTGGAGCATGCTTCCGATCCAGACACAAATGGTAGGTTCCACCCCTCTAGCGATAGTGGCTTCGCAGAGGGAGATAGGTAATGCATTGTTGAACGCTCCTTCAATGTCGAGAAATGCAGCCACCGCTACCTCCCCATTATCCAGGGGGTGTGTGATCTTCTCGACGAGGTTATCGAGGGCTAACTCAGTAGATTTGGCAGTTTGGTAGGCATACTGGTGGGTATTAAGAGGGTTGTTGACTAAGATGCTCCCCCTATTGTGTCCGTGAAGTATTTTTTCCAATCCTTTCAAGAGGAATTATGTAATACTGATAGGTCTCAGTGATGTGGGTAGGAGGGCTTTACGTCCCAATTTGGGAATGTAAATCCCCCTAATCACCGTCCAGCTGGATGGAATATAGTTCCAAGCCAGACTGGCTCTATACAACCTGATTAGGAAAGGTAGGAGAATCTCCAGTCCATTTCGTAGTAGGACCAATATTATATAGCTTACACATATTATATATGGGAGAAAACTGCAGTAAATTAGTGTGAGGTCGTGCTATCCAAAATAAGCCAACCCCCTGGCTACTCAACCTAGGAACATCCAATGAAAAAGCAGAGAGAAGCGCAGGAGAGTCAACGTTATTTATCAGCTTATAAAGGTGCAGAATCTACTGGCTGCACGTGGCAGCGAGCAAGCAATAAGCTGTCGTGGACAACAAGACACCATGGGGTTACCCAACTCCAGGATAGGTGCCTCTCTGTTCAAACATGAGCTACTTTAAAAATTTTCGCTGCACCTTCTCAAGGCTTGAGACATATATATATATATATATATATATATAATAGTTGGGCGACTACACAATTGATCCATACTCGAGTCTACTTTTGACCAGAAAATAAAAAAACACCTCTAGTGCTTTAATTAAAACTAAGTTTGACTCAATAATAGAATGCCGGTGGCTGTAAGAAACAACACAGCACCTATCTACATGGAGGCTTAAACATTTATAAGAATACCAACTAAAAATGTGACCCAGATTCCTTTGCAAACAAATAGTCGTCTATAGAACCAATGGATGAGTAAATCTTCATGTCATCAGCGTAGAGGGAAATCAAGCAACTGCACAATCTTATTAACAAAAATGTTGAAAGAGGCAGGCCCTGAGGCAATCGGGCCCTGAGGCAGGCGTACCCTGAGGCAAGCGTACCCTGAGGCAAGCGTACCCTGAGGCAAGCGTACCCTGAGGCAAGCGTCCCCTGAGGCAAGCCAGAACTGATGAAAAAATGATTTGATTTAAAACCACAGCACTCTACAAAAGCCGCCCAATCAGAAAAATAAGAAGCTCAATAAGATGGTCAGAAAATCCAAAGAACGAAAGATTATGTAGAAGGATGCCATGAGGTATACTGTCAAAGGCCTTGCTAAAATCAAGATATATTACATCAGCCTGTTTAGCCGCATCCAAAGCAGCCGACAGGTATTACCCATAAATTGCTGCAATTTGTATTTTATTACTTTTCTATACATGAAACTGATAAAATACTGAGGTTGGACACTGTGGTTGGAAACTGAAACAAAAAGCAGAATCACCTTGAAAACCACAAAATATAAATAGAGTTATGCACATAGTTTATTAGTTTCTGTGTTTTAGGTAATTTTGCTTTTTGTTTCATGGAACCGATAACTTTGTAAAAATTTGCTGATAACTGCAAAAATAGCAATATATTAATTTTTAAGATACGAGCTCTAACAACGGAGGTAATAATGATGCCATACATCCCCGTCTACAGAAATGGTGCATCGAAACAAACACGCTGAAGTAGCATTCACTAAAATATGGAACTTGGAAGTCGTTACAACTTGTCTTTGGTGGTGAATAGTGAAAGGCCGGAACTTTAAGGTTACTCTTACTAAAAGCTGCCAAGTGGGACTATGACAACATTGTATATTACGTTGCAGTAACTGCTATGTCGGAATCTTTCAAATGACTGTTTATAGTTCTCCTTGCCACTATATGGAAAGCAAAAGATGCTTTTGAAATGTGTTGCTTTGTCTGTTGTTTTAACATAACAAAGGTTTAGGTTATGGTTGTTTCTGTTTACATGTGTCTTGTTTGTACATTGTAAAACAACTCTCATTTGTAATAAATGTTTTACTGACGTTTGTTGAAGAGAGAAAAACTGCCTCAGCACTTTTATGCTTGTTTTGCAGCAACAATAACAGCATGTGCACAATAGCATAATAATACTATTTTAAACTGCTATTTTTGCCTGTTTCACTTATCACGTTCCTGTAATCAACAATCCACAGTAAGGGATAATGATGAGATAGAAATCGCAGCTGAACAATTAAGGGCTGCAATTATCTCAACGTATTATAAAAACTGTCCACTAAAGACGAAATAAAGACAGCCGTGAGCTATCTTGATGGATCAAAAACCTTGAAAAATTACGAAGAGAAATGCGACTGCTCTTCAATCGTGCTAAGACTACAGGCAACTGGGAATAATATAAATCCACCCTAAAACACAACAACAAAAAGATAAGGAACGCAAAGATGGAGTCCTGGAGTTGGTTCTGTGAGGGTATTGCAGCTTTACCCAGCAGCACCAGGATCCACAGGATTCTCTCATGCGACTGTGTCCAGGAGCTGGGATCGATAAAACCAGATGGCTCCTTTACAGAGACACAGAGATCAACATGAGAGCTCTTAGTACAAACTCATTTCCCAGCTGGTCTGATCCTGAAAATGTAGAAAACCCACGGCCGATATAAACGCACCCACAATAAAGATTTGCGGGTTGTTCTGAAAATAATTACAGCCTCAGCGGTAGTGTGCTGTTGAACATTTCCAGCCATTCAAGGTGCCAGGGGAGGAGAGACCAGAAGGTATGAATGATGACCAGTGCAAGACCGCCTGAAGGCAACTATGCCTGCATACAAGTTATCATTGACCCTGATGGCTGCACATTGAAGAAACCTGGCTGCAAGTTAGCTGAGTTGGCAGAGACTCAGAATGTACAGGTCTCGTCTAAAATTTTGATAAACATCACGGCAGAGCATCGTGTAGCACGAATGACATTTGTAAGAGAACACGTGAAATAGAATATGGATGGCTGGGATAATGTACTCTTCACAGATGAGTCGAGCTTTTGTTTATACACATCAGATCAAAACATTCCTGTTTATAGACGAGACGAAGAGTGCTATTCCCAATGCAATTAATTTTGAAGGAGGGTCCATTATGTTCTGAGGCGGAGTACACTGAGGGGTTACATAGAATAGGTATGGCTAAAAGAAGGATCGTTAACTGCTAATATGTATATTAAAGACATTTTACAACATGTTGTTCCCTATGTCCTATTGATTGGTGACAACTTTGTCCTAATGCATGACAATCAACTTTGTTCTAACACATGACAATGTACGATCCGACATCGCAAGAATAGTCACCCAATGCCTTCAAGCACTAAACTAACATCTTTCAGACTGGCCAGCAGGCGGCCCAGATTGAAACCCTATAGAGCATGTTTGGAACTATCTTTACAGAAGGGTCCGATCTAGAAATGAGATTGCAAAAGCTGTCGACTGTGGAGTTGGCAAATTTAAAGACAGGTTATTTGGAAGCATCGATTAGAACAGGGTACCCAGCTGAAATTAAAAATCAAATTCCCTGACATTTCCAGGCCCCTCAAGTGAAGTTTTCATAATACTCGAAATGAACAACATACATCTCTGAATATATTTTTTTAAGACACATACATTATTAAAACACAAAGATGCTTAATTATGTCAAACTAATACAGAAAAGTGATAACCTTCTACCTCTTAAATGACGAGTTTATTACACATTTTTGCAGTAACTACTTAACAAAGTTTCACTTATTTTCATCTAAATGAGCCACAAGAACCATATTGTGTAACTACTGTTGAAGCATTGGAATAAATTATCTGCGAAAAGAATTTTAATCAGAACAGTAAATTAAGCGCTTCTTTCTCAATCGAATGTTTTTTAAAAAACAATAATAATTCAGATCTCAAATGTTTACTACAAAAAAAGGCCAAGAGAGATCACCACATGGAGAAGATGGTAGGTGATTTTGTATTTTGCATTGTCTTTAATGCATTTTTTCCTCATTTGTAGTTTGATATTTTTCTACATGCCTTATGTTTCATTTTTCTGCTTCGCCCATATCAAGCATTGTCTTCTGATTTTTCATCAAGAATTCTTATTATATATTTATGATATGAATTTTTGAAATACTACCTCTGCTTAACGTTAATTTCTATATTTCCCACTCCTACTAATTTCTTTCAACTATCATATTGAATTGCGATATTAAAGTTTTTTCTTGTCAATTAGGATACAAATGCCCATTACACAAATGGCCGATATTTTCACTCCAACTTAAACCCCATGGTCGGTCATAAAGGTTAAAATCAAATAAACATATTCACAGCGCAGCTCTACGTCGCCAATAACTTGAATGCATTTTGCATTTTATGCATTCAAGGAAGAACATTTGACATAAGATGAACGAATTAGAGATGTTTGAGATGAAGAAGACATTATATTTATATCGGCGCATGTGACATGCGCTGGGTTCATTGGCGGTTTCAATTAATATACCATACAACAGCCGTAATGAAAAAATATTTACGTGAAAAAAATTCCTATAATATATATGAAATCAACGATGGTAACGAAATTTTAAAAATATATAATTTCCAGGTCTACTGAATAATTTCCATGACATTTGAACTAAATCACAAAATTCCCTGACATTTTAAGAGGTATTTCAGTTTCCCTGATTTTTCCCGGTTTTCCAGGTCGCTGGGTACCCTGTTAGAAGCATGCCACAATGTTATTGTGATATCATACTGCCAGGGGAGATTATTCCTTTGCAAATTTATTTTATTTCATAATATTGGTTAACATTTTCAATTATTTTATAAATCAATAAGAATAAACAGTCTATTTTTTTCTTGGTTACATGTTTTCTATCAAATTTATCAATAAACATATGTGAGAATATTTAAAAACATGCATGTAAGTAATTAGGTACATCTATCTATTTTATTGTTATGCACTCTAAAGAAATAATAATGATGCAATACTTTTTTGTCGCAGTGTAGCTATGCATTTCTCTTTTTTAAAAGAATGCGGCTATTTTTATTAGAGATTAATTAATGGAGTACCTAATTAGAAATAAAGAATTATTAAAAATGTCTTACATTAGTTAATAATCAAAACTTTATAAATACAAGCCAAACAAAATAAGACAACATTCCAAAAAATTAATAGTTGTGCTTTTTGTGACACACGTTCATTAATAATTTGCATACAAATATTCATGAGACTCTCCACAAAACTAAAAATACCGGGATACATAATTATGTTCACTACTTCCAATAATATTTCAACAAAAAAACAAACAGTCATTCTGAAAACACATTTCTGTGCGTGACATAACTGATTGAAAGCATTTTCTCACTTTATGAAAATGTTGAAATTGTTCCCAGACTGTGCGACATGTATGTCAACAGGTTTTGAAACCTTTGCAAGTGGTTTAGATCATGTCTAATTTAAAATCATTAAAACCATAAAATTATACAGTGGGTGAAAACACAAAGGTTAACATAACAAAATCAAGTTCCTTGAGAATACCTTGACCTTCACTTAATTCCGTTAATAAGAAACCATATAAGCTTTACCTGCCAAGTCTATGATTTCCTCTTGTGTCGCATGTGTTAAGGCTTGTTCATATTCATCACCTAAATCTACAGCAATCTGTTCGTCAGCTTCCTGTTCTTTTATTGGAGCTGGTGGAGGTATCCACTAGAAAAATAATACATATAAAAATTAAATAACTATTGTACGCATTTTAGGGTATAAGTACAAAATAGATACACTGTATAATTTGACATCCACAGAAAGTAAACCACTACTTAAAATTACATTTTGATTGACTCACACCATAGTTTTCCACAAAAAACAGGTAGTTTGAATTTTTTGCTTCATAGATTAATACAATTTCCCTTAAATAAAGAAAGATACAACAGGGAACTTGAATATATTAAGAACTAAGTATAATGGTTACTCTGTCTGCTTAGTGAAAAAATCAGTCAACAAACATAAAACAAAGAAAGTATTAGCAGAATCTAGGACCTTCAGAAAAGATAAAACAGACAAAACTATTGCCTGTTTACCATTTGAACCGTGAATTAAGAGAGGTTTTAATATCATTTTTAAGAAAACCAATTTACAGCTAACATTTTCCACAAAAAATACATTAAAAAATTTGCTGCGTAAAGATAAAACCACAGAAGTATCGAGAATCTATAAAATAGGTTGTAAGGATTGTGAACTTAAATATGTTGGGCAAACCACAAAAACTATTGAAACTAGATTTAAAGAACATTTAGCGCAACTGATATATGGTATTATTGGTAAATCATGTATTGCTCAGCATATTTGGGATAATAATCATCATGTAGATAAAGAAAATAAAGTTAATAAAAAATGTCAGGCAGTCCCGACAGTCAGATGCTTATGAAAGTATATATAAATATTGTTAGAAATTTCGATGAATGGAATAGGTCCGGTTCTGTGTACTCCATTGTTCGAACTGTTATCTTAATAATCAGTGTGTCCTTCTTAGAAGGAATATTTGATAAAGACTCACAGTTTTACTAAAGCTGGTAATGCGATTTTAAGGATTTTAGGGGCTTAAGACTCAACAATGGAGCTCTGTCTATATAACTTCGTACTAAAAACAGCATGTCAATTTCCCTGACTTATCCCTGATTTTCCTGACATGTCAAAATGTATTTCCCTGACTTTAATGTTCTACAATTTACCCCCAACATGTGTTACACACTACTACAGAATACAGTAGGTCTTCGGCTCATAGCGGAAAACACATTTCCCCATTTCAAATACAATGCGACAATAAACACAAAAGTCTCGACGCAGCAAGTGCGTTGTGATAGTGAATTTTCATTAAAATGTTTTAAATAGCAAATATGTGTTTTTTAAAGAAAACAAACATCAAATTTGGTTACCAGTAGTTAACATATATAGTAGAAACAATGTACCCTATTTCATGAAAATAACTTTAGTTTTTGAAAATGCACAAAAATTTTTCAAAAATAAACTTTAATTGTTCCCGAAAAAACCAGTTTCCTGGCCAACGAACCTTATAGGTTAATAGCAAATTGAGCTATTCAAATTTGAGGCATTCAATAAAAATTCGCTACCATAACGCACTGGCCGAGTCCCGAATTTATTTTCTTACAAACATGCATTATAATTTCGTGGTCGAAATTCCATACATTTAAGGTCAACTCAGAACTGATACCGACCGAGGGAATCCGTCTGTCTAATTAAAACAAATCATTGTTTAATGTATTTTCCTGGCTAACGAACTTATCCAAGCTACTGGCAAAAGGAAGGTACACACCAAATTTGATCAAAATCGGCCCATTATTTTTTGAGTTATCGGTGTGATACATACATACATACATACATACATACATACATACATACATACATACATACATACATACATACATACATACATACATACATACATACATACATACATACATACATACATACATACATACATACATACATACATACATACATACATACATACATACATACATACATACATACATACATACATACATACATACATACATACATACATACATACATACATACATACATACATACATACATACATACATACATACATACATACATACATACATACATACATACATACATACATACATACATACATACATACATACATACATACATACATACATACATACATACATACATACATACATACATACATACATACATACATACATACATACATACATACATACATACATACATACATACATACATACATACATACATACATACATACATACATACATACATACATACATACATACATACATACATACATACATACATACATACATACATACATACATACATACATACATACATACATACATACATACATACATACATACATACATACATACATACATACATACATACATACATACATACATACATACATACATACATACATACATACATACATACATACATACATACATACATACATACATACATACATACATACATACATACATACATACATACATACATACATACATACATACATACATACATACATACATACATACATACATACATACATACATACATACATACATACATACATACATACATACATACATACATACATACATACATACATACATACATACATACATACATACATACATACATACATACATACATACATACATACATACATACATACATACATACATACATACATACATACATACATACATACATACATACATACATACATACATACATACATACATACATACATACATACATACATACATACATACATACATACATACATACATACATACATACATACATACATACATACATACATACATACATACATACATACATACATACATACATACATACATACATACATACATACATACATACATACATACATACATACATACATACATACATACATACATACATACATACATACATACATACATACATACATACATACATACATACATACATACATACATACATACATACATACATACATACATACATACATACATACATACATACATACATACATACATACATACATACATACATACATACATACATACATACATACATACATACATAGATATATATATATATATATATATATATATATATATATATATATATATATATATATATATATATATATATATATATATATATATATATGTGTGTGTGTGTGTGTGTATATGTATATGTATATGTATATGTATATGTATATGTATATGTATATGTATAATATGTATATGTATATATAAACATATAAAAATTGAAACTGACCCCGGATATGTCTTCTCGGCGCCTAATTAGTGGTCATTTCAAGGAATTTTTTCAAAATTCAAAAGTTGAGATCTCATGTGAATTTTTTTAAAGAAAATTCACTAAAAAACAAACAATTATTGTGGTTTTGTGGAAAAAGAAATCATTAAATGAATGGTTCAGAACTGCAAAAGAAGCAAACATTGTTTCAGTTATTAATCATAAAAAAGAAACAAATAATTTTTCCCTGGCAGGGACGAAAATTCGCCGACTCTTAATCAATTTCCGAAATTTTTCCCAAAATTTCCCTGAAAAAATTTTTTGATCTACAAATTCCCTGACTTTCCCAGGTTTTCTCGTTTTTCCAGACGAGTGGGAACCCTGTTGTAGAGGACGTTGTTGCAACTGCTTGGCAACTAACATATAAAAAGTAATTGTAGTTTTGACTCGCTAGCTTTATTCATCTCCCTGATGATGCCAACTTTGTTAGCAAACGATCATCAGGTCTAAAAACTGTATTGTGATGAATTAGGTTCTCCAAATCGTACCTATCAGTGCTCATCACATGTTCTTCCAATCTTCACTTATTTCAGGGTACTTCGACGACGTTGCAGAAATTAATACAAGTAGACTTATTTATTTGGACAATTACATTTTTCTCGCAATTGTGAGTGATAAAAAATCTGAACACAGCAAGTGCGTTATGGTAGTGAATGTTTATAGAAATGATTTACAGTATATATATATATATATATATATATATATATATATATATATATATATATATATATATATATATATATAATATATAGATATATGTATATAATATATAGATATATGTACACATATAGAGGGTGTTCAGATAAATGCACGGAGTAGCTGTATCTCGACAATGTTAAGAAGCCTAGAGGTTTCGGAAAAAATCCTTATGAGTAAAGTAAACACAAGAAATGGCTGGAAATTATTTTGAAGTTCGTAACTCGACTGCTAGTGGCGTAACTGCTATGAAGAAACAAAATTCATGTTATCTCAAAAAATTAGGTGATGAGCTATAACTTTGAAAACATCATTTGAGAACTTGGGTAATACCGCATCATTTTGCTGTGCTACATTTTTTCTTATCTGTCATAATAAGGGAGTGGGAGGCCAATGCAATGTCCAATATTTACATTTTAATATCTCCTGAACCATTCAACGGATTCTAATATTTTTTGTCTCGTTTGAAAGAGCTTTGGTCTTTTAAAAGATTTTTTTGTTGGACCATTTAGTTTCAAACAAATGAACTAGAGGACGTTCTCTGCAGCGATTACACAGGCAGCACTAAAGGCTCTGAAATCTTTTAAACCGAGTCTAAACTGGCTTGGGAATGCAAAAAATCCTTGAAGGAAGTGGCTACGAACAACAAAGTAACGTGATGTGGGTACCAGTGCATCAAGACATTGAAGGAAATGAGGAACAAGATAGCCTTGCAAAAAGCGCAGCTACAACACTGTTCTATGTTCCAGCGCCCTATTGTGGACTAACAAAAATCCACGTAAGAAATGAACTTGATACTTGGGAGAATAACCAAATGATGTCATACTGGAGGAAAACCCAGGGTTAAGGCAGGCAATCACCAATCAACAGAGGATTCTGAACTGTTTCTTTAATTGAACAGGAACGACTTGTGAATAATCACGGGACTTTTCATGGGACACTCCCCAGTAAGGTATCACCTTACAAAGATGGGTAAGGTGGACAGTGAAAACTGCAGATACTGCACTGAAGAAGCAGAAACAACAGAGCACTTGCAATAGGACTGGAGGGCTCAGTTCTGCAAAAGGCTCAAATACCTTGTATGGGTGACCCTAACACCCCAGGAAATAGGTAAAATAGCCCCCAGGAAGATACTGGACTATATAAAAAGTCTGAACTTTTTAGGCAACTATTAGCAAATAGAGCCATGCACAAAAGACCAATTGGGGTCGCAGCGCTGAGTGGCCAAAGGCCTATACAACCCATTAAACAATCTACAATCTAGGTAAACAAACATATTATTATTTAATAGTTAAGCTCTTAATAGGCATATGATAAAAATGTCACTGCTAGATTAAGTTAAATAAAGATTATTATCTAGCCATGTCTTCGGAAGACCACAAATTCTCTTCTTGCAGACTTGTGAGACTTTGTATGTGTGGGAGTAAATTTAAACTTAAAATTGAAGCTATTAGAAAACTGCAAATTGTTAGTGCTCACCTTTTTACCACGTACCACTCCTGCCACATAAGGTTTCAGTTCTGGTAGGTCAGGAGTCTCAATGGCTTGTTTATTGATATGTTCAATAAGTTGCTTCCTATTCAGTGGTCCGGTGGCTTCTTTCTCACATTCATAACCACACCTTTGAGATGGGGGCAGAAAATTATCCTGTAATGTAAAATCAAAATTAAAAGAATAAATAATTACTAAACAGGATAATCGTTTAAAATTATACTGAAACTACAAACAAGTTTTCCTAAAGCATCGATTACCATGAAATGAAAACTAAACTAAAAATTATCTTGCACTTTTTTTAGCATAATTTTACAAAAGTTGTTCAGAAAATAGCACACATGGTATGCAGCAGAGTATTTAACATCTCCGGCTCGTCATACTTTGTTAATGGCTGTGTCATAATAAAGTAGCTTAATTTTAGATGAAAGTTGGGGGTTTGGGAACTTTTTAAAATATTGTGAAGCTTGCAATGTCTTTTAGAGCTAAATTTAGATATTGTATCGCTTGTCTTAAGTTAATGTTTACAATATATTAACAATAAATCGTACACAAAAGTGGTTTAGTGGTTTTCATCATAAGTATCAGTTCCCTTTGGGTGTCATTTTCATAAAATGCCATTTTGGCCCAAATTGCCTTTTCATTTGAGTGAAAACAATGATAATGAAAGGTAAAACCTCACTACGCACAAGGGGTAAAACGTATTTAAGGCCTGAACCAACAACTGCCATAAGAACATTATGTTCTTCTAACTTTACTGCCTCTTTATACAGGTGTCCCAAAATTGATGCCCTGCATTTGGGACTTTATTCAGGGGACTAATACAAATCGAAAACTGAGAGTGGAAACATTGCCAATTGTCGTTTGTTATAGAGTTGTTGATTAAAAAAACACACATTCAACATTTCTTAAAGTTTTATTACAAACAAATGGAATTTAAACAAAACAATGTCCTGTTGTTACAACAGATGTTCAAACAAATCGCCTTGAAATTGTGATTCAGAAAATTCCTCATGTGTCAAATACTGGGCCAGGGCACCATTACGTTGGAACCAATAACTTAACCTATGGGGCAGGTTAGGTTTGTATGTGAGTGGGCCATATCGGTCCCTCCACTGCGACCATAAGGTCTATTGTGGCTCACGCCTAATAGTCTATATTTCGCCCAACAAAGCCAGCCTCCTGCACAGGTCGATAATCTTCGTGGGCGAAAGTTGATCCAGATCCTCCGGAGCAAGCTTTATCTTGCCAAAGAGCAGGTATCTAGTCGTGTCCGCTGCCGCTCTCCATACACAGCCGGCACTCGGTCTCCTGACCGACTCCAATACGGTGCATGTGGTGAAGCAAACGGCAGTGTCCTGTATACAGGCCGACTAGAGTACTCAATTGTTGTCTGTTTAACTCTAGAAGTTTTTTTAGCCCTTGACTCAGACAGGCCATTTATGAAGCCTTAGAGTGAGCTAATCCTGGAAGATTTTGCCAATACTGGATTGTCATTCTTTCTGTCCAGGTCTTTAAGGTGCGTTTTGCTGTGCATGATGTTATCCCCAGCACCGGTTCTGGTCCGACAAAGTTTCTTTGGGCACCACTCCTGGCAAGCGCGCGGCCGCAACATTGCCATCATGGTCCAAGTGACCTGGTATCCAGACCAGCGACACCTCATTACAGCTGCCCAGTTCGTTAAGGGCAGATTTACAACTCCATACCGTTTTTGAATTACACCGGTAGGAACCAAGAGCCTTTATTGCAGCTTGGCTATCTGCATATATCTTTATCGATTTGTGTGTGCACTGGTTTTTTATACTTTCCCTTGCACACATCTCGATGGCATACACTTCTGTCTGGTGTATGGTTGCGTACTTGCCGAGGCTAGCTGATAGTCTAGCATCGGTGCTGCCCCCATATGCGCCGGCTCCTACTCCCATATTGGTTTTGGAGCCGTCAGAGTACTAGCAGAGATCGGCTCTCAATAGGGTCGTTTGATTTCGTTCCCAATCCTCCCTTTCCGGGAGGACGGTCTTGAAAGACAGATCTCTACTGATCTTTGTAGGCATCAAGTCTGAGACCATTCCCAGAATCCCGTGACCCTCAATGTCATCGAGAAGTCCGGACCCTCCCAGACTGCTTTCCTTCGGCATACTGTAGGCCGTTTGTTTTAGCCTGTATGTTGTCCACCTCGTCACCCTCTCCAACCATATGTGAAGAGGTGGAATATTAAGGAGGACCTCCAAAGCGGCTGATGGTGCGGTGCTTATCGCTCCCGTTATCATCAGACAAGCTTTCTCTGTAGATGAGCCAGTTTAGCATTCGCGATACCACGAAGTGCCTTAGGCCACCAAACTATGGCGCCATATGTTATCATTGGTCTGATAACCGCTACATAGAGCCGGTACATCTGTTGGGGGTTTGTTCCCCAGTTGTTTCCACAGATTCTCCGGCATGTCCACAGGGACAGTTTAGCCCTGCGGATTACATTCTCTAACTGTATGTCCCAGTTAAGCTTCTCACATAGGGTAACCCCCCCAGATATTTTGCTTGTTCCGAAAATGGAATCGTTTCCCCCATAAGAATAGGTGGTTTTAATTTGTCCAACCTTCTTCTTCTGGTAAATGGAACAATGATCGTTTTGCGGGGGTTCACGGACATCTGTTCCCTCCGGCACCAATCATTCACTACATTTAGTGTCTCCTGAAGAGTACTTGCTAGTTCCTCCTATTTGCCCCTAACCATTATGACTAGATCATCAGCATACGCCTGGACCTCAACCTCCCACAGTCCGAGGATAGCCAGCAAATTGTCCACAAAGAGAGACCACAGCAGGGGGGATAGAACTCCCCCCTGAGGGCACCCGCTAGCAGCCCCGAAGCTGACCACCTCCCACTGCAGCGAGGTAATAACGGTCCGATTGTGGAGCATGCTTCCGATCCAGCCACAAATGGTAGGTTCCACCCCTCTAGCGATAGTGGCTTCGTAGAGGGAGATAGGTAATGCATTGTTGAATGCTCCTTAAATGTCGAGAAATGCAGCCACCGCCACCTCCCCGCTATTCAGGGAGTGTGTGATCTTCTCGACGAGGTTATTGAGTGCTAACTCAGTAGATTTACCAGTTTGATAGATATACTGGTGGGTATACCTATGGGGTATACTTCATCGCGTAATAGTAGAGGTAAATTCTCATTTAAAAATTGAAAGCACAATGATAAATTAAGTATGTCAGGTAGAATGCATGGACCAATTACATTGTTATGTAAGAATCCAGCCCAAATGCTCAATGAGCATCGTTTTTGAAAAGATCTTTTGCGTGTACAGTGGGGGTTCATGTCTACACTCATATAAGTTATGAGTATTTATGATACCTGTTTAAGTAAATCAGGATTCATCACTCCCGAGAATCTTCTTAATACAATACTTACAATGCAATACTCTATTTGTTCCATAAATACCCTACTGGGTGTAGAACACGTCACGTGTAAATACAAGTATTAAAATAAAATACGATTATTAAAACACCAACAATTATTAAAATAAAACACTGTCAATACAACAGTACTAATTCCACAATATAAAACTTACAGACATAACAAAGCAACCACACACATGCGTATACACCACTCAAATCTCTATTAACCCCCTCAGAGAAAAAGCATGCAATTGTGAATGTTGCCATGCCAATTCATTGCAGGAATGGTAACACTTTCTCAGTAGAAAATCCTTTAGTTCTTTTTTCAATGTTTTTGCATCTATATTTTTCCAACAGAGAGGTAGGTGATTGAATATTTGTATCATCTGATATTCCGTATTTCTCTGCACTTTTGTTAATGGTGTTTTTGGAAGTAGGCATTGCTGATTTGAACCTTGTATGATGCTCATGCTCAGGCACGTATTTTCAGAAAAGCGACATATTTACTACGAAGGAATAAAGACTTTGCAGAACACTGGAGCGCATATCTCAAAGAGCTATATCACAGAGAAGAAATTGATTAACTGAGAACAAGCCTTAAGATGAGATAAAGAAGATACACCCAGATGATCTGGCTCGCCGCTTACAAGAACAAAAATTGAAGAAGCCCGTAAGAAAAAACTTCTAGTGTAGATGAAATTAACAGTGGAACCATAAGAAAAAGCTGATCAAAAAAATTTTGTTTTTATTATGGTTATTTAAAAATGTTTTATTGAATATTATACCATGGAACGTTTAGCTGAATTAAAGTTAAGTCAGCCTTAGAAGCATATAAATATGTGTTTTTGTTTCTTTAACGTCAGTCTATTTCCGCGACTATGGCCAATCACCAACACCAGAGAGCAGTTTCACCTCACTATCCTCGAAATTTTGCCCAACCCCTGCATTTCTGTAAGGAGAGATCTTTAACGTGCCCAACATCGCAAAGACACGGGACCGACGGGTTTACGCCCCTCTGAAGGGTGGAACGTGCAGACATTCAACTTGATCAAATACAATGCCACAATATCGGTTGACGTTAATGTTACAGTATCTACTGAAAAAGTGAAAGGAAAACGCTTGGAACTGAACCCAGTACCTTTTGGTTCAGAGGCACACGTTCTTCCCAGTCAGCCACCGAGGCTCTATCAAAAAATTAAAGTAAACTTTTTTAAATGATTGCGAAATATTATAAATCAGGACTGCCCAGTGAGTTTTTGAAGAGTAATAAGACTATTACTGTTTCAAAAACAGCGAACATGCAAAAGTTTAACCAGCACAGGACAATAAATGCGTAGATCTATGTGGCAAAGGTTCTGCTAATGAAAACGAAGAATATAATAGAAAGCAATACTGAGATCGCCTGGATGAAGATTAGTTAAGATTAAGACCCAGCCGAGGAACTAGAAAAGCAGACTGGCACTTAAAACATTAGGAAAACGAAGCCTTGAGAAAAATATAGACATTTATGGCTTTTGTAGACTTTGAAAGAGCATTCGATAATGTCTTTTGGAACATATTGTTTCATATAATGAAAAAAAAGTCTGGACGCAGAAAGTGCGTTAAGGTAGTGAATTTTCATAGAAATAACTGTTCACAGTAGACACTGCATAGATGTCACCTGGAATAGTCTTGATTTTCCTCGTGGGTTCTGGCTCCTGCCTTCTATATAGATGGCTACTGCTACCCCTTATCCATAGGTTGCAACAACAGTAATGCACAAATGAACAAATGATAAATTTCTATAGAAATCAATTAGTAATTTGTCGGTTTTTTCACAGAATGCTGGATCCTCAAATTACTGTACTTTCTATGTACAGTAATGAGTTTGGGCGATATACTGTATTTCGGCTGAGATTACCATACAGGTAATCAACCCTGTTAACCCTGAGGCAAGTTAAACCACTGAAAATATGTCAATGTAACACTGAACAACAGAGAATGTGAATATTAAAAGAAATGATAACGTATGTCAAGTCCATTTTGAGACTGATATCAACAGACGTGATCTGTCTAGCCATGCATATTTGCGCATTCCACTCAGTTCAGGATTAGATTGGATTCAATGTAAGTGGGCTATTCCAGTCCCTCCACAGCAACCTTAGGTCTATCTTGGCTGCAGTTCAGGATGAGTAAGTTCATAACTAGATTTGATTGTGTCCCAGTTCAGCATGGAAATTGAATGCTACCACTAACCTTATATGACTTTTATAGCTATGTTTCCTACTTTTAGGTTAGAATGCATTTCGAGTTGCAATTCAGAAGTTGCCTAAAATATTGTATCACGTACTTAATCAATAAAATTTGAGCTCTATTATTGATTAATTTCACAGCCATTATTATGTAAACAATGACTACTTAAGTTATTCGTTGTAAATTAATAACTCTATTTCTTTTTACAATTCTAAACACCAAGCTGCTGCACATTATGCTGAATGTAATGGAAGAAGAAACTGCTTGCCTAGCAAATAAGTTTTTTATATTTTAAAAACTACCAAATTGGCAGAAAAGCAGAAATTTAGGTAAAAATGAACAAAAGTTTGACATCAATATCTTTTTTAGAGAATTTTCATTAAGAAAAATTCACTAATAGAGGTCACAATGAAAAGCTTTTGGCAAAAATCTTGTTTGGGCGAAAACCGAGGTCGTTTTTTTTTTAAATATTTCAACAATGCACCACGAGGGCTTACAGCCTAAATACTATCGTACCGTGGGTGTAGACAAGGAGGAAAGAGGCAACTTGTTAATTCTGGACTTGAAGGTTTGGAGGAGAAGGAAAAACATGTGCCGGCAAGGAATTCCACAACTTGGAAGTCCTCAGGACAAAAGAGCGGGCATAACAAGATGTTCTATGTCTGGTGACCTCGACGTAAAAGGGTGCATTCGCTCTGTTCCCCTGGTAGATCTGTTGGGGGCAGCAGGTGGAGGACCTATGGAAGAAAGCTCCTCTGATCAGTGCCCGTGCATATATATATATATATATATATATATATATATATATATATATATATATATATATATATATATATATAAAAGAGAGAGAGAGAGAGAGGTCACCAACGGCACGTCAGTGGGCAAGGGATGGCAACCTTTGGTTGAGGGTAAGGTCACCGATGAGACGCTTAGCTCTCTTCTGAATGGAGTTCAGGATAGCGAGTGTAGAAGCGGCAGCGGTACCCCAGATGTGGGAGCAGTATTCGAGGTTTGGCCTTATTTGTGAAGTATATAAGGTATAGAGATTAGCTGGTGAAAAGTATTTGCGAGCCCGGAAGAGGAAACCTAATTTCTTAGCAGCCGCTTCTGCAATTGATGTGACATGTTGGTGCCAATTGAGATTTCGATCCACAGGAATGCCAACAAGTGAAAAGGACTCATTACTTTGAAAAACTTGGTTGTACATTGTGATGGGTCTAGGGCTAGTGTATCTCTTATGAGATAGAAAGCAAGACTGAGATTTGGTGGAGTTGAATTGTACAAGATTTTTACTTCCCCGGTCTAATATTTTTTGGAGATCCACAGAGACAGAACCCTTCATGGGTCTGCGATCCTCATCTAATTGGGCTAAAGACACAGGCTTAGAATATTGTATTTTTGAGTGGAGGGTGCTGTCGTCGTGTGTAACTGTGAACTGGGTTGGATGTGCTAGAGAGGAGGTCATTGATGTGGAGAAGAAACAAATTAGGGGCTAAAGCTGAACCTTGAGGGACTCCTGCATGCCCATTCCTCTAAACTGTATCAAATTAATACAGTTTAGAGGAATGGCCATCCACGACAACAGAAATGTTCCGGTTAGAGGAAATTTGCTGTCCAGATACAGAGTTTTGGTGGTAGGCCATAGGCCGGAAGTTTATTAAGCAGCGCTGCGTGCCAGACCTAGTCGTCAGTTGATCTGCGCTGGCGGAATCCATACTGCCTGTTGTGGATTAGACTGTGTTTTTCAAGAAATTTTAGTAATTCGGTGTTTATATACGTTTTCATCACTTTAGAGACGACTGAAAGGAGAGAAATAGGCCTGTAGTTGCTAGGACGCGCTTTGGATCCTTTCTTGGGGACGGGTTGTACTCAAGCAGTTTTCCAGTTACTAGGGAATATGCCTCTATTGTAAGATGTCTGAAACAGACGAGTCAGGACAAGAGCAAGTTCTGGTGCGGATTTTTTGAGAACAATTGCTGGGATCTCGTCAAGGCCACAGGCTTTCCTGGTATTAAGAGAAGCGAGCATCTTTCGTACCTTTTTAGTTTTGAAAATTATATCCGTCATTTTCTGCGCGACATTGGGGGCTGTTGGTGGTTGAACCTTTGGAGGTGGGTTGAGAGTAGAATTGTCGGCGAACAACGAGACAAAAAGTTCAGCCTTGCCCAGGGCGGTAGAAACAATTTCATCCCCTGAAACAAGAACGTGGGAACGTGCTCTTGCAGAAATTATTCCCAATAGATTTAGCACGAGTCTAGAATGGTTTGCTGCCGTTGGAGTTTGAGAGGACTTTGTTTTTGATGCGGTTATTAAACGAGTTTTTTGCCTCAGAAAGAATGTGAACATAGCGGTTTCTCCTGTCGTTAAATGATTGAAGGTTTTCTTGACTGGGATTGTGTAGAAGAGCAAGCTTTGACCTTTTCAAGTCTGGCCTTGTCACAGGATTTGGAGAACCAGGGCTTTTGAGTGGCTGAAGAGGTTTTCTGTGTACGTAGAATAAATAATTCCATGCCAACTTGCATAATTTCGGTGATGTTTTGTGAGATATCAGAGAGCTCAGCATGAGAGAAGCAGACGCCCATGGAAATAAGGAAAAGTAATCCCGGATTTCGTCCCAGTTCACGGAGTTGTAGTCCAAACGGTACGTTAATCTGCCTTTATGCTAAGTTTTTCCGGTGGAAAATCAGGAAAAACTTTTTATAAACGCTAAGTATCAGAGTAGCTGGAATGGGACTTTACACGTGGCTAGAAATAGTGCAAATAAACCTATGTTGTGAATTTTAAGTAATTTGGTACACAATATTTAGTTTTTTCCAAATTAAAAATAAAATCTGAACGACATGCATTGAGACGACTTAGTAGTTAAACTCCAATGCCTCACAGACAGAGTAGTTAACTGCCACGCATAGATTGATTCATACAACAGGTATTAAGCAAACATCAACAGTAACCAAACTAAATATATACCAGGCATAAAACATACTACCCGAACCAACAATCGTGAAAGCTCAGCCGCAATTATGGAAAATGACAGATGACATTAAATAAAAAATTTGCCAAGTGATTGTTATTTAACTAGGGGATTCAACCAATTATTAAAAGATGCTATATTTGTAGCTTTATGAACGGCCTCAAATACAATTTTGACAGAGCATAGATATATTATGCTGTCGCATAATATAATATAAATATAAACAAAATCAAGCCGTCTCTATACAAATGATTCTAAAATGGTTTCTTTTATCTTTAAAGTTATAAGACCGAAACAGTGGTGGGATGTGTTTCAATGGTAATTCTGTAATTGTTACGTATACTTTGAATATAATTTCCCGAGCATGAACCCGATCTAATGTATCATGCAGACAAAAGTTACTTTACCTACGCCTAGATGGCTTAGAGGCATCGCACTTGCCTCATAATCAGAAGGTTACATGATCGAATACAGCTCGATGAATGTATGTTTTTTTACGTTTTATTTTGACATTTGGAGAAACACTAGTGTACAGATTTCATATGTTTTGAACAAGATCTCATTTTTGTTTAAAAATCCTAAATAAGTTTGTTACCTTTGAGTCTGAAATTAGAATTTTGTTATTGTCGATACTGAAAAAACCAGTTTGATTAGGTTGACTAAAACGAAATCATATAGGCGATTAATAAGGAAAAATACCTGCTCTGCTTATAATTTGGCTGATACTTTACTTTTATATATGTGAATTAAGTTTCCTTCTGGAAATCTTTTGTATAACTTTAATGACATTTGTAATACAAGTTGCTTTTAAAGAGACTTACACTATCTACAGATATAGCAAAATTTAATTCTTTAGCTTCATAGAAAATTGAGTTTCGGGCATTTTTCTCAAAAGGAGTTAGAACTTAAGATTTTTTTGATAATAGAGAGATATCAATGGTAACACTTTCAAAAGAATTCTTCAAATGTGCGCATACTAGGACCTCTAAAATCGATCTTCAAGGTCTGTGTAAGTTTAAAGTATTAACTTTACTAATATGCCGTATACTAATAGTGTACAGTTCTTATGAAAATTCGCTACTATAACGCACTTGCTGTATCCCGAAAAAAAAAAATTTTAATGGTCATGGCATCTCAGGCCTCTAGTGCAATTGTCCAATCTTTATTTAATCATTCACAATTTTCCAGGCAGTCAACTTCCCATTGGGCTGACTGGGAATTGATCCCTGGATCTTTAGATAATTAATTATCTAATTACAAATTTGTAATTAAAGTAAATAGAAAAAGAAGAGAAAATAATGCATAGTAAGCAGAAAATATTCATTTATAATGTAAGTACAGTTTAATATCAATTGTAAATAGGTAGATTTTATTCAACGAAACTCTTTTAATTTTTATCAGCATTGGTACATGCTTACAAATTTTTGAAGCAGTTATCTCTAATGAGCTGTATTTAAAAAGCAAAGAATGATGAAAAAAAAACAGCAAACATAATTTATCGAGGGTGTAATTTTTGAGTATGTAAACTTTTTAACTTAACATACCAATACACCGGGTTCAACTGCAGAATTACCTATTTGATATTTGTGAAACCATATCTACTGTTCGACCTGTTGATATAGAACACTTAAGTATGTAAATACGCAAACTGATAGAACTCTAACAATTTAAAAAGTGCTAAACATACTGGTTGCTGCAACAATGCAGTTAAAAGTTCTGAATCAACGTTCAATGATATTTAAAGTTCCAAGATAATTAATAACATTAAAATAATAATTAATTAAAAATAATACCTATATTAGCAGTTATTACTGGATGACTAATCAGTTATTATTAGATAAGTAGGCACTTAGGAAAGTGAGATAACCTCAAAACTGTCATACTTACATCTGGATCTACTTCTTTTGCTAATATATTGATCTCTTCTGGAGACAATTTGGATAATAGTTCATCTACATCAATTTCATCATATTCACTTAAATCCTTTCCATATAACTTTGCTGGGGTTGTCATTGTAGTTGTTTTGGTTGTTGAGGACGTCTGTAAATAACAAATTAACAGATTTAATAACATGTTAACACTAAGGTATGGGCGTAACTGCACAACAAATGTTTAATTTATGTTATCAGAGCATAACACTGGACTGTTTACCGCTTTTATAAAACATTTACCATACCTTCTATTGAAAAATCGGTCACAAAAGTTTTAACGTTTTAACACGCCCAAAAATTCTCCTTTTAGGCTAAAAATTACCTAATGCCAATTGTCAATTGTCAATGAATCACTACACATACAATTGAATGTCAAGTAGGGAATTAATTGTAAACAAAGAAAGATGGAAAAACAGACAAACAGGTGGTGAGACGAAGATAACAGATATCTGACACATAACACTGTGCCCAATGCTTCAGTCGACTCTGTCTGAAGTGGATCGATGTAAATTGCGCCATGATTTAAAATACTTCCTTTTTTAGCTAATTGCGCCATAACATTTATTGGAGTTAGGTATAAGGCTTATTAAAGATTTTTGTTAAATTCCATCATGATTGCGGCGTCAAAGGCAATCTATACATTTTTATACTTTATTGTTAACTTCATATCATTATTTATTTGTATTCACTTTACAATCACATTAATATATCAATACTGTGTGTTACGCGGTCCGGGAACTGAGCCCGGTCCCTCGGTTCTTATAGAATATTGCCTTGACAACTACTTAATTGAATAAATATCTACGTAAATAGTAGGTAAATAAATATTAAGATTAACCTATTTTAATTTTACAGTGACCATAAGCTGCGCTTTATTTGAACAATTACATATGACGAAATTTGTAAGTCCATTATGGTTAAAGTATTTTACCTTATGATAACGTCGCCTGGAATCTAGGATACAATTTTCGTAACGTCAATTTACTCCATAAAAATACTGCCTGTCATTAATTGCATATTCCTACAGTATCACAAATACCACCAAATAAGTATAAAAAGCTATATAAAACCTTAAAACCAACAAAACCTCCCATGGAAATAATTTTCAGAAATAAGTTATGATTGAGATGACAAACAAGTCCTGAAGAAAGTGCGTTGTGCTGACAAATTTTCATATTAAAAAATTTAGACGTACAGTATTGTGCAAATTAATGTGTATGCGGGCAGATTACATACTACTTACTTTTTCTTCTACAATCCATTTTTAGAAATTTGGCTTTACATATAGACCACAAGTTCTCAATAGGATTAATGTCCGGTGAGTTTCCAGGCAAGTTTACAATAATAATCTTTTTGTCCTTGAAATATTTCATCGCCATCTTTGAAACCTTACACGATGCTGAATCTTGCTGGAAGATTGGTTGGCCAACTGCTTGAACATTTTCCAGTTCTCTGGACAAACAGGTTTTTAACATCTCTTTATATTTTTCACTGTTCATCGTTTCTTCGATAGGTATACGTTTCCCTGTTCCCATATATGAAAAATAGCCTCAAAACATTTTTGGGCTACATGTTTCACTGTCTGGACCAATAAGTGAGCTGCGGTTAACTTGCCATTCTCATTATCTATTCGTTCTATGTGACCAAGCCTTCTAAGCACACTGCTCTCATATTTATACTTTTCATGGACTTTTCCATGTTATATATTCGCTCAGAACCCAGTTATTTCTAACTCCATTATGGATAATTTGATTCATTACCTAACTAATAATATGTGATAATTTTTAACTATAAATACACAGAGGTGTAGGTACATAAATTTGAGATGTAAACCACCAAAAGTAATCCAAAAATACAAATTTAACTGTTGGTAAAATACTATCTCTACGTAGTTTATTCTGAAATATTGAGCTTCGGAATTCAAAACATAAAATACATTAAAATGCAACAGAAATATTCCAAGGTCGTTCGACGTGATAGAAAACATATCGAATTATGCATTTTAGATCAGAGGAACGGACAAATATCAATAGATAACGTATGGATCAGAGGCCGGAACCATCCCATCTAACAACTGGCATAAGTCCAACACTCTATACTTGGACATTCGCTAGAAACTGATTATTTATAGTGAGTGCGGTTAGCGGACAGTGGCCTTCCTCGTTCAATATGGCGACGCCCGTGACCTACGTCTCTACGTGCTCTCTGTTCCATTCACCGGGACCGGGACTCTCTTCATCCACATTAAAGTTTTCTGCTGCTTCCCGTTTCCTGTTGTGTTCTAGACAAAGCTTTCCGAGGTCATTCCATTTTGACAGTTTTCCAGATTGTTTTAATTAATACAATTATTATTTGTAGATAGTCGCTTGTAGATACTTCTTATTAGCAGTTTCAAATAGATAACAAAGATTCATCACCTTTTAATGTTTTTTCATCAATAGTCAAACAACAGAAGTTAAATAAAATCGAATTTATAAATGTAATAAGTCGACCGACAGAGATAATTATAACCGCTAGAAACAATATACTTTTGTAGCTTGGGTGTACAACTTTTTTTAAGCGAATAGTCTTTTTCGTGTTTCAATTAGAACCGCCTTCATATTTTTGCATTTTTAGACCCCACGCGTTGTTGCGTTGTTTTAGGAAAACTTTTATCAGGCTCCCCGCACCTACCCATTAGTTTTGAAATATTTTTAGTGAAAATTCATTGATGAGAAAATGGCGACTTTTGAAAAAATTCCGTCAAATATAAGCGCGCACTAGCACCAGTATAATCAGTATTCGCGCCCATATTTTATATATATATATATATATATATATATATATATATATATATATATATATATATATATATATATATATATATATATATATATTATAATATATAATTATCGTATAAAAAAATTAGGATCATTTCTATGACTAAATTAAGAAACTAAATTATAAAATTATGAACACAGCGAGTGCGTTATGGTCACGAATTAGGTGTAATAATACATGCATAATGTATACAATTTTTGTAAAATATAGTGTGGATCATTTATATGAAAATTTTCTACCATAACCCACTTGCTGCATCCAGACTTTTTTAGATGTACTGGCTTATCCAAATTATAGGACCTTCAATTATATCGAAGTTAGAGGGTGACTCTTGCGGGGCAACTAATTATGCCCTTGGGCTTACTAGAAAAACTTAGGATGGTATATACCTTTAACATAAATAATTTCTGATAGTTTTATTTAGATAGTATCCTTTATTAGAAATTGTGTCTTATACAAGCATAAGCCAAGCTTATTTGTATAGCACGTTGTAAAATAAGATTAATATTTTATATTATTATTATTATTATTATTATTGGGCGAAAATTTGCCAAGCAACCGCATTTTTTTGAAATCGGGATTGATGAATGCTGCATGCAGACCTCATACACACCGTATAGCGCGTGGGATATCGAGGTAGTATGGGACTTCTACCCACTAAACTCCACTCCCTGGAGCACCGAACGTTAGTCCATACCTCCGTCGGAAAGATTTAACACAATGACGTTGAGAATTAAATATTTCCATTCTGGTTTGCCGCGGGGGCGTTATCGGTTAAGGATAAGCTTTAGACGCTTATGCCTAAGTGGTGATGCTCATCGCAGTCGGTGGCAATACGGAGAAAAGCATTTGGGTGAGAAGCGGATTTTGCGAACTGAGTGGTGGATAGTTGAGTTATAAATTCAAGTATCGAAGGCATTTTCAGATCAGAGTGAATCAGACAGTTTCTGACAAACAATGGCGCTCCGGTAACCATTCTCAGAATTTTATTCTGAATGTTTAGAAGGGCCTTGATGTGTGTATCGGCCGCGGCGGTCCATGCAGCAGATGTGTAGGTCAAAGCTGGCCGGATTATGACTTTGTATGTTGAGCATGGGGGCGCCATGTTAAGCGTTTGTCGAGGAAAAAACCCCGAGGTATGTGGCGAAGTCTTGCCAGGGAATTAGACGGTTGTCTAATGATAAGTGTTCGTGAGGTTTGTGCCTCCTCTTGGAAAATACGACCGCTGAACATTTATCGGGGATTATGGATAGACATGATTTCCTATACCAGTCTTGCAGCTCGTCTAGCGCGGTTGCGTATGTTACGTTTAGGGGCGGGGTCGGTATGTTTGTGACAAATATATTGTACAGTATAGGGGAGATAGCAGAAGCCTGCGGGACGCCAGCCGTGGCTGAGTAGATTCTAGATCTGGTTCCCACATGTTTGACCTGCCACCTTCTCTGTTTCAGGTATGACCTGATGAGAAGTATCATAGGGAGCAGATAATTAAGTAATAGAAGTTTGTTATGGAGGTCTGCATGTCAAGCCCTGTCGAAGGCTGGAGCAATGTCGAGAAATACTGCACCATTTGATGCCTTTTTTCGAATCCTTCGGATGTATTATCTACCACTCGAAGGATTTGGTCTGTGGTGGAGTGCTGGTGTCTAAATCCGAATTGCTCGTCCGGAACGATGAAGTTGTCAGAGGTGAATGAGGATAGCCTTTTCTGAATTAGTATTTCGGCGATTTTGTCAAGAACAGGGAGTAGGCTAATGGGCCTGTAGTTTTGGGGGAACAGCAAGTCTTTGCTGGGTTTTTGAATATTGATAATATCGACAAGTTTACACATGGATGGAAAATGTCGAAATCGCAGCAGTGCATTCATAATCGTAACTATGAATACCACTGCTTTGCGGAGGAGATTTTTCAGGGCTACGTTGGAGATTCCATCGTACCCCAGAGCTTTCCTATTTTCTGGTGTTTTGGTTATTTGGGAATCTTTTTCGTAAGTAGCGGGCTCGTGTCTGGGATGGCACGAAGCATACTTCTGACATAACGGTGCGTTCTTGCTACGTGCGACAGATCAACGTTGTTATAATTCGGGCTGAATTGCAACTCCAGATGATCCGCGAATGCACCTGCTTTGTCCGCATGCGTGTATACGATGCCGTTTTGGCCATGACGTGGCGAGATCGGAAGTTTTGGGAGCGAAGGGCTTTTGATATTTGCCAGAGGGTATTGTCTTGGCCAGACAGAGTTTGCAGGCGTTCCTCCAAACGGTTGTTGCGGAGTTCCTGTAGTGCGGATCGTACTTGTTTGATGGGTCTGTTTGGGTTTCGTTTGTCAGTGGGGTTTCCGGTGCATTAAGCCAGCGGTTCTTTTCTAGTATCATTTCTTTGATAATGGACGCAATAAGGGCAGATTTCTTGGGGCGGGGTATGTCTTTCAATAGAATATTGGATTTTGGACTGTAGATTATTCACTCCACCCTCGAGTTCGGGGATGCTGCGGTTAACCGGAATATTGCGAAGGTTGTTTTTAAGGTGTTCTGTAAATACTAGCCGCAGTACCTTTTCCCTTGGGAAGTCGGGTTCGTCATTGTCATATCCGAGCTGAAATATGACTGGATTATGGGTCGACCCACACTGTCGAAGTGTGTGGGTTCTGTAGGTGCGTCGACTATGCAGTTTGCGTGGTTGTCGATATAAGATTGGATTATTTTTCTACTTCAATTGACATTGCGAGAATAACAATTAGGGTGTTTAGAATTTAAATGCAGCAATTATTATGGATTGGTTGGTATCGAATACGAGGGGTAAAACATGCAGAGGAAGTGTTGAATACGACTTGCGTAGCCTCGATGTTCTGCAGGGCTGGCATGTTGAGCGGGTGGTTGTCGATATTTCTTTTAACATACACTGCGGTGCCACCACCCATGGAAGTGGTATGATCATTGCGGTACAATATATAGCTTGAAAGTTTCGGGTTGGTTGAGAGTTGCATGTTGGTCTCCTGGACTAAAATAACGTCCAGTTTTAAGCGTTGTCTTGGCGTGGAAGGCAATATTTGTTAGGTTCGTTGTGTTAAATTTATTAGGTAACACGGGCGTCGAAGTTCTTTACAATTATCAAAACCTGGTGACAAAATGAGAACGGTACTGATCGATGTTACTATATAGATATATCATTTTTATTATCAATGATGATTTCGCAGATTAGATGGTTAATGTTTTTTTAATAAATAGCACTTAAAAGAATATTTCTGATATTGTATGTTTCAAACAAGTACAGTCTCCCGCTTAAAATTAGACATGTTTGTTAACCGTCCAAGCGTATCAAGCGGAATTTACAAGCTGCTTGGTTGCGGTCGACCAGATTTCACTGTAGTCTTGGACCAAAAGAATGGCCGCGCTCACCAGGCGTCAACAATTAAATAGTTCAGTCAACGTATGCGTTTGCTAGTAGGTACCTACCGCTAAGTTTCATCCAAAATCAACTATTGTCGTTTTCTCAAAGCGGAATTAGTTTTCTCCGACTAACTCCACAAAATGTGGAGCATGCATAGTTAAGTAGTCACCCACTTAGTTTGTCTATTTTCGGGGTAGGTACCTATATTCTTTGTAAAAGTTTTGCGACATATTTTAAAATTGTTATAAAATCATTCCGAGTGTAATATGATATTGCATGCTCGTTGGTTTGGTTCTTTTAGGCGGCACTATATCCACTGACCTAACTATATTTTCTATAGTCCGTCCTATCACATTAGGAGAGTTTACCAGGCGCCAGTAGCTGCCAGCAGCTCCAGCCTTATGTCAAAAAATGTTGAAAAATGTCAACATTTTTTGACATAACAATGGAGCTGTTGGCAGCGCTGGTTGCTGGTAAACTCTCCCATTGATATCAAGTGTATCATCGACTAATTCCAGTAGAATGAGATTTCTAAGCTTATCATTATTTTCGTATCCATTTTCGATTTTAATTGTTTTTTAATTTCGCTGTGATGTGGGATTATGAATACAGACGCGGGAAATTTTTAGAATAACAGGCAAATGTCAAAATAGTGCTTGAAATTAACAATGCGTTCATAATATTTCCAACTGCTAAATTGCACCAAGCGTCAATAGACGGGCGCTTAAAAAGTCGGGGAATCTGGGGAACGCAGCCATTTACAGCTGGTCAAATAATTGTTATTGAGATGTGATGATTGTATTGCACGACTGATGCCACTTGTGATTATTTGGATTGACTGTTTTTAATACAAATATGTCAAATAATATGCAAAATTATACCAACTTTGACATTTTCAATTTATGGATTCAGGTGGACTATAACAAAGTAGTCGATACAACGTGTTGAATTTTTAACAAAAAAATGCCCTTATACCAATGACAAAGAAGGAGTTGAGTAAATTTGAATCAGCATTTTTGTATGTAGTAAATTCACGCAATATTCTCTTATTAAAAAACAAGTAAACTTTGTTTTAATTTTAACTTGAAGAGTATACAGTAGTTTGCTACGAGCCAAGCTAAATATAACTAAATGTAAACTGTTAAATACAGCACGCGATTTGTTTTGTATGTGTGGGATGATTTGCAAATTCTTTAAATTTAACAGGTTGTTTTATTCGTGTGAAATCTCAAAACTCAGATTCAATGAAATTCATGTTTTAAGGAAGGTATTAAAGTATACGTTGTCGATTCAAACTTTGATAAAAATTTATTGGATCACCAATAAAATAGTTACTGAAATATTTATCTCTACACAAAAACGTATCATAATGAAAAACTAAACTCCTGGACCAAATCAACGCACTACTTTATTGAATCAGATAATTACTATACTATAATTGAAAACTAAATCAAAATAACATGAAAATTATAAATCGGATTTTTTTAACAGTTTGCAAGAGTGGTTAATGAAACACCACTTTTGTATCATTTCTGACTTAAAACGCTAATTTGCTGAAAACATAAATTAATGAAATTTCGGGACGCAGCAAGTGTGTTATAGTAGCGAATTTTCATAAGAATTGTACACACTTATTATACGGCATATTAGTCAAGTTAATACTTTAAACTTACACAGCCCTTGCAGATCGATATTAGAGGTCCTAGTACACGTACATTTGAAAAATTATTTCAAACGTGTTACCATCGATCTCTCTATTATGAAAAAAATCTTGTATTCTAACTCCTTTTGAGAAAAATTCCCAAAACTTAATTTTCTATAAAGCTAAAGAATTAAATTTTGCTATATCTGTAGATAGTGTAAGTCTCTTTAAAAGAAACTTGTATTACAAATTTCATTAAAGTTATACAAAAGACTTCCAGAAGGAAACTTAATTCATATTTAGAAAAGTAAAATATCTGCCAAATAATAAACGTAGCAGTTATTTTTCCTTATTAATCGCCTGAATGATTTCGTTTTAGTCAACCTAAGCAAACCTGTTTTTCAATATCAATAATATCAAAAATGTCTGCTGAAAATTATAATTTCAGACTCAAAGGTGAAGTTATTCAGGCGTTTTAAACAAAAATGAAATCTTGTTCAAAACGTATAAAATCTGTGCACTATTGTTTCTTCAAGTGTCAACAACAAAAATAAGGAATCTGAAGAATGAAGAGCAAATCCTTGACGGCTTGTCATAATATGAAATTTCGGGACGCAGCATTTGCGTTATGGTAGCGAATTTTCATTAAATGCGTCAAATTTGTATAACTCAATTACCTATAAACCTAGAAAGTTAAGTTTTCGTGGAGTAAGGTATTTACGAAGGCAACATACCAACCAAATTTGATCAAAATAGCTTGGTTATTTTTTTGAGATACCATTTTTTTTCGGATTTTTTTTACAAAAACTGGTCCGATAGGGCTGGCGTACCCTGCATGCTTCTGAAATATACCAATCAGGTCAAGGTATCCATGTAAACAAGGTAGGGTCGTGTTACATATTATTGTTCAAAAAATATAAACATTTTCCGAAAATAAATATAATTGTCCCGAAACAACTAATCCAATTTTCTATACAACGAACCAATTTAATCGATTTACACAAATACTACACTAGCCAAGATATAATTATTCACAAAAAGCTTTTTTACAAAAAATTTAAAAAAATAACACAAAGATTTGCAAACAACCACTTTCTCGAAAATTCACCATTTTCTTACGAAAATCGTAAATGTTCACAAAATGTATATAACATTCTTTTTACGAAAATTAGCTAGATAAAAATATTTTATACAATTTGCTAAACAAATTACTTTTCAAGAAAACTCGAAAACAGATTTTCCATGTAAATTCGCAAACACCTTTTTTTATAATAATCTATTAAACAGTACTTGATAATCACTAACATTTCACAATAATTCGAAAGAAAATGATTTCTGCGAAAACTGACATATATTTTACACGAAAAGTTGCTAATACAATATACAATACATAAAACTTAAATTACATAATCTGTAATTAAATTTGAAATAACATACGGGCTGCCCGATTTGACAAACGAACTCATCCAAGCTACTAATGCAACAAAGATTCTTGCCGAGTTTCATCAAAATCAGTTAATAACTTTTTGAGTTATCGTGTGGATATATATATATATATATATATATATATATATATATATATATATATATATATATATATATATATATATATATATATATATATATATATATATATACTGTAAATCATTTCTATAAAAATTCACTACCATAACGCACTTGCTGTGTTCAGATTTTTTATCACTCACAATTGCGAGAAAAATGTAATTGTCCAAATAAATAAGTCTACTTGTATTAATTTCTGCAACGTCGTCGAAGTACCCTATATATATATATATATATATATATATATATATATATATATATATATATATATATATATATATATATACATATATATATATATATATATATATATATATATATATATACATATATATATATATATATATATATATATATATATATATATATATATATATTTCTGACATACATTTTACAAGGTACAATACAAATAAGTTTAAGCTTGTGGCTGTATTAAATGTACAATTTTAAAGCATGGTATCTAAAATTTTTGCAAAGTCTCACCATCGATACCTCTCCATTAGCAATTTTTTTAAAATAAAATACGCAAATTTTTTTAAAATAAAAATTCGCTAATAAGGACAAAACAGAAATGCTACTACCTAAAAAAATGAGGTAACAGTACACGATGCTCCCAGGCGGACATATTTAACATTAAACTGGGATGTAGCGACATCCAACCAAAAGCAGGTAAATTTTCATTAGCAAAACGCTGCTCCAGTGCGGATATCAGATAATCTATGTGTTTGTGTGTTTTTATTTCTTTAACGTCGTCCTATTTTCGCGACTATGGCCAATTACCGACGCCAGGGAGCAGTTTCACCTCACTATGCTGGAAATTTCGCCGAATTCCTGCAGTTCTGTAATAAGGGTAAGGATCTTTAACGTGCCCAACATCGCATAGACACGGGACCGACGGCTCTACGCCCCCTCCGAAGGGCGGAACGTGCAGACATTCAACTTTCTCAAATACAATGTCACAACCTCGGTTGATGTTAATTGTACAGTATGTACTGAAAAAGTAAAAGAAGTACCCTTAGGTTCAGAGGCACACGTTCTTACCACTGAACCACCAAAGCTCTTCTTCAGAGAATCTAAATAAGGGATGAAGATCGATCGTTTTCAAAAATCGCATGGAGACTCACCAGTGTAATTGGATCGATGTTGTTGGCAAGATACAATGCGCGGGACTTGTAAATCAGTTCCAATTGCAGCTGCACTTCTGGTAGAAATGTTCAAAATATTTTGGCTCTCCGTGTCCGCGTTGCTGCGATGATCTTTTATGAGAGATGTAATTTTTTAAATATGATTCATGCATGGATACATGTCGATAGTCGATAGTTTTGAATCAGCTAAAAAAGAAGTTTCTAACTATTGTTGATCATAAGTTACGTGCATTTGTTTATAAATTTGATTTTTTTTATCGACCTTGCGTGACAATTTTAATAAGTAATTAAAATATTTAGACCCTGCAAGGGGCGGGGGGAGCTGCCTCTCCTGCGCGTACCTGGCTACGCCCTTGGACTGCAAAAATTTAAGGCCACCGGCAACGACCAACAAAATGACTTTGATGTGGGTATCATTATTTAGGAAATGAGGAAGCAGATGGCCTTGTAAACAGGGACTTAACAACACCATCCAGACTCCTATTGTGGCTTAACAAAAAGCCGCGTAAGAAATGAACTTGATACTTGGGAGAGGAACCAAATCTGTCATATTGTAACAAAACGCCAGGCTTAAGGCAGGCAAACCGGTTCAGAAGTGTGAACTGTTCCTTGAATTGAACAGGAACGACTTGAGAATAATCACATGACTTTTCACAGGACACTTCCCAGTAAAGGTATCACTAAAGTGTTGTAATTTATGGGGCGAAAATCTGGAGTTTTGACAAAGAGCTAAGTTAAGCTTCTCAGATGTGTACATGTAGAATAGTGAAAAAGATAAGGTCTATTAATAAGAAGACGAAGTGAATTGTGCTATAAACGGCGAGAGAAAAAAAATGCTCACTGAAAAACATTAAGAAGAAGCCAAAGTTTGCTGCACTTATTCTGGCAGGTAATAACTTTTTGGCAACAATATTTGAAGGACATATATCTGAAGAAAACTGAAGAGATAGACCAAAAAGGAATCTTCTAGAAAGCCCAATTGACAAGGTATAGCACCTAAAATGAAACGAAAAAAACTTTTGTAGACAGACTCATGGTTGTGACGTAAAAGCAACATTGCCTGTAGACTGTGATGATGTTGATGGTGAGATATGCGTGTATTTATTGATACCTAGTTTTTAATGTAGCTTTCAGAATAAAAAGTTTTTTTAAGACAGCACACATTAGTACAAGTTGTTTAGTTTAATAAATTATTTTCAACATCTTGCGCTTTGATACTTCCAGTCAATTTTAAACTAAAAATTGGAAATTTACGACGTTTTCGTAAATAGGGACTTCTATAATGCAACTAAGTTTCAGGCTGTGCATGTGATTACTGAAATGGACCCGTGCCAAGCAAAATATAAAAGTTTTAACATATAAACGGGTCGCTATTTTTCAGCAATAGTAACAAGTATAATGATAATTCTAAGAAACTGTATTTATTTTCGGAGGCATTAGTAAGTTGCGCTTTGTTAATACTCTAATTGAATAGATAGCAAAGTTCAACGTCCGTAAGACAATAGCTTTGTTATGCGCTACTTGTAGCAAAACGTGACATAGTGTGTGTGTCTATGAAGTATACCAAGTCCGAAATTTACCTCTTCTATTATGTAGAGGATCATTTAAATGACCATTATTTCTGATTGCGAAACTAATTTGAGATAGAGGTTTACGATTACAGATTAAATTAAAATGCATTATTGCAATATGGCCTCTAAGAAACAATTAACAATAGCATGTGTTGAAATCAGAAATAAAAATGTTTGTTTGGCTACTTCATCAAGCATGTTATGAAATAGACAAATTCTCAATAAAAATCCGTGTTTTATACATAACTAAAAGATCCTCACGCTGCAAATGCATTATGGAAACGCATTTTCCTGAAACTCTTCTCTTTATGAAGATTGTTAGTCGAACAGTATAGGAGCAGGTGTTGAAGAGTGTTTAGCCCACAGTAGAAAACGGAATAATTTTTTAAAACAAAATTCTGTTTATTCAACATAATCTTCACATTTAGGAGAACTTTGGCAACCTAGCTTTAATTTTGTGGCATTTCGCAGGTAATTTATTTAGAAATACAATACGGTATATCATAAGGTCGTCTAAATTAACCGAAAAAAGAAAAATAAAAAAAGAAAAATTGAACCAATTCTTTAAATGAATAGAACAAATTTTGAAAAGTCAGTTACTTTATCGAATAAAGTCACAATAGCTGCTCAAATTATTGTCCATTCACTGGTTGACAATATCTAAGTCCATTAGATTAGGTTAAGTTTGATTGTGAGTGGGCCATACCGGTCCCTCCACCGCGACCATAAGGTCTATTGTGGCTCACGCCTAATAGTCTATATTTCGCCCAACAAAGGCAGCATCCTGCAGAGATCGATAATCTTTGTGGGCGAAAGTTGATCCAGATCCTACGGAGCAAGCTTTAACTTGCCAAAGAGCAGGTATCTAGTCCTGTCCGCTGCCGGACAGGAACACAGTACGTGCTCTGCTGTCTCGTCACTCTCCATACACAGACGGCACTCGGTGACCTGACCGACTCCAATACGGTGCATGTGGTGACGCAAGCGGCAGTGTCCTAGACTAGAGTACTCAGTTGTTGTCTGTTTAACTCTAGAAGTTTTTTAGCCCTTGACTCAGACAGGCCATTTAGGAAAGGCCATAGAGTGAACTAATCCTGGAAGATTTTGCTAATACTGGATTGTCATTCTTTCTGTCCAGGTCTTTAAGGTGCGTTTTGCTGTGCATTATGTTATCCCCAGCACCGGTTGTGGTCTGACAAAGTCTCTCTGGGCACCACTCCTGGCAAGCGCGTCGGCCGCAACATTGCCATCATGGTCCGAGTGACCTGGTATCCAGACCAGCGACACCTCATTACAGCTGCCCAGTTCGTTAAGGGCAGATTTACAACTTCATACCGTTTTTGAATTACACCGGTAGAAACCAAGAGCCTTTATTGCAGCTTGGCTATCTGCATATATCTTTATCGATTTGTGTGTGCACTGGTTTTTTATACTTTCCCTTGCACACATCTCGATGGCATACACATCTGCCTGGTGTATGGTTGCATACTTACCGAGGCTAGCTGATAGTCTCGCATCGGTGCTGCCCCCATATGCGCCGGCGCCTACTCCCATATTGGTTTTGGAGCCGTCAGAGTACCAGCAGAGATCGGCTCTCAATAGGGTCGTTTGATTTCGCTCCCAGTTCTCCCTTTCCGGAAGGACGGTCTTGAAAGACAGATCTCCACTGATCTTTGTAGGCATCAAGTCTGAGACCATTACCAGAATCCCGTGACCCTCAATGTCATCGAGGAGTCCGGCCCATCCCAGACTGATTTCCTTTGGCATACTGTGGGCCGTTTGTTTTAGCCTGTACGTTGTCCACCGCGCCACCCTCTCCAACCACATGTAAAGAGGTGGAATATTAAGGAGGACCTCCAGAGCGGCTGATCGTGCGGTGCTTATTACTCCCGTTATTACCAGACAAGCTTGTCTCTGTAGATGAGCCAGTTTGGCTCTCGCGATACCACGAAGTTCATTAACAAAAGCTTCCAATGTATTCTGCAGATATGCTAGAGCAGTGTTTGCGAACGCATATCTAATTCGAGCTGCTAATTAATCTAATTCCGATACATAACACTTTATAGATATTCCCAAAATAAAAAATCAACGGGAGTGATATCTGGAGACCTAAGAGGCCATTCAATCGGATCCCTCCGTCAAATCCATAGCCCTGGAAATTTGTGATTAAAGAATACACGAACTTGCTGACCGTAATGAGGTGGAGCACCATCTTGTTGATACCAGACATCTTAGTGCAATGCCTACGGGCTTATCGGATTTGGTTTAATCTCTTTTATTTTTGGTATAACTTTGTAATTGTTCCAAGTAACCCACATATGTTGTATCTAGTTTAAAGAACTAGTCATAACGTTCTCGTCGAAAATTCTACATCAAAATTTAATTTTTCCGGAAATTGCCTTGAATTTACAAGTTGAGATGGGGATTAGCAGCGTAGGGTGCCAGAATCTAAAGTTACGCCTATTTAGGAAACCTTTTAACATAAATGTGATACCGTCTAAAAAACAATATTTCTTACAAAATTGTGTACGCTTTAGTTCTTATGGGCAGGTTACTTATGGGATACCTGTATGGTAGGCAGTAATTTTTAAATGTAGCTAATCGTCTTGCTTATCGAGTTGATTGAACGATTATTTGTATTTTACAAGAACAAGTCCAACATTAAAAGGCTTGTCTTTGTTCGGCACCTGTATAAAGCATAGTATGCCCTTTTCAGTTCTAGATTCATTAGTTCTGTTTTGCTATTAGAATTAGACACGTGATTATTTTTTTCACCTATGTATTACATCAGCCAGATTATTGGGCATTATACGAGGATAATCAAGCAATACACTAAGTTAGCGAGACATCCTCATTACGTAACTTACTGGTATTGTTTTATGTCATTACTTTTAATTATGAGTTACAAGAATATACGTAATGTTCACTCAAGTAATTATTTTCTTGCGTTATGCTGGTGGTACGTTAAGAGAAATTGGAAATTACAGCAATAAACATCGTAAAACCTGATGTGTAGATGGATAATTTGTTAATTCGCATCGGTCTAGAAGAACGCAGAACAAGTAAACAATATACATAAAACACAATATATGTTAATATACAGAGTGGTCCGGCATGGCAATGGGCCCAAATTCATAAGTAGATTCCTAAGGTAAAAATATTGCGATTTAGCTGAACTTAACACTAAGTGAGTGGTGAGCGTGTCGCCACCTAGTTGCGGAACCAAGTAGTATGTTGTCACGACAGCTCCAAATAACACAAAGTGTTAGAAAATAGGGACTGTATACAACCAAACTAACAATTTAATAAATTGTCAGCCCTGGCCCATTTCTACCCTAATAGAGGGACAAAGTATGTGAGGCATAGATGCATTCTCACAACAATTAGAACCGTAGACCGGTTTCGCTCTAATTAGAGCTCGTTAGTACGGCATATCAATTACTGTGAAAATACACCTATAAAGTAATACGGCTATAGTAGCCAGCATTTCAACACTAAGTGAGTGGTGAGCGTGTCGCCACCTAGTTGCGGAACCAAGTAGTAAATGGGCCAGGGCTGACAATTTATTAAATTGTTAGTTTCGTTGTATACAGTCTCTATTTTTTTAACACTTTGTGTTATTTGGAGCTGGCGTGACAACTACTTGGATCCGCAACTAGGTGGCGACACGCTCACCACTCACTTAGTGTTGAAAGGCTGGCTACTATAGCCGTATTACTTTATAGGTGTATTTTCGCAGCAATTGGTATGCCGTACTGTCGAGCTTCAACTAGAGCGAAACCGGTCTACGGTTCTAATTGTTGTGAGAATGCATCTATGCCTTACTAGCCGAACTTAGTTTAGTCCAAAAGTTGATAGTTAAAAATAGATACAGGGTGTGAAATGCAAAATGTTATTTAGGTTGTTTTTTTTTCATTTGTTTCTTAATAAATGCTAATATCCATACAAAATCCATCCATACGATAGAACTTTTTTATACTATCAGCGAAAATCTGCGAAATGGCTGACATCTGCAGGCGGGTCGTGAACTACAAAAAGTGGGGGAAACAATTGAAATTTAGTATTGTTTACGTAGGGTGACAGAGTTGTTTATTTAATTTTTATAATGCCTAGCAAATGCAAAAGGTTTTATTCAGTTTCACAGTGCCACTCAGATGTGTCTGATAATATTTCAAAGCCTTATATCCCCTCCAAAAATAAACAATTGTGTAAAATGTGGAAACATGTTCTGAGAATTTGGAAACCAGTTACAAAATATTCTAACGTTTGTAGTGAACATTTTCTGAAAGAGGATTACTCAAAAAGTAGGTAGTCATATTGTGTGTGTGTTCTGTTTCTTTAACATCGGGCTATTTCCGCGACTATGGCCAATCCGCGACGCCAGGGAGCAGTTTCACCTTACTATCCTGTAAATTTTGAACCCCTGACTTTCTGTAAGGAGAGTAGGATCTTCAACGTGCCTAACATTGCATGGACACGGGACCGATGCTGTATGCCCCCCCACCGGACTCCGAAGGGCGGAGCTTGCAGACATTCAGCTTGCTCAAATACAAACCCACAACATCGGTTGATGTTAATGTTACAGTTTTTACTGTGAAAGGTGAAAGGAGAATCCTGGGATCGAACCCAGTACCCTTCGGTTCAAAGGCACACGTTCTGACCACTGAACCACCGAGGCTCTGGGTAGTAATGTTGTTTTACATAAAAATAGCTCTACTAAATTACTGTTTGATTTCATAAGCTGAATAATACAGACGTTTGAAGAAAGGGGTTATCCATCGCAAATATTATTTTACCAGTGGGGAACCACGACAAAAAAAAGACATTTCTCCGGAAAAAAAATCGAAAAAAGTACGTAAATTAAAGACATAAATAAATGCTTTTAGGTTATCACAATCTTCCTCAAGTGTAGATTTTTCTGGACCTGCAGAAGATCCCATTTCACTGGATAGACCAGAAAATAATGACGGGGTTTGCTTCCCATTCTGTTAAAGTTAACCTGATGTTGAGGTTTTAATAGTGAAGACACATTATGTGTGTACAGGAGTACAGAAACACACATTAATGTATTCTTTAGTGTTGTTGATAATGACGAGAAGTTAAAATGCTTTACAGGCATGGATAATGCTGTGTTAAGTACAATTAAGGAATGCTTTCTCCAAATAGACACAAGCAAATCATTAAAAACTGAATAAAATGGGCTTACACAACACTGGCATATTCTAGATGGGGTCGAAAAACGCACAGTACAAGCATCTCAAGCAGTCATAATTAGTGATAGGCTTACAGGTTCTCAATATAAAGTCCAGTTGTCTCTAAGATTTGTTAACACACTCAAGTAAGATAATGCTCATAGAATGATAACTTCCTATCAAAAATGAAACCCAGACCCTTAACAGTACTAGGTCTGCTAAGTAGTGTATTATCAACCCTGTAGTGAAATAGATCAATCTGCAACCCCCTCGAGAAAGATATGACAGAACGCTTGTCAGCGTTTAAACAAATTAAATTTTTATGACACCATTGTTCAAGACTTAATATATTATCTTGCAGATTTACCTGATCACAGGTGGACGACACCCTAGTAAAAAGTTTCACGTCGTGTGCATACAGCAGTTCCTCAAAAGAAAAGTAATTACATATATCACTAATGAAGATGTTAAACCATAAGCGACCAAGATTGGAACCCTGTGGAACACCAGAGTATGCTACATACTTAAATGATGCATAACGCAGATATCAAACAGCTAATATACGATCGAAAAAATAGGATTTAATTAAGTTTATCAAGCAAGGTGAAGACAACGACTGTTCCAACGTTGAAATTAAAATGATATGGTCTAACCTGTCGAATGATCTTAAAAAATCAGTATATACAACACCAACCTGAACATTATAATCAACAGATTCAGGGATAAACTGTGTAATGTTTGTCAAATTAGTTATAGTTGGCCTGCCTCTAACGAAGAAATGCTGATTACAGCTTAACGTACTTTTAAACTCCTAATATATACGATCGCAGTAGACACTCTCAAAGAACTTTGACATTGACACCACAGGAAACACTACCACAGACCGATAGTTTTTAAAGTGCAAAGTATCCCCACCCTTATGCACAGGACAAACTCTACCTTGTTTATGAATGGGACATGTGGCAGTGCGAAAGGACAAATTATAAATATAAGTCAAAGGCTTGCACAAGACTGTGGCACAGTCGCGCACCGAAAAGCTTGGTACCATGTCCGCCCCAAACATAAGCTTTGGCCTCAGCTTTTTTGATGCACTCAAGACGTCGTCCTCTGTTATAAGCTCAAAAAAATGTTCGGGACGCAGCAGGTGTATTATAGGAGTGAATGTTCATAAGAATTGTACCATATTAGTGAGGTATATTATTAAGCCTAATTCTTCAAATTTAAATGGACCTGGGAGACCGGTTTTAGAGGTCCCAATTAGCGATTATTTAAATAAGTTTCTATTTTCTATGGAGCTAGAAAATTCTAGTTTAGTAGAGATATATGTAAGTACTGCAAGTCTCTTTAAAAAATTGTGTTACAAATTTCATTAAAGTCACAAAAGTTTTCTAGAAAAAATTAATTATTCACAAAGGGAATGTACGTGCAAAATCATAAATATGGCAGGTATTTTCCTTTTGGTTTCTTGGATGGTTTTGTTTTAGCCAACGCAATCGAACTAGTTCTTGCAAACAAAACAACAAAAAATGTTTTTTAAAACCAACTTGTAGTTATCCGCGAAGCTCATTATGTTATTTTTCTTTAATTTAGTACCCAGGCTGGGTTTATATAGGTGTAACTATGGTTCAAGATTGAAGATTCTAGAGTTATCGTATTTCAAATATTTTTACAAAAACTCTCTACCATAATGTGTTTGCTGCACCCAGACCTTTTTCAAAACTTATTTGCTGTTGCTGTATCCACGCTTTTTGAAAATGATGAAATATTGTAGCTCTCTATGTAAAACTGACAAACAAGGCAACCTTAATTTCATTTTTGGAAAAAAAATTCAAGAAATGAAATGGGGTAAAAATTTAAACATAAATTGAAAATCTTGGTTCGCTGCTTTGTCGCAGAGCCTCCCTTTCCCCTTCTGCATGCATACAATCACCCTCAATGCATCAATAAGAACAATGTAAACGAGAAAAATTTCTTGGAAACAACCCGCAAGAAAGTTAAGTTACGGGACCTGCGGTAAATACAGGGGTTCTGGGCGGGATAAACGGAATTTTAAGTAGGTATAGCTACAAAATGAGATAAAGGCAGCTTAAAGAGGTCCAATTTAGCTGTTTTTTGCACTTTTCGCTCACATTTACTTTTTATCTTCCTCCCCGCCCAACAACCTTATTTACTCCTGGTCCCGTAACTTTCTTGGAGGCTGTTTGCAAGAAATATTTGCAAGGATATTTAAGCATGTTTTTGATTTTTTTCTAAAAAGCCCCCGTGAAAAAGCCCCCGTGTGCTAATCTGCAAATTTACCGAAAATTTAATTTTTATTTACAAAACGAACGTACCTGTCAAATTATAAACGTGGCAGGTATTTTTCCTTATTAGTCGCTTAGATAATCCGTTTTAGTTCACTCAATCGCAACATTTTCTGCAAAAAAAATAACGAAAATTGTTTTCTAAAACAAATTTATCGTTGTGTTATTTTTTAAATTTAGTACCCTCGCTGCTTTTATATAGGTTTTAGTATGTATGAAAACTGAAGATTCTAGTTTAATGGGAAATTGAATTATCACCATTTCGAATATTTTTACGAAAATTCGCTAACATTACGCACTTGCTGCACCTAAACGCTTTTCAACATTTATTTAGTATTGCTGTATCCATACTTTTTGAAAATGAAATAAATAAATATAAACAAGACAAAATTATGAAATTAAAATTTTAATAATTTACACATATGTTCATTGGTCTACTACTGCATGATATTATGTAGTTTCATTTACCTCAAATTTTCCATATACGACATGAAGAGTAAATAATAATGAAAATTCAGTAAAAACTAAAAGTAAACAATAAGTACCTTATTCCAAGATTCTAAGGTATTAGCTGAGTCTTCTTATTTGTTTATGACGTCTGGAAACAAAGAATAAGAAGAGAAAGATACCTCGAATTCGACTCCCCCCTACTGTCAGTTTTCAAAATAACAAATGAAAATGACAAATAGCTACCTGGCGTAGTCAAATTTAACTAGGAGAGGGCGATGGGTTTTAAATACCTTGAAGAATGGGAAGCTTAATATTTATACATAATAAAACGTTGTTCTAGATTGCCTTTAAACAAATTGCATGCCAAACGTCGCATTGAACAGGGGACTGACGGCCTTTCCCAGCACCCCAGCCCAAGAGCTGCAGACCTGCAACTTGCTCAAACAAAATGCCACAATTTCGGTTGATATTTGACGATTTTACTGTGAATCAAACCCAGGACCCTTGGCATACGTTCTTACCACTGACTGCATTATCAAGCCTTAAAGCAACTTTTAGCGTTTATGAAATATCCCGAAATATTTCAAAAGTATTTTATTTCAGCGAAGGGCAGAGTTTCTGAGTGTACGCCTACAACTTGAATTAAAATACAAGACTTATAAGTATTAAAAAAAAAGAATGTTAATATATATCTATAATATTATATAAGCCTACAATTTTTATGTAACTTGTGCTTGGATCGCTCCACATGGTTGCTCATCAATGATAATTTGCGTGTGAGTTATATGTTCTTATATAATATAAACATTCAACTGCAGCCAAAGAAAACTGTTTAGCTATAGACTGTTGGCTTTGAAAGTGTGTTATTTCATAAATTAGCTTCTAAGTTAATATTTTTTAATTTGATGCATTTAAAGCTACAAGCTATAAGTAAAATTGAGTTGTGGTGACATAAGAAAACCGTCTGCGCTTATTTACGAGTAAGAACGGTTTCACTCATACGGCCACATATATATATATATATATATATATATATATATATATATATATATATATATATATATATATAAATATATATATATATATATATATATATATATATATATATATATGTATATATATTGTAGTATTTAAATGTCAACCGAACTTAGTATTATTCTGTCTGAAGAAAGGGAATTTTATCAGACTAATGCTGTACCAATTATTGACACCAAATTTTCCCCTTTGGTAACAACGTTAGAGCGGATGTATTTTGTGTGTCGGTGTTTGTTACCAAGCATGTCAATAACTGGTACTTACTTTTTTTTCAGTAGTAATATAATATGAACAAAGCCAAAACATTCCAGTATCAAATAGAAGCCATAGAACAAGCAGTCATTGCTGTTAAAAATTGAATGCCTACTGCTCAAGCTAGTAAGTTTTCAAAGTCCCAAGGACAACGATTATAGGAAAAGTGCCAATTGAAAATATAATTAGTCCCAATGCAATTATAATTAGTGATGAAGAAAAGTTATTGGTGGCATGGATATTTCACGTTGCCAATTGTGGATTTCTTGCAACAAAACTGCAGCTTATAGACAGTGTACAATTGCTATTGAAAAGGCTAAATAAAGCAAACAATATAACAAATGAAAGGCCAGGTCGCCACTTGTGGGAAGCTTCTATGAAGCGGCATCCAGAAAATTTAGAAAACAAGATACCATCACCCCGAAAGGCAAAATTGTTGAAAAAGTTGCGGCGGTGGCATCTTCCAAAGAATGGCAGGAATATTTTGAAGGAAAAGAATTGAAAAAAAAACCATCAAACTACAGAAACAAGAAGAAAATAAACAAAAGTGAAAGGAGAGACACGTTTAAAAATAAGAGCTGAAAAAAATATATAAAAAAGCTCTAAACAAAGATAATAATAAATTAGTTAGAGAAAGAAATGATAATCTAGAGAAGATGACCTTCTCAAGCCAAAACATCAATGGACATAGCGAAGAATTAAAAAAAAAAATTAAATGGCATCAACCCAGAAGATTTAAATGTTGACGACTATGTTATAGTAAATTATAACAAGCAATCACCACTAGAAAAAATTATCGGCATAAGTTGCTATGGAAATGAAGAGTTGGAGTACAAAATCTCACACATCGAGAAAAATGGGCTCAATTGGATATGGTCACACAGGGTTGACATTCTTTGATATAACAGAGATGAAGTCTTTGAAAAAATTAAGGAACCAAAAATAAAAAATAAATACGGACCCTACTGTGTACCGCAGGTTTCTGTTTCAGTATTTATTTGAGTAATTATTTAATATTTTTTATTTACCAAAAATATGTTAAAGATATTATGGGTAAAAGCGTTCTATATTTTTAAGGCTAACGTGTCTGCTTTAGCGAAGCTTTTAAGATATTTATTCCCAAGATATACTGTTTTGTTTATAATTTTATGTTTTTTTAATTAATATGAGTATCCTGAACTTACATGTGAAGTTTATTATTTTAAGTTTATTACTTATTATTACCATTTAAGTCAATTGCAAGTTACTTCAAAACAATTTTTCCACGTGTCGGTATTACGTACAGAGGTGTGTCGATATTTGGTACGAGACAAATTTTTCCATGTCGATAATTGGTTCAAATAGAACCTTTCAACTCATTTATTTTTTTCAAATAAAGTACGTACTGCTATTTGAAATATAAACATTTTACAGCAATACCTTATATTATAACAATACACAGTAACATTTTTAAACTAATAGCTTTAATATGCAAATTTTTATTGGCATATGATTTAGTCAAAAACCCTTAAGGTGTAAGGTGACGATAGCTGGGACATTTACCTTATACGTAAGTTAAATTAACAACATACACACTCTAAAGGACATTTAACAGAAGACGTGGTAATAAAATGAAGCGAATACAAAACCGAACAAAACTAAATTAATGAATCTGTAATGAAAACAATGAGACAAAAGCAACGGAAGTATTATTCTTAAAAATAATCTATGCTATTTGTAAGCGTCCAGTTTGACATTTAGAAAATTATCCGACCATTAGAATGATCTCAACATAGAAGAATGAAAAATGAAAGAGAAAATGGTGTGAAATATTATGTTTTATTGTCTAACTACCGATGACTAAGAGATGAGCTAAACAAAGTTAGAATGCAGATACGTTGACCCATTTACTCTCAGTTTAGAGTGTAGAATGTCAATTCGTCTGGCTTTGATCTACTTTGATTGATTTACTAATGCAATGAAGACACTTTATGTGCCGTGGAATTCACTCTACACATCTGTGTACCTTAATTTGCACTACATAAAACAACAAGTATCTAATTACTTATGGAAACGGCTCGAACATGAAATATATTTAATTTAGTCTGCGAATTGATAAACGTGTTTGTTTACAAACTATGTACTCCAGAATTAAGTTGCACAAGTAGTTATTTAATAGTTATTTTTGGTTTGCAGGTGTAATTTAAAACACTTAATAGTAGCACCTAGTAGGAGTAATAAATTTACAGGAAACCTTCAAACAAATCCAAACCTAGGAAACAAAGTTAGTTGTTTAGTAACACCAAAAATTGTGATGAACACGCAGTGATTGATTTGATTAGCAACGCTTAAAAAAGAATTTCCTCATATCATCATGAGAACCTTGGCATTTGGACAAGGAGGTACTTGATCGTCATCGTTTTTAAAAAGGCCAATTTGCAACAAACTTTTTCGACACAAAATACTTTGAAAACTTGCTATGTAACCCAAAATACAAGGATAGTACTGCTAAAATGTCAGGAATTTATGAAATAAGTCCTAAAGATTGTGATCCTAAATACGCCAAACAAACAAAAAGATCTATTGAAATTAGATTTTAGGAACACTTAGCACGACTAAGATACGGTACTATAGATATATCTTCCGTTGCCCGGCATAGTTGGGATAATAATCACCACGTAGATAAGGAGTTAGATGTTAGACAACCAGGATAGCTAGATATTTAGTATTATTCATCCTCTGATCACGCTTACTTGGTTATCAAAACGATTGTCATGTTTTTAAAAATGTGTTGTAGTGATTTGGGTTCTCCAAGTGTACTTATAAATGCAGTGTTGCAGCAAGTATCGAACCGTTCAATTAAAAAAAAAAAGGTAATTCGAATGTCAGACATCCCTTACAAATAATTTTGCCTTTCCTATTCTTTTATTTTTATTTCTAATTTTTTTTCATTTTCTCTTATTTTTTGGCCTTTTTGCCTTTTTTTTTTAGATTTCGAGGTTTCGGGTCCTGGTTTGGAGCCATTTTCAAGAGGTATAGAAAATATGTAAAGACATGAACTCTAAGGCCTCAATCTACCTACTCCTTATCTCTCTTAGGCCTAGGGTTGAACACACTAAGACCTTAGAGACAATCTCCGGCGAGATCTTGGGAGTAGGCAGATTGAGGCCCCGTAATCGAGCTACAACATCCCAACCCACCTTTGTCCACCGCTCTAAGGAGTAGGCAGATTGAGGCCTTAGAGTTTATGTCCTTACATATTTCCTTTACCTCTTGAAAATGGTTCCAAAACAGGAGCCGAAACGTCGAATTTTAATAAATTCTGGACGCGGCTCAATCCGAGAACAAAGTATGTCTCATATATATATCATATATATATATATTTTTTTTTTTTCTTAACAAACTATTAAGTATTGAAACAAGAATACTTTGTTGCCTTACAACCCGCCAAAGCTCACAAAACAAACAGTCGTGGGCTACGGAAAGGAAGGATAGACAAAAGGCCAGGCAATGGAAGTTGTTTACTGTAACTGTAGGTAAGAACCTTATAATATGCAGACTAACTACAACTTACTTACTAAATCTAATATATTATATATATATATATATATATATATATATATATATATATATATATATATATATATATATATATATATATATATATATATATAATAAAGAAAATAAATAATTTGCCAGAATTTTATAGCAGCAATATGTAGATGTTTGTACATTTAAAACTAAGCAAGTGAGTTATGTTGAAGGGACAAGTTATATATATATATATATATATATATATATATATATATATATATATATATATATATATATATATATATATATATATATATAAACTGTAATTATTTAAAAAACGTTTTCCTTGTTTCTGTATAAGGTGGACAAGGCAGCAATATCTGATTTAAATCCCCCTCAGTTTCTCCATCACATTCACAATATGCATTGTTACGGACACCAATTCGACTAAGATGTAATGAGTACCTTTCATGATTAACTTTGAGTCTATGGTTCCGCAACTAGGTGGCGACACGCTCACCACTCACTTAGTGTGGACAGGCTGGCTACTTTAGCCGTATTACTTTATAGGTGTATTTTCGATGCAACTGGTATGCCGTACTGACGAGCTCTAATGAGAGAGCGAAACCGGTCTACGGTTCTAATTGTTGTGAGAATGCATCTAGCCTTACATAGTTTCTCCCTATATTAGGGTAGAAATGGGCTAGGGCTGACAATTTATTAAATTGTTAGTTGGTTGTATAGTCTCTATTTTTTAACACTTTGTGTTATTTGGAGCTGGCGTGACAACATACTACTTGTTTCCGCAATTAGGTGGCGACACGCTCACTTCTCACTTAGTGTTGAAAGGTTGGCTACTTTAGCCGTATTACTTTATAGGTGTAGTTTCGCTGCAATTAGTATGCTGTACTGACGAGCTATAATGAGAGCGAAACCGGTCTACGGTTCTAATTGTTGTGAGAATGCATCTAGCCTTACATACTTTCTCTGTATATTAGGGTAGAAATGGGCTAGGGCTGACAATTTATTAAATTGTTAGTTGGTTGTATACAGTCTCTATTTGTTAACACTTTGTGTTATATAGAGCTGGCGTGACAACATACTACTTGTTTCCGCAACTAGGTGGCGACACGCTCACTACTCACTTAGTGTTGAAATGCTGGCTACTTTAGACGTGTTACTTTATAGGTGTATTTTCGCTGCAAGTAGTATGCCGTACTGACCAGCTCTAATGAAAGCGAAGCCGGTTTACCGTTCTAATTGTTGTGAGAATGCATCTAGCCTTAACACAGTTCCGGATAAGTAAACTGTTTGGAGAAGTATATCTTCGTGCTTCTACATCAAACAACGCCATAAATGGTTTTAGAAAATGTGGAATTGTACCGGTACATCCCAGTGAATTTTATGATTTAGATTATGCTGCTGCAGAAACTACTGATAGGCTCTAATCAGACTCGCAGTTTTCATGCAAAATCAAAATAATTTAGATTGAACAGATTTTCGGGTGATGAATTGCTAGCCAGCCTACTCTCTATTTCGACGAAAATTTACCTGCCATCCAGTTCTAAGACCATAAGTGTTCAACATCAACTTCTATGAAAATTGATGGACCTGTTACTTCTAAGAGAATTGCTGAACCGTTCACTTCTAAAACTACTGCTGAACCTTCCACTCTCTATGTCCACGAAAATTCACCTGCCCTCCAGTTCTAAGACCATAAGTGACTGAAGATCAACTTCTATGAAAATTAATAGAACTTCTACTTCTAAGAGAATTGCTGAACCTTTCACATCCAAAGTATTGCTAGACCTCCCACTTCTGTAATAATTGCTGAACTATCCACTTGTAAGATAATTTAAACCCATCACAAAAAGAAAAACCAAAAACATGAAGATAAACCATGGAAAGGGAACGCCCCTCGTCCATACGTGCACTCCTTATAATGATGAACTCAGGGAACGAAAATTTCTACCGTCAAAGTTAAAAAAAAACAGGCTACAAACAAAAACCTGTTCTCCAAACCAGCTGAAATAAACAAAAAGCCTGGACGCAGCAAGTGCGTTATGGTAGTGAATTTTCAGAGAAATGATCTGGCACAAAATATTTTATTATAACTTTTTTTTCTTGTAACATAGAAATCTAAATTTTGGTATATAGTTTACTTTTTATATCGTAAACCTACCTACCAAATTTGGTTATCATAGATTTCTTATTTTTTAAGATAAAATTTTTTTTCAAATTAAAACTCAAAATTTTCCCGGAAAACCTCGTCCGATTTTTTTGATTAACGAACTTGTCAAAGTCATTTACAAAAGGAAGGTACATGCCAAATTTTATCAAAATCGGCCTATTATTCTTTGAGATAAAAAATTTTTTCCAATGAAAACTCAACATTTTCCCGGAAAACCTCGTCAGATTTTCTTGACTAACAAACTTGTTAAAGCCATTTACAAAAGAAAGGTACATGCCAAATTTTATTAAAATCGGCTTATTACTTTTTTAATTAAGAATTTTTTTCGAATGAAAACTCAAAATTTTCCCGGAAAACCTCGTCCGATTGTTTTGACTAACAAACTTGTCAAAGCCATTTACAAAAGAAAGGTACGTGCCAAATTTTATTAAAATCGGCTTATTACTTTTTGAGATAAGAATCTTTTTTGAATGAAAACTCAAAATTTTCCCGGAAAACCTCGTCCGATTTTCCTGCCTAACGAACTTATCCAAGCCATTTACAAAAGAAAGGTACATGCCAAATTTTATCAAAATCGGCTCATTATTTTTTGAGTTATCGGTGTGATACATATATATATATATATATATATATATATATATATATATATATATATATATATATATATATATATATATATATAAACATATAAAAATTGAAACTGACCCCGGATATGGGTTCTAGGGGTCCTAGATCGCGCTCATTTGAAGAAATTTTTTCAAAATTCAAAAGTCGAGATCTCCTCATTAGTGAATTTTTTCTAAGAAAATTCACTAAAAGCCAATATACTAGATAATGATTCTAGTGATGAGGACAACCCGCAATGCATTTATTGCGAGGAAAATTTTTCCACACCTGGTAGCAAGGGAAGCTGGCAATATCATGAATGGGTACATGAGGAGTGCGCAGGCTGTGACGACCATGATGACTAACTTTTGTGTGATCTTTGCCAATCCTTAACCATAAAATAAAATTCCTGGAACGAAAATTATCGTTTATCATTAACAACAAATGATAATAGGTAAATATAGTTACTGAATAATCATAATGACCACATCACCTGACCAGGTAGGGTCAAGTAATCATTTGTAGACAAAGAAAAAAATTATGAATAAATATAAGAAAACCTACATTTTAGTGTAGGTATTTACGGTGTCTGATTCGAAAATAGGTCCTTTATGCTACAAAAATTTCAGAAAGCAAAGCTTACAGAAGTAAGCATTTCACAAGGTATTATTCCTTAGGGTGGTCACTTTACCCACCTTTCTCCTACATATTCAAATTATGCCTAGATGCGTCATTGACGACATTATTTATAAAGTAAAAGCTGTCTATAAATATATCTTTTTTATACCGATGCAGATGAAGTCATTGTGAACGTCATTCCTGTTTATTATTTCCGAGCAGCCTCTGCAACTTCATTTGATTCCCATCCAAATTATAAACGCACAGAACAATTATTTAAGTGAAACTAGTAGAGTTGACCGTCAAGAGATATAATAATGTATCGTATACACGGCTTGCTAAAAGCTGCTGTGCGTAACGGTGTTGAACCTCAATGACATTAAGCAGCCAAATCCTGACATGCTTGGCGACAAAGCCAGAACTGCAATTGCAATTCGCATTCAAACATTTCGATCGGTTCATTTAATGAGCCAACACCTCGTTTCGTCTATTCCGGACGCTTCTGGCGATCATATAAATTCACTTTCTCTTTCTTATTGTTTTATGATCAACTCAGGGAGTTACTTATACATTTTAAAGTATGCAAATAATGTCTATCTTCCCAAAAAGGTTATTATGATAGTTTGATCGAACTGATCTAAATCACCACTTCCCAAACAGATCACCCAAAAATAGTTTATTCCAAATATCTGAAGAGCCGTGAATCTAAATGAATCTGAGCTGATATATATATATATATATATATATATATATATATATATATATATATATATATATATATATATATATATATATATATATATACAGTGTGGAGTAGCCAAATGAAATAAATTCAGTATCTCAATTACTATGCATATTTCTAAAAAAATCCTGAAACACGTCAATTTTCGATCAAAAATTAACTTCCTGCAACTGGAAAACTTTACCCCCACATTCAACCCCCTTCGAGTGACAGTTGCAACCCTCAAAATTTTTAAATAGGATGTAGGGGCACATAACACCTCATTTGAAAATCTCTTCATTCTCTATGCAAAAATGTTGTGGTTTTAAAAGGTATTGCAATAATTAGCACTAAAAAAAGAAATTAATTACACTAAAAAAAAAGCTAATCCCGTTTCATTCATGATAATGGGAAAGCAAACAAAGACAATTCCAGTGGCCTTTTTGGACGGTATCGATAAAAATGTAGACATAAAAAGTTTTCAACATTCCTTATAGCTGGCAATGTTAGTTTTGTTTAAAATGCTTTAGCAATTTGCTGTGTAATTGTAGCCGCATGACAGTAAGTTGACCCAATCACTCCCCCACTCACTTTTCTAGATTCGAAACGGACCTAGAAAGTGAAAGTGGTTATTTCCAAAGGGTATGGTTTCCTTATGTGGATGATATTTTTACAGTGTTCAACAGAAAGCCAAGTTGCAACAAATATTTTTCCCAAAAATATACTTTAAAAAATTTGGTAGATAACCCAAAAAGACAGGGATAGTACCACTACCCAAAAAGACAGGGATCTATGAAAGAAGTTGTAAAGATTGCAATCTTAAATACGTCGGCAACATCTGGCACAACTAAGATACGGTACTATGAATAGACCAAGCGTGGTCCGACATATTTGAGATAATAATCACTACGTAGATAAAAAGAACCGAAAAGTATGCTAGAGTATTAGACAACCAGGACAGCTAAACACTTTCGAACCACCCTCAAGCGTCTAAGGCCGAATGCCTGCACAAGATATAAACATAGTTGCAAGTCATCAAACGTTTAGAATTTATCATCCTCTGATGACGCTAACTTGGTTACTGAAACTATATTCAGGTTTTTAGTGAATTTTGTTTAAAAATTCACTAATGATGAGATCTCGACTTTTTTATTTTGAAAAAATTTCTTCAAATGAGCCCGAAGAAGGCCCCCTAGAACCCACATCCAGGGTATCACACAGACAACTAAAAAATAATGGGCCGTTTTCGATAAAATTTGGTGGGTACTTTCTTTTGCAAACGGCTTAGATAAGTTATCCAGGAAAATGGGACCAGTTTTTCACGGAAAATTTTGTGTTTTCTTTCGGAAAATTTTTATATTTCCGGAAATAACAAAGTTAGGGCAAGCAAACTTCGTTCGCGGGTTTATGTCGCAAAGAGGAAATTATGTACCAAAATTTAGATGTATAGGTTAAAAGACAAAAAGGTTGTAGGCATTTAAAGAAAAAAAAATTGGATGCCATTGAAGACCAGATAAGCAAACAAAAGCAAAATATTATGTGTGGCCAACAAAATCTATTTTAGGCCACAAAGAAAAACGAAGTTTTTTGGCGCAAAAAGGTCAAGAAATTCCAGAAACATTACGTTAAAAATTTGATAACTTTTCCTCTTAAAACGTCAAATTCGCGATTTGAAACGTCAAAATTGGCAACTTTTACGCCAATAATCTAAAGCGAATACGGGCTATGCAGAGAAAATGTCGCAAGAAGTGTGCTTTACAAGTCCTTAAGTTTCAGCCTCAGCCATCGTTGTCCTTCATTTTACTAAAATATTTACAGAAAATTAATTTCAAATAGAACCTTTCTCTCATGCTTTAGCAGTAGTTTTAGTTATAGAGTTTGTGGGTTAAACTGTCCACAATTTTTAGCAAATTGTAGAAGAAATTCACTAATGAGAAGACCGTGACTTTTGAATTTTAAAAAGATTTTTTCAAATATGCGTTAACTAGGTCCCCTAGGACCCATAGCCGTGGTTAGTTTCAAATGTTATTTTTTTACTTATATACAGGGTTACGTATTTTTACGGTAAAGCTCAATATCACTGTTATTATGCAAGATACGAGAAACAATTGTACATGTTAATTATAGGGTATTTTAAGCTGCATCTTATAAAAATTATTTCGATAATCACAGGTGGCTCATCAATCGTTGACAATACAAATTTTCTTTTTTTAAATCGAACACCCCTTATATATTGCATTTTTGCATTATCCATCGAATACTAATGTTTGTTTTCGAGTCATATCAATTGTCTTGCAACTTTTTACATTTTTGGCACATTTTAAATATTGTGATACGGCGTTTCTACCACTAGCAGTCGAAGTCCCATGCAAATGACGCATTCAGAAAGGTTTTCGTTTACATTAACGAAAAAAACCGTGATGCCGTATACATGGCGTTCTCAAATAATGACTGAATTTAAAAAAATTGAACTCTCGTAACTCAATTGTTTCAAATAGAACAGCCTGTATTTTGTGTGTCAGAAGTGAGGGCCATAATAATAAATGTTTAGTAAGTAATTTAAGAAAATGTTTTCGCATAATTGTAAAAAATTGTAAATTTTCGTGCAAAAAACGTTTTTTGGAGTTTTGTCGAAAAGCTTATTTGATGAAATATGGTACGTTTTTACTATATAGGTTATAGTGTTTAAAATGTGTTGTGGTGATTTGGGTTATCCAAGTGTATTTATCAGTGCTCATCACGGGTTCCGAACTTCACTTAGTTAAGTATATGTGTTAACTAGGCTTTACTAGGACTTTAAATTTGAAGTAAAGTAGTGTTTGAAATTTCCGACTCTAGTGAACGGCGGCACGTCAAAGCCTTTGTATTCACGGCAACACTTTCAGTCATCGCGGGGATTTTTTCGATAGATCGCCCTAACCGACAGCGAATCGTTTTTTTATCAACAACTGAAAAACGTTTTCGCAAATTTATTGGTTATGGAGTTGTTGATGCGTTTTTCGACCGCAAGTGGGCGTAATCAGCGAACTGTTTTCGAAAGACTTGATCCATTTTTAAGTAAGGTTTAACAATTAAAAAGCGTTGTTCAATTGTGCAACGCTCCCTTTCTGATAATCGAGGTGTGTCTATTTGACGTTTGTGATCATTTGACCGCAGCACACTTGACTTTGAAAATGTCGAAAGATTTATATGTTGAGCTTTTGTTGGACCATCCATTACATATTTGCTGGGGTTATTTTTATAGATGTGTATTAGTGGTTCTTAAAACAAGTATATTTTAAAAAAAATTTGCTTTATTAAAAATATAAAAATATGTTTCCAAGTTTTGGCAATAAATTGATGAAAGACATCTTGAAATAATTTATAAATGTCCTTCTAAATGTCAAGAGCTTCTAAAGTAAGACACGGCCAGGAATTTTGAAACACCCAATTACCTGCATCGCATATTAAATGAAAGTTTTGTATAATAAACGTGATTTCGTTTGCGTCAGTTGCCAATAACTTTGAAATAGTCAACATTCTTTTCGAATCAAAACAATCTTTTTCGCTTGAATGAACGAAAACTGTAACTCAGCAACTAAATTTTGGCATTAGATTCAAATACTACCGCAACGACCAGTAGAATTCATAGAGGACAAAGTTTTTTAACAACTAAAATATACAAACAGTTAATTCATAATAAACCATTACAGGTAGGTATCCAAGAAGCTCTATAAAATAAGCAAAAATTTAATTTAAAATGTAGCTAGATGGGTAAAGGCTACCTACATTCAGTCCCCTCCGAGTGACAGTTGCAACGCCCTAAATTTTCAAATAGGAAGTAGGGACTTCTGATACCTTGTTTAAGGGATCTTTTTCTTCTCCCTTCAAAAATGCTACGGTTTTTTAATTTATAACAAGAATGAACACTAAAAAAAAAGAAATTCATCTGATTAACAAACTTAGCTACAACACACTAAAAAATTAATAACTAATCGCGTTTCATTCTTGATAATGAGAAAAAATTAAGAACACATCAATGTTCATGTGGGAGATGTTCAAAATGCATGCTCCAAGCGTCTTGGCAGCACCCTAATCGTAAATAAAACGTCTCTTCAGGTTAATCAAAATCTCAGGCATGACCGACCTACTCGCAATCGTTATTTTTCTTCTTAAGTCAGTTAAGTCCTGTGGTTTAGTTATGTATATCATACCTTTCACATATCCCTATAAGACAAATTCAAATAGCGTAAGATCGGGTCATCTTGCTGGACAATCTAACGATCATCGGCTCCCTATACACCGAGTTGTAAATATTAAGTCGAGGTACTGCCGAACATTGATTTGGTAATGTGCTGGTGCTCCATCCAACCATATCATATTTGCAGGGTTTGCTCGATTGTAACGCTTTTCATGTTTTCCCTCATCTTCACCTGTTATATTTCCAGTCATAGACATAATTGTCATTTATGACGTGATCACTTCTGTCCATCGAATAACTGAATACTCTCTGGTTTAATACAGAAATTCTAAAATCTAAAAATTAGCGTGATTCTACGTTCTACTATTCTAAAAGTAATTGACGTCACTTATCTCTAACACTGAAGGCTATATATATATATATATATATATATATATATATATATATATATATATATATATATATATATATATATATATATATATATATATATATATATATATATATATATGTATACTTTATTTGTTTGCTGTACTTTTTGTGATTTATTATTTCCGTGGTCTGCAGTTTCGAACCGTCCCGGTTCATCATCACCGCGCTACTGACTGCGATCGCTCCTGTGTGGTTTACGTCTGAGATTTAAGTGGCGCTTGCGCGTTGAGCTTGTATTGGTCGGTTTACTGTTCTCTGATTGGTTGTGCCTTTGGACTGTGTCGTATGTATCGGTCTTCTGACTTGATTACTTTGGTTTGATAATTTGTCTATTTGTATCGCCTTTATTACGTTTTGTTTAAATGTTTGTACTTGGATTTGTTCAGGCATTAAGTGTTTCCTATTGTTTGTTTGTTGAATGTAGTATTGTTCCCAGATTTCAATTTTTTCTGTGGTCTTTAACATGTTTCATTGGCTGTAATTGGGTGATATCTAGTTTTTGGTGTTTTGTATTGTGAATGTGTGTTGCTACGTTTGATTTGTAGCTAGGTATGTGGATTTTATCTAAGGCTGTTATATATTCATTGAATCTTGTTTCTATTGATTTTTTTGTAATTCCTATATATTTTTATTGCATGTGTTACATTTTATTTGATATATTCCGTTTAATTCATGTGAGTTGTGTTCTTGTTTTTTATTTACTTTGTTTATTATTTTGTTATTGGTTTTGTAGCTCATTTTTATGTCATCTTGTTTGAGTATTTGTGTTATTTTTTTGATGTGGTGGTTATAAGTGAATGTTGTGTATTTTGTGTTTGTTTCTGGTATTTTGTTTTTGGTTTTGTTGATTTGTTTGTTTTTGATTTGTTTTATTAGCTTATGTATTGTTTTCTTGTTGTATCTATTTCTTTGTGCTATTTGTATTATGATGTTGTACTCCTTTTCTCGTTCGTCCTTATGGAATGGTATTTAGCATTATGTTTATTAAGTATCTGTGTGCGGCCATTTTGTGTATGTGTGTGGGTGTATTGAGTGTTTAGGTATAGTGATGTGTATTTGTGTAGGTTTTCTGTATATTTTGTATTCAATCTGGTTTTCTTTTCTGATTAGTGTTAAGTCTAGGAAGTTTATGGTGTTGTTTGATTCTTTTTCTATTGTAAATTTTATGTTGTTGTTGATTTGGTTTATTGTTTCGAGGATATTGTCTATGTTGGTTTTTTTTGTTGTGGAATGGAATTCCTTGCCGGAACATCTATTTCCTTCTCCTCCGAACCTCCAAACCTTCAAGTCCAGAATTACCAAGTTGCTTCTTTCCTCCTTGTCGACACCCACGGTACGATTGTATTTAGGCTGTAAGCCCTCGTGGCGTGTTGTTGAAATATATTTTTAAAAATAGTCATGCAACTTCGATCTGGGATCGTGCTTTATTTCCGCAACCAATCATCTGTAGAAGTGTTATTTTACGGTTTTATTTAACCATGCCATTGAATCGCAGTTAACAACTGACCACTACTGCCATGCGGTTACAATCACGTACCAAGTTGCTACGGCGTTTTAAACAAGACCCACATTGCCAACTATGAAGAATGTTCATAACTTTTCGTGCCTTTCTTTCTCGCTATTAGGAATAAAACGCAATAAGTTATTAATTTTTTTAGTGTGATGAAGCGAAGTTCGTTGATTAGATTCATATTTTTTACTGTTAATTTTTGCAATAAATTTCACAACCATTGCATTTTTTATCAGGAATGAAGAGATCTTCTAAATGAGGCCTACGTATTTGAAAATTTTAGGGTTGCAACCAATACTCGAATGAGGTTAAATGTAGGGGTAAAGTTTTCACGTTGCAGGATGTCATTTTTATTCTAAAATTAATGTGTTTCGGGATTATCTTTAAACATGCACAATAATTAAGAAACTGAATTTATTCCATTTGACTGTTCCACACGGTATAAGCAGACTAGTATCAAAATAATAAAGGCTAAGATATTTAAATAATCTGGGAATCTAGGATCTTAAAAGCAGTTGCACATAATCCGGCACATTTATGAAGATTAAGCTAATCAACGTATAATTCATCTAAGATGTAGTTCGAATTAACTGCTGTGCATGCTAATCTTGAATTACCAGTAGAACGATGAAAATAGTTTATACACGAATGCTGCCAAATATCCATCGCACAAGAAAGAGTTTAAATTATGCTTTAATTTTTGTTACAAATCTGGATAAGGCATTTGTGTTTTCAAAGTTTGTAGACAAGCTTAAAAATACATTGAAATCTAGTTAGACTGGAAACTTTCCAGTAAAATTGAATTTAGTTAATATGGTGACAACTATGGTGTATAATTAAGCTGTTGATGTTTCACATCCAAAAGTTGATTAGGGACCAATTAGGGAATTTTTGAAAATGGCATGTCTAAGAAAAAGCTAGAATCTCACTAAAATGGCCTGTTCAATTATTAAGTATTTATTTTTAAGAGGCTCATCCAGCAAAGAAAGTTTTGCTGATACCATACAAACCTTGAGTGATCAATGCCCTTTGTATGCTGCTATTACAAACTGAGTTGCGGAATTTAAGACAGGACGATCAATTTCTGCGACCACTTAAAAAAATATATTTTCTTGATAAAATGATCTTGGAGGATCGACGAATGGGCTGAAACGTGTAGCAGAAACAATGTACATTTTCTATCAACGTGTATTTCACGTTGTTAATAATTGGTGTAAACTTCTTACTCCTCTCTGATGTTCCATGCTTGATTATAGATCATAACGAAGGACGATAGGATAGTGCTTCCGAAACTTATCCCCATTAGCCCGGATAATGGAGAGTATACTATATATATATATATATATATATATATATATATATATATATATATATATATATATATATATATATATATAATAAAAGCCATACAAATACCTAAATTATCATACCACAATAATGAAAACGGGAAACGGATACAATCGACACAGACCGAAAACACAGCCAATCAAACAACTATAAGCCGACCAATAGAAGCTTAACACGCAGGCGTCACGTACAACTTTAGACATAGAATACACAGGAACGATCAGACCAGGAAGATTCGAAACTGCAGTAAACAAATAAAAAATCACAGAAAGTACAGCTAACAATTAAGTATATATATATATATATATATATATATATATATATATATATATATATATATATATATATATATATATATATATATGTATACATACACAGTGTGACACACATTTATGGAATAAAATTCATTATTCAGCAAAAAATCGTTCTTGTGGAAAACGCTGAGACATGTGAAGTTTAATTTGTCTAACATTATCTTAGAATCATAGTTGAAGAAATTAAACTCCCGCCATTTTACGGCCACCACTTTATCAACTTTTTTTAAATAGCAGCCCTACATTTTTTTCGTTACAATTCAATGGATCACATTTTTCTGAATGCGGAGATGCCCCATATGTATGGTCTAATATTACAGTTTTCAATACAGGGTGGAAATTTAATATCGGAATATAAAAACTAGTTTACACTGAAATTCAAATTTCGAAAACGTCCCTTTCTTATAATACATTTTCAAAATGTTCTCCATTCACTTGCACACAACGAAATAATCTGCTCTGGAATTCTTCCCTAACTGTGTTCAACACGTCAGACGTTACGTTCCTAATATCTGTTGTTATTTTCTTTTTCAAATCATCTAAATCAGCAGGTTGCGTTTTATACACTCTGTTTTTAAAGCATTCCCATAAAAAAGAAATCAAGATATGTAAGATCTGGTGATCTAGCGGGCCATTCTACGAAACCTTTTTGTCCAATCCATCTTTGTGGAAAGAGTTCGTGTACATACTCCCATACTTGAAAAGCAAAGTGGGCGGTACACCATCTTGTTGAAACCATATCCTTTTATGGGGAATATTAGGTTCCATTACATTTGTATACAATTCTGCTAACATTCGAACAACCTGTTCTCTTAGCATTTCTAAATATCTTGGACCGTTTAGATTTTATATAAAAACAGGTCCAACTACGTGATCACCAATGATACCAGCACAAATGTTCAACGGAAAACAGAACGTCAGCAGAAGAAATAACATTTCTATGTAACATGTCTAGCAGTTGTTCACAAAATTGCAGTCTTATATCAGAATCCCCGTCAATCAACTTTTGAACGTGTTGTAGTTTATAGTGATGCATTTTTTGGTTTTCGAGACATCTTAAAATTGTTGATTGACTAACATCATTTTTACGTGCAACTTGACGGGTAGAAGTTGTTGGTTCTTCTTGAAAAGCCTATAAAATATTGAGTTTTACATCTTCTTCAACAAACTTGGGTCTCCTAGGCAGTTGTTTAACGTGTCCATAATCACGAAACTGTGAATGTATCTTAGACACAGTTCCCTGGGTTAGTGGGGGCAAATCTGGATGTTTTTCATTTAATAGGTTAACAACTTGTGCCTGTGTTCTACAAATAACACCATACCCCATCATCATTAATATTTCTGTTCGCAGAGTTTCAGTTAAGTATCGCATTATTAGACAAAAAATTAATTGAAATTATCGGAACAAAATTACGACTAATTTATTAGAAGACCGTGCATTGAACACAATGCACCACAAAATAAAACAGAACTATTAAATTTCACCTTTCACACTGCAAAAATTGGTAGTTAATAAGAAACGATTAATGATACCAAGTACGTTTTAGATAAAAGACAAGATAAGAAATTTAAGATAAGAGTCAGTGAAGAATTCCAGAGCAGATTATTTCGTTGTGTGCAAGTGAATGGAGAACATTTTTAACATGTATTATAAGAAAGGGACGTTGTTATTAAGTTTATTCTCGAAATTTGGATTTCAGGGTTTTTTTTTTTTTTTTTTGTTCCCTCAGGGCTCGTCCGCGGCCTTGCCGCCCCGATAGCACCGCAACCCTTGGTTGATTGTGCATACCCCTAGTCTTACTCCACCCATTCCAAAATCACTGTGCCTTGAACTAGTCTGCACAGCGATTGGTAGGGTGAAGTTTTATATTGCTCTGTCTCCGGTCTAGAGTGACCGTAGATCAGTTGTCTTTTCCGGTCCAGAGCTATACACTCGCACAAGATGTGCTGGGCTGATTCCTCCCCCTCGCCGCAGAGTCTGCATGCGAGGTCCCCTTCGAACCGCCCCATTTTATGTAGGTGTTTCTTGACGGCCATGTGTCCCGTCAAGAGACCTGTTGTGTTTCTGAGCTGTCCTCTGCTAAGGTTTAGCAGCTCCACAGCTCTCTTTGAACTGGGTCCGTCAATTATTGACTTCCCATGTCTGAGCCCTGGACAGTCCGCCCAGTACACCTTGTGTTGGTTTCTGACCCAGGACTTAATGGCTCCCCTGGCAGTGCTCTTTGACACGCCCAGAGCCGGTTCTGGTCCCATAAATGGTTCTGCTGACCCCCTCTTTGCGAGACTGTCAGCTTCTTCATTGCCTTTGACCCCCGAGTGACCCGGCACCCAGATGAGGGTCACCTCATTCTGCCCAGCCAGGTCGCTCGTCTCGTCTCGGCACTCACTCACCAGCCAGGAATTTACCCGTGGGCTACTTAGTGCCTTAAGGGCTGCCTGGCTGTCTGTGGCTATGAGGATCCGCTTGTTGGTGTAGCCCCTCCTCTTGTTCTCCCGCACACAGTGCAGGATGGCGTACATCTCGGCCTGAAACACCGTTGCATGGGCTCCGAGGGAAATACTGTGACTTACCCTCGGTCCTTCCGAGTAAACACCTGCCCCCGTCCCACGCTCCCCGCCAGATCCGTCCGTGAACCAGACGAGCGCGTCCCGTGGTATGCCCGGTGTCTCCTCCCGCCATGCCCCGCGATCAGGGATTTCCACTGTGAAGTTGTTTTCCCTGCACATTCGCGGGCTCGCGAAGTCTGACCTCATTTCAAGCATGGGTTCCTTCACGATCTCCTGAATTTTGCAGTGGCCCCTGAAGCCTGGGTTGATCTTCAGTCTACCATTGCAGGCTAGTCTGTATAGTCCTAGCCTGGCCTCTCCCATAATAACGAAGTGTAGGGGGGGTAGATCCAGCAACACCTCCATGGCGGCTGTTGGGGTTGAAGACATGGCCCCTGTGATGCCTAGGCAAGCCATCCTTTGGATCTTGCCTAGTTTTTGTTTGGCACTGGATTGTGTCACCTTAGGCCACCAGACCAGTGCCGCATATGTTAACGATGGTCTGACCACCCTTGTGTACAGCCAGTGGGCCATACTAGGTCTTAGTCCCCACGTTTTTCCATATAGCCGCCTAGTGACGGCTAAGGTCATGACTGCCTTACGCAGTATTTTTCCAATGTGACCATTCCAGGTTAGCTTAGAGTCCAATACGACCCCAAGATATTTTACCTCCCTGGCCATTGGAACGCTCCTACCGTATAGAGTGAGAGTTCTGTGGCTTTCACACTTCCTCCTCCTCGTAAACGGCACGACGGTTGCTTTCTCGGGGCTCACCCCGAGCCCTTGATCAACCGTCCACCCTTCCACCACTTTCAGTGCAGTCTGCATACGCTCCCACACTGCCTGTGTGACCTTTCCTCGGACTATGATGACAATGTCGTCCGCATAGCCCTGTACCTCATACCCCCCTCCCGAGAGCCTCCCCAGCAGGCCGTCCACGACTAGACACCAGAGCAAGGGAGACAGAACGCTCCCCTGCGGACACCCCGCCGCGACCCCCGCCAGCAGAGTCCCTCCCGCGAGTGAGGTGAACACCGCCCTGTCCCTGAGCATGGAACCGATCCACCTGCAGCAGGTCTCCTCTATTCCACGCTCCCGGGCAGCTGCCAGAACCGATCCGAACGAGGTGTTGCTAAAGGCCCCCTCTATGTCTAGGAAGGCCCCCAGCGCCACCTCCTTGTTCTCCAGCGTATTCTCCAGTTTCAGCACCAGTTGGTGCAGTGCTGTTTCTGTTGAGAATCCTGCTCTGTATGCATATTGTCCGCAGTGTAGAGGATATGCTTCCAGTACACCGCCCCTAATGTGCCGGTCGAGCAGTTTTTCCACTGTTTTCAGCAAGAAGGACATGAGACTTATTGGCCTCAGGGACTTTGCCTGGTCTGTTGGACGCCCAGGTTTAGGAATAAATACAACCCTGGCCAGTCTCCATGCCCTCGGAATGTACCCCAGAGCCAGGCTGGCCCTCATAATGAGGGTAAGCACCGGCGCCAGTATATCTATCCCCTGTTGGAGCATGATGGGCATTATTCCATCAAATCCCGGCGATTTGTATGGCTTAAAGCTGTTAATGGCCCATCTGATTTTGCTCCAGGTAACCACCTCTTTAGCGACTGTCCAGTCTACTCTAGATGCCCGCCTATAAGGCGCCTCTATTTCTGAGTGTTCCCAGTCCGGAGGTGATTGGTTTATTATGTTACAGCCGGGGAAGTGCGTCTGGAGTAAAATTTCCATAGTTTCCTCCCCCGAGCTTGTAAAGCCTCCCGTGGGTGTTCTAAGGGAGCCTATGTTAGTCTGAGGGCCCTTAGACAGGATCTTGTGTAGTCGAGCACTCTCGGACGTGTTTTCCACTTCTTCGCAGTGCCTCCTCCACGACTCCTTCTTGGCGTCCCTCAGTCTTCTGTTATAGGTCGATAGGGCCTGTCTATATTCATCCCATGCTCCCGACCTTTTGGCCGCGTTAAACAGCTTACGAACCTGCGTCCTCCTTTGCCTGAGGTCCTCGTTCCACCATGGGACGTTCCTGGTGGACACCCTCATTTTCAGGGGGCAGTTGGCGTTATAGGCCGAGGTAATTGCGTCTCGCAATTGGACTGCTGCAATCTCGAGGTCTATTGAATCCCTTATGGCCCTCTCAACCCCCCGCAGTTCCACAGCTAGGTCTGCCCTGTAGGCTTCCCAGTCCGCCTTGCGGGGGTCCCGGTACCATACCGTTTCTCTTTCGACTTTGGCGATTTCAAACCGGATGTATCTGTGGTCTGAGCTACTCACTTCCCCAGACACAGCCCAGCTTTTAACAAAGTCACCCAGAAACTGGGTGGAAACTGTTAGGTCTAAAACTTCCTCACGCCGTGTTGTGACGAATGTCGGTTTATTACCTCTATTCAATATGTCTAAATTAAATTTCATAAAGAATTGTAAAAGTGTCTCACCCCTAGAGTTTGTGTCCGAGCTACCCCACAACTCATGGTGCGCATTCGCATCCATGCCGATGATGGTCTGCCATCCACCTGCTCTGCTACCCACCATCAGCTGCTCCAATTCGTTGGGTGGAGGAGGGTCCGTGCTGTCCCCTGGCAGATAGGCTGACGCGACAGTAATGTCCCTCAGCCCATCCGCTCCTCCACATCGGATTTTGATCGTTGCCAGGTCCCTGGAACAGAAATTCATTAGAGGGAGAAACTCTATCCCTTCCCTGACAAAAATGCAGGCCCTCGGATTCTCGCTGGACCTGCTGTAGATGAGCTTTCCATTAGCTCCGCCGAGTCCCTTGATCTCTCCTTTGTAGGAGTACGGTTCCTGGATGAGGGCCACATCCGTGTTCCTCAGAGCCATTAGTAGTCCGGCCGTGGCTGCCCTACTGTGTTGGAGGTTGACCTGAAGGAACCTAAGTCCCATTAACCCTTAATTGCTTCCCCAGTGGGCGGAAGCTAACCCTTCCCATGCCCCAGAATGCCTTGAAGGAGGTTCCTTCAAGGGCTCTGTAAGATGTCGGGTCGATCGAGAAGGCGAGCGTCTGTCCTTTCTCCTCTGCCTTCCTGCTTAGAACCGACCAGTGTTGCGTCCCCAGTTCAGGGTTCTGGATCTTAAGTCTGCTGATCACCGTCTCCTGCGGGACGGTGTCAGGGATCCGTACGAGGACCTTGCGTCTCTTTGGGAGTTCCTTGGGCTCGACGGCTGTCAAGTCCGCCCCCTCCCAAATCTGACCGAGGCCCCCGATCGTTTTCCGCAGCCAGTCCCGCGACTGCGGGCCGGCACAGGTTATCCAGAGGATGCCCCCCGTCAGGCGCGTCCGGTGGAACTGAGGCGGGCTCTCCCCTTCCTGAAGAGAGTCCACTGCAGCTACCACCGCAGCCTGGATCAGGTCCGCCTTCCCCTGGTCTAGCGTGACCTCAGGATGGCGTCTGTCAATCACCGCCATCCCGAGGCCCTCCGCAGCCTCCCTGTAAGAGCCAGTCTGCGCCGGTGTTCCGGCCTTAGTTCCTTTGGGAGGTCTGTCTGTAGTAGGCGTGCTAGAGCCAGAGCGCGGCGTCTTCCGACTCGCACTCCCCTCTTGCGCCTTTACAGGCACCCTGGCCCTTTTGGAACGTCTGTCTGTAGTGGGCGTGCTAGAGTTCGAGCGCGTCCTCTTCTGACCCGCACTCCCCTCTTGCGCCTTTACAGGTTTCTCGACCGTCCAGGTCCCGGCCGCCATTTTTTGCGCCCTCCGGAGCTTCTTTCTTTGCGCCCCGGAAAGACGCTTGGACTGCCGGGGCAGTCCCTCTACTCTAACAGTAGAATCCTCACTGGTGGAGGGGCCCCCGGAGTCCGCGGAGCTCGCCGCCCTCCGGTGGGACCCAGCCTCCAGCTTGGGTGTCGGGGACAGGTCTCTGGCCGAAGCTACCCCCTGATCCCCCGTATCTACGCCGGTCGTGGGACCTCCAGAGTCCGCTGCCGCACCCTGGCTCGTCTCCGTTTCCGGGATAGACTCAAGGCTCAAGTCTGTAGCCGGAGCCACTCCTCGAGCCTCATTGGTTTTGGTTTTGATTTCAGGGTTAACTGTTTAGTTTTAATATTCCGGTATTAAATTTCCACCCTGTATTGAAAACTGTAATATTAGACCATACATATGGGGTATCTCCGCATTCAGAAAAAATGCGATCTATCGAATTGTGATGAAAAAATGTAGAGTTGCTATTTAAAAAACATTGATAAACTGGTAGGGGTAAAATGGTGGGAGTTTAATTTTTTTAACTATCATTATAAGATAATGTTCGACAGATTAAACTTCACCTGTCTCAGCGTTTTCCACAAAAACTATTTTTTTCCTAAATAATGAATTTTATTCCATAAGTGTCTTTCACACTGTATATATATATATATATATATATATATATATATATATATATATATATATATATATATATATATATATATATATATATATATATATATATATATATATATATATTGAAACTGACCCCGAGTCTCACTTCTAGGGGGTTCTAGTTCACGTTTATTCAGATTCAAAAGTCGCGATCTCATTGGTGAATCTTTCTACAAAAATTCACTAAAAACTAAATATCCTAATATTTTTCTGTTTCTGTGACTAATTAAGAAAGTAAAATTTCATCAATAGTCATTAAAGTACTTACCATTAGAAAGTTAATGAAACAAATCCCGTAAAAATGCATCGAGTATAGGGGGGTTCCGATTTAAAAACCTGACTGCATTGGGCGCTACTTTGCTTTGCCGCTTGTGCGAGGTAAAATAAAATAAATGTAATACCTACACTCCTAGAATACAGTTACGATTAACATCTTCATTGCAGGCATTTAAAATAAAGGTATTTTTTTTGCAAAACATTGTACCTAAACTGCTAGGAAAATGTTCATGTTCTTTCATAAAACAATGCAATAATAGCTAAAAAATCAAATGTTGGTCAGCTTGGCTCCACTCTCGCCTACAGCAAAAGAAAACATCTTATATGAGTGATAATAATTTTATATTGCACTTATTTCTAAATGAAAAAGATGTTCTCTACAAATTGTGTCATGGCTAATGAAATAATGGCCTAAGAGAAAGAATCCACGTATTTGGCCTACCTTATATAATGGTTACCTTACCTTAGAGTAATTATCTTAATAATCATACTTATTCTACGATAAATATTATTTTATGGTTGATAGATAGTAACATAAAATATACATGAAAAATTAGGAACCATTATTTTTGGTAGATCTTTCAATGCCGTGAAAATATCTTTACAATTTCTCACATAAGAATGTTATTTTTGTCGCTTATTGTTTGCGCTATAAATATCCAGCTGTTAGTTTAACGAAATAATCCGTCACATTATTTAATTTCAAAATAAATTTTAGCATCTTCTAGCAAAAATATTTTTTAAAACAGTTCGCAAGTGGCAGAATCGCAACTTTACCTACTACATTTCTTCAAATTCTTTTTTCTTTAATCAACGTAAAATACGGCCTCTAAAACACATATCAGGTCAGGTTAAAATTTTACATGATGAAGTTTTATGTTTATGGAAAATACAATGATTATAATCTAAATTTTCACTACCATAACATACCTGATGAGTCAGGTCTTTTACTGATTTTCATTAAGAAAATTCACTAATAGAGAGGTATCGATGGTAAGACTTTCGGAAAGTTTCTTCAAATGAGCGCTAATTAGGGCCCCTAAAAACCATATCCAAGGTCTGTTTGAATTTTTATGTTTATATATATATATATATATATATATATATATATATATATATATATATATATATATATATATATATATATATATATATATATATATGTAGGTATGTTAGTACCCGAGCGATAACCCAAAAAATACTCAACTGATTTCAACGAAACTGGGCACATAGCTTCATTGTGTTAAGACCGCGGACGAGTTCGTAAATTAGCTACAATTTACAAAACTGTTCTTTTTTATTACATTTTATAAATGTATTTTACTAATTTTTGTGTGCATATAGTTAGAAGTAATTTTTATGATCAAAATACTACTGTGACATGATTATAAAATCAAGTTTATGACTGTTAAGGCGCTCTAAATAACTTCTTTACTTTCCAAGTTTGTGTTGCCAAAACGTTAATTTAGACCCCCCCCCCTTACTTATACTTATCTTGTGCTTATATATGTAATATAAAAATAAAAAAGAAATACGAATGCCAGAGAACCTATTTAATTTAATGCTGTTTTCTATATTATCTGAAAAAGACATTATTGGCGACGAAGTGAATGTAACTTCGGTAACTTTGCAGTTTAATGCACGGGGGTTTTTTAGATATTTTTTCTCCGAAACCTGCCTAGAATCCCCCTTGGATGCACAAACCACAAGACAAATTTGTTGCAAACAACGTCCAAGAAAATTAAGGGTCCAAGAATGAATAGGTGTGCTGGGCGGGGAGGAAATATGAGCGAACAATGCTAAAAAAAGCCACTTAGTCAGACTTCGAAAATATGTGTTTTTTTACATTTTGAACAATATCTCCTTTAAACCCTGTCCGCACAACACCCATATTCGCGCCAGGTCCCGTTACTTTCTTGAGTTTTCTTGTGCTTTAAAGGTGGTTGTATGCATGCACAAGAGGAAGGAGAACCCACCGTGTTCTGGGTGAGGGGGCAGAAAACCTCTTCGTCCTAGTTGTTTTTCTTCTCCTTCTGCATTCATACAATCACCCTCAATGCATGAACCACATGATTTTTTTTTTCATGTTCAGCTTTCTAGTGTTGTCTAAGGAGCGGGGGATAATAAGGGATAATTGTTTATAACTAGGATAATATGGACAGGGTAACGATGTAATTTGTAATACAAATTTAATAAATAATAAAACGACTTAACAACTTTTTTAAACTAACTTAACTGAATAAAATTTAAAACCAAATCTGTACATAATTAAATTGAAAAGTCTCGCGTCTTTACTTTTTAAGAATCTAATCAAAAATGTCCGATATTAGCGTCTACATTTTCAAAGCAAAAGTTAAAAGTCAAAACTCTATACTTATCTCTACATTATTAAAATCAAAAGTCTCGCTAATGTTTACCAACACCATTACTTATAACCTCTGCTTGGTCTACATAATTCACAAAATGCAAACCTAATCAGTCAGCATTCCTTATACTGTGCTCTGCAATTCCAACTTGTTTATTATTTATGTAATATAAGGTAAATAATTATAATTTCTATGCGACCTACTTAATTATAAACGATATTATTTGGATTTATGCTAGCGAATTTTCGTATAACTATTGTAAGATTTAATATTAAATATATTTTCACGATTAGGAATACCCTCTTGGATAGTTTTCTGTTCTATGAACAAGTGTATTTTTTTGTTGAGTATATTTTATCTTTATCAATTGCTTTCTTTGAGTTTTGTGTCCAAATTACTGTATAAATATTTATGTTAGAGATCATGTTTTTGCTTGCCCTTCTTTACCTGATTTTTTACTGTTCCTTATTAAATAAAGTAATTTTTATACCTTTTAATATCAGGCTAAATCACATATATTATATATTATTCTTATGAAAATTCACTACCATAACGCACTTGCTGCGCCCCGAACTTTTTTATTTTGCATATTAATATGTAGTTATATGATTTAATTGAGGGTTCGAACTTATCTGACTAAAACAAATGATATGACACTTTAATAAAATGGTTGTGGCTTTACTTGATGTAAATCCGACATTTCAATGTTGGCAGACTATAAATGTAATAGTGTTCGTGGATATCACTTGATTTTAGATTTCTAATTTTTAGATGTAAGCTGTCGAAAAATTTCAGGGTCACACAAATATGACAAAAACAATATTTTTCGAAACATTTCTTTTTAGTGAATGTTCTTTAAAAAAATTCACTAATGAGGAGATCCCGACTTTTGAATTTTGAAAAAATTTCTTCAAATGAGCGCTAATTAGGCCCTCTAGAACACATATCCGGGGTCAGTTTCAATTTTTATATGTTATATATATATATATATATATATATATATATATATATATATATATATATATATATATATATATATATATATATATATATATATATATATATATATATATATATAAGTTCGTTAGCCAGGGAAATCGGCCGAGGTTTTCCCGGAAAATTTTGTGTTTTCTTTTAAAAAAATTCATATCTTCGGAAATAACAAAGTGAGGGCAACCAAATTTGGTACATCGTTTTATATCGCTATATGTAAATCACCTACCAAAATAGCGCTGTAAGTCAAAAGATAAAAAAATTATGAGCATTTAAAGAAAAATAAATCGGGGTTTTCCACGAAACGTCAGTGACAATTTAAAACGTCAAAATTGGAAACATTTGGGCAAAGAATTTGAATCTAATACGGGCTATGGAAAGAAAATGTCTCAAGAAGAATGTTTTACAAAGCTTCAACCGTCATTGTCCTTCATTTTCCTAAAATGTTTCCAGAAAATTCATCTCAAATAGACCCTTTCTCTGATGCTTGGCAGTAGTCTTAGCTATAGAGTTTATCGTTTAATAGTATTTCACTTTTTTCGAATTTTCGTAAAAAATCGATAAAGCTCAATATATCCGTTATTCTGCAAGATATAAAAACATTTGTATACATTAATTATAGGGTGTTTTGAGCTACATCTTAAAAAATTATTTCTACAATCACAGGTGGCCCATAAGTCATTGGTGATACAAATATTTTTTTTAGTCGAACACGCCTTATGTTATTGCATTTTTGCATTTTCCATCGAAATATAATGCATGTTTGTAAGTAAAGAAATTCTGGACGCAGATAGTGCGTTATGGTAGCGAATTTTGATTAAATGCTTCATATTTGAAAAGCTCAATTTGCTATTAACCGTTAAGGTTGACCAAGAAACGGATTTTTTCGGTTACACTTTAAGTTTACTTTCGGAAATTTTTGTACGTTTTCAAACAATAAAGTTATTTTGATGAAACATGGCACATTGTTTTTACTATATATGTTATACTGGTAATCAAATTTGATGCCTGCTTTCTGAAAAAAAAAACACACATATATGCTATTAAAAACATTTTAATGAAAATTCACTATCATAACGCACTTGCTGCGTCCCGAACTTTTTTTTCTCTTCAACTTCCCATTATTCTGAATTTATGCCTGGCCTGTATATGACACAGGTTTTTTTTAGCAGCGAAAAAGGTTTATTACAACACAGAAAATTTATTTATAAATGAAAAATAAATAAACATTTGCATTTAGGAACAAATTACACAATATGTTCATTGTAATATTAAATGGCATAAATATAAAAATAATTTAAATTAGAAATACGAAATACGAAAATATTAAGTCGCGTAATGTTGACAATACGCGAATGCCAAGAAATGAATCCAAAACTTTGATAAGACAATATTGAGCCAAAAGATGTTTATCCAGTGTCTAGGTATATATTTAAATATCGAAACTGTCCACCTTTTATGTTAAAAGAATAACAGTGTATGGTTTGACCAGGTACATTTTTCTTTGAAATTTCGTAAAGCTTCAAATATTCGTTTTGTCGCTTTAAAATGTAAACAGGCGCGTAGGACTAAAGCATTTTAAGTGGTTATTGCTTTCTTAATCAATTAATCGACCAATTAGAAAACACATAAGTGAAGGTAAAAATGTTGGAAGTTGATTATTCAATGAAACTGTGAATTTTGATTCAAATTTCAAAGACAGTAAACAAAAATCTATACAAAAAACTGTAACGTGAAAACTTCACCCCCACATTCAACTCCTTTCGAGTCACAGTTGCAAGTCCCAAATTTTTAAATAGGAAGTAGGGACTTGTGATACCTTATTTGAAAGATTTCTTTATTATCTATTCAAAAATGCTATGGTTTTAAAATTTGTTAGTACAATTAACAGTAAAAAAAGAAATTCTTATATATATATATATATATATATATATATATATATATATATATATATATATATATATATATATATATATATATATATATATATATATATATATATATATATATATATATATATATATATATATATATATATATACATATATAGAGTGTCCAAGATAAAAGTAACTACATGCGGATTTCGGAAACGGTAAGAGATACAATTTTGGTTAACTGAGAAAAAAGTTGCGCTATTCCGAGACCAATCATATGCTCTACCGAAATTAAAAATATCTAAAGGAGTTTTCAAAATATAGAGCAAAAACTAAAAATTGTTTTTCGAAAAACTGAAATATCTTCGCCATCTTGTAAGCAAATTCAATAAAGTTTGGTGGTTTTGTATTAGTGACTACGGCCTATCGAACGACATTAAATAATTTTTATAGGCCTTCTAGTTTTTTTTGCAGCCATAGCCAACTTTGTTATATCTTATGGCCGCCATATTGCATTTATAGGTCATCAAATAGAGCATAAATAAAGATTTTCAACCATCTATAACAAGCCTATCTTTGGATCACGGAAAATGTCAATTAATTTAAAAAATTGTTTTTCACTTACTTAGCTGTGAAACCAAACCAAAACGTTGGCCAAAAAATAATGCAATCTTTAAAAAATTATCTTTTGTTTATGATACTAAAGTTAACAACTGAAACATTATTTATTATTAAACTGGAAACAAAACAAAAAACTAAAAACCGATGACAAAGCATTGAATTAAGTAAATTGAAGCAAATGTTCGAAAATTCCACCGTTGTTATTATTGCACGTCCTGCATCGATGAATTAGAGACATACATGCATTTTTAACCGTTTGCCCAGGCGTTTCTTCTATGGCTGGAACAAGTTATTCTACCGTATTATGAAGAGTACAGAAAACTTTATCCTTTAGGCACCTACCCCCAATACAAAAAGTAAGTTCCGGCGAGGGTGTATACCAAGCAACAGGACCTCGATTTGAAATCCAATTATTTCCACGTTGCTGATTCAAATAGTCAGTTATAAGTCTTGCATTCTGTGGACGTGCTTCATCTTGCTGGAACAACATGTTCGCTACATCTTGAGGCAAATTTTCTAAACTTTGGTCGACATAATCTTGTAATATTTCAAGATATCGAGGTGGAGTGAAATTATTATGAAAAATATTAAATGGTACGTGTCCGTTTATGACTCCCAGTGATATATTAAATGTCCACCTAACTTGATGGTTCACCTCACGATTTAAGAACGGATTTTGACCGGCCCAATACACGTTGTTATGTGCGTTAAATATCCCACAGAACCTTAAGCGGAAATTGTGGATTTTCTTGGCATTTCTCTATGAACCAATTACAAAACAATATTTTCCTTTCTAAGTCACCGTCTCGGAGTCCTTGTCTAATATGTGTTTTATATGGACGACACTTAAATTTTTTAAGAATTCTCTGAGCAGTTGATTTAGGCACTTCAACATTATTTTGCAGTTGACGCAGGGAGGTACGAGGATTGTCGATGACACTTTGCAAAAAAAGATCTTCAATACTTTCATTAGGCTTACTACACTTTTTCCCAATTTGAAAACCTTTCCGTATTAAGTTTAATTGGTAGTGTAACTCAAAAAATGTCACAATTATTTGACAAACTTTAAAACTCTTAACAAACAAAAGCTAATAAATGACAAATTTTTGACAGATAGTTACATAGCTATGACAAAAAACACACTTACGACATTTATTTCACATCCAAGTAAAACAAAAACAGTTTTTTTAAAATAAATTAACATTTTGCATCATCCAAAGGTAGGCTTCTTATAAATTGTTGAAAAGCTCTATTAATGTTCTACTTAATAACGTATAAATCCAATATGGCGGCCACAAGAAATAACAAAGTTGGCTATGGTAGCCAAAAGCCTAGAAGGCCTAGAAAAAATTCGTTAACGTCATTCGATTGGCTGCAGCCGCTAAGAAAAAACTACAAAATTTCATTAAAGTTGCTTACAATATGGCGAAGATATTTCAATTTTTCAAAAACACAATTTTTAGCTTTCGCTCGATATTTTGGAAACCCCTTTAGATATTTTAAATTTCGATACAGCATCTCATTGGGCACGGAATAGCGCAACTTTCTTCCCATTAAACCAAAATTGTATCTCTTACCCTTTACGAAATTCCCATGTAGTTACTTTTATCTGGAACACACTATACATACATACATATATATATATATATATATATATATATATATATATATATATATATATGTGTGTATATATATATATATATATATATATATATATATATATATATATATATATATATATATATATATATATATAGTTGTTTGCATGTTTGCAGTGTTAGGAAATATTGGTGAAGAGAATATGGCTTTTAGGACCGCCAAACTGCTAAATTGGAAGTGAAAGTTCAACGACATTTAGACATTTGCTTGGACATGTAACTTTTTAAATTGGATTATTTACAGCCACAAGCGGAAGCTTTTTGTAAGATGCGCTGTATAATTTGATGAATATATTATATTATTATTATTATTGATTCACAAAAAGACATTCTGTTATCAAAATTGTCTTCTATAAGCTCCTTAGTTTATACCAATTTATAGGGATGCATTTCGTTTTCTGTTAATATTTGAATAATTGATGAATGGCTAACATCCAATGTTGTGGCTGCTTGCCGACTCGAAGAATGTGGACCTTTCCTCAAACTTAGGCACTACATCCTATTTGGTATCGTTACTCAGTGCATTAGAAGGTTTTGTTATGTATCTGCCTTATATGTCAAATGTCAAAGCTCGTGAAATTGCTCTTCAATTTTATTAATTGTCCGTTTGGGATATAGGCGGAAATTTGTTTTGAAATAGGCAAGCAACTGTGTTTTATCTCCGTAACCAGCCATAAGCAAGTTCTAAAGCTGGTCAGCTCGTTAATAGTTGGCTGGTGTCGTATACTTGCAATATGGTAGGTGGTAGTGAAATTTTCCTTTACGTGATAGTAAAGGATTTTTTTCACGCCCGAGGCGGTACCACCCCTTGCATCAAGGGGCCGGTGAAGTCCCAACGGACGTTTCCGGTTCTGGTGTATGAGTTGGTTTCCCTTATAAGCAAAAATGATTATGGCTTCTCCTTGTACAAAAGATTCCGGATGCAAAATACCCCTCCATTCGGATCTCCGGGAGAGGGGTGTACAGGGGGCGCCAGCATCGAGATTTACAACATCCTTCTTGAATATATGTGGCCTAAATTCTAACCTGCCTGAAGTCCGTCCACCATTTCCTCCAGGCTAATAGGCCCCAACTCCTCTTCCTGACCGAAACTCAAATCTGTGCCAAAACAGCCACTAATCACCTTAATTTCCCGGGGTATGAGCTCCTTACTTCTTTTAGATTGCATGGAGGCGTGTGCACGTACGTCCGTAGTAATCTACCCTGCACCAGACTCCCCAATTTAGAAGCTGGAAGAAAAGACATACTATGGATAAAACTCTCTCTCAAGGCTGCAACTAAATTCATCTGTTGCATTTACCGGTCACCTTCTGACAACAACTTTGTCCAGCTCTTTGACTACCTTTCTGAAAGAACCGACCATCTGATTTCTGAATATCCTTCCTCCGAGGTCACTTTTCTTGGTGACTTCAATGTCCATAATAAGGAATGGCTAGGATCTTCAACAACTGATCCACAAGGAAGAGCAGCGGAGGCCTTTGCGGTCAGCAATTCTTTAGCCAATATGGTTCAGCAACCTACTTACTTTCCTCGCATCCCAACACACAGCTCAAATCCCTTGGATCTCCTTCTTACTACAAATCCTGACTGCTATAAGATATCAGTCACCGCCCCCCTGGTTCGCTCAGACCACGGCATGGTCACTGCTTCCTGCGCAATGCAACCCGAGGTCACACAGTCATCACACCCACGTATCGTTTGGCAGTACAATTCCGCGAACTGGGACGAAATGCGAGATTACTTTTCCTCATTTCCATGGGCGTCTGTCTGCTTCTCTCAGCCTGACCCCTCTGATATCTCACAAAACGTCACCGAAATTATCCAAGCAGGCATGGATTTATTTATTCCACGTACACAGAGAACCTCTGCAGCCACTTAAAAGCCCTGGTTCTCTAAATCCTGTGACAAGGCCAGACTTGAAAAGGTCAAAGTTCACAAAAAGCTTCTACACAATTCAAAAAAACTCGTTTAATAACCACATCAAAAACAAAGTCCTTTTAAGCTCCAGCGGCAGCAAACCCTTCTGGACTCTTGCTAAATCTATTGGAAATAATTTCTGTAAGAGCACGTTCCCACCTCTTGTCTCAGGGGATGAAATTGTTTCTACCGCCCTGGGCAAGGCTGAACTTTTTGCCTCGTTGTTCGCCGGCAATGCTACTCTCAACTCACCTCCAAATGTTCAACCACCAACAGTCCCCAATGTCGCGCATAAAATGACGGATATCTTTTCAAAACTAGAAAGGTACGAAAGATGCTCTCTTCTCTTAATACCAGGAAAGCCCCTGGCCTTGACGAGATCGCAGCAATTGTTCTCAAAAAATGCGCACCAGAACTTGCTCCTGTCCTGACTCGTATGTTTCAGACATCTTACAATAGAGGCATATTCCCTAGTAATTGGAAAACTGCTCGAGTACAACCCGTCCCCAAGAAATGATCGAAAGCGCTTCCTAGCAACTACAGGCCTATTTCTCTCCTTTCAGTCATCTCTAAAGTGATGGAAAAGTAAATAAACAGCGAATTACTAAAATTTCTTGAAAAACACAGTCTAATCCACGACAGGCAGTATGGATTCCGTCAGCGCAGATCAACTGACGACCTCCTTTCCTTTGTCACCCATTCTTGGAACAAGTCTGTGGAACTACACGGTGAATCCCAGATTGTCGCTCTAGACATATCCAAAGCATTCGACCAGGTTTGGCACGCAGCGCTGCTTAATAAACTACCGGCCTATGGCCTACCACCAAAACTCTGTACGTGGACAGCAAATTTCCTCTCTAACCGGAGCATTTCTGTTGTCGTGGATGGCCATTCCTCTAAATTGTATCCAATTAATGCATGAGTCCCTCATGGTTCAGCGTTAGCGCCTACTTTGTTTCTTCTCCACATCAATGACCTCCTCTCTAGCACATTCAACCCAGTTCACAGTTACGCGGACGACAGCACCCTCCACACAAATATACAATATTCTAAGCCTGTTTCTTTAGCTCAATTAGATGAGGATCGCAGACTCATGGAGGGTTCTGTCTCTGTGGATCTCCAAAAAATATTAGACTGGGGAAGTAGAAATATTGTACAATTCAACTCCACCAAATCTCAGTCTTACTTTCTCTCTCATAAGAGATACGCCAGCCCTAGACCCATCACAATGAACAACCAAGTTATTCAAAGTAATGAGTCCTTTTCACTTGTTGGCATCTCTTTAGATCGAAATCTCAATTGGCACCAACATGTCACATCAATTGCAGAAGGGGTTGCTAAGAAATTAGGTTTCCTCTTCCGGGCTCGCAAATACTTTTCACCAGCTAATCTCTATACCCTATATATTTCAAAAATAAGACCAAACCTCCAATACTGCTCCCACATCTGGGGTGCTACTGCTGCTTCTACACTCGCTATCCTGGACTCCATTCAGAAGAGAGTTATACGTCTCATCGGTGACCCTACCCTTACCCAAAGGCTGCCATCCCTTGCCCACCGACGTGCCGTTGGTCTCTCTCTCTCTCTTTTATAGATATCTGCACGGGCACTGCTCAGAGGTGCTTTCTTCCATAGTTCCTCCACCTGCTGCCCCCAACAGATCTACCAGGGGAACAGAGCGAATGCACCCTTCTTCTGTCCAGGTCACCAGACATAGAACATCTTGTTATGCCCGCTCCTTTCTCCCGAGGACTTCCAAGTTGTGGAACTCCTTGCCAGCATATGTTTTTCCTTCTCCCCCGAACCTCCAAACCTTCAAGTCCAGAATTAACAAGTTGCCTCTTTCCTCCTTGTCGACACTCACGGTACGATAGTATTTGGGCTGTAAGCCCTCGTGGTGTGTTGTTGAAATAAAAAAATTATAAAAAAAATCTGTAGAATTGCAGTTAACAAGTGACAAATACTGTTATGTGGCTACCAACACACAGCAAGTTGCTAAGGCGTTTTAAACAAAACCAACATTGCCAACTGTAAAGAATGTTGATGACTTTTTGTGTCTTCTTTTTTATTGATACCGTCTAAAAAGGATACTGAAATTGCTTTTGCTTGCTTTCTCATTATTGAGATACAGACTGAAACGCGATTAGTACTTTTTTAGTCTGTTGCAGCGAAGTTCTTCAATCAGATTTTTACTGTTAATTTTTGCAAGAAGTTTTAAAATCATAGCATTTGTGGATAAAGAATAAAGAAATGTTTTAAATGAGGTTGCACAAGCCACTATTTCCTCTTCTAAAATTTGGGGGTTGCAACTGTAACGCGGAGGAGGTTGAATGTAGGGGTGAAGTTTTTGCGTTGCAGGATGTCATTTTCTAATATTAAATTGACGTGTCTTGGGATTTTTATAAATATGCACAATAAGTAAATTATTGAATTTACTTCATTTGACTGTTCCACACTGTATACCCTAGGTCTATTTAATATGGCAAAAAATAATTATAAAAAGATATATTAAGCAAAACCTTGGTTTCGATTATTGTCTTAATTGCTGTCTTTTGAGTTTTCTGTTTCATATTTAACATTCGTGCTCGGCTATGATGTAGGGAAGATGTGGTATGTTTGAAACTGTAGGGTTTTTGGGCCCATTACAAGAATTATATAGGTACGCCAAACTATTTTGAATCCTGCTGCCTGACGCCGGCGAAGACTGTTACCTATTCACTCTTCGACATATCACCAAACACTTGTTACGCGGCCGGTAAAATGTAAGATATATTTTTCAATATTTATGCCTTAAGCATAACTAATAACAGCACAGTTTAATCATGATATAATGACTTAGAAGAGATATGATATTGCGCATGTGCCCCGCCCCCTCCTATGACGTCACGTGGTGAGTAACGTTACAGAAGTCCAACTACACACTTAAAACAAAGTCATTCTCTATCAAAAAGTTTCTATACGTCAGTTTAATGCGGTTGAAGTTACGCCTATATTGTCCTTTTCAGATAATATAGATCGCAGAACTAAATTTAATCTTTTTCATTTTTGTTACTTCCAACTGTATGCACTTAAATATTAGTAAAATACGTAATTTGTTAAGAGGTTGTGATGAAACGTCAAAACCCACTGCACGACAGCATATTATTGTTGCATGGGACTCACCACTTGACACCATGCGCGTGACAGGTCTAAAAATAGGTAGTCTGAATATCATATTTCTCGTTATTTGTATCATGCAGTTTAATACTGTTGTAAAATTCATCTATTTGAGTCAAAATCAATTGCTTGATATTAATTTGCATCTTGTTATGTCAGTTTGATGTCAATTATGATTTCCTAAATCTAATTGACTATACTATGGCGAGAATGCGACATCGCATTTAACCTGTGATGATGACAATGATGCTAATCGAAGAAGGGGTTTTATTAACATTTGTCGTGGTTTCCAAAAATATCATCAATATTCATAGTCTCTTTAAAAACAAAAACCAGAAACAACTCATTCATTCTGGTTGCCTTAACTTCGTAAAACAGTTCCACACAAAACACATAAGTAGTAATAGACATAAAACATTCTGAATAATTAAAACTAAAAGCAAATCCAGAGCGCAAACTGTCACGTCTGCTGTATGCCCACATTTATATCCTTATTTTACACTAGGTGAGTTTAACCGAAAAATATGGTCACGTGTATTCATGATGTTATTCACAAGCAGTAGACAGGTACCTAATTACTATTTGCACTCATGCTAGGTTATCGGCTTAGATCTTTTAGTAAGAAAACTGTTTGTATTATTTGTGAAAAGTTCAAGCCAAACTGAAATAACTTTCTTAAACAAATTTGAGAGACATAGATGTTGTTCATTGCCAACTTTGAAATGATTCACAAAATGCTTATAAACACTTTTAGATTACATACTAACATTTTATGGTTGTATCGTTTGTATATTGCAAATAATCACGTTAATAAAAATAAACTAAAATCAGCATGATTCATGAAAAGAGGAGCCAAGTTTAACAAAGCAGGTTTTGTTCCGAAACATACAATCTTGATTATCCGAGGCCTGGCGTATATTCTGTTTAGGTATTTTGATACTTGACTTTGCTGTTTTTTTCAAACTTATTCCCCAAGCCCTAAAAATTTATGTTTGTAAGTTTGTATTATTTATGTATTTTAGTGAATTTTCATTAAGAAAATTCCTTAATAGACTGGTAACGATGTTAAGACTTTCAGGAATTTCGTTCTAATGAGCGCGAATTAGGGCCCCTAGAACCCATATCCAATGTCCGTTTGAATTTTTATGTTTATATATATATATATATATATATATATATATATATATATATATATATATATATATATATATATATATATATATATATATATATATATATATATATATATATTTTCTTTTTGTCCATCGGTCTGTCGGTGTCGGTGCCAAGCTAATTAGGAAGTAGGTAGGTAGGCTAGGTCCACATTGCATATTTAGGTATTTTATTGGAATTATAATCCGTTATTAATTAAGCTGTTTATATAGCCAAGTATAATTGTGCTTCAGGTTTGGCACCGACTTCAAATAGATAAGTAGGTAGCGCATATACTAATATTTCATTTTAATTAATTTTTGTCTTTTGAATTAAATCTGTAAGTGTGTAAGTGTAAGTTATTTTTCGTTTTTTAGTGCCTAATTTGAGGTCGGTTTAATTTTTTTTAACTTTGTTTATTTTTTCATTTTTAGTATAAATATACGTACGTAGTGATTAGAAAACTACTATAATATAACCAAAATGCCGTATTACAGTCGAAGTTTAAGATACATAGATTATAAGAGGACTTCCCTCGACTTCCCTGAGATCTTATTCTTACCTTCTGACTTAGTGAAAATGGGACCACTTTAGGAGTATATACTCTTTCAAACAAACCAAAGATTTTTTAAATTGGTCCACAATTTCTAAAAATATCGGTGAACATAAAACTTATTTTTTGACGATTTCCCTACATTTTTCTGAGATCCCATCATCAGATCCTGACTTACTGAGAATTGATCCACCTCAGGAGTATACCCTTTCAAACAAAGAAATATTTTTTAAAATGGGTCCATAATTGACAAAAATATCGTCGAAAATACACACACACACACACAAATATATATATATATATATATATATATATATATATATATATATATATATATATATATATATATATATATATATATATATATATATATATAAACATATGAAAATTGAAACTGACCCCGGATATGGGTTCTAGGGTTCCTACTTCGCGCTCATTTGAAGAAATGTTTGCAAAGTCTCACCATCTATTAGTGATTTTTTTAAAATAAAAAATCACTAAAAGGTTACAATATATTCACTTCTTGTACGTGTATCTCTACCTACAACAAACTCACTTCATGCTGCAAACCATTTGTGAACCATAAATTATTATGGAATATTTTAAAAAGTGGCGTGAATCCTAATGACGTAAAACCAATTAATTAGTTTTCGCAATTACATTGCAAGTGCTGTAATCAAGATAGTAATTATTATTATTATTATTATTATTATTATTATTATTATTATTATTATTATTATTATTATTATTATTATTATTATTATTATTATTATTATTATTATTATCAAATCATCTAATTTAGAGAAATATAATAATAGTATGCCCTTACCATCGGCGTTATACGAAATGTTAATAACCAGTTTTATCTGTTACGAAAGTATTAGTTGAAGAAATAAACAGGGTAATTGAAATTCGATCCCAATGGTGGGACATTTTGTAAATTGTAAAAGATACGAAGAAGGCTAAATGGGGGAAAAGTTGTGCTTTTCTATGGTGATCAATTATCTCAAAGAAAAATGGAGGTGTCATTTTTAGTTTTTAGTGAATTTTAATTAAGAAAATTGCGAATTAGGGCCTTTGGAACCCATTTCCATGGTCAATTAAAATGTTTATTTTATATATATATATATATATATATATATATATATATATATATATATATATATATATATATATATATATATATATATATATATATATATATATATATATATATATATAAATAACCCTTATTTTGCTAATGGCTTGGATGACTACGTTCATCAAATCTGAGCGGCCAATTTTTCTTAATAAAAAATTAAAAAATATTTTTTAAAACGCAATATCTCTCAAATTGTGGATGGAAAATGCAAATATGCAATAACATAAGACGTGTTTGATTAAAAAAAGAGAATTTGTATCAGCAGCGACTTATGGGCCAGCCTGTGATTGTAGAAATATTATTTTTTAGATGTAGCTCAAGACACCCTATAATTAATGTATACACTTTTTTTTTTCGTATCTTGTATAATAAAATTCGACAAAAATTATATACCTCTAAACGATAAACTCTATAGCTAAGGCTACTGCCAAGTATCAGAGAAAGGGTCTATTTTATATGAATTTTCTGGAAACATTTTAGTAAAATGAAGGACAATGACGGTTGAAACTAAGACTTCAGGGTTTGTAAAACATTCTTCTTGAGACATATTCTTTCCATAGCCCGTATTAGATTCAAGTTCTTTGCCTAAATGTTGCCAATCTTGACGTTTTAAATCGCAACTTTGACGTTTTGAGGAAAACCCCAATTAACTTTTATTTAAATGCCTATAACTTTTTTGTCTTTCGACCTACAGAGCTAAATTAATAAGTACCTTACATATAATCATATAAACCCGCGTACCAAATTTGGTTGGCCTTACTTTACTTAATTCGGGAGATATAAATTTTTTTCGAAAGAAAACACAAAGTTTCCGGGAAAACCTAGGCCGATTTTCCTGAATAACGAACTTGTCCAAGCCATTTGCAAAATAAATGTACTCACTAAATTTAATCAAAATCGGCCCATTATTTTTTGAGTTATCGGTGTGATACATATATATATATATATATATATATATATATATATATATATATATATATATATATATATATATATATATATCTATATATATATATATATATACATATATACATATATATATATATATATATATATATATATATATATATATATATAAACATATGAAAATTGAAACTGACCCCGGATATGGGTTCTAGGGTTCCTACTTCGCGCTCATTTGAAGAAATGTTTGCAAAGTCTCACCATCTATTAGTGATTTTTTAAAAATAAAAAATCACTAAAAGGTTACAATATATTCACTTCTTGTACGTGTATCTCTACCTACAACAAACTCACTTCATGCTGCAAACCATTTGTGAACCATAAATTATTATGGAATATTTTAAAAAGTGGCGTGAATCCTAATGACGTAAAACCAATTAATTAGTTTTCGCAATTACATTGCAAGTGCTGTAATCAAGATAGTAATTATTATTATTATTATTATTATTATTATTATTATTATTATTATTATTATTATTATTATTATTATTATTATTATTATTATTATTATTATTATTATTATTATTATTATTATTATTATTATTATTATTATCAAATCATCTAATTTAGAGAAATATAATAATAGTATGCCCTTACCATCGGCGTTATACGAAATGTTAATAACCAGTTTTATCTGTTATGAAAGTATTAGTTGAAGAAATAAACAGGGTATTTGAAATTCGATCCCAATGGTGGGACATTTTGTAAATTGTAAAAGATACGAAGAAGGCTAAATGGGGGAAAAGTTGTGCTTTTCTATGGTGATCAATTATCTCAAAGAAAAATGGAGGTGTCATTTTTAGTTTTTAGTGAATTTTAATTAAGAAAATTGCGAATTAGGGCCTTTGGAACCCATTTCCATGGTCAATTAAAATGTTTATTTTATATATATATATATATATATATATATATATATATATATATATATATATATATATATATATATATATATATATATATATATATATATATATATAATAACCCTTATTTTGCTAATGGCTTGGATGACTACGTTCATCAAATCTGAGCGGCCAATTTTTCTTAATAAAAAATTAAAAAATATTTTTTAAAACGCAATATCTCTCAAATTGTGTAAGTGATTGAAACGAAAATTTAGAACTTAAAAGAACATAGACAGGCGTTGTTGCTTACCAATTTTCAAGTCGTTTGATCAAAGGAAAATAAAGTTATTCGAAATTAATAATAAAATAATCCTCGATATCACTTTAGATTATGTACTGCAATATCTACAATGTTGGACAAAGACAGATGACGTTATCTGTACTGCTATGCTATTTAGAAAAATATTTTCAGAAATATGCTTACAACCCCTTCTGGATGCTCAAACCACAGGAAGAATTTCTTTCAAACAGCTCACAAGAAAGTTACGGCACCAAGAGTGAATAGGGGTGCTGGGCGGAGAAGAATATAAAATGGAAGTGTGAGCGGAAATTGCGAAAGAAACAGCTTAGTTTTACCTTTTTAAGCTGCCTTTATCCCATTTTGCAGCTATACTTCTTTAAAATCCTGTTTACCGCGCGCAGAACCTCTATATTCACCGCAGCTCCCGTAACTTTCTTAGGGGTTGCTCCAAAGGAATTTTTATTGTTTACCTGGTTCTTGTTTATGTATTGGGGGTGATTGTAGCCATGCAGAATGGGAAGGAGCAGCGAACCAAGATTATTAATTTATGTTTAAATTGTTATCTCTATTTTTTTTCCAAAAATGATTTTGAGGTGGCCTTGTTTGTCTGTCTTACATAGTAAGCTGCAATATTTTATCATTTAAAAAAAGTATGAATACAGCAACCGTAAATAAGTATTAAACAGGGTCTGGGTGCAGCAAGTATCTTATGGTAGAAAATTTTCGTAAAAATATTTCAAATCCGATAGCTCAATAAATTTCCTATTAAGCTAGAATCTACAATCTTGAACCATAGTCACACCCAAATAAACCCGGCGTAGGTATAAATTAAAGAAAAATAACATCATGAGCTTCGCGGATAACTACAAATTTGTTTTAAAAAACATTTTTTCTTGTTTATTGTTTGCCAAAACTGGATGAGTTGACTAAAACAAAACCATAGTAGCAATTAATAAGGAAAAATACCTGCCTTATTTATAATTCGACAGGTACATTCCTTTGTAGATAATTAATTTTTTTCTAAGAAACTTTTCTAACTAATGAAATTTGAAACACAATTTCTTAAAGACACTTGCAGTACGTACATATTATATCTAAGACCAAATTTTAATTTTTAGCTCCATATAAAATATACATTTTTTCAAATAATCGCTAACTGGGACTCTAAAACCGATCGCCACGGTCCAATTTTAAGTTAAAGAATTAGTTTGAATAATATATCGTACTAATAGTGTAAAATTCTTATGAAAATTCACTACTATAACGCACTTGCTGTGTCCCGAATTTTTTAATTATTCGAAAAAAAAACGGATATTTTCAATTTTTGTTTTTAGCGAATTTGTATGTATTAAAAAAAATCGCTAATAGAGAGGTATCGATGGCGTGAATTTAGGCCCGTAGAACCCGAAACCAAGGTCCGTTATAATTTTTATATGTTTATATATATTATTTCAACAACACACCACGAGGGCTTACAGCCTAAATACTATCGTATCGTGGGTGTCGACAAGACGGAAAGAAGCAACTTGTTAATTCTGGACTTGAAGGTTTGGAGGTTCGGGGGAGAACGAAAAACATCCTTTTGCAAGTGGCTTGGATAAGTTCGTTAACCAGGAAAATCTGCTCAGTTGAAATAGATTAAACAATGATTTCTTTTAATTAGACAGACGGATTCCCCATATCAGTATCAGTTCTGAGCTGACCTTAAATGTATGGAATTTCGACCACGAAATTACAATGCATGTTTGTAAGAAAATAAATTCGGGACTCAGCAAGTGCGTTATGGTAGCGAATTTTTATTGAATGCCTCAAATTTGAATAGCTCAATTTGCTATTAACCTATAAGGTTGGTTGGCCAGGAAACTAGTTTTTTCGGGAACATTTTAAGTTTATTTTCGAAAAATGTTTGTACATTTTCAGACAATAAGGTTATTTTGATGAAATATGGTACATTATTTCTACTATATATGTTATACTGGTAACCAAATTTGATGTCTGTTTTCTTAAAAAAAAACACACATATTTGCTATTTAAAACATTTTAATGAAAATTCACTATCATAACGCACTTGTTTTCAAATATATCACTATTCGAAAGCTCCCTGTATACCGCTTCTCGATTTTTCCGACGACTAATATAAACAAAAACCTCTCTGAATGCGTCACTTTCATGGGATTCTGCTGTCTATTGGTGAAAACGCTATATCATAATTTTTGGTATGTGCCAAAAATGTGAAAAGTTGCAAAAGAATTGAAATAACCCCAAAACGATAAACGCTATCAACTTTTCCCCCCAAACGTGCATTATAATTAGATGAAAAATGCAAAAATGTTATAATATAGGGGGTCTTCAAAAAAAAAAACTTTTAACACTAACGACTTATGGGCAACACTGTGGTTGGCAAAATAAATTTGTAAGATGCAGCTCAAGACCCTTTAATTGACGTATAAAATTGTTTCTCGTATCTTGTATAATAACGGATATATTGAGCTTCCCCTTAAAAATGCACCACACTGTATATATATATATATATATATATATATATATATATATATATATATATATATATATATCGATAAAAACTGAAACTAACCCCGGATGTGAGTTCAGGGGGACCTAGCTCGCACTCATTAGAAGAAATATTTTCAAAATGCTGAAAGTTAAGGCTTTGTAAAAGATTCTTCTTGCGACATTTTTCTGCATAACCCGTTTTCGTTTCAGGTTCTTCGCCTAAATGTTGCCAATTTTGACGTTTTATATGGCGAGTTTAACGTTTTAAGAGGAAACCCCCACTTTCTATTTAAATGCCTATTACTTTTTTTTTACTTACAAATCTAACTTTTAGTGCATAGTTTACTTTTTATGATATAAACTCGCGTACCAAGTTTGGCTGCCTTAGCATTGTTATTTCCGGAGATGTCAAAATTTTCCGGGAAAAATGGGCTGTTTCACTGGCTAACGAACTTATCCAAGCCACTTGCAAAAGGAAGATACTCACCAAATTTGATCAAAATCGGTTATTGGTGGGATACACATATATACATACATATATATATATATATATATATATATATATATATATATATATATATATATATATATATATATATATATATATATATATATATAAATTTATAACTGACCGCGAATATGGTTCGAGGAGGCCTGGTTCGCGCTCAGTTGAAGAAATTTGTTCAAAATTCAAAAGTCGCGATCTCCCCATTAGTTAATTTTTTAAAGAAAAATTCGCTAAAAAAGAAGTGTTTATTACCAACAGTTGTTAAGTAACACATATCTGATGAGGATATATATGATCTATATTATGAGTATTTTTAGGGTTTGTACGGTTTGCCAATTTTTAGTTAAATAATAAACTACCTGCAGTCACCCCGCAGATATAAATATTGTTGGGATAAATGCAACTCCTATACTCCATACGAAATATCATTAGTTGATACATTGCCCGACAAATAGGATATTAATAATTTTGGAGACGATAAAGTTATCAGAAATTTTACTGTTTCTGCATCGCTAACAATATGAAATAATTTATAGCTTTGTAATTTGTAAGTTATGCATTCTTGGCAAGTTGAAACAATTAACTGTCTTCAATTCGCAAGGGAACTTTAATAAAATATGTCTACATAGACATATCTATTAGGTAGTATATTTAAATTCCTACAAAAATATTTGGTAATCAAAACAAATAGCGCAGTTTCAATCAATTTTAAGAAATATCCAAACCATCTTATTGATTGTCGTTGCCCTTACTTGGTGAAACTGGCCCATACTACATACAGACTTGGAGACTACTTCTCTGGCTTCACTGTTGGGTCTCGTTTCTGTAAATAAAGGACGTAGCCAGCGCGTAAGTTAACTGGAGCAAGCAGCCGTTCTGAATTCTAGATGCTCTGGGATGTTCTTCAGCGTGCCTGTAACCGGTTTCGCTGCTTGAAACCATCCTCACACGTTTTGATTTTTGACTTATCAGAGCCAAAACGTTTACCTCTGCAGCTTCATTTATTATTCTGTTTCCTTATCGTACAATCTCTTAAAAGTGTTTACGGATGGTTGACGACGGTCAAAATACTTTTCACAATAATATGCGCGAGCGTGTGTAACGTTTTTATCACATTTTATGTACGACTTAATGATTTCACGCTTTTCTTCATTTGAAAAGAAATTCTGGACGCAGCAAGTGCGTTATGGTAGTGAATTTTCATTAAAATGTTTTTAATAGCAAATATGTGTGTTTTTTAAGAAAGCAAGCATCAAATTTGGTTACCAATATAACTTATATAATAAAACTAATGTGCCATGTTTCATCAAAATAACTTTATTATTTGAAAATGTACAAAAATTTCCGAAAACTTAAAGTGTTCCCAAAAAAACATGTTTCTTGGTTAACCTTATAGGTTAATAACAAATTGAGCTATTCAAATATTTGCAAGCATTTGATCAAAATTCTCTACCATAACGCACTTTCTGCGTCCAGAATTTCTTTTCCTACAAACATGCATTATATTTCGATGGAAAATGCAAATATGCAATAACATAAGACGTGTTTGATTAAAAAAAGAGAATTTGTATCAGCAGCGACTTATGGGCCAGCCTGTGATTGTAGAAATATTATTTTTTAGATGTAGCTCAAGACACCCTATAATTAATGTATACACTTTTTTTTTCGTATCTTGTATAATAAAATTCGACAAAAATTATATACCTCTAAACGATAAACTCTATAGCTAAGGCTACTGCCAAGTATCAGAGAAAGGGTCTATTTTATATGAATTTTCTGGAAACATTTTAGTAAAATGAAGGACAATGACGGTTGAAACTAAGACTTCAGGGTTTGTAAAACATTCTTCTTGAGACATATTCTTTCCATAGCCCGTATTAGATTCAAGTTCTTTGCCTAAATGTTGCCAATCTTGACGTTTTAAATCGCAACTTTGACGTTTTGAGGAAAACCCCAATTAACTTTTATTTAAATGCCTATAACTTTTTTGTCTTTCGACCTACAGAGCTAAATTAATAAGTACCTTACATATAATCATATAAACCCGCGTACCAAATTTGGTTGGCCTTACTTTACTTAATTCGGGAGATATAAATTTTTTTCGAAAGAAAACACAAAGTTTCCGGGAAAACCTAGGCCGATTTTCCTGAATAACGAACTTGTCCAAGCCATTTGCAAAATAAATGTACTCACTAAATTTAATCAAAATCGGCCCATTATTTTTTGAGTTATCGGTGTGATACATATATATATATATATATATATATATATATATATATATATATATATATATATCTATATATATATATATATATATACATATATACATATATATATATATATATATATATATATATATATATATATATATATATATATATATATATATATATATATATAAACATATAAAAATATAAAAATTAAAACTGGCCCCGAATATGTGTTCTGGGGGGCCTAATTAGCGCTCATTTGAAGAATTTTTTTTTTAAATTCAAAAGTCGGGATCTCCTCATTAGTGATTTTTTTTAAGAAAATTCACTATTACAATGTTGCAAAAATACTACCTTAAATGTCAAAAGTAATAAATAAAGAGGATCTCGTTGCTCGTTACCATGGTAACCATATTCTTATGTCTTATAATGGTAACTATAATTAAGTGATAACCAACATAAATAATAGCCGAAACAAGCTTATTCTTTCAGTTAACCTTATCCTGTGCTATATTCCTGGAATCGCTATAAAATGCCGCATCTAATGCGGTAATAACGAGATAAGATTGGGATATCATGGATACTTGATTTTAGGTCCATAATACAAATTTGCCTTTTCATGCAATTTTTCACATGGAGTGTGACATGTGATATACGAAAATATTCAGAAAAAAATACTCTATTCGCTGATTAAAAAATCCAATATGGCGGACATAAGAACAAAAATTTGACTATCGTCCTTCGGAAATGTGACGGAAATCGACAAAACTAATACCACCACTCGATTTGCCACATTATTTTGTGTAAAACTGAGATTTGATTTTCAAAAACGCACCACAAGTAACGGAGATATGATAAAAAATCGATTTTTCCAAAATTCGGGTTTTCTCGATTTACTCCGAAACTACTCGTAATTTTCTAAATCTGAAAACTGATTTGGACTCACCTCCGAATTCTGCAATTGTTATTTAGTTTTGCCAACTTTGTATCTCTTATAGTTTCCGAGATCCCTTCACTATCCATCGAAAAAACTCACCCTGTATATATATATATATATATATATATATATATATATATATATATATATATATATATATATATATATATATATATATAATATTCAGTTTTGATGACGGTTACATTATTATTTTCTTAAAAATTGTGCGATATAGTTATGATATATAGTTTCCATGTGGTATCCTTGATAATGGAATAAATTAGCTTGAGCTTAAAGTTTAGTTTATAGGTGTGTTCTCGCTGATGAGCTCTAACTACAGCTAAACCGATCTGCGTTTATAATTAAGGTGGGAATACATCTAGCCTTACAATAGTCAAATATATGTTTAGTCTGGCAATAAGATCATTTACATTGCGTACGTTTGTATTAGATACTACGAATGTATCGTCCACATAACGAAATCATACTCTAGGAAAATAGTCATTTTTATTTGCTAGGTCTGTTTTACATCTACTCTTGGAAAGGTCTGCAAAGAATTTGGGAAAGTAGGTTGCCGATTGCTGTGCCATGGGTTTGTTCAAAAATTCATTATTAAATTTAAAAATATTCTGATTCATACAAAAATTTGTTAAATTTATATATTCTTTGCAGACTTCTTCATCTACATTCTTTATTTTCTAAATACGTTAGCGTTTATTCTATGGGGACACTGGGAAACAACGAGGTCGCATCAAACGATATTAAAACCTCGCCTTCATACAATGTAATATTTTTAACTTTATTAAGAAGTTCAAGTCAATTTTAACCTGATTTTTTTGGTTAGACGGGCATTTACATTCGTTTGTTAACCATTTCCTTATATTGTATGCCAGGGAATCTATAACTAAAACAATAAACCGATTTTTCAAGCGCAGGCATTTTCGGAAGTCAATACCTTCTAGGAGCTTTGGGATTTGAAACTTGTAACTTTTTCCTAAATCTTTCACAATAATGTTATAATGACATCTCTTCAAATTGTTTTTAACTTTCACTCAATACTTTATACAAATGCTTTTATTTGTGAAGTTATTTTGCGTTGTCCAGTTGTTTTGTTTGTATGCTACGCTTAACAAGTATTGTTTGGACCAATTTGTATTTTTGCATTGTTTTAATATTTTGTTAACGAAGACAGTTTTGTTTTTATTTTTAGTTCGTGGTAAGTGAGTCTATACCAGAGCGGGCATTTGTAATAATTGTAATTACTTTAGTTAATAAAGCATTGTGATTATTATCATCATCGTCATCAGTGTCATAATGTATGGAACGAAAAGCTGAACTTTGAATAAGCAGAACAAAAAGAAATCAATAGCTTCTGAAATATGGACATGGTGAAAAATGGCAATATACAACGATAGAAAAACAAATGAAAGTGTAGTGGCAGAGGTAAGAGGAAAAAGATGCTTGCTGAAAGAAATTGCGATAAGTAAGGTAAAATTGACTAGAGATATTCTGGTACATAAAAACTGTATGATATTAATTGAAATACACAATCTTGGAAAAAAAGAAGAGGTAGACCAAGCGGGAAACTTCTGGATGACCTGGCCTAATTTGTAAAGTGCGGAAGATACAATGAAACGAGAATTGCTGTTGGAGAACAGAAGGCGACATCGCCTGCGATGAGGATGATTTTATTACCACAAATTTATCTTTTTTTAAACTATCTCAGAATGATAATTAAAGATTGTAATAAATACAATGTTTTACCGTTTAACAAAAGCGATATTTATGCTATGCTTTAAAGTTTACTTCATATAGCCCTGAAAATTTTAACAATAGGAATATCCAAATTCCAAGGTTAGAAGTTATGTAATGATGAGAAAATGACAGTTGGTTTTCAAAAGCAGGCATGAAAACGAAGATGAGCCTTTTGATAATTTCAATGCCTCAAAAACGATTGTAAGTTCTTCTTTAATTGAAGCGCTTGGTCTATATTTGTTTTTCCTTGATAACTTAAATATAATAATAAACAAATAATCTATTTCTACAAAATACCACAATGAAAACCTGGCAGCCATCATCGAGACATTATAAACATCAGTTGTTCGATGTCAGTCTTACCTTTAGAGACGACCATTCTTCGAAGAACTCCATGGCCCATAGCCGGATGGAGTGACGGTTTTAACCCCAAATACACCCACACAATTCTACAACATACACACAAAACACCAAAATGTCGACACAATCAACCACACAATAAATTTCACGACAATATTCCACAAACGCGCGACGTCTCAGACTAAATTCGTATTTCAGGTTTTCAGGAGACGCACTTTCAGTGAGTGTATCTGAATATATCAGCGCTCTCTATATTTTGTAGAATTTTCTACAGCGCACCTGGTTTATTAAATTATTACGATGTCATAACGATTTTACGGGTAATTATCCTTTTCATAATTTCACACAATCACTTTCTTGTCACCAGTTAGTTTAATATTTTAAAGTACGTGCATAATAACAGCCAGCCAACTTTGTTATGACACATTTGTTGTCTTAAGGCATTCATAAGCTAAACAAAGCTTCTTTTGTCTAAAGAGAGTTGAAAGTCGTGATACAGGAAACTTTTTAAACGTGCTTGATCTGAAAAAGTTACTTTCTCTAGATTTGTGTTATTTAAGTAGGTTTAACTTAGTAATTCAGTGGTATATTTTTAGACACATTTATTTTCATTTACACTGACGAGTCCTTTTCTAATGTGTGTACATGCTTATTTTAGTTGGTGTTGATGTTTTTGAAGAGTATCTCAGATTTTTAAGATTGTGAACTTTTGATGCTGTAAGACTAGTAATAATATGCAGTACAAAACTTATTTTGTGAAAAGCTGATTATGTTTACAGCCCGGTGCTCACATAATTAATTATTATGGGTGATTCACTAATGATATTTATCTAAACAAGTGCTTATGTAAATATACAATATTCAAATTAATATAAAAATTGCTTTATATATAAAGTAACCTCTGGCAGTTGTTTATTTTTATATTAGATTAATTCTTTGGATTGAATTTAAATAAATGTAATTTATATTAACAAAAAGTCTGGACGCACCAACTGCGTTATGGAAGTGAATTTTCATAAATATGTTTTTAATAGCAAATATGTCTTTTTTTAGTGAAAGCAGGTATCAAATTTGGTTACCAGTATATTGTAGAAAGAATGTACCATATTTCATCAAAATTGCTTGAAAATGTACAAAAACATTCCTAAAATAAACTTGAAATGTTCCCGCAAAAACTGATATCCTAGCCAACGAACCTTAAGTTAGATGCAAATCGAGTTATTGAAATGCTGTGATTGTAAAATTAATTTTATTAAATGCAGCTGAAGACCACCTATAATTAACATACACAATTTTTTCTCGTATCTTGTATATTAGTCGATATATTGAGCTTTTTTCTACGATAATTCCCTAAAAATTATAGACTATACCATAAACCCTAACTGCCAAAGCATCAGAGAAAAAGTCTATGTGAAATGAATTTTCTGGAATTAATTTAGTACAATTCACTAAAGTCTGGTCCGTTATGGTAATGAGTTTTCATAGAACTGTTTTTTATGTTAAATATGTTTTTTTAAAGAAAGATATGAATTTTAGTTGATAGCGTAACCTTTATAGTAGAAACAATGTACCGTATTTCATCAAACTAACTTTGTTTAAAAGGTACAAAAATCTTCCGAAGATAAATTTAGAATTTTTCCAAAAAAAAAGTAATCTGACTTTCCTGACCAACGACCTATCCACGTAATATGCAACAAAAACTACACCAGGCAAGATACAAATATTCACAGAAAGCTTTTAACAGAAATTTAAAAAAAGGTTTACATGCAGATTTGTACACAATCTGTTTCATGATAATTTGCATTTTTTTTTACAAATATTGGCTAAGTAATTTGAGAGCGGCCTGTATATGGCATCTCGATTTTTTTTTGACGAAGAATATAATTGAAAACGCCGAATCACAATTTTTGATATGTTCCAAAATGTAAAAAGTTTAAAAACAATTGAAATAACTGGAAAACGATGGGCGATATAAATGTTTTCTCCTTACAAGCATGCATTAAAATTGGATGGAAAATGTAATAATGCTACAATAAAAGGGGTGTACAATTAAAAATAAATTGTATCACCAACGACTTATGGGCCGGCCTGTGATTGTTAACATACTTTTATAAGGTGCAGCACAAAACACCCTATAAATAACTTTTATAATATGTTCCCTTATTTTGTATATATTGAGCTTTACAGTAAAAATGCACCACCTGAATGTATGTTAAAAATGTAAAAACTGAAATTCCTTTGAAGAAATATTTTAGAAATTTTAAAGTCGCGGTCTTCTCACTACGATTTTTTTCTGTAAACTGAAACTACTGCCAAATCATCAGAGAATGGGTCTATCTGAAATGAATTTTCTGCAAATAATAAAGGACAATGATGGTTGACGCTGTAACTTAAGGCTTTGTAACAGATGTATTATGACACTTCCCTTACATAACCCGTATTTGTTTCAGGTTCTCCGTCTAAAAATTGCAAATTTTGACGTTTCAAATCGCGACTTTGACTTTTAAGAAGAAAAACTATAAAATTTCCAAAGTAATTTTCCTGTTATTTCTTGACTTTTTTGCGTCAAGAAAACTTAATCTTTGTCTGTAATATACAATAGATGTTGTCATCCATACAAAATGTTTGGCTTTTTGTGCATTCCTCTCGTCATCAGTGGCACCCATTTTTTTTAAATCTCTATATTTTTTTTCCTTTCAAGTTAGAGTTCTGAATTTTGGCGTGTAGGGTAAGTTTAATAGTGTAAACGTGAGTATCAAATTTGGTTGCCATAGCTTTGTTATTTTCGGATATACCAAAAATTTCCGAAAGAAAATCCAAAATTTTCCAGGAAAAACTGGTCCGATTTTCCTGGCTAACGAACTTGTCCAAACCACTTGCAAAAGGAAGGTACCCACCAAATTTAAACCAAAATCGGCGGTACATTATTTTTTGAGTTATCGGAACGATATATATATATATATATATATATATATATATATATATATATATATATATATATATATATATATATATATATTTAAGAAAGTTCAAATGTCCAGAAGTGCATTGCTATTTTTAAAGAGCTGTAACAAATGTTTTATATAATTTTACCTTTAGCAGAATATCACACATATTGGCATTGATTGGATGGAGCTTCTGCGCATTGTAGATAACAAGTCACCAAGAAACAATTATGTTTTAAGATAGAAGCTTAAGACCACCAAGACCTAACAACTATGTTTTAACATAGATGGTTAAGACGATTAGGCACTCAAACATAGCCAGTTAGACAACAAGCTGACATGACCTGACCTGTTATATATCAAAATTAATGGTTGTGTTTAACCTTAGTTCTATTAACTGATTAAATCAATTAGAGCAAAGAATAAATAATGGATTCAGTGGAACAGCCCCAAGTGAATTCCATAATTCCATTGTTTTAACAACAGAAAAGCTGAAGCGATGTTTAGAGGTTCATGGCAAACATTTTGAATTACTTCTGAAACGTGTCTATAGTCAGCTATTTAAATGCCGCTTTTTCTGCTGTATTATTAAATAAATAATTTCTTAATTTTTACTCGCTTTTTTATACAAAAGTCCCCTTTAGCTAATAAAACAAAATAATAATAAATTAAAAAAACAGCTTGGTTTAGGTATAAGATATGTTCACATTTTAACTTTGTTTTTTCAGAAATCCTTAGGCTAATAAAAATTGGGGTTGCTGTTTGAGAATTGTTGAAGACATTTCATTGATTTTCTAATTTGAAATTTAGGCGGACTTTTTGGACATTCCCCATAATCATTTTCTCAGTTTAATACGACAGGGTTAGGTTATATTGCTTCCACATCGTCACAACGTGTGGAAGTCGGCGACAAAAATTTCAAAAAATGGCTTGGCTGTTCGTTCATCAAATCTTAACAGCCAATTTTTCCTAATAAAAAATTAAAAAATATTTTTTTAAACGCAATATCTCTCAAATTTTTTAAGTAAATGAAACAAAAATTTACAACTTAAAAAACATAGACAGACGTGGTTGTGTACCAATTTTCAAGCCGTTTGATCAAAGGGAAATAAAGTTATTCGAAATTAATATTAAAATAATCTTCCACATCACTTCAGATTCTGTAATCCAGTATCTACAATGTTGGACAAAGACAGATGGCGTTATCTCTACTGCTATGCTATTTAAATAAATCGTAGATAAAAATCTAAACAATGGAAGTTATTGCAAAAGCTCAGACATTGTGAGATGCGACAGGGACGCCATCTCTGTGCGGGACCAGGTAGTATGTTGTCACGGCGACTCTAGTTTACACAAAATTTTATAGATATAGCTAGTCTGCGTCCAAAAGCGCTAAATATTAACACACGAATTTATACTGATAAATAAAAAATTTAATGACAGTGATTCAATTTGTTTAAAAGTAATCTAGAACGACGTTTCATTATGTATAAATATTAAGCTTCACATTCTTCACGTTCACGGTATTTAAAACTTAAAGTCATCTCTGTCTCTCTCTCCTAGTTTAATCTGACCACACGTAGCTATTTTTCACAGAGAAGCGTGTACGCTCGCGTTCTGTGCATCGCATAACCTGGAAATCGACTCCGCTGGTGCCAATTGTGAATATTAGCGTTGTAAATATTCAGATGATACGGATTCATATAAAATAATGTTCGGAATGATCATCCGATTACGTTTTCACATTAAGAAGGGTATATTATATTTATATTTAGCGTGTGGTATAGGATGGAATCGTAGATGGCGTATAGTAATAAGTAATAATAATAACGTAGACGTGGTAAATATAATTTTGTTTTATTATTATTGTCCAGGAAATACCAAAGTATTTTTACAAATATATTGGATAAATTCGTGTTAAGTTTTTTGTAATTAATAAAATATAATGGTGACCTAACTAAAACAAAAAGATTCTGTGGTGTTTATTATTTCACCTTTATTAATAAAAATTTATTTTATAACTGCACCAGCAGAAAACATTTGTTTTAAATTAAACTTCTCGTTTCAACAAACCACTGTGTAACCTAATTAACACAATTAAAAATAGATAAGCAGGATATACAATATTGCGGGTACGGGGTACGTGGAGGTTAAGCAGGTTTAGATTAATATTTGTTATTAGGAATTAGGAATACGAATACGAACACTAGCTAATACCTTATTAGGATCTTATGATATAAAGAGTTTAAGTGCATTATAGTAGCGAATTTTCATAAAAATATTTCAAATGGTGATAACCCAATTTCCCATTACCTAAACTAGAATCTTCAGTTATGATACATAGTAAAATATATTAAAGCAGCGTGGATACTAAATTTCAAAAATAACACAATAAGCCTCACAGATAATTACAAATTTGTTTTAAAAAACCTTTTTTGTTATTTTATTTGCAGAAACTCGGTCGATTGAGTTGACTAAAACCGATCATTCAAGCGATTAATATGAAAAAATACTTACCTGCCACCTTTAATTTCATAGATGCATTCCGTTTGTAAATAAAAATTAAATTTTTGGTAAATTTGCAGATTAGGGCATGATTCGTGTTTAGAAAAATATTTCTAGAAATATGCTTAGAACCCCTTCTGGATGCTGAAACAGCAAGAAGAATGTATTGCAAACAGCCCACAAGAAAGTTACGGGGCCAAGAGTGAATAGGGGTGCTAGGCGGAGAAGAATATAAAAAGGAAATGTGAGCGGAAAGTGCGAAAGAAACAGCTTAGTTGGACCTCTTTAAGCTGCCTTTATCCCATTTTGTAGCTATACCTCTTTAAAATCCTGCTTACCGCACGCAAAACCTCTGTATTCACCGCAGGTCCCGTAACTTTCTTAGAGGTTGCTCCAAAGTAATTTTTCTTGTTAACATTGTTCTCGCTTATGCATTGAGGGTGATTGTAGGCATGCAGAAGGGGAAGGAGAACCCTCGCGACAAAGCAGCGAACCAAGAATTTCAATTTATGTTTAAATTGTTATCTCACTTCATTTCTTTAAATATGTTACCAAAAATGATTTTGAGGTTGCCTTGTTTGTCAGTCTTACATAGTAAGCTACAATATTTTATCATTTTTAAAAAATTTGGATACAGCAATCGTAAATAAGTGTTGGAAAGGGTCTGGGTGCAGTAAGTATGTTATGGTAGAAAATTCTCGTAAAAATATTTCAAATCCGATAGCTCAATAAATTTCCCAATAAGCTAGAATCTTCAATCTTGAACCATAGTAACACCTATGTAAACGCACCGTGGATACTAAATTTTAAAAAATAACATAATGAGTTTCGCGGATAACTACAAATTCGTTTTAAAAAACCTTTTTTGTTGTTTATTGTTTGCAAAAACTGGATAGATTGACTAAAACAAACCATCCAAGCAATTAAAAAGGAAAAATACCTGCCATATTTATAATTTGACAGGTACATTCCCTTTGTAATTTTTTTTTCTGAAAAACTTTTGTAACTTTAATGAAATTTGTAACACATTTTTTTAAAGACACTTGCAGTACTTACATATTATATCTAAGCCCAAATTTTAATTTTTCAGCTCTATAGAAAATATATATTTTTTCAAATGATCGCTAAGTGGGACTCTAGAACCGATCTCCAAGGTCCCTTTAAATTTAAGGAATTAGTTTTAATAATATATCTTACTAGCAGTGTACAATTCTTATGAAAATTCACTACTATAACGCACTTGCTGCGTCCCGAGCCTTTTTTTAACGCTCACACACACACCTATGTATATTTAGTTTGCTATGCCATCCCTACACTTTTGCTTCTTTCACTACAAATGTTTGAAGCCACGTATCTGCCTAAACATAATCAAAAGGAATATACTCTTTTAAAGACGGAGAAAAAAAAAATTACAGAACCAAGGTATACGGATAAAAAGACGATTTTAAAACTATGCTATACGACGTCAGACAAGAAAAATGTTTACTGAAAGATGTTTACTCGAAGACACTGGGAAGAAGGAAACAGTAACTTTCTGATAAAAAATGCAAAGGATACATCCTAAATTGTAGTTTGTATATTGTTTAATGAGTCGTATAGGCCTTTGGCCCTAACCGCTCAGACCCCGATGGGTCATTTGTACATGACTCTTTTTTACTAATAGTTGCTCAGAATGTTCACACTTTTCATATAGCCATGCTGTTTCATTGCAAATGTCATGTTGTTTCTGCTGCTTCATTAGAGTATATGCAGTTTTCGCTGACCACTCAAGGTGATATCTTACCAGAGAGCGCCATGTGATTATTCTCAAGTCGTTCCCGTTCAATTCAAAAACAGTTCAGACTTCTCTGCTGATATGATGATGAACCGTTTTGCCTGCCTTAAGCTTGGCGTGTTCTTCCAATATGACAGCATTTGGTTCCTCTCCCAAGTATCAAGTTCATTTCTTACATGTCTTTGTGTTAGTCCACAATAGGGCTCGTGGCCATAGAATGGTGTTGTTGCCGCCTTTTTTGCAAGGCTATCTCCTTCCACAGTTCCTTCAATGCCTTGATCTCCTGGTACCAACTTTAAAGTTACTTTGTTGTTCGTAGCCAGTTCCTTCAAGAATTTTTTGGAGTCCCAGACTAGGTTTTGAAAGATTTCAGAGTCTTTAGTACTGCCTGGCTATCTGAGGGAATGTAGATATCTCTATTTCTTCTTTGTAAGCACTTTTGTCCACAGAGATTTATAGCAAGCATTTCTGCTTAGAAGATGGTAAAAAATTTTCCTAGGGACTTAGCGAGTCTAAAGTTAGCTCTTCTTGTTCCCAGTTTTGCTTCCTTCATTTATTTAGACCCGTGTGTATACCATACAGATGAGTTGTTTGTATGTCTTTCACCATCTCTGTCCCATGCTTGGCGGTCACTTATGACCGCGTCAAATGGAACTATGAAGTCCAGTTTAGCATTTGATCTATTGGTTTGGCTAGTCACTCCAATGGAATAAATTACAGTATATTCAAGTGGCCAACCAACTCTCCTGTTTTAAATTTGTTTGTTTAAAATAGTCTTGAGGCACTTAGTACTGCTTCAATCTTCATACGTATCTGCAGTGCAGGCTTGTTCCATTTGTGACCACCGTATTATATATGCATATATGACCATTGGTTTCACCACAGCTTGGTATATCCAAAACACCATACTAGGATTCAGCCCTCAAGTTTTTCCTACGAGTCTACGACAACAACAAGTTGCCGTTATAGCTGTTAACTCAGTTTTTTCCAAGTGTGTGTTCCAGTTCAGTTACAGGTCCAAGAATATGCCTAAATATTTAACCTCATTGGAAAATTGTATCTGTGTTCCATTCTTGCATTGAGAGTGGGACGAGAACTGTCTTGTAAGGATTGACATTAAGTCCCTCCCTCTTTCTCACACCAGTTCCTTACTATATTTAAGGCGGTTTGCATTAGGAGCAGGATTTATATTTATAGTCTAAGGATACGCAGATGATATTGTCTTAACAGTGAAGGGCAAGCATGATGCTGCAATATCTAGGCAGCATCATGCTAGATATTGCAGCATCATGCTTGTCACTGTTAAGATAACATCATATGCGTATCCTTGGACTATAAATTCTGTTACGCTCAATATAGTCATAATACATCCTAACAAAAGAGGCTCGAGTGATGAATTGTGGAAGCTACGCACAATGAAATAAAAATAACTGCTTGAGGCAAAAAGTCATGGTTACGACGACAGTATTGCCATTAGATTGTTATGATCAACTTTTTGGTTGCTGTTGTTTTTTTCTAATATGTTCAGACAAAAGGCATAACTTATATTGTTTGAATTATTTGAGGTCAAGTTTTTCAACTTAATGTTACTGAGTAAAATGTATAATTACGTTAAGAATCTTTAATGACCTTTGTGACTAGTTTTTAAGAAGAGCGTAAGTAAGCCGTCATTGTGATGCTTAATTTCAGACACAATTATTTTAGTCAACTTTGATTGTCTACACACAAAGAACAAAGCTTGGATCATATGCTGCCTACGGGTTAGTAATATAGCATTGTAGTGACAGAATAACAGCTGCATTAGTGGAAATATGTTTAACCTAGAATCTACGTATTATCAGTGCATGTAAATTTGTGTTGGTTATTTTTAGTTATCCTTAAATTTTCTCATTCAAAATGCATTACAGAAACAGTGCAGTTTTATATACTTGAACGTTGCAGCTGCCCAACCCTATAACGCATTAATTGACAGATAATGTTGGATGTTAATATGAAATTCTTGTCTACTATAAACAACACAACAAACGAGTCAAGGTTGACTCATTAAAATAAGATTTTTTGCTTGATTTTAAAATTAAATCGAGCGCGTTAGAGGATTTCCAAAAATATTTCAGATCCTTGACGATGATTCACGAGATGAGGAGAACGTAGGTCACTAGATCGCGCAACAGAGAAATTCGCAATAACAAATGCTGCAGTTGGTGAAACACTTCATGCCACACTTGAATTTAGCAGTGGTTTTTCTATATGTTAAGCTAACTGACACTGAAAGTACGTCTAAGTGTCTAAAATGTTTATGGTGGTGTATAAATTAGTTTTAGTTTCGAATATAAACGACCCATAACATATACATTTGGCAAATTTTACTGCACTAAATTGCCATTCGAGGGCATATTTATTTTTAAATTTATACATATGTCTCGCAAATGGTTTGCTAAATTTTACACATATGATGTGTTTTTTAGGTTATAAATTTAAAAATATGCATGTATGCATGTGTGTACTTTTCTACGACTACGACCAATCACCGAACTCAGGCTAATCAAGAAGCTTTAGAAAACTATTGCGTTTTGTGAATATAGTGTGGATCTTCACGTGCTCAATATTGCATGGTACACGGTTACAACGGCTTTGCGCGTCTTCCAATGGGCATTGTACTGGTGCAGGCACAATGTCACAGCCTCAATACTAATTTTTGTGTATGTACTGTCTTTGTAATTATTATTTTTTGAAAAAATAAGGGGCTGCGGTGATAAAGGAGCACAGGACGGTCTGCCGAGCAAGCCGGCATCCTACCCACTGAGCTACGGATACGCAATTTAAAAAAACTCTGGACGCAGCAAGCGCTTTATGGTAGTGAATTTTCATTAAAATGTTTTTAATAGCAAATATGTTTTTTAAAGAAAGCAGACACCAAATTGGGTTACCAATATAATCTATATAGAAGAAACAATGTGCAATTTTTCATCAAAATAACTTTATTGTTTGAAAATGTACAAAAATTTCCGAAAGTAAATTTAAATTGTTCCAGAAAAAACTGGTTTCCTGGTCAACCTTATAGGTTAATAGCAAATTGACCTATTCAAATATGAAGCATTTGATCAAAATTCGCTACCATAACGCACTTGCTACGTCCAGAATTTCTTTTCTTACAAACATGCATTATATTTCGATGGAAAATGCAAAAATGCGCAAATGTGCAAATGCACATAAGGCGTGTTCGACTAAAAAAAAAAAAAATGAATCACTAACGACTTATGGGCCAGCCTGTAATTATAGAAATATTTTTTAAGATGTAGCTCAAGACCCCCTATAATTAATGTATACATTTTTTTTCATATCTTGTATAATAACGGATATATTGAGCTTTTTGTTTTTTTACCAAAATTCGACAAAAATTATATACCATTAAATGATAAACTCTATAGCTAGGGCTACTGCCAAGCATTAGAAAAAGGGTCTATTTGAAATCAATTTTCTGGAAACATTTTAGTAAAATGAAGGACAATGACGGTTGAAACTAAGACCTCCGGGTTTGTACAACATTCTTCTTGAGACATTCTCTTTCCATGGGCTGTATTAGATTTAAGTTCTTTGCCTAAATGTTGCACTTTTTTGACATTTTAAATCGCGACTTTGACGTTTTGAGAAAAACCCCAACTTATTTTTCTTTAAATACCTATCACTTTTTTGTCTTTTGACCTACAGAGATAAAATTTGGTAGGTGATTTACCTATAATTTTATAAACCCGTGTACCAAATTTTGTCCCTTACTTTGTTATTTCCGGAGATATAAATATTTTTTAGAAAGAAAACACAACATTTTCCAGGAAAACCTGTGCCGATTTTCCTGGCTAACGAACTTATCCAACCCACTTGCAAAAGGAAGGTATTCACCAAATTTAATCAAAATCGGCCTATTATTTTTTGAGTGATACATATATATATATATATATATATATATATATATATATATATATATATATATATATATATATATATATATATATATATATAAACATATAGAAATCGAAACTGACCCCGGATATGTGTTCTAGGTGGCCTGATTAGCGCTCATTTGAAGAATTTTTTACAAGATTCAAAAGCCGGGATCTTCTCATTAGTGAATTTTTTTTTAATTCACTAATAAATAAATAAACTGTGTACAGGGTGAGCCTCAGCTGCATTATAAGAAAATGAAATACAATGGAAAAATTTGAAAAGCGGTTCTTAAATGGGGTTGCGTAAAGTCCATTTTAAGCTAAATTTGCATATCTTTCCGACCTTCTAAACTGAAGTTATGACGTCATCGAATTTTTTTCTGGAAACATAATAAAAATACTTTTGCATATGTAGAAAAGCACATTTTTTTGAATAAATTTTGCAAAGAAAAAATTTATATATTTTTCAGTTCAAAGACTATAAGCGAATTTGTAAAAAAAAAGTATTATCAAAAACTGGCAATCGTCACGATTTGAACAAGTTGCCTTTGGAAACAAATGGCAAAGTGGCATTGTCAATTTTTAAACAAATGGTTCGAAAATATCGTTTTATTTTCATTTAACGTTGAAAAATGTTCACGAGCAACGAAAAAGTCGAGGTGTTATTAGTTTATAGGGAATCTCAAAATAAAGCTACAAGAGCTGTTCAGTTATTCACAGAGATACCCCAAACGTGTTATTCCAAGCTTGAATATATTTTCAAGATTGGCACGAAATTTACGTGCAAATAACGAAGCATTGTCTTCTCGAAAGGGAAAAAAATTTGCTAAGAGGGTTAATTCTGATAATAATGTTACAACTGTTTTGAGGTATTTTAAGACCATCCAAGAAATACGGTTCGGCAAGCCTGTCGATAGTTAAATTTAAAATATAGTTTGGTACGACAAATTTTGAAAGAAAATGGTTACTACGATTATAAACTTCACAACTTAGAACACTTGCAAGATGATAAACTTAGAGATCAATGACAATCGATTTTCCAGCATGTGTTGTGGACCGACGAAATCTATTTTGTTAGTAACGGTAAGCCCAATATGAAAAAGTTCGGGACGCAGCAAGTGCGTTATGGTAGTGAATTTTCATAAAAATATTTTTAATAGCAAATAAGTGTTTTTTTTCAGAAAGCAGGCATCAAATTTGATTACCAGTATAACATATATAGTAAAAACAATGTGCCATGTTTCATCAAAATAACTTTATTGTTTGAAAACGTACAAAAATTTCCGAAAGTAAACTTAAAGTGTAACCGAAAAAAATCAGTTTCTTGGTCAACCTTATAGGTTAATAGCAAATTAAGCTTTTAAAATATGAAGTATTTAATCAAAATTCGCTACCATAACGCACTTGCTGCGTCCAGAATTTCTTTACTTACAAACATGCATTATATTTCGATGGAACATGCAAAAACATAAGGCGTTTTCGACTAATTTTTTTTTATTTGTATCACCAACGACTTATGGGTCACCTGTGATTGTAGAAATATTTTTTAAGATGTAGCTCAAGACACCCTATAATTAATGTATACACTTTTTTTTCATATATTGTAGAATAACGGATATATTGAGCTTTATTGATTTTTTACGAAAATTCGACAAAATTTACTTACCATTAAACGATAAACTCTATAGCTAAGACTACTGCCAAGCATCAGAGAAAGGGTCTATTTGAAATAAATTTTCTGGAAACATTTTACTAAAATGAAGGACAATGACGGTTGAAACTAAGACTTCAGGGTTTGTAAAACATTGTTCTTGAGACATTTTCTTTCCATAGCCCGTATTAGATTCAAGTTCTTTCCCTAAATGTTGCGAATTTTGACGTTTTAAATTGTCACTTTGACGTTTTGAGGAAAACCCCAATTTATTTTTAAAATGCCCATAACTTTTTGTCTTTTGACCTACAGCGCTAAATTTTCCGGGAAAACCTCGGCCGATTTTCCTGGCTCACAAACTTATCGAAGCCACTTACAAAAGTAAGGTTTTAACCAAATTTTGTCAAAATCGGCCCATTATTTTTTGAGTTATCGGTGTGATATATATATATATATATATATATATATATATATATATATATATATATATATATATATATATATATATATATATATATATATATATACATACATATATATATATATATATATATATATATATATATATATATATATATATATATATATATATATATACATATACATATATAAATCGAAACTGACCCCGGATATGTGTTCCAGAGGGCCTAATTAGCGCTCATTTAAAGAAATTTTTTCAAAATTCAAAAGTCGGGATCTCCTCATTAGTGAATTTTTTTTAACAAATTCGCTAATAAATAAATAAACTGTGTACAGGGTTAGCGAAACTTGATGTCTCAGCTGCATTATTATTCGAAAAGAGGTTCTTAAATGAGATTGCGTAAAGTCCATTTTAAGCTAAATTTGCATATCTATCTCCTCATTAGTGAATTTGTTTTTAAGAAAATTCACTAAAATCAACATTAATGTGCTACTGAAAATCCACATTTTGGCAATCCGATTGAAAACCAAGGACAATACGGTGTTAACGTTTGGTTTGGTTATATTAATGGGCATTTGATTAGTTCTTATTTTTACGAAATAATTTTAGTCAGTGAGTAACATTTGCGATTTCCTTAAGCACAATTTCCCGTGCTTCTCAAAAATGTGCCATTACAGCTGCGAGGAAACATGTGTTTTCAGCATGACGAAACTCCACCGCATGAAGCAAGAATTGTGCAACAATATTTAAATGAAACTTATAAAGAAAACTGGTTAGGTATAAATGGACCGATACAATGGGCGCCTAAATCACCGGACTTGACCCCACTAGAATTCTTCTTGTGGGAAACTTGGAAAAATAAAGTTTACAGAACATCATCTGTTAACTGAGAAAAAATCAAAAATGCTTGCGATTAACTATCTAGAGAAATGTTACGGAAGGCTTCGGTAAGATAAGTAAGGCGAAGATTAAATAAATGTTTAGAAGTAGGAGGTGGTCACATTGAGAATGTGTTGTAGTGATTGTCTATATACTTTTTTCTTTTGCTGGGGTAAAAGTTGTAACATATTATTTGTTTTTTAATGTTTAATTAATTAATAATAATTAATAACGTTTAATTACTGACAGATGCGACAAATTTGCTTATAATTTTTTTAACTGAAAAATATATCCTTTTTTTCTTCACACAGTTTGTTCACGCAATTTGTTCAGAAAGATTATTTCTAAATATGCAAAAATATAGGTATGTTCCTGGAGAAAAATTCGATCACGTCATAACTTCCGTTTCCAAATTTAAAAAAATATGCAAATTTGTTTAAAATGGACCTTACTCAATCCCATTTAAGAACCTCTTTCCAGATTTTTTACATCGTTTCTCCTTTTAGTGAATTTTCTTTAAAAAAATTCACTAATGGGGACATCCCGACTTTTGAATTTTGAAAAAATTTCTTCAAATGAGCGCTATTTAGGACCCCTGGAACCCAGATCCTAGGCCGGTTTCAGACTTTATATGTTTATACAAGTTTTATCAAAATCGGTCCATTATTTTTTAAGTTATAGGTGTGACACATAAATATATATATATATATATATATATATATATATATATATATATATATATATATATATATATATATATATATATATGTCACACCTATAACTAAAAAAATAATGGACCGATTTTGATAAAACTTGGTGAGTACCTTCCCTTCGCAAGTGGCTTGGATAAGTTCGTTAGCCAGGAAAATCCGCCGAGGTTTTCCCGGAAAATTATGTTTTCTTTTGAAAAAAATTGAAAAAAATTTATATCTTCGGAATTAACAAAGGGAAACCAAAATCATACGAGGGTTTACATCATTATAGCTAAGTTACCTACAAAAATTTAGCTCTGTAGCTTAAAGGACAAAAAAGTTACAGGCATTTAAAGAAAAATTAATTTGGGTTTTACTCAAAGCGTCAAAAGTCGCGATTTTAAACGTCAAAATTGGTAACATTTAGGCAATGAACCTAAAACTAATATGAGCTATGGAAGGAAAATGTCTCAAGAAGATTGTTTTACAAACCCTGAAGTCTTAGTTTCAATCGTCATTGTCCTTTATTTTACTAAAATATTCCCAAAAAATTCATTTCAAATAGACCCTTTCTCTGATGCTTTGGCAGTAGTGTTGACTATAGAGTTTATCGGTTAATGGTATATAATTTTTGTCGAATTTTCGTAAAAAATCTTTAAAGCTCAATATATTCGTCATTATGCAAGATACGAAAAAAATTGTATACTTTAATTATAGGGTGTCTTGAGTTACATCTTAAAAAATATTTCTACAATTACAGGTGGCCCATAAGTCGTTGGTAATTCAAATTTTCTTTTTTAGCGAATTTTCTAAAATAGGCCCATCTTGATCAAATTTGGTGAGTACCTTCCCTTTGGAAGTGGCTTGGATAAGTTCGTTAGCCAGGAACATGGGACCAGGTTTTCCCGGAAATTTTTGTGTTTTCTTACTAAAAAAATTCATATTTCCGGAAATAACAACCAAATTTTGTAAGCATATTTGTATTATAAACAGTGAACCATGTACCAAAACTTAGGTCTCTAAGTATAAGGACAAAAAAGTTACGAGCAGCTAAAGCAACAAATTTTGGAGTTATCCTCAAAACGTCAAACTCGCAATTTAAAACATCAAACTCGCAATTTAAAATGTCAAAATTCGCAATGTTTAAGCAAAGAACGTGAAATAAATACGGATTGTGAAAAGAAAATGTTGCAAGAAGAGTGTTCTGCGAACCCTTCAACCGTCATTGCGCTTCATTTTGCTAAAATTTTTACAGAAAATTCATTTCAAATAGACCCTTTCTCTGATGCTTTGGCTGTCGGTTTAGTTAAGTTGATGCTTTCTCTGTAGGTTTAGTGAAGTTTATGGTTTAACGGTCTATAATTTTTAGCTAGTTTTCGTAGAACAAATTTGTTACTGCATTTTAGCATTTTTTATCGAAATATGATGCATGTTTGTAAGAAAAAATCTGGACGCAGTAAGTGCGTTTTGGTAGCAAATTTTCATTAAATCCTCCAAATTTCAATAACTCAATTTGCTATTAACGTAAGTTTTGTTGGTTAGGAAACCAACATTTAACTTTATTTTCGGAAAATTTTTGTATGAACGCAGCACTGGCGTTTTAGTTGCGAATTTTCATTAAATGTTTCAAATTTTAATAACTCAATTTGCTATTAACCTAAGGTTCATTGGCTAAGAGACCAGTTTTCTCAGAAACATTTAAAGTTTATTTCCGGAAAATTGTTGTACATTTTCACATAATTATTTTGATAAAATATGGTACATTGTTCCTACTATATAGGTTATACCGGTAACCAAATTGATGCCTGCTCGCATTATAGCGATATATTTGTAATTAAAAATATTTTTATGAAAATTCACTTCCATAACGCACTTGCTGCGCCCAGAGTTTTCTAATAATAGAGCTGGGACATCGAGTTTCGCTCACCCTGTACACTACATTTGTCTGGTACCCCTTATTACATACTAGAATAATGAAAACATTCAAGCTTCATTTACATCAAGACTAGAACCACTTCCTCAATTTGCAGAAGATCAATTAACGATGTCTTGATTATTTGCTTAGCTGAAATTAGCAGCAATTATAAAGAAAGAGAAGCAAACATGTGTTCAATGCATAGACAGTTTAAGGTTATGAGAATATACAACCGGTAGTAAATTCAACAATGTCCTAGAATAACCAGACACAACATCGATAGTTTTCTGTGTCTAAAAGTGTCGAGATTAAGCTGGAATTGCTTAAAATAGAACTGAACTCCCTCTAACGGCGATAAAGATACAGGTTCAGTAACATATTTAGTATTTTATAGTTAAGTATTGAATTTAGTATATTTCGATTAGCAATTAAACGTTTTTATACAATTGCTTGTAAAGTGGCTTATAAGAGGGTAGCTCAAACTGGAGCCTCACCATTGGAACCTTGTAAACCATAAGTGATACGAGGATAGTTAAATTGGATCAAAGTTGCACGTTTTTATGGTGATCAATTATCTGAAAAAAATTGAGGTGTCATTTTCAATTTTTTTTTAATATTCGAAAAAAAAATTTGAACTTATAAAAAGTTTTTTTTCTGATTACAACTAGATCACACGATACGATCACATCTTACCTGCTGTGAAAATTTGGAAAAAATCGTAGCGTTTTACAAATGAAAGAGAGACATGATAATATATATATATATATATATATATATATATATATATATATATATATATATATATATATATATATATATATATATATATATATATATATATATATATAATATTAAAAGAAGTGGAAAATGAGCTAATGACTTGGAGCCACGGACAACGATTGTCAAAAACAACAAGAACAATGAAAAAATGTCAATTTTTACAAAATCGTCCGTTATTTATTCCCCATCCGCTGGAACTATTTTACCCAAAAACAATCCGAGCTGTTGTTTTTGACAATCTATGGCTGTGGCTCCAAGCCATTAGCTCATTTCCCCCCTTTTTTCCAATAGTATTTCCAGGTCCAATATGGAATTTGCTTGTGTAACGAACCTTTCTCCGATCACTACGTTATGTTTGAGCATAGACCCTTTTTCAATCAAACTGGAGTAATATAACGTTTCACAATTTGTTTCTTAGAAGACTTCCAATTTCATCACTCATTTGGTATTCTGTGATTTAATTGAAGAATACTTCAGTGATGTGGTCAAATTCAGATAATAATATGCAGCTAACGCGCCTTTTTTCAGACGAGTATGGAGAGTTTCTGCCTGAGCCGAGCGAGTAGAGACGAAAGCACTCTTCGCAGAAACGATTTTTTTCCAAATTTTGATAGTGGGTAAGATGTGATTGTTTCGTGTCATATACCATTGTAATCAGAAATAAAAAGACTTATTAAAAATCCAAATAAAAGTTAAGTATTGTAATTCCTGCATCAAGAGCGCCTTGAAAAATATGATGACAAATTTATATGGCCCATAAAAAAGTGTCCTAACAATCTCATAGTTAAAAAGGTCTAGTTCTTTATTTGCTTGAGAACAAAGACACGAAAATTGAAAACGTCAGTTTTTTTCGAATAATTAAAAATTAAAAAGTCTGGACGCAGCAAGTGCGTTATGGTAGTGAATTTTCATAAAAATATTTTTAGTGGCAGATATGTCTTTTTTAATGAAAGCAGGCGTCAAACTTGGCTAAGTATATTTTACACAAAATTCTGCTAAAATCATACATAACATTCAAATTATATACCTAATCTGTAATTAAAATTGAAAATAAAATAATGTGTTTGCCCGAAAATCCACTAAAACCTTATTTTGGACGAATTTCATTTCAAAAATGTTCCATCAAATGGATAATTTGTCATAAAAAAATTCTCACATGTTTCTTCAAACAAAATTCATTAAATTCATTTATAAGAAAATTTGCTATTTAAGGAACATTTTGTACAAGAAAATTCAATAATAAATATAAATTACATGATTAAAAAAGTCTGGACGCAGTAAGTGCGTTATGGAAGTGAATTTTCATAAAAATGTTTTTAATAGCAAATGCGAGCAGGCATCAATCTGCTTACCGGTATGGCCTATGTGATAGAAACAATATACTATATTTTACCAAAATTACTTATTGTTTGAAAATGTACAAAAATTTTCCGAAAAGAAACTTAAATGTTGGTTTCCTAGCCAACAAACCTTACGTTAATAGCAAATTGAGTTATTGAAATTTGAAGGATTTAATGAAAATTCGCTACCAAAACGTACTTACTTCGTCCAGATTTTTTTCTTACAAACATGCATTATATCTCGATAAAAAATGCAAAATTTCCTTAACGAATTTGTTCTACGAAAATTAACTAAAAATTATAGATCGTTAAACCATAAACTTCACTAAACCTACAGCGAAAGCATCAACTTAATTAAACCGACAACCAAAGCATCAGAGAAAGGGTCTATTTGAAATGAATTTTCTGTTAATATTTTAGTAAAATGAAGGGCAATGACGGTTGAAAGCTTAAACTTCAGGCTTCGCAGAACACTATTCTTGCAACATTTCCTTTTCGCAATCCGTATTTGTTTCACGTTCTTTGCCTAAACATTGCCAATCGCGACTTTGACGTTTTGAAGAAAACTCCAAAAGTTTTTTCTTTAACTGCCCATAACTTCTTGTCTTTAAACATAGAGACCTAAATCTTGGTACAGGGTCCACCCTTTAGTATAGAAAAACGCGTACGAAATTTGGTTGCCTTTACTTTGTTATTTGCGGAGGTATAAATTTTTTTAGAAATAAAACACAACATTTTCCGGGAAAACCTGGTTCGATTTTCCTGGCTAACGAACGTATCCAAGCCACTTGCAAAATAAAGGTAGTCACAAAATTTGAACAAGATCACTCCATAAGTTTTTGAGTTATCGGTACGATATATATATATATATATATATATATATATATATATATATATATATATATATATATATATATATATATATATATATATATATATATATATATATATATATATATATATATATATATATATATATATATATATATATATATATATATATATATATATATATATATATATATATATTAACGTTGCGCTTTTCGCGAACCCGAATTACTTTTTTGTGAAGTCAAAGATGCCGCAAACAAAATTGTCATACTCCTCTTAGTTTCCGAGCTACAGTGCGATATTGAAAATATTGCATTTTCAGGTACCCCTTGTATTTCAGTTGTCTGACAACTTGTCAAAAAGGAAAAACGGATCTCTTAAGAACTTTTTACATAGAATCTAATGGCATTGTTAGTTTTTTCTAAATATTACTGTTTTTGAAATATTGACCAATGTTTGGTTTTTTAAATGGGATACCTGTATATTTATCAAAAAATTAATCTTCATTTTCAGAAGCTTGTCAAAAATATATAACATTATGGGTCTTTTTTAATAATAATAAGCAATAAAAAAATCCTAATTTTCATAATTCGCGTTCAAAATTTTGCAGTAGCCCATGCAATAAAATGCTCCTGTTTATTTATATGCTAACAATTTATCGAGAAAATTATTTAATAACAGCTATTTGTCAATATATGCTAATTTTCCATAAAACAGTGTTGACTACCAATATTTATGTAACCAAAGGAAATAACATTAATAAATAATTATTATCTAATAAGCCTATCAACAAAAACCAACTTTGAAAATTTTAGCATAATCACTAAAGTAATCTAGTAAGTCAAAAGAACTGTTCAAAATGATTTCCATTTTGTTTTATGCACGCTCCGCATACTTTTCCTATTCGTTTTGAGGAATTAAGGAAAACAACAGGATGATTTTGTAAGTAGCAAAAGCTTTCTCTTATTGTATTTCCTAAATCTTGAATATTATCATAATGAACTTTGTAAATTTTATTCTCCAGATATACCCATAGAAAGGAATCCAATATAGACAAGTCTGGAGACCTAGGGGGGCATCTTATAGGTCCATTGGTTCCGATCCATTGGTTTGGAAAATTATTCCCCAAAAATAACCTCGCCATTTGAGAATTGTGTGCAGGAGGCCCGTCCTATTGAAAAGTGATTTCGTTTACATGCGCTAAAGAAACATCATCGAGAAATGCAGGTATAGCTGTCTCTAAAATTTCAACGTAGCGATTGGCTGTTACGTTTCCGTCAAATATATAATTTTTTGTCTGTGTTCTTAATATAAAGCAAGACACGTTTAAACCAAACCTACCCTGCTGTCGTCTGGGAAATATTTGGTGCTGGTTTTCCTGGAACCAGAATATGCAATTGTGCCTATTAGTATACCAGAATTACTAAAATGAGCTTCCTTTGACCATATAACCTTCATTCCAAAATCTCTAACCACATCACATCTCTCCCGATACCAATTGCAGAAGACTACCCGACGTGGAGCCTCCCCAGGGTGTGGGTGCTGCACTAGCCTAAATTTGGATGGGTGTTATTTGTGTTTTGTATCAGAACCTCTAAACTCAATCTTCAAGGTCCGTTTACATTAAAAGTATTAATTTTGGTAATATGCCGTGCTAATAGTGTAAAATTTGTATGAAAATTCACTACTATAATGCACTTGCTGCGTCCCAAAATTTTGTTTAAGATAGCATGCAGATTGTCTCCTACCAGTTGGGGTTTTCAAGTGACCCATTATTTACCACTCATGCAACCTATATATAATAAATACACTTCGACTCAGAACATCACGGACATTAAATTGATGACGAAATAACCGCTGAGTTACAGTTATGAATAACGTTTATAAATTGTTCACACAACTATCAAAATATGTCCAAATCGTTCCCTTTCGATTTCTATCATTAATTTTAAGCGATTTTTTTTTTAAATTCGCTAATGAGGAGATCTGAGAGCCAGAAAAATCGAACCAGGTTTTCCCGGAAAATGTTGTGATTTCTTTCTAAAAAAAATTATATCTCCAGAAATAACAAAGCAAGGGTACGCGTGTTTGTATTATAAAGAGTGAACTCTGTACCAAAATTTAGGTCTCTAGCTTTAAAGACAAAGAAGTTATAGGGAGTTAAAGAAACAAATTTTACAGTTTTCCTCAAAACGTCAAACTCGCAATTTTAAACGTCAAAATTGGCTATGTTTCGGCAAAGAACGTGAAACAAATACGGATATTGAAAAGAAAATGTTGCAAGAAGAGTGTTCTGCAAACCCTTAAGTTTCAGATTCAACCGTCATTGCCCTTCATTTTACTAAAATATTTACAGAAAATTCATTTCAAATAGACCCTTTCTCTAATACTTTGGCTGTCAGTTTAGTTAAGTTGATGCTTTCGCTGTAGGTTTAGTGAAGTTTATGGTTTAACGGTCTATAATTTTTAGCTAAGTTTCGTAGAACAAATTCGTTAATGCATTTTTGAATTTTTATCGAAATATGATGCGTTTGTAAGAAAAAAACCTGCACGCAGTAAGTGCGTTTTGGTAGCGAATTGTCGGTAAATTTGCAGTTTAGCTCCCAAACGCTTTTCAAAAAACTGTTTTCAGAAACCTGCCTAGGGCCCCCCTGGATCCACTAACCCCAAGCAAAATGTCTTGTTCACACCCCCTAAGGAAGTTACAGGACCAGGAGTGAGTAGGGGTGTGTAATCTTTTTTTAGCTAATTTTCGTAGAACAAATTCGTTAATGCATTTTTGAATTTTTATCGAAATATGATGCGTTTCTAAGAAAAAAACCTGGACGCAGTAAGTGCGTTTTGGTAGCGAATTTTCGGTAAATTTGCAGTTTAGCTCCCGAACGCTTTTCAAAAAACTGTTTTCAGAAACCTGCCTAGGGCTCCCCTGGATCCACAAACCACAAGACAAATTTCTTATTCACACCCCCTAAGGAAGTTACAGGACCAGGAGTGAGTAGGGGTGTATAATCTTTTTTTAGGTAATTTTCGTAGAACAAATTCGTTAATGCATTTTTGCATTTTTTATCGAAATATGATGCGTTTGTAAGAAAAAAACCTGGACGCAGTAAGTGCGTTTTGGTATCGAATTTTCGATAAATTTGCAGTTTAGCTCTCGAACGCTTTTCAAAAAACTGTTTTCAGAAACCTGCCTAGGGGCCCCCTGGATCCACAAACCCCAAGAAAAATTTCTTGTTCGCACCCCCTAAGGAAGTTACAGGACCAGAAGTGAGTAGGGGGTGTATAATTTTTTTTAGCTAATTTTCGTATAACAAATTCGTTAATGCATTTTTGCATTTTTTATCGAAATATGATGCGTTTGTAAGAAAAAAATCTGAACGCAGTAAGTGCGTTTTGGTAGCGAATTTTCGGTAAATTTGCAGTTTAGCTCCCGAACGCTTTTCAAAAAACTGTTTTCAGAAACCTGCCTAGGGCCTCCCCTGGATCCACAAACCCCAAGCAAAATTTCTTGTTCACACCCCCTAAGGAAGTTACAGGACCAGGAGTGAGTAGAGGTGTATAATCTTTTTTTAGCTAATTTTCGTAGAACAAATTCGTTAATGCATTTTTGAATTTTTATCGAAATATGATGCGTTTGTAAGAAAAAAACCTGGACGCAGTAAGTGCGTTTTGGTAGCGAATTTTCGGTAAATTTGCAGTTTAGCTCCCAAACGCTTTTCAAAAAACTGTTTTCAGAAACCTGCCTAGGGCCCCCTGGATCCACAAACCCCAAGCAAAATTTCTTGTTCACATCCCCTAAGGAAGTTACAGGACCAGGAGTGAGTAGGGGTGCTGGGCGGGGTAGGTAGTAAAAAGGAAATAGGAGCAGAAAATTCGAATAAAACGGGCTTGAAAGCTGTCTTTTTGACATCTTGAAGCCATATCCCCCTTAAACCCTGCCTACCCCGCACAACACCCCTATCCTCCTAGGTGCCGTAACTTCCTTGGCGGGTAGGAACAAGACATTTTTCTTGTGGTTTATGCAGCGAGGGTGGTTGTATGCACGCGAAGGGGAAGGAAAATCCCCACGACGAAGCAGCCACCCTCTAACCGCCTACCCCTGCCCCAAGTCGAGCCGGGGGGGTGTCTGCTTCGTCGTAGGCATTTTTCTTCCCCCCTCGTATGCATACAACCACCCTCGTTGCATAAACCACAAGAAAAACTTATTGTTCATAGGGGGTGCTGTGAGGGGTAGGCAGGGTTTAATGGGGATATGGCTTTAAATAGACAGCTTTCAAGCAGTTTTCTTCGCATTTTCTGCTCATATTTCCTTTTTACTACCTACCCCGCCCAGCACCCCTATTCACTCTTAGTCCCGTAACTTCCTTGGGGGGTGTGAACAAGAAATTTTCTTGTGGTTTGTGCATCCAGATGGGGTCCTAGTAATGTTTCTGAAAACAATTTTTTGAAAAGCGTTCGGGAGCTAATCTGAAAATTTACCGAATTTTCATTAAATCCTTCAAATTTCAATAACTCATTTTGCTATTAACGTAAGCTTTGTTGGTTAGGAAACCAACATTTAAGTTTATTTTCGGTAAATTTTTGTATATTTTCAAACCATAAGTAATTTTGATAAAATATAGTACTTTGTTTCTACTACATAGGCTATACCGGTAATCAATTGATGCCTGCTCGCATTTGCTATTAAAAACCCTTTTATGGAAATTCATTTCCATAACACTGCATCCAGACTTTTGAAAAATGTTTATATATTTTCAAGCAAAAAGTTATTTCGATGAAATATGGTACATTGTTTCTACTATATAGGCAACCAAGTTTGATGCCTGCTTTCATCACATGTGCTATTAAAAATATTTAAAAAAAATTCGCTACCATAACGCACTTGCTGCGTCCAGACTTTTTTCTATTGAAACACATATAGTTTTTTATTGTCTTTTAAAAATGAACTTACTGTACATAGATAAACATTAAACGAACCTACGCCAGGGGGAGTTGCACCTCACTATCCTGGAAATTTAGCGGAACCGCAGTCTTTCTATAAAGAGTCTGGGGATCTCTAGCGTACGCAACATCGTCTAGTACAGGAGACCGACGTCTTTGCGCCTCTTTCCGAAGAACTGATCACTTAACTTGCTCAAAACAATGGCACAACCTCGATTGGTGTTAATTTTTACAGTATGTACTGAAACAGTGATGTGGACCCCTACTGAAAGTCGAACCGAGATCTCTTGGTTTCATAGGCACACGTTCTTACCACTGAGCCAGCGAGCCTGCTTGGATATGGGTTCCAGAGGTTTTAGTTCGTTCATATAGAAGAAAAAACTTAAAATTCTCAAAGTCAAGATCTTGTAATAGGCAATTTTTTCGTACGAAACTTCGCTAATAATCTGTCTTCAATTAAACATCTTGCATTAGTCGGTTCCGCTTTTAAACTACGGATAAACGGCAGAGGCTGGTGACCATCAATTTCCCGTTTGTCTCTTGGAAATAAAACTGTCACCGTAGCAAGCGGCTGTTGCGATATTAGTTAATGTCATTATTATTCACCGGTTTACCTTATTACAAGTGAACTAACCTACATCAATGCTTAATGTGTATAATTCGCATGATTTATACTACAAATTTATCTGTACAACAAATTATTTCCACTGAGTTTTGATTAGAGCATTTTGTCGATCTAAAAGACATTTTAGTAATGATTTCTACACTGAAGCCAAAGCATACTTAATTTTATTACGAAACTTTTATTAAGTACCCTATATGAGCTTCAATTTTACGTGTTTTCATAAAATTGGTAAATTTAATGCTAGTTATTTGAGAGTCTGGACGCAGCAAGTGCGTTATGGTAGTGAATTTTCATTAAAATATTTTTAATAGCATATATGTGTGTTTTTCTAAGAAAGCAGGCATCAAATTTGGTTATCAGTATAACCTATATAGTAGAAACAATGTGCCATGTTTCATCAAAATAACTTTATTGTTTGAAAATGTACAAAAGTTTCCGAAAGTAAACTTAAGGTGTTCCCGAAAAAACTGGTTTCTTGGTCAACCTTATAGGTTAATAGCAAATTGAGCTATTAAAATTTGAAGCATTTAATGAAAATTCGCTACCATAACGCACTTGATGCGTCCCGAATTTGTTTTCTTAAAAACATACGTATTATAGTTCGATGAAAAATGCAAAAATGCAATAACAAAGCGTGTTCGATTAAAAAAAAGAAAATTTGTATCACCAACGACTTATGAGCCATCGTGTGATTGTAGAGTTAATTTTTTAAGATATAGCTCAAGACACCATATAATTAATGTATATAATTGTTTTTCGTATCTTGTATAATAACGGGTATATTGAGTTTTATTGATTTTTTACGAAAATTCGATAAAAATTATATACCATTAAACGATAAACTCTACAGCTAAGACTACTGCCAAAGCATCAGAGAAAGCGTCTATTTGAAATGAATTTTCTGGACATATTTGAGTAAAATGACAGATAATGACGGTTAAAGCTAAGACTTCAGGGTTTGTAAAACATTCTGCTTGAGACATTTTCTTTCCATAGCCCGTATTAGTTTCAGGTTCTTTGCCTAAATATTGCCAATTTTGACGTTTTAAATCGCGAATTTGACGTCTTGGGGAAACCCCCAATTTATTTTTCTTTAAATGCCTTTAACTTTTCTGTCTTTTTAAGCTGCTAGAATCTTCTGCTTTTTTCATCTCAAGGTCAAATTTCTGTCATCTGCAGCATGAATATAAAAACAAGTGTGAATTTGCTTAAATATAGCTCATAAAAGCGTTTTGTTTCTGTGTTGTACCTATTCCTAAATTTATAAACATAACCAACGCAACGTGTATGAATTATTGCTACCGAATTAAATCTAAACAGATTTATATTCCGAAAACCACTTCTTGCTTCATAAATTATCCAAGTCAAGTATCTGGATTAACAAATACGAGCGTCTCGGAAAATTGGCAAATTTTCAAATTAAAATATTCGTCAGAAAGATAATGCCAGCGCCATCTCAATGTAATGATGTAAAATTTCAATGTCAGTAAAAGAATTCTATCTGCTTTTAAATGACCTTTGAATGTTTTCTGTTTTCACTTTTTGTAATTCACATACATTATCAAACTATACACTAAGTAGAAACGTGTATAATATATTCTTTCGTTGCTTTTGCTTGTAGTCAAAAACGTCGGGACCCGACAAATGTATTATAATAACGAATTTTCATAAGTTTTGTAATAATAAACCGTGAGTGGAGAGAAGTAAGCAAAAATTGAAGTGGTACGAACACGAGTCAGTACAAGTATTTGTCAAATAGGAGCGTCCTGAAGAAGCTGCAATTTTAACGATATTGATTGTTAGAATTCCAGAAAGTTTTATATATTTATTTAATTAGGCATTACATCTTTAAATAAATTGTGTGTCTTACATACACAAGCGAAAGCTTATCTGTACAATAAATTACCACACAGTACATGGCGATATATATATATATATATATATATATATATATATATATATATATATATATATATATATATATATAATATCTATTTTACGTCCATGACCATGATGGATATCATATGGAGCTCTAATGGATATTGTTAGAGCAGAAAAATGGTGATAAAACTAGAATAATCAGAACATATGAACCTTTTTTTACCATTAAAATCTAATCAGTAATGCATTTTAATTTCTGGGTGTACATATTTTATTTTATTATGTATATATCTAACAGACAAGCAATGGATGTCCAGTGGATATCTCATATGGATATACAAAATACATCTATCAGATGTCCACTGGACATCCAATAGATGTTCCGTTAATATGTTCACACCAGGGAGGAAACAACATTGATACTTATAGAAACAGTTATAGTGAATTTTCTTTTAAAAAATTCACTAATGAGGAGATCGCGTTTATATATTTATGTGTCACACCGCTAACTTAGAAAATAATGGACCAATTTTGATAAAACTTGGTGAGTACCTCAGCCAGGAAAACCGGACTAGTGTTTCCCGGAAAATTTTTCTTTTTCTTTCGGAAAATTTTTATATCTCCGGAAATAACAAAGTTAGGGAAACCATATTGAGTACGAGGCTTTATGCCATAAAAATAAAGTCGTACCAAAATTTGGATCCCTACGTTAAAAGTAAAAGAAGTTATAAGCATTATAGTTTTTCTTCCTAAAACGTTAAAAATTCGCAATTCAAAACGTCAAAATTGACATGTTCTAAATAAAGAACTTTAAACTAACATTAAGGGCGATGTAGCAGAAAGTGTGTTCTATAAAGCCTTAAGTTTCAGCTTTAGCCACCATTATCCTTCATTTTACTTAAATAGTTACAGAAAATGAATTTGAAATAGTCCCTTTTTCTGATGCTTTAGCTGTAATTTCAACTATAGGGTTATAATACATGAAGAACCTACCCCTTGTTAAGCACATTGCGCGCACGAAGCAATGTGATATTTGGCATAGTTAAACTGTATATAAACAAGGAGAGCAGAAAGATAAAATGTATGTATAATATGTGATTAATAGATTAAACATTGCTTTATTCTAGTTAGACGAGCGTCTCGCGACAGTAAAAACTTTGCTTCAAATTATCAACTTTATAAACAACTCTAAAGTCATTATATTTTAATATTTTATTTTACCCATTTTGTAAGAAAAATATAGAAGTACAGCGAACTTTTTGGGTGGCTCATCGAATTCAGGCTTCAATGTATTAATGTTACTAAACGACATTTTCCACGTATGCTTAGTAACTAATCTACACACAATGTATGTGGAGAGAAACCGTTACAAATGGCAATATCTATAATTTGGTTCATCTCTGAATTGTATCGCTTACTGCTCAAAGGAAAACTGAGTAACCTTCGAACAAGAAATCTCAAATTCCAGATTTTGTGACTGAAAGGATGATTTGAATCTGATGGTATAAAGCGATTTGTAGAAGTGTCTTTCCTATAAATGTCAAATTCTAATTTACCTTACCTAACTTTTTGATGACAAGAGTTTCAAGGAAGAGTAATTGTTCGTTGTTCTCCATTCAAGTACACTGGATTGAAGGGAATCTACTGTTCAACTTATTTACAAGATTATTGATGTTGTCTTTACTAAGATCAAATATGACAAAAATATCGCCGACACATATCAACCATATCCTCGGAAAATACTGCACCGCTCCAGCAAAATTACTCTAAAATCAGCTCATGAAGAGTTCGGCAACGAAGGGAGACAATAGGTATCCCACTGTGGTTCCCTCCGTCTGCCGATAAAACTTTCCGCCGACTCGAAAGAAACTCTCAGACATGCATAGTGAAATTAACTTAATATATTACTCCACCTGCATGTCCGATAGCTCGTTATGATGAAACATGTCCCGATGATACTGAAGAGCTATTTCGATAGTGACGCTGGGGAACAAATATATCAAAAGAGATCAGTACTCCATTTGATTTCAACTTAATATTTTTGATTCTAATAACGAATTCAATGGAATTTTTTACCAAAAAGCTAGGAGGTTGAACTTCTAATGTACTGAGCTCTTTCGATAAACATTTGGAAGGTTCACAAGTCGAGGAACCGATACCAGAGACAATTGCTCTCATTTCATTCCCCAGCTTATGGACCTTCGGGAGGCAATACATGCAAGGTACAATTGGACTGAATAAGGTTAAGTTACTGAAAGTAACGACGGATTATCGCAAGTTGTATCTTTTGTAGAAATCCGCAAAGCGAATCCAAAAAATTTGATGACTTCAGACATGAGTCCGGTTAATTCAGCACTTTTTGAAATAGCACGAAATATTCCATGGTTACTTTCAACATTGACACAACAACCAGTTAAGCGTATCCACTGACACAACAATAGTCTTTGAATTACGTCATTCGGTGTTACGTCATCCGGTACTGAGCCATCCGATATTGCATCATGCGGTGTTGTATCATTCTGTATTTTATCATCCGGTATTGCATCATCCGGTATTGCATCGCCGGCATTGCATCACCGGTATTACATCATCATTCGGTATTGCATAACCAAAATTATACCATTTTTAGTGTATAGTTTAAGTATCGATAAAGGATAATTTTGCCCATACAGTTAGTTTAGCCACAGTTACTGATGAAGACAAGTTCGTTGTCGAGATACGTATCTAGCGCATAACTCTCTGTTACTATTTTTGTGGTTCTTGGGGTTATTCTGCTTTTTGCTTCAGTTTCCAGCCACAGTGTCCAACCTCAGGCTTTTGTAATAATACCAAATAAATGAAGAGAAGTAGCTAAAAATTTAAGTCGTACTGATAAGAGTCAGTTCTCTAATGCAACCAATCGAGACGCATTATAAGGATTCCATACTTAACAAAATGTCATTCCAAAATCGCTGTGCCTTGAACTAGTTTGCACAGCAATTGGTAGGGTGAAGTTTTATATTGCTCTGTCTCCAGTCTAGGCTGTTCGTAGATCAGTTGTCTTTTGCGGTCCAGAGCTTTACACTCGCACAAGATGTGCTGAGCTGATTCCTCCTCCTTGCCGCAAAGTCTGTATGGCAGGTCCCTCTGGAACCGCCCCATTTTATGCAAGTGTTTCTTGACAGCCATGTGTCCCATCAAGAGACCTGTTTTGTTTCTGAGCTGTCCTCTGCTAAGATTTAGCAGCTCCACGGCTATCTTTGAACTGGGATCCCCAATTAATATCTTCCCATGTCAGGTGGTACTCTACCTACTGATTCTGCTAAAAATTTTATCGCCAGTCCTATCACATTGATACCAAGTGAATCATCAGCTAATTACATTTAAATGAAGTTTCCAAGTTGATCATTTTTCTAATATTCATTTTCGATTTAACTTTTTTTTTAAATGTTGCTTTGATTTGTGGTTACGACTACATACTATAGAGCGTAATTTTAAACTGACAGACTAATGTCAAAATCCTGTTTAAAGTCAACAGTAGGTTCATCAATCTCCAACGTCTGAAATGTACCGATAGTCAGCAGATAAGCGCGTAAACTCAGCTGTTGGTGCCTGGTGAACTCGCCGTTCCGTTTATGATATGTTCAACCACTGAACTGCATTATTAATAAATAGACGGGGGGAAGCATAAGATCCTGCCCTCGTACAAATTAGTGCAAAATTTGCAGATATATAGATTTTCTATTTAAAGTAACCAAGTTGATACCGATTTGCAGGCCCACGGAAGAAATTCTGTAAACTACTGTAATTTAAATGAGTAGGCAATTAAGAATAGTAGGTACTGAAATGCAAAATTTCAGATTTTATACCCATTTACTTTTTTCAATAGGGTGCCCTCTTCGTGAGACAGTCTATATAATAAAGGAAGCAAACGTTAGCTCAGAGCAGAGAATAAATTTGATTTTAATTAGGTGGGAATGACTTTCGAGTCAGAAAAGAGAAGAACAGTATCAGTGCGTTAGCTAAAAGCGTTTGACACGTGACACAAGCAGAAATTAACTGCCTGTTTGAAACCCAAACGCATCAGCAGAGTCGAGTTTTAAAATAACAAAACAGGTGTTCGTCTGAAAAGTTGCAATTATTTATTTATTTATAGCAACATTATTGTAGGTGGTTTTATAGCTTTTGTAACACGGTTCTTTTAGTTCATCTATTACCTGTATAATAAATCTGAATCTGATCTCTCCGGCGTCTGCTATCCTTTATAAATTTTATAAATGCGTACATTATTATACAGTGAGTTGGCAAACAGTACAGCAAATTCCATTAAATTTTTAGGGGTGTAACACCAAAAAAAAAAAACTGAGACATGTCAAACATTAGACTTAGCAACTTTATGACAATTTAAGATAAATATAATGGACACTCAATGTAATCCCAACGCCCGTTTTTCTGGAATAACCTTCTTTTCACATACAGAAAATCCTGAGTGAATAGACTTTCATTTGTAGAAACCTGACTGGAACTTTCAATGGTAGTGCTCCGAATGATGTGATCGACTCCAGCCATAGAGCAAAGATCGGCTGTTTCTTTGGTTCTCTCTCCGCGTCGTTGACATTTTCTCCGCCGACCGTAGTTCACATGTCACTTCTGGTTGTCATGTCACTTGTCACTTGTCACTTGTCACCTTCAGTTTGCACTTCTTGAGTTAAATATCTAGAGATCCATGGGACTCCATTTTGTTCGTTTAAACTAAAAAAATAAGCGTCTTTTGCATTGATCCTCTGATTTCTTCAAGTCTTGTGATGTTCCTGCCTTCCTGTTTTACGCAGTTTCTGTTTGGTATCCTGAGGACAACAGATGAAAAGCCAAACTTTGACAACATTTCATGCAGCATATTTCTGTAATTGAGACAGGAAATTTGTAAGTATTAACCCAAATGTGTCCTTTTCTTTCTGAATTTCACATGTTCAGATGTTCTCTGGGTAGTTCCGCTCGGCTGTGCAGCCTGCTTTGATTTTATGTTTGTGCTTGTCTGTAGCTTTTTATGTAATTTGACTAGTTTGAATTTAACTTATTGCTTGTGACTCCATAAGAGTGTTCATATTTATGGGACCCCAGTCCCGTTTTAAGTTTTTAAATCTTAAATTGTACATTTTTATAGATATGTTCATAACTCCTGACACTAATGTCAGTTTAAATATTGCATGGCCGTTAGGGCTTATCTGTATTTGACATTTAGCTTTGCTGGACTTTGTATTCTTTCTGTAGTTGCAGTGTTAGTCACTCGCATGGTAGACCTACCAGAAACATAGTTTTTGACAACCACCTTTTTACATTCTAGGTCTAAACTCCTGAAGATGGCACGTTAATGTGTTGAAACGCGTAGGGTTTTGAGATAATAAATCAGTTTGTCTGGTAGTAAAAGCCTTTAATTTCGTTTAACCACGTTTTTCTGGAAAAATAGTTTTTTTCTGATAGGCCACATTTTACTTAAATGGATCAGTAACAGGCAACACTGTAGATATTGTGCACTTGAAAATCCGCATTGGAAAAGGTAGAGCCAGGCCCAATTTCCGCAAAAAAAAAATGTTTGGGCAGGAATTGTGGGTACCTCAATTGTTGATCCACACATTCATGGTACACTTAGTGCTAACAATAATTGGGATCTTCTCCGCCAACACACATTTCCCAGTCTAACTATGCTTTATCCAAATGGAGCAAACCCTAATATTCCCCTTGATTCAATTTGGTTTCAACAGGATGGAGCTCCTCCACATTACTCGCGGATGGTACGTGATTACCTCAACTCACAACTCGCTCTTCCCGATTAGATGGATTAGTAGAAGCGGATTTATTGAATGGGCAGTTAGATCTTCGGACTCGATTCCTCTAGATTTTTTTGGGCGATTACATAAAGTCTTAAATTTATTTAGATATCGCAAAACCGCAAAATAGGATAACCAGAAATAAGGTAAGTTACGCCAGAAACAATAAAACAAGTAATACAGGAATCTGAAAATCGTCTTGCTTATTGCCAAGAAGTTATTGGCCAACCATTTGGACATTGAATTTAATATTGTCTCATGCCTTGTTATTGTTTTTTTACATTGTTTGATGAAAGTGTTCAAAACTTATACCTCCATTTTCTCAAAAATACCCTTATGTAACGTATCTTGAAATTTGGTAGTCTGTATTCAGAAAAAGCCACTCCTTCCAACAAAACTGTCAGAAGTAAGGGTTATCATTTTAAAAAAATTGACGATGACGTCATATCTGCGAATCCGATGACGTCACAAAAAAGATGTCAAAATGTGCACATTCAAATCTTATGTTTCACATGTCCCCTAAAGATTTTACGAAATTTGTTCCATTCTATATGGACTCACTGCGTAATAATTCTGTCAGCCTTTATGGGGAATTTGACCTTTCATGTTTAGACACTTTTGTGGACAGGATTTGTACACTTATTTTAATTTTGAACAATTAACATAGTAAGCCAGGTTTGGTACACAGCCTTGCTGAATACGCAGACCGGTTTCGACCTCGTTAGGTCCAATCAGTTTGTCATATCACCGACAGCAATACACTACACTTCCGGTTGCTACAATCAGCAAGCTTAACTACGAAAGAGTAAGATAGACCCAGCAGCAACAATTCTGGGTAGGTGAGTTAAGTTCTTTTACTACCTAGAGAGCAACATAGTATGACACAAATATTAGTAGTAAGACTTTTTCAATATTCTATGAATGGTTCTTGTTGATAAAGCCAACTCTCTTACAAACCCTGATGGATGAATTTGGCGCAGCAGCGAAATATGATAACACATTAACTTCGATTATCTCATTATCAACAATTGGCTTTCGTTTCTCCTTTTTGGGGATAAAACTCCCGTACCTTGAGCAATTCTTCAATAATATCTTTACTGTGTCTGATCTAAGCTTTGGCCTATCTGGCTCCTTTTCGGCGAAAGCACGACATATTCGATGACATTCACCATAGATAAGCAATAGCCCCATAAAATGATAATTTGTATACCCTAAATTGGTCATTTTTATCGCTACTAAGGACCTATTTTGTAATTTTCATAACAAATTTCACTGCGTGCACTTCTAGCATGCAAACTTCAGTTGGTTGATAAATTAAATTCCACAGGCTACTATTGTTTTTTATTTCAACAACACACCACGAGGGCTTACAGCCTAAATACTATCGTACCGTGGGTGTTGACAAGGAGGAAAGAGGCAGCTTGTTAATTCTGGACTTGAAGGTTTGGAGGCTCGGAGGAGAAGAAAAAACATGTGCCGGCAAGGAATTCCACAACTTGGAAGTCCTCGGGACAAAAGAGCGGGCATAACAAGATGTTCTATGTCTGATGACCTGGACAGTAAAAGGGTGCATTCACTCTGTTCCCCTGGTAGATCTGTTGGGGGCAGCAGGTGGGGGAACTATGGAGGAAAACTCCTCTGAGCAGTGCCCGTGCATATATCTATAAAAGAGAGAGAGAGGTCACCAACGGCACGTTGGTGGGCAAGGGATGGCAGCCTTTGGGTGAGGGTAGGGTCACCGATGAGACGTATAGCTCTCTTTTGAATGGAGTCCAGGATAGCGAGTGTGGAAGCGGCAGCGGCACCCCAGATGTGGGAGCAGTATTCGAGGTTTGGCCTTATTTGTGAAGTATATAAGGTATAGAGAGTAGCTGGTGAAAAGTATTTGCGAGCCCGAAAGAGGAAACCTAATTTCTTAGCAGCCGCTTCTGCGATTGATGTGACATGTTGGTGACAATTAAGATTTCGATCCACAGAAATGTCAACAAGAGAAAATGACTCATTACTTTGAATAACTTGGTTGTTCATTGTGATGGGTCTAGGGCTGATGTATCTCTTGTGAGAAAGCAAGCAAGACTTAGTTTTGGTGGGGTTGACTTGTACAAGATTTCTACTTCCCCAGTCTAATATTTTTTGGAGATCCACGGAGACAGAACCCTCCATGAGTCTGCGATCCTCATCTAATTGGGCTAAAGAGACAGGCTTAGAATATTGTATATTTGAATGGAGGGTGCTGTCGCCCGCGTAGCTGTGAACTTGGTTGGATGTGCTCGAGAGGAGGTCATTGATGTGGAGAAGAAACAAAGTAGGGGCTAAAGCTGAACCTTGAGGAACTCCTGCATTAATTGGATACAGTTTAGAGGAATGGCCATCCACAACAACAGATATGCTCCTGTTGGAGAGGAAATTTGCTGTCCACATACAGAGTTTTGGTGGTAGGCCATAGGCCGGTAATTTATTAAGAAGCGCTGCGTGCCAGACCTGGTCGAATGCTTTGGATATGTCTAGAGCAACAATCTGGGATTCACCGTGTTGTTCCATAGACTTGTTCCAAGAATGGGTGACAAAGGAAAGGAGGTCCGCAGTCGATCTGCGCTGACGGAATCCATACTGCCTGTCGTGGATTAGACTGTGTTTTTCAAGAAATTTTAGTAATTCGGTGTCTATATACTTTTCCATCACTTTAGAGACGACTGAAAGGAGAGAAATAGGCCTTTAGTTGCTGGGAAGCGCTTTGGATTCTTTCTTGGGGATGGGTTGTACTCGAGCAGTTTTCCAGTTACTAGGGAATATGCCTTTATTATAAGATATTTGAAACAGACGAGTCGGGACAGGAGCAAGCTCTGGTGCGCATTTTTTGAGAACAATTGCTGGGATCTCGCCAAGGCCAGAGGCTTTCCTGGTATTAAGAGAAAAGAGCATCTTTCGTACCTTTTTAGTTTTGAGAATGATATCAGTCATTTTATGCGCGACATTGGGGACTGTTGGTGGTTGAACATTTGGAGGTGGGTTGAGAGTAGAATTGCCGGCGAACAACAAAGCAAAAAGTTCAGCCTTGCCCAGGGCGGTAGAAACAATTTCATCCCCTTAGACAAGAGGTGGGAACGTGCTTTTGCAGAAATTATTCCCAATAGATTTAGCAAGAGTCCAGAAGGGTTTGCTGCCGTTGGAGCTTAAGAGAACTTTGTTTTTGATGTGGTTATTAAACGAGTTTTTTGTCTCAGAAAGAATGCGGGCATAGCGGTTTCTTGCGTCGTTAAATGCTTGACGATTTTCTTGACTGGGATTGTGTAGAAGCGTTTTGTGAGCTTTGACCTTTTCTAGTCTGGCCTTGTCGCAGGATTTAGAGAACCAGGGCTTTTAAGCGGCTGAAGAGGTTTTCTATGTACGTGGGATAAATAATTCCATGCCAGCTTGGATAATTTCGGTGACGTTTTGTGAGATATCAAAGAGGCCAGGATGAGAGAAGCAGACAGACACCCATGGAAATGAGGAAAAGTAATCCTGCATTTCGTCCCAGTTTGCTGAGTTGTAGTGCCAAACGATACGTGGGTGTGATAACTGTGTGACCTCGGGTTGCATTGCGCAGGAAGCAGTGACCATGCCGTGGTCTGAGTGACCAATGGGGGCGGTGACTGATAGCATTCAGGTTGTGTAGTAAGAAGGAGATCCAAGGGATTTGAGCTGTGTGTTGGGATACGAGAAAAGTAAGTAGGTTGCTGAACCATATTGGCTAAAGAATTGCTGACTGCAAAGGCCTCCGCTGCTCTCCCTTGTGGATCGGTTTTTAAAGATTCTAGCCATTCCTTATTATGGACATTGAAGTCACCAAGAATAGTGACCTCGGAGGAAGGATATTCAGAAATCAGATAGTCGGTTTTTTCAGAAAGGTAGTCAAAGAGCTGGACAAAGTTGTTGTCAGAAGGTGAACGGTAAATGCAACAGACGAATTTAGTTGCAGCCCTGAGAGAAAGTTTTATCCATAGTATGTCTTTTCTTCCAGTTTCTAAATTGGGGAGTCTGGTGCAGGGTAGATTGCTACGGACGTATGCGCACACGCCTCCATGCAATCTAAAGGAAGTAAGGAGCTCATACCCCGGGAAATTAAGGTGATTTATATTTATATATTATATATATATATATATATATATATATATATATATATATATATATATATATATATATATTTAAATTGAAACTGACCCCGGTTATGTGTTCTAGTGGGCCTACCCATCTGAAGAATTTTTTTCAAAATTCAAAACTTCAAAAGACGCAATTTTCTAATTGATGGCTTTTTTTTGAAAATTTACAAAAAAATCACAGTTTTGCTACTATTCAGCCTTTGAATGTCACACTTCGACAGCCTATTTATAACGCATCAGATTTGTTCCTATAGCAACTAAATTTTGCTAACTCAGGTTTCAGGTTAACTAGATATCAATATACCCTCGTATATGAAAATTCTAGTCCACACATTATATAATGTTTATTCTAGGTCTACAAGAGGATATTTTCCTCTACTTTTACTTTTTACTCATCATTCCCTCAGTGTCATCGCCGTTTCTCTAGTTCCCTTCATTTGCTTCAAATGTTGGATTTTCATGGATAAAGCTCAGGATCATAAAATTGTATTTATTTCAACAGTGAAGAAAGATGGAGTGTTTGGTGTTAAAATGCATAATTTGGATTATCTAGTAAATATGTCAATGTACTGCAGCGACAAAGTAAGAGGACAATAATAAGACAAAGAAATCATAACATCATCACAATTATAAATATATATAAATTCACACTATAAAAATAGAACGAAGGCCCGTTGACTATTATTATAGGAAGAAATAATACTGAACTCCTAAAATATCACAATTTATTTCTAAAATAAAGAGTGGGGCAAAGTGTGTTTTGTAATTTGTACTGGAACTAATGAGTTCCTAGATTAATTGCAGCACATTTGCTATTTGGACAATTTATTTAGATTTATTTTGCGGTTTTGTTTCTGGTTATATCATCTGTCATCAGTTCAATATTGATTTTAATGAAGGTAAAAATCGATCACTTTAATACATTTATTTTACAGTCAAATTATTTACCAAATGAATACTGGTATTTTCAATAAGTAAACAAAAAATCAACACTTTAGCAGGAGTAGATACTTTTGCAATATGTTAGCCATGCACATGTATGTAACCTTTTGGTAAAATTTGCAAAAAATATTTAAAATATTTGGTCGTGCGGGATCTCAACTAAGGTTACCAACCTCTGCAACCACTCTCCTAGACGCTAAACACTCTCTTTATATATATATATATATATATATATATATATATATATATATATATATATATATATATATATATATATATGTATATATATATATATATATATATATATATATATATATATATATATATATATATATATATATATATATATATATATACACAGTGTTAGCGAGTCGCGTTCATTATAGAATTTTATGACCTTCTAGTCCGCGTTCAAAGGGGAAAGTTTGGGTTTGGCCATAAGCGGTTATGAAGAATCCAGTGAAATTACATCGAAGTACATGGCGGTTCCAGTTAAACCGGATGTACCAAGTAATTCGTTATTTTAAATCAAATACCCTATATATTTTTACATTTTTAGATTGTGCGTCAAATTCTAGATCAAATATTATAGAAGTATTATATATCAAAAATACTAGGTTTTCGAGTTAATTGGATTTCTTTGAAGAATTTCAAAATGTCACTACTGTCTTTGATAAGACATATTTGCGCTCCTAATCAAGGTCGTAGTTTCCGCCTCGGTAAGGAGAATGAGGAAGCTTGGTTGTAAGTAAAGCGCAGTTGATGTGTTCAGTAACCAGAGCGTCCAACTAAGTGCCCAATTAGAGCAACTTATTTCATATAACTTCAAGTAGTTGCCTATGACCGAAAATGTCAAATAGTTTTAACTGGCACTCCCTAAGATGTTCCATTGTAACAGCTTATGGTTTTTTTGTCATGAAAAGTTCCAAAATTGTAATTTAACCTAACCTAGTACTAAATCAATAATCTCATAAAAAACTTTTGTTTATTTTTCAAATGATACTTTTAATTGATTCTTATTAGTGCATGGCGAATTTAGCAGAATGAATTAAAGGGCGGCTTTTAATGGCAGATATCCATACTACATCCAACTTGGTCAAATGCTGTCAGCCCAAGTATATAGGTTAATTTAACACTTGGTACTAACAAAGTGGATTTTTTTTTAATTACCCTACGAAGAATCATGGGCGGGACCCTCGGTTTAGCAGTCTAACGCAATTCATTTTTGTCTATTTCAGAACAGTCCAACGCATTCAGCGCTAGGCCACCGAGGCTACTAACTTGTAATTTATATATTTAAATGCTCAAAGGTACTGGGTTCGATCCCAGGGTTCTCCTTTCACTTTTTCAATACAAACTGTAACATTAACATCAACCGAGGTTCTGGCATTGTATTTGAGCAAGTTGAATGTCTGCACATTCCGCCTTTCGGAGGGGGCGTAAAGCCGTCGGTTCCGTGCCCATGCGATGTTTTGCTGGAGGTGAAACTGGCAGTGGAAAATGATGTTGTATGGGGCTTTTAGTAAATTTTCTTCAAAAAAAAATCACTAATGAGGAGATCGTGACTTTTATATTTTGAACAAATTTCCTCAAATGAGCGCGAAGTAGGCCCCCTTAGAATACATATCCGGGGTCAGTTTCGATTTTATATGTAGAATTTTGTGTTTTCTTTCAGAAAATTCTTATATCTCCGTAAGTAACAAAGTAAGGGCAATGAAATTTGATACACGTATCTCCATTATAAGTGAACCATGTACCAAAATTTAATTCTGTAAGTTAAAAGACAAAAAAGTTATAGGCATCTAAAGGAACAAAATTGGGGTTTTCCTCAAAACGTCAAAGTCGTGCTTTTAAATGTCAAAATTGGCAACATTTAGGTAAAGAACCTAAAAAGAATACCTGATCTGACCTGACCTGAAACGAATATGGGTTATGCAAAGAAAATGTCGGAGGATTAGTGTTCTATAAACCCTTAAGTTTCAGCTTCGACCGAGATTGTCCTTCATTTTACTAAAATATCTCCAGAAAATTCATTTCAAATAAACCCTTTCTCTGATTCTTCGGCAGTAGTTTATGGTTTAACGGTCTACCTAATATTCGTAGAAGAAATTCGTCAAGAAGAGACCGCGACTTTCGAATTTTAAAAAGATGTCTTCAATGAGCGCAAACTAGGTTCCCTAGAATATCCGGGTTTAGTTTCAGTTTTTATCTGTTTACATATATACAGGTGACGCATTTATACGGTAAAGCTCAATATAATTGTTACTATACATGATACGAGAAAAAATTGTATACGTTAATTATAGGGTCTCTTATAAAATTATTTTGACAGCCACAGGATGGCCCATATGTCATCGGTGATACCTACAAAGTTTTTTCGAACTTCCCTTATATTACTGCATTTTTGCATTTTTCTTCGAAATATGATGCATGCTTGTCAGAAACAAATCGTGACAAAGTGCATTTTGGTAGCGAATTTTCATTAAATGCTTCAAATTTCAATAACTCATTTTGCTATTAACCCAAGGTTCGCTGGCTAGGAAACCAGTTTTCTCGGAAATATTTTAAGTTTATTTTCGGAAAATTTTTGGACATTTTCAAACAATAAGTTGTTTTGATAAAATATGGTACCTTGTTTCTACTCCATAGGTTATACCGGTAACCAAATTGATTCCTGCTTGCATTAAAGAGTCATATTCACTATTAAAAACATTTATATGAAAATTCACTTCCATAACGCACTTGCTGGTTCCAGATTTTTTTTCTTTCTTATATTGACATTTACTTAATCGAGCTTAATTTCAGTTCGTTAAATTTTTATATTTTTCACTTTCATTCAACTTCTAATAATTCTGTACCTGTTATTGGAACTTTAACATAATCAGAAACAATGGACATTTTACTGTCATCAATTTAGCCTTGCACAGGGTAGGTATTATTATTATTATTTTATTATTATTTTCTCTTTATTCAGAATATCCAATTACATGGCAATGAATACGTCACAATACAAAGCACTAAGTCAGCTAAAATCCCTGATACACATTTGCTTAATTTTACTAAAAGTAAAAATATTTACAGTTCAATAATTCGTAAATACACATACATATATGAATAACAAATTCATTTCGTTCATGGCAAAAAAACAAACAAAAAAAAACTTAGACAAAACCAATAGTGGTAAACATAAACACACATCAAAACAGTAAATAAATAAGGGACATCTATTTTATAAACACTCAAGAATAAAAAAAAATCAGATAGAGTATAAGAAGACTAATATTCTAAAAGCTTTTTAAGTTTTGTTTTTACAACAGACACATCAGAGTCTCTAAGGTTCTCCGAAAGGTGATTATACATTTTTATTATGGATGATGTTACACTTTTTTTGCACCATTATTAATCTTGTTTGATCGTCCAGCTAAACAGCTTATCTTCTAGTTTGGTAAGCATAGGTGTATTCTCTGCCCGAAAACTACGAATAATTGTTTCTCAAATACATTACACACTCTAAAATATAAATACTTTTCTGCGTTAATATTCTGTATCTTATAAAATACGGTTTGCAACTTTCCGTTTGTGAAAGACCAAAAGACTCCTTATACATTTCTTTTGCAACCCAAATATAGTAGCAACGTCAACAGAGTTTCACCAGAAGATTATCACATACTAGATTATGGAATGTATTGATGAACGATATATCCCTATGCAAGTTTCAATTGAAACATTGTTCCTCAAGACATTTTGTTGGTAGCATAGTGAGCTTATTCTAGGTGCCAACGAGTTTATATGCGACACCCAAGTAATGCTGGAGTGTAATGATAAGCCCAAAAATTTAACTGTTTCGTTGCATTTTATGAATATGTCCGGTTTCCAGTTAAAAATATGTGACCCCTTACTTCGGTAAGATGTTCGAAATGTAACTGTTAGTCTTTTCCAGATTTCAGGTAAGTCATTTTTTTAAACCAACTTTCTAAAGCCTTCAACGAAATCTTAGTTCTCGTCTGCAAGTCTATGACTTTGGGCGACGATACAATCATCAACGTATCCTCCGCAAACACATGACCTCATCATCAATATCGGCCGGCAGGTCGTTAACATAAACAAGGAACAGGAGCGGGCCCAAAACTGAACCCTGAGTTACCCTTTTAACAATCAATTCCCAGTTAGATGTCAACTCCTTATCACCTAGTCTACTATGGAAATCTGTTGCCAAGGGATACCACGGACAACCACCCCAAGTAGCCTTTCCTTCAATATGGTATGGTCTACCGCATCGAACGTCTTTGACAAGTCTAGCAAAATTCCATTTACTTTTAGTGAATTTCCTTTAAAAAATTCACTATTGAGGAGATCTCGACTTTTGAATTTTGAAAAAAATTCTTCAAATGAGCGCTAATTAGGCCCCCCAGAACACATATCGGGGTCAGTTTCAATTTTTATATGTTTGTTTATATATATATATATATATATATATATATATATATATATATATATATATATATATATATATATATATATATATGTGTGTGTGTGTGTGTGTGTGTGTGTGTGTGTGTGTGTGTATGTATGTATCACACCGATAACTCAAAAAATAATGGGCCGATTTTGATTAAATTTGGTAAATACCTTCATTTTGCAAATGGCTTGGATAAGTTAATTAGCCAGGAAAATCGGCCACGGTTTTCCAGGAAAATTTTGTGTTTTCTTTCTAAAAAAATGTATATCTCCGGAATTAAGGGCAACCAAATTTGGTACGCAGGTTTACATCCTTATAGGTAAGTTATCTACCAAAACTTAGCTCTGTAGGTCAAAATACAAAAAAGTTATAGGCATTTAAAGAAACATAAATTGGGGTTTTCCTCAAAACGTCAAAGTTGCGATTTAAAACGTCAAAATTGGCAACATTTAGGCAAAGAACTTGAATCCAATACGGGCTATGGAAATAAAATGTCTCAAGAAGAATGTTTTACAAACCCTGAAATCTTCATTTCAACCGTCATTGTCCTTCATTTTACTAAAATATTTCCAGAAAATTCATTTCAAATAGACCCTTTCTCTGATGCTTAGCAGTAGCCTTAGCTATAGAGTTTAATGGTATATAATTTTTGTCGAATTTTCGTAAAAAATCAATAAAGCTCAATATATCCGTTATTATACAAGATATGAAAAAAATGTATATATTAATTATAGGGTGTCTTAAGCTACATCTTAAAACATTATTTCTACAATCACAGGGTGGCCAATAAGTCGTTGCTGATACAAATATATTTTTTTAATCAAACACGCCTTATGTTATTGCATTTTTGCATTTTCCATCAAAATATAATGCATGTTTGTAAGAAAAGAAATCCTGTACGCAGCAAGTGCGTTATGGTAGCGAATTTTTATCAAATGCTTCATATTTGGATAGCTAAATTTGCTATGAACCTATAAGGTTGACCACGAAACGAGTTTTTTCGGGAACACTTTAAGTTTACATTCGGAAATTTTTGTACATTTTCAAACAATAAAACAAATTTGATGAAACATGTCACATTGTTTTTACTATATAGGTTATACTGGTAACCAAATTTAATGCCTGGATTCTTAAAAACAACATATTTGCTATTAAAAACATTTTAATGAAAATTCACTACCATAACGCACTTGCTGCGTCAAGAATTTTTGTTAGTCTAATTGCTACTATCTTTTCAAAGATCTTGGATATACAGCTTAAAAGAGCTATAGGTCTATGTATTTTGTTAAAAAATTGATTTTTATAAAGTTAACCTCAAATCGGTATACGGAGATGTATATTTTGTTCCGCTGCTAAAAATTTACTGTTTTAGCCTCTCAACTTGAACTGCTTTTTATAATAATTTGTATCCTATGAGCCCTTTATCAAAATTATTGATAATACTTATAAGAACTGCCACATTAAAAGTTATAGTTTTTCCAATTTCCAAGGTAAAACAGAACAGAACAATGCTATACTCCAGACTTAATTTATTTAGTAAAAGCCCTACTCGTTTCGGCCTATATATCTGACCATCTTCACGGGGTTCCTGAAACATTACAAACGGTGGTTGTGTCAGAAACAAAGTTTCTGGTAGGTCGGCAAGTATCAGACGATACAAGCAGTTACAAAATTCTAAACAGTCTTACAAGCAAAGTCCAAACATAAACTATAGTCAAAGCTAACATGCTCTACAACAGTTACATTAATAAAATCAAAGCTAAAATCTAAAAGTTGAGAAACTAAAAACCTCAAAATGTCCAAAGCTCAGTCGAGGCACCTCCAAGCAGCAAAACAACAATGCAAAAGCAGTAAAAGTTGCTAAAACAGGTAGAAACCCGTGTAAATTAAGATTCTGGTTTCTACCTGTTTTAGCAACTTTTACTGCTTTTGCATTGTTGTTTTGCTGCTTGGAGGTGCCTCGACTGAGCTTTGGACATTTTGAGGTTTTAAGTTTCTCAACTTTTAGATTTTAGCTTTGATTTTATTAATGTAACTGTTGTAGAGCATGTTAGCTTTGACTATAGTTTATGTTTGGACTTTGCTTGTAAGACTGTTTAGAATTTTGTAACTGCTTGTATCGTCTGATACTTGCCGACCTACCAGAAACTTTGTTTCTGACACAACCACCTTTTGTAATGTTTCAGGAAACCCCTGAAGATGGCCAGATATATAGGCCGAATCACGTACGGCTTTTGCTAAATAAATCCAGTCTGGAGTGTAGCCTTGTTCTGTTCTTTTTTACCTTGGAAATATGTCTAACCCGGACGTTGTGACGTTCAGAAATTACATAGTTTTTCCAAGATTATCTTTTCCAAACACCTTTACGCTTTCTCGTACACTAATAAAATTGTTTCTCGTTTTAATTAATACTTTCTGATACTGTTAAGGCGTCTTGTCTGGAGGATTATACCTCTAAAATTTACATATTTCTCAGAGGAGTTCATTGTTGTGATATTTACCATCTGTAGAATGTAATTTTAAACATGATTAGGAATAACCCAACAAGGGTCATTTCTTCTTTACAATTGGCCATACGCCTGCTACCCTCTCTCAGGTAGTTGCTAGCGTAGGCAAATTAAATATTCATTTTAGTAGTTCTTATATAGACTCCGAACAAGCACCACGCTTGTCAGCATAATCACTAATCATTTTTAGCAGTTCTTCTGTAAACTCGACACAATCAACATCCTTTAGCATATTCATTTTAGTAGTTCTTCTACAGACTCGAGACAAGCACCACGCTTGTCATAGCATAATCACTAATCATTTCGTAGAGTTCTCATGAACTCTAAAGCATACCATAATATTAGTAACTTTGTATAAGTTTAACAGTTTGTTATTAAATGTTAAGTGTTACAACATCAGCGTTTAATTTAACACAACATAATCAGGTCCTTCGAGCTATCAAGAAACAAAAACATATAAAATGTGGTACATCAGTACAAAACGTAATTAAACATGGTCCTTCGAGCCGGATTATAAAAATAACCAGTGAACTAAACATCGAGTTTTAATCAGTAATTAATTATTAAACAAACACAGTGCATAATGAATTAAACATCGCGCGTTAGCAATTTTAATCAGTAATTAATTATTTAACAAATACAGTGCAAGTCGTTCCGCTTAATAAAAAACTCTGTGCAATTAAAAGTGCAAGCATCGTCCATCGTGATCAATATAAAGTGCAATCATCGTCCATCGTGATCAATATAAGGGAGAGAAAATTTGCCAGCAGTCATCAAAAGTGTAAGTCCAATTTCCATTAACATATTTTCCATTCTTTATTGCTTTATTTGTGTGCATAATGGATGATTTAAAAACATTAACATTACAAAGAGCACAAATAAAATCACGTTTTACACGCTTTAGAAACTTTTTCGATAGCATTACTGATAATGAGACTGTGCTTGAAAATGAATGTAATTCGCCGGGTAAAATAGACATCTTACTGGGAGCCGGTATTTACTTCCAATTATTATGCGTTGGACAGCACAAGTTAAGTAATAACGGTCCTATTCTACAAAAAACCACTTTAGGGTGGATTTTAGGTGGCGATTTACATCACAAACAAAATCAATCATTTTGCTTTTTAAACACATCACATCATACTAATTTACTTGATGATCAATTAACAAAATTTTGGCCATTGGAAGAATGTTCAAATGACCATAGAAATTATACAAGTGAGGAAAAATATTGCGAAACTAATTTTATTAATACATTTAAACGTAACAAATCAGGTCGTTTTATTGTTAATATTTCACTTAAATGCGACATAGCAAAATTAGGAAATTCAAAGGAACGCATTAAATCGATTTTTTTCATTAGAACGAAAATTAAATCGCAATAGTGAATTAAAACCCGAATACGTTAATTTTCTGAATGAGTATGAAACATTAGGTCACATGACTAAAATATCAGAACAGGATATCAGCCGTTTAAATTATTTTTTACTACATCATGCGGTTATTAAGCAAAGCAGCTCTACAACAAAGCAAAGTTTTTGGTTAAATGGATTAAGATGGCCACAGAGGGATGCATCTTCTTGGTCCGTTTCACATGAAATAAAACATAGTGCTTCAGAGTCACGCGTTGTGGCAAACTTCTCATTAAAATTAGATGACCTACAACTATTTTCAAAATTTTCTCCATTAACTAAATTAAAGCGAATCACTGTCTATTGTTTATGGTTTATTGAAAATATTAAGAATTCTAAAAACAAGCTAATTGGCCTCATAACAAGTGCAGAGTTGGAAAATGCATTAATTAAGTTGATTAAGATATCACAAAACAATGTATACTTTAAAGAAATAAATAATTTAACTAATCACAAACAAATCAATCATAAGAGTTCACTATTGTCATTAAATCGTCTTTTGGGTGATCAATTAATTTTACGAGTAGGAGGTCGCATTCAACATTCAGATTTCAGTTATAATAAAAAAACACCCAATAATTTTGCCACCATCGCATAAATTAACAATATTAATAATCAGATATGAGCATATTCGACTTCTTCATTGTGGAACAAATCAATTATTATATTCATTAAGGAAAAAATTTTGGCCAATTTCAGGTAAAAATACAATAAAACGTGTCATTCACGAATGTATCAGTTGCTTTCGAGCAAATCCAAAATCGTCAATTCAAATTATGGGTTGCTTACCAGAGCCACGTTTGACACCGGCACCACCATTTTACAATTGCGGTGTTGATTATGCTGGTCCAATATTAATCAAGGACAGAAATGGTCGCGGCTGTAAATTAAACAAGGCTTATATATGCATATTTGTGTGTTTGGTGACTAAAGCTGTACATTTAGATTTGGCTCCTAGTCTGGACCCAGAGGCATTTTTGGCGGCATTAAACAGGTTTTCAGCCCGACGTGGTCAACCAATGTCTATTTACTCGGATAATGGCAAAAATTTTGTGGGTGCAAATTCGGAATTGTTGGAATTGCATAATTTTCTGTCAAATCAAGAAAATCATACAAAACTACATCATGGCATTTTATACCACCACGTTCTCCACATTTTGGAGGTTTATGGGAGGCGGGCGTAAAATCAGTAAAGAGTCATTTAAAACGTGTAACAAAAAATACTCACTTAACCTTTGAGGAATTTTACACATTATTAACACAAATCGAAGCAGTCCTCAATTCCCGTCCTTTGAGCCCCCTTTCTTCCGATCCTAATGATTTAGATCCTTTAACCCCTGCACATTTTTTGATTGGACGAACTTTAACATCAAACCCGGTACACAAGGTTTTGGATACTGCTGACAACAGGTTAAGCAAATTTCAGCATATTCAAAAAATAAAACAAGATTTTTGGAAGAGATGGTGTAAGGAATACATCTCACAATTACAAATTCGCACAAAATGGAAACAAACATGCAATATTCAGTTGAAACCAGGAGTTCTGGTTATTATCAAAGAAGATAATATGCCCCCATTAAAGTGGCAGCTTGGCTGCATCATTCAGTTACATCCAGGAGCTGACAACATCACCAGGGTGATATCAGTGAAGGTGTCGAATGGTAATGTTTTAAAACGGCCAGTGTCCAAAGTGTGTGTTCTCCCTATAGACTGACGAGGACAATTTAATCTCTGGACTACATAATTTAAGCAAACATTTTAGTATATTTAAAATAAGTTAACATTTTTACGTTGATTAAGATATAAAAAGTTTATTAGTTATAATCCATTATTTGTATTATATAGCATTCGTTGAAAGGTAACCTTTCAAGGCGGGCGGCATGTTAAGGCGTCTTGTCTGGAGGATTATACCTCTAAAATTTACATATTTCTCAGAGGAGTTCATTGTTGTGATATTTACCATCTGTAGAATGTAATTTTAAACATGATTAGGAATAACCCAACAAGGGTCATTTCTTCTTTACAATTGGCCATACGCCTGCTACCCTCTCTCAGGCAGTTGCTAGCGTAGGCAAATTAAATATTCATTTTAGTAGTTCTTATATAGACTCCGAACAAGCACCACGCTTAACATAGCATAATCACTAATCATTTCGTAGAGTTTTCATGAACTCTAAAGCATACCATAATATTAGTAACTTTGTATAAGTTTAACAGTTTGTTATTAAATGTTAAGTGTTACAACATCAGCGTTTAATTTAACACAACATAATCAGGTCCTTCGAGCTATCAAGAAACAAAAACATATAAAATGTGGTACATCAGTACAAAACGTAATTAAACAGATACCACTTATCTCTAAATCTGGCAATAAATAACTCTAGTTTTCTGTTTGACTGGGTTGGGTTGCTGTCACGATCCATCTCCATGGTAAATTTGATGCTGTGATGAATGCTTATGGTCAAAGAACAATGGAGGATGATCCTCTGACACGGCGGAGATAAAGGGATAACACCCGCAGATCCAGACGAAGGCACTTGAAATCCATAGACATCCTAGTAATATTAACCGAGATCGCGGTTTTACGGAAAACCCCCCATTTATTCCACTAGCGACCAGAGATACCGAAGCACTTATATTTAGAATCAAAACATCGAGGAACAAAGTACTTCTGACTGGTAAACAGGCAGTGTGTCTTCCATAGAGTGATATCATTTTAGCATGGTTATGTAAATATAATACTGTATTCCTATAAAACAGATTTCAAAGTGCTACTACTTACTGTTAATACATTTAAAACAAAAAAGCGGAAAATAAAACTATTTAGATAAAGTACGCACCCTTAAAACCATTTGTACCATTTTGATAAAAACACACCTGCGTAAAAATCACTGCGCAACTACGTCTTACTTCGCGAGAGTATTCTTGCAACTGAAAACCAAAACATTTACATTTTGCATCCGCCTATCCTGCTATTACCTTTCCACGTTTATGAAATATTTTCTTATTTACACATCTGCTACAATCGTCGGGATGAAAGCTGCTCTAGAATGTTATTACTGATTGACTTGATATATACTAGAGTTCTAAAGTCATGTTCTAGTTTGCATACAGGTATTCCAGGATACGTAGTTTAACACGAATATTTTCTTTCCTAATTGACCTCCAATAAATAATCACATAAGTACATAAGGTTAGATGTATTCTTACTATAATTAGAACCGTAGACCGGTTCCGCTCTAATTAGAGCTTGTCAGTATGGTATACTCATTACAGCGAGAATACACCTATAAAGTAATACGGCTATGGTGGCCAGCCTTCCAGACCATTGTGATGTGTACGACAGGGTCGCCATCTCGGTGCGGAACCAGGTAGTATGTTGTCACGGCAGCTCTAAATAACAAAAATGTTATAAAATAGAGATGTGCACAACCAACTAACAATTTTGTTAATTGACAGCCCTGGCCTATTTCTTCCCTAATATAAGGACAATGCATGCAAGGCTAGATGTATTCTCACCATAATTAGAACCATAGGCCGGTTTTGTTCTAATTAGAGCTCGTCAGTACGGTATACTAATTACAGCGAGAACGCACCTATAAAGTAATACGACTATGGTAGCCAGCCTCCTATAACATTGTAGGATATATGCCAGGGTCGCCATCTCGGTGCGGAACCAGGTAGTATGTTGTCACGACAGATCCAAATAACATAAGTGTTATAAAATAGAGACTGTGCACAACCAGCTAAGAATTTTGTAAATTGACAGCCCTGGCCTATTTCTTTCCTAATATAAGGACAGTGTATGCAAGGCTAGATGTATTCTCACTATAATTAGAACCGCAGGCCGGTTTTGCTCTAATCAGAGCTCGTCAGTACGGTATACTAGTTACAGCAAGAACACACCTATAAAGTAATACGGCCATCATAGCCAGCCTCCTAGAACAAGAAATATACTTATATATATATATATATATATATATATATATATATATATATATATATATATATATATATATATATATATATATATAGAGCGTAGTTCAAATTCCAGCTCCACCATTCGGATCTTGTAAACCGTAAGAGATGCGAGGATGGTTGAATTGGAGCAAAGTTGCGCATTTTTATGTTTTGTCAGAAGGAAAAAATTGAAATTATGGCATTGTTAAGACAATTCTTTATGGGTAATATAAATCTGTCATCATATTTTCCAAGGCGTTCTTGATGTAAGAGTTACAATACCTACCTTTGATTTTACTTATGGGCGCCATATTGGATTTTCGAATTTTTAAAAACTCTTTTTTTTTCTGATTACAATGATATATCACACGATACGATCACATCCTACCTGCTATCAAAATTTGGAAAAAATCGTTTCTGCATAAAGTGCTTTGGTTTCTGTTCACTTCGCTAGGCCATAGATTCTCCACACTCGTCTGAAAAAAGGCGCGTGCATACTATTATCCGAATCGGGCCAGATCAAAGAATTATTATAAATTGCGAAATTTCTGTCACCAGTACCACCTTTCCTCACGTATTGACAATGTGGAAGTAATAATCAACGTTGACCACGATTTCCTTCATTCATAAGAACAAAAATTAAATCCATTAAACGCCTACCCGTTGTTGTACTTGATTTTTGTCATACTTCGCTGATTCTACTACATACCATATTTGTTTTTGGGTTTTCCGACTGAACCACGTTCTTTTAGATTACGATTTATTCCATTAAAATAAGAATAGTATGGTTGCCGCCTTTCCGGATATTTATTTAAAGAGTTTTCACTAGTATGTTTTGGTAATATATTTTTATCATGTCTCTCTTTTCTTGATTTGTTAACCTCAGGACTTTCGAATGCATGCCACAGACAGAATGTACAGAAATACTATCGACATCAAAGTTTGGCTAACTGTCAATATTTAGATCGTTAAACAAATTTATTGGCGTCCCTTCCAAAGCACTCTTCGAAACGATTTTTTCCAAATTTTGATATCAAGAAGTGACCTTATCGTGTGATATATCATTATAATCGGAAAGCAAAGACTTTTTTAAAATGCAAAAATCCAATATGGCGCCGATTAGAGAAATTATAGTTAAGTATTCTAACTTTTGCATCAAGAACGCCTTGGAAAATATGATGACAGATTTAGATTTCCGATAAAAAGTATGTATATATATATATATATATATATATATATATATATATATATATATATATATATATATATATATATATATATAGGGTGGCGCATTGAAAACGAAACAGACCGATTTGCGTCAAGAGAAAAAATTTTTTAAGAAACGCTGAAACACGTCAATTTTAATATTGAGGGGGACATGTTTTGACATAAAACTTAACTTTGTCACATCAACCCCTTAAGGGTGGTGATAACAACCCTTATATTTTAAATAGGGAACATGGGTCGAGTATTACATCATTTGAAAGCTCTTTCTTTTCTGAATTTCGCACACTAATTTTTTTGGAAGTTTTATCAACTCGTTTAAAAATTATTCACAGTTGAAGATGCAAAAATGCATTTCACTCATTCCGATAAGAAATGTGCTGATAGTCAATGTTTTATTGGTTTGTAAACAAAAAATTGGCTACCAGAACATTTCTTATCGGAATGAAAGAAATGCGGTTTATTATTTCAGTTTATCGGTCGGTTTGATTCTTGATAGTACTACCGAAAATTAATTTCACAATGGTGTATTCTGTAGAAGAAAGAGTTGAAATAATCACTCTTTTTTTCAAAAACGATGACTGTGCTAACCGTACCGCAAATTTGTTTAATGAACGACATCCGAACAGACATGTTAACAGAAAATACATTTTGGAGTTAGTTGCAAAGTTTCGACAAAGTGGTTCAGTAGCCAACAAAAAACGGGATCCTGAACGTGAATTTCCGGTTAGAAATGAGACTACTGAGATTGAAGTTTTAGGACAAATTGCTGCAGACCCAACTTTGAGCACGAGAAAATTGGCCACTGTTTCAAACATCAAAAGAAGAACTATTCAAAAGAACTATTCAGCGAATATTGAAGCATCATAAATTTCACCCGTATAAAATTCATCTTGTACAACAACTGAATGAAGATGATTTTGATCGGCGGCTGGAGTTTTGTGAAGTTATGACTGCACGAATAGCTGACAACGGGAACTTTCTGTTTTTCGGACGAGTGTACGTTTTTTATTAAAGTCTACAGTCAATTGTCATAATTGTCGTTATTGGGCAGATAATAATCCAAGAAATTTTCACGAAGTCCACACTCAAACTACACAGAAATTGAATGTCTGGACTGGCATTCTTGGAGACCGTTTAATCGGACCATTTTTCTTGATGGCAATTTGAGTGGCGAAACGTATTTGGGGTTACTAGAAGATATCGTTTACCCTCTACTAATTGACATTGTTGAAAATGATGATCGCTATCAAGAAAATCAATTAGTGTTTCAATAAGATGGAGCTCCTCCGCCTTTTTCACAACGTGTTAGGGAGTTTTTGAACAGAGAGTTTCCAGAGCAATGGATTGGGCGTAGAGGTGCAATTGAGTGGCCCCCTAGATCACCGGATTTAACTTCTTTCTATGATGCCATTTTAAGAGTAGAATTTTCGCAACAGAACCGGAGTCTCTGGGAGAATAACGACGACGCATTGTTAAATAATGCCGTATAATAACTCCACAAAAGCTCCAGAATGTCAGAGCTCGTTTTGAACAAAATTTGTACTTTTGTATGGAAGCTGGTGGTCAATAATTTGAACACTTACTTAACTAAATAAACATTTTTAAAAGTTTGGTTTTGTTTTTTAGTTTTTTTAACGAAAAATTGATTAATTAGTGCATTTCTTCTTCCGTGAATGAAATACGTTCTTGCAACACCAACTGTGAATAATTTTTAAACGAATTGATCAAACTTCCAAAAAAATTTGGATATGTCTTCTATGGGCCCTAGTACGCGCTCATTTGAAGAAAGTCGAGATCTCCTCATTAGAGATTTTTTTAAAGAAAATTCACTAAAGGCTGTCCTGAATATAGCTAACTAAAACATGTTATACACTCCATTTTAACATGACGAACTTTTCAGCAGTGTGGACATTATTACAGTATTACATTCTACTGGAGTATGACAAATTTTGCAAACGTTTCATTTGGTCCACATAACGAATTATGATACAGTCATCAAGAAGGACGTGACGCGTTTTGTTGCACTTGCTGATTTTATGTTATAATGGATTCTCCCGCATTATTTTATTATAGGAAGATTCCAAGCTGAATTACCCATCATTTGGCGGTTAAAGTTCAAATTTATAAATTTTGGACCTAACGAATTTTGCATATGGGCTATGCAATTTATAATAATTCATTTACCTGATGTTCTAGTTGTGAAAAGGGTTCGAAATAACAATCTTTTTCCGTGCGTGGTCTCCTACTGGGTCTTATATTGCGTAGCAAAGTTTCGTTGTGCTTTCTTCCAAACATTTGCTAATTTGGAAAATTGATGTGCAATTTGATTGTTTCTCGTCACCTTCCGCCCTTATAATTATGGATTACAACGATAAAATGTGCTTTAGGTACATTGAAAAACCAATAGATTTTTAACATTAGTAAATGTAATCTAATAAGGTTTAAATTTCCTTATATAATATAACAATTGAGACTTATTAACAAATATAGAAGCGATTCTGGTTAATCCAGCCTTTGAAAAATTTCCGGACGCAGCAAGTGCGTTATAGTACTGAATGTTCCTAAGAATTGTACACCATCGTTACGGCATATTACTAAAACTAATACTTTAAATTTAAACACACCTTGAAGGTAGGTTTTAGAGGTCCTAAAACGCAATCATATAAATTTTTTTTTTTTGAAACTGTTACCATCGATATCTCTATATTGTCAAAAAATATTCGAACCATATATTCTAGCTCCTTTTGAGAAAAAATTTTAAATGCCCAAAACCCAATTTTCTATGAAGCTAGAAAATTAAGATTTGGTATACTCGTATATTGGTACTAAAAGTCTCTCTGAAAAAACTTGTATGACAAAGCTCATTAAAGTTACAAAAGCTTTCCAGAAGAAAACTTAATTCATATTTAGAAACTGAATGTATCTGCCAAATTATGAACGTGGCAAGGATTTTTCCTTATTAATAGCCTGGATGGTTTCATTTTAGTCAAACACTCGACAACAAAAAATCCTTTTAAAAACAAATTCTCCATTAGTGAATTTTCTTGATAAAAATTCACTAATATCAACAATAAAAAATCTCTGCTAAAAGGTATAACGTTAGACTCAACGGTAACAAAGTTATTCAGGCGTTTTAAAGAAAAATTATATCTTGGTCCAAACGTATGAAATCTGTACACTTTTGTTTCTACCAAATATAAGTCAGTTAAACAACTAAACAATGCATCGGGTGAGGATCGAACCCGGGAGCTGCGTGTGAGGCGAGAATTCTAGTACTGAACCACAAATGCTCTGATAAACTGTTTGTTTACGTGATATATATATATATATATATATATATATATATATATATATATATATATATATATATATATATATAATAACGTCGTTGCATTTGCAGTCTGTGATTCTTATATCGTTTAGTCTTCAGGATTTTGTGGCGGAGATTTCAGGAACACTGTTTCGGGTGGTATATTTTATGCGTGTTATTTGTCTTGTCTGGTTTCGCTGCATTATGATTTATGCCTGCAGTATGTATCAATTTACGCACGGCAGCTCGCTACGCTGGCTTTGTTAGGGTGCTTTACCCACTTGAGTCGTTTCAATTCATGTCTTTCTAATTTTATTTTTAATTTGGAACAAACTACAAATTTTGTAATCCAAAGAACTTAAAATTTACAAGAGAGGTTTATATACACAATTTCTAGCTACATGTACAGTCCCACTCCAGCTACTCTAATACTAAGTGAGTGGTGGACGTGCCGCCACCTAGTTGCGGAACCAAGTAGTATGTTGTCACGCCAGCTCCAAATAACACAAAGTGTTAAAAAAATAGAGACTGTATACAACTAACTAACAATTTAGAACATTGTCAGCCCTGGCCCATTTCTACCCCAATATAGGGACAAAGTGTGTAAGACTAGATAGATTCTAGCAACAATTAGAACCGTAGACCGGTTTCGCTCTCATTAGAGCTATTCAGTACGGCATACTAATTGTAGCAAAAATGCACCAAAAGTAATACGGCTATAGTATAGCCAGCCTTAAAATACTAGGTGAGTGGTGGACGAGAATGCATCTAGTCTTACATACTTTGTCCCTATATTGGGGTAGAAATGGGCCAGGGCTGACAATTTTGTAAATTGTTAGTTGTATACAGTTTCTATTTTTTTTTAACACTTTGTGTTATTTGGAGCTGGTGTGACAACATACTACTTGGTTCCGCAACTAGGTGGCGGCACGTCCACCACTCACTTAGTATTTTAAGGCTGGCTATACTATAGCCGTATTACTTTTGGTGCATTTTTGCTACAATTAGTATGCCGTATTGAAGAGCTCTAATGAGAGCGTAACCGGTCTACGGTTCTAATTGTTGCGAGAATGCATCTAGTCTTACATACTCTAATACTTTCAAACATACAGCGCGTTCAAACATTTTTTGTATATTTTTTGGGGGAAAATGTCCATTATAGCTGATTTACGAAAACGTCCGCAACTGTAACAAAATGAAGGCATATGCCAAATTCCTAATAGTGAATTTTCTTAATGAAAATTCACTAAACGCAACATTGCTTTTGTCCTCAAGTATATTATAATTCTAATAAATTCTAATAGCAAGAGACCACAGCGACTAAGATAGTCATTCTATCATCAACTTTATAACTCACTTGGCTAACTGGGATCAAATTATAACTATCAAGAGAGACTCTTGAAGATATTTTTACCTCAGATGACAGACCGTTGACTACAAGTGAATTGGAAACATAGTACTAATCTTATTTATACACAAGAAATTTATCGCTACACCTACATTTCCTTCTATTATTTTAGTATTTACTTGTTTCATAACATTTTGTCATCTGTAAATGCCAACCAGCAACATGATCAAGATGTTGAAAATATCTCTTATTCTTTTGTCAATGTGTGTTAGTAGCTTTTACCCTGGATTTTCGAAAATTGAATTAATTTTGCATGCCCCAAGTTTATTATCACATCTTCTAAAATAAGACACCAATAGCAAAGTAAAAGTTTAAAATTTAGACTTTTGAAATAGTAACGAACTTACAAAATTGATAGACTAAATATCGCATCATTACAGTCTAAATGCCATGTCGCCCTGGTGTTGCAACCATGATTCTCTGCCTCTAGAAGCTTTTCTCATTTTATTGTTACTTTTGTACTCATCAATTGGGCTAGTTTTCCTAGAAGTTTCCTTCTTAGTCTACCTCTTTCCTTTATTTTAAGTACGTATCCTTCAAATATCGTTGTCAGAAAATTATTACGTCTCAGAATACGTCCAACAAATTTTGTCCCTTGTCTTTCAAAATCTGTTAGCAAGCATCTTTCCTCTCTCACCTCTTGTATCACACTTTTATTTGTCTTTCTGTCGATGTACCTTGTCGTTACAAGATTTCAGTGGACTAAAGAAATTTGGCGTATATGTAGTAAAAAGTAGTGGTCCCAGTATACTTCCCTGGGGTGCTACTCGCGATACAGTTACAAACTTGGGAGTGGATCTTGATAGGACTACCCTCTGCAATATAACTGATAAAAACGACGGTCAATGTAGCTGAAGCCACATTAATAGAGAATTGATTTTAACATTTTGTGATTGACCACTTATGAAACGACACACAAATGTTTTGACATATTTAGTTGGATTATATCGCTTGTTCTAAATTATGTATATTACAAACACCAGCTTTACGTATTTGCAAAAATCATTGTCACGTCCCAAATATACTAATATTAATATTAAATGCTTCATTATAGTCTAATAATATTAATACAGAATTGTTTCCATCACCAACCACTTTAAAGTTATTTTCAGTTACATCAGTTATTTTTAGCTGTAGTGACAACATACTACTTGATTCCTCAACGAGATGGCGACTCCTGTCTTACATCTCTCTATGTGTTTACAGTGAATATAAAAATTACCCACTTTCAGAATAGGGGTAACGTAATCCTCTTCTAAGCTGAAGAAAAATACGTCCGTGTCAAACATCAATTGATAATTGATTTATTTATTTAAACATATACAGGCATATAAACCCAATTACTAATGTAAACAAAACGAATGTAAGCCTAAAAACTAAAATAACAAGAAGAAAAAGAGAAGTGACGTAAGTGTTAAGTAGAGAATCTCTAAAGCTTAAAAGAAATCAGTGTAAAATAGAAGTTCTGAATATGTCTGCTGATGAGTTATTATAAAGATGACACATAAAATAAAAAGGAGGTTTGATTAGGATGTTCGTTCTTGGAACAGGAAGAGCAAATTTATTGTACCCAAGAATATCTGTGAAAGAAGTTGAGGACAGTCCATGGATGAGCTATGCCAGAAAATCATTGCTTGTATTATTCGTCTTTTTTAAGAGAGTCGAACTGATATCTATTTAATAACGAACTGTGGGAAAAACCCTATTCTGGATAATGGTGTTCACTGCAGAAAAAGAAATACTTCAGGAATTTACGTTGTTCTGACTCCAAGAGTTTTATAAACAGAGTAGAAAGGAGACTAGCATATACTATCACATACTAGCATATTCTAATCCTGAGCATCATCAGAAAAGAATCTGCTGTTTCGAATTACAAAACCCTGGCATTTCACCGATCATGACAAAATATTACTTACGTGCTGACTGAACCTGTGCTGTGAATCAAAGGTTACTCCCAAGTCTACAATAGTTGAGGCAAGACAAATAGTGGTGTTATTTATATCATAGTTAAACTCAAGTGGTATGACTTTAGTAATGAAAGAAATTATTTTAGATTTGGACATACTGATTGGCCATTATTAAGACACTAGGCGTGTTAATAAGATTAATGTTGTTTTGGAGAAGTTCACAGCCGTTAGAATTTACAGGAAGATATAGATATAGATATAGTCATAGATATAGATAAAGATATAGATATAGATATGGATATAGATATGGACATGGATATATATATATATATATATATATATATATATATATATATATATATATATATATATATATATATATATATATGTATGTATTTTGACTTGCCACAATTATTGTATTTTTAAGTGTAAAAAGTCGTCAAATAAATGTGTCTATCTATCCATATTTTTAAATCATCGGCATAGAATAGTTTTGCAACAAAGATTATGCTGTCCAGATCGTTTATGAATATATTGAAAAGGACAGGGTGTAGGATTGAATCTTCAGGCAACCTAGATAATATATCAAACCCATAAGAACGAGACCCGCGATAGGAGACATAGTGGGTTCTTCCAGAAAGGTATGATTCAAAGGAAGCCAACAAAGAATCAGAGAGACCAAAAATACTCAATTTATTTCAAAGTAGCGCATGTGGAATGGAGTCAAAAGCCTTGCTAATGTGAGTGATATAAGATAACATATGAGGACAACACAACTGTTTAGAAAGCACTGATATCTGATACCATTTACAGCTACTGCCTTCGTTGTAACGTTCCTAATAACGTTAAAAGCACGGATGTCTATTAGAACGTCGTGCTTGTTAAAGTTAATAGTGTTCACCTCAGGTTGGTTATCGTTATTACCGATAGCCCTGGAATAAGCATCAATAACATCCACATTGAATTTATCCTCAAGATCAATACCCTTATTATTCATTACATTTAATTTTTTAGTTTTTTTTTTCATTTTCATAGCTGTGAAGGCTGTAAGATAAATATGTTATTTCTGATGACTATTAGAACGTCGTGCTTGTAAAAGTTAAGAGTGTTCACCTCAGATTGGTTATCTTTAAGACCACTAACCCTGGAATGAGCATTAATAACATCCACATTGAATTTATGCTTAAGGTCAATTCCCTTATTATTCAGTACTTTTATTTTTTTACGTGTTTTTCATTTTAATAGCCTTGAAGGCTGTAAGATAAATATGTTTTTTTCTTCTCATTTTCTGGCCACGTCTGAAGTTACGAAGATCCTTATAATGAACGTAGTATTTAAGGTAGTTTAGTTTTTTTTTTCATACGCTAAGTGCTTCATCTCTCAATTTCTGTAAAAGCTTGTGTTGTCAGTAATCTACGGCCAACACACTGGCTCGATCTTTTTTAACCTGTGCATGAATGTCGAATAATTCTTTAACGCTGGCCACTAAAAATGGAACATTCTCGTCAATATTTTATGTTCAGTATTGTAAATATGTCTGTATTAATTCAGTTAAAATATTTTTGTTGTTTTCTAAACTACATTGAGTCATTTTTTTAAATTACTTTTTATATGCTTTCATACAGGTTTACAACACATTTGTGTAACGATAACAGAATGTCTAAACGTCGGTTCCAGGAGCAAACTTATGTTTTCTTCGATAGCTTGGAAAAATACCTTTAAAGTGTGCTACCAAATACTTTATAATGACAATACAGGACATTCCCGCTGATTTCGTGTTTCAAGAATATCAGCGCCCCTAGCGGATAGTACTGATGATAAGTCGTTCGAGAACGTGTAACACTAGTAATTGCAGGTGTTTAACTGTGTATAATTAAGTTTGAGTTGTGTTTTTTTACAATAAATGTTAGTGGTTGGGTATGTTCAATCTATAATTGTTCCAATTGTAACGTGCTTAATCTATCAAAGACATTTCATAGGTTTCCAAAGGATGGCGAAACGTGAATATGATTTTTTGTGTTTTATTTTGTTACCAGTGATTTTTTTTTACAAATTTGCCTAATAATTAATATTAAACCATAACTATAACATGGATTGAATATAGTTTTGTATTATAGATGCAAGAAACGGGTACTGTTTTAAAAAAGAACTGATTTGGATATAGTATTGAAGACACAAGGTGCATTTTACATTTCAATGTCACTCTCAAAAGAATTTGTTGAAGCAGAAGACAAATTCAAGAACCACTTTTATGCCAATATGTACAGTTTGCAGAAGATAATTTATTGTGTAATATCTACCATCATATACCTATTTATAGATAAACTTCGTAAACGGATGATTGAAAGGCTTCAATCATAACTTGTCTTCCAGTGCATCAAAAAAAAAAGAAATATGACGGCAAAAAAAGTTTTTGCATTAATAATCAATGATATAAGAAAACTCTTTTTCTATCTTCTTCTGTGTCGTTTTTTATTTCAGTATGGCATAAATTGTCATATTTTTTTACATTTAAAATTATTTTACTTAGTAAAGGCTTTAAATTATCTTCCCAAGACAAGTTTTTTAAGAGGAAAGTATAATTAGCAGATTCAGCCTTATAATAGATTTATTCACGGAAGTAAGAGTTAGTCTCACCTTTCATCTGCACAATTTCTTAATTATGTAGTAAGTATATCAGTTACATATTTAAAAATATTAGATTAATAAGATAGTTTTCATGTAGAGATATAGCAAATTGAGTACTGTGCTACCATTTATACCCAGAACAATTATTTATAGGTAAGTACATGTTGTAACTTAATATCCTCACAAACAGCTTTCAGTATAATCCTATACATACCCTTGAAATAGTAGTTTAACGACGGTTTCAAGGTAGTACATTAAATTATCATGAAATAAGATTATGGGTAAGAGAAATTTGCAGAATTATTCATGCTGAATTCATTTAGGTTTCAAGCTGATTGTTGATACAAATTCTATTTATAACTATATAATCAAAAAATGTTCACTGTTTTGTCATGTACAAGTTTTTATATTCATCTATAATAAACCAATGGTCTAAATTAAGAAAATGCAGGTAAATATACAATTCAAATTACCCGCTCAGTTGTCAGTACTTCACGCGAGGTGGCGCTAGTGTACTTGTCACAAATATCACCAATGCTAAAGCATAAGTGTCCCGTATTGTCATTATATATTATTTGGTACTACTGTAAAATTTACGTTTTGCTGCCGTATTAGTTGTGATCTCAGATACGAAGTTTCCATTTAAAAAATGTAAGTTTGTGTCATATTTCAGAAATCATGACAGCCATGAGAATTTTGATAATCTAGTTAAATTCTACATCAAAATATCTAACAATGATAAATTTAAACTTTTTTCCTATCTACGATAGTTTTCGAGTTACTTAAGTTTCAAAATTTGGACGATTTTCAGTTTTTTCAGGAACCAACAAAGGTACATCAAATCTGAAAGCGGGAATGAGTTTCTTGTCTGATTCTGTCCAATTTTGCCTATTTAAGCTTTCTATCTCTTTTAATAAAAAGTAACCCATGTAAAAAAATAGAAAATGGCCAGCCTATATATATATATATATATATATATATATATATATATATATATATATATATATATATATATATATATATACATATTTAAACATATAAAAATTGAAACTCACGCGGGACATGTGTTCTAGTTCGCGCTGATCTGATTTGAGAAATGTTTTAAAAATTCAAAAGTCGGCATCTCCCCATCAGTGAATTTTTTCTACGAAAATTCATTAAAATTGAGTCGGGGTCGGCGCACGTTACAGATGTTCCACATATTGTGTATTACCCTATATAACACAAAACTGTCGCTTTCCATTGGTTTATGAAATCGGTATATTTAAAGCAAGTTATTGCTGAGTTCAAGAACATTAAGCTTCAAATCTACTTGAATCGAGACATTACAACATTTACAACGTCATTGCCCTCTTACCCTTCAAAAGTATTAAGATTAGAAAAATCGAGTAGCTAATTCATTAGCTTTTTATTAGAATTACACTGTTATTTTTATACACGTAAAAATACCAAAATAACCTGAAGCGATGTCATGTTCCCGGTCTTTTATTTTCAATATTACGATTCGTTTAGTGCACCCACTAAGACGAAAAACTAGTCAGTTGTCTTTCATCTCCTTTCTAGATTTTAACTTTGTGTTGTTACTTCCGTTAAACTGGGCATTTGGAAACTTTAAAAATACATTACACAGTCACGACGAAATTGAATTTGTTTCTTATAAAATAACAAACAAAGATGGAAGATCAGAAAACAAGCCTTTAATGATTTTTGTATCGTCTTTTAGAAACGAACTTCAAAGAAGAAACATTAATTTGCTTGATGTAGTACACATCAGTTATTAAATGTTATTGGCAAAAGCTATAGAAACATTTTTGAGGAGAAATTTAATAATCTGATGAAAGATGTGAATACCTTATTATTAATTTTAAGCGTAAAAAGTGAAAATATTTCTTCAAATAAGCGCGAACTAGCCCCACTGGAACCCATTTTTTTTTTCGTCAAAGCTCGTCCGCGTCTTTACCGCCCCGATAGAACTGCAGCCTTTGGCTTATTGTGCATGCCCTTGGTCTTTTTACTCCACCCATTCCAAAATAACTGTGCCTTGAACTAATCTGCACAGCAATTGGTAGGGTGAAGTTTTATATGGCTCTGTCTCCGGTCTAGACTGACCGTAGATCAGTTGTCTTTTGCGATCCAGAGCTTTAGACTCGCACAAGATGTGCTGGGCTGAATCTTCCCCTTCGCCGCAGAGTCTGCATGCGAGGTCCCCCCATTTTATGCAGGTGTTTCTTGACGGTCATGTGTCCAGTCAAGAGACCTGTTATCTTTCTGAGCTGTCCTCTGCTAAGATTTAGCAGCTCCACAGCTCTCTTTGAACTGGGTTCGTCAATTACTGACCTCCCATGTCTGAGCCCTGGACAGTCTGCCCAGTACACCTTGTGTTCGTTTCTGACCCAGGACTTAATGGCTCCCTTGGCGGTGCTCTTTGTCACGCCCAGAACCGATTCTGGTCCCATAAATGGTTCTGCTGACCCTCTCTTCGCTTCTTCATTGCCTTTGATCCCCGAGTGACCCGGCACCCAGATGAGGGTGACCTCATTCTGTCCAGCCAGGTCGCTTGTCTCGTTTCGGAATTCACTTACCAGCCTGGATATAACCCGTGGGCTACTCAGGGGCTTAAGGGCTGCCTGGCTGTCTGTGGCTATACCATACCATACCCGGGGTTAGTTTCAATTTTTATCTGTTTCCATTATATGCCTGGTGACGGAATTCTACGGTAAAGCTCAATATAATTCGTTATTATACAAGATATGAGAAAACATTTTATACGTTAATTATAAGGTGTCTTGAGCTGCATCTTATAAAAGTATTTTGACAATCACAGGCTGGCTCATAAGTCGTTGCTGATACGAAGTTGTTTTTTTTTTATCGATCACCCCTTGTATTATTGCATTTTCGCATACCTCATCGAATTATAATGCATGTTTGTAAATAAAATTTTTTGATAGCGTTAGTCGTTTTCGAGCTATTTCAATTGTTTTGCACTTTTCACATTTTCGGCACATTTCGAAAATTATGATACGGCATTTTTACCAATAGATAGCAGTGTCACATAAAAATGACGCATTCAGAGAAGTTTTAGCTTATATTATTCGTCGAAAAAATCGAGATGCTGTAAACAGGGCGCTCTCATATAATGACTGAATTTTAAAAAATTCAAAATGCGGTAACTCATTTTTTATATAGAACAGCCTATATTTTGTGTTTTAGAAGTGAAGGGCCTGTGCTCTGCTACAAGTCTTGCATAACTAGATTTAAAATCGCATACCGTGATTCATGTAGGAATCAGTTTAATAAATTTATTCAATTCTAATAGCCGATCAGATTATGTGTATGATCACAGTTAAAAAAGGCTAGTTCTTTCGGCACTCGCTTGAAAACTAAAAAACTGTGGACCCAGCAAGTGCGTTATGGCAGTGAATTTTTATAAAAATGCTTTGAATATCAAATATGTCTTTTCAATGCAAGCAGTCATCAATTTGGTTACCGGTATAACCTATATAGTAGAAACAATGTGCCATATTTTATCAAAATAACTTATTGTTTGAAAATGTAAAAATATGTTCCGACAATAAACTTTAAACGTTGGTTTCTCAGCCAACAAACCTTAGGTTAATAGCAAATTGAGTTGAGAAATTTGAAGCATTTAATGAAAATTTGTTACCAAAATGCACTTACTGCGTCTTGATTATTTTTCTTACAAACATATTTCGATAAAAAATGCAATAAAATAAGGCTTTCAAAAAAAATTTTAGGGATCACCAACGACTTATGGGCCAGCCGGTGATTGTCAAAATAATTTTATAAGATGCAGCTCAAGATACCCTATAATTAACTTATACAATTCTTTCTCGTCTCTTGTATAATAATAATTATATTGAGCTTTACCGTAAAAACGTGTCACCCTGTATATATGTAAGCAGATCAAAACTGAACGTAAACCCGGATATGGATTCCAGGGGGCCTAGTTTGCGCTCATTTGAAGAAATCTTTTTAAAATTCTAAAGTCGCACTCTCCTCATTGATGAATTTTTTGTACGAAAATTAGCTAAAAATTATGTACCGTTAAACCATAAACTTAACTAAAACTACCGCCAAAGCATCAGAGAAAATAACTAACCTGCTTCATATCATATCGGTCCCTTTTGTCAAACTTCCATCATTTATATGTGTTGATAAAACATAAATAGTGAATTTTTTTAATAAAAATTCACTAAAAACACTGTTTAGTCCACCCACTAACATTAATAAAGGAATAAATCGCACTTGTATTTAAAAATGTCCCTAATTATATATATATATATATATATATATATATATATATATATATATATATATATATAATATATATATATATATATATATATATATATATATATATATATATATATATATATATATATATATATATATATATATATATATATATATATATATATATATATATATATATATATATATATATATATATATATATATATATATATATATATATATATATATATATATATATATATATATATATATATATATATATATATATATATATATATATATATATATATATATATATATATATATATATATATATATATATATATATATATATATATATATATATATATATATATATATATATATATATATATATATATATATATATATATATATATATATATATATATATATATATATATATATATATATATATATATATATATATATATATATATATATATATATATATATATATATATATATATATAATATATATATATATATATATATATATATATATATATATATATATATATATATATATATATATATATATATATATATATATATATATATATATATATATATATATATATATATTAAACTGACTCGGGTTATCGGTTCTAGAGCAGTTGCGCTCATTTGAAGAAATCTTTTGAACACTTAAAAGTCGCGATCTCCTAAATAGCACTTTGTTTTTACGAAAATTCTCTAAAAATTATAGGCTATTAGACCACAAACTCTATTATAACTGAAACCACTGAAAAAGCATCTGAGAATGAATCCATTTGAAATCAATTTTCTGCAAATATTTTAGTAAAATGCAGGACAATGACAGTTGACGTAAGGCTTTATAAAACATATGTCTTCTGCATAACGCTAAGTCGTTTCAGGACAGTTTTGTGGTATACCTTGATCTTTTTGCTCAAAGTAAACTTATTCTTTGTCTGTAATATTCAATAAATGTAGTTAACCGCACAAAATATTTTGGTTTTGTGTCATTCTTAGATCACCAACGACACCCAATTTTTTTTCGTTAAATGCTTAAAACTTTCTTTCATTTTTAACCCCGAAATCTAAATTTTGATGAATGCGTTACTTTTTAGTGAATTTTCGTAGAAAAAATTCACTAATGAGGAGATCCCGACTTTTGAATGTTGCAAATGAGCGCGAACTAGGACCCCTAGAACCCATATCCGGGGTCAGTTTCTATATATATATATATATATATATATATATATATATATATATATATATATATATATATATATATATATATATATATATATATATATATATATATATATATATATATATATATATATGTATATGTATATATATATATATATATATATATATATATATATATATATATATATATATATATATATATACATATATATATATACATATATATATATATATATATATATATATATATATATATATATATATATATATATATATATCACACCGATAACTCAAAAAATAATAGGCCGACTTTGATCAAATTTGGCACGTACCTTTCTTTTGTAAATGGCTTGGATAAGTTCGTTAGTCAGGAAAATCAAACGAGGTTTTCCGGGAAAATTTTGAGTTTTCATTTGAAAAAAATTTTTATCTCAAAGAATAAAAAGACTATGATAACCAAATTTGGTAGGTAGGTTTACGATATAAAAAGTAAGCTATACACCAAAATTAGATTTCTATATCACAAGAAAAAGAAGTTATAATAAAATATTTTGTAGCAGATCATTTCTATTTTCCTTACAACTCGCATCGTTTTTAGTGTATTGTTATTATTAAAAGTCAATAGTTTCTTCCTAAAATTTGCTCTTACCGAATACACGTGGCTTCCATTGTCTTCTGCTTCTGCCGCTGTTACAGTCTGTTACTCTTAACATGACGCTTTGCTTACTCTTACTGCTAAACTATTTTACATACGTATCACCCTACAAAACCTACTTGTATTCCACTGCATAAGACGTCCCTGTAGTTTCACTTGCGGTTTATTTTCCTCTATTTTCTATGAAAATTCATTACCATAAGGCACTTGTTGCGTCCAGGATTTTATAATTTAAATCTCAGTACCGAATTTGGTTGCTATAGCTTTGTAATTTTTTGATATACAAAAATTTTCTGAAAGGAAACTAAAAATTTCTGGTCCGATTTTTCTGGCTAACGACCTTATTCAAGCCACTTGCAAAGGGAAGGTACCTGCCAATGTCAGGGGGCCTTGTGTTCGCTCACTTCAAAAAAAAATTCGAAATTCAAAGATCGTGATCTCCCGATAAGTTATGTTCTCTTACGGAAATTTACTAATTACGGAACCAGAAAACACCCTAGAACTCTTTTGGCACCATACTGGTGGTTTTTTCTTACGAAAATTCACGAATTACGGATCCAAAAAACACTCTTTTGGCACCATATTCCCTCTCAGCTTAACATGTAATTTAAAAACCACGACAAGGACATTAAACTTATTGCAAGATATTCAAGTCTAGTTATAGTGGCAACAGCTATAAGCAGGTAGAATTCTTTGTCTAATAAGATCATACTTATAAATTTGGAAATAAATCTTTGTCTTTACCGAGACGTTTAACATAAAACATGTATAATTACGGATGACAGCTATAATGTTTTCTGTTAAATTTTGTAATTTACTAAACAGCTGAACATTATTTCTTTTTACTAAAAGAGATGATGCCCGAACTTAATTATTTCTTTTTTCGTAGAGAAGAGATGATCCTTTAACTCTATTTATTTTGGAAACGTCCACTTATAAATTGCTCTCGTCGGATTTGCAATTTTTCAAACACGGACCTGCGTTATAACTAGTTGATGTTGGAAAGTAGCCAGATTTAGTTTTTTTGCATTTATAATGATCAGGCGAAACAAAAGGATTCTGTGTCTTTGTGCGAACCGTTACATAGTAGTGAATACGTTAAAATTTAATGTATATCATGGCCTTTAACGTCATTGCTAATACGACTCACCTACGAAAGGTATTCAACTTTATTGTGTGTTGTTTTGAATTTTGGATGACCTTGGTAAATCTCTAAGTAATAACAATACTATAATATCTTAAATTAGATATTGTAAACTGTTAGCTTAAATCTAAGTGAAAAGGCGATTCGAGAAGCTAAAAGCTAAAACTTTATTTTTGTCTTGAGTTTTTGTCATTTTATCACCATTTCAATTTAAGTCTCAAGGACCAGTTAAAATATAAGAAGTTTTGATGCAGCTAGTGAGTTACGGTAGCAAATTTTCACCAAAATATTTCATGTGAGAAAATTATTAGTTGAATTTTAGATAAATAAACATTAGATTTACACTATTTTATTGAACGTATAACTTCAGCGAAACTACAGTTATACGTTCAATAAAATAGTGTAAATAAATTTGTTTATTTATCTAAGTTGACAAAGTATCATATTAGTTGAATAATTGGCAAGGGTGAAAAACAGTAAAAAAACGATGTCTCGTCCTATAAATATAGTTTTCGATTCCAAAAAAGTCTGGACGCAGCAAGTGTGTTATGGCAGTGAATTTTTATAAAAATGCTTTGAATAGCAAATATGCATTTTTAATGCAAGCAGTTATCAAATTGGTTACCAGTATAACCTATATAGTAGAAACAATGTGCCATATTTTATCAAAATAACATATTGTTTGAAAATGTACAAAAATTTTACGACAATAAACTTTAAATGTTGGTTTCCTAGCCAACAAACCTTTGGTTAATAGCAAATTGAGTTATTAAAATTTGAAGCATTTAATGAAAATTTGCTACCAAAACGCACTTACTGCGTCTTGATTTTTTTCTTACAAACATATTTCGATAAAAAATTCAATAAAATAAGGCTGTTCGAAAAAAAAATTTAGGGATCACCAATGACTTATGGGATAGCCTGTGATTGCCAAAATAATAAGATGCAGCTCAAGACACCCTATAATTAACTTATACAATTTTTTGTCGTCTCTTGTATAATAATAATTATATTGAGCTTTACCGTAGAAATGCGTCACCCTGTATATATGTAAACAGATCAAAACTGGACGTAAATGGATTCTAGGGGGCCTAGTTTGCGCTCATTTGAAGAAATCTTTTTAAAATTATAAAGTCGCGGTCTCCTCATTGACGAATTTTTTGTACGAAAATTAGCTAAAAATTATGGACTGTTAAACCATAAACTTAACTAAAACTACCGCCAAAGCATCAGAGAGAAAATAACTAACCTGTTGCGTATCAGCCCTTTTTCTAAAACTTCGATCTTTTATATGTGTTGATAAAACATAACAAACACTGTTTAGTCCACCCACTAACATTAATAAAATCATAAAGGAATAATTTGCACTTGTATATAAAAATTACCAAATAACACAAATAATGTGTCAACTGAAACAGATAAAACAATCTAATACCATACGATAAACGTCAGTTACAGCGTGTAACAGACCAGCGCAATAATGTCAAATGTTTCGTTGCCAGGCAACGCTCAGACATACTAGATTGTTCCCCAGTTGTTCCCACAGATTCTCCGGCAGGTCCACAGGGACATCTTAGCCCTGCGGATAACATTTTCTAACTGTCTGTCCCAGTTGAGCTTCTTATCTAGGATAACTCCCAGATATTTTGCTTGATCCGAAAATGGAATGTTTTCCCCCATAAGATTAGGTGGTTTTAATTTGTCCAACCTTCTTCTTCTGGTGAACGGGACAATGATCGTTTTGCGAGGGTTCACAGACATCTGGTGCCGTAGGGAACAGATGTCTGTGAAATCTCGCAAAACGATCATTGTCCCGTTCACTAGAAGAAGAAGGTTGGACAAATTAAAACCACCTAATCTTATGGGGGAAAACATTCCATTTTCGGACCAAGCAAAATATCTGGGAGTTATCCTAGATAAGAAGCTCAACTGGGACAGACAGTTAGAAAATGTTATCCGCAGGGCTAAGATGTCCCTGTGGACCTGCCGGAGAATCTGTGGAAACAACTGGGGAACAAACCCCCAACAGATGTACTGGCTCTATGTAGTGGTTATCAGACCTATGATAACATATGGAGCCATAGTTTGGTGGCCTAAGGTACTTCGTGGTACCGAGAGGGCCAAACTGGTTCATCTACAGAGACAAGCATGTCTGATGATAACGGGAGCGATAAGCACCGCACCATCAGTCGCTCTGGAGGTCCTCCTCAATATTCCCCCACTTCACATATGGTTGGAGAGGGTGGCGAGGTGGACAACGTACAGACTAATACAAACGGCAGATAACATGCCGAGGGAAGTCAGTCTGAGGGGGTCCGGACTCCTTGATGACAGTGATTGTCACAGGATTCTGGGAATGGTCTCGGACTTGATGCCTACAAAAATCAGCAGAGATCTGTCTTTCAAGACCGTCCTCCCGGAAAGGGAGGACTGGGACCGGAACCAATCGACCCTGTTGAGAGCGGACCTCTGCTGGTACTCTGACGGCTCCAAAACCAATATGGGAGTAGAAGCCGGCGCATATGGGGGCAGCACCGATGCTAGACTATCAGCTAGCCTCGGTAAGTACGCAACCATACACCAGGCAGAAGTTTATGCCATCGAGATGTATGCAAGGGAAAGCTTAAAAGACCTATGCACAAACAAATCGATAAAGATATATGCAGATAGCCAAGCTGCAATAAAGGCTCTTGGTTCCTACCGGTGCAATTCAAAGACGGTATGGAGTTGTAAATCTGCCCTTAACGAATTGGGCAGCTGTAATGAGGTGTCGCTGGTCTGGATACCAGGTCACTCGGACCATGATGGCAACGTTGCGGCAGACGCGCTTGCCAGGAGTGGTGCCCAGTGTGACTTTGTCGGACCAGAACCGGTGCTGGGAATAACATCTTGCACAGCAAAACGCACCTTAAAGACCTGGACAGGTAGAAGGACAATTCAATATTGGCAAAATCTTCCAGGATTAGCTCACTCTAAGGCCCTCATAAATGGCCTGTCTGAGTCAAGGGCTAAGAAACTTCTAGAGTTGAACAGACAACAACTGAGTACTCTAGTCGGCCTGTATACAGGACACTGTCGCTTGCGGCATCACATGCACCGTATTGGGATCGGTCAGGAGACCGAGTGCCGGCTGTGTATGGAGAATGACGAAACAGCAGAGCACGTGCTGTGTTCCTGTCCGGCAGCGGATAGGACTAGACACCTGCTCTTTGGCAAGGTAAAGCTTGCTCCAGAGGATCTGGATCAACTTTCGCCCGCAAAGGTTATCGACCTCTGTAGGAGGCTGGATTTGTTGGGCGAAATATAGACATTAGGCGTGAGCCACAATAGACCTTATGGTCGCGGTGGAGGGACCGACATGGACCACTCACAATCTAACCTAACCTAACCTACTAGATCTCATATATAAGCCAGGTTTGCCATTGTCAATGAAACGCGGTGATATTAAAAATAAATGTTTCAAATTTGAATAGCTCAATTTTTTGTAAACCTAGAAAGCTAAATTTTGGTACATATTTAGGTCTTTCTCAAAGCAACATGTGCAGCAAATTTCATCGAAATAGCTTTGTAATTTTCGGAGAAAAAATTTTTTTCGAAAGAAAACTCAAAATTTTCTAGAAAAACCTTGTCCGATTTTCCTGTATAACGAACTTGTCCAAGCTATTAATAAAAGAAAGGGACTTGCCGAGTTTCATCAAAATCGGTTAATTATTTTTTGAGTTATCGGTTGGATACATATATATATATATATATATATATATATATATATATATATATATATATATATATATATATATATATATATATATATATATATATATATATATATCGAAACTGACCCCGGATATGGGTTCTAGGGGCCCAAATTCGCGCTCATTTGAAAAAATGTTTGCAAAGTCTCACCATCGATACCTCTCTATTAGTGAATTTTTTTTTTTAATCACTAAAAAGTAATCAATGTAAGAACATATACTGACTTTTCGAAAAATTCGAACACCCAATAAGAGTCGACCATTTGCAATGAAATTTTCATAGTCCTCTACTGTCTGATAAGAAATAACAATATGAACAAAAAATGTTTAACAGATGTACACTTTTAGTGAATTTTCTTTTAAAAAATTCACTAATGAGGAGATCGCGACTTTTGAATTTTGAAAAAATTTCTTCCAATGAGCGCAAACTAGGGCCCTTGGAACCCAAATCTGAGCTCACTTCCAGATTTTATATGTATATGTATATATTGAGATTTGGCGTAGTTAAAATTCATATAAAGAAGGAGAGCAGAAAGATAAAATGCATGTATAATATGTGTTACAAATAGATTAAACAATTCTTTGTCCTAATTAGACAATAGGATGCCCAGTGCCAGGTTTACGAGCGTCTTTTGCCATTTTAACTAAATGAAAGACCTCCTCAGGTGCTGTTTACACATAATCCTCCCAACTGAACTTCCTGGCCTGCCCTGAAATTAGTTTGCATAATTAAAAGCTGAAAGAAGGAAAAACCAACCCTACCATGCATCACGTAATTGGGCAAACTGATGTTTTCCCAAGTTTTTACTGTCGCGAGACGCTGGTCCAGGTTTGAGCTGACTGTTAATATATTAATGTCAATATAAAACACATATTACTCTATGGTCGAACAGATGTATATGGATGCGTTCATACTGAATGGATGCGTCTATACGTTTATACGAATGGATGCGTTCATACATTCATACAGTATATTAAACTTTAGTTTTTCAGTTCCTAAAAAAGTAACTACAAATTTAATGGAGTAATTGGACGTTATGTTCGAATTGTAGTGAATTTTCACTAAGCATAATATTATATATTTGTGATTTTAGTGAATTTTCTTTTAAAAAAATCACTAATGAGGATATCTCGACTTTTGAAAAAATTTCTTCAAATGAGCGCGAACTAGGCCCCCTAGTATCCGTACCCAAGGTCAGTTTCAATTTATATATATATATATATATATATATATATATATATATATATATATATATATATATATATATATATATATATATATATATAAACCTGCCCAGGTTTTCCCAGAAAATTTTATGTTTTCCTTCGGAAAAAAAATTATATCTCCGGAAATAACAATGTAAGGGCAACCAAATGCTGCGCGTATTTGTATTATAAATAGTGAACCATCTACCAAAATTTAGATCTGTTGGTTGAAAGACAAAAAAGTTATAAGCATTTAAAGAAAAAAAAGGGGGGTTTTCCTCAAAACGTCAGTCGCGATTTGAAACGTCAAAATTCGCAACATTTAGGTAAAGAACCTGAAAGAAAATGGATTGTGTAAAGAAAATGTCGCAAGAAGAGTGTTCTGCAAACCCTTTCAGCTTCAACCGTCATTGTCCTTCATTTTACTAAAATATTTACAGAAAATTCATTTCAAATAGACCATTTCTTTGATGGTTTGGCTGTAGGTTTAGTTAAGTTGATGCTTTGGCTGTAGGCTTAGTTAAGTTTATGGTTTAACGGTCTATAAGTTTTAGCTAATTTTCGTAGAAAAAGCTCGTTAACGAGAAGGCAGCGACTTTTGAATTTTAAAAAGATTTCTTCAAATAAGCGCAAACTAGGCCCAATAGAATCCATATCCGCGTTTAGTTACAGTTTTTATCTGTTTATATATATATAGGGTGACACATTTCTACGGTAAAGCGTAATATAATTGTTATTATACAAGATATCAGAAAAACTTGTATACGTTAATTATAGGGTGCCTTAAGCTGCATCTTATAAAAATATTTTGACAATCATAGGGTGGTCCATAAATCGTTGGTGATCCCTACAATTATTATTATTTTCCGAACGTCCTTATATTATTGCATTTTTGCATTTTTTATCGAAATATAATGCATCCTTGTAAAAAAAACGGAAACGCAAAAAGTGCGTTTTGGTAGCGAATTTTCCGTGAATCCTTCAAATTTCAATAACTCAATTTGCTATCAACCTAAGGTTTGTTGGCTAGGAAACCAGTCTTCTCGGAAACATTTAAAGTTTAGTTTTGGAAAATTTTTGTACATTTTTAAACAATAAGTAATTTTGATGAAATATGGTACCGGTAACCAGATTGATGGCTGCTTGCATTGGAGAGACATATTTGCTATTAGAAACATTTTTATGAAAAATCACTTCCATAACGCACTTGCTGCGTCCAGACTTTGTTAAATTTTGTTTTATCAAAATGATCTCTTTAAATTTGCGTTTCCTTCAGTTTAAAGCAATATTTCGTAGCCCTCAGTTTTTGAAATCAGTGATTTTTTTTTATTATTATTTAAATCATTTTGCCTAGCGCCGTTTTCGGAACAATTACAATCGTTTAAGTAAATTCGAAAGGGGGCTCATTCAACGACATGGTGCTGCTCGGCTCGAGTGGTGTAACAACAGATCAAACTGGGATGGTCAATGGAATCGTGTTATGTTCTCTGAGGAGTCCAGGGTGGTTACAGAAGACTAGGACGTGAATACGTGGATAACGCAGCAATTTAGAATTTGCTGTGGAACGGCATACGGCCTTACCAACCCCCTCTTCCCGCCGTCGTGCGATAACATACACTAGCAGGTCACCTCTAGTGTTTATTAACAGAAATTTGAATACAGACTTGGAGAATACTTCTCTGGCTTCACTGTTGGTTTTTGAATGCAAAGGATTACATACGAAACATACTGCAGCCGGTTGCACTACCATACTTACAAGGATGAATTCAACGCCTTTTCCAACTAGACAACGCACGTCCTGCAATGTTCTTACAAGAAAATAACATGTGCTGGAGTCCTCTTATTTGACGGTTTGCGGGAGAGTTGGGTGGATGTGTGTATGCTGGCTAATAGGGTAAAAGTGGGCGGGGTTAGGCAGGCACAAGTGAATATACGAACGTTAACGAAGGGAAAACAAAGATGAAGTCATATTAATCTACCAATGTTTACATTTTATGGTACTGATTGTTACGAATGCTGAGATTTCTTTTTTTTTTCTTTTTTTTTTTAGATGTTATTTGTAGAGTAGATATTTTTTGATTTATATTCATGACTTAAGTTTAATACTTTTTGGCGACCTTATGGTTTTTCTATCCTATTCGCCTTTCGACATTGAAGTATAATTGTATGTAATTCTGTAATCAATAAAGTTTATTATTATTATCACTTACTCTTAGCTCTTACTCTCTTGAGATCTTGCAAGGAACTTCACTGGAAGAACTTGGAAGATAAAGAACGCAGAGAAAACTCCGAAGGAACTGGGAATATGGAGATCTGTTAGGGAACTCAAAAAATGAATTGAGACCTTGTGAAAAACTCCACTGGAATATCTTGGAAAATTGAGATCTCAGGGAGAGCTCCCAAGAAACTGCGAGGATTGGGATCTATGAGAGAAAAATCGGCTTTTATGGAGCTTCCAGATGGCGCTTGCCTTCACCAAAAAGTTTACGTAGCGTCGGTATTTGCAGGGAAGTCCAATAGATTAATTCTCGAAATATATATTTAGGAATGTTATTAACTGGAAGATTTAAAGAATATGAGGTACCTGCAACCTGCTAAAATAGGAAATCCCAGACAGATATAAAACGAGGTAGAAGATTACCATTAAGAGCAATAACGGGTAAAATATGCAGGCAGTGGTGTACTAGTAGTGTTTCTTCAACAAATATCCTGTAGTTGACGTGGTTTATATTCATCACTTTATTGATTCTTAGTTCCGTAATAACATTACCCCCCCCCATTAATTTCCAAGTCTTCTCTTCCACTACATATTAATCTGGTATTATCAGTCTTGAATTCTTCATTCTTTGACAACCTTACTTCCGACATTTCAAGCATATTTATAAACTATTCTTTTATTTTATTCTTTGTTCTTCCAGTTGTTTAGTTATTAGCTTACAAGTTTCTAGCATTTCATGTGATCTGAATTTATTTTTTCTTCATATATATTTTTAGTGATGAATATTATGAATGAAATTTCACATCTTTTGAAGAACGCACCCTAACATTTGTGGCATACATTGAAATATTGCCAAATTTAATTTTCCAGATTCAAAGCTAAAGCAATTGACAATGTATCATTGGGCAAACAAGTGAGCAAATATTATTTTAAAATACTTTCGCAACACGTGTTACGGCAAAATTATAACAGAGTTCAAATTTATAAAGTGTTTACCAACTTGCGGGAATTCAACAGTATGTTTTACTACCTACGTGAAAAATAAGAAACTACATTAATTCAAGAAAATCACGAGTCTGATGTAAAAAAACTGTTATAACTCCCAATTTACGCAATGTTTAGCTTTTAAAGTGAAAAATTCCAGTATTATTAAGTAAACTGAAAATATAGAGGTCAGTAATGTCAGCAAAGAATAGATTTTTCTAGATTAAACTTTACAATAAAATTGCAGAAACCAATGAGAAAAGTCATGCAGCAGTAAGTGGGTTATGGTAGCGTATTTTCAAGAAAAGTCCTTTAAATGTTAATAATTTAAATTTGCCTAATTCGCAGTGGTATGTATATTAGATTACACCGAAAATCCAGATTGTAAAATTAATTATTCGTCTTTTACTATATAAAGAAGTTGTTTAGATTCCACTGGCGGAAATATATTCATAAAAGTTACTTTTAACACACTAGTGTCTTATGGATATAAGAGATCAGTATGTTGGGACCCATATAAGACGTAAGAAAACAGTAGAATTATATCATGATGAAAGATCGGTTCTGTATAAAAAGATTAACACAACAGTAGCACGTTAAGAGGAGTACCGCAGAGCAGTATAATCAGTTTCCTCTTACACCTTATCTATACACATAACATAAGCAACAACATCAACAAATGTTACAATTTGCCCACGATATATGCATATATGACACTAACTGCGAAATATAGAGTGGAAACCAAGAAGTTACAAAACCTATAAAGCAACTACAACAATGAACGGACAACAATCATATGAACATATCGACATCGACCAGAAAAACTCAGCTAGGTATATTTACGCGCAAGAGACAGCGACTGCCCGCTAAAGTCAAAGCTTATTGCACGGGATTCATAAAATGCTTTATTTGAGAAACGAAAAGTTAATGTTTAAGCACCCGATTAAATTTTGTTCGTCAAATAATTTATTGTAAAATTAATGTCAATGGCAAATTTTACCGTTATTTTCATCATTGCTAAGTACCTCATTTTTTACGTTGTCAAAAGCTTATTGTTATCGCAGTATTCAATTTCAGTGAGTTTTTATAACACTGACAACACTGCTTATGCCGGAGGTAGCGAGTCATTGGATCCAATGCAAACGCCCCCTGTTATACAATTGCTCCACTTCTCATCTCTCAGCTCAGTGACAATACAGTTGCACTTGTACAGAATTTGCCTCGGGCAGCCGGACAAATCGTTTTGTGTGGACATTTAATAAAAACATAATTTAAAAAAACTAGAAGGGCTACATACTTATATTTTATTGCAATCGAATCTTTACATGTTCCTGCAGGTAATGAATAGTCAAAGTCATCTCTTTTGGAACATCTTCGTATATATAATCTTATCTAAATCATTGGAATATTTGGGTGAATTTCAATTAATTATAACTAATAACACAAAACACTTTTTGAAATTTGCGAACATTCATCACCACTTGTGGTTTGTCTAGATTATGAAGCTTTTTAAATTGTTCCCGTACACCTACTATTTCTTGAGATAATTACAATTTAAGGAGGCCTTGTTTTCCTATACTAAAGTGATAGCTAAATGCCACCCTTAACAGCACTGAATGCCCCGTTAAGGACAAAGTGTACTTTTTAGGGGGAGAGTAGTTAAAAAACTCTTCTGGGGAGATCATATTCAACATCTAACTACAAAAACTGAGAAAGAAATAAATATACTTCGTATGCTGTGTCACCAATATAGCTTTGATGATATGTAGATCATTTATTAAAGCCATGTTCGATTACCGCTCATCTCTGTATGACCAACTAGCGAAAACCCATCACAAAAAAATCAATACCATCCAAAATAAGTGCTTCATTAGGTGCACCAAAAAGTACTGCAGGTAATAATTTGTTAGCGGAATGTGGTGAGATGCCTCTTCAATTCAGAAGAAAAATGGTTGCAATTATTATGGTTGCTATTATTATTATTATCCTTCATTGTCCTAAATTTTACAGAATGTCTGATACAATAAGTCTAGTATGACGTATGCTGTATAATATGACATCATTTATAAATGATTTCTTCCAAAATTACTTGATATTGAATTTTCTAAATTGGAGACTTCAAATTTTGACGTACCACACAAGATCTACATTTGTTCCAATTTTACTGCAATATAAAATTTCCCGCCACTGACTTTATTTTCTGATAATCTCAACATCTTCTTCATTATTTTTTAACTCGTGTTTTCTATTAAACCTCCATATTTTTTCCAAAATTCTAATTACAGACTGCAAAAGTGTACTACAAAAAATAGAGAAGTTAAGAAGTCACATTTCTGATAACAATTAGGACTTATATTTAAACTACAGGGAAAAAATAACCCAACGCCACTCAAATTGAACCGATTACGTAACCTCACAGCAAGACAGCGTTATTGGACAAAAAAAAGCAATCTCACTTACAGTAGAAGCATATTTGTCTGCATTCAAAGCAAAACCCGACATGTATACCTACGATAGGCAGCCGTGTTACAATATAAAATACGAAGTATTGCAAAATATACAAATTGACTACTTGCCAGATTACTCGTACATAGCGCTACCGTTAAGAAAAAACAACTTCCAGGAAGAACTTAGAAAATTGATACCGCCAAATATCTGTCAGATATATACAGATGAATCAAAATCTCGGGACGCAGCAAGTGCGTTATGGTAGTGAATTTTCATAGAAATGATCTGGCACAAAATATTTTATTATAACTTTTTTTTCTTGTAACATAGAAATCTAAATTTTGGTGTATAGTTTACTTTTTATATCGTTAACCTACCTACCAAATTTGGTTATCATAGATTTTTTATTTTTTAAGATAAAAAATTTTTTCAAATGAAAACTCAAAATTTTCCCGGAAAACCTTGTCCAATTTTTCTGAATAACGAACTTGTCAAAGCCATTTACAAAAGGAAGGTACATGCCAAATTTTATTACAATCGGCTTATTACTTTTTGAGATATGAATTTTTTTCAAATGAAAACTCAAAATCTTCCCGGAAAACCTCGTCCGATTTTCCTGACTAACAAATATGTCAAAGCCATTTACAAAAGGAAGGTATGTGCCAAATTTTATTAAAATCGGCTTATTACTTTTTGAGATATGAATTTTTTTCGAAAGAAAACTCAAAATTTTCCCGGAAAACCTCGTCCGATTTTCCTGACTAACGAACTTATCCAAGCTATTAACAAAAGAAAGGTACGTGCCAAATTTTATCAAAATCGGCCCATTATTTTTTGAGTTATCGGTGTGATACCTATATATATATATATATATATATATATATATATATATATATATATATATATATATATATATATATATATATATATATATATATATATATATATATATATATATAATATATATATATATATAAACATATAAAAATTGAAACTGACCCCGGATATGGGTTCTAGGGGTCCTAGTTCGCGCTCATTTGCAAAAAATTTTTCTAAATTCAAAAGTCGGGATCTCCCCATTAGTGAATTTTTTTTACGAAAATTCACTAAAAACGGACGAGGAAACAGCATGTGCCTTTTTTGTAGTTCAAGACCAAAATTATAAAATCTTTAAATTGAATAAAAATATGTCTAACTATACAGCAAAGCTGAAAGCAATCACATATGCCTCAAAGTATGCCACCGACAGGAACGACAATTATTTAGTAATAATTATAGGCTGCAAAAGTCTACTATAAAAAATACAAACGTTAAGAAATCACATTTGTGTATTTGTGTGTTTTTGTTTCTTTTACTTCGGCCTATTTCCGCGACTATGGCCAATCACCGACGCCAGGGAGCAGTTTCACCTCACTATACTGGAAATTTTGCCGAACCCCTGCCTTTTTGTAAAAAGGGTAGGGATCTTTAACGTGCCCAACATCGCATGGACACGGGACCTACGGCTTTACGCCCCATCCGAAGGGTGGGACGTGCAGACAGTCAACTTGCTCAAATACAATGCCAGAACCTCGGTTGATATTAATTTTACAGTTTGTACTGAAAAAGTGAAAGGAATACCCTGGGATCGAACCCAGTACCCTTAGGTTCAGAGGCACACGTTCTTACCCCTAAACCACCGAGGTTCTTAAATCACATTTGTAACAACTACTTATTTGGTGAACTCGGTAAGTGGTTACATATTCTAGTACTTAACAACAAAATGGTGAGATTTATGTGAATCAAAGGTCACTGTGGTATTGTGCTAAATAAAATTGTAGACAATTTGGCAAAAAAGTGGAAGTAAAAAAATACACTTAAGCGGAAAAATACTCATACTATTATGCCACAAGCTGTCAGAAATAAGAACATACCTTAAGTTTGCTACTTTAACGTTTCATTTGACATTTGCGAATACAATGTATCAACTACTTACACATTATGAAAAAGTAAACGTAGATAACCTTATTAAATTAATGATTTCTTAGCGTTTTGTACCAAAGTTGTTGTATTTTAATATTTATCTTCAAAAATTCGCTAAATAATCACATAATCTGATCGAATCATGGTATGCGATTGCAAATATATCTAAATATTTCCAAAACTGCCTGCTTTCATTAAAAAAAGACAAATATTCTATTAAAAACATTTTTATGAAAATTCACTACCATAACGCTCTTGGTGCGTCCAGACTTTTTTTATGATATCAACCGGCGTACCAAATTTGGTTGTCCTAACTTTGTTATTTTCGGGGATTAAAAATATTCCGAAAGGAAACGTAAAATCTTTTGGGTAGAATTGGGTCGATTTTCCTAGCTAACTAACTTATTCAAGTCCCTTGCAAAAGAAAGGTGACACATGGACACAAACATATAACAATATAATGAACAACATAAAAACCGATTATAAACACAAATTAAAGAAAATAAACAAAAAACTACACAACATTAAGAAGAACAAACTAGATAATGTAAACATAACAACCACAACACACCACACATTTCAGGATAGATTCATAAACATAACAGACACAAAATTCACAAAAGAAGAAAAAGAATTCATAGAAAACAACATAAAAACCAACTTTTCAGATACAAAAAATCTACAATAGAGAACATAATAGTGGACACATAACACACGATAAACTCAATAAATAGCCCAAACTTAGAACCACTGAAAAACCAACTAGCAACAGAAATAAACAGTAATATTGACAAGACTAAATTAAGAAACCATACACATGAAGAAATGATCAAGCAAATAAGAAATAAAGTCACATATAACAACATAACAATGGCAAAAACAGATAAAAGCAACGCACTAATAGCAATAAAAACACAGGACTATATAGAAAAAACAAACACTTTCATCTCAACAAACAAATGTAAGAAACAGAACAAAACCCAACAAAAAAAATTCCAAAATCAAATATTAAACATAATAAAAAAACACAAGACAATATTCAACCAAAAAACAACACAATATTATAACAACAACGCTAAAGCACCACCAATGGCAGGAATAATAAAAAATAAACAAAACGGGATACCCAATAAGACCACTCATCAACTTCAAAAATGCACCTTCATACAAAATAGCAAAAGAAATGTACCAAGTACTAAAACAAGAAATACAACTAGAAAACAAATTTAACATAACAAACTCCATAGAACTTGTGCATAAACTAGAAAACATAAACATAAACATAAACAAAAACACCAGACTTGCCTCATTTGACATAAGAAATATGTACACCAATATACCAATTAACGAAACCACAAATATAACAAGAATAAAATGCAAAATAACAACAAAAAAACAACAAATCAGCGAAATATTAAACATCATACTAAAACAAAATTACTTTGAGTTCAACGGAGAATACTACATCCAAGAAGACGGACTACCAATGGGATCTCCACTATCAAGCATCATGGCAGAAATATACATACAACAGTTAGAAGATAAAATCAACACCATGATAAAAGAGACAGACCCAAACATCAAATGGATAAGATACGGCGATGATATATTAATAATATGCGACAATCAAAAAACCAACATACGACAGTATCCTCGAAAAAATAAACCAAATCAACAACAACATAAAATTTACAATAGAAAAACAATCGAACAACACCATAAACTTCCTCGACTTAACACTAATCAGAAAAGAAAACCAGATTGAATACAAAATATACATAAAACCTACACAAACAGACATCAGTATACATAAACACTCAATACACCAACACACACACAAAATGGCCGCATACAGATACTTAATAAACAGAATGCTAAATGTACCACTCCATAACGACGAACGAGAAAAGGAGTACAACATCATAATACAAATAGCACAAACAAATGTATACAAGAAGAAAACAATAGAAAAACTAGTAAAACAAATCAAAAACAAACAAACCAACAAAACCGAAAACAAAACACCAGAAACAAACACAAAATACACAACATTCACTTATAACCACCACATCAAAAAAAATAACACAAACACTCAAACAATATGACTTAAAAATGAGCTACAAAACCAATAACAAAATAATAAACAAAGTAAATAAAAAACAAGAACACAACCCACATGAATTAAACGGAATATATCAAATAGAATGTAACACATGCAATAAAAAATATATAGGAATGACAAAAAAATCAATAGAAACAAGATTCAAGGAACATATAACAGCATTAGATAAAATCCACATACCTAGTTACTAATCAAACGTAGCTACACACATTCACAACACAAAACGCCAAAAACCAAACATCACCCAATTACAACTAATGAAACATGTTAAAGACCACAAAAAAATGGAAATCTGGGAACAATACTACATTCAACAAACAAACAATAAGAAACAGTTAATGCCAGAACCAATCCAAGTACAAACATTTAAACAAAACTTAATAAAGGACATACAAATAGACAAATTATCAAACCACAGTGATCAAGACAGGAGACCGATACACACGACACAGTCCGAAGGCACAATCAATCAAAGAACAGAAGCTCACGACGCAAGCGCCACCTACAATCTCAGACGTAGATCACACAGGAGCGATAACAGTCAGTAGCGTGCTGATGATGAACAGGGACGGTTGGAAACTGCAGTTCACGCAAACCAATAAAAAATCACAAACGTACAGCAAACAAATAAAGTATATATATATATATATATATATATATATATATATATATATATATATATATATATATATATATATATATATATATATATATATATATTGAAACTGGCCATGGATATGGGCTCCAGAGGGCCTAGTTCATACTCTTTTGAAGAAATTTTTTCAAAATTTTTCTTAAGAAAATTCGCTTAAAAGGTAAGGACAAAAAGCAACAGCCACAATTCAAGCAACAGCAACAACTAATCAAAGAAGTATAATGGGTTATTATTTCGAACATTCGCTTTCCTAAAAGTTTCAGATGTATCATAATGAGCGAGAGATTCAGAATATAATTATGACGTACACACTTGCACAGAATTCCTGAAACAATGTAAGAATGAATCATTCAGTAATTCACATTCGTAAGAATAGTGAAATAAACGTCGGCATTTCCGCAATAAGTGCGTTCACCTTACTACAGTTAGATTTATTGTTAACCTTAATTAGGAACATTAACCATCTGTCGATGTCCAAGAAGATTGATGTCCTAGCGGATAACTATATAAATAGTATATTTGGATTGTAATTAGGTACTTAGTAACAGTAACAGCTTTTATGTATGTTAAGCAAAGCAACCAACTAAGCAGGTTGTCCTTATGCAGAAGATGCGTTATAATAGCGTATTAAGAAATTAATTAATTCCATGGTAACTTCTGAAAGGGACACAAAATTTTTGTTCGTAAAATAATATCTGTTTGATTAGTGCATTGCAATATCCCATGAATCTTACCAAGAGAGATGCGTAAATAAACCAAATCTATAATATATAAAAAAATTGAAACTGACCCCGGATATGGGTTCCAGGGGTCCAGTTTGCGCTCATTTGAAGAAATTTTTCCAAAAAATCGCGATATCCTCATTAGTAATTTTCTTTTTAGAAAATTCGCTAAAATGAATATACGAGGGCGGATCAATAAGTCCGTGACTTTTTGAATTTCCCACCTCTGCACAGGAAGAACAACACTGCTCCTGTCAACAAGCATATGTCAGTTGACTCCCGTCAAATTTTGAACAAGCTTCGTCATTTAGTTTGTGTTAGATAGCCATTGAAAACAGACAACCTCTTGAGTTATAACGAAAATGGAAAAAAGGGAATTTTGTGTGCTCATCAAACATTATTTTTTGCGGAAAAACTATCAATCAAACCAAGGCTCAGCTTGATAAATACTATGGGGACTCTGCACCATCAATTTCCATGGTAAAAAAGTTGTTTACTGAATTTAGTTGCGGCCGTACAAGCACAAATGACGCCGAACGTTCTGGATGCCCAGTTGAGGTCGCTACACCCGAAACAATTGAAAAAATCCACGATCGGCCGATCGGAGATTGAAAGTTCGGGATATTATGGAAGCCATGGGCATATTATATGGGTCGGTGGTTTCGATTTTACATGATTACTTAGGTATGAGAAAGCTATCCACAAGATGGGTGCCGCGTTTGCTCACAATCGACCACAAACGCAATCGTGTGACAACTTCGAAGGAGTGTTTGGCGTTGTTCAACCGCAATATGGACGAGTTTTTGCGCCGTCTCGCAACCGTGGACGAAACATGTATTCACCACAACACAAAGAGACCAAGCAGCAGTCAAAACAGTGGGTTTCTCCGTGCGAATTGGCGCCGAAGAAGGCCAAGGTGGGTTTGTCAGCCAATAACGTCATGGTGATCTTTTTTTTTTGGGAAGCACGTGGTATAATCCACATTGATTATCTTCAAAAGGGAATAACAATCAATGGCGAATATTATGTCAACTTATTGGACCGATTCAATGACGATTTGAAGAAAAAACAACCGCATTTGGCCAAGAAATAAGTTATTTTCCAATAAGACAATGCAAGGGTGCATACATATGTAGTCTCCATGGCGAAATTGCATAAATTGGGCTACGAATTGCTCCCTCATCTGCCCTATTCTCCGAATTTAGCCCCGAGTGACTATTTCTTGTTTCCTAACTTAAATCAGCGGAAAGAGATTTGACTCCAATGATGAAATCGTCTCACTAACAAATACCTATTTTGAGGACCTCGACAATACTAATTTTTGGAAGGGATAAAAAAATTGGAGAAACGTTGGTCGAAGTGTATAGAGCTCAAAGGAGACTATGTTGAGAAATAAAATGATTTTTTGTCAAAAATTCTGTGTTTTCTTCAAAAAGTCACGAACTTATTAACCGGCCCTCGTATATTGCAGCTACCATTCATATCAATGCATTTACTGCAGGGCAGTAACTTAATCATATATAAGTTGTTAACAGACTAAATAAAAGAAAGTAGAATTGAAATATAAAATTGTCTGCATCATATTAGAAATAATTAACTAAAATAATGTGTAATGTATTCAGTGTTAAAATGCTATAACTCCTTCTGTCTATCCCATTGTAGTTATACCTGTGAATCAGTGGTCCCTCTTGTGTGTCTAGAAGTGGTCATAACAGACCCCTTGGTACAATTGTGTCTCTGTCCCTTCCTATTATATAGATTAATTTTAACAGCCGAAAAAGAGGTTATTGTGTGTAAATAAGAAATAAGTAACAATTTCGGGACGCAGCAAGTGCGTTATGGTAAAAAATTTTCATTAAATGCTTAAAATTTGTATAAATTGGAATCAGTTTCCTATACCCCTAAAAAGTTGAATTTTGGTATGTAGTAATGTGTACCAGAGCAACATACCTTTGTTATTTTTTGAGATACAATTTTTTTTGTCGGAAAATCTATTTTTTTATTTTAGAAAACTGGTCCTATAGGGCTGGTTAACAAACTCGTCCAAGCTATTAAAAAAGAAAGATTCTTGCCAAGTTTCATTAAAATTGGTTAATAACTTTTGAGTTATCGGTTAGATACATACATATATATATATATATATATATATATATATATATATATATATATATATATATATATATATATATATATATATATATATATATATATATACAGGGTAGTTTAAATTCGTGCCTTGCCATTGGGATCTTGTAAACGGTAAGGGATACGAGGATGGTTAAATTGGGGCAAAGTTGGGCACTTATATGGAGATCAATTATCTCAACAACAAAAAATTGAGGTGTCATTTGTAGTTTTTTAATTATTCGAAAGGAACCGAAATTTTCAATTTCATTTTTAGTGAATTTTCGTAAAAAAGTTCACTAATGGGGAGACCCTGACTTTTGAATTTTGAAAAAAATGTTTGCAAATGAGCGCGACCTAGGACACCTAGAACCCATATCCGGGGTCAGTTTGAAGTTTAATATGTTCATATATATATATATATATATATATATATATATATATATATATATATATATATATATATATATATATATATATATATATTATATATATATATATATATATATATATATATTTATATATATATATATATATATATATATATATATATATATATATATATATATATAGTGTGAAACACACTATGGAATAAAATTCATTATTCAGCAAAAAATAGTTTTTGTGGAAAACGCAGAGACGCGTGAAATTTAATTTGTCGAACATTATCTTATAATCATAGTTTAAAAAAATTAAACTCCCACCATTTTACCCCCACCACTTTATCCATATTTTTTTTAAATAGCAACGCTACATTTTTTCATCACAATTCGATGGATCATATTTTTCTGAATGCGGAGATATCCTATATATGGTCTAATATTACAGTTTGCAATACATGGTGGAAATTTAATAGCGGAATATTAAAACTAAACGTTTACGCTGAAATTTACGCTGAAATTCAAATTTCGGAAATAAACTTAATAAAAACGTCCCTTTCTTATAATAAATGTTCAAAATGTTCTCCATTCACTTGCACACAACGAAATAATCTGCTCTGGAATTCTTCCCTAACTCTCTTCGACACGTCAGGCGTTACGTTCCTAATTTCTGTTGTTATTTTCATTTTCAAATCATATAAATCAGCAGGTTGCGTTTTATACACTCTGTTTTTAAGGTATCCCCATAAAAATAAATCGAGAGGTCTAAGATCTGGTGATCTAGGGGGCCATTCTACGAAACCTCTTCGTCCAATCCATCTTTGTGGAATGACTTCGTGTCAATACACCAGTGCGGTGCACCGTCTTGTTGAAATCATATCCTTTCATGGGGAATATTGGGTTGCATTACATTTGTGTACAATTCCGCTAACATTGGGACAACCTGTTCTCTTAGCATTTCTAAATATTTTGGACCGTTTATATTTTCTGTAAAAACAGGTCCAACTACGTGATCACCAATGATGCCAGCCCAAACGTTCAACTTCTGAGGACGCTGAGTGTGTGTTTGTCGCATCCACTGGGGGTTTTCGGGAGCCCAGTATCTGCAATTTTGCCTATTTACATCGCCATTGAAAAGGAAGGTTGCTTCATCGGAAAACAGAACGTTAGCAGAAGAAATAACATGTCTATGTAACATGTCCATTAGTTGTTCACAAAATTGCAGTCTTCTATCAGAATCACCGCCATCCAACTCTTGAACGTCTTGCAGTTTATAGGGATGCATTTTTTTCCTTTTTGAGACACCTTAAAACTGCTGATTGGCTAACATCATTTTCACGCACATTGCGCCCACGAAGCAGTGTGAGATGTGGCATAGTTAAAGTGCATATAAACAAGGAGAGCAGAAAGATAAAATATATGTATAATATGTGATTAATAGATTAAACATTACTTTTTTCTAATTAGACGAACGTCTGGCAACAGTAAAAACGTTGATGAGTTTTTGTCGTTTTAACGAAATAAAAGACCTGCCTGACTGTGCTGTGTACACACAATCTTCCCAACTGACCTTCCTGACCTGCCCTGACATCGGTTCGCCTAATAAAAGCTAAAAGAAGTTAAAAGGGAAAGGAAAATTTAATTATGCTCACATAACCTTCATATATGGCAGGGTTGATTTTCCTTCTCCTTTGAGCTTTTAATTAGGCAAACTGATGTCAGGGCAGGTCAGAAAAGTCAGTTGGTAGGATTTTTTGTATTTTTTTTTCCTTTTGCAAGTGGCTTGGATAAGTTCGTTAGCCAGGAAAATCGGCCCAGGTTTTCCCGGAAAATATTGTGTTTTCTTTCTAAAAAAAAATTTTATCTCCGGAAATAATAACGTATTTGCATTATAAAGAGTGAACCATGTACCAAAATTTAGGTCTCTAAGTTTAAAGACAAAACAGTTATGGGCAGTTAAAGAAAAAAATTTGAAGTTTTCCCCAAAACGTCAAAGTCGCGATTTGAAATGTCAAAATTGGCAATGGTTGGGCAAAGAACGTGAAACAAATACGGATTGTGAAAAGAAAATGTTGCAAGAAGAGTGTTTTGCAAACCCCCAAGTTTCAGCTTCAACCGTCACTTCCATAACGCACTTGCTGCGTCCAGACATTTTTTCTATATCCACATACATTTTTGGTAATAAAACATGTATTTTTTTAAATGCGCTTTTATAATTATTGTTATTCCCATCACGTAAATTCATTTTAAAGTAGTTTCTCATATGAATTTGATCATGCTGAAGAATATAATTTTCACAAATCTATAAAATTTTAAATTGGGATAATTTTTTACCTACTAATTTTAAAAAAACGTTATAACCGGAATTAATGGGATTAGAAAAGAAGATGTGTTAAATAAATAAGAACTAATTAAAATCTAATTGATCTTTCGTAGAGACCTTGCTCAAACTGCTATAAATTAATAAGAACATTGAACAAAAATAGAGCTGCCTGCAGGGAATCAACATACATAATAATAAAGTTGAAGTTGATTTTATATTTGAATGGGTGTATCTTGAACAGCTGGTAGATCTAGTGACGTAAACAGGCAGCAGCGACACCTCGACGCGCTTCAGCAGTCAACGGGCTATTTGTAGACTATCGCTGCAACACCATGAACCAATATCTGTCTGGTAACTACATCTAGTCTGAAAATACTGTAACGAATGCAGTTGGGTGCTACTACTACAGATTTATCTAGGCGTGGTGCAGGATAAATTTTGAATTAGTAAAATATAGTAGTTTCTTCTTGCCAAATTTTCACAGAAAAGTGCACTAATAACGTTATGGCGACTGTAAGACTTCAAACACCTTTGACAATTTGTCGTTAAAGCGAAACGTTAAAAATTTTATTTGAATATATGGGTATATTGATATCTAATTAGCATTTTTTTTTCAACAACACACCACGAGGGCTTACAGCCTAAATACTATCGTACCGTGGGTGTCGACAAGGAGGAAAGAGGCAACTTGTTAATTCTGGACTTGAAGGTTTGGAGGAGAAGGAAAAACATGCGGCGGCAAGGGATTCCACAACTTGGAAGTCCTCGGGACAAAAGAGCGGGCAGAACAAGATGTTCTATGCCTGGTGACCTGGACCGTAAAAGGGTGCATTCGCTCTGTACCCCTGGTAGATCTGTTGGGGGAAGCAGATGGAGGAACTATGTAAGAAAGCTCATCTGAGCAGTGCCCGTGATATCTATAAAAGAGAGAGAGGTCACTAACGGCGCGTCGGTGGGCAAGGGATGGCAGCCTTTGGGTGAGATTAGGGTCACCGATGAGACGTATAGCTCTCTTCTGAATGGAGTCCAGGATAGCAAGTGTATAGCTCTCTTCTGAATGGAGTCCAGGATAGTGAGTGTAGAAGCGGCAACGGCACCCCAGATGTGAAAGTAGTATTCGAGGTATAGAGATTAGCTGGTGAGAAGTCTTTGCGAGCCCGCAAGAGAAAACCTAATGTCTTAGCTGCCGCTTCTGCAATTGATGTGACATGTTGGTGCCAATTGAGATTTTGATTCACAGATATGCCAACAAGTGAAAAGGACTCATCACTTGGTTGTTCATTGTGATAGGTCTAGGTCTGGTGTATCTCTTATGAGATAGAAAGCAAGACTGAGATTTGGTGGAATTGAATTGTACAAGATTTCTACTTCCCCAGTCTAATATTTTTTGGAGATCCACAGAGACAGAACCCTCCATAGGTCTGCGATCCTCATCTAATTGGGATAAAGAGACAGGCTTAGAATATTGTATATTTGAGTGGAGGGTGCTGCCGTCCGCGTAACTGTGAACTGGGTTGGATGTGCTAGAGAGGAGGTCATTGATGTGGAGAAGAAACAAAGTAGGGGCTAAAGCTGAACCTTGAGGAACTCCTGCATTAATTGGATACAGTTTAGAGGAATGGCCATCCACAACAACAGATATGCTCCTGTTGGAGAGGAAATTTGCTGTCCACATACAGAGTTTTGGTGGTAGGCCATAGGCCGGAAGTTTATTAAGCAGCGCTGCGTGCCAGACCTGGTCGAATGCTTTGGATATGTCTAGAGCAACAATCTGGGATTCACCGTGTTGTTCCATAGACTTGTTCCAAGAATAGGTGACAAAGGAAAGGAGGTCGGCAGTTGATCTGCGCTGACGGAATCCATACTGCCTGTCGTGGCATAAACTGTGTTTTCCAAGAAAGTTTAGTAATTCGGTGTTTATATACTTTTCCATCACTTTAGAGGCGACTGAAAGGAGAGAAATAGGCCTCTAGTTGCTAGGAGGCGCTTTGGATCCTGTCTTGGGGACGGGTTGTACTCAAGCAGTTTTCCAGTTACTGGGGAATATGCCTCTACTGTAAGATGTCTGAAACAGACATGTCAGGACAGGAGCAAGTTCTGGTTCGCATTTTTTTGAGAACAATTGCTGGGATCTCGTCAAGACCAGAGGCTTTCCTGGTATTAAGAGAAGAGAGCATCTTTCGTACCTTTTTAGTTTTGAAAATGGTATCCGTCATTTTATGCGCGACATTTGGGACTGTTTGTGGTTGAACATTTGGAGGTGGGTTGAGAGTAGAATTTCCGGCGAACAACGAGGCAAAAAGTTCAGCCTTGCCCAGGGCGGTAGAAACAATTTCATCCCCTGAAACAAGAGGTGGGAACGTGCTCTTGCAGAAATTATTCCCAATAGACTTAGCAAGAGTCCAGAAGGGTTTGCTGCCGCTGGAGGTTGAGAGGACTTTGTTTTTCATGTAGTTATTAAACGAGGTTTTTGCCTCACAAAGAATGAGGACATGGCGGTTTCCTGCGTCGTTAAATGCTTGACGGTTTTCTTGACTGGGATTGTGTAGAAGCATTTTGTGAGCTTTGACCTTTTCCAGGCCTTGTCACAGCATTTAGAGAACCAGGGCTTTTGAGTGGCTGAAGCAGTTTTCTGTGTACGTGGAATAAACAATTCTATGCCAGCTTGGATAATTTCGGTGACGTTTTGTGAGATATCAGAGGGGTCAGGATGAGATAAGCAGACAGACGCCCATGGAAATGAGGAAAAGTAATCCCGCATTTCGTACCAGTTCGCGGTGTTGCATACGTGGGTGTGATGACTGTGTGACCTCGGGTTGCTTTGCGCAGGAGCAGTGACCATGCCGTGCTTTGAGCGACCAAGGGGGGCGGTGACTGATGTCTTATAGCATTCAGGTTTTGTAGTAAGAAGGAGATCCAAGAGATTTGAGCTGTGTGTTGGGATGCGAGAAAAGTAAGTAGGTTGCTGAACCATATTGGCTAAAGAAATGCTGACTGCAAAGGCCTCCGCAGCTCTCCCTTGTGGATCGGTTTTTAAAGACCCTAGACATTCCTTATTATGGACATTAGTAGGTATTGGGCCACTTTGGACAGACAGTGACGTCACATGTGGTTAAGTATGGGATCTGTGTTACCGACATGACAGTTGACAGTTGACAGCTGTCAGTTACCGACATGACAGTTGACAGTTGACAGCTGCCAGTTACCGACCCAACAGTATATAGATAGGGGGCCCCGCTCACAAGATGGCGTCCAAGATGGCTTCTAAGATGACGTCCAAGATGGCTTCCAATGTAACCTGAAGGTCATTAACCTGTCTAGGAAACTTTGGCCAGACAGTGACGTCACATGACTTGGGCCAGACAGTCACATAAGTGTCTAACCTATTACTTCAAATTATTATATTTTGAAAAAAACCATTTGGAGCAGGTGAGTTTCGAACCCCGGGCATTCAGATGGGAGGCAACGATGCTACCCATTAGGCTAAGCAGACGCTTGTTAATTTATTGTTTTAGGCTAGTATATATACGACTTTTAATTACAAACAAACCATACATGTAACATAATTAAAGTTTTTGTTATTATTAGACAAATGGATGATTTACAAAATAATGTTTAATATTAGAGGCGGAACCAAAACGCAGGAACCAAAATGGCGGAAAATGGCGGAATGAAAGATGGAAGCCTGTGATACCTTAAGCTGACATCCCTGACATTATAAAAATGGTGGCTTTCGTTCTTAAAGATGGTGCGCTGATAAGGATGGTTGAAGACTCCATTATTTAAAGTTACGTCACCCCAACCTTTAGAGCCGACAAATGAGAGTGAGGTTGATAAGCGAGAATAATGGTATTGATCGAAGACTCCATGATTTAAAGTTACGCCCCCCATTAAAACAAACCATTCATAAAGCTTTTGTTATTAGACATAAGACATAATAATTAATATGTTTAATATTAGACAGACTAGAACGTCACAATTGTTATATGGGTAGGTTCTAAAAATAACACACAGAGGTCGCTGGCAAAACAAAAGAAGGAAGTTCAGAAACAAAATAGACAACAGGTTCAACCGTGAGATGTACGATAGAACCAACACATGCACGGTGTTAAGGAGGCCAAATCAAATTGGAATATACAATAAAATGGCCACTTCCGGTCTAAACTTTAAATCGTTATATCTTTTCAACGACAAGTGATAGAAATGAACTGACTTCAAAAATATATGTTTCGTAACAAGGTCTACAAGAAACTGAGATAAAAAACTTCAAACCCTTATCGCGGAAGATCCGTGAGATGTACGAGAGAACCAATACATGCACGGTGTTAAGGAGGCCAAATCAAATTGGAATATACAATAAAATGGCCACTTCCGGTCTAAACTTTAAATCGTTATATCTTTTCAACGGAAAGTGATAGAAAGGAACCGACTTCAAAAATGTATGTTTCGTAACAAGGTCTACAAGAAAATGAGATAAAAAACTTTAAACCCTTATCGCGGAAGATCCGTGAGATGTACGAGAGAACCAACACATGCACGGTGTTAAGGAGGCCAAATCAAATTGGAATATACAATAAAATGGCCACTTCCGGTCTAAACTTTAAATCGTTATATCTTTTCAACGGAAAGTGATAGAAATGAACTGACTTTAAAAATGTATGTTTCGTAACAAGCTCTACAAGAAACTGAGATAAAAAACTTTAAACCCTTATCGCGGAAGATCCGTGAGATGTACGATAGAATCAACACATGCACGGTGTTAAGGGGGCCAAATCAAATTGGAATATACAATAAAATGGACACTTCCGGTCTAAACTTTAAATCGTTATATCTTTTCAACGGAAAGTGATAGAAAGGAACCGACTTCAAAAATGTATGTTTCGTAACAAGGTCTACAAGAAACTGAGATAAAAAACTTCAAACCCTTATCTCGGAAGATCGGCGAGATGTACGATAGAACCAACACATGCACGGTGTTCAGCAAGTCAAACTCTATTAACATATCCAATAAAAATGTTACTTCCGGTAGACACTTCCGGTATAGCTATTCTTAGAGCTACATACATGTGTGACACCTCAAAATAATCGTCTTGTTGAACAGAAGAAAGAAATATAGTTTTTAAGGAAATCAAAACAAGTTGTGTTAACATCTAAAAACAACACACTCTCTCTTAGACTTAATGAAGTTACTTTCAGAGAAATTTTCAAGCTTACCATGAGGACCAGTATTCAATGGCGTATTTAAATGTTGACTACATCAAGTGATGCGTGCTACAGACAAATTTTAGTATACCCTCTTAGACTTATTGAAGTTGACGGCACAGACAGTTGTCAAGCGTACCTAACAAACCAAAGTAAATATGTCTTGAAGAACAGTCTTGAATTGCCCTAAACCAACACATCTCTATCATTTCAGAGTAATCTTAGCCATGTGACCAGTTAAACTAAGTATCTTGAAGTGTAGCTTTTATGTTTATGAGATATAAAATAAGAAAACCAAAGAGTTAATTGTCTATTACAACAACAAGCAGAAGGGGTTGACTTGGTACCTACAGCTGCTACATACTTGGTAAAAATGGGGTGCCACTAGCATTTCAGAGTAATTTTAACCACACAACACTCTAACTAACTGTCTTGAGATGTGGCTTTATGTGTTAATGGGTGGAAATAACAAAACTAAAGAGTTGATTGTCTATTACAACTGTCAGCTAAAGAAGCGTTTAGGTAGCCGGAATACCGATATCCTAAATATTTCAAGAGTAATCTTAGTCATACAACACTCTTAACTAACTGTCTTGAGATGTGGCTTTATGTGTCATTGGTTGGAAAATAAGAAAACTAAAGAGTTGATTGCCTATTACAACAGTCAGCTGAAGGAACATTTGGGTTATCGGAATACCGATATGCCAAATGTTCCAACCGAAGGAGCCCACTTAGAGACATCTCCAGGGGCTCGGAATACCGATGCCCTAGAAGTGTCGGAAGCAACATTTCAATTAACACCAACAACCGCTAAATACTTGTTGGACTTTAGTATGTTTGGCATTAAATTTGGCTTGTTGGATAACCAATCATTTTTATGAAAAATGCAACAATTTTTATTTCTGCGTAAATACATGTAAATTTTGTAGTCTACTATGGACAGTCAAGTCTACCTCTGGACATTTAAGTCAACCCTGGACATAATTATAACGGTGTTTAAATGCAAATAGATTGAATTATTTTGCTGGGAGTCAGGTATGGACAAGGTGTTATTAATAATAAAAACAGTGGTAAAATATAAAAATATAATATATTTACTCAAGTGTACACTACAGCAAGTTAACTAATTTGAAAATTGTCTGTCTTTACAGTAAAATGAGATCTGTCAGTTGGTGTTTGTGACCTTGGAATGTAATCTGGGTGTTATTTCCGTAGGATGACATCATCCCAGCATTCGTGTTTGAGCTTGTCTAGAATACAGCTGTTGGCAGTTGTCATATCTGGTAGGATGACATCATCATCATTATACGTGTTTGAGCTTGTCGGCAGCTCTCGTTTCCGGTTAGTGACCTATACGAACATAACAGTCTATGTACCAACCAACCAACTGTTTTTGAGGTGTAGCCTTTATGTATGTATGTATGTAATTTAATTTTCGATAGTGTAAAATAAAAGTAAAAAGTGTGATATATGAAAAAATAAGAAAACTAAAGAGTTGATTGCCTATTACAACGGTCAGCTGAAGAAACAATTAGGTAGCCAGAATACCGATACCCTAAATATTTCAACCGAAGGAGTTCACTTAGAGTCACATCTAGGGGGCCGGAATACCGGCCCCCTAGATGTGTCGGAAGCAACATCTCAACTAACGCCTACAACCGCTACATACTTGGTGGACTTTGGTGGAACACAGACTGAAAACAACTTGATATCTGGTACATATGTCTGTAAAGATTTCATTCTAAATTTAGCCTGTTGGATATCCAATCATTTCTATGAAAAGTGCAACCAACCAACTAACCAACCACCCAACCAACCAACCAACGTTGAGGGGCGTAGAGATAGCAAGCTATCTACAAGTGGACCCCTCTGAACCTATGATGTTAATAATGGATTAAGAGAGTGAATTGGTACGTGTTTATATTGAAGGCTTGCATGCTACGTACAAGTGTCTGAATATGGTAATGATGGGTTAAGATATTTAATTGACATGTATTAAAGGCTTAGCGGTTTTCACTTGAGTCATCGTCATTCGAAAACTATTAGAACGAAAACCAGGTCCTTTACTCTGGTATATCTTACTCAGTAGGAACCAAATGTCTTCGAAAACAACATTCTTTGCTTTTCTGAAAGGCAAGTGAGCAGCCCCCTTGTCGAACCCCTCCGAGCTAAAGGTAAACCCCACTCTGTCTTCGGGATCGACATCATGGACTATATGACTCACAATATCTTTAATACGATCTTTGACCCACTTCTCTGGATCGTTGACATCGTCAGGTATATCTTGTAGTCTAAAGCATACGCTTCGTCTATCAAGTTTAAACTTCTTATTGGAGGTCACTGTATCTTCAAGTATTTGGAATGCCATTGTTTCGTGCTACACAACTGACTGTGTTGTTAAAGGACCGAAGTTTAGCCTCGTGTTTATTAAAGACTAAAGTTTAGCAGGTACTAATTGTTTTCACATTCACTGTTGGCTACCGACTGAACCTTAGCTCCTCGTCTTAATATTCGACAAACAACACAGACAACACAACTTATTGTTTTCACCTTCACTGTTGGTTAACGACTGAACCTTAGTGGACGCTTCTGAGTCAAACAAGAAGAAAACAATTTAAAACACATCTACGATGACCATGAGGCAGCCGACATGGACTTTGAACAATTTTTAAAAATAGATGCGGCCAGGTTAGTTGATCAACCATCCAGGTCAGTCTTCACCTTCACTGTTGGCTACCGACTGAACCTTAGCGGAAGCTCCTCGTCTTAATATTCGACAAGCAACACAGACAACACAACTTATTGTTTTCACCTTCACTGTTGGCTACCGACTGAACCTTAGCGGACGCTCCTCGTCTTAATATTCGACAAACAACACAGACAACACAACTTATTGTTTTCACCTTCACTGTTGGCTACCGACTGAACCTTAGCGGACGCTCCTCGTCTTAATATTCGACAAACAACACAGACAACACAACTTATTGCTTTCACCTTCACTGTTGGTTAACGACTGAACCTTAGTGGACGCTTCACGTCTTAATATTCAACAGACAACAACGACAGCTGTCATACAGCCGTCTGACATGACAGACAGCTGTCATACAGCTGTCATACAGCTGTCTAACACAGCTGTCTAACACAGCTGTCTAACACAGCTGTCTAATACAGCTGTCTAACACAGCTGTCTAATACAGCTGTCTAACACAGCTGTCTAATACAGCTGTCTAACACAGCTGTCTAATAGGGCAGACATATGTCTAACACATGTCTAGCAGATGTGTAACAGTCACTCTTTTGCGGAACATAAGCTGAATGTTTTTAAGTCAAACAAGAAGAAAACAATTTAAAACACATCTACGACAACCATGAGACAACCGACATGGACTGTGAACAATTTTTAAAAATAGATGCGGCCAGGTTAGTTGATTAACCATCCAGGTCAGTCACAGCTGACGCTATAAATAAAAACGATGCTGGAAGCGAGTGACGTCACAAGAAACGGTGTGTTGTTGGTTGTAGACCATTAGATTAATATGTAGCTATCGAATCCTTTTCTATATCTCCCTCTGTGGACTTCGTTTTCTTTTACAATCACCAACACACCATACTTATTACCATTCCAGCATTGACAACATATATTTTTAAATTGTTTAAAGTCCATATATGTACCAGATATCAAGTTGTTTTCAGTCTGTGTTCCACCAAAGTCCACCAAGTATGTAGCGGTTGTAGGCGTTAGTTGAGATGTTGCTTCCGACACATCTAGGGGGCCGGTATTCCGGCCCCCTAGATGTGACTAAGTGAACTCCTTCGGTTGAAATATTTAGGGTATCGGTATTCTGGCTACCTAATTGTTTCTTCAGCTGACCGTTGTAATAGGCAATCAACTCTTTAGTTTTCTTATTTTTTCATATATCACACTTTTTAATTTTATTTTACACTATCGAAAATTAAATTACATACATACATACATAAAGGCTACACCTCAAAAACAGTTGGTTGGTTGGTACATAGACTGTTATGTTCGTATAGGTCACTAACCGGAAACGAGAGCTGCCGACAAGCTCAAACACGTATAATGATGATGATGTCATCCTACCAGATATGACAACTGCCAACAGCTGTATTCTAGACAAGCTCAAACACGAATGCTGGGATGATGACATCCTACGGAAATAACACCCAGATTACATTCCAAGGTCACAAACACCAACTGACAGATCTCATTTTACTGTAAAGACAGACAATTTTCAAATTAGTTAACTTGCTGTAGTGTACACTTGAGTAAATATATTATATTTTTATATTTTACCACTGTTTTTATTATTAATAACACCTTGTCCATACCTGACTCCCAGCAAAATAATTCAATCTATTTGCATTTAAACACCGTTATAATTATGTCCAGGGTTGACTTAAATGTCCAGAGGTAGACTTGACTGTCCATAGTAGACTACAAAATTTACATGTATTTACGCAGAAATAAAAATTGTTGCATTTTTCATAAAAATGATTGGTTATCCAACAAGCCAAATTTAATGCCAAACATACTAAAGTCCAACAAGTATTTAGCGGTTGTTGGTGTTAATTGAAATGTTGCTTCCGACACTTCTAGGGCATCGGTATTCCGAGCCCCTGGAGATGTCTCCAAGTGGGCTCCTTCGGTTGGAACATTTGGCATATCGGTATTCCGATAACCCAAATGTTCCTTCAGCTGACTGTTGTAATAGGCAATCAACTCTTTAGTTTTCTTATTTTCCAACCAATGACACATAAAGCCACATCTCAAGACAGTTAGTTAAGAGTGTTGTATGACTAAGATTACTCTTGAAATATTTAGGATATCGGTATTCCGGCTACCTAAACGCTTCTTTAGCTGACAGTTGTAATAGACAATCAACTCTTTAGTTTTGTTATTTCCACCCATTAACACATAAAGCCACATCTCAAGACAGTTAGTTAGAGTGTTGTGTGGTTAAAATTACTCTGAAATGCTAGTGGCACCCCTTTTTACCAAGTATGTAGCAGCTGTAGGTACCAAGTCAACCCCTTCTGCTTGTTGTTGTAATAGACAATTAACTCTTTGGTTTTCTTATTTTATATCTCATAAACATAAAAGCTACACTTCAAGATACTTAGTTTAACTGGTCACATGGCTAAGATTACTCTGAAATGATAGAGATGTGTTGGTTTAGGGCAATTCAAGACTGTTCTTCAAGACATATTTACTTTGGTTTGTTAGGTACGCTTGACAACTGTCTGTGCCGTCAACTTCAATAAGTCTAAGAGGGTATACTAAAATTTGTCTGTAGCACGCATCACTTGATGTAGTCAACATTTAAATACGCCATTGAATACTGGTCCTCATGGTAAGCTTGAAAATTTCTCTGAAAGTAACTTCATTAAGTCTAAGAGAGTGTGTTGTTTTTAGATGTTAACACAACTTGTTTTGATTTCCTTAAAAACTATATTTCTTTCTTCTGTTCAACAAGACGATTATTTTGAGGTGTCACACATGTATGTAGCTCTAAGAATAGCTATACCGGAAGTGTCTACCGGAAGTAACATTTTTATTGGATATGTTAATAGAGTTTGACTTGCTGAACACCGTGCATGTGTTGGTTCTATCGTACATCTCGCCGATCTTCCGAGATAAGGGTTTGAAGTTTTTTATCTCAGTTTCTTGTAGACCTTGTTACGAAACATACATTTTTGAAGTCGGTTCCTTTCTATCACTTTCCGTTGAAAAGATATAACGATTTAAAGTTTAGACCGGAAGTGGCCATTTTATTGTATATTCCAATTTGATTTGGCCTCCTTAACACCGTGCATGTGTTGATTCTATCGTACATCTCACGGATCTTCCGCGATAAGGGTTTAAAGTTTTTTATCTCAGTTTCTTGTAGAGCTTGTTACGAAACATACATTTTTAAAGTCAGTTCATTTCTATCACTTTCCGTTGAAAAGATATAACGATTTAAAGTTTAGACCGGAAGTGGCCATTTTATTGTATATTCCAATTTGATTTGGCCTCCTTAACACCGTGCATGTGTTGGTTCTCTCGTACATCTCACGGATCTTCCGCGATAAGGGTTTAAAGTTTTTTATCTCATTTTCTTGTAGACCTTGTTACGAAACATACATTTTTGAAGTCGGTTCCTTTCTATCACTTTCCGTTGAAAAGATATAACGATTTAAAGTTTAGACCGGAAGTGGCCATTTTATTGTATATTCCAATTTGATTTGGCCTCCTTAACACCGTGCATGTATTGGTTCTCTCGTACATCTCACGGATCTTCCGCGATAAGGGTTTGAAGTTTTTTATCTCAGTTTCTTGTAGACCTTGTTACGAAACATATATTTTTGAAGTCAGTTCATTTCTATCACTTGTCGTTGAAAAGATATAACGATTTAAAGTTTAGACCGGAAGTGGCCATTTTATTGTATATTCCAATTTGATTTGGCCTCCTTAACACCGTGCATGTGTTGGTTCTATCGTACATCTCACGGTTGAACCTGTTGTCTATTTTGTTTCTGAACTTCCTTCTTTTGTTTTGCCAGCGACCTCTGTGTGTTATTTTTAGAACCTACCCATATAACAATTGTGACGTTCTAGTCTGTCTAATATTAAACATATTAATTATTATGTCTTATGTCTAATAACAAAAGCTTTATGAATGGTTTGTTTTAATGGGGGGCGTAACTTTAAATCATGGAGTCTTCGATCAATACCATTATTCTCGCTTATCAACCTCACTCTCATTTGTCGGCTCTAAAGGTTGGGGTGACGTAACTTTAAATAATGGAGTCTTCAACCATCCTTATCAGCGCACCATCTTTAAGAACGAAAGCCACCATTTTTATAATGTCAGGGATGTCAGCTTAAGGTATCACAGGCTTCCATCTTTCATTCCGCCATTTTCCGCCATTTTGGTTCCTCCGTTTTGGTTCCGCCTCTAATATTAAACATTATTTTGTAAATCATCCATTTGTCTAATAATAACAAAAACTTTAATTATGTTACATGTATGGTTTGTTTGTAATTAAAAGTCGTATATATACTAGCCTAAAACAATAAATTAACAAGCGTCTGCTTAGCCTAATGGGTAGCATCGTTGCCTCCCATCTGAATGCCCGGGGTTCGAAACTCACCTGCTCCAAATGGTTTTTTTCAAAATATAATAATTTGAAGTAATAGGTTAGACACTTATGTGACTGTCTGGCCCAAGTCATGTGACGTCACTGTCTGGCCAAAGTTTCCTAGACAGGTTAATGACCTTCAGGTTACATTGGAAGCCATCTTGGACGTCATCTTAGAAGCCATCTTGGACGCCATCTTGTGAGCGGGGCCCCCTATCTATATACTGTTGGGTCGGTAACTGGCAGCTGTCAACTGTCAACTGTCATGTCGGTAACTGACAGCTGTCAACTGTCAACTGTCATGTCGGTAACACAGATCCCATACTTAACCACATGTGACGTCACTGTCTGTCCAAAGTGGCCCAATACCTACTGACATTGAAGATGGTCGGTTTTTCGGAAAGGTAGTCAAAGAGCTGGACAAAGTTGTTGTCAGAAGATGACCGGTAAATGAAACAGATGAACAACATGAAAACTTATATACCTTTGCCTTGAAAGTTCTTCAGATTTTTTGTTCTGTTTTCTTAAAAGTTTTGCCGATCAATCATAGCGGTTGGTTCTAAAATTGCATTTAGAAAATCCAGAAAACCAGATGGCATTGTAACTTTACACCAAGGGTAACTTTTTACTAAGTGAACTTACAGAAGGTCATATCAGGGTTAGAAAGCTCTAATTAAACACACGATGAGGTAAGATGGAATGGTGTACCATGTGCTTCTTCTACGTGCCGCTCTTAAATTATAAACTGTTTATCAAAATGTTTAAGTTATATACAAGTGAATTTTGGGAAGATTTTGAGCAAGCTTATAAAATATTTTCTAGCATTTCAGGGCCCTAGACAGGGAAGAAAAACAGAGAAACATATTCATCACCGAGTTGCTGTTTAGACACTTAGAAATACAAGAACGAAGTAGCTTATTTATGTTGTAAAAAAGTATTTTCCATAAAAATATTTCGAATCTTCTTATTCCAATTCTCTTTAAAGCTAAGAACTTTAAATTTGGTGCATACTATAATACTATATACAGTGTGGAACAGCCAAATTGAATAAATTCAGTATCTTAATTATGGTGCATATTTATATAAAAAAACGAATCACGTCAATTTTAAATTCAAAAAAGCCTGGACGCAGCAAGTGCGTTATGGTAGTGAATTTTCATAGAAATGATCTGGCACAAAATATTTTATAACTTTTTTTTATTGCAACATAGAAATCTAAATTTTGGTGTGTAGTTTACTTTTTATATCGTAAACCTACCTACCAAATTTGGTTATCATAGATTTTTATTTTTTAAGATAAATTTTTTTTTCAAATGAAAACTCAAAATTTTTTCGGAAAACCTTGTCCGATTTTTTTGATTAACGAACTTGTCAAAGCCATTTACAAATGGAAGGTACGTGCCAAATTTTATCAAAATCGGCCTATTATTCTTTGAGATAAAAAATTTTTTCGAATAAAAACTCAAAATTTTCCCGGAAAACCTCGTCCTATTTTCCTGACTAACAAACTTGTCAAAGCTATTTACAAAAGAAAGGTACATGCCAAATTTTATTAAAATCGGCTAATTACTTTTTTAGATAAGAATTTTTTTCGAATGAAAACTCAAAATTTTCCCGGAAAACCTTGTCTGATTTTCCTGACTAACGAACTTATCCAAGCTATTTACAAAATAAAAATACATGCCAAATTTTATCAAAATCGGCCCATTATTTTTTGAGTTATCGGTGTGATACACATATATATATATATATATATATATATATATATATATATATATATATATATATATATATATATATATATATATATATATATATATATATATATATATATATATATATATATATATATATATATATATATATATATATATATATATATATATATATATATAAAAATTGAAACTGACCCCGGATATGGGTTCTAGGGGTCCTAGATCGCGCTCATTTGAAGAAATTTTTTCAAAATTCAAAAGTCGAGATCTCCTCATTAGTGAATTTTTTCTAAGAAAATTCACTAAAAAGACATCCTGCAACGTGAAAACCTCACCGCTGCATTTAATTCAAAATTCACCCCCAAATTTTTCAATATGAAATAGGAGCTCATAATACCTCATTTGAAAGATCTCTTAATTCTCTAATCCAAAAGGATATAGTTTTAAAATCTGTTTTATTAACAGAAAAAAAAAGAAATTCATGTGATTGACGAACTTTGCTACTAAAAATTAGTAACCAATCGCGTTTCATTCTTGATAATAGTAAAAAATAAAATACTACCTAATTAGGTTAGGTTTGTATGTGAGTGGGCCATATCGGCCCTCCACCGCGACCTTAAGGTCTATTGTACCTAATTATGAACAGGACGAAATAAGGTAAAGAAGGGCAAGCAAAAACATGATTTCTAATATAAATATCTAGACAGTAAATTGAATACAAAACTCAAATAAAGCAATTGATAAAGAGGAAATATGCCTACTCAACAAAAAATACACTTGAAAGCTAAACATTAAAAAATTCCTGTGATTCATGCATTGAGGGTGATTGTATGCATGCAGAGGGGGAAGAAGAACCCCAGGATAAAGAGCGTTTCTCCCCCTCACCAAAAACACGGGGGGGGGGTATTTCCCTTGTGCATGCATACAACCACCTTCAAAGCATAAAGCACAAGAAAAATATCTCAGGACCAACCCCCAAGAAAGTTACGGGACCTGGGGCGAATATGGGGTAGACAGGGTTTAAGAAAGCTATTATTGCAAAGTGTAAAAAACACATCCTTTGAAAGTCCGACTAAGTGTTTTTTTAGCATTTTCCGCTCTTATGTCCTCCCCGCCCAGCACCCCTATTAATTCTTGGTCCCTTAACTTTCTTAGAGGTTGTTTGCAACAAATTTGTCTTGTGCATCCAAAAGGGGTTCTAAGCATGTTTCTGAAAAAAATTTCTAGAAACCCTTCGTACAGTAAACTGCAAATTCACCGAAAATACATTCCACTCCGTCTCCTATAATGTCTTTTTTAGATAATATTGAATACAGCACTAAATTTAATATGTTCACTTGCATTTACATTTCTCTTTTATTTTTATACTACATATATAAACACAAGATAGGTATAATTAAGGGGCCTTAATTAACATTGTGGCAACACAAACTTAAAAAGTAGAGAAGTTGTTTAGAGCGCGTTAAAAGTCATAAACTTGATTCCATTATCGTGTCACAATAGTATTCTGATCATAAAAAAATACTTCTGACTGTATGCACACAAAAATTAATAAAATATATGCATTTATAAAATCTAATAAAAACAAAAGCTTCGTAATTGAGATGTGATGAAACCTCAAACTGTCTCTACCGCAACAGAATATTATTATCTCATTAATTGTTGTTGCCCTTACTTGTTGAAACTGGTCCATACTACATACAGACTTGGAGACTACTTCATAGTTCAATTTTTATCTGTCTGAGGATTCTGTCAAGCAGCAAAAACGGTTGCAGAAACGTTGAAGAACATCCTAGAATATATAGAACTCAGAAAGACTACCTGCTCCAGTTAGCTTAGGCGTTGGCTATGTCCTTCACTTATAGAAACGAAACCCAACAGTGTAGTCTCCAAGTCTGGATGTAGAATATTATTATATTGCGACTGTACTCACCCCATGTCGCATGCGCGTGGCAGTCCAAAAATAGGTAGCCGCATTATCATATCGCTCTAGTAATTGTATCATGTGTAAAACCAAAATTTCAGGCTAAATTTAGAATTTGATATTGACAAATGACAGCGAAGCTCCAGCAGCAACGCAGTCTAACAACGTTGTCAGATAGAGCAATTTAGGATTGGAGCGATAAATTAAAAATCATAAGAAATAGGTAATTCGAAATTTGCAGGTATTAAATCAAGCTATGGATTACGGTATTTTTAACTAAATGATAAAATTAAATTTAATAAAATGTTTCCTTTATTATCAGAATTTGTGAAAACTTAAGGTAATTGTACATGAAAGGTTTAGCTACATATAATTTCTAAAGATCTGACAACCCCGGTAAGAAACATCTTAATATCTTGCAATGAGTGTAACTGCAATTGTTTAGACTTTTATCTACGATTAGTTTAAATAGCGTAGCAGTACAGGTAACGCCATATGTCTGTACAACATTGTAGATATTGCATTACAGAATTTGAAGGGATGTCGAGGAATGTTTTATTATTAGTTTCGAATAACTTTATTTTTCTTTGAACAAAAGAGTTAAAAATTGGTACACAACAACGCCTACCTGTGTTATTTTAAGTTGTAAATGTTCATTTCAATCATTTAAACAATTTGAAAGATATTGCGTTTTAAAAAATATTTTTTTTAATTTTTTGTTGAGAAAAATTGGGCGTTAAGTTCTGATGAATGAACACATCCAATCCAATAACCAAACAAGGTTATTTCCCAAAGTTTGTTCAACTCAGTGAAGTATTTTTGAAGTTATCGGTTAGATGCATTCATATATAAACTTTTTAACTGACCCTGGATATGGGTGGAAGAAAATTTCCGAAACTTACCATCGATACCTCCATCTTAGTGAATTTTCTTAATGAAAATAATATACGGAGTACGTCATTTAAAAAAAATGTATGTTTGGTTTCCCTCAAAAATGTAGGACAGAGTTGTAAATAATTAAACATGGAGCTTAAGCCTGTCTAAAAGTTATATATATATATATATATATATATATATATATATATATATATATATATATATATATATATCTGTGTGTGTGTAACTTTTCGTTATCTTGCATAATAAATGATATATCGTGCTTTGTCATCTAATGCGTCAGACTGTACGCATACAGATTTTTCTGGAAGATTTCTATATTTTTAAATCGCTTAGCTGATTGAAGATACAATATCTTCCTACTGCGGAGATTTCTACAAAAACAGACAACTACTAGTTAACAAGATGTACAGTTAGTTAGTAGTTATTTTGGATGAAGCCCATTTGAACATAATCGTATTAAATCTGGATTCCACCATCTTACGAATTCATATGAGGCAGTCGAAAAACAGATTTCGGTAAACTAATTGGAAGTAAATCGATCAGCATTTAGTATGATGCACATTGATTATTTATGTGCTAGATGAAAGTCGAGCTGTTTAATACATTTTGTTATAGAAGTTAATTGGCAAGACGTATTCTGAAAGTTTGTTTTTCCATTGCTTTATCGACTGCGGCAAACACATGTGCTTGCCAAACATTCCCTTAAGTTTTATTTTTATCTTCTTCATTGGATTTTCCTTTTTATTTTAGAACAAATGAAATAATACCTATTGAAAATTCAGAGTCAAGATCATGAAAAGTAGTTTAAACCTGGCATAAACGTTTTATGAGTGTGAAAACACCTGGATGATCTTAAAACAGAAAGGATGAGATCGTTTATTTACCTTGACAGTTTTGTATCTGTATACTTTCGCCTGTAAAAACTGGAGTTCCGTAAAATTCCGCTGCTTAAGATAAACATAAGGAAAACAATGTGCTGGTCTGTGTAAAATTACTAAATTCTTAGAAAATTAAACAAATTTTCTTAAAAAAATTCGCTATCGAAGTACTTCAAAAAAACACTAACTAGGACCCCCATAACCCAAGGTCAATTTCAAGTTTTTATCGAATTTTCGCATAAAACATGAGCTAATGAGGAGATCGAAACTTTTGATTTTTTTTTATTTCTTCGAATGAGCGCGAACTAGGACCCCTAAAACCCATATTCGAGGTAAGTTTCACTTTTTATGTCCTTATATATATATATATATATATATATATATATATATATATATATATATATATATATATATATATATATATATATATATATATATATATATATATATATATATATATATGCAGGGTGGCGCATTCAAAACGAAACACACCGATTTGTGTCCAGACAAAAAAAAATTTTAAACGCTGAAACACGTCAATTTTCAATTTTAATGTTGAGAAAGACATGTTTTGACATAAAACTCAACTTTGTCACATCAACCCCTTAAGGATGGTGATAACAACCCTTATATTATAAAGGGAACATGTGTCGAGTGTTACATCATTTGAAAGCTCTTTCTTTTATGAATTCAGCACACTAATTTCTGGGAAGTTTTATCGACTCGCTTAAAAATTATTCACAGTTGGAGTTGCAAGAACGTATTTCATTCATTGTGATAAGAAATGCACTAATCAGTCAAGTTTTCGTAAAAAAAACTAAAAAACAAAATCAAACGTTCACAAATGTTTATTCAGTTAAGTAAGTGTTCAAATTGTTGACCACCAGCTTCCATACAAAAGTACAAATTTTGTTCAAAACGAGCTCTGACATTCAACAATGCGTCGTCGTAATTCTTCCAGACGCTCCGGTTCTGTTGCGTAAATTCTACTCTTTAAATGGCCCCATAGAAAGAAGTCTAAAGGAGTTAAATCCGGTGATATAGGGGGCCACTCAATAGCACCTCTACGCCAAATCCATTGCTCTGGAAACTCTCTGTACAAAAACTCCCTAACACGTTGTGAAAAATGCGGAGAAGCTACATTTTGTTGGTCTCCAAAATGCCAGTCCAGACATTTAATTTCTGTTGAGTTTGAGTGTGGACTTCGTGAAAATTTCTTGGATTATTATCTGACCAATAACGACAATTATGACGATTGACTGTAGAGTTTAATAAAAACGTACACTCGTCTGAAAAACATATATTGAACAGAAAGTTCCCGTTATCAGCTATTCGTGCAGTCATAACTTTACAAAACTCCAGCCGCCGATCAGAATCATCTTCATTCAGTTGTTGTACAAGATGAATTTTATACGGGTGAAATTTATGATGCTTCAATATTCGCTGAATAGTTCTTCTTTTGATGTTTGAAACAGTGGCCAATTTTCTCGTGCTCAAAGTTGGGTCTGCAGCAATTTGTCCTAAAACTTCAATCTCAGTAGTCTTATTTCTAACTGGAAATTCACGTTCAGGAGCCCGTTTTTTGGTGGCTACTGAACCACTTTATCGAAACTTTGCCTCTAACTCCAAAATGTATTTTCTGTTTGTTCGGATGTCGTTCATTAAAAAAATTTGCGGTACGGTTGGCACAGTCATCTTTTTTTTTAAAAGAGTAATTATTTCAACTCTTTCTTCTACAGAATACACCATTCTGAAATTAATTTTCGGTAGCACTATCAAGTATCAAACCGACCGATAAACTGAAATAATAAACCGCATTTCTCTCATTCCGATAAGAAATGTTCTGATAGTCAATTTTTTGTTTACAAACCAACAAAACATTGACTATCAGCACATTTCTTATCAGAATGAGTGAAATGCGTTTTTGCATTTTCAACTGTGAATAATTTTTAAACGAGTTGATAAAACTTCCAAAAAAATTAGTGTGCTTAATTCAGAAAAGAAAGAGCTTTCAAATGATGTAACACTCAACTCATGTTCCCTATTTAAAAGATAAGGGTTGTTATAACCACCCTTAAGGGGTTGATGTGACAAAGTTGAGTTTTATGTCAAAACATGCCCCCCCTCAATATTAAAATTGACGTATTTCAGCGTTTCTTAAAAAGAAAATTTCTCTGGACGCAAATCGGTCTGTTTCGTTTTCAATGAGCCACCATATATATATATATATATATATATATATATATATATATATATATATATATATATATATATATATATATATATATATATATATATATATATTTATTTATCTACGATACGCTGGCGTAAATCTTCTAAGGAATCGGGCTGAGTAAAATAAATTTTACTTGTTATGTGACCCCACAAAAAGAAAGAACAAAGGACCAACAATATGGTCACTAAAAATTCCGGCCCTCCCTGAATTTTTTCGGGTGTCATGTATGAATATCGTGAAATAATCTGCTGGGATTAGAATCGGCCCAATAGCGACAATTATGACGATTCGCGGTACCTTTTAGAAAAAACACTCATCCGAAAAGCAAGTGTTTAAAAGAAAATTCGGATCATTCACCACTCGTTCACTTATCACTTTGCAAAAGTCCAGACGGCGGAGAGAGTGATCTTCATTTAGTTCGTGTGCAAGATAGATTTCGTATCGGTGGAATTTATGGCGCTTCAAAATAAGTACACTTGGAGAACCCAAATCACAACACATTTTAAAAAAGACCTGACGATCGTTTCACTAACAAAGTTAGCGTCATCAGAGGATGAAAAATTCTAACTACTCTGAAAACTAACATCACCTTTTATACCGGATCTTAGGTAAAGAGACCGAACTGAGATGGGAAACCAGTCGCAGGCAAATTCTGCAGTGTATTGTATTTTTATCGCCGGACGAGGTCTTTGCACTCGCCCTACTAACTTATCTAAAAGGTGTCCATCTCTAATAATTTTGGGAAGGTTCAATGACAATCGATCAGGTGACTAGTAATCGGCGGTGGTGAAACGTTCACACATTTTTGTTGTAACTATATTTCGCAATATATACACTCTCGAACGCGTTTAGCTGTCCTGTTTGTCTAACATTTTTTATTAATTTGAGATTATCTTCATTAGCGTGATGATTATTATCCCAAATATGTCGAGCGACGGAAGATCTATCTATAGTACCGTAACGTAATTGAGATAAGTGTTCTTTGAATCTAATTCCAATCGATCTTTTTGTTTGCCCGACGTACTTAGGATTACAATTTTTACAACTTATTTCATAAATTCCCGACATTTTGTCCGTGCTATCCTTGTCTTTTGGGTTACCTATCAAGTTTTTTAAGGTATTTTTGTCGAAAATGTTATTTGTAGGTTGACGTTTTTTTAAATGCTGTCTGGACGCCTCATGATTCGAGGTTCAAATGGTAAGAAAACACAGTTTCTTCGGAGTTCTCTCTTCTAAACGTCGTCGTTGATTCTGTCAACATTTTCTTTGTTTTCTGTTTGTTGATTAATTTTTCCACTAGACAAGCAGTGTATCCGTTATATTCGGCCATGTTCTTAATATAATTTCATTCTTTGGTATATCTACTTTTGTTTAAAGGAAAATTAATTCACCGATTTACTAAAAAATTCAGACTGGCCATTTTTTGTGCGTACGTATGATGTGAGTCGTTCGGAATGTAGCTTAGAGTGGTGGTTTCCTTTCTATAGACATTGAATTCTAAAGTGTCTTTATTCTTGATAACTAGTACACCTAGAAAGGGTCATTTATTATTAATATCTAATTTGTGGGTAAATTTTATAGAATCAAATTAATTGTTTAATTTGGCAATAAAATCTTCTATTCTGCAAATGTTTGTGTTAAACACTGCGAAAAGATCATCCACGTAACGAAACCACACTCTATGAAAATAAGCACTTTAATAGATCGCAATAGCGGATTGCCCATTGCCGTGCCTTGGGTTTGTTAAAAAAATTCATTGTTGAATTGAAAAATATTTCGTTTGATACAAAGGTTTGATAAAGTTAAATATTCTTTGCACACATTTTCATTTATGTTATTCATTTTTAACAACTGATCTAAATACGTTAAAGTTTGCGCCGTGGGAACGCTAGGAAACAATGACGTTACATCGAATCAAATTAAAACCTCGCCTTCAGTCAATTTAACCTCTTTAATCTTATTAATAAATTCAAGTGAATATGTCACTGAAAAACGTATCTGTTTAACGGGCAAGCCTTTAAACTCATTTGTCAACCACGGTCCCGGATGATCATCAGCACGCTACTGACTGTGATCGTTCCTGTGTAGTCTACGTCTGTGATTGTACGTGGCGCCTGCGCGTTGAGCTTCTATTGGTCGGTTTACTGTTCTCTGGTTGCTTGTGGCTTCGGACTGTGTCGTATGTATCGGTCTCCTGTCTTGATCACTGTGGTTTGATAATTTGTCTATTTGTATGGCCTTTATTAAGTATTGTTTAAATGTTTGTACTTGGATTTGTTCTGGCAATTAACTGTTTCTTATTGGTTGTTTGTTGAATGTAGTATTGTTTCCAGAATTCCATTTTTTTGTGGTATTTAATATGTTTCATTAGTTGTAATTGCGTGATATCTGGGTTTTTGGTGTTTTGTGTTGTGAATGTGTGTAGCTACGTTTGATTTGTAGCTAGGTATGTGGATTTTATCTAATGCTGTTATATGTTCCTTGAATGACAAAAAAATCAATAGAAACAAGATTCTATTATATATATATATATATATATATATATATATATATATATATATATATATATATATATATATATTATTTATTTGCCAACAACAATTAATACAAATTTGTACTTAAACTTTACAACAAAATGTTAAAGCACAAAGCACATAAGTATACTCATACTTGTGCGTGCTTCGCCTTATAATTACTTATCTTATCAAAGCATACACTACAACAATCCTACATTAGACAATATATATATATATATATATATATATATATATATATATATATATATATATATATATATATATATGTATGTATCCAACCGATAACCAACATATATATATATATATATATATATATATATATATATATATATATATATATATATATATATATATATATATATATATATATATGTATCCAACCGATAACTCAAAAAATAACTAACGGATTTCGATGAAAATCAGCAAGTGCCTTTCTTTTATTAATGGCTTGGATAAGTTCGTTAGCCAGGAAAATTTTGGATTTTCTTTCGAAAAAATATTTTTTCTCCGAAAGTTTCAAAGCTATTTTAATGAAATGGGATATATGTGGATTTATTGCCTTGGGAAAGACCCGACTACATACAAAAATTCAACTTTCTAAGTTCATAGAAATTGAGTTATTCAAATTTTGAGTTTTTTTCGAGAATAAATTATTTCTCCGAAAATTACAAAGTTATTTTAATGAAATTGGGTGGATATGTTCCCTTGGGAAAGACCTTACTAAATACCGAAATTCAACTTTCTAAGTTTATATCAAATTGAGTTATTCAAATTTCAAACATTTAATAAATATTCACTAACATAACGCACTGGCTGCGTCCCGAACTTTTTTTAACCATGTTTAATTACAAAGTTAATGAGGTGAGTTTATAATTAGTAACCTTATAAATGCGAAAATGCATCAAAGATGTCACTTGAAAGTTTGTGTTGCCTCATAATGTCATCCAAATAATAATGGGCGGGTGTAAAATTAAACACACCATATAATACTTCTATTTAAATGACAAAGAATATTTCTGCCAGATGTTAAAAGCAGAATAGAAAATAAATGCGCATCAATTTCTGTTGTCTGATTAATACATTTCCGAGATTTCGATGTCAGACAAATAGATCAATGAGTTTTTTTTTTACCACAAAACTGTTACACTTTTGTTTTCTTTTTCTGATAAATACGCCGTCGCCGCCGTGTCAGGGATCTTCAAGTAACAAATCAAGAAAATCTAGGTTTCCAATATTATTAAGGTTGCAGTTAAAAATTATGAGATTTTAGCTCAGATTATGTAAGCAGTGCTTTTTCTCACCCTGTTCACAACGCTATTTTATTATGAAAATTCTCTGTAGGTTTTAAATAGACACGTTATTATGTGAACAAGTTTCACGTTAAGTTTCCCATTAAATTAAAGTGTAGGCGTCTAGCCCATCGCCGCTTGTTTAAAATCTTTACACAAAGCTGGACGCGAAGGGAGGGTTAAGTGCGAGATATCTTATCTCGGTTAAAGTTATCGTTAGGGGAGCCTGCTTATCGGGCATCTGGTTCACCTAAAGAAGGCATTAGCCATTGTGCCGTTTAACACGTTGGTTGCAGTAGAAATTAGTGTGTGTTCATTGTTTTCTGTAAATTTACAGTAGTGCACGTTATATATATATATATATATATATATATATATATATATATATATATATATATATATATATATATACCTATATTCAGGTGAGTCCTCTCGCAGAATGCATATTTGTTTGTTTATTGTACAGCTATTCTTTGTCTAATTATAAATTGAAAAATAATTTCAATAAGTATATGACTAAGGGTGGTTTTAGGTAATCATTTAATAAATAGCCTTTATGATATAATTTGAGAAATAGCTAAGTTTAGATTACGTTTATTATTTATACGAGTTATAAATTGAGAAGTAATTATCATATTCAAATAAAGGGGCTTAATAAAATAATTTAGGGATTAGCCAAGTTTAAAATGGGCTTGTTACTTATACGAGGTTAAGTCAATATTCATAAATTAAGTAAGAGTTGAATTATGTCAGTTTGTTGAGAGTAAATAAAGTAGAGTCTGTTTGAAAGTAAATTGATGATAGTTTGGAAGGTGTGAGGGACACCTTCGCTGTTTGCTCACCCAGTAGGGCGTCATACTGGTGGAGGCGTTGGGTTTAGGCCCAGGTTACGTAACCACAACACTGTGGATTTTTGTGGCATCGTCACATTATGGTAGGGGTACAGCAGTATTCATTGCACCCGCCCGTGGCGATGCGGTGGATATTGGAGAAGGGCACATTGCTGTGTTCGCCCTTTGTGTCCATTGCACTTTCTCAGTATTCATGTGTGTGAACCGTTGTTGTATTTGTCGCTCTGGTAGCTTGTCCGAGACACTGTGGCCAGTTCACCCGTTGGTCGCATTGCACGGTCAGTCCCAGTGGGGGAGTTGCGGTACTTGGAGAAGGGCACAGTGCTGAGCTAGTCCATTGTGTCCATTGCACTTCTCGGTATTCAACTCTGTCAGTACGAGCACTCTAGGTGAGGTATTAAACTGTGCCTCATTGCACACCTGGAAGCCGGCACGGACCTAGTGTTCGGGTACAGCGCTCAACAAAACACACAGGCTAAACTATTGTTTTAGAAACTATTATTTGAGTAACTAATGTTTGAATAATTATTGTTTAAGTAATTAATATTTGAGTAACTACTTGGGTAATTATTGTTTAAGAACCTAATGGTTGAGCATTTAGAGACATTGTTGAGAAGCAGTTCTGAAGCACGCATGTGCGCTGTTGAGAGAGTATAATGTAGCTCAGTGGAGCCTTGAGTATGAACTGCTATTAATGTTGGAGTTGCTCAGTGGAGCGTTATGTTGAAACTGCTCTTAATGTTAGTTTGCTCAGTGGAGCTTTGAGTATAAATAGTTATTGATGTCGAGTCGCTCAGTGGAGCGTGTAATTGGTAATTCTTTGTTGAACTAATAATTGAATGCCCCTCGTATATATGTTAGGTTGTGCTTTTGGTGAGCAATGGTGTTTTCAGGTATATTTCTAATAACAGGTTAGTGATGTTGTTACTGGACACTTTGGGCACCCGCTCGCCCGACTCATTACGCCCGTACATTAAGGCTTCGCCATCATTCTGACAAGTAATAAACCTTTTGCCTTTTGTATGATTACTCTTAAGTAGATAACACAACTGCTAAGTAATATATCGACTGGTGATTGATTGTTGAGCTATGTAATTATATTATGTGACCGTTAGTCGATTGTTATTATTATAATAGGTTACTTCTATTGTTTACTAAGAGGGTTGTAACCTTGTGTTATCGAAGGGTTGCGTTCACTATTATTCAATATATATTTTTAAAAAAACGTATCCCTTACAATTCAAATTTGTAGTACCTATATGGGTAAACATATGTTTATAGCTGGAATATTGTCTAATACCTTGAGATATTGAGATATTGCCATAAAAATCAACAGATTACATTCAGAAATAAGCTGTGTATCTTATAGGAAATTCATCTCATTAAAGTAACCAAAGTTACTGTTTGTATTACCGTGTCATTCCAAATAATCAATTTAGACCTTAAGAGGGTGGTTAAAAATATATCTTAATATAACGGGGAGCTTCTCCAACAAACGTCCAGGCCGCTCGTAACACGATGAAATATTATAATATAAAAATTATAATCATATTAGAGAAGCGGCCCTATTAGACTAGACATTTATACTGAGTGTTCTCTTAATTTGAAATGGATCTAGATAGTTTCTCAGATCTCTAAATAGATAGTAGGATAGGTAAAATTATTTGAGCACATTTTACTTAATAAAAATACAATCATTGTGGCAAGTTAAAATAATACACTAATAAAACCCGAGTTTTAAAGAGCACAGAGCAAAATAAACACACATGAATGAATCCGTCACATCACAATACAGTGTTTAGGCCTGACGATCATTTCGCTAACAAAGTTTGTGTCATCAGAGGAATGAATAAACTAAGTGAATAAAAGTCTGGACGCAGCAAAACAGTCCCGAAGAAAGTGTACGGAGAATGTCCATACAACTCAATGTACCAAAAACATCAATTCACGAAATACTAAAAGAACAATTGCTTACGTCCGTTCCATTTGATGCCGGTGCAGCAGCTTCAAGTTGCTGACGCCAACTGGAGGCTGGTTTTCTGTCAGTGGTTGCTAAATGGCTTTATAGATGACGCGAACTTTTTGGTAAAGATATTTTTTACTGATGAGGCATGTTTCACAAGAAATGGTGTATTTAATTTTCATAATTTACATGTTTGGAGTGATGAAAATCCAAAAGCTATTCGCTCATCTTCTTTTCAAGGGCAAATATATTAAACGTTTGGGCAGGTATTGTTGGTGAGAATTTAATCGGCCCAGTGGTTATACCTTCGCCATTAACTAGACCTGTTTACTTGGACTTTATAAAGAACAGATTGCCTTCATGGCTTGAATACCTTTGTTTGCAGATTCGACAAGACTTCATTTCTATGCACGACGCGGCTCCACCCCATTTCACGCTTTCTGTAATGAACTATCTCAACGAGAACTACCCTAGAAGATGAATTGATAGTGGAGAAAATGCACCTATAAAGTGTCCACCTAGATCTCCTGACATCACGCCATTAGATGTTTTCTTATGAGGCACCTTGAAAGAAAAAGTACGCCTATGAAACCCAGGAGGAATTATAGAAAAGAATAGTCGCAGCTGCTGACGCGATACGTCAAATTCCTGGTGTTTTTAGGCAAAATGGCGAATACTATGAACACCTATTACGATAGTTTTTAATTTTGTTTAATATTACTATTTTCTTGTTTTATAATTAAATTAATGTTTTTCATTAATGAATTTTCTTAAAAAAAATTCACTAATGAGGAGACCCCGACTTTTGAATTTTGAAAAAATTTCTTCAAATGAGCGCTAATTAGGCCCTCCAGAAAACATATCCGGGGTCAGTTTCAATTTTTATATAGTTATATATATATATATATATATATATATATATATATATATATATATATATATATATATATATATATATATATATATATATATATATATATATATATATATGTATCACACCGATAACTCAAAAAATAATGGGCCGATTTTGATTAAATTAATTTGGTGAAAAAATTCCTTTTGCAAATGGCTTGGATGAGTTCGTTAGTTAGGAAAATCTGCCCAGGTTTTCCCGGAAAATTTGTCTCCGGAATTAACAAAGTAAGGGCAACCAAATTTGGTACGCAGGTTTATATTCTTATAGGTAAGTCACCTACCAAAATTTAGCTATGTAGGTCAAAAGACAAAAAAGTTATAGGCATTTAAAGAAAAATAAATTGGGGGTTTCCTCAAAACGTCAAAGTGGCGATTTAAAATGTCAAAATTGGCAACATTTAGGCAAATAACTTGAATCTAATACGGACTATGGAAAGAAAATGTCACAAGAAGGATGTTTTACAAACCCTAAAGTCTTAGTTTCAACCGTCATTGTCCTTCATTTTACTAAAATATTTGCAGAAAATTCATTTCAAATAGACCCTTTCTCTGATGCTTGGCAGTAGCCTTAGCTATAGAGTTTATCGTTCAATGGTATATAATTTTTGTCGAATTTTCGTAAAAAATCAATAAAGCTCAATATATCCCTTATTTTATAAGATATGAAAAAAATTTGTATATATTAATTATGGGGTGTCTTGAGCTACATCTTAAAATAATATTTCTACAATCACAGGATGGCCCATAAGTCGCTGGTGATACCAATTTCCTTTTTTTTAATCAAACACGCCTTTTGTTATTGTATTTTTGCATTTTCCATCGAAATATAATGCATGTTTGTAAGAAAAGAAATTCTGGGCGCAGCAAGTGGGTTATGGTAGCGAATTTTGATCAAATGTTTTATATTTGAACAGCTCAATTTGCTATTAACCTATAAGGTTGACCAAGAAACGTGTTTTTTCGGGAACACTTTAAGTTTACTTTTGGAAATTTTTGTACATTTTCACACAATAAAGTTATTTTGATGAAACATGACACATTGTTTTTACTATATAGATTATACTGGTAACCAAATTTGATTATTATTTCTTAAAAACAGACACATATTTGTTATTAAAAACATTTTTATGAAAATTCACTACCATAACGCACTTGCTGCGTCCATAGTTTTTTTTTACTCGTCTGATATTAGTTTATTTATTTTATTAATTTTGTTTAATATTACTATTTTTTTGTTCTATAAATAAATTAATGTTTTAAATTTTTTACTCTCCTGATATTAGCTTAATTTTTGTTTGGGTTTGTATTATTACAAATTCATTTATTTAATAAATTTAAAAATTGTCTTATTCTTAACATTTTAAGTAAATGTGTGTTTTTTTTAGTTGTATTTAATTCGGATAACGATATAAGAATGGTTTTCAAGCAATACTAATTTGTATCAATAAGTTACGAGAAACCATGAAAACGGTTAACTTCAGAAAAATTTGTTAAGAGACAAAAATTTTAGATAATGAATGCAGCTTCAAAAAGTATGCTTAGCAAGCTCTCAAATATATGTTTGAACAACTACTGTTTTTCATTTGACTAAAATGTTTGCAGACAATTTATTTGAAACAGACCCCTTCTGTAATGGTTTGGCAGCAGGTTAAATTAGAGATTTTGTGATTTAAACGTGTGATATGTTTATATTTAACAAAATAAATTTGGAAACAGCTCTTCATTTAGCCAATGAATTGATAAACGTACTAGCCATATATGTATAACCAGTAGTGAAAAATTGGACGCAATAAAAGCGTTATGGTAACACTTTTTTATAACCTTTTTTTTTAACATAATTCTATTCAATTCTATGTATATTTTGTTTGGCCTAAGACGTAAGTCCATTGAACCATTAACACGTAATCTAATCTAGTGACGGTTGTCGATTGTCGGACTTTATATTGGCATCAATGAACTGTACTCATATTTTCTCTATTATTTCTAACACGTATTTAGCGTAGGTGGGGCAGAGTGCAATAGCTGTCGACTTTTTACTAAATCCTAATTTTTGTTTCTTTAAAAAATTCATTTAAAATTGCTTTGACTATCGTCAAGTGAAATTTCAAATTGACAGACTTAATAACCTATGTACATCTGACAACCACAGAACATACTCTCTTTTAGAACGACAGCTGCGGTGTAAAAATGTCTGCTGTATAACGCCATCTAACATTGGCGGAGAAAAACCAACGTCATTTTAAACAATTTTGAATGAATATATAATATTCATTACTGTTTATTTTTATTGTTTACAGAAAAGAAACCAAACACTTGCGAAGGCAGAGAAATAGTCTCTACATCTATATTTGGTAAAAAAACATAAGTCATTTTTTTCTCTCTCTTATAACAGAGAACCCTACGATTTTATCTCGAAAACGGGCACCCTGTATTGTTAAATGAAATAAGAGGTTTATTTTAAATAAATGGTAATTAAAGTATTCTTCGGTTTACATAGCATTAACAAACATATTAAATTAAATCAAAATGAGCATTTTCAACACTAAGAACGGCTTTGTTTTATAAACAGCCTGGACGCATCAAGTGCGTTATGGAAGTGAATTTTCATAAAAATATTTTTAATAGCAAATATGTCTGTCAATCTGGTTACCAGTATAGCCTATATTCTATATGGTAGAAACAATGTACCATATTTTATCAAAATTATTTATTGTTTGAAAATCTACAAAAATTTTCCGAAAATAAGCTTAAAATATTTCCGAGAAAACTGGTTTCCCAGCCAACAAACCTTAGGTTAATAGCAAATTGAGTCATTGAAATTTGAAGGATTTAATGAAAATTCGCTACCAAAACGCACTTACTACTTCTCGATTTTTTTTTTACAAACATGCATCATATTTCGTTTTAAAAATGCAAAAATGTAATAATATATAGGGGTTTGAAAAAAACGATTGGAGGGATCACCAACAACTTATGGAGCACCCTGTGATTGTCAAAATATTTTTACAAGATGCAGCTTAAGACACCCTATAATTAACATATACAATTTTTTCTGGTATCTTGTATAATAACAATTATATTGAGCTTCACCGTAGAAATGCGTCACCTGGTAACAGATAAAAACTGAAAGTAAGCCCAGATATGGATTCCAGGAGACCTAGTTTGCGCTCATTTGAAGAAATCTTTTTAAAATTGAAAAGGCGCGGTCTCCTCATTAACGATATTTTTCTACGAAAATTAGCTAAAAATTGTATACCGTTAAACCATAAACCTAACTAAATCTACAGCCAAAACATCAACTTAACAAAACCTAGAGCCAAAGCATCAGCGAAAGGGTCTCCTTGAAATGAATTTTCTGTAACTATTTTAGTAAAATGAAGGACAATGGCGGTTGAAGCTGAAACTTAAGGGTTTGCAGCGACATTTTTTACATAATCCGTATGTATGATCTTTGCCTAAATGTTGCGAATTTTGACGTTTCAAATCGCACTTTTAGGTTTTGAGGAAAACCCCAATTTTTTTAAATGACTATAACTTTTTTTTAACTTACAGACCTAGATTTTAGTAAGTGGGTCACTATTTATAATACAAACACGCGTACTAAACTTGGTTGCCCTTACTTTGTTATCTCCGGAGATATACATTTTTTGCGAAAGACAACACAAAATTTTCCAGGAAAGCCTGGAGCCTGGGCCGATTTTCCTGGCTAACGAACTTGTCCAAGTTACTTGTAAAAGGAAGGTACTCACCAAATTTGAGTTATTACATACACACACATACAATATATATATATATATATATATATATATATATATATATATATATATATATATATATATATATATATATATATATATATATGTATATATATATATATATATATATATATATATATATATATATATATATATATATATATATATATATATATATATATATAAATTGAAACTGACCCCGGATATGGATTTTAGGGGTCCTACTTTGCGCTTATTTGAAGAATTTTTTTCAAAAATTCAAAAGTCCGGTTCTCCTCATTGGTGATTTTTTATAAAGACAATTAACTAAAAACTATACAAAGTGCCCCGTCATTTTTTACATTTTTACGTAAAGGGGCTAATGACCCTGGCCAATAAAACAAAAACAAGTTGTATATGAGTTCATTGGTAGATAATCTTTTTTTCTAGCCATGCAAAAATCGTTACTTCTTATTCTAAAAATATCTAGGTATATAAATGACCTATAAATATGTAAGTAAAACTATGAGCCAACAAAAAACATAACGGTTAACTTGGAGTATTTATATTTTTACTACAGCTAGGTCCACTTAGAAATTGGCTCGACTCAAGTGAGCACGATTAAGTGTTCTGGAAACTGTACATCTTGTAATGAGGGGCCTAAAGCCTAGAAGTCTTTGATATTGTTCTTAAAGCAAATGCTGCAACCAATTTGCCAGATTTTTTTAATGAATTTTCGTAGAAAAAATTGGCCATTTATGAGATCGAGACTTTTGAATTGTGACAAAATATCTGCAAAGAAGCGGAACTAGCCCCCTGGATGGAGTCAGTATTATATATATATATATATATATATATATATATATATATATATATATATATATATATATATATATATATATGCCGTGTGTCCACCCTCAAAGCCGAACATAGGCTTTTAACCGGAATTTCATTTTTAATAGTTATATATGTATCCGTAGTGTGCAGGAAGCGATATTTATTTGTCCTGGGCGAACTCGAGAGCTTTATGGTAGCAAGGTCTTTTATGCAATAATTTTTATTATACAATAAGTAAAAATATTACCACAAACATCAGTAATACAACATAAATACAAAATGAAAAGCAACTAAAGATAAACTGCAGTAAATATTCAAATGACCTCTGGTTCTGTATGTGTGTATGTGAATCCAGGGATGACCTCAGATGCTAATGTCTATTGAAGAAATTAAATAAATAGCACATATTTTTTTCTGTATTGAATTTTAAGAACACTCACCTTATTATTTTTCCGCGGAATGAAATTTTTCTTTCTTTTATTTGACTAGCCGTGAATATAGCTCTTAAAATACTTATTATCTATTTATTATATACATATATATGCAGTCACTGCCAACAGTGTTTTTTTTCAGATACCAAAACAAAAGGTTTTTAAATTTTTTTTATGTTTTTTAGTGAATTTTCGTAGAAAAAATTCACTAATGGGGAGATCCCGACTTTTGAATTTTGAAAAAAATTTTGCAAATGAGCGCGATCTAGGACCCCTAGAACCCATATCCGGGGTCAGTTTCAATTTTTATTAGTGAATTTTCGTAGAAAAAATTCACTAATGAGGAGATCCCGACTTTTGAATTTTGAATAAATTTTTGCAAATGAGCGCGATCTAGGACCCCTAGAACCCATATCCGGGGTCAGTTTCAATTTTTATATGTTTATATATATATATATATATATATATATATATATATATATATATATATATATATATATATATATATATATATATATATATATATATATATATATATATATATATATATATATATATATATATATATATATATATATATATATATATGTATCACACCGATAACTCAAAAAATAATAGGCCGATTTTGATAAAATTTGGCATGTACCTTTCTTTTGTTAATAGCTTGGATAAGTTCGTTAGTCAGGAAAATCGGACGAGGTTTTCCGGGAAAATTTTGAGTTTTCATTCGAAAAAAATTCATATCTCAAAAAGTAATAAGCCGATTTTAATAAAATTTGGCACGTAACTTCCTTTTGTAAATGGCTTTGACATGTTTGTTAGTCAGGAAAATCGGACGAGGTTTTCCGGGAAAATTTTGAGTTTTCATTTGAAAAAAATTCATATCTCAAAAAGTAATGAGCCGATTTTAATAAAATTTGGCATGTACCTTCCTTTTGTAAATGGATTTGACACGTTCGTTATTTAGAAAAATTGGACGAGGTTTTCCGGGAAAATTTTGAGTTTTCATTTGAAAAATTTTTTTATCTTAAAAAATATAAAATCTATGATAACCAAATTTGGTAGGTAGGTTTACGATATAAAAAGTAAACTATACGCCAAAATTTAGATTTCTATGTTACAAGAAAAAAAAGTTATACCAAAATATTTTGTGCCAGATCATTTCTATGAAAATTTACTACCATAACGCACTTGCTGCGTCCAGACTTTTGTAAAGTTCTTTTTATAGATTTTATAAATTTCTTGTATGACTGTTTTTTGTGCTAATAGGAGTTATACTGATATACAATATCCGCCTTAGGACCTATCAAGACTAAGAGACATACGGAAGGGCCACACGAGGAAAAACAAAAGGAAAAACGTTCATCTATTACAATACTTAAATATCTTTTACAATCATAATAATTGACTAATTCTATAAGGTAATATGACACAATGGATTACAATTTTTAGTTTTACAACTCTCAGTGCATTTTCTTAAGGTTAGTTTATCCACACTCGATAAAAACGTAAGATGAGCAGCTTCATCCACGTCGTCATTCAGCCTCCTATTTTGAGTCAAGCAATGATTCAATCTATTATAAAAAAAGATCCTCACGTTCGCCAACTGCCTGTCAGTAATTAGGGACACTCAGCAACTATAGCTTTTCTCAAAGAATTAGTATCTGGGTGGCGGGTTTTGTATTTTTTGTTTTTCAGATAACCCCACATGACAAAATCACGTGTCATAATCAGTAAATCTTCGTGGCCAATTAATAGCACAACCTTTACCAATCTAACGATTTGGAAATGAGACATTTAAAAGAGCTATTTTTTCCGTAGGGCTCGTCCGCGACTTTGCCGCCCCGATAGCACCACAGCATGCCATTTGTCTTTTATACTCCACCCATTCGAAAATCACTGTGCCTTGAACTAGCCTGCACAGCAATTGGTAGGGTAAAGTTTTATATTGCTCTGTCTCCGGTCTAGGCTTGTCTTTTGCGGTTCAGAGCTTTACACTCGCACAAGATGTGCTGGGCTGATTCATCCCCCTCGCCGCAGAGTCTGCATGCCAGGTCCCCCTCGAACCGCCCAATTTTCTGTAGGTGTTTCTTGACAGCCATGTGTCCCGTCAAGAGTCCTGTTATGTTCCTGAGCTGTCCTCTGCTAAGATTTAGCGGCTCCACAGCTCTGTTTAGACTGGGTTGCCCAATTAATGACTTCCCGTGTTTGCGCCCTGGACAATCTATCCAATATGCCTTATACTGTTCCCTGACCCAGGACTTGATGGTTCCCCTGGCCGTGCCTTTCGATACGAAAATAAAGTTCTTACATCTGTGCAAAACGTTCAGGACCTCCATCTTGTTGAAGCCAGATCTCCTGATTATCCCTTGTAACTTGATATAGGGCGGATCCTACCTACGTTATTAATAAATATAAATAGTTGTCCGCATTAAAATTTCCCTCAATTTCAAATGGATCAATAATTTGGTTATTAAATATTCCGGCCCAGATATAAATCTTTTGAGGATTCTGGGTTCTGGTAGGTATAGCAACTCCCGGATTTTCCGGTGGCCACTGTCTTGTATCTTGGACTACTGGTTCGTTGTTTAAGGTGATATTCTGTTATAGAAATTAAAATTTTGTTTACTCACCACCCCCAACTTCTTGTTTTACAAAAACCTTTGCACATTTTTTAAATTTCTGTACATACTGTTGGATGGTATTTGTAGAAGGTATTGGTCTGTTATCAAACTTTACCCAAACTGACGCCAATATGTAAGGCTCTTACGATGAAAACGCTTTCTTGGTTTATGTAATTATATATTTTTATGTATTGGCCACACAATGTAAACATTTTAGTTGTGTGACAAGTCGAATGAAACAAAGCCTCGGTGGTTCAGGGGCAAGAACGTGTGCCTCTGAACCGAAGGGTAGTGGATTCGATCCCAGGGTTCTCCTTTCCCTTTTTCAGTGTAAACTGTGACATTAACATCAACCGAGGTTCTGGAATTGTATTTGAGCAAGTTGAATGTCTGCACGTTCCGCCCTTCGGAGGGGGCGTAAAGTCGTCGGTCCCGTGCCCATGCGATGTTGGACATGTTAAAGATCCCTACCCTCCTTACAGAAAGTCAGGGGTTTGGCAAAATTCCCAGGATAGTGAGGTGAAACCGCTCCCTGACGTCGGTGATTGACCATAGTCGCGGAAATAGGCCGGCGTTAAAAAACAAAACACACACAAAGACAAGTCGAATAAAACAATTATTACTAATTTGTTTGACAAGAACTACTAAAATAATTTGAAATCTTGTCGCAAAATCTCAAACTCACAAGATTTTAAATGAGTTTTTTCAAATAAAAAATGGACTCCCAGCATAACTTTTTTATCACAATTATGCAAAATAATCTTATCTGGATATTGGTGCCATTACCGTTTATGTAAGTTCAACTGGCGAGCAGGAATCAGCAAAAATGTTCAGCACCCTGTAAAATCCCTATGCTGGCCTTTGTTAAGTACCTTCTTTTGCAAGTGGGTTGAATAAGTTCGTTATCCAGGAAAATCCGGCCAGGTTTTCCCCGAAACTTTTACGTTTTCTTTCGGAAAGGGCGGCCAAATTACGCACGCCTGTTTGTATTATAAAAAGTGAACCATTAATATATATATATATATATATATATATATATATATATATATATATATATATATATATATATATATATTTATATACGTTTTTGTCATTTAACCTACAAAGCTAATTTTAGTAAGTGACTTACATATAATGATATAAACTCGCGTACCAAATTTGGTTGTTATTTCCGGAGATATACATTTTTTTTCGAAAGAAAACACAAAATTTTCCGGGAAAACCTCAGCGGATTTTCCTGGCTAACGAACTTATCCAACCCACTTTCCAAAGGAAGGTACTCACCAAGTTTCATCAAAATCGGTCTATTATTTTTTAGTTATAGGTGTGACACATAAATATATATATATATATATATATATATATATATATATATATATATATATATATATATATATATATAAAGTCTGAAACCGACCTCGAATTTGGGTTCCAGGGATCCTAAATAGCGCTCATTCGAAGAAATTTTTTCAAAATTCAAAAGTCGGGATCTCCGAAAATTCACTAAAAACACACATAATTGCTATTAAAAACATTTTTATGAAAATTCACTATCATAACGCACTTGCTGCGTCCAGACTTTTTTTTAATTTATATTACATATATATATATATATATATATATATATATATATATATATATATATATATATATATATATATATATATGCACAAGCTAAGTAAGTATAATAAAGGGGCCCTTAATTAGCATTGTGGCTACACAAGCTTAAAAGTAGAGAAGATAGTCAAATAGTGTCTAACTGTGTGCACACAAGAATTAGTAAAATACATTTATAAAATCTAGTTAGTTAAGTTAGTTACTTAAAATGGATTAGATGGCCTCGGAAGCTCAAATCCATTAGCCACAGATTTTTCTAATTCAGTTTCGTGAATACTGGCCCATCGTTCTTCGTTATCTGTTATAATGATATAAAATCTAGTAAAAAAAAACAAGAGTTTTACGATATTATTTTAAATAAACCAATAGGAATACGTGTTGCGGCGATTTCGCAATTCGCGAGTGTATGAATCTAGCTTTTGTCCATGACTACACTGAAATCCGATCGACGCGGCAAGCAAGCAGCTTGTAAATTAAGCTCGATATGCTTAGAAGGTGAACAATCGTAAACATGTCTAATTTTAAGCGGAAGACTGTACCTGTTTGAAACATGCAGTATGAAAAATACAGAAATACGCTTTAAAATGTCCATACTGTTACTATCGCTACATAATGCATTAGTTATTTCCCCTACTTATACAATAATAATAATAATGGCTATGGGGTCCCGTTTTCGTGGCTCAATTAAGAAACATTAAAAACGGAGTGTTAATACCGCTCTTATAATATACTTTACTACCATACTTATGTTATATTTTACGCAAAATTGTATTATTTTAAGTCATTAATTCACAATTCTCATTTATAACCATCGTCCAATATTTATTTTCAATATTTATCTCCATATGTTAAATATGCTGGTTTAGTTCAGTCAGTTGTAAAATATCAATAAGGCTACATAACAAGCGCAAGCGACGAAGCGTAGAAATAATGCGCTCCTTAAACTTGCAAGCTACTTGTTGCTGTTAAAGATCAGCGGTGTCTTCTAATGTCGGCCAGCTATCAAGCCGCTTGAAGCCGCATGCTAAAATTTAGCGTTTTTAAAAGTAAATATTATCCCGGTATTAGGAAAGAAATGGGCCAGGACTGACAATTTACAAAATTGTTAGTTGATTGTACACAGTCTCCATCTATAACATTTTGTGATAACTATATCTTACCTGGTTCCGCACCGAGATGGCGTCCCTGTTGTACTTTCACAATATGCTACATTCTGACATCTTGCAATGATACTTGTAACTTCTATTGTTCAGATTTTTATCCACCATTAATTTAAATAGCATAGCAAGACAGGTAACGTCATCTGTCTTTGTCCAACATTGTCCAATATTGCATTACAGAATCTAAAGTGATGTCGAGGATTATTTTAATTTTAATTTCAAATAACTTTATTTTTCTTAGTTCGAAAGACTTGAAATTGGTACACAACCACGTCTGCCTATGTTCTTTTCAGTTGTAGATTTTCGTTTCAATCACTTAAAGAATTTGAGATATTGGGTTTAAAAGATATTTTTTAATTGTTTGTTAAGAATAATTGGGCGCTAAGATCTGATAAACGAACTCATCCAAGCCATCAAAATAAGGGTAATTCCCAAATTTGATCCAAATCAGTGACGTATCTTTTGAGTTATCGATTATATATATATATATATATATATATATATATATATATATATATATATATATATATATATATATATATATATATATATATATATATATATAAACTTTTTAACTGGCCATGGAAATGGGATCCAGGGGCCCTAATTCGCGCCCATATGAAGAAATTTTCCGGGAGCCTCACCATCGATACCTCTCTATTAGTGAATTTTCATTAAGAAAATTCACTAAAAAATTTAATCATAAAAAATATGTCCACTCAAGGATAGAATACCACAAGGCGTGTAAGAGTTTTTTTCACAGGCCTCCGATTTAATTTGTGTTTAGGGTCGACTAGTTTTGTTATTAACATCCTTTAATCCTATTTATACATTTGTCATACTTAAATGACGCAATTATTTTATGGATAAGAAATAAAGCGAATGTATAAAACTGTAAAGTTTGTAAGTACTGTGTTTATTTGTTTCTCACAAAAGAACTATTGCATATGATGGGACTGGCTGATTGATGTTAGGCAAATAAAGGCGGTTTATGGAACATAAACTGGCTTTATTATTAATACTTTGGTAACTCTTACGTTTAAAAACTTTTTGCAAATTTATTTGGTCAAAGGTTTATATGAATAAATTTAAACAGCAGAGGAGTCTAAATTTGGCCAACATTTCTTTTCTTTGTCAACTTTAATACACTAAAAAATATCGGTATCATTTTAAAAACATCAGCCTCTTTATAAAATACATGTCCTATAGCACATAATAGCCGTGCCGTTCGGGAATCTGTTGATGAAAGGTTTCAGGATTCATGGATTGGTCGTGGGGGTTCATCAAGATGGACGCCAAGACCACCAGACCTTACTCCCCTTGACTTCTTCCTCTGCGGGCTACAACAAGAACGTGGTCTACAGGACAGGCCAACTACAGCTGAGGATATGCCGGAGAGGATTCGCGTGGCTTTCCGTGATGTATCACCAGAAGTCCCCGGTGCAGGGTTTAGTGCATGTGAGTCAAGGTTGCGATTATGCCTCCAACGGAAAGGTTGTCATTTAGAACATTTAGTTTAGATTGCTAGATCTTCCAAACCTCTTTATCCGTAATTTTTCACTTAAGTAGTTGTAAATATATTCAACACTTTTTGAAACGCTTGTTGATTTGAATGTTTCACGTCAGAGTATCTCTGATACTGATACTGATAGATACTTCTGATGCTAACTAACAATTCTTGTGACATTGCAGAATAAACACCATGTTGACCACATTTTCCGTTTTTGTTTTGTTTTATCATGGCAGACTTGTTTTTGGAAAGAAACGCTTTCTAACAAATTGGTCTTACAACTTGTTTTTTCTACTTTGCTTACTTTACTTACAGTAGCCGATCTTTCGGCAAATTAAGGAACGCTACATCTGTTTATTTATGTAACATGATATACTTATGCAATATGAACCACGGTTCATTTTTTATTCACACAAATAACGAAATAGCCAAATTATAAATATGGCAGGTATTTCAATTGCTTGGATGGTTTTGTTTTAGACAACCCAGTCGAACTAGTTTTTTCAAACAAAACAACAAAAAGGGTTTTTTAAAATCAATTTGTAGTTATTAGGAAAGGTCATAATGTTATTTTTCTTTGCGTTTACACAGGTTTTACTATGGTTCAACATTGAAGATTCCGGCTTAATGGAAAATTGAGTTATCGGATTTGAAATATTTTTACGAAAATTCTCTACCATAACGCACTCGCTGCACCCAGGCGTATTTACTGTTGCTCTATCCATACTTTTTGAAAATGATAAAATATTGTTACTCTCTATGTGAGACTGACAAACAAGGCAACATCAAATTAATTTTTGCAAAAATATTTTAGACAACTGAAATGGGGTACCAATTTAATCATATATTGAAAATCTTGTTACGCTGCTTCGTTGCAGGGGTTCTCCTTCCCCTTCTACATACCTACAACCACCCTCAATGCATTAACAAGAACAATGTAAATAAGAAAAATTTCTTGGTAACAATCCCCAAGAAAATTACGGAACCTGCGATGAATAATAGGGGTGGGGTAAACAGGATTTTAAGGAGGTATAGCTGCAAAATGGGATAAAGGCAGCTTATAGAGGTCCAACATATCGGTTTTTTTCACACTTTCCGCTCATATTTCCTTTTTATCTTCTTTCCCGCCCAACACCCCTATTCACTCCTGGTCCCGTAACTTTCTTGGAGGCTGTTTGCAAGACATTTTTCTTGTGTTTTTTTCACCAAGAAGAAGTACTAAGCATGTTTCTGAAAAAAATTCCCAAAAGCCCGGTGTGCTAATCAGAAAATTTACAGAAAACTTCATTTTTATTTACAAAAGGAGTGTACCTGTTAAACTATAACCGTGGCAGGTATTTTTCCTTACTAGTCGCTTGGATGATCCGTTTTAGTCAACTTAATCGAACCAGTTTCTGCAAATACAATAACAAAAAAGTTTTTAAAACAAAATTTTAGTAACCTGTGAAGCTCGTTGTGTTATTTTTTAAATTTAGTACCCACGCTGCTTTTATATAGGTTTTAGTATGTATCAAAACTGAAGATTCTAGTTTAATGGGAAATTGAGTTTTCACCATTTGAAATATTTTTACGAAAATTCGCTACCATAACACCCCCGCTGAACCTAAACTCTTTTCAACACTTATATTTACTATTGTTATATCCAAACTTTTTGAAAATGGAATAAATAAATATAAATAATACAAAATTTTTAGATCAAAATTTTAATAATTTACACTTAACATCTATTTATATAATTTAAACCACTTTATGATATTAATGTGGTTTCCTTGACTTCAAATTTTCCATACACTACATGAAGAGTAAAAACTGAAAGTAAAGAAAACAATAAGTACCTAGATATTATAAGTGCTTACTGTGTTACTTTGAGGTAGGTATATTTCTTCTTGAAATAGTTTTGTTTCGCTTTGGTAACAGTACCTACATGCATTGATTAAGAATCTAACTCTGATGCAGACAGCTTGGTTTAACGATTACTTTCTTATTTATTTCATTGGATGTTAGAATCATAATATACTACTGTCACGGTCGACGGCCGAGGGTATTTGTTAAAGTTAGGTTAAAATTAAAAGTTGTGTTATTATTTACCTACTGTCTGTATTAACATTAACCTTAGAGAACAGGTAGTTGTTTTACATTCTAAGGTATTGACGGATTAGCGGAGTCAATTTCGAGGTTATGAGCAGAGCGCGCATGATTATCTCATGACTGCTGTCAGTTAGCAGAATAACAAATGACAAATAGCTAGCTGGTGTTGGCAGATTAAGCTAGGAGGGGGAGATGGCTTTTAAATACCGTGAAGAATGGGAAACCTAATATTTATACATAATAAAACGTAGTTCTAGATTGCCTTTAAAGAAACTGAATCACTTTCATTAAAAATTTGATTTATTGCTATAGATTTTTCTGATATCTTCAGATTCAGATGAGAGTTGTAGCAAATGGCAACCCCACTGATTGTTTATTGTGACATATTTCAGTAGCCTGTCCGTTTAAGATTTATTTTGGAGATTGTGTTTGCAATGGCAGAGTAACCCTGATATATCTGTCTGACCTTGTCTAACATTATAGGCATTCATTCAGAGGTAATTTCAGGTCATATCGTAAATTATTTATTTTTTATTTAGTTATAGCTCAAGATTTACTGAACCAATTGAGTTCAAATCTGGCAGATAGGACCAGTTGTACGATATCTACGTGCGTGTAAAGTTTTGTTTCATACTTCTAGTAATTTAAAAGATATTGCGATGAGCTAGGACAACATCTTCGACGTTTGCACCAATTTTCACCTTTTTGTTTCAAATGTCCAGGTTAAGGCGATTTTTTGTCTAATTTGACTGGACTATTAATATCATTTTCACTGATAGTTTTTTTAATGAAATCTCACAATAAAAACCTTCACCAAAGATTTATACTGCAGAGTTTATTCTAAAAGTTAATTATTTACACTGGAAATTATGTAAATAATTGTTAATTTTTACACGATCGTAGATAAAAATTTCCATGAATGCTATAATACAACCCAACAAGAAGAAAATGGGTTGTAAATTTAAATTTACAACTACGAAGGCGTAGCCTCGGTAATCTAATGGTAAGATCGTGTGCCTCTGGACTCAAGGGTCCTGGGTTCGATTCCCAGTAGAAGTGTTAAATTATTTTTCAGTACATACTGTAAATTAAGATCAAGCAACGTTGTGTGTTTGAGCAAGTTGGATGTCTGCACGTTATACCCTTTGGAAGGGGCGTAAATTAGTCGGTCCAGTGTAACATGCAATATTTGGCACGTTAAGAAACTCTACCCTTTTGCAAAAGGGCACGGATTCGGCAAAATTTTTTGGATAAGGAACTGAAACTGCTCCCTGGTATCTGTGATTGTCCATAATCCGACGTTAAAGAAACAAAATTCAATTCAATACATCTACTGAAGGCAAAGCTTGTTAATAGATAATTTTATAAAACATAAATCAATTTTCCGGTTTTCTCCTGTCTTGTTTTATTGCAGGACGAAGAAACAACAAACAAAGCCATCAATCCACAATGAATCTCATAAAGGATTAAAACCGAATTATAATAAACTCAGTAACAAGGCGCAAATGCTGCTTCAAAAATATAAATATTGTTTTAAATTTTGAATTTCAATCAATTTGAAACCTACATCTGACATTTTTGATTGAAGAATATAATATGTAAATGTTTTTGAATGAAAGCCAACATAATGATAAGTTTCATACAAAATTCGTAATTCAGGCCAAAATATAACTTGGCGTACTTAACACAATTGTCGTTTATCGATGATTAAATGCTACAATTCCAAAATTTTATTTCACATTAAAATCAAAATGTGTAAACTGTGTTTAGAAGTTTAAATTATTAATTGCTGAAATGAAGGTAACTTTTTTGAATTATCTACCTCGGTCTTGCTTGTGATTTTCGTGCACAGATTACTTGTAAATTTAGCGACAAAACAAAATTATAATCGAAAGTTTTGAATTAAAATGTGTGCCTAAGATATACAGGTGAGTTTTTTAAAGTGTTACAAGGGGGTATCTGAAAAAAGGTTAATTTTTTTGTGGAATTTTGGTGAAGTAACAGGGCGATAGGGGGGCATTTTTTCATTCTCCCCCTCCTATATTGCGGCGAGGGGCAACTTTGGATTTTTAAGTGGGGTGATGTACTTTCTTTAACCGACTTCAAAAAAATGAGGAGGTTCTATGTTCGTCTGTATGTATTTTTTATGTATGTCCACTGATATTTTCGTCAATTCTGGACTAATTTTTAATATATTTTTTTGTTTGAAAGGGTATACTCCGGAGGTGGTCCCATTTTCACCAAGTAAGAATCTAAAGATTGAATCTCGGGGAAATCGAAGGAAATCATCGAAAAAAATTTGTTCTGTATGTTCACCAATATTTTCGTCAATTGTTGGCCAGTTTTAAAAAAAATTTTTTGAAAGGGGAGGGATACTCCTACTATAATCTATGTAACTTAAAGTTCTACTGTAATACGGCATTTTGATTACATTACAGCACATTTCTAATACCGTACTCACTAGGTAGGTATATTTGCACTACAAAAAAAAAACCGACTTCAAAATAAGCACTAAAAAGCAAAAAATAACTGAATTACAGGTTTAATTCAAAACACAAAAATTAATTTAAATGAAATGCATCTTATTATAGGAGCTACATACTTATCTGTTTGAAGTCGGTGCCGAGCCCGAAACACAATAATACTTAGCGATATAAACAGCTTGTGTGTGTGTTTTGTTTCTTTAACGTCGGCCTATTGCCACGACTATGGCCAATCACCGACGCCAAGGTTCAGTTTCACCTCACGATCCTGAAAATTTTGCCGAATCACTGCCTTTCTGTAAGGAGGGTAGGGATCTTTAACGTGCCCAATATCGCATGGACACGGGACCGACGGCTTTACGCCCCCTCCGAAGGGCGGAACGTGCAGACATTCAACTTGCTCAAATACAATGTCGGTTGATGTTAATGTTACAGTTTGTACTGAAAAAGTGAAAGGAGTATCCTGGGATCGAACCCACTATCCTTCGGTTCAGAGGCACACGTTCTTACCCCTGAACCACCGAGGTTCTTATATAAACAACTTAATTAATTAAGCCGCATTGAAATTGCCAGAACAGTATTTAACAAAAAAAGTCTGGACGCAGTAAGTAGTGAATATGGTAGTGAATTTTCATTAAAATGTTTTTAATAACAAATATGTCTTTTTTTAAGGAAAGCAGGCATGAAATGTGGTTACCAGTATAACCTATATAGTAGAAAAAAATTTGCCATATTTCATCAAAATGACTTTATTGTTTGAAAATGTACAAAAATTTTCCGAAAATAAACTTACAATGTACCCGAAAAAACTGGTTCCTGGCCAACGAACGTTAGGTTAATAGCAAATTGAGCTATTGAAATTTGAAACTAATGAAAATTCGCTACCATAACGCACTTGCTGCGTCCAGTTAAAATTGAAATCGTTTGCAGGAAAGAACTAGGATTTGTGAAGCCACGGGAAAAACCTACGGCTGTATTAAGTATGGAACGGTTTCACTAAGTTAGGACAATAACAGACAACCAGATCTGCTATTCAAATTGAATTAAGTCTTAAAAGTTTTCATCTCGTCCTAATTGAATTTGTCATAGAAAAATTCATTGGAATTACACAATCTGATCAGATAACAGTAAAATGAAATAAGACTTAAAAAATTAAAAAAGGATGGACGCAGCAAGTGCGTTACGGTAGTGAATTTTCATTAAAATGTTTTTAACAGCAAATATGTTTTTTAAGAAGGCAGGCATCAAATTTGGTTACCAGTATAATCTATATAGTAGAAACAATGTGCCATGTTTAATCAAAATAACTTTATTGTTTGAAAATGTACAAAAAATTCCGAAGGTAAACTTAAATTGTTCCCGAAAAAACTGGTTTCCTGGTCAACCTTATAGGTTAATAGCAAATTAAGCTATTCAAATTTGAAGCATTTTATTAAAATTCGCTACCATAACGCACTTGCTGCCTCCCGAATTTCTTTTCTTACAAAGATATTTCGATGGAAAATGCAAAAATGCAATGACATAGGGCGTGTTCGATTAAAAAAAAAGAAAATTTGAATCACCAACGACTTTGGGTCAACTTGTATTGTAGACATATTTTTTAAGATGTAACTCAAGACACCATATAATTAATGAATACAATTTTCTTTCGTAACTTGCATAATAACGGATATATTGAGCTTTAATGATTTTTTACGAAAATTCGACAAAAATGATATACCATTAAACGATAAACTCTATAGCCACCATTACTGCCAAAGCATCAGAGAAAGGGTCTATTGGAAATGAATTTTCTGGGAAAATTGTAGTAAAATGAAGGGCAATGACGATTGAAATTAAGAGTTCAGGCTTTGTAAAACATTCTTCTTAAAACATTTTCTTTCCATAGCTCATATTAGCTCATAGTAGTTGCATATTCATTGTCTAAATATTACCAATTTTGACGTTTTAAATCGCGACTTTGACGTTTTGAGGAAAACCCAAATTTATTTTTCTTTAAATGTCTGTAACTTTTTGGACCTTTAACCTACAGAGCGGAATTTGGTAGGTAGTTTACCTCTAATGATATAAGCCCGTGTACCAAATTTGGTTGCCCCTGCTTTGTTAATTCCAGAGATATAAATTTTTTTAGAATGAAAACTCAAAATTTTCCCGGAAACCTCGTCCAATTTTCCTGACTAACGAACTTGTCCAAGCCATTTACAAAATAAAGGTACATGCCAAATTTTATCAAAATCGGCCCATTATTTTTTGAGTTATCGGTGTGATACATACATACATACATACATACATACATAGATATATATATATATATATATATATATATATATATATATATATATATATATATATATATATATATATATATATATATATATATATATATATATATATATATATAAATTGAAGCTGACCCCGGATATGGGTTCTGGGGGTCCTAGTTCGCGCTCATTTGCAAAAAAAATTCAAAAGTCGGAATCTCCCAATTAGTGAATTTTTTCTACGAAAATTCACTAAAATGAGAAAGATATCCTGCAACCGGGACATCAGTACTAGTCTGCGCATCCGTATGCTGAGATGCTACGTTTTCTCCAGTCTCCTTTACGGAGTGGAAGCTTGTACGTCGAAGAGCAGAAACATCAAAAACATAGAAGCTTTTCGAAATGTGGTGCTACCGGCGAAACCTCAAAATCTCGTGGGTGGATTGTGACGAATTCAAGCGTACTGTAAAGACTAAACAAACAACAAGAACTACTAAAAACTATTAAAATGACAAAGCTGGAGTACTTGGATCATATCATGAGAGGAGCGAAGTATGCGTTACTCAGAAATATCATGCAGGGAAAAATCAAAGGTAAAAGGAGCGCAGGTTGAAGAAAACGTCGTGGTTAATCTAAGCAAATGGTACGGATGCAGCTCAATTGAACTTTTTTGGCGCGCAACAAATAAGATAATATTGGCTATGATGATTTCCAACCTCTGATAGGAAGGGAACGAGAAGAAGAAGAATAACTAACTATTCCAAGAAACGCGGTAAGTTTAATCAAATAGTACGTTATTTTTCATAGTTTTAACTGGCGCCAAATATGGATTCTAGGAACTCTAATTCTGGCTCGTCTGAAGAAGCTTTTTGAAACTTCTGAAGTTGTAAACTCTCCAATAGCCATTTTTTATACGAAAATTCGCTCATAAAGATAAGTAATACTATAAAAACATGTACCCAAACTTTCTTTACACCTGTCGGAACTGGCAATATAAATTCGACTACTGCATGACGATGACCAAATACGATAATTAATATTGCATGTGCCTAATAATTGCCAAGTTTTCATCAATGAACAAGGTGTTAAAATATGTTAGTAAGTAAATAAATAACACATTAGATACGTAATTAAATATAACTTTGATGAGCTGGAAGTTCATTTAAAAAATTATAAAATAATTTCACAGCCAACATAATATAATATATACGTCGTAGATATTTATTTGATAGAGAGAACAGAGCAACTGTGTAAACTTACATGACACTAAGCGTAATTATTATTATGCCTGTTACATTCATGGCGTTGAATTTTTCAATCGACTTCAAAAAAGGAAGAGATTCTAAGTTCGTATGTATGTATTTTTTTATGTATACACCGATATTTTCGTCAATTGTGCACCAATTTAAAAAATGCTTTTGTTTGAAAGGGTATACTCCTGAGGTGGTCCCATTTTCACTAAGTCAGGATCTGGCGACGGGATCTCAGGGAAATCGAGGAAAATCCTCAATAATTATTTTTTTATGTATGATCATCGATATTTTCGTGAATTGAGGACTAATTTTAAAAGGTATTCTTTTGTTTGAAAGGGTATACCCCTGAGGTGGTTTCATTTTCAACAACTTAGGATCTGATGATTGTATCTCAGGAAAATCGAGGGTAATCCTCAAAAACTACTTTTTAAGCATGTTCACGTATATTTTTTGTATCTTTTTTGTTTGAAAGGGTAGTGAAGATCAGGGGATGGGAGCTCAGGAAAATCGAGAGAAATCCTCAAAACTTATTATTTTTTATTCATGTTCACCGATATTTTCGTCAATTGTGGACCAATTTTAAATAATTTTGCATTAGATTCGATAATATAGAAACTCAAGAGGAAAGAAGGAGAATCGATAAATTGGCTCCAATCCGTGCCGTGTTTGATAAACTTGTTGAAAACTGCAAAGAAACCTATTCCCCAGGAATGTACCTCACTATAGACGAGAAGCTGAAGTCATTCAAAGTGCGGCTTCTTCCTGCAATACATCCAAAATACGCCCGCGAAATATGGGCTAAAAGTACATGCTATGGTCGATGCTAAGTCCTTTTATGTTGTAAACTTGGAAGTCTACGTTGGACAACAGCCAGATGGGCTTTACAAATTGAGTAATCGTCCTCATGATAGAGTGAAGCGCTTGGTGGAGCCTGTATCTGGTACTAATCAGAATATTACTTGCGATAATTGGTACACAAGTGTAGATTTATTTACTGATCTCTTGAAAAATAATAAACTGACGGAAGTCGGTAACATGAAGAAAAAAAGAGGGAAGTTCCTACCGAATTTTTAAATTTACGAAAAAAGGAAATGTATTCAAGTTTGTTTGGCTTTGGAAAGGATGCAACTCTCGTTTCATATACGCCTAAGAAGAATAAAGTAGTGTTGATGTTGTCCACATTACATCATGACAACACCATCGATGATGAAAATGCAAAATAAATTACCCAAAATAATTTCGTTCTATAACTTCACAAAATGTGGTGTAGATGTCGTAGACGAACTTTATGCTTCATACAGTGTGTCCCGTAATTCAAGGAGATGGCCTCTCACGTTATTTTATTCGTTTATGAATACGGCAGGGATAAATGCGCAAGTTATATACATAACAAATAATAACGACTAGCAAACGAAAAGGAGGCAGTTCTTGAAGCAACTTGGACTGGAACTTCTAAGCGAGCACATCTGAACGCGCCAAGAAAATCCCAGATTGTCTAGGGAATTAAGAATAAAAATCAGTGAAGTTGCTGGCGAGACCTCTGAATCTTCAGCCAAATTTGTGGAGCTCCAGTGCCGCTGCTCAATCTGTCCAAAGAAGTTTGATAAGAAAACAAGACATTCTTGTAAAAAGTGCCAGAACCATGTGTGTCTAGATCATGCTACAATAATATGTAGCAATTGTGACCGAAAAGACTCCGAAGAAAATTAGTGGTTTTTCAAAGCGTTCAGTTTTGTTCTCAACCGCCACGAGAGATTGTCAATGTAAATTTTCATTTTTATGGAAATTTTTCTAATACCAATTGAACAATTTTAAACTCCATTGGGTCAGATTTGTATTTTTGATTTTTTTAAATATATACATGTTTTATGTGAAATTTTTCATTGAAGCATTGTTTCTTTGAATAAATTTATTTTTGTCAGTAATCGATTTTTCTCACTTAAAATAAGTTGAAGAATGGTTTTTTCCTTATGGAACATATGAAAAAGTTTTATTATTATTTTTATTTAGAGATAACGTGTGGGGTTATATTTACCCCACGTTACCGTTTTTGTTCCAATATTCAAGGTAACCGACGCCGGGTTAAGGGATGACATCAAGACTGACATTCCTTGAATACCACAAGTGCAGCGTAAGTAACATAAAGGGGCTTATGCTGACACACAGTCGACAAAAAAGTGATGGCTACGATTTTTTGGGATTTTGGGGTATTCTTCTCACAGACTTTAAAGAACGCAACACTACAGTCAACGGGGTAATTATGCAACATTCATGCATAAATTACGGCAAGATATTGGGGAGAAAATGACGTGGAAAACTGACGAGCTACGTGTGTTTGCTCCATGACAATGCACCCATGCACACTTCTGGAATTGCACAAGCTGCAATTTGTGACGCGGTTTGAAACTGACTACGCTCCCTATAGTCCAGATATGGCCCCCAGTGACTACTACCTATTGGAGAATCTGGAAAAAACCTTTACGGGCGTCATTTCACGGACCACAAACAGGTAAAAGCTGCAGTTTGGGCACATTTTGAAGACAAACCGAAAGATTTTTAGGGATTTCGAATTGTTGCTGAAGTGACGTAATAAGTGCATTGATGTTAGGGGGGACTATACTGAAAAATAAAATTTCATTTCGAACCTGCGCCGTTCCTTTCATAGTCAGGCCGGGAAATTTTGGCGCTTACCTCGTATATATAAATTGTTGCTTCGCCCCACTACAAAATTTTAAAGTTTGGAAGCGACGCCTCTCCATTACGCACCTGCTGCGTCCAGGCTTTTATTTATTTTATACGTTAAATTTTAGACAATTGTGAATATTATCTTTTTTGCATAGGTCACTGGACCATCGTTATTCTTAACAAAATTGTAATAAGACCTTTAAGAAACCAGTCAATTATGTTCAAGGTTTTGCACTTCTATAGAGTTGCTGCTGCGCTGTGGAGATTTCTGGCAGTACCAGGGCGTTTCATAGTTTGCACAGAACATCTGCTCATAATCACACTATCGTCACATTTGTAGTATTTTAATAGTACATCAGTCTTTATTGAGCTAATATTGAAGCAGGTTACTATTTTTAGAGCTTGCAGATTAATGGCGCCAAAATTGAGAGACTGAAAATATGTGGTGTTGCTGCCAACTAACTTTTAGCAAATGTTGCACATTCTTCAGCACGTTTCTGATCGCCTTTCTTACCTCCTAGGGTGTTGCAAATTTTGTTTTTAAAACAATAGTAAAACAACAAGACGTTTAGAATAATATTTTATTTGTTTTCTTATTATTTTTTAGCGCACGATCGCTAGAACCGAGCAAGCGTTTGCAGCCATTTGATATGTATAAGCTGATTTAGTTGCAAAAGTTAAATGCTGCATGTTGGAATTAATATCATAAACTAGTAACCTTGACCGTCTTTTGATTAGCACATCCACTCGACTATTTGCCAGTTTTCAAATGTCATATGGAATTTTTGACTTCATTAAAATATATACTACATGGCCATGAATAAGCATTATATAAGAGGTTTTTTTTCAGATAATTTTCATAATGAAAATTACGATTACAGAGAGGTGATGACTTTCAAATTTTTGAAAAAAAAATCAAATGGGCACGAATTAGAGCCACTAAAACCCAAATCCGACGTCAGTTTCAGACTTTATATGTTGAAACTCGTCAATTTATCTTGACGAAATTTAACTCATATATTACAATGAAAATACAGACGCAATGTTCCCAAATTCAGTTTTGTTGAATAATTGTAATCCAAGTTTTTCCATAATTAAGTTTAATATAATTGGGAAAATACCGCGAACTATATTGGTTCTTTCAGGCGGAACTATATCCATTGACAGCTAAATTTTCTATCGCCAGTCTTATCACATTGATATCAAGTTGATTTACAGCTAATCTGATTAGAATGAGGTTGATCGTTATTTGCATTAACTATTTTCGATTTTAAGACTTTTTAAAATTTTGTTTTGATTGGGGGTTATGATTATAGACTATAGGGAGCATGCACGCTCCACAATCAGAACCTCCTGGTGGATTGTCCAGAGAAGTGTTGGTATAAGCACATATCTCCTTCCTGCACGTCAATACGGCGTTTAGTTGTTTCCCCTTTTTAGCGAATTTTTAATAAGAAAAATTCGCTAATAGAGAGGTCACGATAAAAAGCTTTTGAAAAAATTTTTCTAGATGAGCATTAAAAGGTCTTCTCATGTATTCATTTTGAGGCGTTCCTCTCAACACAAATTTAAGTTATCCTGAATAAAAAAAAATCAAAAGCTACGACACGCTCGTAAAAGTTTATTAAGGCGTTTTGTAATGTGTGTGGGAGAGGTTGACATAACGAAAGTCTTAATTTGTTTTATTTGAATGTTGGAAAGTTACAAAATCTGCCTGATAAATTGAAACAGCTAGAGTTGTCAGTTTCAAAATGGTATTACACAAAGTTGGGAAGTTTCCCTAGTTAGGAAAATTAACGGTAATATTTATTTCTAGAATTGATTTGTTATTTAAAAGATATATGGTAAAATCGGCAAATAAAGCGTTTAAGCCTGATTTTAAGTTGTGATCCAAGCAATAACTAAATAAAAACCTTATAAGTTGAATAACACTTACAATTATAACATTTTTTGTGAATTTAGTCTAGGGAGATTTATCTATAGATTTGGCATTTGAAATGACCATCAACACAATTCTTGGTCACGTGATCAGAAATTAAATTGCTATTGATTTGTTCTGTTTTTTGCATTCTTATAGAAAATAGCGCGGTTTATGTAGCGTATGTGATATCAATTTATTTTTATCTTAGGTTAATGAGAGAATAGGTTGTTTTTCGATTAAAAATCTTAGTTTATATGAAAAGCTTGTGTAAATCATTGCTTTGTTTGATCATATTGCGAAATGAGTGAGTTTTCCAAGACCCTAACCTTTAAAATAAGTTATGTTAAAGTATTTTACACAGGAACAGTATGCATACAATCAGGACAAAATTTAATAATTTAATTTTTTATTTAAAATAGAAACTTAAAAAATTAATAAAGAATATATAAACCTTGGATAAATAATCATTTCAAGCGAGCAGCTAAAGCACGTTGGAAAAACCGATTCTCGTGCGATCACCGAAGTTAAGCAACCTCGGGTGTGGTCAGTGTCTGGATGGGTGACTGCCTTGTAACACCATCTTCTGTTGCCCTTTTTTAGGTAGTGACATTTCTGTTTTGTTCTTATTAGCAATTTTTTTTTTAATTCAGCGTTTTTATTTAAAAAAAAATTCTAATAGAGAGGTATCGATGGTGAGACTGCAATATTGCTATATTTCATATAAACCACCCTCTTACAGGAGCGATAATTTTTGTGGGCGAAAATTGATCCAGACCGTCTGGTGCAAGTTGGGTCTTGCCAAAGAGCACGTGTCTGGTCCTGTCCGCAGCCGGGCAGAATCATAGCACATGCTCTGCTATTTCGTCACTCGCGTCACTCGGTGTCTTGCCTAGGCCCAACTCTGTGCATGTGGTGGCGCAAGAGGCAGTGTCGTATATACAGGCCCACCCGAGTTCCCTGTTTAACTCTATATATATATTTTTAGCCCTTAACACTGAAAGAGAGTTTATGAAAGCCCTAGAGTGTGCTAACCCGGGCAGATTTTTCTTAAATTCAAGTCAATTTGAAACTGACAAACTTTTTTGTTTGATAGGCAAGCATTTAAATTCGTTTGCTAACCATTTCGCTATATTGTATGTCGGAAAATCTATAGCTGAAACAATAGATCTCACCGATTTTCCGGGTTTATGGATTTTCGGGAGACAATACTTTCTAGGAACTTTAAGATTTGAAACTTGTAACTTTTTTCGTTGAATCTTTGGTAATAAGGTGGTGACATCTCTTTAAATTGTTTTTAACTTCGAAAATCCCTCTTGGGAGAGGATTTCTAGTTTTTGATACGGTCCTGATTCTATTGCGTTATAGACTCTATCATTATTATCGTTTTGTTCAAAATCACAACCGTATTACCTTTGTCTGCTTTTATATAACAACAATCTATCTCTCGCAGTCGTTTAACTATATTTATTTGATTAAAGTTTTTAGTATTAATAGGCTTATTGTCATTTAAATTTTTAATTATTTCATCTTTACATTCTTGTTTAATAAAGTTTTGGAGGCTCAGGCAATTGTTTAATAGCTGTTTCGATACCAGCAATAACGTCTAATGGATCGTCCTTTTGTGACTCTAGCCCGAATTTTAGTTCTTTATTTAAAAGGTCAATCTCATTTTTATTAAACGTGTGCGAAGAAAGCTTTTCTACCAGGTCAACTTTCTGAGATGTTTTTTTCTTTTTTAACTTGATTTGATATTTTACTTAGCTTTGCCGCATCTACCAATAGAATAAATATTTTATCTGAGACAGTTTTGGGTTAATTAGTTTGGGGACAAAAACTTCACTACCGACGCAACTGTGTTTTGGTGAAATTTCGCGCGCGTGCGTGCGTGCGTGCTTGCGTGTGTGTGTCTATGTGTAATACATACCTGGTTCTCCGGTTAAACTGCCTCCAAAACTCTTATGTTTTGCAGCTATTTTCAAGAGATTTAGGAAACATAAAAGTAAATGATTCCTAAACCCTCCGTCTGAAATGTCAATATAACTAGACATGATAATCTTGTCTGATAAAAATATATTATATGTTAATGTTCATATTTCGAAAAAGAAACATTTTAGTATTAAAAGTGATAGTGGTGTAATCGAGAGTGTTGGCGAAACAAGGTTTGGTGTAAGTTGGGGGCACGGTAAAGTAAATTATTGGTTTGAGGCAGAAGAAATAAACATGGTGAAGTAAATTATTGTTTGATGAACAAAATTTGGAGTATTTCAGATTGGAAGAGGTAATTGTCACAATATGGTCAGAATTTTAAAAGTGGCAGTTCCACAGTAATATAAACTAGGATGGGGCAGTAGAAAACATTGTATCTTTTGCAAGCAGAAGCAACATAAACTTATTTATATATTACAATGTAGAATTGATTATCTTCAAATATAATACTGCTACTGCTACTACTACTACCACTACTACTCGTTAGGCGGTGGATAAGGACAGGTTGGGTTGTTGTAGTTCAATTACGGGGCCTCGATCTGCCTACTCCCGAAATCTCACTCGAAATTGTCTCTAAGGTCTAGGGTCTTAGTCTCCCCCGTCAGTGAGAGGGTTTATGACTGAACACTCAAGTTATGTAAGTGAAAACTGCATTAGATTGGGGCTTGGTTATCAGATTTACCTTTTTTTTTCTTCTAAAAATAGGCTGTTCACTGATAGCAAGGAATATTTAAATGATTTCTTTGTACTGGTGGTAGTCAATAAGTTTGGAAAATCATGAAGTACATATGAATGTGACTCTGATTCGGACAGTGTATTACCATTCTCTTGTGATTGCTGTAGCAGGAATGTCTGCAGATCATGCTCAAGATTATCCTCAACGAAGGCTAGATGCATGGAGTTTAATAGGAGAACATTGAAATTTATAGGTGATGGCTGCGAGAATTTTCTTTTGGGAGTCCTAATCACTCATTCAGAAGTTCCCAAACATCAGGAGAACAGGTGCCCCAGAATACAAGTGAGAGAGACCGACATACCTCTAGTTACCCGAGGAGAAGTTTGGAAGCATGCAGCAGAATTAAACCTGGGAAAGCGGCGGGTCCGCAAGCAATACCCCCTGAAGTAATTAAGACAGTCGTGGAACGAAAGCCGAAACTGTTTGTTGCGATTTATAATGAAATCCTCATTCACGGCCGTATCCACAAAGAATGGAAAACTGCCAGCCTTATCTTGATAGAAAAAAGGAGGGAAAGGATATAGACCGCTGCGCCTGATAGACGTCGCTGCAAAGCTATTGGAACAAATAGTCAAGAAGAAATTGAGGAATGAAATTAATCAAAAGGGGGGCCTTGCACGAACACAGTACGGCGTCAAAAGAGGTTTGTCCACTAGGCATGCCATACAAAATGGCACAAATATTGCTTATACAGCCAACAGAGGCTCCAACACATATGCAGTCACGATAACGCTAGATGTTCGAAATGATTTCAGCACCGTACCTTGGAAGGGAGTAATCAGCGAATCTAAAAAAAGACAATTATCACCCTACCTCATTACGATAATCTGTAGCTACCTGGAATCTCTTCCAGGTAGCTACTTCCTCTCGGGCGATATTAATCGGCACATGTACAAAAACCAGCGTAACTAGTGGAGACCCGCAGCGCTTAGTCCGAGGACCCGCCCTGTGGAACCTCTACTACGATGAGCTCCTGATACTCCCAACGCCAGGCAGCTGCGACATAATTGGATATGCCAATGACCTGGCCTTGATCAAATGTGGCAGCAGCACAGAAGATATAGAAAAGCAAGCAACATGGCTCGTTGGCAATGTCAGCATTTGGATAAAGAAGGCCCTACAACTGACGCCCCACAAAACTGAAGCTTTAGTGTTAGCTAGCAAAATAACTGTCAAATATTTTACAGTAACAGTCGAAGACCTAAAGATAACCTCTAATCAGAATCTAAGATACCTCCGTAGCCAAATGGGACACAACATGACCATGGCCTCGAATATTTAGTGTGTGGCAAAGAGAGCTCAGAAAATGGCTGGCGCACTGACAAGATTGGTGCCTAACATGGGAGGACCAAAGTCTGAAAAAAGGAAAATTTTAAGTAGGGTAATCAATTCCATTATACTCTATAGGGCACCTGCGTGGAGAGACTGGTTAAAAAAGTCCAAATATAGGAAAGTTCTAGCAAGTGGCCAAAGGAAAGTGGCCCTAAGAATTGCAAGCGCCTACAGAACGGCATCGACGAAGGCGATACAGGTTATCGCCGAAGTCGTACCAATACACCTAATGGCAGAAGAACACACATACCAAAAAGACAAAGTGCAACAATCAAAATATGGCAGAAAGAATGGGCTCGCGAAGTGGTTGTTGCACAGTGGGCAAAACATATGATTCCAGAACTGACACTCTGGATCTATCGACAACATGGAGTGCTGAGTTACCACTTACCCCAATTTATATCTAACCATGGGTACCTTGGTACATACCTCTTGCGGTTTAGGATAACCTAGCCAAGCCGCTGAAAATATTGCGACGAAATCGATAGAGCACACAGTGCTGGTGTGTAACGAATGGGACGCTATTGGAGTCAAGGCAGAACGAAAAATCAGAGAAACCTTGAAGACGAGAAACAGCATTCACCATATGTTAGATAACGAAATAAAATGGGACTCTGTGAAAAAAAAATCGTGGGAGACATTATAACAGACAAAGAGGCATATAGAAATTAGAGAAAGCCGAGAGTTGGGTGCAGTGAAGCAATACTAAGAGGTGATTCCGCTGCACAGCCACGAAGAGGAAGGGGGTGTTTAGTGGGTAGTCCTGACCTGGAGAGAAAGGAAGTCCCACAGAGCTGGATGGCATTGGATGCAAAATAAGCCAACCGCTGGCCTACGTAAAAGCATTCACCTCCACCACAGGAGGAAAAAACTACTCCTCAGAGCGGTGTAGAAGGGTAAGTTGGGTTCTTGTAGTTCGATTACGGGGCCTCAAGCTGCCTACTCCCGAAATCTCAGTGGAGATCGTCCCTAAGGTGTAACGTCTCATTCTTCCCTGTCAATAATAATGTTTACGACTGAATACTCAAGTTATGTAGGTGGTAGCCGCATTAGATTGGGGTTTGATATTCTGACTTACTTCAGATTTACTTTTTTTCTAAAGATAGTCTGTTCACTTATAGCAAGGAATATTTAAATTGCTTCTTTATATCGGTAGTAGTCAGTAAGTTTGGAGAATCATGAGTGCATGAGAATGTGACTCTGATTCGGACAGTGTATTGTCATTCTCTTGTGATAGCTGTACCAGGAGTATCTGCAGATCATCCTCAAGGTTATCGCCAAGGGAGGTTAGTTGCATGGAGTGTAATATGAGAACATTGAAATTTATATGTGATGACGGCCAGAATGCTCTTTTAGCAGTTCTAGTCGCTCATTCAGAAGATTGCAAAGCTGGAAGCAGCTATGACTGAGTCCCCTAAAAGTGATGCAGCGCACATTTTAGTAACTCCAGGAGAACGTCGTTCATCCAGTGACTGTAGCTTGGTGGAAAAGATTACTGGGAGTGAGAGAACATGAAAGACGTAAAAATAATATCTTAGTTTTTAGCTTTCTTTCGGTGAGTGGTAACTCTGCAAATCTGCAGGAACGTGAGAATTGGCAGCTGTAGGATATAGTCAGTAGAGTAGTGTGTATTTCAATAAGGTCATTTTGAAGTGTTCAAAAGTTGGTAAGTCATTACCATGGGGCGGCAGATTCTAGACCTCTCAAGATTGTGTGTAATGACATCTTTGTAAAACATGGTGTACTTACTTTCAGTAGTCGTCTTAAACCGTTTACTACAGAGGTATTTTCCTATCACCTGGCAGGACGCCTACTCATATTGATTACTGTAAGTACCTTAAGAAAATTTAACGCAAGAAAGAACGCTGTTAAAAGCAATATTAGGATAAAATATGTATCAGATATTCCAAGGATTGTTGAAGTTAATTTAACCTGAGTACTTTGTTCAACAGAGAGCTGTCCAGCTTTGTTAGTTGCATTTATCAGATATGTGGTGGTATTTAACAAAGGTCGCTTCCTTCTTTACATCTGCCGTTTCTCACTATACGATGATTGACCTAACATAAATCTGGCTGAATGTTTCAACCAGTGATAGAGAACTGTTTGATTATAATTATAGGGTTTTTAGAATTGATCACAACTGCAACATAAGTGGTTTGTCTCGTGGTAAAGGAGGTCTTCTGACTGTGACGTCACGCATCCTTGAGGACGGTTGGATTTGGACGTGAGCAGTATATCATCATTAATGGATAATGTGGGATGTAAAATAAGCATTAATAGTAGAGAAGTGTACGCTGTTAATCTGTATATCCCTCCAAACTTTAGTTTTAGTACTTATTATACATAGTCTTTCGGAATTTTTGGGCGATCAATTGTCTGGATTTTCATCAAAACCCTGGAGCTGATTCACACTTTGTATCTGTTTTGAAAGGTTGTCAGTATAATACTGTTCTTAATATTTTGGGGAGATGTCTTGATTTGATTGTATCTGACATAAGTTATTGGATTTCTAGAGTTGAGAATCCATTGTCGTCAGAGGTTACTCATTACCCAACACTGTATATGGATTTTGAGATCCCAAACTAAATGGGTGAAGAATGGCTTGTCGGTGGTCATATAATTTCAAGAAGGTTGAGTTTGTGGAATTTTGCGAGGGCCTTGCAAGTATTGACTGGTTCGTTACGGACGTTTTCTCATATGCTGACACTGCTTATTAGCTGTTTCTATCAGAAAATATACTCTGTATTTGATCAATTTGTGTCAACTTTTTCCAACTCTAATAGAAGTTTGCATGGCTTTTCTACTTGGTTCTCTAAATAGCTGATTTATCACATCCGTTAAAAAACGACTTTTGGAAGATGTATAAGAGAACAACAGTATAGAGTCTCCAGTTACTTTAATCCTTATGCCCTTTAGGCCGGAGTGTAATTTGGCGATACCACACATTTCTTTGCCGGTTGTTTAAAGGGCCCCAAGGAAACTGACGAATTGGTTTACTAGTGGTGTTGATAGTGTTCCAAGTTTTCTTATGTATGATGATTCCTTGATTTTTTACTATCCTTTGTATATTATTTTTAATCTAACTCCTAAGACCTTCATGTTTCAGAGACATTGGAAAATATCCTACACGTGCCCCATATTTAAGAGCGGTCAGTTGCAAGTGTTATAGACTACAATCGGGTTTGCTTTTGTTGAACTTGTTTATCCAGCTATAAGTGTACCATATATTCTAGTCAGTATGGGCTTATGACAAACAGATCAACGACCGCAAATATTTTGCGAATTGGGTATCTAGGGATATTGATGATCATAGCAGCATTGATGTGATTTATACACACTTGCTAAAGACATTTGGTTTGTTGGATCACGGATTGCTGCTGAGTTGGCTTTTGATGATCGAGTTACATATAGATATAGTTACAATGTTGTCATGATACCTTCACGAAAGTGTACAAAGGATGGTATTCAATGGTCATAGATATCATAATTTCATTGCATCATCTAGTGTTAAGGTTTAGAACCTGAGCCGTATCTAAAGACGGTTCCTGAAATATATCGTGTATAAATTAGATGGCGTGTTTCTTTATCAAGGCATTGAATATTCTGTTTCACTAAACCGTTTCAGTAAGGTTTCACTCTTAATCGGTAGAAAGATAGGGTGAGCTTCATTTTTTCATAGTATACTTTATAGTCGAATTGACTGTCTTGATTTGTTGCATAGGTTATACATTCGAGGTTCAGTTTTCAACTCGAGATTAAACGGTCCTTTTTACCTTTCTTTACCGTCAACAAATGTACTGTGGTCGCCAATATATAATATGATGTGTAATAATATAGTGAAGGGCATTAGTAAATGCACTGACATCTTTAATGACATGCTGCATATCTCTGCAAAGTCTCCAAATATTGTTAATGTTTTCAGCATGTAATTGTTTTGATTTTTTGTTGTATTGGTTTAGGTTTAGGTTTATTGATATGATTTTGTTTGTTGTATTTTAATACTTCGTATCGGTCTTGTATGATAATTTTCCCGTTAGACGTAAATAGATAAATATATAGATAAATAAATAAAAGTAACTTGTTTACAATGAATTAAAAAATTTTGTTTCTTTTGAAAATACATTCAAAATTTCTAAACGAGAACTTGATTTTTTCAGAAAGTGGTACATTTGAGTCGGCCGAATGACTTATCTAAGCTATTCGCCAAAGGATGGCATCTACCAAGTTGAATTAAAATTTATCCATATTATTTAAATTATCAAGACACATTAAACCAAATTCTACGGGCACTCATTTGAAAAAAATTAACTATAAGTTGAAATTTACATTACCGAATTTTTTATTATAATGAACCAGTATACTTACACAATGTAATTTTCAAGGGATACAATTAGTTACCTACTGATCTAATATCATATTTAAAGTAGGCTACCGAGAAGTCTCGAGTATTAATTAGTATATATAATATCTCAATTATTTGATAAATAACTTTCACTGCATCGTGGTACGTATAATTTCACTGTCAACAAGATGATGTATCTTGTCTTATGGTTATGAGAATTAATCTATTCACATCATTGACACAATAAATAACTGATATATGGATGTAGAAATTTGATTAACTACATGCAATAATTAGAACCAATCAAGAGTGAAAATTCGAACAGACTAGATAAAATATTGTATGCATTTTATGTGAAAGCAGCTCATTTTATTAGTAGACGAAAGACGTATGACCTATATTTTCTCTAAGCTATAATATTAGCACATTAAACAAAAAAACCTTGTACGATTTCGCAATCAAAAAGCAGAACAACACATGTTAGTCTGTCAATATTTATTCAGAGATTGATATATTCGTTCTTGCATGACGTACAAACCATTATTGTAAAAATATATATGGACGATTTTAAAGGCGCCATAATCACAGTTGAAAGGCGATGTCGCCTTGTTGCAACTATGACTCTCCTTCTCTAGCAGCTCGTTTCATTTCATTGTAGCTTGCGCAATTCAGGTCAGGTTTTTCAGAAGCTTTACTCTCGGTCCATGTTGTCAATCTGTGAGTCTGTTATTTTTAACCGACTTCAAAAAAGAAGGAGGTTCTATGTTCATATGTATGTATTTTACTTCCACATCGTCACAACGTGTGAAAATATCGCGACAAAAATTTCAAAAAACTTTTTCGCTTAAACGCCGTAAAAAGCATCAAGACATATAGGAAACATGATATCGGAACGAATTTTTTTTTGTCTGTCGGTCTGTATGTCTGTCTGTTTGTAGTCACAATAACTTTAGAAATTGAGATATCGTCTTCAAATTTGGTATACAGTTAGCACTCGACAAACTAACGGTTCGGATTGTTTTTGGGTAAAATGGCTTTAGCGGGTAGGGGATGAATGGAGGGTGATTTGGTGAACATTGGTATTTTTTCGTTAAAACGAGTAATATAACGTTTTAGGGTTTATTTATTAGAAAACTTTTAATTTTATCAAACATCTGGTATTCTGTGCTGAAATAAGACTAGAGGTTGAATGTGTGGGGGTGAAATATTTTGACAAAAATTTTGAAATTTGTTAACTTAATTTTTTTAAATAACTGGATTCTGGTACGATTTTTTTGTCTGTCGGTCGGTCGGTCTGTCGGCATGCACGTCTGTCTTTTAATAGACGCAAGAACTTTCGAACGTATTGATCATTTTCAAATTTGGTATCCAGTTAGCACCCGACAAAGGAACGCTTCGAATTGTTTTTGGGTACGATCGCTTCAGGGGGCAGGGGATAAATAAGGGGTGATTTGGAGAATATTGACATTTTTTCAATAAAACTCGAGTAACATAACGTTTCAAGTTCATGGGTAGAGGCATACAAATATTTTCTTTGTGGTCAAGTCATGGGCCCTAAATTCATTCCATGAGGATGTATTTCTTAAGAGAATGAATTATCACAGCTATGTGGAAGTTATGATTCAATTTGCAATTTCGGGGCTTATAAGTATTTGGCGGACTGTGGAGAGTGAGGGAAAAATGCGAGAGAAAGATAGGGTGATGGAGCATAGGGGAGGAGGTGACAGTGTGGAGTGGGAGGATGTTAGTAAGGGAGAATGTCAAAGAAGAAGAGAAGAGAGTCGGTGGATGTGAATGTGCTGATAATATGGTGGAAAAGATGTGGTGTGAAGTTGTTCTATGGTAAGACATAGGAGTATTGGACTGCAGTGTTTCAAATTGGTATCTGTTGTTTCTACATTGGACAGCATCGGGGGGGGGGGGGGGTGTGTGTGTGAAATTAACTGTGGTGTGGATGGCGTGTTTTAGTTTTGTTTGTTTTTATTTCATTTTAGTTTTTGCTGATTAAGTCGAGGAGCCTATTAGGCGGTTTTGCATTTGTTGTTCTTTGAATAAACATTAGTAGACAAGAGCAACGCAATATAAAATAGGTAGGTTATAATGTCACGGACAAGTGTATACTTATGTGACATAGATGTATGTATCTACTTTGTAAGCCTGGTTGTTTGATGTTTGTGTTTATCACTAAGTTACTAAATGTATTTGCATATTAAATAAATAAATAAATAAATAAATAAATAAATTTATGTGTGTTCACTGCTTTTTTGGTCAATTGTGGACCAATTTTAAAAAATCTCTTTTTATTTGAAAGGGTATACTCCTGGCGTGGTCCCATTTTCAACAACTCAGGATCTGATGATGGGATCTCAGGAAAATCGAGGGATTTCATCAAAAAATATTTTTATGTATGTACATCGACATTTTCGTCAATTGTGGAACAATTTAAAACAATTTTCTTTATTTTAAACGGCATAGTCCTAAGGTGGTCCCGTTTTTACCAAGTCAAGCTCTGATGATGGGATCTCAGGGAAATCGAAGGAAATCCTCTTATAATCTATGAACTTAAAGTTCTACTGTAATACGGCACTTTGATTATATTATAGCAGTTTTCTAATGCCGTACTCACTACGTACGTATATTTACGCTAAAAATGGAAAAATAAACAAACTTAAAAAAAATTAATTTACTGCAAAATAGGCACTAAAAAGCGACAAATAACTGGGTTACAGGTTCATTTGAAAAGACAAACATTAATTTAAATGAAAGTATTATATGCTCTACCTACTTATCTGTTTGAAGTTGGTTCCAAGCCCAAAACACAATTAGAGATCTAAACAGCTTAATTAATAACGGATTATAATTATAATGAAATACCTAAATATGCTGTTAATGATCAAAGACCAACGGAGCGCGGAGAAACTTGCGATGTGGCGGGAGTGAACCTAGCCTATCTAGCTACTACCTAATTGGCTTGGCACAGACTTTAAACAGATAAGTAGGTAGCGCATATAATAATGCTACATTTAAGTTAATTTTTGTCTTTTGAGTTAAACCTGTAATCCTGTTATTTTTCGCTTTTTAGTGCCTATTAGTTCTTCGAACTCGGTACCACCGCCTTTGTGCAGTTTATTGGTTGGCCACTTCACGATAGATGCCGACAAAAGGAGCGTGAAATGATAATAACCGAATTCGGGTAAAGGGAATTTTTCTGTAAACCAGCAGTGAAAACACGTTTGAACTACCCTCAATCGTCTAGGCCAAGTACCTCGGGAAAATATAAACACAGTTGTAGTCATTAAACGTTTAGAATTTTTCAGCCTCTGATAACGCTAACTTGGTTAGTGAAACGATCGTCAGATTTTTTTTTAATGTGTTGTGATTTGTGGTCTCCATGTGTACCTATCAGTGCTCATGACAGGTTACAGTCTTCACTTAGTGCATTATAGTACTTTGATTTTTATATAGATGTGACAATAATGCTCATCCAAGCCAATTCAGCTCTCTTCGTTAAATACAACAAATCCTCCGATCCCCATTTTTCAATCATAATTTATGGATCAGTGAGACTGTAAATCAGAAAATACTTTATAGTGATTTTTAGAAGATACTACTGCTTTATAGTAACCACAATAGTAACATTCACTTCTTTACGTAGCGGAAACGTGACTTCCGCTAGCATATATTACCAAGAATTTCCACAACTATTACGTGTAATATGAAGAGGCCGGCAACTATGAATGTTACTTAAAAGTAGCTGCAACTTAATGTAGCATTTCAGTAACATAAGACAGTTTAACCACTGTCGTTTGTTACCTTCAAGTTCCGGGAACTTTTAAGTCATTCTACGAGTAACAACGACGTTTCTAATACCTAAAAAAACTCTGGACGCAGCAAGTGCGTTATGGTAGTGAATTTTCATTAAAATGTTTTTATTGCAAATATGTGTGTTTTCTTTTTAAGAAAGCAGGCATCAATTTTGGTTACCAGTATAACCTATATAGTAAAAGCAATGTGCCATGTTTTATAAAAATAACTTTATTGTGTGAAAATGTACAAAGATTTCCAAAAGTAGACTTAAAGTGTTCCCGGAAAGACTCGTTTCTTGGTCAACCTTATAGGTTAATAGCAAATTGGGCTATTCAAATATGAAGCATTTGATCAAAATTCGCTACCATAACGCACTTGCTGCATCCAGAATTTATTTTCTTACAAAAAATGCATTATATTTCGATGGAAAATGCAAAAATGCAATAACATAAGGCGTGTTTGATTAAAAAAAAGAAAATTTGTATTACCAACGACTTATGGGCCACCCTGTGATTGTAGAAATATTTTTTAAGGTGTAGCTCAAAACACCCTATAATTAATATATACATTTTTTTTGTATCTTGTATAATAACCGATATATTGAGCTTTATTGATTTTTTACAAAAATTCGACAAAAATTATATACCATTAAACGATAAACTCTATAGCTAAGACTACTGCCAAGCATCAGAGAAAGGGTCTATTGGAAATGAATTTTCTGGAAGCATTTGAAAAAAACAAATGAATTGGATGAAAAAGTGAGCTCATTAAAAACTAGATTGACGTGTTCGAGCGTTTTCAAAAAATAAATTAGTTATTATAGGTAGTGCATACTTTTTCCACTCTGTATTATTTTTTTTTTTTATAATTTCTGGTCCCAAAATCTAGAATCATAACCTCACTATAGCGAATGTTTTCTACAAAGATTTGCTAGAAAATAGCACAGATAGAAGATAACTTTAAATTATGAACCCTAAAGAAGAGGTAAACTAAATAGCTATCTACAATTCAAATGAACTTAGAAAGAAATTGAAAAGAACATTTAACATTCGGTTGTTTTACGAAACAACGGTTTAATTTTTTTTAATTTTAAGGAATTGTAATAAACATATGACCACTGAAAAGAAAGGTCAGGGAAACCGTTGGTTAGTTATTTGTTATTAAGTAGTTTATTGCTGCAGATGTTGCTCGAGTCTACGCAAGAAGAATAGCACAGATGACATGACTAAATTCTTAAGGTATTAAAATATTAAATCTAAAAAAAAAAACAGCACATTGTCTAATTAAAAGGCATATTTAAATGTTTCTGAGTCATGGTCTCTTAAAGACACGGAAATGAATTTTTTAAATAATAGGCAAAGCAGTTTTATATATAGTGATGATTACCAGGATCTAATTATTTTTACCACTTACTAAGCCAGAAGTCGGTTTACTTGTGGGATAAATATAGAAAACCATTTAAAACTTAATATATCTACAAAACACAACCAGCTATATATACTTACTTCAAAAAAGTTTTCTAGTTAAATTTTTATAAACCGTTGTAGAATATAACCATATTTTATACAGTGTGGAACACCCAAATGGAATAAATTCTGTCTCAATTATTGTGCATATTCATAAAAAATCCCGAAACATGTCAATTTAAATGAAAAAATGAGATCCTAAAACGTGAAAACTTTACCGCCACATTCAACCCCCTTCGAATGACAGTTGCAACCTCCAAATTTCTAAATAGAAAGTAGGCGCTTGTGTTAAGGTTTTAAAATTTATTGCAAAAATTATCAGTAAAAAGAAGAAGTTCATCTAATTGACGAACTTCGCTCAACACACTAAAAAATTAATAATTAATAGCGTTTCATTCTTGATGAGAAAAAAGTTCGGGACGCAGCAAGTGCATTATAGTAGCGAATTTTCCTTAAAATTCTTTTAATAGCAAATATCTGTTTTTTTAAAGAAAGCAGGCATCAAACTAGGTTACCAGTATAACCTATATAGTAGAAAAAATGTGCCATGTTTCATCAAAATAACTTTATTGTTTGAAAATGTATAAACATTTCCGAAAGAAACTTAAAGTGTTCCCGAAAAAACTGGTTTCTTGATCAACCTTATAGGTTAATAATAAATTGAGCTATTCAAATTTGAAGCATTTAATGAAAATTCGCTACCATTATGCACTTGCTGCGTCCAGAATTTCTTTTCTTACAATCATGCATTATATTTTGATGGAAAATGCAATAACATAATGCGTGTTCGACAAAAAAAAAATTATCACCAACGACTTATGTCCACCCTGTGATTGTAGAAATATTTTTTAAGATGTAGCTCAAGACACCATATAATTAATGTATACAATTTTTTTGTATCTTTTATAATAACGAATATATTAAGCTTTATTGATTTTTTACGAAAATTCGACAAAAATTATGTACCATTACACGATAAACTCTATAGCTAAAACTACTGCCAAAGCGTCAGAGAAAGGGTCTATTTGAAATGAATTTTCTGGAAATATTTTATTAAAATGAAGGACAATGACGGTTGAAGCTAAGACTTCAGGATTTGTAAAACATTCTTCTTGAGACACTTTCTTTCCATAGCTTGTATTAGTTCAGGTTCTTTGCCTAAATGTTGCCAATTTTGACGTTTTAAATTGCGACTTTGACGTTTTGAGGAAAACCCCAATAACTTTTTTACCTTTTAAGCTACAGAGCTAATTTTTGGTACGTAACTTACCTGGAACTGTATATACCAGCGTACTGAATTTGGTTACCCTTGCTTTGTTATTTCCGGAGATATAAATTTTTCTCGAAAGAAAACACAAAATTTTGCGGGAAAAGCTGGTCCGATTTTCTAGCTAACGAACTTGTCCAAGACACTTGCAAAAGGAAGGCACCTCCCAAATTTCATCAAAATCGGCCAATTAGTTTTTGAGTTATCGGTACGATATATATATATATATATATATATATATATATATATATATATATATATATGTGTGTGTGTGTGTGTGTGTGTGTGTGTGTGTTTGGGATGACCTCGGAAGCTTAAGTCCATTGGCCACAGACTTTTGAAGATTGTTGTTTGTTTGATTTCGCGGATACAATCATATGGATTTATTTTTGTGGCTTTTAATGTCTTTCAGTGAGCCTCTTACTTGATCATAGCTTTACAAATTGATAGTACTTAAATATAATTTAAATTAAAATAACGGAAGTGTTTTTTTTTTGGTTTGTTTGCATTTTTTTTCTTTTTATATATTTTTTTTGTATTTATATTTTTTATTTTGTTTTATTTTTTTTCCCTTTTTTTTTGGTTAGGGATCAAAACGAGGACACTGTCGCCTAGGGGCTCGTCAAGGCTAACAGACAAACAAGACTAAGCCACGGACAGGTGGGGAAAAAAAAATATATATATATATATATATATATATATATATATATATATATATATATATATATATATATATATATATATATATATATATATATATATATAAACGGATCTCGTCATTGGTGAACTTTTTAAAGAAAATTCACAAAAACACATCAATCTTAATATAGGAGATGTTCAAAATGACTGCCTTGAAGGTCTTGGCAGCATCCTAATCGGCAATAAAAATGTCTTCTAACGTTAATCAGTATCTGAGACGTCTTATTACGTCAGTTGAATCGCATGGTTTAGTTTTGTATACCATACTTTTCACATATACCCAAAAGAAGAAGTCTAATAGCGTAATATCGGGTGATCGTGCTGGCGATTCTAAGGATCCGCGCCTCGCTATCCACCGTTTTGAAAATATTAAGTCGACGCACTGCCGGACATTGATTTGGTAATATGCTGATGCTCCATCCTACTGAAACCATGTCACAGTGCAGAACAATTACCTCTATTTCAATTGCTGTAAATGAAAAAATGCCCAACAGTTTCCGCCCAAACATTAACTTTTTAGGGTACTGCGTATGTTTTTCTCTCATCCAGTGTGGATTTATTTTGACCAGTAGCGACAATTTTGACAATTAACATGGCCTTGAAGTGTAAAACTGCACTAATCAGAAAACAAAATACGTTATAGTTGGATAACATTATATTCTAAGATTTGCATAATTTGTTCACAAAAAGACGTTTTTATATCCAAATCGTCTTCCATGAGCTCCTGAGTTTGTATTAATTTATAGGGATGCATTTTGTTTTCTTTTAATATTCGAATAATCGATGAATGGCTAGTAGCATCCAATGTTGTGGCTGCTTGTCGACTCTAAGTATGTGGGTTTTCCTCAAACATTACCTACATCCAATTTGATATCATAACTCAGTGCATTATAAGGTTTTTTGTATCTGCCTGACATGTCCAAGCTCGAGAATTTGCTTTTAAATTTTACTAATTGTCACTTGAGATATAGGCGGCCAATCAGAAAATTGTTCTTGAAATAGGCGAGCAACTTTCTATGATCGTGCTTTATTTCGGTAACGAATCAGCTGTAGAATTGTTGTTTTAAGCATTTCTGTTAAATAAACCCTATGTTTCTGAATTGCATTTAACAGGTGACAAATACAGTCATGCGGTTACAAGAACACATCAAGTTGCTAAGGCGTTTTAAACAAAACTAACATTTGTGAAGAATGTTGATAACTTTTTATGTAGGCTTTTTAATTGCTACCGTCCAAAAAGGACACTGAAATTGTTTTTGCTTCCTTTTTTATTATTAAGAATGAAACGCGATTAGTTATTTATTGCTTCCACATAGTCACAACGTGTGGAGGTATCGCATCGGCGACCAAAATTTCAACAATTTTTTTTTTCGGTTAAACGTCGTAAGAAGTATCAGAACATATAGAAAACATGATTTGAAAACGATTTTTTTTTGTCTCTCGATCTGTCGGTCTCTATGTCTGTCTGTTTGTAGCCACGATTACTTTAGAACGACTTAGGATATTGTCTTCAAATTTGGTATCGCTTTTGCTGGTAGGGGCTGAATGGGGGGTGATTTGGTGAAAATTGACATTTTTTCGTTAAAACTCAAGTAATATAACGTTTAGGGTTTATTTATTAGAAAACCTTTAATTTTATCAAACACCTGGTATTTTGTACTGAAATTAAATTAGCGGTTGAATGTGTGGAGGTGGAATATTGTTGAAAAAAAATTCGAAATTTTTTTTTGCTAAAACTACGTAAAAAGTCTCAAAACATATCGAAAACTTGATTCTGGAACGAAATTTTTTGTCTGTCGGTATGTCAGTCTGTCGGTATGTCGGTATGTCGGTATGTCGGTCTGTCGGTATGTCGGTCTGTCGGTATGTCGGCATGTACGTCTGTCTGTTAATAGGCGCAATAACTTTCGAAGGAATTGAGATATCATCTTCAAATTTGGTATCCAGTCAGAACCCGAAAAAAGAACGCTTTGAATTGTTTTTGGGTAAGACCGCTTCAGGAGGTAGGGGATAAATAAGAGTCGATTTGGTGAAAATTGAATTTTTTTCAAAAACACTCGAGTAACATAACGTTTCAAAAGTTTATGGGTACAGGAACACAAATATTGTCTTTGTGGTCAAGTCAAAAAAAGTTTTCGCTTAAACGGCGTAAAAGTGTCAAAACATATAGAAAACATAATTTGGGATCGAAAATTGTTTGTGTCTGTCGGTTTGTTTGTAGACAGGATAAAAAAGTCTGGACGCAGCAAAAGCGTTATGGAAGTGAATTTTCATAAAAATGTTTTTAATAGCAAATGCGAGCAGGCATCAATCTGATTACAGGTATAGCCTATGTAGTAGAAACAATGTACTATATTTTATCAAAATAACTGATTGTTTGAAAATGTAAAAACATTTTCCGAAAATAAACTCAAATGTTGGTTTCCTAACCAACAAAACTTACGCTAATAGCAAATTGAGTTATTGAAATTTGAAGGATTTAATGTAAATTCGCTACCAAAACGCACTTACTGCGTCCAGATTTTTTCTTACAAACAGGCATAACTTTTTTGTCTTTAAACTTAGAGATCTACATGGTTCACTCTTTATAATACAAACACGCGTACCAAATTTTGTTGCCATTACTTTGTTATTTCCGGAGATATAAATTGTTTTAGAAAGAAAACACAAAATTTTCCGGGAAAACCTGGGCCGATTTTCCTGGCATACGAACTTATCCAAGCTACTTGCAAAAGGAAGGTACTCGCCAAATTTAATTAAGATTGGTCCGTTTTTTTTTTGAGTTATCGGTGTGATACATACATACATATATATATATATATATATATATATATATATATATATATATATATATATATATATATATATATATATATATATATATATATAAACATATAAAAATGCAAACTCAGCCCGGATATGAGTTCTAGGGGGCCTAATTAGCGCTCATATAAAGAATTCTTTTTTTTTATTTAAAAGTCGGGATCTCATTTCTGATTTTTTAAAGAAAATTCACACAAAGGTGTGTGTGTGTGTGTTTTGTTTCTTTAACGTCGGCCTATTTCCTCGACAATGGTCAATCACCGACGCCAGGGAGCAGCTTCGACTCACTATCCTGGAAATTTTGCCGAACCCGTGCCTTTCTGTAAGGAGGGTAGGGATCTTTAACGTGCCCAACATTGCAGGGACACGGGACGGACGGCTTTACGCCACCTCCGAAGCGTGGAACGTACAGGCATTCAACTTGCTCAAATACAATGCCGGAACCTCGGTTGATGTGAATGTTACAGTATGTACTGAGAAAGTGAAAGGAGTACCCTGCGATCGAACCCAGTACCCTTCGGTTCAGAGGCACACGTTCTTACCCCTGAACCACCGAGGCTCTCACACAAAGGTAAGATGCTTACTGGCAATTATGCCAATTCTGTCCCTTTTTGCTCATCTAAACTAAGCTATCCTCCACCTTAAGCTCGATCTCAACGACAGAAGTGATTTGAAAAATCATCCGCTGCCGGTGAGTCTCGAACCGTCGTCCCCGGAGTCCTAATTGGGAAGTTTCACTCGACTTTCCAACACTGTAGCAAGCATAACTTTAGAACGAATTGAGATATCGTCTTCAAATTTGGTATACAGTTAGTACCCGATAAACGAACGGTTCGGATTGTTTTTTGATAAAATCTCTCTGGGCTGGGGGCCGAATGAGGTGTGATTTGGTGAAAATTGACATTTTTTCGTTAAAACTCCAGTAATATAACGCTTTGGGGTTTGTTTATTAGAACACTTTCAATTTCATCAAACATCTGGTATTCTGTGCTGAAATAAATTAGGGGTTGAATGTGTGGGGGTGCAATATTGGTGACAGAAATTTCCAATTTTTTTTTGATAAAACTACGTCAAAAGTCTCAAAACGTTAAAAAACTTGATTCGGTCGTCTGTCTGTCGGTCTGTCTGCCTGTACGTCTGTCTGTTAGTAGGAGCAATAACTTTCGAAAGAATTGAGGAATCACCTTCAAATTTGGTATACAGTTAACACCCGACAAAGCAATGCTTCGAATTGTTTTTTGATAAGATTACTTCAGGGGGTAGGGGATAAATGAGGGGCAATTTGGTGAAAATGGACAGTTTTTCATTAAAACTCCAGTAATATAACGTTTCAGAAGTTTATGGGTACAGGAATACGAATATTTTCCTTATGGTCAAGTCATGGACCCTAAATTCATTTCATGAGAATGTCTTTCTAAGGAGAGTAGATTATCACAGCTATGTTGAAGTTATGATTCAATTTGCAGCACTATTTTTGTAGGTAGTGGCATTTTTGAGATATTTAAAAAACCGAAATGAAAAAACCATCTCCACAGCTAGCTCCCTTAAAAAGCACTTTTGGATTAAAGTAAATTGGGCCAAATCGACATAAAATCACGTCTAGTATCCAAGGTTCTAATTCGGCGGGAGAGTTTCTGGAGACATACATGTCTTATAATATGGTTTTAGTCCTTCGCAAGTTACACAGTTTTGAATTTTGAAATTTGATCTAAATCAGAACCGTTTGACGGTATACCGAAGACAACAAAAGCTTATCTTTTATCTAAAACATGCGGCCTGGTTTGCGAAGACTCTTACTAGAACCTCATTAATTGGCTTTTGTGAATTTTCATAGAGCAAATTCCTTTGTGACGAGATCATGACTTTAAGCATCCAAATAAATTATCTAAATAAGCGTGAACCAATGCCTATAGAACCCGTATCGAGGGTCAGTATCAATTTTTATACGTTATAAGTATATCACCTATTTCAAGCTATTTCAAGTATATTTTATGGTTTAAGAGGCAGCAAAAATAAAATCTAGAGGGCTTATATCAGGCGGGTATGCTGGCCACCTCTTCTACATGGTCCTGTTAAAAAATAGTCCTGTTTTTTAAATTTCTACCCATTTAATTATTGTTTAACCTAAATTTTTAAAAATGTTTAACATATTTTTCCGTATTAAGGGTTTTTGAATAAATATAATACAGATATATATATATATATATATATATATATATATATATATATATATATATATATATATATATATATATATATATATATTAATTGGTATGGTATTAAGATTTCATTCTGTACGTGGCATAAAACATATGTTGAGATATTCGTTATTCAAAAAACAATGTTTTAACAAAAGTTTTTCGACATATTTTTGCTACAAACCGGCGATATTGAATTACTCCTAGCATTTTCGGAAGGACGTCTCTTTCTTGATACGGCACTATAAACATTTAATTGGGTTCCATAGGAAAAAAATTGTGAAAAAATTAACTTAAATTTTAAAAGAAACATAAAACAAAACAGCAATAATTACTAACTAATTAAATGTTCAAAATGTTGTCTATTATTATCAATGCACAATTGAACTCGGGTTTCAAAGGAATTTATTACATTAATTAAGTTCGAATGCACAGTTAGTCGTGTTTCATCAATAATTCCAGCTTTCATGTCTTCGTAGAGAACATTTTTCAAGTGACCCCAAAGAAGGAAGTACATGGCGTAAAATGAGGGGAGTGAGCAGGCCATTCAAGAGCACCACCGCGCACAATTCACTTTTCTTGAAAAACTTCATCCAAATATTGCCGCACGTTTCTCTCAAATGACTGTGAGCTCCATCTTGCTGAAATCAAACTTCATTAACTACGCACTGCAACCACAGCAGGTATAATTTCTTCTCTTAATAAATTTTTCAGATGTTAGATTTTCCTTAATAAAGAACGGCGCATTACTACCGCTGTCTACTATACCGTACCACACATTAATTTTTTGTGGTAGCTAGGTTTGAGCCTCCAGCATTCAATGTGGATTTTTTGCCGAGACCAATACCGATAATTTTGTTTATGAACACATCTATGCTCTGGAAACGTAGCTTCATCTGGGAAAAGAATGTCTCTACCAAAGTCTGAATTCTCATTAAATTAATCATAATATTACAAAACTCAACACGCCTCTCAAAACTGTCATCTACAAGTTATTGTACCGACCGTACTTTGTATATGTGAAATTTTTCTTTTTTTAGCAAATTTACCACAGATTTTTGTGAAACATTGTGTAGTATAGCAACTTCATTTGTAGACAAATGGGAGGTTCATAAAAAACAATAATACATCTAATGCTTTATTACCAGCTACAGCCGTTTTGGTCTTCCCATTTTCGTTAAATTTTTGCAATAATTTGGAAACGTCCCCTCCATTAATGGGTTGTCGATTAGAATACACTTCATGAAAAAGCATGCACACTCTTTTATAACTACGTTTTTTGTCATTGTAGCCCAAAAACCTCAACATTTAAATTCTTAGCTTTCCGCTCAATTCTGCCATAATAAATAATCACTTTGTACAAGTTTTCAAATTTCCCATGTGAAGCTCTCTAAAGTATTACAAACTGCAAATAACTAACAACAAACAATGTTTGCAATTGACAGCCACAAATATGATCATATAATTTCATTGGGTAACTTGATAAAAATTAATAAATGAAGTCCAACCGAGTGAGGTGATCTTTAGGAAAGTTAGTTTTTGCTCATTTTTTTTCTAATAAAACCCGATTAAATTTATATAGTATCGAGAAAGAGACGTTCTTTCCCAAAATGCAAAAAAATGATATCTTGCCATTAAAAAAGAAGATAATTGCCGTAGCAACGAAGTTGTTCACTATAGGAAAACTTAAGTATCGCCAGTTTATAGCAAAGAATATGTCAGAAAACTTTTGGTAAAACTTTTTTTTTTTGATAACGAATATGTTAGTAAATGTAAGTGAATTTCCATAGTTTTTACTAGCTTGTATAGAAAGTGGGGTGTGAAAGTGAATAAAATTTAAAACTGCATTTTATTTAATTAAAATATGTAAGATGCCCCAATTAAAAATAACAAACTTGTGTTCAATAACTTTCTGACTAGAACCCGTATAAAAATTCTAGCACCATTAAATTTTGAATTATCAGTCACGAAAAATGTAGGTAAGTTTTTGTTGTGATTCTCGAGACAGAGAGTTATAAGGCTTTTGCAGAAATGACACATTTTCATATTCACCCTGTATCTTAAAAACAAAACAAAATTTTAAAATTATTTTTACGCCATGATAAATAAAATAGGGTCTATGACTCCGACATTAGTTTTGGCTGGCTCCTCGAGATACCCAATAACAGTGTCGAATTTTGGATAGCCTGTCATGCTCCGGTAAAAAATTTGGCAAATATTTTTTTTTAATATTGCTTGCCGGTCGAAATATTTTTATTGAAATTCATTTCCTGATTTTTTTTTCAGTCAGTTTGGGCCAGGGTTCATATTTGCAACGTTTGAAAACTGATCAAACAATCCTATTTTTTCTATGATATCGATGGGCACATATTACTTTAAATCTATAAGGAAGTCGGCTTTTATAGCTCATAAATACTGGGAGCTCGGCATTTCCTTTTAGCTCTTTTTCTAAATCGGATTCGGTTACCTCATAAAAAACCTCGATTATAACCACTTTGTATCAAATATTTTATAAAAATATTACAGGAGCACTGTTCAAAAATAATACTTATTTCGTTTATTTACTTGAGTAATATTTTTTCTAGATTTATTACACACTATTGTTGTGCCAAAAACTTCGTTAATAATACAACCGGCAAATAAGATATCTATCCACTGAAAATCAAGACCTGGCCCTAATAGTAAGTTTGTTAAGAAGCCAAATTAGTTTTCCGAGTTTTAACGAGATGACCTAACTATATTTTTGTTTTATTTATTTACTTTTAAAACACTAAAAATAAATTATTTTAAACTACTGACAAACGGAAAAACAAATTAATGTTAATCTAATGTAGAAGACATTTATGACTTTGTAAAGGTTATATCAACAATAAATCTTTACACAAAACAGAAGATTCTGTAAAACTTCGTTACCAATATAATATTTTGTCTAATACAAATTGTAATTTTAGTAAATTTTCTTTAAAAAAAATCACTAATGAGGAGATCCCGACTTTTGAATTTTGATAAACTTTCTTCAAATGAGCGTTATTTAGGACCCCCAGAACACATATCCGGGGTCAGTTTTAATTTTTATATGTATATGTATATATATATATATATATATATATATATATATATATATATATATATATATATATCACACCGATAACTCAAAAAATAATGGGCCTATTTTGATTAAGTTTGGTGTGTACCTTCCTTTTGCAAATAGCTTGGATAAGTTCGTTAGCCAAGAAAATTTATATCTCCCGAACTAACAAAGTAAGGGGAACCAAATTTGGCATGCGGGTTTATATCATTATATGTATATTATCTACCGAAATTTAGTTCTGTAGGTCAAAATACAAAATAGGTATAGGCATTTAAATAAAAATTAATTGGGATTTTCCTCAAAACGTCAAAGTTGCGATTTAAGACGTCAAAATTGGCAACATTTAGGCAAAGAACTTGAATCTAATACGGGCTATGGAAAGAAAATGTCTCAAGAAAAATGTTTTACAAACCCTGAAGTCTTAGTTTCAACCGTCATTGTCCTTCATTTTCCAGAAAATTCATTTCAAATAGACCCTTTCTCTGATGCTTGGCAGTAGCCTTAGCTATCGTTTAATCGTATATAATTTTTGTCGAATTTTCGTAAAAAATCAATAAAGCTCAATATATCCGTTATTATACAAGATATGAAAAAAATTGCATACATTAATTATAGGGTGTCTTGAGCTACATCTTAAAAAAATATTTATACAATCATGGGGTGGCCCATAAGTCGTTGGTGATACAAATTCTCTTTTTTTTTTAGTCAAACACGTCTTATGTTATTGCATTTTCCATCGAAATATAATGCATGTTTGTAAGAAAAGAAATTCTGGACGCAGCAAGTGCGTTATGGTAGCGAATTCTGATCAAATGCTTCATATTTGAATAGCTTAATTTGCTATTAAGCTATAAAGTTGACCAAGAAACGAGTTTTTTCGGGAACACTTTACACTTTACAGTTTACTTTCGGAAATTTTTGTACATTTTCAAACAATAAAGTTAATTTGATGAAACATGGCACATTGTTCTTACTATATAGGTTATACTGGTAACCAAATTTGATGCCTGCTTTCTTAAAAAAACACACACATATTTGCTATTAAAAACATTTTAATGAAAATTCACTACAATAACGCACTTGCTGCGTCCAGACTTTTTATTCATTGAGTTAATCGCAGCTGTTTACGAAGAGTCTATTACTAAAAGTCGATGTTTTCAAAACACATTTTAATAACGCACCGGGATCGATATTGGGAGATAAAATAAAAACAGATCAATCACAGTTCTGCTAATTATTAATGTTTAAAATGCAATCACTATGGAATAATTCGGCTTATCCTGAGCCACGAGCCAAAGACGGTATTGTCCAAACAAAACTTATTTACTCACTTTGTGTAACAATGATCCACAAAACTAACTTTCCATTTGCTGTCAACAACAGCCTACATTAGTAAAATTTATTTTTGTTTGCAATAATTTCACAGACACGCATTTATGGTTTTTCAGGTTCCAAATAAACAGTAATCAGATTAGTTTTCCTTTTGACAGCACATTTATAGCTACTGATTGGTGCGCTAATTATACTAGCAAAATATTAAAATCCTTATGTAATTTTAAATAGTATTTGAGGCAGATAAAACGTTATTCTGTAGTATTTCAGAGAAAATAGATGAAAAATAGCAACAAAAATACACATTTTTCATTCATGGACGTTGCACAATTTTCAATGCATCGCGCTGAAACTGAAATGTGTATTTCGCAGAACACATAAATCTATTTTAGTCGTATTCGTCACTCTAAACAAAACTGACGTCTATTTGAAAATTAAACAATCCTCCATTATCTTTAAACTGATAGCATACCACTAGATTTTTTTATTCATTATTTGTGTAACGAAAAGCTACTAGGAGCTTTTGATGCGGGTTTCCTTAAGACAGAACACGTGCATACGACGACAAATGACAATTTCAGTGTAAAGATTACATAAAGCTTTTCAGAGCTGTGAAACTTAGAAACTGTGACTTACTTCCTCTATCTTGACTCTGGTCCGGACGACTTTGCGACGGACCTCCGTCTCGTAAGTTTCCTCGACCGTTTCGGCCATGTCTAGAGTTAGATATAAACACTGTAACAATCGGCACACGACAAAGACTGCCGGCTTCGATACCGTTGCTTCGCCTGCTCACTATGAAAACACGTTTAAGACTGACGGACTCGGGCTAAAATTAATTTTCCTTACTGAACGGAAGTTGACTACCATGTTCTATTGCCTATTACTTGTAGTCTGTCTGCGAAAAGAATACCCACAATACGGCGAACTTCCTTGAGTAGTTTCAACTTTCCAGTATTGCCCTGAATGAATGAGGTTTCAGTGTAAACAATCGGAAATGGATTAGGTAACATCACGCAAGAGATAATTTATGAATATGAATGAATTTGTATGCGAGATTTTAGGCGATTCTCCGATTTTAAAGTGTGGAATAATTTTAATTAACGATTACTGAAAATTAGTTGTGGGATCACAATAAATCGGTAAGAAACTTTTATAAGGGCGACCTACATATTTATGGGAACATTATTAGATTTAGCACTTTCGGTGAATATTTCCTTTTAGTGAATTTTTATTAAGAAAATTCACTAATAGAGAGGTATCGATGGTGATATTTTTGGAAATTTTCTTCAAATGAGCGCGAATTAGGGCCCCTAATTTTTTTTAGCTGCGACTTTATTTAAATTACGTTCGACGGCTTCTGTGATTAGGTGTACTTTAAAAAATACTTGAAACTGTATTAAAAAAAGTATCTACCATAATTAAACTTGGGATAGGTTTGTTTTCATCTCAACCAATAAAAAAAGTAAAGTAAACGCACAATTGGACATTCGAAGCAATAATTAGCGAGTTTCATGGCTACTTGAGCTCTGCCTTGTTCGTTTCCCGGGATACTACTTATTTGGAAAATTGAAACATCAATTTTATTTGTCAAGAACGGCAAGCTTCTGTATTTAAAAATGTTAACAACAGAACAAAAAGTGTTTATTGCGCAGTGCTATGGTTTGGGTGAAGAACATTCTTATCAGGGAGTGATAAGAAAATTCCTTGAACGCTGGCCAAATTATTCGGTTTCCGCTACTGGTGTAAAAAAAGTTGTTACAAAATTTGTGCGTACTGGGAGTGTTTTAAATGTTAAGAAGAAAAAATGCGACCTAAATGAAGAAGACAATGCTGCAGCTGCATTAGCTATATATTCTGTTAGGCGTTTTCCGAAATTATCATTAAGAAGAAGGGCATTAGAAATTGGCAATATTAGCAAATCGCATTTGCAACAAATTTATCGTACCAACAAGGTGAAACCTTTCAAAGCAAAACTTATACACACTTTGGAAGAAAATTACGAGTCAAAACGATTAGGTTTTTGTTTATGGTAAGGCGAGCAATATCTACAAAATCACAATTTTGGCAGAAGTATTATTTTTTCAGATGAATTCACTTTCACCACTAATGGGGTGGTAAATGCCCCATTAATTGCACGGCATTGGTTTATAGAGAATCCAAATTATAGAGTTAATTGCAGAAGACAATGCCATAAAAAAGTAAATGTGTAGTGTGCTGTTTCTTATACTGGGATAATTGGGCCATATTTTTTTGAGCGGAATATGAACCAGTACAGTTATCTGGAAATGCTGGAAAATATTCTTCAATACCATTTGCATAACATGTCACTAGAAGATAGACAAACCGCATACTTTCAGCCTGATGGCAACCCAGCACATGCAACAGGAATCGTTCGAGAATGGTTAGATCGCGAATTTCCTGGGCGGTGGATTGGTCGATATGGGCCAATACATTGGCCTCCCAGAAGTCCCGATCTTACCTTAACGGACTTTTATTTATGGGGCTATCTCAAACAGAAAGTCTACGCGGCTCCATTAAACAACGATCTTGATTTGTTGAAACTGAGGTTGAGAGAAGCAATTGACGGTATTCCAATTCAACATATTCAAAATGCCTACAAAGCATTTACTAAACGGACTGAGTTATGTGCATTGGTTGGTGGCAGCACATTTGAATAATTTGTTTATTTTTCGTTGTTCGTTTTGTTTTTTGTTCGCAATAAGCGTTTTGTATTTTACTAATAAATTATTATTTAACATTGCATGGTTACTTACTTTGCACACCTGCGTTCAGAAGACCACACGTAAAAAGCTACATGTTGATAGGGGAAAAATGTTAATAATTTACTTGCAAATTCAAAGTAGGCTATTCTGGCTGAAAATTGAGAGCTTGCCATAAATTTTAATTCTAAACAAGTTTTGTTAATAACTTTTTGCGGTATCTTTATAAACGAAGGTAGTTTACTCTTAACACATTTAATTAAATCAGTTCTAAACCACCCTGTATTCCCTGGTTTTGTTCATTTCCTCAACATCTTAGTTCAAGACAAAGCAGGAGCGATTCCAAGAATATCATAATCTAATTCAACAATTTTTTGTCACTTATACCTTACCCACACTCAATCCGTGGACACACTGTATATATATATATATATATATATATATATATATATATATATATATATATATATATATATATATATATATATATATATATATATATATATATATATATATATATATATATATATATATATATATATATATATATATATATATATATATATATATATATATATATATATATATATATATATATATATGGTTGTGTGTGTGTGTGTGTGTATCCAACCGATAACTTAAAAATACTTCACCAATCGAAACCAAATTTGGCAATTCCCTTCATTTTGTTAATAGCTTGGATGAGTTCGTTAAGCAGTTTTGACGCTCAAATACTTTTAGAAAGAAAATGTATTTTAAATTGCTAGAAATATTAAACTAAATTTTGACAAGCGCGTACACATTGTACACGTGGTCCTACCTACAAAATTTGAACTCAATTGGTTCAGTAAATCTTGAGTTATAACTAAATAAAAAATCAATAATCTACTATATGACCTGAAATTACCTCTAAATGGATGCCTATAATGTTAGACTAGGTCAGCCAGATAAATCAGGGTTCAGCTGCAATTGCAAACAAAATCTCCAAATTATGTTTTAAACGAACAGGCTACGAAAATATGTCACAATAAACAATCAGCGGGGTTGCCGTTTACGACAACTCTCATCTAAATCTGTAAAATTCAGAAAAATGTAGATAAATAGAAATTTTAATGAAAGTAGTTCAATTTGTTTAAAAGCAATCTAGAACTACGTTTTATTATATTATATTTATATTATACATATCAATATTAAGTTTCCTATTTTCACGGTATTTAAAAGTCATCTTCATCTCTCTAGTTTAATCTAACACCACCACTATTTGTGATTTGTTAGCTGACAGGAGTCATGAGAGAAACGTGTACGTTCTGCGCATAACCTCGAATTCGACTCAGCTAATACCTTAGAATTCCAGAATATAAAACAATTAACTATATTCAAAGGTTAATAGAAATAGAAGGAAGTCTGTGGTTGATGAATGAAACATTCAAAACCATCCCATGATGCAACACACACACACACAGAAATAGAAGGTAAATAATAGCCCAACTTCTAATTTTAACGTAACTTTAACAAATGCCTTCGGTCGTTGACTGTGACTGTAGTATATTATGATTCCAACATCCAATCAAACAAATAAGAAAGTGGTTGTGTACATCAGATTCAGGATCTTAATCAATGCATGTAGGTACTGCATATACGTACCTCAAACTAATATAAATAAAATACCTAGGGTACCTAGGTAAGTACATATGATTTATTTTCTCTTACTTTTATTCTTTATAGAACATTTGAAGTAAATGAAACTATATAATATCATAAAGCAGTTTAAATTACATATATAATCAGATGTACAGTGTAAATTATTAAACTTATAATTTCAAAATTTGAAATTGAAAGAAATATAAACAGTAATATTTCTTTCATTTTCAATAAGTCTGGATTCAGTAATAGTAAACAAGTGTTGAAAAGAGTTTAAGTGCAGCAAGTTCGTTATGGTAGGGAATTTTTGTAAAAATATTTCAAATAGTGTTAAGTCAATTTGCCATTAAACTAGAATCTTCAGTTTTGATACATAGTAAAACCCATATGAAGGCAGTGTGGGTACTAGATTTGAAAAAGAACTACAAATTTCTTTTAGAAAACCTTTTTTGTTATTTGGTTTGCAGAAACTGGTTCGGTTGAATTGACTAAAATGGATCATCCAAGCGATTAATAAGGAAAAATACCTACTACGTTTATAATTTAGCAGATACATTCCTTTTGGAATTAAAAATAAAATTTTCGGTAAATTTGCAGTTTAGCACACGGGCGACTTTTAGAAAAAAAATCAGAAACATGCTTAGAACCCTTTCTGGATACACATACTACAAGAAAAATTGCTTGCAAACGGCCTTAAGAAAGTGACAGGACCAGGAGTGAATAGGGATGCTGGGAAAGAAAGAAGACAAAGAGGAAATGTAGCGGGAAGTTCGAAAAAATCAGCATAGCTGGACCTCTATAAGCTACTTTTTACCCATTTTACAGCTATGTTAAATCCTGTTTAATTCACCCAAAACCCTTATGCACCGCAGGTCCCTCAACTTTCTTGGGGGTTGCTCCGAAGAAATTTTACTTGTTTATATTGTTCTTGTTTATGCATTGAGGGTGATTCTAGGCATGTAGAAGCCCCCCTCCCCGGGGGGGGGGGGACTCCCGTGGCGAAGCCGTGAACCAAGATTTTCAATTTATATTTAAATTGTTACCTTATTCATTTCATTTGTTTCAAATATTTTTCCAAATATGAATTTGAGGTTGCCTTGTTCGTCAGTCTCACATAGAGAGCTACAATATTTTAGCATTTAAAAAAGTACGTATACAGCAACAGTTAATAAGCGATGAAGAGGGTTTGGGTGCAGCAACTACGTGTGGTAGAGAATTTTCGTAAAAAGATTCCAAATCCGATCCCATTAAGCTATAACCTTCAATGTTAAACCATGGTAAATCCTATGTAAAATACCTCTTTGGTTGTTTTGTTTGCAAAAACTAGTTGGATTGGGTTGACTAGAACAAAACCATCCAAGCAATTAATAAGTAAAAATACTTGCCATATTCATAATTTGGCAGGTACATTCTGTTTGTAAATAATTTTTTTTTTCTGGAAAACTTTTGTAACTAATGAAGTTTGTAACACAGTTTTTTAAAAGCGGCTTGCAGTATTTAGATTATGTAACAAATTTTAATTTTCTAGCTCCATAGAAAATAGAAATTTCTTCAAGTAATCGCTTACCTGGACCGCTAAAACCAACCTCCAAGATTCATTTAAATTTAAAGAATTAGTCTTAATAATATACCTTTCTAATAGTGTACAATTCTTATGAAAATTCACTACTATAATGCACTTGCTACGTCCCGAACTTTTTTCGTTTTATAATCGGTATTAAAAACTTTACTTTTTGAAACCCACAATAATTGTTCATCATCATCACAGTATATAGGCGATAACGCCTTGTCGTCGAAACCATGACTCTCCGTCGCCAGCAGCTCTTTTATTTCGTTGTGGCTTTCGCACTTCGTCAATTAGGCGACCTTTTCGGGGAAATTTCTCTTGGTTTGCCTCTTTCGCAATCTATGAATTAAGCCACCCTTTCCAGAAGTTTTCTGTTGCCGCTTCCATTTTGAATTATTGTTATAGGAACAATTAGATACTGAGCATATCGCTTATATTAAATTTTTAATTGAAGTTTTTTTAAATTAGCGCGAACTAGTCCCCCTAGAACCCACATATGAGGTCAGTTTCAGACTTTTCATATATTTATACATCCAAGGTGGGCCATTAGTACGGGAAAGTCCAATATCTGCCTTATAAAAAATATTTGGGAAATTATTTTCATGTAAGAGTCTTGTGGTGTTAGGATGTGCACAACTTACAAATATTTTCGTAAATACAGCGTGTTCCACAAGTGAGTGGCATCAGAAACTTGTATTTTTTTTTAAATAGAGCACCCTATATAATTTATCAAGATTAAGATTGTCCTCGCTTCGTACATTATCTCAATATCGAGTTTTATTACATTATACAGGGTGTTTGCGAAGATATTGCAATGTATTTGCCTGAATCGTCGTGCATTGATCACCCTGTATGATATAGGATAAATCAAACTCGACTTTAATTCTTACTAAATTACATTCCAATAGTAGTCTATTATCTTTCAATGTAATCTATTTATTCTAATTCCGGCAGCCATATATAGGATGGCTTAAAACGCGAACCTAAATGTTTCTCTTTTTTTCAAATTGGACACCCTATATTTCTCATCGCTATCTGATAGCTTACTTGCTTCTCTATAAATGCCTAACCCTACTAGTTTTTTAGTTATTTGCGTTTTTAGAAAATATCCTAACATTCATTTTTATCTGTTTCGATTTGCTTGGCTTTAACAGTAGAGAAATTAAACCATTTTAAATGCTATATTTCACAGTATTTTTAGATATTTCGAAAAAAGACTCATCAACGCAAATAGAAAAGCCAGAAAAATATAATAATGTAGTAAAAGTAAGTATATAGTAGAAACGGAAATACATAAAAATTTGCTCAAATACATAAAATTCAAATCATATACACACACACACGCATATATATATATATATATATATATATATATATATATATATATATATATATATATATATATATATATATATATATATATATAAATTAAAATTAAAAAAAAGAATATTTTTTTACCTTTTCACGGAAATTTGAACCAGTGGAAGTAAAGACAAATATAGGCGAAAATATACTCATATTTTCATGTTATAAGCTGTCAGAAATAATAACAATGTACCATATTTCATCAAAATAACTTTTTGTTTGTTTGAAGAAGTGCAATTAATGAAGTACAATAAACTTTAAAAATTCCCTAAAATATTTTATATTGTTACGTTCTACGGGGTTCTGGATTTGTTGACGAACAAACACAGCTTTTCAAACTACTAATTTATTATAAGCAACTATTTTCCAACACCAGTATCAACAAAAATGTTTCTCTATTATTAAATGTCTATAGAACTATATTCCACTATCGCCTTCTATGATCGCTTCCTATACACCAACACTTACTGTTAACTCGCTTTATACTCTATGATCACTTTTATACCACCTTATTCAATACTGAACTAACTTACTCTGCGCACCGCTCGTCTATTTATACTGTCTATAGAGATTCTAGACGTTCTACACTATTCTACACCTGTCACTTCTGGTCTATTCTAGAAATGTCATTCGGAGGTGTTCGCTGTGACAATATTTTTCGGCGAATTGTAAGAACGCAATTCGTCATTTTCATGGGACTAGGATATCTACTGGTGAATCATAATGTGCCAAAAAGGTGAAAAGTTGCAAAATAATTGAAATAACTTGATAAGGATGTACGCTATCGTTTTTTCCTTGCAAACGTGCATGGATGCATTCTCCTTAGAATTCGGACTAGAAAGTCATAAACTTCTACCTAATTAACGCAACCCGTCAAATAACTTGTATATGTAGGGAGGTGCCTAAAATGACATAGCTACTTTATTAAAATTATATTAATTTATCTGAAATAATCTATGAAGCCGTCGATCTTTATAATGAGTTGATTCAATGAAATAAAATATTACTTTACAATTGCTCTGATTAATCAAAAAGTCTGGACGCAGCAAGTACGTTATGGAAGTGAATTTTCAGAAAAATGTTCTTAATAGCAAATATGTCTCTCTAATGCGAGCAAGTATCAATCTGGTTACCGGTATAGCGTATATAATAGAAACAAGCTACCATATTTATCAAAATTACTTATTGTGTGAAAATGTACAAAAATTTTCCGAAAATAAACCTACAATGTTTTCGAGAAAACTGGTTTCCTAACCAACAAACCTTGGGTTAATAGCAAATTGGGTTATTGAAATTTGAAGGATTTAATGAAAATTCGCTACCAAAACGCACGTACTGCGTTTCGATTTTTTTTTACAAACATGCATCATATTTCGATGAAAAACGCGATATACGCACTATACGCAGACGACACTACCAGCCTCAGCAGCTCTACTCAGCCGAGGATAATAACCGAACGCCTACAGACCACCGTAGACGTGCTGCAAGGCTGGTATGGGAAATCATATCTAGCCATAAACCCCGATAAATGTTCAGCAGTTCTATTTTCCAAGAGGAGACACATACCTCACGAACACGTATCATAAGACAACAGTCTAATTCCTTGGCACGACTCCGCCAAATACCTCGGAGTTTTCCTCGACAAACGCCTAACATAGCGCCTCCATGTCCAACATGCCCCACGGAGAGCTTCGATGTTCAGCTCGAAGTTCTTTCCACTTAACAGAAATTCCAAATTGTCCATGAACAATAAACTGCTCGTGTACAAGGTCATAATCCGGCCAGCCTTGACGTATGCATCCCCTGCATGGGCCACCGCGGCTGATACACACATCAAGACCCTTCAAATCAACCGGAATAAAATTATGAAAATGGTTACCGGAGCGCCATGATTTGTCAGTTACAGTCAGATTCACACTGATCTGGAAATGTTCGACCGAACATTGGATTTTGGCCTGTGGGTCATCCACTGTACCCTTGATTTCGGAGATGCTGCGGATAACCGGAATATTGCCAATTGTGTTTTTGAGATGTTCTGTGAAAACTGGCCACAGTACCTTTTTCCCTGGGAAGTCGGGTTCGTCATTTGTCATATCCGAGCTGCAGAATGACTGGGTGATGGTCCGACGAGAGGTCGTTTAGGGTTGTTATTTCATGGAGAAGGGTGGTGTTCGACATGATTGCTACGTCGAGCATGTCGGGCGACCCACACTGCCGAAGTGTGTGGGTCCTATAGGAACGTCAACCATGCAGTTTGCATGGTTGTCTACATCGGATTTGACGATTTTCCCATTTAGATTGGCATTACGAGAATGCCAATTGGGGTGTTTGGAATTTAAATCGCCAGCCATTATTATGGATTGGTTGGCATCGAAGGTCGGCGTCTAGAATTCTCTTTTGTGGAGGATTATAGGCAGAAATGAGCTTTATTGCGCCTGCAGAGGAAGTGTTGGCTACGATTTGTGTAGCCTCGATTTTCTGCAGGGGTTGTGTACTGACCGGGTGTTGGTCAATATTTGTTTTAACCTACACTGCCGTGCCGCCACCTCTGAAAGTGGTGCGGTCATTGCGGTACAATATATAGTTGGGGGGTTGTGGATTGGTTGGGAGATGCATATTGGTTCCCTGAACTATAAACGTCCAGTTTTAAGCGCTGAGCGAATTCTTGGAGCTTATTTCTTTTGCAGGCTAGTCCGTTTGTATTCCAGGATGCAACCTGCAGGGATTGTGGCTTTCTTCGAGAAGTCATTTACTTCTGGAAGATTGACACGATTTCAGGGATTAGGGGGATGGCGGATATGACCAGCGTCAGCAGATCAGGGGAGGTTTGGAGAAGGTTCAGGACTTTCCCGGCGCCCAATTTCATCTGTGTGAAATTGATCGAGGTAATGAGGGAGAGTGCGTTGGAGAGGTCTATGGAGGTGTCTATGAAGGGAACTGCATTTGCAGGGGGAGCTGGATTCGGCTTGGAGGTTGCCGTTTCGGAACTGTTGAGGGTTGTACGGGGCGGGAAGTTCCAGTGGCAGCCACATAGGAAATTTGCGGTTTCCTTTGGGAGGTCTGATTGTTAGGTTTGGGGAATTCGGGAGAGCCTTTGTAGTTGGCGTTGTAACTCTTGTCGCGATTACAACAGGTTGGGTCGGCATCTAGGGTTTTTTTACATTCCACAGTCAAATGGGGGCCGCTGCATTTTACGCAGCGGGGACACCCCTACAAGACTGTTGGGAGTGACCAAACCTTTGGCATCGATGGCACTTGTTCGGTAGGGACGTTTTGTGTAGCGACTCCACCTTAACGATGAGGCCGCACACAGTTTTGACGCCAAAAATTGACCTTTCGGACTTGGGGAGGTTTGTCATGATGGGGATTGTTTTGTTGTCCGTGCCTCTTCGAAGCATTCGGTGGACACCATCGGGATGGAAACCCTGGCCCCTGAGGACAAATTTTTATTGTTTGGTAGCCTGTCTGAAATCTGTAGCTGAAGTCCAGTGAATTCTTACTGAATCTATAAGATTCTTAGCCTTGACACAGCTAGTGTTCTGACGGGTAAAGTGGTCTGAGAGTTGGGTCCAGTTTTCCTTGTGGAGGAATATCGGAGGAGGAAGGGTGGATTTGGGAGCAGCGCTTGTGGCCCGCTCCTGGGATTGGCTAGCCTCGGAGTCGGACTCGTAAGACATTGATTCGTCATCGGACGGGATTTTCCGTTGACGCTTTTTGCTGTTTTCGAGAGATGGGGGCGGGAAGGCCTTACGCTTTTCAGCTTTCGAGGGCAGCTTGGAAGGGCCGGCCTGAGCATCGGGAACGGAAGTGATCATTTGGGATGGGGATGGGGAAGGTCCAGCCGCTAAAGTGGCTAAAAAGCCGCTTTAAGGTCTGGGCAGAGGGATCTGAAAGGTTCAGTAACCTCCCGGAGTCGCTTGCGGAGACTATTTAGAGTAGCCATGTCTTCCATGGTTATAGGGGCAGATGGGGGAGACACGTAGTACCCCTCTACCGGGATATACCCGTAGGAGGTGGTCTTATCTCTTTAGGGTGTCCAGCAACGTTAACCGGGGTAGGGCGAATACTGGATCCAAAAGAGACGAGAAAAAACGACCGTGAAGTGTACGGTCGGTTACCTGTAACAGACGCTCCACCGTGAGAACGGCAGTAACGTCTGTGGTGCAATTACTACTGAATCATCTAAACGCTCGACCAACGTTCGTTGCGAGTACAGTGTATAGCAGGGGTGGCCAACAAGTCGATCGCGATCGACCGGTCGATCGCGAGACCAATTTTGGTCGATCACTCGCAAGTTCGGGGTTTGCGAAAAGTATCTCATAAAAACTTTTAACTTAAAAAGTACAAATACTTTTTATTCAAATGTTTTCTGTGATTAGCTCATAGAAAGGATATAATTTTTATATTATCATTATTTTTATTAGTTTGTTTTGACATTTGAAATGGTTTTATTAAGTTCTTTTTCTTTGCACTTTTGCAATTATGTTTTCTATTTAAAGCTTTTGTCGGTAGATAACTTTTTTGCTGCTGCTACTTTTTGCTACCTATATAAAATTTATTTGAATTGGGATATTACAAAATCAGCATAATACTTAGGCTTATGATAAAAACTTATACAATACATATAAAAACGTATATAAATGATGTTTATTTAATAAATCTGAAATACAGTGCGTTTAAAATTGACTTGTATTTACACTTCTGAGAAATTTATGACTATTAAAATAGTAACATTTAAATTCCATGCCATTAGGATTAATTCTTGGAATCTAATTTTGCAGAATATAGTGTTAAATTTTCATTCTGAAGTTAGTGTTTGTACGCTACAGTCAATTTCTCTTGCGGATTGTTTCATTTGTAAGTATTAATGAAATATTAGTGTTCTTTAAATTAATTGTGCAAGTATATAAGAGATATATTTTAAATAAAATTATTTAAATCTTAATTAAATATTTATAAGCATTATTTAAAATAATAATTTAATTATTCGCAACTATTAAGTATGATTAGCTATTTCGTTTATCGGCTAAACCTACACCAGGTATTAATTGTAATTTATATTGTTACTGTTTAATACTTTTATTACATGCCCTATTATTAAGTCGTATATTTTTTGCATTTCAGTATACCTATTTATGAACATGGATAGCAAACCAAAAAAATCGAAAACATATCATTTCAATGAAGAATGGGAAATTAACTATTTTTTTACGATGGTGAATGATAAATGTTGCTGCTTAATATGTCTTAGCTCGATAGCCATTGCTAAAAAGGGTAATTTGGAGAGACATTTCTTATCTTTACATAACAAGTATCAAACAGATTATCCACCAAATTCCGAATTACGAAAACGTAAAGTTCGGGATCTTAAAACTCAATTAACAAATCAACAAAATATTTTCAAAAAGCCAATATTGAAGTCACAAGCAGTAACAACTGCATCCTTCAAAGTAAGCTATCTATTAGCTAAAAAATGTAAACCATTTTCTGATGGTGAATTTGTAAAGGAAATGTTCTTGGAAATCTCGGATTCCCTTTTTAATGATTTTAAGAACAAGAGCGAAATTACTGCTGCAATTCAAGATCTACAACTGTCCCGAAACACAGTGATGCGACGAATCGAAAAGATGGGTGGAAATTTAAAGGAACAGTTACAAAATGATATTAACAGATGCTCTTGTTTTTCTCTTCAATGTGATGAATCGACAGATATAAGTGATACTGCACAGTTACTTGTTTTCATTCGTTTAGTTTTTGAAGATTTTACATCTAAAGAAGAATTGTTGGGTATGATTTCTTTGAAAGAAAGGACTAGAGGTGTAGATATATTCAACGGGTTTAAAAGTATGCTTAATGATAAGAAAGTACCTCTTTTTAAATTAGTTTCAATAACAACGGATGGCGCAGCTGCAATGATAGGCCGCAAAAATGGATTTATAGCCCTATGTCGAAATGACGATGAATTCCCAGATTTTTTGAGTTACCACTGTATAATTCACCAGCAAGTATTATCCAGCAAGAGACTAAATACAAAAGAAGTAATGGACGTCGCGTTTGAAATTGTTAATTCAATTCGTGGAAGTTCTCTCAAACGTCGTCTTTTTCAACTAAAACTCGATGAAGGTCAGTCTGATTTATTATTGCATACTGATGTAAGATGGCTAAGTAGAGGTAAATTTCTGCAACGATTTCGTGATTTCTTGCCTGAAATAATAGAATTTCTTAATGAACAAGAGAAAAAATATGCATATTTAAATGACAAAACCTGGCTTAGTGACTTAGCATTCCTTACAGATTTGACTTCCATATTAAGCCATTTAAATTTAGAATTACAAGGTAAAAATAAAACAATAATTGATATGATTAGCAGCATAGATGCATATAAAACCAAATTTATTTTGTTGATAGAAGATTTACAACAAAATAATATGAACCATTTTCCAAATATGGCAGACAACTTACAAAAAAATAATAATATTATTTATGAGATTGACAAGTACGTGGCCGAAATACAAAATGTAATGGAAGATTTTGAGAAGCGATTCCAAGATTTTAAAAAAATTAAAGAAATTGTGGAATTTACATCTTTTCCTTTCAAAAAAGATTTAATTGTGAAGGAAATTAGCAAAAAAATTGCAGACTTATTTGATATGGAGCAAAACGCCTTGGAAAATGAAATTATAATTTTACAATCTGATTTAATCTTACAAGCCAGAAAATTTGAAGAAAATTTTTGGAAATATGTTAACCGAGAAAAGTATCCCAATATTATCAAATGTAGCGAATATATTTATTCTTGCTTTGGATCTACGTATCTGTGCGAATCGGCATTTTCATATTTACAATTAACTAAAACTAAACTTCGTTCCGTCCTGACCGATTCTCATACTGAGGACTCATTGTTATTGTCTTTGTCAGGATATACTCCAAATTATGATGCACTAGTAAAGGAAATGCAAACTCAGGTTTCTCATTAATTTAAAAAGTTTGAATGAATAAATGTTATTAATAAGTGCTCATGTTGTTTTAATTCCTCTGGACATAAGTTTTTTAACCCATTAAATAAATACTCATGTATGTAGATTATTTACCCCTTAATCATAGAGCTCGCCAAAGTGCACGTCGGTATAAAAGCACATTGCAAAAACATCCCCTTCTTACCTAAAAAATAGGTCGATCGCGACACAATTTATAAATAAAAAGTAGATCCTATGTGCACCAAAGTTGGCCACACCTGGTGTATAGGACGCTTTACCCACAACAAAGTAGGCTGCGGCTGAAGCTGCACGGTGAACTACGCTGGCTGCTGGCTCTTCACGGACCTCTGCTCGGTGAGGCATCTGACTCGCGACTACATTACTAAACCAGACGGCGCCTATTTATACTGTCGATAGAGATTCTAGACTAATCTACATCGTCCCTTCTAGAAATATAATTCCAGAGTGTTCGCTGTTATCAACACACTTCACAAGATGCCATAGAAGTAAACAGGTTCATAAACTTAATTCTCATAGACGGGTGTGACACTATATATATATATATATATATATATATATATATATATATATATATATATATATATATATATATATATATATATATATATATATATATATATATACATATATATATGTCACACCAATAACTCATAAAAAAATTATGGACCCATTGTGATCAAATTTCATACGTATCTTCCTTCTGCAAGTGGCTTGGATAAGTTCGTTAGCCAGGAAAATCGGCCTAGGTTTTCCCAGAAAATTTTGTGTTTTCTTTAGGAAAAAAATTATATCCCCGGAAATTACAAAGTAGGGGCAACCAAATTTGGTACGCGTGTTTGTATTATAAAGAGTAAAGCTCATGTGCCAAAATTTCGGTATGTAAGTTTAAAGACAAAAAAGTTAGTTGCCTTGAAAACAGTCTGATATAGATTGTAGGAGTTCATAATATTCAAAAATTTACTGAAACAACCATCAGGCAGTAAATCTATGTTAAAATCTCCACATATCACTAATGTATAACATCATATTTCTTGAGACAATACTGTCCAGAATTTCAATAAGTTAAAAAATATACCAATCCATCCAAGTGGAGATCTGTATATATACATATAGAAATTAGCCTAAACGTATGTATTATTATACTACAACACTCAAAATCAATGTCTATACTTTTATGTTTTAGGTCCAGGGCGACACCTCTCTGTACAAAGATGCATGACCCTCCATGAAGTTTTGTCTCACGATTATAACACGAAGACAGAATGTAGCGGTCAAACAACACACTCTCCCCTTCTCTGCTGTGCAACCAGTGTTCCATCAAACAAAGCACCACTAGTTTATTGCATATTTATAAATCATTAATAAAAGCTTTCATTTCCAGAGTCTTGTTTCTGAAAGATTGAATATTTTTATGTAAAACTTCCACGGTGTCAATGTGGTTATTGAACTTATCAGTATTGAGATAATTTACAACACCAGAGTTGAATAATGATTCCAGGATAAAAAGAATGCAGATTATAGACAACAAATATTGCAAGAAATGTGTTTAACAAGGGCTTCAGGTTCTGTTTCAACAGCTATTGTTCTTTATTTGACTACAATATTTGCAGAAAGTTTATTTGAAATTTATTTTGAAACTTCTGCGAAGTTTAGCAGCAGCTTAGACGTTGAGTCGCGCCGTCTCAAATTTGAACTTTCCCTAGAAACCGCAGCTGATATCATATGATACAGATTTTATACTACCGCTAGAACTATATATATATATATATAGTATATATATATATATATATAGTATAATATATATATATATTATATATATATATATATATATATATATATATATATATATATAATATATATATATATATATATATATATATATATATATATATATATATATATATATATATATATATATATATATATATATATATATATATATATATATATATATATATATATATATATATATATATATATATATATATATATATATATATATATATATATATATATATATATATATATATATATATATATATATATATATATATATATATATATATATATATATATATATATATATATATATATATATATATATATATATATATATATATATATATATCTTGTGAAGGGTGTTGATAACAGTGAACACTCTGGAATTATATTTCTAGAAGTTCAATAACCACATTGACACCGTGGAAGTTTTACATAAAAATATTCAATCTTTCAGAAACAAGACTCTGGAAATGAAAGCTTTTATTAATGATTTATAAATATGCAATAAACTAGTGGTGCTTTGTTTGATGGAACACTGGTTGCACAGCAGAGAAGGGGAGAGTGTGTTGTTTGACCGCTACATTCTGTCTTCGTGTTATAATCGTGAGACAAAACTTCATGGAGGGTCATGCATCTTTGTACAGAGAGGTGTCGCCCTGGACCTAAAACATAAAAGTATAGACATTGATTTTGAGTGTTGTAGTATAATAATACATACGTTTAGGCTAATTTCTATATGTATATATACAGATCTCCACTTGGATGGATTGGTATATTTTTTAACTTATTGAAATTCTGGACAGTATTGTCTCAAGAAATATGATGTTATACATTAGTGATATGTGGAGATTTTAACATAGATTTACTGCCTGATGGTTGTTTCAGTAAATTTTTGAATATTATGAACTCCTACAATCTATATCAGACTGTTTTCAAGGCAACTAACTTTTTTGTCTTTAAACTTACATACCGAAATTTTGGCACATGAGCTTTACTCTTTATAATACAAACACGCGTACCAAATTTGGTTGCCCCTACTTTGTAATTTCCGGGGATATAATTTTTTTCCTAAAGAAAACACAAAATTTTCTGGGAAAACCTAGGCCGATTTTCCTGGCTAACGAACTTATCCAAGCCACTTGCAGAAGGAAGATACGTATGAAATTTGATCACAATGGGTCCATAATTTTTTTATGAGTTATTGGTGTGACATATATATATATATATATATATATATATATATATATATATATATATATATATATATATATATATATATATATATATATATATATATATATATATATATATATATATATATATATATATATATATATATATATATATATATATATATATATATATATATATATATATATATATATATATATATATATATATATATATATATATAGTGTCACACCCGTCTATGAGAATTAAGTTTATGAACCTGTTTACTTCTATGGCATCTTGTGAAGTGTGTTGATAACAGCGAACACTCTGGAATTATATTTCTAGAAGGGACGATGTAGATTAGTCTAGAATCTCTATCGACAGTATAAATAGGCGCCGTCAGGTTTAGTAATGTAGTCGCGAGTCAGATGCCTCACCGAGCAGAGGTCCGTGAAGAGCCAGCAGCCAGCGTAGTTCACCGTGCAGCTTCAGCCGCAGCCTACTTTGTTGTGGGTAAAGCGTCCTATACACCAGGTGTGGCCAACTTTGGTGCACATAAGATCTACTTTTTATTTATAAATTGTGTCGCGATCGACCTATTTTTTAGGTAAGAAGGGGATGTTTTTGCAATGTGCTTTTATACCGACGTGCACTTTGGCGAGCTCTATGATTAAGGGGTAAATAATCTACATACATGAGTATTTATTTAATGGGTTAAAAAACTTATGTCCAGAGGAATTAAAACAACATGAGCACTTATTAATAACATTTATTCATTCAAACTTTTTAAATTAATGAGAAACCTGAGTTTGCATTTCCTTTACTAGTGCATCATAATTTGGAGTATATCCTGACAAAGACAATAACAATGAGTCCTCAGTATGAGAATCGGTCAGGACGGAACGAAGTTTAGTTTTAGTTAATTGTAAATATGAAAATGCCGATTCGCACAGATATGTAGATCCAAAGCAAGAATAAATATATTCGCTACATTTGATAATATTGGGATACTTTTCTCGGTTAACATATTTCCAAAAATTTTCTTCAAATTTTCTGGCTTGTAAGATTAAATCAGATTGTAAAATTATAATTTTATTTTCCAAGGCGTTTTGCTCCATATCAAATAAGTCTGCAATTTTTTTGCTAATTTCCTTCACAATTAAATCTTTTTTGAAAGGAAAAGATGTAAATTCCACAATTTCTTTAATTTTTTTAAAATCTTGGAATCGCTTCTCAAAATCTTCCATTACATTTTGTATTTCGGCCACGTACTTGTCAATCTCATAAATAATATTATTATTTTTTTGTAAGTTGTCTGCCATATTTGGAAAATGGTTCATATTATTTTGTTGTAAATCTTCTATCAACAAAATAAATTTGGTTTTATATGCATCTATGCTGCTAATCATATCAATTATTGTTTTATTTTTACCTTGTAATTCTAAATTTAAATGGCTTAATATGGAAGTCAAATCTGTAAGGAATGCTAAGTCACTAAGCCAGGTTTTGTCATTTAAATATGCATATTTTTTCTCTTGTTCATTAAGAAATTCTATTATTTCAGGCAATAAATCACGAAATCGTTGCAGAAATTTACCTCTACTTAGCCATCTTACATCAGTATGCAATAATAAATCAGACTGACCTTCATCGAGTTTTAGTTGAAAAAGACGACGTTTGAGAGAACTTCCACGAATTGAATTAACAATTTCAAACGCGACGTCCATTACTTCTTTTGTATTTAGTCTCTTGCTGGATAATACTTGCTGGTGAATTATACAGTGGTAACTCAAAAAATCTGGGAATTCATCGTCATTTCGACATAGGGCTATAAATCCATTTTTGCGGCCTATCATTGCAGCTGCGCCATCCGTTGTTATTGAAACTAATTTAAAAAGAGGTACTTTCTTATCATTAAGCAGACTTTTAAACCCGTTGATATATATATATATATATATATATATATATATATATATATATATATATATATATATATATATATATATATATATATATATATCACACCGATAACTCAAAAAATAATGACCGATTCTGATCAAAATTGGTACGTATCTTCCTTCTGAAAGTGGCTTGGAAAAGTTCGTTATCCAGGAAAATCTGCCCAGTTTTTCCCGGAAAATTTTGTGTTTTCTTTCGGAAAAAAATTATATCCCCGGAAATTACAAATTAAGTGCAACCAAATGTGGTATGTGTGTTTGTATTATAAAGAGTTGTTAGCGAAATCAACAACCTTTAGAAAAGAGAAAGCCAAAAAACCTTGTGTGCTTACTATTTGAACCACAAATCACGAGAGGTCTAGATAGCATTTTGAAAATAGCCAATTTGCTATTTTGCTAATATTTTCGACAAAAAAAATTGCTAGGTAACCCAAAAGACTAGGATAGTACCCCTAAAATGTCGGAAATTTATAAAATAATGTACAGATTGGTATCTTGAAAGCGTCGGACAAACAAAAAGGTCTATTAAAATTAGGTTTAGTTAACACTTGCCACAATTAAGATTACTATAGATAGATCTTCCATTGCCTGGCACATTTGGGATAACAATCACCACGTAAATAAGGAGAATCTAAAATTTATTAAAAATGTTATACAACCGAGACCGCTAAACGCTTTTGAAAGTAGGGGTAAGTACTGTACGTTGCGACACTTTTTAAACATTTTGAAATCCTATATTTTTCAATAAATCAACTACCTATTGCGACATAGTTATTCCCTAGACGGTCTAGTACACAACCACAATAATGTAAATTTTTAGTTTTATTATGAACACTTGAAATATATATATATATATATATATATATATATATATATATATATATATATATATATATATTTAAAACCTGATTTTTTTCCCACGGTACAATACAGCCCTTTACCTTGGGACAGATAAGTCATGTACGTTAAGACGAGACAGTAAAACGAGAAAAAAATCAACATGGGACAACAATCAACAAAAGAAAGGGCTTTTATTATGTAACTACAATTTTAGGCATAAAATAAGTACTTATCGGACATTATACTTTGTGAAGTCTACCGAAAAAAAGCATAAAATTTGTTTGTCTCAAGATAGACCTAACAAGGATTGGTACTGGCACCTTTTTTATGACGTCGTTAATGGAGAGTTCATAAATTTATGGTGAGCTATAAACAAATATATTCCCTAAAAAACTGATTGCTCTCTTAAGATAACGCACTTCTACGACGGAACCAGCTACTTTTTGAATTTCCATAACATAACAATATTTGGCCTTTTTACTGGCAATGCGGACTAATGCATAATCACTATCCCTTACGTTTTACGTATCGACATCATTTTGTTCTATGTTGTTTGATTCTGCCATCCCAAATTCAACATCTTACAGTAAATTTCTGCTTAAAGATAGCTTCATCTTCCTTTGAACTGCTTGCGTCATCTTTTTGGAACACTTTATGTTTTATTGCATATATTTTCTTGGCCACTTTGCATTTGTTTTTCATCTTCTTCGTTTTCTCTTTCCTCTTTTTCTTGAGTGTCCGTCAGTACACGACACCTGCCAGTTCTGTGTCTCAACACTTGGACTGAGATTTGAAGTTGGTTCAAGCAGGCGATCTGTTGCGGAAGAGCTTAAGAATTCGTAATCTTGGAATATATTTCCATTGTACGGAAATATTCAACTTACTCTGAATCTTGCCAAGATATTTTGAGGAGTAAGTGCTAACGGATAAGCAATGCCTACGCACTCACAGATATCATAAATGGTCATTGGCTTAGGACTATTTTTCAATAGCCAGTCGCCACAAGCCGAATTGTAGTATTTTTTTAAGTGGTCTGAAAACTCCCCTATCCAGAGGTTGGCGTTTGTGACTGGTGTGTGGTGAGAACGTGAAAAGGACTACTCCGGATTTCTTCGCCAAATTAAAAACATCCACTGTAATATGGCTTTTATGATTGTCGAGTTTTAACAACACTTTCTGGTTCATGGTGGGTCTGGTATGAGTAATAAAAGGTTTAAAGAATTCTAAGAAGATTTCCGAGTTTGACCATTCTGAAGGGTGAGCGAAACCGATACTCCCTGGGGGTGCTCCCTTCAGCATGTGCACCTTAAAAAACACTCTGGGGGAGGCAAAAGCCGGAGGAATGGAATTACCTATTGCATTTACGCCTGAGATCATCGTAACAATGATGCCCCTTTTGTGCCGAAGTTATGTGTCCTCCTTGTTTGGCGTCTTTTGTGGCAATGACATTACAAGGATTTTCGACCGTTGACATTCCAGTTTCATCGACATTATACACCCTCTCCGGATGAAAATGTTCTCTTTCCATGAAACATTGATTTGATGAAAAAGGTGGAAACATTTTGTACCAAAATATGTTGTGGTGATTTGGGTTCTCAAAGTGTACTTATTAAAGGAAACATAGTTTTTATTCATTTTATTTTGAAATTTGAGAAACCAAAATGATTATTACCCTTTCAAATTCCATTCCCAAAAAGTGACTCAGCTTCCAAAAGATTCAAACGCCACGTTTTGAATACGGAAAAACACATATAGCCTGGTTTTTCAGGACACACGGGGCAGAAATAACGTGATTTGTGATTTTTGTGATTCTTAATGCATTGTCTACATCTCTTCATGGCAAACTTATCTTTTGGTGTTGCATCTATACTGATTGTAAGTATTGGATATCTGTAACCTGCTTGTTCTCCAGAAGTGTAACGTTCTGACCACTCCCAACATTTTTCGAAAAAATTATTTTTCAGAAAATAACAAGCTATCTAAAGAAGCATAACAACTTAACAGAATCGCTGTTTGGCTTCAGAGAAAGTCTGTCAACACAGAATGCATAAAATACCCTAACTACAGGAATTTATTCTGCTCTTGATAAGCAAAGACAAAGTATTTGCATCTTTCTATACGTTGAGAAGGCTTTCGATGCTGTTGATCACAGGATTCTTGTCAGAAAATTGGAGGGTATCGGTTTTAGGGGTGTTCCGCTGCTTTTGATTGAGGATTATTTGCGGTCTAGAAGGCAGTGCACAAAAATTGACGACAGCTGCAGCGATTTTGAGGTAGTTGAATATGGCGTTCCTCGGTGTACAGTCCTGGGCCCGTTTTTATTTAGTTTGTATATCAATGACCTATTTAATGTACAGACAACTGGTAAAGTCATTGGTTTTGCAGATGATACTGCAATTCTATATTAATATTGTTCTTGGCAACGGCTAAATACCAAAATTGAAGATGACCTTGTGAATAATTAGGGGTGGTTTGATGCCAATAGGCTAACTATTCACACGAAGAAGGCGAAGTATGTTGCATTTGCGTCCTATAAGTCACATTTGCCGTCACTTAATACACTGCAAATAGTTTGTAACAAACAATATATCCAAATTGAGGCGGCACAAAAGGTTAGGTATTTGGGGATCATCATAGATCAATATCTACGTAGGGATCAGCATGTTAGTGTGGTTGTTAAAAATCTGAGGACCATTTTGTTTAAGTTCAAATACGTCAAAACCTTTCTGCCAACGGCGTGTCTTAGAATGGTCTATTAGGCATTAGTTGACCCCCTTCTTACATACGGGATTGTTGTTCACCTGAAAAAATTGGATATAATTCAACTGCGTTCCTGAAACCAATATATAATAAGTGCTACACTTACCCATCTGAAGCATTGTACACTGAAGCAGGAGCTAATGCTATTAGGCAACTTTTTTCCTTGGTTGTGTTGACCGTATGTAAGAAAGTATGATCGCGTCTCTAGAATAGAGCATTCGTATGTAACTAGGTTAAATACAGCAGCGGCCGCTCAAACGAACAGAGCGATTAAGACTGTGGGCCAGCGTAGTTATACTTATATTGCACCAAGCATGTATAATACTCTTCCAGTCAGAATTAGAACTGCACTAACTGTACGTTCTTATGTGAGGATAGTGAAGGCATGGGTTTCGAAGTCTAGACACATGAATCATTGTTTAGTACACAGATAGGCATTGAACGGGTCATAGATTTTGTTGACTGTGTAGTGTTGTGTGTGTTGTTTTTTTGATGTTGTTTTAATTGAGTGGATGTTTGCTGCACATTGAATTGGTTTGAATTTTGAGTTTGGTTGGGTTTGTGGTGTTGTATGTGTTGTTTTTGCTGTTGTTGTTTTGAGTGAACGGATAGCTCCCACACGTTTGAGTAAATTAAGTTACTTTAAAAGTTTATGTATGTTTCATTTTAAATTTTTTATATGTTCACAAACAAGTATATACTCTCGTGGGTTATACATGTGTTTATTTCATTATTTCTGGTTTGTGCTCTTGCTGAATTGTGCAATGAATGTAATCTGCAACTAGGAAATAGGCGCTGTTACTGTTATTATTGTATACTTGTTAACTCAGGAGTGAAACTCAAGTTGAAACATTTGATTTTGACAAAGCTGACTATGCTTGTGTGATTCAGTGTTTCGTGGATTATGACTGGTCTTTTATTGATTACCCAAGTGATCTTGATCTGTTAACACATCAGTTTTACAATGTGTTGTACAAGGCTATTAGTCAAAATGTTCCATCAAAAACAGTGAAAAGTTCTAAATATCCTCGGTGGTTTGATTCGGAACTTCGTAAACTCATCACTGAGAAAAATAAAAGTTACCGTAAATTTAAAAGAACTGGTCTGGAATCTGATTATATGAAATATTCTAATCTTAGACGTGACACTAAGTATCGCATTGACTACAATTATTTACAGTTTGTGACTAGCACAGAGCAGATCATTCAGTCTGATGTCAGACAGTTCTGGTCTTTCCTTAATTCCTTGAGGAAGGACTCTGGGATTTCGAATAGAATGAGTTTTAATAATGTGTGTTTTGTTTCTTTAACGTTGGCCTATTTCCGCGACTATGGCCAATCACCGACGCCAGGGAGCAGTTTCACCTCACCATCCTGGAAATTTTGCCGAACCCCTGCCTTTCTGTAAGGAGGGTAGGGATCTTTAACGTGCCCAACATCGCATGTACACGGGACCGACGGCTTTACGCCCCCTCCGAAGGGCGGAACGTGCAGACATTCAACTTGCTCAAATACAATGCCAGAACCTCGGTTGATGTTAATTGTACAGTATGTACTGAAAAAGTGAAAGGAGTACCCTGGGATCGAACCCAGTACTCTTCGGTTTAGAGGCACACGTTCTTACCTCTGAACCACCGAGGCTCTAGTTTTAATAATGTAATATATAATAATGAGTCTGATATAGCAGACGCCTTTGCTGCACATTTTCAATCCTGTTATTCTGACCATGGTTCCATTGATGTTGACTTTTGTGATGTATCTAATATACGGTCTGCACATAACCTTTCTATGCATATTTTTACAATTCAGGAAATCGATGATAAAATTGACTCACTAGATATCAAAAAACGAGCTGGTTTGGATGGTATTCCTTCTTCATTCTTGAAAATTTGTCGACACTCTTTGAGCGGCCCTTTGTGTAGTATCTTTCAAAGGTTTTTCAATGCCGGTTTTTGCCCCTCACTCTGGAAGTTGTCTACTCTGATCCCCATTCACAAATCAGGTGATAAGACAAAAGTTGTCAATTATAGAGGTGTTTCAATTGAATCTGTAATACCGAAACTATTTGCATCTATCATTGCGGATGAGGTTTCCAATACCTTTAAACACAGAGCAGCATGGTTTCTGTAGTGGAAGGTCAACAGTCACTAATCTTGCCATTTTTCAATCTTACGTGACGGATGCATTGGAGGTTACAAGTTGATGTTGTATACACTGATGTATCAAAGGCTTTTGACAGCGTGTGTCATACTCTTCTTCTGCAAAAATTGTTTGCAATGGGCATATATGGTTGTTATCTTTCGTGGATTCAATTTTACCTGTCTGACAGAAAGCAATTTGTTAGCATTGGTGGTGCTCTATCAGATGAGGTCCTCGTCTTGTCTGGGGTACCACAGGGATCACATATAGGTCCCGTTCTCTTCAATCTTTTTATTAATGATGTTGTGAGTTGTTTTGAGTCATCGAAATGTTTATTGTATGCAGATGACTTGAAGTTTTTTTCGGAAGTTGTCCATGGTGTCAACACTTTGCAACATGATCTCAACAACTTGACTCGCTGGTGCAGTTCAAACTTGTTGCCGCTTAATGTGGGTAAATGTAAGGTTGTGAGCTATTTTAGGGGTCAGAATCGGATTGTTCATAGCTATAACATTTATAACACGGTGTTGGACGTTGTCACTTCAGTTGCAGATCTTGGTATAATTTTCAAAAATGATTTGTCATTTAATCTGCATATTGATGCTGTGGTTGTGAAATGTTGCAGACTTTTGGAGTTTGTTAAAAGGCACACTAAGCATATGACTGACACAAGGGCAATCACTAGTTTGTATACATCCTTGGTTCGAAGTAATATTGAGTATTGTTGTGTTGTATGGTTTCCATACATAAGTTGATCCATAAGTTGATTAATGGTCACATTGACTGTAATGATCTGCTCGAGTTGGTCCTTTTCCATGTTCCACCACGCTTAACTCGCCAACAGCAACTTATTTTTGAGCGAACACACAGGACCAACTATGGATGTAACAGTTTCATGGACAGGTTGTTGCATAATTATAATGCTAATTTTTCTAATTGTGATATCTTTTATATTGCTATGTCTAGGATGAAAACTGTGTTAAGACAGTGATTTTTATTTTTTTTTTTTTTTTATTTTATTTTTAAGTACCATTTGGAATTGTTTAATTCTGTAGGTGCAAACTTAACATAAATAAACTCGCAGTTCTTGAAAATGTAGGTACATCATACACTTTTCCCATATTTATTTAGGTTACTTAGCAAGAAATGTACCTTATTTTGTATTTTCTTTTGTTGTTGAAATAAACTCTATTATTTATTATTATTATATGTTTATGGTGAGTAGTAATTATTCGAACATTACGTTGATCTCTCCAGTTTGCCACTAGCACAGGACCTATCCCCTTGTAAGCTACCTCTCCTTTTTTCACCTTCAACCTCTTCTTCACTTGTAAGTGTAAACACAAAGGCGTTTGCTTTACAAATATTAATTTGACTACAAAATTCTATCAAGTTGTCACATTATTGTTCACATTTTGAAAAAAGGAGCAAAATTCTTTGTGTGTCAGAAAGGTGAGGTGGTAATTACTTAGAAAACGAGCCATGGCAATTTAAATCTTTCAGTGCCGCCAAGATTTATGTGGTTTATTTCGTAAATCCATTGACTATGGATGTCCCTTCTTCATTTCTAACCATCATGAATGTATAATTATGTAGGTCTTTCTTTATAGGCTTCCCAGTCTGCATTTATGAGTTCATTAGAATTTTTGCAAAACTTCATTCCTCTGCTTTATTAACAGCTCGAGATTACTTTCCAGCCATGGAGCAGGAGGCCTTGTCACTTTTCTCTCCAAAATTGGTGCATGTTTGTCAAACAAAATCAAATTAATAATAATAATGCTTTATTTGTTTCATACAACATGTATTCATTACCCATAATTGGTGTGAAACTTGCCAAATATACCAAAATCAGATCTCTAAGTTATATGAAAAAAAATTATAGGTATTAAAAGAAAAAATATTGGGTGCCACTGATGATCAGAAAATGGAATAAAACTTTGATTTGTTATCCACACAACATATTTTAAGATGTGGATAAAAAAATCTATTTTATATTACAGACCAAGATTAAGTTTTCTGGCGCAAAAGGTCAACAAATACCAGAAAATTACTTTAAAATTTTTAATTTTTCTTTTTAAAACGTCAAAGTCGCAATTTAAAACGTTAAAAGTGGCAAGATTTAGGCAAAGAACCTGGAACGAATACAGAGTTTGTAGAGAAAATGTCACAAGGAACGTGTTTTAAAAAGCCCTAAGTTTCAGCTTCGATTGTCATTGTCCTTCATTTTGCTAAAATATTTGCAGAAAATGTATTTTCAAATAAACCCTTTATGTGATGCTGTTTCATCAAAATCGGTTACTAACTTGTTGAGTTATTGAATAGATACATACAGATATATATATATATATATATATATATATATATATATATATATATATATATATATATATATATATATATATATATATAACCTTGTTAGAGCACTTTTTTATGGGCAATCTAAATAGTCATTAGTCATTATATTTTCCAAGGCGTTCTCGATGCACGAGTTACAATACCTAACTTTGATTTTTCTCATGGGCGCCATATTGGACTTTTACATTTTTAAAAGGGCTTTTTTTCTTATTACAATAATGTATCAGACGGTACGATCACATCTTACCTGCTATCAAAATTTGAAGAAAAAAAAACGTTTCTGCGAAGAGTGCTTTGGAAGGGACGCCATTACTTTGTTTAACGATCTAAATATTGACAGTTCAACCAAATTTTGATGACTCAGTTATTAACCGATTTTTAAGAATCTCGACAAGAATCTTTCTTTTATTGGTAGCTAGGACCAGTTCGTTAGCCAGCCTTATCGGACCAGTTTTTCTTAAAAAAACTGATTTTTCCGGAAAAAAATTGTATCTAACCTGGAGACCTGACCCTGGATGTTCTAGGGGCCCAAATTCGCGTTCATGTGAAAAAATTTTTGCAAAGTCTCACCATCGATTAGGCACTATAAGCGAATTGTTTTTAATAAAAATTCGCTAATAAATCTGTAACTCTTTGTATTCGAAATTTTTTTGGCAAACACATTAAAAGTTACACAAATTTTTAATAAATGTTATTTAAAACACCACAGCGCAATCTAAAATTATAGTAAATATCCGCATCTGGAATACACATGACGTATTACTCTCCTCTCGCGTCCCTCCCATCTTAGAGTTACCAGACAAGCTATCTAATCATAAACCTTGGGTGTGACTGACCTAATCACCATCGTTATTCTTCATCTTAAGTCAGTTAAATCGCATGGTTTAGTGTTGTATACCATACTCTTAACATATCCTCATAAAAAAAGTCTAATAGCGTAAGATTGGGTGATGGTGCTGGCCATTCTAACGATCCTCACCTTCCTATCCACCGATTTGGAAATATTGGGTGGGGTACTTACTGATTTGATAATGTGCTGATGCTCCAGCATGCTGGAACCATATTACAATCGCCGGAACTTGTGGGTCTGCTCGATCAGGATATAAGTTTGCCAAAGTTGGCACGACATTACTTTGAAGCAGTGCTTAATAATTATCTTCATTCAAATTGCAATCGATGAAAAAGGGACCAATGACATGGTTTCCAACTATTTCTGCCCAAACATGAACCTTTTCAGGGTATGGCGTGTGTTCTCCTCTTATCCAGTGTGGATTTTCTTTGGACCAGTGGCGACAATTTTGATGATTAGATGGCCATGAAGCGTAAAACTGGAGTTATCAGAAAACAAAACATGTTCTAGTTGGATAGATTAGATTAAAGATTAGATTTATTGTGAGTGGGCTATTCCAGTCCCTCCACCGCGACCTTAGGTATATTGTGGCTCACGTTTTATTAGTTAAATTCCACCCATCAATTCCAGCTCCCTGCGGGAGTCTATCTTTTCTTGAAGGTGCAAGTTTGTTTGGCAGGTGTACTGCCATCTGAGTGAAGTCGCTTGCCCGTTTCGAAGCTCAAAGAGAGATTACCTCTCTCCGAAATCGTCTGCACCCGACATCCGTCAGTGTTTGCCTCAAGGCAGTAGCGTGAAGTCCCGCTCCCGAGCATCATCCAATCTCCAGTTGTAATCCACCCATAAAGATCTCAGCTCCCCCCGGGCTCGTCTAAACCCGACACCCAACAGTGCTAGACTCAAGGCAACATCCCATCGAGTCCTGCCCCCGAGTATCACCCAAACGAGGCCGTCCGTCCATTTCTTAGCTCACAGTGGGGGCCTCAAACTCCGGGTGTATACCAAGGGATCTCAGCCCCCTCCGGGTTGTCTGGACACGCGACACCCGCCAGCGCTCAACCCAGGGCGGTATCATCTGGAACCCCGCTCCCGAGTTACAACCAATCGAGGGCAATTGTCCACTTCTAGGCCCACAGTGGAGGCGTCAAAATCCGGGTGCATATCACTCCCCAGGCCCAAGTCTCCAGGTGTAATCCACTTCTAGAGATCTCAGCCCCCCTCTGGATTCGTCTAAACCCGATACCCGCCAGCGTTTGCTTAAATTTCACCCAACAAATCGAGCCTCCTGCAGGAGATGACATTTGTGAGGTGAAACTTTGTTTGACAGATGTACTGCCATCTGAGCGAAGTCGCTTGCCAGTTTCGAAGCTCAAAGGGAGATAACCTCTCTCCGAGTTCGTCTGGACCAGACATCCGTCAGTGTTTTACTCGAGGCAGTATCATGAAGTCCCACATCTAACTAGCATCCAAGTGAGGTCGTTTACCCATTTCGAAGCTCACGGAAAAGGCCTCAATTTCTAGTTGTAATCCACCCCTAAAGATCTCAGCTCTCCTTCGGATTCGTCTAGACTCGACACCCACCAGTGCTAGACTCAATGCGACATCACATTGAGTCCCGCTCCTGAGCATCACCCAAGCGAGGCCGTCCGTCCGTTTTGAAGCACACAGTAGGGGCCACAAACTCCGGGTGTATACCACTCATCAGAGATCTCAAACCCCTCCGGGTCGTCTGAACACATGAGACCCGCCAACACTCAACCCAAGACGGTATCGTCTGGAACCCCGCCCCCAAGTAACAACCATGCGAAGTCAATTGTCCAGTTCTAAGCCCAGAGTGGAGGCCTCAAAATCCGGATCCACATCACTCTCCAGATATATCCGCCTCCCTCCAGGCCAGTTGAACAAGAACCCCGCCAGTGTTTGATTCCGATTAGTCGCCTCTTACGACAGGCAGGAGTTACCTTGGGCCTATTCTTTTAGTTACATTGTTATCTAACATTTCCATCATTTGTTCACAAAAAGACGTTCTTTTATCAATATCTTATTCCATGAGCTCCTGAATGTGTATTTATAGGAATGCATTTTATTTTATTTCAATATTCGTATAATCAATACATGGTTAACGTCCATTGTTGTAGCTGCTTTTTGACTCGAAGTATGTGGGTTTTCTCCAAACTCAAGCATTACATCCATTACTCAGTGCATTTGAAGGCTGTTTTTTCTTGTATCTGCCTTACATATTCGAAGTCACTAAATTGTTTTTCAATTTTGCTAATTGTCCCTAAGGATATTGGCGGAAAATCGGGAAATTTTTCTTGAAATAGGTGATCAACTTTTATGTTTTATCTCAGTAACCAATCATCTGTACAATTGTTCTTTTATGAATTTTTCTTAATAAACGATGTTTTTGAAATGCAGCAACAACTGACAACTACTGTCATGCCGTTACAATCACACAGCAGGTTCTTAAGTGTTTTAAACAAAAGTAACATTGCCAACTATGACAGCGTACCCAGCAGAAATCAAAAATCTAATTCCCTGACATTTCCAGGCCCCTCGAGTACATTTTTCATAATACTCTAAATAAAAACACACATACCGGAATACTTTTTTTATGAACAAAATAAATAAAAACTTTGAATAAAAAACTTACATAATCAAAAACATAAGTATGTTTAATTCCGTTAAATTTATAATATATAGCATTTTCGAGAAGAAAATTTGCAATTTTTTAATAGAAAAACTTGACTTTCATAACTGGCCGACGAACTTAGCCTCCGGAAAGAATTTTCCAGTGTGATGGAACAAACTAGAAGTCTCTAGGTGGCGTAGAAACTTCGTAAACCATGTTGTTCGTATATATAAATTTGGACAAGCCTTGGAAATGGGTTCCAAAAACTCGAGATTCGCGCCCATTAAATCTTTTTTAACCGAAAGTCGTTACCTCTCTAAAAGTGAAATTTTACTGTTTACATGCGCCATATACAAATGCCAAATATTTTGCAACTTTCAACATATTCACATTCACAGCACAGCTCTACCCAGCCAATACCTAAAATGCATTTTGCATTTTATGCATTCAAGGAAGAACATTTCAAGTTAGATGAACATATGAGACATGTTTGAGATAGAGGAAGATGCTATTTATATTGGCGCATGATGTGGCATACACTGCGTTCATTGGCGGATTTAAGTGATATTGGTATCTAAGGTAAGACGCATTGTTATCAAGATATATTCTCCTAGGTATGAGAAAACTATTTACGTGAGAAAATTCATATAATATATATGAAATCATAATAAAAATGCAGCTGCCAGTGACGAAATTTTACAAATATATAATTTCCAGATCTACTGAATGATTTCCATGACATTTGAGTAAAATCACAAATTTCCCTGACATTTCCCTGACATTTTAGGGGGTATATCGCATTCTCTGATTTTTCCAGGTTATCCCGGTTTTCCAGGTCACTGGGTACCCTGCTATGAAGAATGTTGATAGCTTTTTAGGTCTCCTATTTAATTAATACCGTGCAAAAAGGAAACTAAAATTATTTTTGGTTGTTTTCTCACCATCAGAATAAAACGTAATTAGTTATTAATTTTTTTAGTGTGTAATGTAGCAAAGTTTGTCAATCAGATGAATTTTTTTTTACTGTTAATTTTTGCAATAAATTTAAAAATCATAGTATTTTTGAATAGGGAATGAAGATATCTTACAAATGAGGTATCACAAACCCCTACTTTCTATGTAAAATTTGCAGGTTGCAACTGTCACTCAACGGGGGTTAAATGTAGTCGTGAAGTTTTCACGTTGCAGGATGTCATTTTTGTCAAAACACTTTAAGTTGACGTGTTTTAAGATTTTTTATCAATATGCACAATAAGTGAGATGCTGAATTTATTCCATTTGGCTGTGGGTTACGAGACATTTCGCCATGCATAGCTCCTGGCCACTGAAGTGCACTGAGGAAGCCAGCAGCTTTGGCCTAGCAATCCATTAAGTGAGTTCAACCAGGGGAAAAGAGCCCGGAAATCATTTTGTATTCAAATCAAACTTGTATTTACAGGGTACCCAGCAAAACTAAAAAATCAAATTCCCTGACATTTCCAGGCCCAAGTGATTTCTTCATAATCCTCTTAATGAATAACATACATCTCTGAATGCTTTTTTATTAAAATAATAATAATAAAAATTCTATTTTTTTTAATCATTAGCAAAAACATAAAGATGGTAAATTCTGTTAACTAAGACAGAAACATAATAAATTTCTACCTGTCAAACCACTAAATTATTACACGTTTTTGCAGTAACTACTTAAGAAAATTATGATATGAATTATTGAAAGTTCACGTCAGCTTATCGTTGATTTCTATATTTCCCACTTCTAATAAAATCTTTACACTATCTACATCTACACTATATTAATATCACTTTTCTCTTCGGGATTACAATACAAATGCCCATACACAAATGCCAAATATTTACACTCCCACTTCAACTCTATGTTACATGATCATAAAGGTTAAAATACGCCACCAATAGCTAGAACGCATTTTGCATTTTATGCATTCAAGGAAGAGCACTCCAAGTTAGATAAACGAATGAGACTTGTTTGAGATACATAGAGAAGATATTTATGAACAAAAAAATTCATATAATATAAATACATGAAATCAAAATAAATCTGCTAGTGACACAATTTTACAAATATATAATTTCCAGGTCTACTGAACGATTTCCATGACATTTGAGCAAAATCACGAATTTTCCTGACATTTCCCTGACATTTTAGGGGTTATTTCAAATTCCCTGATTTTTCCGATTTTCCAGGTCGCTGGGTACCCTGATTTATTTTTCTGAAATAGGGTACTAATCTAAAAAATCTACAGATTTTAAATCTAAAATAAATACATAACAGTTAAAAAATTTATTATGAGCACTATCGCACAAATGATGTCATTGTTGACAATAGACAATAAATTCTTTTAAGGTGTAAACAATGTTTATTTATGCGTCTTTTCCTATCATCAGTCTGTATTTTATATATTTGTATATGGAGGTATATAAAAATTCAATGTATACACATACTAAAAACTGACATCTCTAATATATTTTAGCAAAAAATTATATTTGTTTTTAGGCACAATTATTAGCAAATTTTTCAACCAACTCATGTGGTCTAAATATACCTTTCTCTGTTATAATTGCTGCAATAAGAGAAGCTGGTGTTACATCAAAAGCAGGATTCCAGCACTGTACACCTGAAATAATGTGTAAGGAAAACATTAGAATGTAAAAATAAATAAAGAGGAACTAAATTTGCAAAAATTTTCATATTTAATATAAATTCAAAATTTAAATCAGCTAAGCCCAATTTGGAGAAACCCATTAATCACAATACATTTTTTAGACCTAAAGGTAATTTCACCAGCAAAGTTAGCTTCATCCGGGGGATGAATAATCTAAGTGAATAAAAACTAGAGAAATATTTGTCAGTTAACAAGGAATTGTGAACAGCGTCCTGTACGAAGGTATATAAGCAACCCAACTAGCACAATTGGTCGCTGGAACGTGGCAGCAACTATCATAATAACTTCTAAGTGTTTTGGCACCTGTCAGTGATCCGTTATAGGAACGTTCCTATCACGGAACACCCACCACAATGGGGAATGATTACGTTACCGCATGGTATCGAGAACTGATCCGACTACATTTCAACACTGTAGCCTTCAAGTAGCAACGAAGGTAACAACGAAAAGGTAACAACTAGAGGTGTGCGAACCCATGTTTTGTTCGAACCGAACTATGAACGAACCCAAGCAAATATGTTGCCTCGAACTTCGAACCTCTGAAATAGTATGTATAAGGTTCATAGTCGAACTTCGAACTTCTTAGACATCCAAAATCGAACATCGAACTACCAAAAATTCTTCCGTGTTCATATATCATTTCCTTAAATAAAAAAATTTGGAAAATTGTATACAATATGTAAAATATATACAAAAAGGAAGTGTTCGACAAATTTGCAGGTTGATTGGGTGAAAATAGGTTAACGTTAAATCAAAAATACAAAAACAAAAATATTTGAAACTTTTTTAGCTTTCTGGATCTATAGATAAGCTCAATTATATATATATATATATATATATATATATATATATATATATATATATATATATATATATATATATATATATATATATATATATATATATATATATGTTGTTGTTTGGTATTGGCTAGGCAGTTTTAGCAAACATATTAGAGGGTTCGAACTGGGCATGATAGCTATAAAATGACCACTTAATTTGAACTGTCTCCTGCTTGTAAATATTTAACTGTTTTGGCTCATGTTGTTACTAAAGAAGGTGTTGGGAGGCTAAGATATGTAAGAAAAATGATTCTGTGATTGCTAAATGACTCTGCCAGGTCTCAAAATGTCTTACCAACTGTCAAAAATATGCATGAGTGAAATCTCCTAAAATTGCCCTACCGACTCAATGACACCGATAACGAGTTCAAAGCGCCGCTACCGCGTTAACAGGGCCGCAACTTCGCTACCTTTGGCAGCATTCAATGCCTGTAAAGTTAAATTTCGAAGTATTTTTGAGCAACGAAGTTCGAACTATTTTCGAAAATTACATATTTCGAACTTCGAACTACTTCAACAGCGCTAGTGCGAACATATTTTCGAACCGAAGGTTCGGTTCGAGTTCGGGTTCGGTTCGAAATTTCGAAGCTTCGCACACCTCTAGTAACAACCACTATCACGGGAGTTATTACTACCTATTCTGTCTTTGATTGCTTTATTTGTCTTGTAAATTATTTCACAAAATAATATCTCTCATATTCTTATGTTCTAAAACTATGTTTGTCTTATATTCCAACTCTATATATACTAGCAAGACTATGTGTCAAAGTTATTAATTAACTTTCTGATGCTCTATACAGTGTACTCTCGATTATCCGTGTGCGGATTATCCGGTTTGCGGATTATCCGTGTGGAGAAACTGATCAAAATCTAAAAATTTAATTTCAAAGAATTAATGATAATTTGAATCTTTCTCGTTTTCTCTCCCACGAACCATAGTATAGATATCCTTAAAATAACAATCAACGACCAAATATGTACCAGTCTGCCTATTATGAAACTACATATTGCAACCTTGCAAGAATGAAGAGAAATATCGAACAGTAAATTCCTAGAAGCAAAACGAGCTTTGTCATGAATTCTCATTATTTATGTCAGAACGTGCCACTACAATAGAACCGCCGAGATGGGTCCATGTCCGGCAATGTTTATGGTAGGGTAATAAAATTTAATTGCGCCGATCTTTTCACACTTGCTCTTGTTCGGTATTGACGGCGGCACGGTAGAAAGAAACTAGACAGATATGTAATGTAGATTAGATATCTTTTGACGATATTCACACATTTGTTGAACATGCTGTATATGTACACATTTTTGCATTTTCTGAAGGGTCCTGACTCCCGATAAATTCAGGTCAGTGCAATGTTCAGTTGATTTCCGATCGTGAAACGAGTTTGTGCATTCTCGGTACGGTCTATTCTACGGCATTAAGTTCGGTAGGTAGTATACAGTATGTCTTTGAAACGGAAAAGAACCGTCTTAACCATCAAGCAAAAACTTGAAATTGTTGAAAAGTTGGAGAAAGGTGAATCTGCGAATAGGATTGCCAGTGATTATTCCGTTGGTGTGCAGACAGTGCGCGATATTAAAAACAATAAAGTGAAGATACAAGAATTTGTTGCAGCATCTGACAGTGCGGAAGGGCCGTCCAAACGGAAAACCATGAAAAGTGCGAAGCATCCAGCATTGGATGAAGCTCTGCTGAAGTGGTTCAATCAAAAGAGATTGGAAGGAACTCCAATTTCAGGGCCTATATGCACCCAACAAGCACAGAAATTTCATGAAAGCTTGGGTTTGAAAGAGCCATTCAATGCTTCATCTGGGTGGTTCACACGTTTCAAGCAGAGGCACGGAATTCGCGAACTCACAATACAGGGTGAACAACTTAGTGGCAATATTTCAGCAGCTAATGAATTTGGCCCAAGTTTTCAGCGATATGTGACACATCATAACTTGTCATATGATCAGATCTATAATGCTGATGAAACTGGCCTCTACTGGAAATGCTTACCATCTCGCACCTTAGCGAGTGAAACAGAGAAAAGAGCACCTGGTCACAAATCATCGAAGGAACGCGTAACAGTTATGCCTTGTGCTAATGCGAGCGGCACACATAAGCTGAAATTGTTGGTCATTGGTAAAGCCAAAAAACCCCGTTCTTTCAAAGGTACCGAAGTTACGCTGCCTGTTAATTATTGCAATCAAAAAGGAGCATGGATGAACCGGGAAATCTTCCATAAGTGGTTTCACAACGATTTTGTGCCACAAGTGAGATCTTTCTTGGCTGGCAGAGGAATTGAACAGAAAGCGGTACTTCTGCTTGACAATGCACCATCTCATCCAGACAAATCGACTCTGATATCAGATGATGGTCTCATCACAGTCATGTATTTACCGCCGAATGTTACAGCTCTGATCCAACCAATGGATCAGGGAGTAATTTCCACAATGAAGCGTTCCTATAGAACCACTCTATTGAAATCTTTGATAGAAGAAGAGAACCTAATTTCATTGTGGAAAAAATATAGACTGGTAGATGCGGTTTATAAGATCGCAGATGCTTGGAAACATATAAAACCAGTCACTCTAATGCGGTCTTGGAAGAAAATTTTACCCAACACAGACGTAGAGTGTGATTCAGAGGACGAAGACAACATCCCTCTCATGACTTTGGCTCACAAAATAAGAGGATTTGAAAGTGTTGATGATGGCAATCTGCAGGAGTGGCTAAACACGGATGCTGACGATGCTGGGTTCCAACATCTTACGGACGAAGAAATCATTCAGCAGACACTAGAACACAAAACTGACGATGAAGACAGTATTTCTGAAAGTGACGAGGAAATGAATGTTTCTAAAATAAAACATCAAAGTGCCCTGGACAATACTAACAGTCTTCTAGACTATATGATTCAAGTAGGTTTTGACTATACTGATGTTGTGTCAGTGCGCAAAATAAGAAATTCGATCAGACAAAAACTTAGTGAATATGAAAAACAGACTAAAATTACAGATTTTTTCAAGAGAGGATCCTCTTCAAATGCATCCAATTGATCTGCTGTAAGTTTTCCACTTAATATAACTTTAGTACATACATATGTACATACATATTGTCTATATATGCATATAATGCATGCGCTATATGTATATGTACATATATTACATATACGCATTTTATTAGGTTCGTATTATCCGTGTTTTTCGATTATCCGTGTCGCCGGTCCCCGTCATTAGCCCGGATAATCGAGAGTACACTGTATTTGGATGTTTTGAGTGTTTAAATCTAAACGGAGAGGCAAGCTTACTGTTAAAATATAATGATTTGTGTATGCAGTACTTACGTGCCATCAAAATTTACAGTTTTTAATAAAAATTATGTAGCACGTAATATACGACATTCTATAAGGTTAACCTTAAAATGCTGCAATGTGTATTCTAATTTACTTTTCTATACATGAAACAAATAATTTGCTATAACTGCAAAAACAGCAAGAAATGAATTTTCAGATATTTATCCTTTTTTTATTTTTATTTCAACAACAAACCACGAGGGCTCGCAGCCTAAATACTATTGTACCATGGGTGTCGACAAGGAGGAAAGAGGCAACTTGTTAATTTTTGACTTGAAGGTTTGGAGGTTTGGAGGTTCGGAGGAGAAGGAAAAACATGTGCCGGCAAGGTATTCCACAACTTGGAAGTCCTCGGGACAAAAGAGCGGGCATAAAAAGATATTCTATATCTGGTGACCTGGACAGTAAAAGGGTGCATTCCCTCTGTTCCTCTGGTAGATCTGTTGGGGGCAGCATGTGGAGGAACTATCGAAGAACGCCCTCTGAGCATTGCCCTTGCAGATATCTATAAAAGAAAGAGAGGTCACCAACGGCACGTCGGTGGGCAAGGGATGGCAGCCTTTGGGTGACGGTAGGGTTACCGATGAGACGTATAGCTCTCTTCTGAATGGAGTCCAGGATAGCGAGTGTAGAAGCGGCAGCGGCACCCCAGATGTGGAAGCAGTATTCGAGGTTTGGCCTTATTTGTGAAGTATATAAGGTATAGAGATTAACTGGTGAAAAGTATTTGCAAGCCCGGAAGAGAAAACCTAGTTTCTTAGCAGTCGCTTCTGCAATTGATGTGATATGTTGGTGCCAATTGAGATTTCGATCCACAGAAATGCCAACAAGTGAAAAGGACTCATTAATTTGAATAACTTGGTTGTTCATTGTCACGGGTCTAGGGCTGGTGTATCTCTTATGAGATAGAAAGCAAAACTGAGATTTGGTGGAGTTGAATTGTACAAGATATCTACTTCCCCAGTTTAATATTTTTGGGAGATCCACAGAGACAGAGCCTCCCATGAGTCTGCGATCCTCATCTAATTGGGCTAAAGAGACAGGCTTAGAATATTGTATATTTGAGTGGAGGGTGCTGTCATCCGCGTAACTGTGAATTGGGTTGGATGTGCTAGAGAGGAGGTCATTGATGTGGAGAAGAAACAAAGTGGGGCTAAAGCTGAACCTTAAGCGATTCCTGCATTAATTGGATACAGTTTAGAGGAATGGCCATCCACGACAACAGAAATGCTCTGGTTGGAGAGGAAATTTGGTGTCCAGGTACAGAGTTTTGGTGGTAGGCCATAGGCCGGAAGTTTATTAAGCAGCGCTGCGTGCCAGACCTGGTCGAATGCTTTGGATATCTCTAGAACGACAATCTGGGATTCACCATGTAGTTCCATAGACTTGCTCCAAGAATGGGTCACAAAGAAAATGAGGTCAGCAGTTGATCTGCGCTGATGGAATCCATACTGCCTGTCGTGGATTAGACTGTTTTTCAAGAAATGTTAGTAATTCGGTGTTTATATACTTTTCCATCACTTTAGAGACGACCGAAAGGAGAGAAATAGGCCTGTAGTTGCTAAGAAGCGCTTTGGATCCTTTCTTGCGGACGGGTTGTACTCGAGCAGTTTTCCAGTTACTAGGGAATATGCCTCTATTGTAAGATGTCTGAAACAGACGAGTCAGGACAGGAGAGCAAGTTCTGGTGCAAATTTTTTGAGAACAATTGCTGGAATCTCGTCAATGCCAGAGGCTTTTCTGATATTAAGAGAAGAGAGCATCTTTCGTACCTTTTTAGTTGTGAAAATGATATCCGTCATTTTATGCGTGACATTGAGGCCTGTTGGTGGTTGAACATTTGGAGGTAGGTTGAGAGGAGAATTACCGGCGAACGAGGCAAAAAGTTCAGCCTTGCCCAGGGCGGTAGAAACAATTTGATCCCCCGAAACAAGAGGTGGGAAGGTGCTTTTGCAGAAATTATTCCCAATAGATTTAGCAAGAGTCCAGAAGGGTTTGCTGCCGTTGAAGCTTGAGAAGACTTTGTTTTTGATGTGGTTATTAAACGAGTTTTTTGCCTCAGAAAAAATGCGGACATAGCGGTTTCTTGTGTCGTTAAATGCTTGATGGTTTTCTTGACTGGGATTGTGTAGAAGCGTTTTGTGAGCTTTGACTTTTTCAAGTTGTTGTCACAGGATTTAGAGAACCAGGGCTTTTGAGTGGCTGAAGAGGTTTTCTGCGTACGTGGAATAAATAATTCCATGCGAGCTTGGATGATTTTCGGTGATGTTTTGTGAGATATCAGAGGGGTCAGGCTGAGAGAAACAGACAGACGCCCATGCTAATGAGGAAAAGTAATCCCGCATTGCGTCCCAGTTCGCGGAGTTGTAGTGCCATACGATATGTGGGTGTGATGACTGTGTGACCTCAGGTTGCATTGCGCAGGAAGCAGTGACCATGCCGTGGTCTGAGCCACCAAGGGGGGCGGTGACTGATGTCTTATAGCATTCAGGTTTTGTAGTAAGAAGGAGATCCAAGGGATTTGAGCTGTGTGTTGGGATGCAAGGAAAGAAGGTAGGTTGCTGAACCATATTGACTAAAGAATTGCTGACTGCAAGGGCCTCCGCTGCTCTCCATTGTGGATCAGTTTTTGAAGATCGTTGCCATTTCTTATTATGGACATTGAAGTCACCAAGAATAGTGACCTCAGAGGAAGGATATTCAGAAATCAGATGGTCCGTTTTTTCAGAAAGGTAGTTGAATGTCTGGACAAAGTTGTTGTCAGAAGGTGACCGCTAAATGCAAGAGATGAGGTAACAATAGCGTTGTAAATCTACATCTACAAAAATGATGAATTTCAGAACAAACACTCAGAAGTAGCATTCACTAAAATCAAGAATTTGAAATTAGTTACAACTTATCTTTGGTGGCTAATGTTGCATTTCGGGTGTTATCTGACGACTTTTTTTAACAATTTCTCGATAAAAATATTTTTCGTTTATCTATTGATAAACTTTATTACTTCAACTTTCTTATCTGTTTTACTTTAAATGAGACAAGTAAATATCCCATAAAATCACACAACGTCGATTGAATTCCAATTTGTGAAAATAGTTTATACAATTGCTGAAAAAGTGGAAATAATTAGTTCGTTCTTCAAGAACGATAACTGTGCACAACAGGCAGCAGAGATTTTAAATGATTGTCATGCTGAGAAAAACACTTCGCATTGGTATGTCCTGGATTTAATGCATAAATTTTGGGAAAATGGATCGGTTGCAAACAGAAAGCATCCACGTGAGCAGGTCGATAAGTACAATTTGGAGAATTCAATTGATCACAATACAGTTTTTAGACCTGATGATCATTTCGCTCACAAAGTTAGCGTCATCAGAGGTCAAGTCTAAAAACTGTATTGTGATGAATTGGTTTCTCCAAATGGTACTTGTAAGTGCGCATCACAGGTTTTAATCTTCACTCAGTGAGCAGGTCGTATGTAATGAGGGTAATCAGGTAGCTCCCCTGGGTCACATCGCAATGAAATGTCCCCCTTGAAAACAAAGTCGACATGTCTTTGTTTTTTTCTTTCTTTTTTTTTTAATTGTGATATTTTCCAGGTAGGAAGTTTTAATTGCCACATAATAATTTGTGATTCTCTTTAGATACATGTTGATTATTATTATTATCCCAAATATGTTGAGCAATACAGCAATACAATGCCATATCTCGGTTGCGCTAAATGATCTTTAAATCTAGTTCCAATAGATCTTTTAATTTGTTCAGTATATTTAAGCTCACAATCTTTACAAGCTATTTCATCGATTCCCAACATATCTGTGGTGTTATCTTTATCCTTTAGGTCACCTTGCAAATTGTTCAATGTATTTCTTGTAGAAAATGTTAGCTGTAAATTAGCTTTCTTAAAAATGCTATTTAAACCTCTCGTGATTCACGGTTCAAATAGTAGACAAAACTGTTGTCTGTTTTCTCTTGTCTAAAAGTCGACAGAGTAGATTCTGCTAACATTTTCTTTGTTTTATTTTTCCACTAAGCAGACAGGGTATTATACTTAGCTACTTTCTGAATGTATTTCAGTTCTTTGTTGTATCTTTCTTTATTTAAAGGCAACTGTATCAATCTATGAACCAGAAAATTGAAAATAGCTGTTTTTTAAGCAAAACTATGATGTGAGTCAATCGAAATGTAACTCCAAGTAGTAGTTTCCTGGGCAGATTGTCTAAGGCTCAGACATGGGAAGACACTAATTGGGGATCCCAGTTCAAAGAGAACTGTGGAGCTTCTAAATCTTAGCAGAGGAACATAACGGGACTCTTGACGGGACACATGGCTGTCAAGAAACACCTGCATAAAATGGGGCGGTTCGGGGGGGACCTCAGACTCTGCAGCAAGGGGGAGGAATCAGCCCAGCACATCTTGGCCGAGTGTAAAGCTCTGGATCGCAAAAGACAACTGATCTACAGTCAGTCTAGACCAGAGACAGAGCAATATAAAACTTCACCCTACCAATTGCTGTGCAGACCAGTTCAAGGCACAGTGATTTTGGAATGGGTGGAGTAGAAAAGACAAAGGGCATGCACAATAAGCCAAAGGTTATCAGGGCGGAAAGACGTTGACGAGCCCTAAGGGAAAAAAAGTGGTTTCCTTTCTGTGGATGTCAAATTCTAAGGTGTTTGATGACTAATACATCCAGAAAACGTAATTTTTTTTCTCTATTTCATGTGAATTGAACGAAGTAAAATTGACTGTTTAATCTGGTAATAAAATCGTCTATTTTGCAAACATTTGTATATACTGCGAAAATATCATCCACATTTTTTATATCAGCACTATCATCAGTCTTAAACACTGGAACAACAAAACTAGGCTTCCATCTAGCTGGGAATACACCATACAACAGTGAGAGTCGAAACAACATCAACAGCGGAAGTGCCAGAGAACCACCTCAAGACTTCAGAAAACGTGGCGGCAAACCATCTGTGCCAGAACCCTTTTAGCATCCAACTCCAGCAATGTTTTCTCGACATCAGAAAGCTCTAAGTCTATCCTGGATATAGCAAAAAAAATTGTTCAAAGTCACAGACTGTAGGCAGGCAATCAGTGTTTGCGGCATATTATATACACATGAAAACTGTCAGCAAACATGTTAACCATCGTTTTACCAACAGTTTAAATTTTGTCTCAAAGTGTCATACAAGATAGCCAATTTACTGAAGAAGGATATTGGCACCATCTTTGTTCACACAATGAAGATCGCCACCATCTTGGATCAGTAAAGACACCAATATGGATCCTCTCCACACGTCAGGAATGTAGATTAATGCAGAAAGGTATATATAGGGTAAAGAACAAGAACCTTAAAACAAACAGACTAGAGCATCAATTAACTCTAAGGTTAGTGCAAACAGAAAAGTCGGCGTTAGCTAAACATGCTATTTCGGAAAACCACAAAGAACTATTTAATGAAACTTAGGTTGTTGCCAGAGTAAAAGGCTATCACCAGCAAATCAGGAGGGAGGTGCTTAAAATACAGTGACATCTTAACACTCTCAACCTTGATGGTGGTTTTAAGTTGTGTCGAACTTGGCCCCTGAAATTAGAATCAGAATTGATTCCACAAACCCTGTCAGCAAGACAACGTACTCACCACATGAATAATAGTAATATCATCTGCAATTATCAACAGAAAGAATTCCACAGGCCCTGGCAACAGGACACCCGCATACCAATGGAAAAATCAATAATGGTGATGTCAGCTGCAACAATGTCGCTGCTTGGTACACATGCGTCATCCACGGCTGATACAGCTGATTTCATCATCCGTAGATATAATAAGGGTTACCAGAGCGATATCCGCTCAGTTTTAGTCCAGCTACTGAAGAAGTCAGCAGCTATGGTTGGTGAAACATCTAACAACTAACAACCTAATGAGTTCGAACACGGCAGGACAGCCTGGGATTCATTTAGTATTCCAAGCCATTATTTTGTCTACAAGAGAGTAGCAGATAAGCAAATAAATAAGTAGGAAAGTGTTATAAAATCAGGCCTAAACTTTTGTCTCCAAATCTCATAGAAGATAGCCAAATTACTGAAGAAGAAGGATATTAGCACCGTCTTTATGCCCACAATGAAGAACGCCACCATGTTTAGATCAGTAAAGACACCAATGAAGCCTCTTCACACGACCAGAATATATAAGATATCATGTGAATGCAGAAAGTTATACACAGGGCAAACAACAAGAACCATAAAAACAAGGAGGGTGGAGCATCGACGAATTCTATGGTTAGTGCAAACTAAAAAGTTGGCATTAACCGAAAATGCTATTTTAAAAAACCACAGGATCTTATATGAAAAAATGCAGGTTGTAGAGTAAAAGGATATGACCAGCAAATCAGGATACTTTTCACTCCCTTAAAAGTAACTGTTTAAAGAATTATTTTCACTGAATACAATTCCCAAAAATCTTATAATTCAGTTTTAAAGGGTCTTACCTTTGGCAGCAATTCTGTGTTCACCAACATGAGTCATTTCTCTGTCAGGTCTTTCTTCGATAACTATATGATCTCCACTTAATATTTTCATGTCTATTGAAGTGAAAGGTGCGGCAATAAAGAAAGGTACACCATGATAGTTTGCTAAGACAGCCATCTGATATGTTCCAATTTTGTTGGCAGTGTCACCATTTGCAGCCACCTAAATAAAAACAACAAAAATATAAAATTTGTGCTCTAAAAGCCCAATAATCCGGCCAAATTATATTTAAAATATCCTTGACTGTTTCTGCAGTAGGGTCAAGTGTGTGTTTGGGGTAGTTGCAACTTATGTGCTTCAAGCGCTAACTATTTGAATTCAAAGGTTTTTCCGCCATGTTACCAAACAGCCTACTTGTTTACTTCCAATGTATGCAGTTGCACTGCCAAGTTATAAAAATATTAAATATACTTCTGTGTGGATGATATCTTCAATTTACAGAGTATCGTTTAGAATTAGTTGCAACATATTATTTAGAATAAAGCTTATGATTTTGTATTTTTAAGCGACATTTTATATGACATTATAACCGCACTTTTGACTAAATTAAGAATGTACAATCCAAGTCAAAAATATCGAGCATGGTGCACTTTTACAGAAAATTTTGCATTTTGGGGAAATTGCACCACCCAGCATGAGGCAACTGCACCAAGGCAGGTGCATTTGCTCCATGTTGAAGATTTATTGTGCTTTTAGTTGAGAATGCCATGAAACTACTAGCAGCTCACTAAGAGAATGGCATATGATGATGGTAAGTTAAATTAATCTTTAGAGAAGTGTAGAAAGAAAATTTTGACAGTAAACACTTCTGCAGGACGATATCGAATTCCTTGACAAACTGCGTGATCACCTCAGTGGTCATCAAAGAAACGAAGGCTGATTAGTAGGTAGCGGCAGCGGACCAAGAGCACTTCCAGCAGCAGCTGAAAAGGGATTAGCTGAATATATACTTTTAAGGGACATTTTATATGACATTATAACCTCAATTTGACCAGATTAGCGATGTACAGTACATCCCAAAGAACTTAATCACATATAAAAAACTCTGGACGCAGCAAGTGCGTTATGGTAGTGAATTTTCATAAAACTATTTTTTAATAGCAATAATGTGTGTTTTTTTAAGAAAGCAGGCATCAAATTTGGTTACCAGTATAATCTATATAGTAAAAACAATGTGCCATGTTTCATCAAAATAACTTTATTGTTTGAAAATGTACAAAAATTTCCGAAAGTAAACTTAAAGTGTTCCCGAAAAAACTCGTTTCTTGGTCATCCTTATAGGTTAATAGCAAATTGAGCTATTCAAATATTAAACATTTGATCAAAAGTCGCTACCATAACGCACTTACTGCGTCCAGAATTTTTTGTCTTACAAACATGCATTATATTTTGATGGAAAATGCAAAAATGCAATAACATAAGGCGTGTTTGATTAAAAAAAAAAAAAGAAAATTTGTATCACCAGCGACTTATGGGCCATCCTGTGATTGTAGAAATATTTTTTTAAGATGTAGCTCAAGACACCCTATAATTAATATATACAAATTTTTTTCATATCTTGTATAATAACAGATATATTGAACTTTATTGATTTTTTTACGAAAATTCTACAAAAATTATATACCATTAAACGATAAACTCTATAGCTAAGAGTACTGCCAAGCGTCAGAGAAAGGGTCTATTTGAAATGAATTTTCTGGAAACATTTTATTAAAATGAAGGACAATGACGGTTGAAACTAAGACTTCAGGGTTTGTAAAACATTCTTCTTGAGACATTTTATTTCCATAGCCCGTATTAGTTTCAAGTTCTTATCCTAAATGTTGCCAATTTTGACGTTTAAATCGCAACTTTGACGTTTTGTGAAAAACCCCAATTTATTTTTCTTTAAATGCCTATAACTTTTTTGTCTTTTGACCTACAGGGCTAAATTTTGGTATGTAGCTTACCTATAAGGATGTAAATCCGCGTACCAAATTTGGTTGCCCTTACCTTGTTAATTTCGGAGATATAAATTTTTTTTGAAAAAAAACACAAAATTTTCCGGGAAAACCTGGACCGATTTTCCTGGATAACGAACTTATCCAAGCCATTTGCAAAAGGAAGGTATTCACCAAATTTAATCAAAATCGACCCATTATTTTTTGAGTTATCGGTGTGATACATATATATACATATATATATATATATATATATATATATATATATATATATATATATATATATATATATATATATATATATATATATATATATATATATATAAACATATAAAAATTTCAACTGACCCCGGATATGTGTTCTGGGGGGCCTAATTAGCGCTCAATTGAAGAAATTTTTTCAAAATTCAAAAGTCGGGATCTCCTCATTAGTGAATTTTTTTAAAAGAAAATTCACTAAAAAGCGAATCTTCTAACTTACCAATGTAACTTGCATATTTTTAAATGGAACAGCCTATATCATTTTTTGATATTTGAATGAAGCATTTCATTCTGAGGTAAACAATGTAGCACGCTTGATACTTAAAACCAGGTGTTGTTTAGTTATTGGCGAATTTATGCAGGACCTAAAAGCATTTTGTTGAATTGCAAAGGTGACTGAGAAAATACAATGGTCTTTTGACAATTGTCAGATTTGTAATTAGCTGGTGTCAAAACAGTAACAGTGTGCTTGTATTGTTGAACTTATTATAACTTGATAACTGAATGATGCTCCCAGGAAAGTAGATTTATTTTAAAACTTGTTCACTAAAAATGGTTTTTGTGGAGTTCACTGTTCGAGAAAGAAGTGATATGGTGGGAATATACTTAGCAAACAATCAGAGTGCTACTGTCCCTATGAGATATTATATAAAAAGGTTCTTCTTCAAAGCCCACCATCAAAAGATTGGCTACAATATTTTCAAATACTGGGGGTATCTCACTGATGCTGCATGTGATTTTAGCCTTTCTCATTATTCTATACATAGAATTTTGAAATAGTATAACTTCAAGGCATTCGTTTTTGAATATCCAAAAGCTTAGTGATACAGACTCTCGTAGAAGACTGCAGTTCTGCGACGAATTTCTATAGCTCTATAACGAAGATGACAACCTCAAAAAAAAAAAGTGGACCGATGAGAGTTCTTTTTCCACCAGGCGAAGAATCAATCATCAAAATAGATGATATTGGTCAGTGAAGAATCCGCATAAAATATGTGAATTCAAACATCAAGGTTATCAATATGTATGGTGTGGTATAGTTAATACTCATATTAGGTCCAATATGTATCGACGGAAGGCCTACTGGTGACAAGTATTTCAATATGCCACACTCTTCTATCCAGGAAGCTATAGACAAACCACCTGTGAGTGTAGTTGTAAATTTGATTTGGCATCAAGATGGAGCTCCACCCCACAATATCCTTTCAGTCAAAAACTATTTGAATACAACCTATAGAAATGGATGGAGTGGCAATAATGAAACCATATGCTTGCCACCAAATAGTCGTGATTTAACAATTATCGATTTTTTCGTTTGGGGGCATATTAAAAATGTATATCATACACCTTATTGCGCTGCGCAAAAACTAAAGGATAAAATTAATTCTGCAATTCAACATTTAAGAGAAACTCCTGAAGCTCTTATAAATACTAAAAGTATAAAATAAATGTATACAACAAAGTTGTAAACATGTGGAGCAGTTATTCGGATTACTGTATGAGTACTAATGATAAAAAAGGTTTTTTGCTTAAATATTTTCACTTGTTTAATATGTGCAACCAAGCAATCATCTCAACATGTTTAATTAAAGTTGTGCACAAAACTAAACAACGCCTGGTTTTAAGTATCAAGCGTGCTACATCGTTGAACTCTGAATACAATGCTGCATTCAAATATCTACAAATATACAGGTGTTCCATTTAAAAATATTCAAGTTTGACAGATAATTCACTTTGTTTTTTTTTATGTGTGAAAAAAAGCTTGGAAAAGAACCCTGGAAGCCAGGTTTTGTTCCTTCTCTCTTTCTTCAAAACTTCTAGATTTATGTTGACTTGAAATGTGATCAAGTTTCTTGGTATGCACTGTACAATCCAAGTCAAAAGCATCGTGGATGGTGCACTTTTTCTGCAGATTTTGCATTTTGGGGAAATTGCACCAACCAGCACGGAAACAAGCATGGGTGCATTTGCCCCATATTGATTACTTATTGTGCTTCTAGTTGAAGACACCAGGAAACTACCAGCGGGTCACTAAGTGAAGGCCATATACTGATGACAAGTTAAATGAAGCTTTAGAGAAATGTAGAAAGAAAATTTTTGAGACTAGACACTTATGCAGAACAATATCAAATTCCTAGAGAAACTTTGCGTGATTATCTCGGTGGTCATCAAAGAAACAGAGACCACACAGTAGGTGGCGACAGAGGATCAAGATTACTTCAAGCAGCAGTAGAAAATGGATTAGCTGAATGTCTACGAATTATGGCAAATTAGGGGTTTGGTTTAAGTCGAACTGAGGTAATGGACTTGGTTGAAGCTTGAAACGTATATTAAATCTAACAATTGTAAAACTCGCTGCTGGAATGAACGTCTCGTTAAAGACTGCTGGTTGGTGCTTAAGAAGAGGCAAGATTTCTCTATCAGTAACTTTGAACCTCTAGAACACACTGGAAATACACAAACCAAACTTATTGTTTATGGATTTTTAACCAAACTTCTGTGTGTTTTTTTCTTTTAACGTCAGCCTATTTCCGCGACTATGGCCAATCACCGACGCCAGGGAGCAGTTTTACCTCACTATCCTGGAAATGTTGCGAACCCCTGCCTTTCTGTAAGGATGTTAGGGATCTTTAACGTGCCCAACATCGCATGGACACGGGATCGACGAATTTACCCCCCTCCGAAGGGCGGAACGTGCAGACAATCAACTTTCTCAAATACAATGCCAGAACTTCGGTTGATGTTAATCTTGCAGTTTGTACTGAAAAAGTGAAAGGCGAACCCTGCGATCGAAGCGAGTACCCTTCGGTTCAGAGGCACACGTTCTTACACGTGAACCACTGAGCCTCTTAACCAAACTTAATTTGGCAAGAAAACCCTATCAAATCTGGAATTGCGATGAGGCAAGCTTCTGTTATGACCACAAAAGCAAAGTGCTGTCTAAGAAAGACAGAGTTTACCATAGATACACAGTTGGTTCAGGATGGGAAAGCACAAGTGTGCTAGCTTGTGTAAACGCTGCATGACAAAAACCTGTACCCATTGTGATCCTTAAAAGAAAGAATCTATGGAAATCTTAGATACCTTTTATAGAATATTTTCCGAACACATCATGTTACAACCACAAAAGCAAAATCCTATCTCAAAATGGCAGAGTTTACCATAGATATACAGTTGGTTCAGGACAAGAAAGCACAGGTGTGCTAGCCTGTGTAAACGCTGCAGGACAAAAACTGGCATTCCTTATGATGCTTAAAAGGAAGAATCTAAGGAAATCTTAGATACCAGCCATAGAATATTTTCCAAACAAATCATATGCCGCAACTCTTAGAGGCTGGGAAATGACAAACTAAGTTACTTATAATTCTAATATTTGTGCTCGAGGTAGTTGACTAATGCATATCTCAGGCACTCGCCTTAGACTGTATTTATTCTACCAATGGGGTAGAATATGTTATGGTGTAGCTACGAATTAAAAAAAAGTCCTAAAATTTGTTAACAAAATGAATTTATTACAACTGTAACTAAATTTACACAGTGTAATGGTCAAACTCTGGCCTGAATATATGCAAATTCAAGAAGATTTATGTACCACTGTTATAGGATGCCCTAAAGTGGAATTTGTTAGTTTTGAGGGTGCACTTTCCCCACTTGACCCTATCCTGAAAAGAATGAAAATCAATATTTTCATTATAAGTAGAGGTATGCCAAGCTTCGAAATTGGAACCGAACCCGAACTCGAACCGAACCTTCGGTTCGAAAATATGTTCGCACCAGCGATATTGAAGTAGTTCGGAGTTCAAAATATGTAATTCTCCAAAATAGTTCGAACTTCGTTGGTTAAAAAATACTTCGAAATTTAACTTTAAAGGGATTGAATGCTGCCAAGGGTAGCAGTCCCGTTAACTCGGTAGCGGCGCTTTAAACTCGCTATCGGTCCCATTGAGTCAATAACGTAATTTTAGGAGATTTTACTCATGCAGCTTTTTGGCAGTTGGTGGGACACATTGAGCCACGACGGAGGTATTTAGCAATCACAGAATTATTTTTCTTATATATCTTAGCCTCCCAACAACTTTCTCGGTAACAACTGTATGATAGTGGTGTTCCAAGGCGTCCGAGAACATAAATTTTCAGAATTTATGGGGATAATTGCAGATTGCTTTTAGAAAACACTGGTTTCAACATGCTTTATTTTACAATGAGCCAAAACAGTTGAATATTGACAATCAGGAGACAGTTTAAATTTTAAGTGGTTATTTTATACCTATCATGCTCACTTTGAACCCTCTCAATCTGTTTGCTAAAATTGCCAAGCCAATACCAAACAACAACAAACTATTTATAATGGAGCTTATCTATAGATCTATGACTCTAAAAAAGTTTAAAATATATATTTTTGTATTTTTGATTTAATTTCTTTTTTTTTATATATGTCAACAACACACCACGAGGGCTTACAGCCTAATTACTATCGTAACGTGGGTGTCGACAAGGAGGAAAGAGGCAACTTGTTAATTCTGGACTTGAAGGTTTGGAGGTTCGGAGGAGAAGGAAAAACATGTGCCGGCAGGGAATTCCACAACTTGGAAATCCTCGGGACAAAAGAGCGGGCATAACATGCAGCACTATGTCTGGTGACCTGGACAGTAAAAGGGTGCATTCGCTCTGTTCCCCTGGTATATCCATTGGGGGCAGCAGGTGGAGGAACTATGGAAGAAAGCTCCTCTGAGCGGTGCCTCTGCAGATATCTATAAAAGAGAGAAAGGTCACCAACCTAACGTCAGTGGGCAAAGGATGGCAGCCTTTGGGTGATGGTAGTGTCACCGATGAGACGTATAGCTATATAGCTCTTCTGACTAGAGTCCAGGATAGCGAGTGTAGAAGCGGCAGCGGCACCCCAGATGTGAGAGCAGTATTCGAGGTTTGGCCTTATTTGTGAAGTATATAAGGTATAGAGATTAGCTTGTAAAAAGTATTTGCGAGCCCGGAAGAGGAAACCTAATTTCTTAGCACCCGCTTCTGCAATTGATGTGACATGTTGGTGCCAATTGAGATTTAGATCTACAGAAATGCCAACAAGTGAAAAGGACTCATTACTTTGAATAACTTGGTCGTTTATTGTGATGGGTCTAGGGCTGGTGTATCTCTTATAAGATAGAAAGCAAGGCTGAGATTTGGTGGGGTTGAATTGTACAAGATTTCTACTTCCCCAGTCTAATATTTTTTTGAGATCCACAGAGACAGAACCCTCCATGAGTCTGCGATCCTCATCTAATTGGGCTAAAGAGACAGGCTCAGAATATTGTATATTTGAGTGGAGGGTGCTGTCGTATGCACAACTGTGAACTGGGTTGGATATCCTAGAGAGGAGGTCATTGATGTGAAGAAGAAACAAAGTAGGGGCTAAAGCTAAAGCTTTATACGTTGACCCATCTCCACAACGATCGGCCCCAGAAGGTGTTTTCACCCAATCAACCTGCAAAGTTGTCGAACCCTTCCTTTTTGTAAAACAAACGGATATATTTTACATATCAAAGATTGTATGTTAGAATATTCCTAAATTTTGTATTTAAGGAACTGATATATAAACACTGAAGATTATTGGGTAGTTCGATGTTCGATTTTGAATTTTTAAGAAGTTTGACATTCGACTGTGAACCTTAGACATCCTATTTCAGAAGTTCGAAGTTCGAGGCAACATATTTGCTTGGGTTCGTTCATAGTTCGGTTCGAACAAAACATGGGTTCGCACACCTCTAATTATGAGTGCTTTATTTCTGCAAATAATTCAATGAAATTTAGTATATTGGCATTAACGGACTATAGAAATAAATATTACTTAAAAAAATTATGAGCTATATACAAAAAATTACATTACACAATATTTACCCTATCAGCTCCTACAACAACAGCGGAAATATTTCTTAGTTTCATCAAGGCAGCAACCATGCTATCAACAATTAATGTGGCAGGAATTTTGTCATGCACTAGTTCATATGCAGTCAGTCGGGCCCCTTGGTTATAAGGCCTAGTTTCCGTAAAATATACATGTTCTGAAAAGGTAAAATAGATATTATTATTTAAATTTAAGAGATGAGTTTCTGTAGGTATAAAAAATATGTCAAGCAAACTTGAAAAAAGTCTGGACGCAGCAAGTGCATTATAATAGAGAATTTTCATTAAAATAATCTATGGATGTTTTTTATGTTACATACAGTTTGTCCCCAGGTAGGTGAAACGACTCTTGTAAAAGATAAAAAATTCCGATTTGAGTTTACATTTTTTGGGGTTTACTCATTTATAACATAATTTTAGTTTTTAAAAATTAAGTGTGCCTTGGAAATTTTCAAAAAATGTATTTCTCTTTGGAGTGAAGTGACAAATATGACAAAAAGTTGTTATGGGTCAACTTTTAGACCTCTATGCGAAATTTCAAAATCGTCGGACAAGTATGATGTTTTATTTTTTGAATGATTATTGCACAAATCAAAGAATTTCGTTTTTCTTTTATTATGAATTTAAAAAAATGCACACTTAGATTACTACTACAAGTTCTGGCTTAACACTAATAAGTTATAATTAAATGAAGGGAAGTTAAAACCTCAGATTAAATGTCCGGCTCTACTAAGCCCCCCTCCTAAATTTGAGCACTTTTCAATACAGTTTCAGAATTCTTCGAAAGCTGCCTGTGTATGTTCTCTAGCAATTGATCAAACTGCTTGTGTTATTCTGTTTTTTAATATTCCACTATCATTCGGATTATGTTCTTTGTTAACCATTTGTTTTGCACTTCCCCCAACCAAATAATCCATTATTGTAAGGTCTGGGGATCTAGCAGGCCAAGATGTCATGCTCATTCTCCCAAACCATCTTTCACCAAACTGATTATTTAGCCAATCAGTAATCATTTCTGTGGAATAGACAGGGCACCGGTCATATTGAAAGAAAGGCCACTGTTGGATATTTAGAGGAAGTTCCTCAATAAATCTTCGCAGAATTTGAATCAACCTTCCTTCAATGAAGAAAGGTCCGATGATTTCTAGCTCATATGAGATAGCCCACAAATATTCACTTTTAAAAAATACTGCCTTTTTGCTTTAATTATGTAATGGGGATTGCCTTCCCTTCAATATCGACAATTTTGGGAAGGTTGAAGACCACTTGTGGTAAAAGTACTATCGTCAGAAAAAAATTTTAGTGTACAAAAATTAAGCCAAAATTAGCTCCTCCAAAGACAAACAGAACAGCAATCCCCTTGCTTCGTCACCTTCTTGCAAAGTGTGGCAAAATTTGACTTTGTATGGATGTAAATTCTGTTTGCTTTATAAATTCTTTGTAAATTGGTTTTACTTATGTTTGTATTTACGCTTCGATTTCTGACTGATATTTTAGGATCTGCGTATACTGAATCTAGCAACCAAAGTACCTGCATCATTTTCATTGTAAGCTTTTTTACTTTCTTCTTTAAATAAATGCTTCCTGTTCTAAGAAATCTCTTGATTAAACGCCAAGCAGTACTTTTGTTAATTGTAATATTTGGATATTTGTCACTAAACAAAGTAACAACCATTGTTCAGGTCGCAGAGGATAATTTTAGGAATAAACTCACGAAAACTCAACAATAACATTATAATAATAAATGAACTTACGTAGACTGTTACATCGTGGATCTTAATTGAACAGTATTTATGTTTACATAATTAAATTATAAGTATCGCGGCGTTATATCTGAAGCAATCTAATATTCACGTCTACATTGTAAAACCGTATTTAATTAACTGATTCATGCTTACTAAAATTGATATCTCTTATATTCACAAAACAATAACACTTATGTTTATTCTTAATTAGTTTTATGACCTTCCGAATCGCTGACTGCAACATTCCTGTATATCTTGTAAGTTTACTTGTTTATTGTTTACCTACTGAATGTGATATTTTCAATGTCAATCGATGCAATGCTGACCTCTAATTAATTGCAATATTTACATTCCTTGCTTAAAGAATTAAAAATGAACTACTTTTAATTATTATTTTAGTGTTTTTAACACTTATGTTTCTAGGGCTATTACGGCCGTTATGAGACATTATCTGTTCTCTGAACAACCATATTTATCGATCTTTCGCCGGTTCCATAACCCTGAATTACATAAACTTTTTCCTCTAACTTAAAATTGTATTTAAAGTTTAATAAAGTAGTATTTGGCCGTTAAGTTTGACAGATTGATATTGTTATTGTTATGTCTTTGTTACAAATAACATTATTTGATAGTAAAGTATTAAAAACCAGAATAACACATGCACTTCGATCAATTACTAGAGAACATGTACAGGCAGCTTTCGTTTAATTATAACTTATTAGTGTTAAGTCTGTAACTTGTAGTAATAATCTAAATGTGAAATCTTTTTTACTCATGATAAAATAACTGTTAAAAATAAAATTCTTTGTGAAGTAAACATTTAAAAAAAAATCGGAATGCAGCAAGTGCGTTATGGTAGCTAATTTTCACTAAATGCTTCAAATTTGTATAACTCAATTTTCTCTAAACCTAGAAAGTCGTATTTACCACATAAAAGGCATGTCACTCCACAGAAAAATAGGTTTTTGTAAATTACCGAGGCATAAGTACTTGATTTTTCAAAACTAAAATCATGTAAATTAGTATTTCACCAAGCAAGGCTGAACACCAAAAAATTCTAATTCAAATAGAGATTTTTTATTATTTTACAAGAGTCGTTTTACCTATCCGGGGACACACTATTATATATATATATATATATATATATATATATATATATATATATATATATATATATATATATATATATAAACACATAATCTCGACACTGGCCACAATATAAATTTTAGTAATGTTTGTTTCTATTTAATACTGTGAAACCTTAAGTAATAAAAGAATGTGTTTAGAAGAATTTAAAATTACTTTTAACGACACTTTAATAAACTTAAACAAAGATAATAAATTTAGAAATCATTACCCCTATTTATATTTCCTAGACAAAAACAAAAAACAAATTCAATTAGACAATAGTTAGCTTTATATGTCAGTTTGGCACTTTTCGACTTCAATCAAATTTTTTAAAAGGTTTTTTCATGTTTGCTATTGAATAATTAGTTTAGTAAAACTCACGTTATTTGTAGGTTTTTTAAACTTTTATATTTTTCCTATGTAAATTGTAAACTTTTTTCTTTCCATGTTGTAGCCTTGAGAATGGAATAAATTTTTTCCGAAAGCTCGGCATATAATAAATAGTTTTATTTTGCAACTGACGGCTTTCCCACAATTTTTTGATAAATAACAATATTACCGTCACAAAAACTTGATACTATATATATATATATATATATATATATATATATATATATATATATATATATATATATATATATATATATATATACATGTAAATTAAAGTGGACCTCGGAATCTGGGGTCTTAGTTCACAATCATCTAAAGAAAGTTGTCGAGAGTATCAAAGTCATGATCTCATCATCATTTTTCTACACAAACCAATCACCCAGATTATTTGTCGTGGATCTTGTTTCATGTCACTGCAAACTTCCTCTATGTGTAAAACTAACTGCTTTCTTATGCTAACTGGAATGGCATACTCTCTGTCTTTTAACATACCCCAATGGTAAAAGTCCAGCTAGACAGATCTTGAGGGCCAGACTACTGGCACTGGATATCTAATACACTATTGTCGATAACGTGTGTCCAACTGTTCTCTAACTAATAATGCAAAATGTGCTGGAGCGCCATCCAGTTGAACCAAGCTTTCATTTCTAAAGTGAACTGGTACATCATCTAGCAATTCGTCGAGCTATTGTCGAGAAATTCAGATTTCCATTCGATCTTGAAGAAAGATAATTAAGCAAGAGTGTTATGAAAGATACTGATCCAAACATCAAGAGCAAATTTATTTTGAAAATCACCCGGTCGAATTTCACATGGATTTGTGAAATGCTCAGATATGCAGATTATCATAATTATTCACTAAACTAGCTCTAGTAAAGGATGTTTCGTCTGACCATAATATTTTATGCAAAAATTTTCAATTGTTTTCCACTTGCACTTCTTTTTTTCACTTGTCTCTTTTCACTTCTCTCTTTTCACTTATCTCTTTCCACTTCTTACCATATTTCTTCTATGTAACTCACATTCGTTTCAGAACATTTGCTGCTGTGCTGCTTAATAAACTTCCGGCCTATGGCCTACCACCAAAACTCTGTACCTGGACAGCAAATTTCCTCTCCAACCGGAGCATTTCTGTTGTCGTGCATGCCATTCCTCTAAACTGTATCCAATTAATGCAGGAGTTCCTCAAGGTTCAGCTTTAGCCCCTACTTTGTTTCTTCTCCACATCAATGACCTCCTCGCTAGCACATCCAACCCAGTTCACAGTTACACGGATGACAGCACCCTCCACTCAAATATACAATATTCTAAGCCTGTCTCTTTAGCCCAATTAGATGAGGATGGCAGACTCATGGAGGGTTCTGTCTCCGTGGATCTCCAAAAAATATTAGACTGGGGAAGTAGAAATCTTGTACAATTCAACCCCACCAAATCTCAGTCTTGCGTTCTTCCTCATAAGAGATACACCAGCCCTAGACCCATCACAATGAACAACCAAGTTATTCAAAGTAATGAGTCCTTTTCACTTGTTGACATTTCTGTGGATCGAAATCGCAATTGGCACCAACATGTCACATCAATTGCAGAAGCGGCTGCTAAGAAATTAGGTTTCCTCTTCCGGTCTCGCAAATACTTCTCACCAGCTAATCTCTATACCTTATATACTTCACAAATAGGACCAAACCTTGAATACTGCTCCCACACCTGGGGTGCCGCTGCCGCTTCTACACTTGCTATCCTGGACTCCATTCAGAAGAGAGCTATACGTCTCATCGGTGACCCTACCCTCACCCAAAGGCTGCCATCCCTTGTCCACTGACGTGCCGTTGGTGATTTATAGATATCTGCACGAGCACTGCTCAGAGGAGCTTTCTTCCATAGTTCCTACACTTGCTGCCCCCAACAGATCTACCAGGGGAACAGAGCGAATGCACCCTTTTACTGCCCAGGTCACCATACATAGAACATCTTGTTATGCCCGCTCTTTTGTCCCGAGGACTTCCAAGTTGTGGAACTCCTTGCCGGTACATGTTTTTCCTTCTCCTCCGAACCTCCAAACCTTCAAGTCCAGAATTAACAAGTTGCCTCTTTCTTCCTTGTTGACACCCACGGTACGATAGTATTTAGGCTGTAAGCCCTCGTGGTGTGTTGTTGAAATGTAAAAAAAAGGTAGTATCATGTTTTTGTGAATTTAAAAGTAGCACCCAATTTTTCATAGAGCAGGAATTGGGTGGGATAATTTTCTACGCCCACATCACATTGGGATATGTATAAAATTAAGGCCATGAACATAGCTTCATATAAGTATGTACAATAATAAAATGTTCTAATGGACCTGGCTTCTGAGGCCATATAGTAATCATCACACACACTACTAAAATTTTTCTTAGTTTAGCAAAATTAAACCAATATGTTTCAAAATTTATTGTACCTTTTTGGATGCAAAACAAACAAGTTAATATTTTTTTGCCATAAAATTTAAGTACTGAGACAAACATTTAAAATTTCTAAAACAATAACACCAATTTACCCTTTACACCCATTTCCCCCACATACCCTATTTACGCAATTTTCACATGTTCAATACGATTGCCCTTTAGCAATTTAACTAATTTCGATATTCTACCTATAAAAGCAAGACTATATATCAAGTTGAATGCATTACTATTATTATATGAACATGTTTCAGCAATAGTTAAATAAAACTACTTTTACAAAAAAAAGTCTTTTTTACCTAAACGATTGGCAGAGTGAAGAGTTCGTATAACACCTAAAGCAGTCCCATAGCCTGCAGTAGCTAACGAACCTGTATTACAATGGGTCAGTACTCTTACGAGGTTGTCACCCGGGACACGACTTAGTATTTCTTTGGCACCATAATCACCAATACTCTTATTGTCAGCTATATCTTTTTCGAGCATTTCTTCTATTGTATTTATGAATCTAAAAAAAAAAGAAATAATCATACACTCTTTTCAGAGGTCACAGTAGCCAAAACTTACTTACTTTAACTTCATTTTTTCTAGTGTCATATCTTCATCATGGCTCATAGTATTTGCTAATGCTAACAGTTCATCAGCTGCAATTTTCATATTCACTGCAGTCGGTCTGGAAGACACTAAATAATTTAATTTGCCTTCGATTTCTTGCCTTAATTGTTTCTTGGTGTCAAATGTCTCATTTAACAATTCTACCGCTAAACTTAGACATCCTACAATGGCTATAGCAGGAGCACCACGCACCTTGCAATGTTAAAAAGTATTTTGTAATTGAACATGGAAAGAATAACAAAAGTATATAATCTTGGAATCTTGGATTACCTGCATCTTATTTATGGCTTTCCAACCATCTTCAACTCCCTTGATTTGAATATATTTTGATTGTGCGGGAAGAAGCAATTGATCGAGGATTTCCAAACTGTGATTTTCATATTTTAAAGCACGTAAAGACATTTTCAAAAAAATATAACCTCACAATGTTACGATATTAGAAATGTCTCAATTTTTAGAATATTACTTAACGTTCCATTATACCACCACGTGTGCGTTAATAAATGTTACTATTTAATCAACTAAAGTGTTAACAATAACTTTTTATATCTTAACAACACTAATTTCTTAATTAACAAATTGAAAATGAAAATGCGACGTTGCCGGCTTGCATATTATATCCTATTTCCTATCTTTTAGTGAATTTTCTTTTTTAAAAACCTTGATGAGGAGATCACGAGTTTTAAATTTTGAAAAATTTTCTACAAATGAGCGCTATTTAAACCTCTGGAACTCAAATCCAAGGTCGGTTTCAGACTTTATATGTTTATATATATATATATATATATATATATATATATATATATATATATATATATATATATATATATATATATATATATATATATATTTATGTGTTACACCGCTAACTCAAAAAATACGCCGAAATACCTTCCTTTTGCAAGTGGCTTGGATAATTTCGTTAGCCAGGAAAATCTGCTCAGTACAAATAGATTAAGCAATGCTTTGTTTTAATTAGATAGTCGAATTCCCCCGGTCCGTTCAAGTTCTGAGCTGACCTTTAATGTATAGAATTCCGACCACGAAATTATAATGCATGTTTTGTAACATAAGAAATTCGGGACGCAGCAAGTGCTAAATTTATTGTTATTTTATATTAGTGAATTTTCTTAAAAAGATTCACTAATTCGAAGATCTGTAGTATATATATATATATATATATATATATATATATATATATATATATATATATATATATATATATGTATATATATTCTGGAATTTTTTTAGTTTTTTATCGGAAAATAACAAAGCTATGGCAACCAAATCTGGTACTCAGGTTTAAACTATTAAACTTACCCTACATGCCAAAATTCAGATTTCGAAGTTGAAAGGAAAAAAAATTATAGAGATTTAAAGAAAAGTTTGCGTGCCACCGATGACCAAAGAAATGCACAAAACCAAAATATTTTGTGTGAATAACAAAATCTATTGTATATTACAGACCAAAATTCAGTTTTCTTGACGCAAAAAGGTGAAGAAATAAGAGAAAAATTATATTAAAAATTTTATAGTTATTTTTTCTGAAAATGTCAAAGTCGCGATTTAAAACGTCAAAATTTGCAATTTTTAGACGGAGATCCTGAAACAAATACGTGTTATGTAGAAAAAATGTCATAATAAGTGTGTTTTACAAAGCCTTAAGTTTTACAGCTTCAACCATCATTGACCTTCATTTTACTAGAATATTTGCAGAAAATTCATTTCAAATAGACCCCTTCTCTGATGATTTGGCAGCAGTTTCAGTTATAGAATTATTGGGGTTTTATAGTATATGCTTTTTCGCGAATTTTCGTAGAAAAAAGTCATTCGTGAGAACACAGTCTCTATTTATAACGTTTTGTGTTTATTGTAGCAACCGTGACAACATAACACCTAGTTACGCACCAGGTTGGCGAACCTGTCAACTTGTCAACCTGTCGTACATCTCACAATGTTCTCCTTTCACGAGCGTCTCGCGACAGTAAAAACTAAGTTACGCTGATCATGCGCACTTGTCAAAATTTTTAAGCAACGAAATAAAAGACCTCCTTGACGTGTTGTTCACACACAATCCTCCCAACTAACCTTCTTGACCTGCCCTGATATCAGTTTTCCTAATTAAAGGCTAAAAAAGGAAAATAAACGCTGCCATTCATGTGTGTGACATAATGTACATTTCCCACCCTTTTTTCGCTGTTTTAGCGATTGCTGGTGTTTAACTGCGTATAATTGAGTTTGAGCCGTGTTTTTTACGATAAATGTCAGTGGTAAGGTTTGTGCAATTTATAGTTGTTCGAATTATATAACGTGATAAATCTATCAAAGACATTTCATAGGTTTCCAAAGGATGCCGAAACATGAGTATGATTTTTTGTGTTTTCTTTTGTTAACAGCGAATTTTTTTAACAAATTCGCCTAATAATTAATATTAAACAATAACTATAACATGAATTGAGGATAGTTTTGTATTATACATGCAAGAAAAGGGCACTGTTGTCAAAAAGAAATCATTTGGATATAATATTGCACATTTAACATTTTAATGTCACTTCCACAAGAACTAATTTGTTGAAGCAGAAGACAAATTCAGAATAACTTTTATGCCAGTATGTACAGATCGCAGAAGATAATTTATTGTGTAATATTTGCCATGTACCTATTTATAGATACACTTCGTAAACAGATGGTTGAAATGTTTCAGTCATAAACTGTCTTCCAGTACATCAAAGAAAAGAATAATAAAGGCAAAAAAGTTTTGTATTAATAATAAATGATATAAGAAAACTGTTTTTCTATCTTGTTCTTTGTCCTCTTTTATTTCAGTATGGCATAAATTGTCACATTTTGTTACGTTTAAAATTATTTTACTTGGTACTGCTTTTCATTATCTTCCTAATACGAGTTTTTAAAGAAACAAGTAAAAATAGCAGATTCAACCCTATAATAGATTTATTCACGGAAGAAAAAGTTAGTCTCACCTTTAATCTGCACAATTTTTTTAATTATGTGCTAAGTATATCAGTTATATATTTCAAAATATTAGATTAATAAGACAGTTTTCATGTAGAGATAAAGCAAATTGAGTACTGTTCTACCATTTATACCTAGATCAATTATTTATAGGTGAGTACAGATTGTAACATAATATCGTCAGAAACAGCGCTCTCAGTATATTCCTATACCTACCCTTGAAACAGTAGTTTAACCACGGTTTCAAGGTAGTGCTTTAAATTATAATGAAATGAGATTATGTGTAAGAGAAATTTGCACAATTATTCATGCTGAATTCATTTAGGTTTCAGGTTGATTGTTGATACAAATTCTATTTATAACTATATAATCAGAAAAGTTTCACTGTTTTGTCATGTACAAGTTTTTATATTCATCGATAATAAACCAATTGTCTAAATTAAGAATATTCAAATAAATATATAATTCAAATTACCCGCTCAGTGGATAGTACTTCACGCGAGGTGGCGCTAGTGTGCTTGTCACACATATTACCAATGCTAAAGCATAGGAGTTTCCTGTATTGTCATTATATAATATTTGTTAGGTAAATTGATGTCAGGGCAGGTTAGGAGGGTCAGTTGGGTGGATTGTGTCTAAATAACCCGTCAGGGAGGTCTTTTATTTAGTTACTTAAAATATCAACGCCACCGAGTTGTTACTGTCGCGAGAAGCTCGTCTCCTTTTAGGTTCGAACTATAATTTGTTGTTTTATAATGCTCATTCCTGTTAATTATATTCTGAGTATTCAACTTTTACATGCTCTGCAGTTCTATGTTCAATAGTTCAATGGCGATAGAGATAGTGAAACGTTTCTCTATGACGGTACTTTTAGTTTTTAGTACTTTTCTATTTTTTTGTTTGCAATTTTCATTAAATTCAAATAATGGATAAACAAAATAATAATAAGCCAAAGTACATTATGAATTATGAATAGAATAGTTTATTTCACATAGTTCAAGTAAGATAATATGCTCATCTCCTAGCTGAGTAAATTTTAGGATTTTGTGTAAAGTTAAGTTTATAAATGATGGACATTATTTTTATTTAATGTGTAAAAGTTTGCATTTTCGAAGTATCTATATTGTGTCTTGAATCATTCAGTCAATTGGGAGATCTAAAAATAAGCTATTTCAGGTTAAGTGTTGCATGGACTGCTATGACTAAAAATAAACTTTTTTGCTTTTAAGGATGTGTTTATACATTTGCGGCAAGATTTTCAGGTGATAAAAATTGAAGATGGTAAGGGTTTTCATGTTAAGTTTTGTATCCTTTTCAATGTGCACACATTTTAATTTAGGCTCTTCTGGGTGTGCAGCTTGTCACAACTCTGGTTATGATAAGTGTTATTCAAAAACTGGGGCATCACTTTTCATTTGCACGATGGTTGTTATGTTCAACTGGTTTGATCCGTTACTTATATCCAACTGATGGTGAATTAAAACAGTTAGCCAATATACCAAAGGATAAGCCTAAACCTAGAAAAAATGGAAAAGTGCAGTTTAATGGAAATGCTGCTGAAACTTTTCATGTTCCAAGAAGTTTAGACATACAGCTAGAGACTGCGAAAGTTTCTAGGTTAGATGTTATACATTTAAGATATTACACTGAATATCAGTGGTTACTTGACTTCACACTATATACGTTAATAGTGTATGTCTTATCTGAAGTAAGTAGTTCATTTCTAATGTGATTTATAGTGGGTATTAATTGCGTTCCTTGTATTTCAGGTATATTTTGCATGGTTACCCATCAAAGATGAAGTTAACCTTAGTATGTTATGGTGTTGTCTTGTTTTGTTGTTTTCTGTGTATCCTTTTAAAACATTTGTCAAGTTGAAAGTTTATTTTTAGATAGGATTTAATCATAAATACTTTTGTGGTTTTTTACAAATATGCTACAGTTTCTTGCAGAAATATGGTGAGTATCCAAAAAGAAATTTGTGCTTTTAATCTTTGAAATAGCAACTTAAAAGCTCATTACCGTGCAAAATTTGTTTGATAAGTGTACAGGAGTTTTAACAGTAGAAATATCAACCGCTTTGAATTCGAAGGTAAGTAAAAAACTCGCCATATTAATATATTGATTTCTGTATGTGATACACATATTGGATATGTTATTCGTTAAGTAAAAATTATTACAGGCAGCACTTTGTCTATTTCGTTTTACGTTAATATTCAGTGATCGGCAAACTAGATAATGAGTTGCAAGGAAAAGTTAGTAGTTGGACAAGTGTCTGACTACTAGTAATTGACTTGTTATGGTGTCATCTTTTTCTGATCAATAAAAGGTAATATAAGGTGTCCTTATTTTTCTCACACAAACAATCTAGTGTATTTTCAAGCAGGTTATGGTTGGAGATTGAGAATTTTCATCTAACTGAATCATAGCCTAAAATACTCTGTCCGACCACTAATCACTGTAACATATTGGAACATTCCAATACCCGGTCACCAACTATTAGCTATTGCATTCTGAGTACAGTTATAAAATCTTCTTGTATTTATGGGGTTTTATTCTATTTCAGAATATGTCTGTCGCCAAGAAAGGCAAGTTCCATCAATGTGATGACGAAAATGTAAAAAGAGCAGTATTTGAAGTCAGAAATGGTGGGAAATTAAGAGAAGTTTGCCGAAGATTCGGGATCCCGAAATCAACTGTCCTGGACCAGAGTAAGGGAAGGGTGACAGAAAGGTGCAAGAGAATGGGACCATATCCCATTCTACAGTTTCAACATGAAAAACTATTAGTGGATTGGGTAACTAACCTTGCAAAAAGTGGATTTCCACTATAAAAAAAAACAAGAACTGCTGCAATCAGTCCAAAAAATTGTAACAGACAATAAACTAGAGACTCTGTTTAGAAATGATTGCCCGGAGCAAACATGGCATGCTAGCTTCTTAAAAATGCATAAGTAGTTAGTTTTAAACAATGGAGACTCACTTTCAAAATATAGAGCACAACTGACTGAAGAATACATACGTTCATGGTTCCGAGACCTGAAAAGCTTTTTGGTGAAATCAAATGCCCTAGATATTGTGGACAATCCAAGTAGAGTCTTAAATGGTAACGAAACTGGATTTAACTTATGTCCAAAATCTGGAAAAGTGCTGGGTTTCAAAGGACATAACCAATATCTTGTCACAAAGGGGAACGGAAAGGAAGATCTTACTGTTTTAATCACGTTTCCAGCAGACAGAAGACTTTGCCCTCCTGTCGTGGTATTTCCTTATGTAAAGCCACAAAAATCTATTGTTCAGAGTGTACCGTCTCACTGGATTATCGTCAAATCTGAGTCAGGATGGATGAGGTCAGATATATTTTTCGAGTTTGTGGCTAATAGTCTAAATAAATGGTGGGAAGAACAAAATATACCAAAACCAGTTGCTTTTATAGTAGATGGTCATCGATCTCACATGTCTCTGGCACTTAGTAAATTTTGTGTTGACAACAGCATTATTCTTTATGTATTACCTCCCAATTCCACGGATCTTTTACAACTTGCAGATGTGGCTGTCTTTAAGTTTTTGAAAGAATACTGGCGTCAGGAAGTACGAGGTTGGCAACCTGAAAATTACAGTAGTGTGGTCACAAAATTGCAATTTTGTCCAATCCTGGAAAAGGTCCTCCAAAACCCTAAATTATCTAGTAGTTATAGAAATGGATTTTAAGCTTGCGGACTATACCCAATCAATCCTGATACGGTTGACTCTACAGTAAATAGATCCAAAATGTGTTAGAAAATATAAGCAAGGCAAATAACGAAGACATCACCAAAGAAGACATTACCAGCACCGAAAAGGTTATCGCGAAACTTAGACAAAGACTATCAGAAGAAGGGATAAATACTGATTCTATACTAACGTTAGTCAAATCTATGTTGCTGCAACAAAAGAACTCAGTTTTTTCACAGGAAGATATTTATGGGTTGGATATAGTTTTTGATGATGAGATGCCCAATGAGAATAAAATAGCTGTAGAAATACCTGCAAAAATACCTAAAATAGTAGTCCTGCAGAATGTAACGTTCAATCCAGGTTCTGGAAACCACGAGACAATTCAAGAATCATCCAACTTAATTTTAGGCGATATAAAAATAGCATGTACAAATAAAATAGAGACTGACAAAGAAACTAAAACGAAAGGATTAAACAAAATTGAAGCGAGTGAGACATTTTGGGCATCCTACTGAATCTTGTCCAATTTGTGAGACAAAAGAAAAGCAGGAAACATGACTTAGGTAGAAGACTCGTTAGATATAGAAAAAATAATCAAAGCAATTGAAAAAGATAACGAATTTCAGGCAATTGGAAAAGGATCTGATCCAGCTGAGGAAATTAAGTGTGCTGACTGGAATAATTCTGTAGCTGAAAATAATGAAGGAATGATCGACGTAGTTAAGCCAAGTTATACAAAATCTCCAGAGAAATCTGAGTTTGAAGGCATTTAAGTAAAGACTGGAAACTCGTTCACCCAACATTTATCATTCCCAAGACCAATAGAATACAAATAAGCGGAAACGACAAACGTTTCCGAGTGCGATTTCCTCAGAGATGTGGAAAAGACATTATGATGAAAAGTACAATAAAAAAGAACACCAAAAAAGGAAACAAAATATATCAGATAATATAAAGAATAAGTAACAGTGTGCAATATGTGATGAAGACCTTGATAGAGACACTGAAATCAAAAGCGAAAAAAAATGTTGGCTGTGATGTTTGCCCCCGGTGGTTTCATTTAGGAGAAAACTTTTTAAGACAGACATTGCTAGAAAATGGATACAACAACAATCACATACTACGAACCATTAGAAACGCACAATAACAAACCACTACTCCACAACAAGAACAGACAAGAGTCCACACAACAACACACAGCGTTTTTACCATACATTAAAGGTGTCACCGACAAAATCAGCCGATTTTTAGAACTCATAATATCAAAACCATATTCACAACAGAGCAAAAAATGTCAAATCTGATAAAAACTCCCAAGGATACGATTTCAAACGAATCCCATGGAGTTTACGAAATTCTTTGTTCCGACTGTTCCCGAACTTATGTAGGACAAACAGACACATCCACAATAGAATAAATGAACACACCAACGGAGTTAGAAAATCCAATCCCTCATCAAGGCTGGCACTGCATCAAATTCATACAGGACACAAAATAGACTTCGACAATGCCAAAACAATAGCCCCGGTTTACAACTTCAAAACCAGAATTATCCGCAAAGCAATCGAGATTGAAAAACGTCCTGATTGTTTAAATAAGAGAGATGATGGTCTTTGTCTTCCGATTACTTGGAAACCTATTATATCTTCATTACAAACACACAAAAAGAAAATAAATTCAATAGGCAATTTTATTGCCTCATTACTTAACTCAACAAATACCTGCAATCCTTAATCCTTTAAGTACCATGACGAAAGCACCTGACCCAACAAATACCTGCAATCCTTTAAGTACCGTGACGAAAGCCCCTGACTTAATGGACCGTGTCACTCATTACACTGATAACGAAGTAGGTAGATGAAACAGTACATACACTACAAGACCTGCAACGAACTGCAGATCTTTCTTAGGCCTAGAGTTGAACACACTGAGACTTTAGAGACTATCTCCGGTGAGATTTGGGGAGTAAGCAGATTGAGGTCCCGTAATCGAGCTACAATAACCCAACCCACCTTTGTCCACTCCTCTAAGGAGTAGGCAGATTGAGGCCTTAGAGTGTGTGTTCTTACATATTTCCTTTACCTCTTGAAATATATATATATATATATATATATATATATATATATATATATATATATATATATATATATATATATATATATATACGTTTCATCATTAAAAACACAAATTATGTCTAGACATTTCAAACCAATATTTTCAGTTATTCTAAATAATATCGTCTCCTTAATACTATACAATTAGGTAACTTGAAATTATTAATATTTCAGCAAACCTCTTATAAACCCAGGCTTCAGGGGCCACTGCAAAATTCAGGAGATCGTGAAGGAGCCCATGCTTGAAATGAGGTCAGACTTCGCGAGCCCGCGAATGTGCAGGGAAAACAACTTTACAGTGGAAATCCCTGATCGGGAGGCATGGCGGGAGGAGACGCCGGGCATACCACGGGACGCGCTCGTCTGGTTCACGGACGGATCTGGCGGGGAGCGTGGGACGGGGGCAGGTGTTTACTCGGAAGGACCGAGGGTAAGTCATAGTATTTCCCTCGGAGCCCATGCAACGGTGTTTCAGGCCGAGATGTACGCCATCCTGCACTGTGTGCGGGAGAACAAGAGGAGGGGCTACACCAACAAGCGGATCCTCATAGCCACAGGCAGCCCTTAAGGCACTAAGTAGCCCACGGGTAAATTCCTGGCTGGTGAGTGAGTGCCGAGACGAGACGAGCGACCTGGCTGGGCAGAATGAGGTGACCCTCATCTGGGTGCCGGGTCACTCAGGGGTTAAAGGCAATGAAGAAGCTGACAGTCTCGCGAAGAGAGGGTCAGCAGAACCATTTATGGGACCAGAACCGGCTCTGGGCGTGTCAAAGAGCACTGCCAGGGGAGCCATTAAGTCCTGGGTCAGAAACCAACACAAGGTGTACTGGGCGGACTGTCCAGGGCTCAGACATGGGAAGTCAATAATTGACGGACCCAGTTCAAAGAGAGCTGTGGAGCTGCTAAACCTTAGCAGAGGACAGCTCAGAAACACAACAGGTCTCTTGACGGGACACATGGCCGTCAAGAAACACCTGCATAAAATGGGGCGGTTCGAAGGGGACCTCGCATGCAGACTCTGCGGCGAGGGGGAGGAATCAGCCCAGCACATCTTGTGTGAGTGTATAGCTCTGGACCGGAAAAGACAACTGATCTACGGTCACTCTAGACCGGAGACAGAGCAATATAAAACTTCACCCTACCAATCGCTGTGCAGACTAGTTCAAGGCACAGTGATCATGGAATGGGTGGAGTAAGACTAAGGGTATGCACAATCAACCAAGGGTTGCGGTGCTATCGGGGCGGCAAGGCCGCGGACGAGCTCTGAGGGAACAAAAAAAAAACCTTATAAAATGGAAGTAGAATAAAAAACGGTTTATTTTCGTAAATCGTTTCTACTTTTATTATTATGTTTTAGCCAATAAAATAGGTAAGCTGTATTTAGATGTAGCACCTTAAGATTGTTTTTTTCAACAAAAAAATCCTAAAGTAGAAGGTATCTACTTCTAGCACTGGAAAAATATAGTAAGAACGAAAATACTTCGTATTGTAGAAAACTAGAGGATCCATTTTTTTTAACTCATTGTTTTTTTTTTTTTTTTTTGTTCCCTCAGGGCTCGTCCGCGGCCTTGCCGCCCCGATAGCACCGCATAACTCATTGTTGCTTAGTTCAATGCAGGAAAGAGCAGACTGGCGTTTTTTTCCAGATTTAATCGCTTAAAAAAGTAACTTTTTGCGAGTGTGGTGAATTTAAATAGCGTTCATTATATTTTTCCTTTTGAATTGGTGGTTTATTTTTGTATAAAGGCTTTAAAGCATTTGTTAGGGCCCTTGTCTTTCTAATACAATTAAATGTTCTAAATTCGTCATCAAAATTTTCCTTGAAATGGATAATAAAAAGCCACGATATTGAAAAATTCATCCAACACATTTCTTGCCAACCTACTGGCTTACGATTTCCATCCCCTATTCTAAAAAGCATTTTTCTTTTTTTCTGAATTGCTTTTCCAATCCAATATTTGCTCATAAGTTATATACAGTTTATCACCTTTTTGCCTAGCACATCTAGCAATAGTGTTCCAATCTTGTAACCAATATGCCTTACCAACTTTTTTGAATTCAGTGGAAACTGCTGTGTGCATAGAGTCGCACTCCATTTCGCTATGTCCTACAACCAAAAACATTAAAGTCTACACTGTGCAAATAAGTGTGTAATTTCTTGAACAGCCGTTAAGTACATTCCAGCTACATATTTGTTTACATTTTGCCCTCCATATCTGTCACTAAAACACTGAATTTGATTTACTGAATAAGTCAATTATTTAAAATAGGTGTAACATGTTGCAGTTTCACAGCTACCACGTTTCTCTTCCACTTCTGTCCACATAAAATAATTTTCCTGTTTGAAAACTACATTATAAATCGTAAATATAAATGTTTTTGAACGCTGATACTAAGGAATGTAATAAAATGTTGCACCAATATTTTAGTAATGCACCACCGAAGCGTACATTAATATGCTGGTTGGAGATGTAAACATTAACATAGGGGATGCCGCAATGAACAGGTAGGCGATACTTAAATGTAATGGCGGAATTTGGCTACAAATCAATGATTAATAGACCAACTAGGATAGGAAATAAAAGTTCATCGTGTATTGACCATATATTTTTGTCAAGCAAGATCCCTAACATCGAAGACAGTGTTCTACTAATAGTCGTAGGAAGAATAATAACCGACCATATGCCCACTGTGGTCCTAAAGAATGCGCCTAAAAAGGAGATAAGAAAAGAACGGTGGAAGCAGCATATTGATTACACTCACTTGAAGGAAGAACTACAGAGGGAGACATGGAGAAATGTTTATGGTGCGGATGATGTACAGGATGCAACAGCAAATTTTATTGAGGGAATAGTGTACTATATACGAAAGCTGTGATGCTAAAGAGTGGAAATGTGAAGAAGGAGTGGATGTCAAGTGGAATACTAAGGTCCATACAGGAACGAAGTAAACTGTACAGGAAGTGGCGGGCGACACAAGATGATGAAGAACTAAGACAAAAGTATACTTATAGAAATAGATTGAACGATATCATACGCAAGGCAAAAATAAACTTTTATAAGAGAGGAATTGATACACACAACGGTGATAGCAAAGCCTTATGGAGAACAATAAATAGACATATTAAAGGTTATAGAAAACAAAGTGAAATAAATGAAATTTTGGATGTAAATAGCTCGCTAAAAGCAGAGAGGAAACAGATATGCGATGAATTCAATAGGGCGTTTATCAATGTGGGGCTAGACGACACAGAGGATTCAGGAACTGAACCAGACCATAGACGTTGTACTGCTGTGAATCGTCAGTCATTTTACTTGTTTCCCTGTGACGCGGAGGAGATTACGGGTTATATCCATAGGCTTAAAGGGGGTAAAGCTCCAGGAGTGGATGGGATAAGGGCAGAGTTAGTCAAAAAAATTAAAGATTGCATCATACACTTGTTTATCTGATTAATTCCTCATACGAACAGGCTGTCTGCCCAAAGGAATTAAAAATAACAGTGGTAAAACCCGTACATAAGAAAGGTAATAGGTTGAATGCTCACAATTATAGACCAATTTCCTTAGTCACAATGTTTACCAAGGTATATGAGATGGCCTTAAAGGCAAGAATCGACAGATTTGTGGATAGGCATGAAATCCTGTCAGATAGACATTTTGGTTTCCGGAATAAACGTTCTACACAAGATACAATAGGGGCAGTGACAGGCGAAATTTATGCATCATTGGATGAAAGTAAACCTTCGATAGCAGTATTCCTGGATCTGTCTAGGGCTTTCGACATGGTCTCAAGAAAGATATTGGTTGATGTCTTAGAGGGCATGGGTATTCGGGGATTGCCATTGGAGTTGCTCCGGGGTTACTTGAATGAGAGATAGATGCTGTTAAAAGTGAGTTTGAATATACAGCACATGGTATCCCACAGGGCACCATACTGGGACCACTACAGTTTAACCTGTATGCGAATGCGCTGTATGCACTTGATTTTCGGGGAAAGGTTATGGATATGCCGATGATATTATTTTAGTTTGTAGTGGCGAGACTTGGGGGAGATCAAGGGATCTGGGAAAGATGAAAATATTTTTGGACAGCAGAAAATTAAAAGATAATGTCGATAAGACAGTTTTCGTTCCATTTTCCTCCTATGTGACAGGGCTGCCACAGTTCGCGGACATAGCGACAAATGACAGGAGTACATCCTTAAAAGTGCTGAGAGCGGAAACAGTTGAATATCTGGGTGTTCGCATATATAACAATATGAGGTGGCACGACCAGATGAATTTTTTTACCAAGAAGGTTCGTTCGCAGTAAAGTACATTTCGACATCTATCAAGGATATTAGATTTTAACACACTGAGACAAGTTTACCGGGCGTTTGTAGAACCACATATCACATATGGAATTATAGGTTGGGGAGGTATACGAGATGTTCATTTGAACAGTCTTGAAGTGGCACAGAAGCATATACTCAAGATAATTGGGCATAAGCCATATACATACCCAAATGATGCAATTTACGCGGAATCGAACATAATGGATGCTAGACAAATGTTCTTCTTTAGATGTGCAACAAGACAGTTCTCCAAAGAAAAAACGTATTCCAGGTATGCCTACAACATGAGAAATACACATAGGATATTACCTGTCCCTCGTATGCAGAAGGCAGTAAGTCGGAGGTCGTATATCAAAAACCTCGAATGTTCAATAAACTTCCTGAAAGTATACATACTGTTAACACTTTGAGACGGTTGAAGAGAGAAGTGAGGGAATATGTTATGGAGACTCCTAGACATGAGAAATACACATAGGATATTACCTGTCCCTCGTATGCAGAAGGCAGTAAGTCGGAGGTCGTATATCAAAAACCTCGAATGTTCAATAAACTTCCTGAAAGTATACATACTGTTAACACTTTGAGACGGTTGAAGAGAGAAGTGAGGGAATATGTTATGGAGACTCCTAGACAGGAGATTCATTCGTTTGTTAATGTAGAGACATAGAATGAAATCAGAAATCAGGTTTTTACGTGCACGTATGTGTGTTGCTGTGCGCCTATATGAGTGTGTATGTATGTGTATGTGTATGAGAGAAAGAGAGAGAAGTATTGTAAGTGTGAGATGGTTGTATGTGGGATGAATAAGAGAGATAGTGTGTATAAAAGTAAAGAGTATATGAGTGTGTGTATGGGGTGTGTGTGTGAGAGCAAGAAGTATTGTAAATTAATTTAGGACTGTATATCCTCCTTATTAGACACTAATATTGGAAAGATGCAAAGTGCTAATTGTGTTGATGTTTTTTATTAGTATTGTAAAGTCGCACACAAGGTATTACCTTTCACGACTATAATACTATAGGTTTATTATAGGTTATTGTTTGTAAAATGAGGTGTTATTTGAAGGACCATTCGGTACCAAAAGCACTCCTTGAAGATGGAAATTGCAACTTACTGTTTCTACATTAAAATTTTCTGCCAATTCCCTGCTCAATCTCTTGTTATCACAAGCTTTATTCTTTGCAGCAAGATGAGTTTGATATTCATTCTCCATAGGGTTCTTGTCGCTTGTAGAACTGTTATAAGCCATACAAATAAGACATTAAATTAGATAAACAATCTACGAAGTCATAAGAAGGAACCGCAAACAAAAACTGCACAAGTAGATATCTAGCATACAAGACTGCAGAGGATAATGTCGCTAACTCAAGTTAACCACATGCACCAGCCAAATATCTCAAATTGTGTACTTACAGCAATGAAAATTTTTCCGGCTTTGATCATATCTATAATATGTTACGGTATTACTCTTTATAAATTCCTAGTAAAACTTGTCCAATTATAGCATTAAAAAGAGAGTAAAAAATAGGATGGGTATACATAGATAACTCAAAAATACCTAAAATTGGAGATATCTAGTTATAGTATTAAGGGGATGATAACAGTAATAAATGTATTTGATAACAGCGTAATTTCAGATGTCATTTTATCAAATACTACTATGTACAATTGAAACAGAACAAAATTTATGAATACTTAGTTGCATCCAAACACTAAATTGAAAATATCTCAAAAGTTTCTTCCATAGTTCCTCCATCTGCTGCCCCCAACAGATCTACCAGGGGAACAGAGCGAATGCACCCTTTTACTGTCCAGGTCACCAGACATAGAACATCTTGTTATGCCCGCTCTTTTGTCCCGAGGACTTCCAAGTTGTGGAATTCCTTGCCGGCACATGTTTTTCCTTCTCCTCTGAACTCCCAAACCTTCAAGTCCAGAATTAACAAGTTGCCTCTTTCCACCTTGTTGACACCCACGGTACGATAGTATTTAGGCTGTAAGCCCTCGTGGTGTGTTGTTCAAATAAAAAAAAACTCGTCAACCTTAACGACATTTATGAAGTATACCTATTTATTTAAAAAAAGGTAGATGATTACTATTATTCAATTAAAAATTGCATATACTAAGGCGCGAGAAAATAGAACTTTTTAAAAAGAAGAATCATGCAGCTGGCGCCCTCTACAAATTACCACAAAATAGGTAACAGATTTAAATTCAGCACTACAAGAGTCCCCATTTGCCGATTTTTAGGTTATTATAATAAATGTAAACAAAATATTTCTTTATCAGTTTATTGCCCAACAGGCTTACAACCAATTAAATGGCAAAGAAATTTACAAATATTATACAGTAGTACAGTCACAATTAGCAGTTATTTTATTAAAAGACTACGAACAGAATCATTATAAGTAAAACTAAAGGGACCACAAACAAAAAGTGCTTCGTGCGACCCTAATGACCTCATTTGTACTTAAGTAGTTAATGTCGCATATGTTACTTAAGGAGTTATAATTGTTAACAGTGGTAGGAATAGGTGATCTTATAAGCAGATTTGTTCCGCTAGTTGGAAGCTAGAAAGTATCACAACGTTTACCATTTATTCTAAGTACAAGAAAGTTAATCTGTCCAAACAGTTCTGAGCAATCTAGCAAATCATTTAAAAGCTTATTAAGGAGCCTTATAGAAGCAACTTTTCTACGAGACTAGACTATCAACCGCACTCCTGAAGCAGTATCAAATTATCAAATCCACAAGGAGGATATTCCCCTAAAACTTTAAATCTTGAAAATTTCAGAAACCCTCTACACTGACTCAAGGCAACACATTTGAGAAGTATAAAATGAAGAAAAATTAGTGCCCCATGTGAACAAGCGAAAAATATAGAGTTGTCTCATTGTATTACAGAAGTTACTACAGTTTCTAATTATAAAGTCAAGCATACAAAGGGATAAACTTACCACTTCCTCTATGTGTAAGTTGAAAGATAATTTGTTGTCAACGGTAAAGCCTAGATTTTTTTGTGCCGCTACATCTAGCGATCAACGACGCATTAATACTGTAATGATAATCGGTGCAAGATATTCTTTTTTTTTTTATGTCAACAACACACCACGAGGGCTTACAGCCTAAATACTATCGTACCGTGGGTGTTGACAAGGAGGAAAGAGGCAACTTGTTAATTCTGGACTTGAAGGTTTGGAGGTTCGGAGGAGAAGGAAAAACATGTGCCGGCAAGGAATTCCACAACTTGGAAGTCCTCGGGACAAAAGAGCGGGCATAATAAGATGTTCTATGTCTGGTGACCTGGACAGTAAAAGGGTGCATTCGCTCTGTTCCCCTGGTAGATCTGCTGGGGGCAGTAGGTGGGGGAATTATGGAGGAAAGCTCCTCTGAGCAGTGCCCGTGCAGATATCTATAAAAGAGAGAGAGGTCACCAACGGCACGTCGGTGGGCAAGGGATGGAAGCCTTTGGGTGAGGGTAGGGTCACCGATGAGACGTATAGCTCTCTTTTGAATGGAGTCCAGGATAGCGAGTGTAGAAGCGGCTGCTGCACCCCAGATGTGGGAGCAGTATTCGAGGTTTGGCCTTATTTGTGAAGTGTATAAGGTATAGAGATTAGTTGGTGAAAAGTATTTGCGAGCCCGGAAGAGGAAACCCAATTTCTTAGCAGCCGCTTCTGCAATTGATGTAACATTTTGGTGCCAATTAAGTTTCTCTTTGAATATGAGACCACCTTGCACTTTGACAAATTCAGGTATAGTTTATTATCAACAAACGACTCGTCAACCCTATCTATTGCACATTGAAGCTCTACATAATCATCAACCCCACTTATAGAAGAATAAATTTTAGGATTGTCAGTAAAAATAAGGTAATTGGCCGGCAAAACAAAGCTCAGGTGGTTCATGAAATGCAAGAGGAGCAAAGGCCCGAGGTTGGATCCCCGAGGGACACCTGAAGTTGTGTAATAACAAGTGGAACCAAAACCACCATAGGAAACAAAATTCAGGATCTGAAAAGGGGACAGAGAGGCCAAAAACCTGCAGATTTAAGTTTATCAAGTAACAGCATATGATCAATGCCATCAAATACTTTGTCCAAGTCCATGTAAATTACATCAACCTGACCACCCCGCCTATCAAGAGTATTAGCAATACGCTGTGTGATGCAAGATACATGGGAGACAGTAGACCTCTTTTCCATGAGCCATCTTGACATGGTAAAATCATGTTTTTGACAGATGGGTAGATGTGATTATAAATGGCGATTTCAAATACCTTTCAAAATTGCATACAGGCGCAATTGTACTTGGAAATCAAGGATCTATCGCCGCTCTTTAAGGTGGGAATAACATTCGCTTTCTTCCAAACATCGGGAAGGGCCTCAGTTTTGAGCGCTGAGTTGAATATGAAACTTAAAGGCCTTGTTAGGATTAGCACAATCTCTAACCAAGAAACATGGAATTAGATAGGGGCCAGTTGTAATTTTTTTTTAAATTAGAGGCATGACTTCAACTTCATTAGCAGAGAAATCAGGAAAAAAACTGTATTTTGGCTAGATTTGCAAGAGCTGGGAGCACTATTAGAAGGTGAAAGTTATACACTCTGAAAATAATCTGCAAGTGTATCAACTATAGATTCTGGTGTATCAAAAATGCTACCATCATCACCCTTCAGCAAACCAGGTAGCCTTGAGGATCGCCTTTTATTTTGGACATACGACCAGAATTATTTAACGTCATCACTTATGGATGACTCGACCTGGTGCAAGTAGGCATTGACTTTAAAACCCTTTTTTTTTGTTAATATCAACTTTTTGACTAACATAAGTTATTCTAAATCGATCGGAAGCTATGGGGCATTATTTAGGGACCACTTTGTATAAATCATACTGAAAATGTTGACTACTAATTTGCTACTTGGAAACAATAAATAATACATTATAAAATTAATTTGGTAATATAACATTTTTATTATTGAGTTCCTTAACTTTTTACAGTAAAATCTTGCTCTCACTGACTGTACAGTATTTTAAGGGTGAAGAATCTGTAGGTGAGAGATCTACATGTATAGTAATGGGATTTGCATATCTGCTAATTTCAATGATGATACTAATTGTTGATGAAAATATATTAGAACTGGGACTGGAAAAAGCATACAACAATTTCAATGAGACTGCTTCTGAATTTCTTAGAAATCAAGGATTAAATTCATCGTAAGTTAGTTTTTAGATTGTAAGTTAATAGTAATTTTATTTAATACTAGCCTATTACCCGGTGCTTGGACCTTAATGTACGAGCTGCTTGCTTACGTGTGAGCTGTAGAACTATACTATTAAACTAAAGAGCTGTGAACCGCATTGTGGACTGTAGTTCAATTTAACTTACAAAACTCATCTTATATTTTATAACAACCGACTAACTGTCACTAATAACTTAATAAATATAAGGTCCAAATACCCAGCATTGTCTGGATATTATTTATCCTAATCCTCTATTAGACAGTAAATACATATTTATATCAAATACTATATAATGACAATACAGGACACTCCAGCTGATTTTGTGTTTCCAGAATATCAGTGCCCCTAGCAGATAGTACTGATGTTACGTCGTTCGAGAACGTGTAACACTAGCAATTGCTGGTTTTTAACTGTGTATTAAGTTTGAGCTGTGTTTTTTACAATGAATGTTAGTGGTTGGGTGTGTGCAATCTATAATTGTTCGAATTATAACGTGCTAAATCTATCAAAGACATTTCATAGGTTTCCAAAGGATGGTGAAACGTGAATATGATTTGAAGCAGAAGACAATTTCAGAATCACTTTTATGCCAATATGTACAGTTCGCAGAAGATAATTTATTGTGTAATATTTACCATCATGTACCTATTTATAGATAAACTTCGTAAACTGGTGGTTGAAAGACTTCAATCATAACTTGTCTTCCAGTATATCAAAAAAAAAAGAAATATGAAGGCAAAAAAAGTTTTGCATTAATAATAAATAGTATAAGAAAACTGTTTTTCTATATTCTTCTGTGTCCTGTTTTATTTCAGTATGGCATAAATTGTCACATTTTTTCACGTTTAAAATTATTTTACTTGGTAAAGACTTTTAATTATCTTCCCAAGACAAGTTTTTAAAGAGACAAGTAGAAATAGCAGATTCAGCTCTATAATAGATTTATTCACGGAAGTAAGAGTTAGTCTCACCTTTCATCTGCACACTTTCTTAATTATGTACTAAGTATATCAGTTACATGTTTTAAAATATTAGATTAATAAGATAGTTTTCATGTAGAGATATATCAAATTGAGTACTGTGCTACCATTTATACCTAAAACAATTATTTATAGGTAAGTACAGATTGTAACTTAATATCCTCAGAAACAGCTTTCAGTATATTCCTATACCTACCCTTGAAATAGTAGTTTAACGACGGTTTCAAGGTAGTACTTTAAATTATGATGAAATAAGATTACGGGTAAGAGAAATTTGCAGAATTATTCATGCTGAATTCATTTAGGTTTCAAGCTGATTGTTGATACAAATTCTATTTATAACTATATAATCAGAAAATTTCACTGTTTTGTCATGTACAAGTGTATATATTCATCTATAATAAACCAATTGTCTAAATTAAGAATATGCAGGTAAATATACAATTCAAATTACTCGCTCAGTTGTCAGTACTTCACGCGAGGTGGCGCTAGTGTACTTGTCACAAATATCACCAATGCTAAAGCATAGGGTGTCCCGTATTGTCATTATATAGTATTTGTTTATATTGAGGTTAATACTTCAAAATTTACTAAAGACTTAAGTATCTATTTTTCCATACAAAAAACACCCTCCTTAAGGGTTGTTAAAAAATACTTCATCAATCATTGATTTTGATTGTCACGTGTTTTATTTTACACCATTAAGGATTGATTTTCTGTAAATGCTGATACAGGTATTTTATTATTTAGAACCCTTCACCTAAATACTGAGTTTTTCGTCTATAACTTTAAAAATATGAGACTTTCATAAAACTTGAAAACTTTCACCCCATTTGAAGTGGAATTTTGAGAAAAAAAGTACCGTATGTGGTAATTCAGGTCATTATTTAGAACTATTAATCTAAATGACGATTTCTCGAAATTCCAGTCCAATAGTGATTGAAATTTCACCCCATTATGTTGTTGCATTCAGAAGTCGAACGTATAATGAGAGGTAGGTAACTGTAAAGATGATATGGACGTAGATGAATCATATGAAGAATCTTCTAGTAGTTTTCACCTGTCCAGTTAAGAAGAAAACCTTGACCTTGGTTCAGGTGTGAATAATGATGTTCCTTTTGAAATTGAACGAAGATTAAAAGGTGGCATGAAGAAATGAGGATATGAACAGACATGGTGACGAACAATTTGCAGATACTGACATGGAATCAACCTTGGATAATTTTAGTGGACAAGAAAGTTTGAAAATAAATATGCCCGACAATTCAAAACCTCAACATTTTTTTTTTTTACCTCTGTTAGATGATTCTTATTGAGAAAATCAAGAATTTGACAAATGCTAGAGCTTCTTTACTAATAAGCCAGCCCAATCTTAGTCATTATTTAGGTACAAAAAAGTGGTCAAATTCTAACATCCAAAGAGCTAAAAACATTAATAGTCTGGCATAATATCCATATCCCAAGACTGTATCATTAAGTAAGGCTAGATGCATTCTTGCAACAATTAGAACCGTAGACGGGTTTCGCTCTCATTAGAGCTCTTCAGTACGGCATACTAATTGCAGCAAAAATGTACCTAAAGCAATACGACTATAGTATAGCCAGCCTTTAAACACTAAGTGAGTGGTGGATGTGCCGCCACCTAGTTGGGGAACCAAGTACTATGTTGTCACTCCAGCTCCAAATAACACAGTGTTAAAAAAAAAATAGAGACTGTATACAATTAACTAACAATTTAGAAAAATTGTCAGCCCTGGCCCATTTCTACCCCAATATATGGACAAAGTCTGTAAGCCTAGATGCATTCTCGCAACAATTAGAACTGTAGACCGGTTTCGCTCTCATTATAGCTCTTCCATACAGCATACTAATTGCAGCAAAAATGCACCTAAAGTAATACGGCTATAGGGAGGAATCAGCCACCTTGCGAAACCACTAATGTCAGATACATGTTACAATTACATAATTCAAGCTACAATACAGCTATAGTATAGCCAGCCTTTCAACACTGAGTGGTGGATGTGCCGCCACCTGGTTGCGGAATCAAGTAGGATGTTGTCACGCCAGCTCCAAATAACACAAAGTGTTAAAAAAATAGAGACTGTATACAACTAACTAACAATTTAGAAAATTGTCAGCCCTGGCCCATTTCTACCCCAATATAGGGACAAAGTCTGTAAGGCTAGATGCATTCTCGCAACAATTAGAACCGTGGACCGGTTTAGCTCTCATCAGAGCTCTTCAGTACGGCATACTAATTACAGCAAAAATGCACCTAAAGTAATACGGCTATGGTATAGCCAGCCTTTCAACACTAAGTGAGTAGTGGATGTGCCGCCACCTAGTAGTATGTTGTCACGCCAGCTCCAAATAACACAAAGTGTTAAAAAAATTAGGACTGTATACAACTATCTAACAATTTAGAAAATTGTCAGCCCTGGCCCATTTCTACCCTAATATAGGGACAAAGTCTGTAAGGCTAGATGCATTCTCGCAACAATTAGAACCGTAGACCGGTTTCGCTCTCATTAGAGCTCTTCAGTACGGCATACTAATTGCAGCAAAAATGCACCCAAAGTAATACGGCTATAGTATAGCCAGATTTTCAACACTAAGTGAGTGGTGGACGTGCCACCACCTAGTTGCGGAACCAAGTAGTATGTTATCACGCCAGCTCCAAATAACACAAAGTGTTAAAAAAATAGAGACTGTATACAACTAACTAACAATTTAGAAAATTGTCAGCCCTGGCCCATTTCTACCCCAATATAGGCACAAAGTCTGTAAGGCTAGATGCATTCTCGCATCAATTAGAACCGTAGACTAGTTTTCGCTCTGATTAGAGCTCTTCAGTACGGCATACTAATTGCAGCAAAAATGCACCTAAAGTAATTTGGCTATAGTATAGCCAGCCTTTCAACACTAAGTGAGTGGTGGACGTGCCGCCACCTCGTTGCGGAACCAAGTAGTATGTTGTCACGCCAGCTCCAAATAACACAAAGCCTTACAGACTTTGTCACTATCTGCTTTCATTAAAAAAAAGACACATGTGCTGTTAAAAACGTTTTTATGAAAATTCACTGCCATAACACACTTTTTTATATGTTGGATGATTTCATTTTTCAGAGGCCCAGCATCTAAGATTGTTCTGAAGTTTTTTATGGCATTATGGTGTGGTATTTTGGGAGCTCTATTTACATTTCCTGGACTCCGCATTGCAAAAATGCATTGGGATTTGCTGAAGTATTTCAGAGATAGTAAGGTCAAACAAATGCTCCTAAATATTTCATTCGCTCTGCCATTTCTTTTGGTAATATTATGGATAAAACCTGTATCCAGATATTATTTGACTGTCCGGTTATTCTCTGGAAGGACAGAGCCATTGTAAGTTTATTTTATGGTGTTATATATTCTCAAATATCAGTAATTAATATTATTATTTTTTATTTAGAAACTATACACATAAATCTTATAGGTTATTAGCGCGACTATTGTCTTGAATATCTTTTTAACCTCAAATAATATTTAATGTTTTCACATACAGTCTGGAACAGCCAAATCGAATAAATTCAGTATCTCCATTATTGTGCATCTTTATAAAAAATTCCGAGGCACGTCAATTTTAAATTAAAATACATCCTCCAACATAAAAACTTAACCCCTACATTCAACTCACTTCAAGTGACAGCTGCAACCCCCAAACATAGGAAGTATGGTCTTGTGATACCTTATATCAAACAGCTTAGGTTGAAGCGGAAACTTACAGACTTGTAAAACACATTTCTTGCGACATTTCCTCTAAATAACCCGTATTAGCGTCAGGTTCTTTGCCTGAAAGTTGCCAATTTTGATGTTTCAAATTGCGACTTTGACATTTTAAGAAGAAAAATTATAAAATTTTCAAAGTAATTTTTCTGTTATTTCTTGACCGTTTTGCGTCAAGAAAACCTAATCTTTGTCCGAAAATATGCAATAGATCCTGTTATTCCTATAAAATATTTTGGTTTTGTGCATTTCTCTGGTCATCAGTGGCAACCCAAACTTTTTTTTTAATGTGTATAATTTTTTTTCCTCTCAACTTAGAGACCTGAATGTCAGTTTAATATTGTAAACCTAAGTACTTACCAAATTTGCTTGCCATAGCTTTATTATTTTCGGAGGTTTTTCTTGTCCGATTTTTCTGGCTAACGAATTTACCCAAGCCACTTGCAAAAGGAAGGCACCTACCAAGTTTTATCAAAATTGGTCCATTATTTTTTTAGTGAATTATTGATGGGATATATATATATATATATATATATATATATATATATATATATATATATATATATATATATAGAGTGGCGCATTGAAAATGAAACAGACCGATTTGCGTCCAGAGAATTTTTTTTTAAGAAATGCTGAAACACGTCAATTTTAATGTTGAGGGGGACATGTTTTGATATAAAACTCAACTTTGTCACATCAACCCCTTAAGGGTGGTGATATAACCCTTATATTTTAAATAGGGAACATGGGTCGAGTGTTACATCATTTGAAAGCTCTGTCTTTTCTGAATTCAGTACACAAATTTTTTTGGAAGTTTTATCAACTCGTTTAAAAATTATTCACAGTTGAAGATGCAAAAACGCATTTCACTCATTCCGATAAAAAATGTGCTGATAGTCAATGTTTTGTTGGTTTGTAAACAAAAAATTGACTATCAGAACATTTCTTATCGGAATGAGAGAAATGTGGTTTATTATTTCAGTTTATCGGTCGGTTTGATACTTGATAGTACTACCGAAAATTTATTTCACAATGGTGCATTCTGTAGAAGAAAGAGTTGAAATAATTACTCTTTTTTTCAAAAACGATGACTGTGCCAACCGTACGGCAAATTTGTTTAATGAACCACATCCGAACAGACATGTTAACAGAAAATACATTTTGGAGTTGGTTGCAAAGTTTCGACAAACTGGTTCAGTAGCCAACAAAAAACTGGATCCTGAACGTGAGTTTCTGGTTAGAAATGAGACTACTGAGATTGAAGTTTTAGGACAAATTGCTGCAGACCCAACTTTGAGCATGAGAAAATTGGCCACTGTTTCAAACATCAAAAGAAGAACTATTCAGCGAATATTGAAGCTTCATAAATTTCACCCGTATAAAATTCATCTTGTGCAACAACTGAATGAAGATGATTTTGATCGGCGGCTGGAGTTTTGTGAAGTTATGATTGCACGAATAGCTGATAACTGGAACTTTCTGTCCAATATCTGTTTTTCAGACGAGTGTACGTTTTTGTTAAACTCTACAGTCAATCGTCATAATTGTCGTTATTGGGCAGATAATAATCCAAGAAATTTTCACGAAGTCCATACTCAAACTCCACAGAAATTGAATGTCTGGCCTGGCATTTTTAATAATAATTTTTTAATAAATAATTTTAATCAGACCAATTTTTCTTGATGGCAATTTGAGTGGCGAAACCTATTTGGAGTTACTAGAAGATATCGTTTACCCTCTACTAATTGACATTGTTGAAAATGATGATCGCTATCAAGAAAATCAATTAGTGTTTCAACAAGATAGAGCTCCTCCGCATTTTTCACAACGTGTTAGGGAGTTTTTGAACAGAGAGTTTCCAGAGCAATGAATTGGACGTAGAGGTGCTATTGAGTGGCCCCCTAGATCCCCGGATTTAACTCCTTTAGACTTCTTTCTATGGGGCCATTTAAAGAGTAGAATTTACGCTACAGAACCGGAGTATCTGAAAGAATTACGACGACGCATTGTTGCAGAATGTTGTCTAATAACTCCACAAATGCTCCAGAATGTCAGAGCTCGTTTTGAGCAAAATTTGAACTTTTGTATGGAAGCTGGTGGTCAACAATTTGAACACTTACTTAACTGAATAAACATTTTTGAACGTTTGGTTTTGTTTTTTAGTTTTTTTTAATGAAAAATTGACTAGTGAATTTCTTATCACAATGAATGAAATACGTTCTTGCAACTCCAACTGTGAATAATTTTTAAACGAGTTGATAAAACTTCCAAAAAAATTTGTGTGCTGAATTCAGAAAAGATATATATATATATATATATATATATATATATATATATATATATATATATATATATATATATATATATATATATATATATATATATCTGTATCTGTGTGTGTGTGTGTGTGTGTGTGTGTGTGTGTGTGTATCGATCTGTCCTCTCCCCAGTTCAGACCATAGGTACTCCCTTGTAAATAGGTGTCGGGTTTGTGTTCAATACTTCATGTTGTATTCTATGTGCGGCATTGCATGAACACCATGTATAATTTTAATTATACATTATGGGACCAAGAAAATAGTTATTTTATTTGTTTGTATTACTTTTTAGGATGAAGGACCACACATTTGAAACTGTTCGTATTTTAGCGATAGTGTTTACAGTAGCTATTAAAATTCTTTTAATGCCATGGTATTTGCAAGCTTATCTTGATATGGCATATCATAGAACAGAAGATCAGAAAAAAGAGGCTGGCAGAATAACAAATGTTGACCTAAAAAAAAAAGTAAGTACTCTACAGGTTGATGCACAACTAATGGTACACAGAGCACCAGTAGATTCCTGGAATTAAAATATTACGTACCTCAGTTCAAAATTCGAAATTAAAACAGATACAGACTGTTAATGTGAAAAATTAATTTTTCATTTTTTCTGATTTCTAAAAAAGTATTTCACGTATTGCCTTGCAAATTGGTACAAATAAGTTTTTCATAATATTCATATCTCATTTATAATTTGACCCTAGCTGACAGAGGGCGTTGCTTGCAGTACCGTTCAAGCCTTAAAATACTAACATACTTTTGCTAGTGTCGCTAGGAAACCTTTAAGCAAAACACAGTATTCTCTTGTAGTTCCTTTCACAAAAAAAGGTATACTTCTCAATGTAATGACGTTAAAATAAACAATTTTCTTAATATTTGCATTTTAAAGGTAGTTGTCACATATTCTTCATAATAGTTTTTAGATCATACTTTATTTACCATATAGTAGGTATCATCAGTTTTTATTTTGATACACTTTTGTACAAGATGACCTAAAACATGTAGCGACACAATTGTTTTTGGAATAAAGAAATGCAAAATATGCTTTTATGTGCGAGCAAATTTTGATAGACATAAGGCATTTTTAATAGATGCTGAAAACACAAGACAGCCGGATCACAGATTATTCAAAAAATTTTATGACAAATTAGGTGAGGCTGGTTATATTCGTCCAAAACGAGATATTGTAGTGTAGGCTGCCTAAAAAAGGATCGCCCCCAAACAAGAAACGCAATTGCGTTATGGTAGTGAATGTACCATAAACATTTATTAATAATTATACCAAAATTTCACGAAAATCTTATAAAAATGATTTCTACAGAAACACAAAAAAATTTCCGCTTAAACTGACTGAATATTTTTTACACAAAAATTTGCTAAAAGAATACAAAAATTTCGAGACGCAGCAAGTGCATATAATAGTGAATTTTCATAAGAATTAAATTTCATTAAAGTTACAAAAGCTTATCAGAATAAAACTTCATTCATACCCAAGAAGTCAATTCATTAATCAAATAACTTACCTACTTGAACAATTAATTAAGGAATATTAACCTTCATGTTTTTATTCTTTCATTTCCATGCATTCATTTGCAATTTAACCTCAAAACAGAACTGTCAAACATGATAAATAAACAAAACACGTTATTATTCTTCAATTTCCAATTTTAAAAGCATAATATAGGTAGAAGTTGTTATATCTATTTTAATGACAATAATTTACAAAACAGAACTTTTAACCATAATAAATAAACAAAACATGTTCTAATTCTTTAGTTTGCAATTTTAAAAGCGATATACAATCAACATCAAAACAGAACTGTCAAACCATAATAAATAAACAAAACACACTCTCCCATCTGGTTTTTACTTCAAGTAGCTGATATAAAGGTTCCTTATTTTCCTCTACAAATCCGCGCATCCGAATGTACCTGTAGGCGGTCATTAGGGTGGAATTGCCACAGTTCTTTATCGTTGCATTCTGATGCATGCCTGTGGTATATGTATCAATCTACATGTAGCAGGTGACTACTCTGTCTGTCTGGCATCATATTTTAACCACTTAAGTTGTTTCAATTCATGTCTTTGTCTTTCATATTGTATTCTTAATTTGGGAAAAACTCAAAAATTTGTAAACCAAATTACTTAAAATTCACAACAGAGGTTTATTCACTTCATTTCTAGCTACATGTAAAATCTCACTCCAGTTACTCTAATACTTTCAAAAATATAGCGTATACAAAAATATTTTTCTATATTTTTTGGCGGAAAATATGTTTGTTATAGCTGATTGACGAATTCGTTCGCGATTGTTACAAAATGAAGATTTGTGCCAAGTTTCTTTCAAATCAGTTGAGTATTTTTTGAGTTACATACGTAATATATACATAAGGTACATATATATATATATATATATATATATATATATATATATATATATATATATATATATATATATATATATATATATATATATATATATATATACACACACACATATAAGCATATAAAAATTCAAACGGACCATGGATATAGGTTCTAGGGGCCCTAATTCATGCTCATTTCAAAAAAAATTCCGAAATATGAAATTATATACCTAATCCGTAATTAAAATTGCAAAAAAATAAAATGTATTTTTTTTTAACTTTAAATGAAAATTTAAACCAGTGGAAGTAAAGAAAAATATAGTCGGTACAATACTCATATTTTCATGTCACAAGCTGCCATAATAAGATCATTATTGAGTCTCTCACTTTTAAGTTTCATTTGACATTTGTGAAAACAATTTATCAACTCCTTATATATTATGAAAATGTGAACATAGATAATCCTATCAGATTAATTATTTCTTACGCTTTTTGTACCAAAATTAATTTAAATATATAAATATTTTTCTTCAAAAATATGCTAAATAATCACATAATCTGACCAGTTATTAGAATTGAATGAAAGAAAAAAAAACTGATCCCTACATGAATCATGGTATGCCATTATAAATGTAAATATTTCCCAACGTATAGTCTGTAGGTATAGGGAGTGTTGTACAAAATTTGAAGCAGAGGCCATGCCCTTGACATCTGAAACATCAAATATAGACTCCTCTATTTGAAAAAATTGAGTTACAGCAGTTTAAATTTTTTCAAATTCAGTCAGTATTTGAGAAGGCGTGTATACGGCATCACGATTGTTTTGATAAATAATATAAACAAAAACCTCTCTGAAAGCGTCGTTTTATTAATTATGGGACTCCGTTGTCTATTGCTAAAAGTGCAGTGTCATAATTTTCGATGTGTGAAAAGTTGCAAAACAATTGAAATAACTTGGAAACTATTAAAGCTATCAAATCTTGTTTCTTTACAAACATGCATTACAATTCGATGAAAAATGCAAAAATCAACAATAAAAAGGGTATTACATTAAAAAAAAAAAGAATTTGTATCACCAACGACTTATGGGCCATCTGTGATTGTCAAAATAATTTTATAACATGAGTTCAATACACTCAATAATTATCATATATAATTTTGTCTCGTATCTTATATAATAACGGATATTTTAATAACCACATCAAAAACAAAGTCCTCTTAAGCTCCAAGGGCAAGAAACCCTTCTGGACTCTTGCTAAATCTATTGGGAATAATTTCTGCAAGAGCACGTTCCCACCTCTTGTCTCAGGGGATAAAATTGTTTCTACCGCCCTGGGCAAGGCTGGACTTTTTGCCTCGTTGTTCTCCGGCAATTCTACTGTCAACCCACCTCCAAATGTTTAACCACCGACAGTCCCCAATCTCGGCATAAAATGACGGATATCATTTTCAAAACTGAAAAGGTACGAAAGATGCTCTCTTCTCTTAATACCAGGAACGCCTATGGCCTTGACGAGATCCCAGCAATTGTTCTCAAAAAATGCGCACCAGAACTTGCTCCTGTCCTGACTCGTCTGTTTCAGACATCTTACAATAGAGGCATATTCCCTAGTAACTGGAAAACTGCTCGAATACAACCCGTTCCCAAGAAAGGATCCAAAGCGCTTCCTAGCAATTACAGGCCTATTTCTCTCCTTTCAGTTGTCTCTAAAGTGACGGAAAAGTATATAAACACTGAATTACTAAAATTTCTTGAAAAACAGTCTAATCACGACAGGCAGTATGGATTCCGTCAGCGCAAATCAACTACTGACCTCCTTTCCTTTGTCACCCATTCTTGGAACAAGTCTATGGAACTACACGGTGAATCCCAGATTGTCGCTCTAGAGATATTCAAAGCATTCGACCAGGTCTGGCACGCAGCGCTGCTTAATAAAGTTCCGGCCTATGGCCTACCACCAAAACTCTGTACCTGGACAGCAAACTTCCTCTACAACCGGAGCTTTCTGTTGTCGTGGATGGCCATTCCTCTAAAATATATCCAATTAATGCAGGAGTTCCTCAAGGTTCAGCTTTAGCCCCTACTTTGTTTCTTCTCCACATCAATGACCTCCTCTCTAGCACATCCAACCCAGTTCACAGTTACGCGGACGACAGTACCCTCCACTCAAATATACAATATTCTAAGCTTGTCTCTTTGGCCCAATTTGATGAGGATCGCAGACTCATGGAGGGTTCTGTCTCCGTGGATCTCCAAAAAATATTAGACTGGGAAAGTAGAAATCTTGTACAATTCAACCCCACCAAATCTCAGTCTTGCTTTCTTTCTCATAAAAGATACACCAGCCCTAGACCCATCACAATGAACAACCAAGTTATTCAAAGTAATGAATCCTTTTCACTTGTTGGTATTTCTGTGGATCGAAATCTCAATTGGCACCAACATGTCACATCAATTGCAGAAGCGGCTGCTAAGAAATTAGGTTTCCTCTTCCGGGCTCGCAAATACTTTTCACCAGGTAATCTCTATACCTTATATACTTTGCAAATAAGGCCAAACCTCGAATACTGCTCCCACATCTGGGGTGCTGCTGCCGCTTCTACACTCGCTATCCTGGACTCCATTCAGAAGAGAGCTATACGTCTCATTGGCGACCCTACCCTCACCCAAAGGCTGCCATCCCTTGCCCACCGACGTGCCGTTGGTAACCTCCCTCTCTTTTATAGATATCTGCACGGGCACTGCTCAGAGGAGCTTTCTTCCATAGTTCCTCCACCTGCTGCCCCCAACAGATCTACCAGGGGAACAGAGCGAATGCACCCTTTTACTGTCCAGGTCACCAGACATAGAACATGTTGTTATGCCCGCTCTTTTGTCCCAAGGACTTCCAAGTTATGGAATTCCTTGCGGGCGCATGTTTTTCCTTCTCCTCCGAACCTCCAAACCTTCAAGTCCAGAATTAACAAGTTGTCTCTTTCCTCCTTGTCGGCACCCACGGTACGATAGTATTTAGGCTGTAAGCCCTCGTGGTGTGTTGTTGAAATAAAAAAATAAAAAAATTTAAGCTTTACCGTAGAAATGTGTCACACTGTATATATGTACACAGATAAAAACTGAAACTAACCCCGAATGTGGGTTTTAGGGGAGCTAGTTCACGCCAATTTGAAGAAATACTTTCAAAATACATATCTCATGCTCTCCTAATTAGCGGATTTTTTCTGCGAAAATTATTTATTTAATTATCTGATTATTTAGCGACTTTTTTCTACGAAAATTCGCTAAAAATTTTAGACTATTAAACCATAAACTCTTTAACTAAAACTACTGCTAAAGCATCAGAGAAAGCGTCTATTTGAAATGATTTCTTTTGCAAATATTTTAGCAAAATACAGGACAATAACGGTTGAAGCTGAAACTTAAGGTTTTATAAAACACGCCATATTATCTCTACATAACCTGTATTCGTTTCAGGTTTGTTGCCTAAAAGTTGCCAATTTTGCCGTTTCAAATCGCGCTTTTGACATTTTGAGAAGAAAAAATATAAAATTTTAAAGTAAAATAACATAAATAACATCACGTGTAATATATAAAAATTTCGGGACGCAGCAAGTGCGTTATGGTAGCGAATTTTCTTTAAAATATTTTTAATAGCAAATGTCTTTCTTTGATGAAAGCAAGCATCAAACTTGGTTGCCTATATAGTAGAAACAATGTACCATATTTCATCAAAATAACTTTATTGTTTGAAAATATATAAACATTATTCAAAAGTCTGGATGCAGCAAGTGTGTTATGGAAGTGAATTTCCATTAAAATGTTTTTAATAGCAAATGCGAGCAGGCATCAATCTGATTACCGATATAGCCTATGTAGTAGAAACAATATACAATATTTTATCAAAATTACTTATGGTTTGAAAATATACAAAAATTTTCCGAAAATAAACTTAAATGTTGGTTTCCTAACCAACAAAGCTTACGTTAATAGCAAATTGCGTTATTGAAATTTGAAGGATTTAATAAAAATTCGGTAAATTTTCAGATTAGTCGAATGCTTTTCAAAAAATTGTTTTCAGAAACATTACTAGGACCCCACCTGGATGCACAAATCACAAGAAAAATTTCTTGTTCACACCCCTCAAGGAAGTTACGGGACTGGAAGTGAATGGGGGTGCTGGGCGGGGTAGGTAGTAAAAAGGAAATCTGAGCAAAAAATGCGAAGAAAACTGCTTGAAAGCTGTCTATTGGAAGCCATATTCCCATTAAATCCTGCCTACCCCGCACAGCACCCCTATTTGCCCCAGGTCACGTAACTTCCTTGGGGGGTATGAAAAAGAAGTTTTTATTCTGGTTTATGCAACGAGGGTGGTTGTATGCACACGAGGGGGGAGGAAATGCCTATGACGAAGCAGGACCCCCCCTTCGTTCGGCTTGTGGCAGGGGTTGAAGGGTGGCTGCTTCGTCGTGGGGATTTTCCTTCCCCCTCGCGTGCATACAACCACCCTCGCTGCATAAACCACAAGAAAAATGTCTTGTTCCTATGGCTTCAAGATACGAAAAAGACAGCTTTCAAGCCCGTTTTATTCTAATTTTCTGCTCATATTTCCTTTTTACTACCTACCCCGCCCAGCACCCCTACTCACTCCTGGTCCCGTAACTTCCTTGAGGGGTGTGAACAAGACATTTTTCTTGGGGTTTGTGGATCCAGGGGGGGCCCTAGGCAGGTTTCTGAAAACAGTTTTTTGAAGCGCGTTTGGGAGCTAAACTGCAAATTTACCGAAAATTCGCTACCAAAACACACTTACTGCGTCCAGATTTTTTTCTTACAAACGCATCTTATTTCGATAAAAAATGCAAAAATGCATTAACAAATTTGCTCTACGAAAATTAGCTAAAAAAATTGTACACCCTTACTCATTCCTGGTCCCATAACTTCCTTGGGGAGTGTGAGCAATAAATTTTTCTTGGGGTTTGTGGATCCAGGGGGGAGCCTAGGCAGGTTTCTGAAAACAGTTTTTTGAAAGCGTTCGGGAGCTAAACTGCAAATTTACCGAAAATGCGCTACCAAAACGCACTTACTGCGTCCAGATTTTTTTTCTTACAAACGCATCATATTTCGATAAAAAATGCATTAACGAATTTGTTCTACGAAAATTAGCTGAAAAAAACAATACACCCCTACTCACTCCTAGTCCCGTAACTTCCTTGGGGGGTGTGTACAAGAAATTTTTCTTGGGGTTTGTGGATCCAGGGGGGGTGCTAGGCAGGTTTCTGAAAATAGTCTTTTGAAAAGCGTTCGGGAACTAAACTGCAAATATACCAAAAATTCGCTACCAAAACGCACTTACTGCGTCCAGATTTTTTCTTACAAACGCATCATATTTCGATAAAAAATGCAAAAATGCATTAACAAATTTGTTCTACGAAAATTAGCTTAAAAAGATTATATGCTGTTAAACCATAAACTTCACTAAACACACAGCGAAAGCATCAACTTAACTAAACCGACAGCCAAAACATCAGAGAAAGGGTTAATTTGAAATGAATTTTCTGTAAATATTTTAGTAAAATGAAGGGCAATGACGGTTGAATCTGAAAGTTAAGGGTTGGCAGAACACTCTTCTTGCAACATTTTCTTTTCAAAATCCGTATTTGTTTCACGTTCTTTGCATAAACATTGCCAATTTTGACGTTTCAAATTGCGAGTTTGACGTTTTGAGGAAAACTCCAAAATTTGTTTCTTTAACTGCCCATAACTTCTTTGTCTTTAAAGCTAGAGATCCAAATCTTGGTACAGAGTTCACTCTTTATAATACAAAGTATCAAATTTAGTTGCCCTTACTTTGTTATTTCCAGAGATATGACTTTTTTTAGAAGGAAAACAACATTTTCCGCGAAAACGTGGTCCGATTTTCCTGGCTAACATACTTTTCCAAACCACTTGCAATAGGAAGGTGCTCACCAAATTTGATCAAGATTGGTCCGTTATTTTTTGAGTTATCGGTCGGATATATATATATATATATATATATATATATATATATATATATATATATATATATATATATATATATATAACACAGATCTCCTCGTTAGCGAATTTTTAGTGAATTTTCTTAAAAAAAATTCACTAATGAGGAGATCCCGACTTTTGAATTTTGAAAAAATTTCTTCAAATGACCGCGAACTAGGCCCCCTAGAACACATATCCGGGGTCAGTTTCAATTTTTATATGTTTTTATATATATATATATATATATATATATATATATATATATATATATATATATTTATATATATATATATTTATATATATATATATATATATATATATATATATATATATATATATATATATATATATATATATATATATATATATATATGTATCACACTGATAACTCAAAAAATAATAGGCCGATTTTGACTAAATTTGGTGGAAAAATTCCTTTTGCAAATGGCTTGGATAAGTTCGTTAGCCAGGAAAATCTGCCCAGGTTTTCCCGGAAAATTTTGTGTTTTCTTTCGAAAAAAAATTATATCTCCGGAATTAACAAAGTAAGGGTAACCAAATTTGGTACGCTAGTTAATATCCTTATAGGTAAGCCACCTACCAAAATTTAGCTATGTAGGTCAAAAGACAAAAAAGTTATAGGCATTTAAAGAAAAATAAATTGGGGTTTTCCTCAAAACGTCAAAGTTGCGATTTAAAACGTCAAAATCGGCAACATTTAGGCAAAGAACTTGAATCTAATACGGGATATGGAAATCAAATGTCTTAAGAAGGATCTTTTACAAACTCTGAAGTCTTAGTTTCAACCGTCATTGTCCTTCATTTTACTAAAATGTTTCCAGAAAATTCATTTCAAATAGACCCTTTCTCTGATGCTTGGCAGTAGCCTTAGCTTTAGAGTTTATCGTTTAATGGTATATAATTTTTGTCGAATTTTCGTAAAAAATCAGTAAAGCTCAATATATCCGTTATTATACAAGATATGAAGAAAATTTGTATATATTAATTATAGGGTGTCTTGAGCTACATCTTAAAAAAATATTTCTACAATCACAGGATGGCCCATAAGTCGTTGGTGATACAAATTTTCTTTTTTTTTAATCAAACACGCCTTATGTTATTGCATTTTTGAATTTTTCAGCGATGCATGTTTGTAAGAAAAGAAATTCGGGACGCAGCAAGTGCGTTATGGTAGCGAATTTTCATTAAATGCTTTAAATTTGAATAGCTCAATTTGCTATTAACCTATAAGGTTGACCAAGAAACGAGTTTTTCCGGGAACACTTTAAGTTTACTTTTGGAAATTTTTGTACATTTTCACACAATAAAGTTATTTTTATGAAACATGGCACATTGTTTTTACTATATAGGTTATACTGGTAACCAAAATTGATGCCTGCTTTCTTAAAAAGGAAACACACATATTTGCAATTAAAAACATTTTTATGAAAATTCACTACCATAACGCACTTGCTGCGTCCAGAGTTTTTTTTTTAATTCGCTAATAGGGCTTTCTGCGACGCGGCATAAGTATACATTTAATTACTTTGTAAAAAATAACTTTAATTGACTAAAACCAATTCTAATTAGCAATGTATTATTTTAGATTGCAGCTGTATTTTACTATCTCTGTGTCGTAACGTTACAATATATAGCACCTATTATTATGTGCTTAGTACTGGCATTGATGTATAAGACTCTGGGTGAATATAGTTGGAATGGCTTATTCAGGGAACCACTGGCGACTGATGAGTGTCCAACTACACAACCTGCAAAAGCAATTGACCCATTTGAAGTAGAGTCTGATGCTGAATCAACAGTGTCTATAGCTCAATCTGCTGCTGAATTTCATTTAGCTGTAGAAAGTCTGAAGTCGGTAAGTAGTTGCTTAACACTAGCTTTAACCTAACAGAGATTTTATTATGTAAATTGGAACTTTACGGTATTAGAGGTGTTGCACTGCAGTGGATAAAGTCATATCTTAGTGGAAAAACACAAAGGGTTGACTTAAAGAGGGATGGTGTAACATATGTTTTCTCTGTCCCACCAACCAGTGTGGAAATTCCACAGGGAGGTATCCTTGGACCGCTTCTTTTTATCATTTATATGATTGATCTGTAAGAACGGGGTTGCTGGCAAGATGTTATGTGAATTATGAAGACAATACCAATCTGATAGTGAGCGCAAAACTTTTTCCTGACTTGCTTTCAAAATGTGATATTTTACTTCATTCAATAATAATAATAATAATTTATTGTATACAACAGACCAAGTACAGGACCAATTACAGGACACTTACAAACTAATTAGCGCGTGAGATTACCATAAATTAACAGTAACAAAATATTAATCCAAAAACAAACCTAAAACTACATTTCAATAGCTCTATGCAACAATGTACACGAACTGTCTCTAAATATATCACTACGTGAACAAATGATATTAAAAGTGTCACACATTACATATATTGGAGATCTTAACAAAACAACAGTCCTAGCCTGATTATTATAAAATAACATATTGTGCCGTTCACTCATCCTGGGAACATGGAAATTTATCTGCGCCAATAATTCCGGACAATCAATGACATTGTGTATCAGTTTATATAAAAACTTGATTGAGTCAACTCTTCTTAGCTTACACAAACTGACGAATTCAAAGTGCCTAAGCAAAACAGAATGATCGAACCCCCTCTCCGGATAACGCCCAGTTTCCTTAAACCACATATATTTTAGGAACCTTCTCTGGACAGATTCGAGTGAGCTTATATGCACACCATAATATGGGCCCCAAACAAGAGATGCATATCGTAACTTAGAAAGAACAAAAGCACAACACAAAGCTTTGAGAGCACCAAAACATGTAAGCGACCCACAGTTCCGCACTATAAATCCCAAAAACCTGTTACACTCGTTAACTATAGTATTGATGTGAATGTCAAACGACAGTTTCTTATCAAAGTGAACCCCCAAGTCCTTCACAGTCTCCACACGATCGACCATCAACCGACCCACAGTGTACTCAAACTGAAAGGGAAAGCTTTACGTGTGAAAGTCATGTCCTTACATTTACTCACATTTAGTTCCAATCCATTCTGTAAGCACCACTCATAGAGCAAGTCTAGATCTTCCTGCAGTCTAACGTAATCATCCAGCGCGTCACTCTCATAAGCAGCTTCAAGTCATCTGCATAGAAAAGTCTCAGCACACTTAAACTACTGTCCAAATCATTGATAAATAATAGGAACAGTAGCGGCCCCAGATTAGAGCCCTGAGGAACGCCCGAAGTAGCAATGAGCTCAGAGGACCTGAACCCGCCATAGCTAACAAATTGAACACGATCATTAAAATAATCCCCGAAAAGACGTAACATGCCATCGTTGAATGCATACGATGCAAGCTTTCTCAAAAGGACAGAGTGATCGACACAGTCAAAAGCCTTCACAAAATCTGTGTAGACAACATCAATCTGACTCCCAGCATCAATGCCGTCTGAGACCTACTGAGTGAAAACGGCCAAGTTTGTGACAGTTGACCTACCCCTCACAAATCCATGTTGACAGGGTGATATCAGTGTTTTCACAGAGTTGTAGATACCCTCGTATAGGACCATCTCGAAGATCTTATCAAAAATGCAGAGTAGAGCTATCGGACGATAGTTGATTACCAAAGATACATCACCAGTCTTAAATATGGGGCATATACGTGCTAACTTCCAGATAGCAGGAAACCGACCAGTGTTCAAAGATAAATTAAATATGTAGCAAAGTGGAACAACTAAAACACCAGCGCAGTCTTTTACAAGGAAAGACTGAATCTGATCTGGGCCAGACGTCATTTTACTGCTTAATTTTCTTATAGCTCTCTGTATCTCTTCCTCCGTAATTCTAGGTAGGTGGACGTAATACTGATTAGGCTTTGAGTCAGACGCATTACTCCGTAACTCAATTCTGCCGGCTGGTGTATAAACACTACCAAAGAATGCAGCAAACGCATCAACTGCTCATGTTTCAGTTTAATATTGGCTCTAACCTGATCATTATACCACACAGGGTAGTTATATTTACAGTTCCTATAGACAGGTACGCATGCATCAAACACCCCATACAATGTGTCATAAAACTTATCGCATGCTTCATTGCAGTCAAGACAGTTGTACAGGAAACACCAATCAACCCCGAGCAGTGCATCATACAATGCAACATAATTAGCCTTTCTAAAATTATACATCTTGGGTGCTCTACAAACATCAAATGACCTAAATGAAGTATTCAAAGAAATATCAACAAACAAACAAGGATGCTGTAGGTCTTCCCTCATCAATTATGTAGTGGTTTAGCAGCAACATACTTATAATTAATGATGAAAAGACAAAATTCATGTTGTTCAACTATTTATTAGAGGCAATATTAATGGATGGTTGGTCTCATTTATGAGGCAGAGACATATGGTTGTGGATGTTGACGGAAGTTGGTCAGAGGAGCATGAAGTGGATGTGGGAACTCCTCAGGGCTCCTCTTCTGTTTTTAATGTATGTGAACGATATGCCGCATCACATTGCGACTGGAAAAGTTTATGTCTGCTGACGACACAACAATTATAATATCAGACAGTGATGTGAATCAGATAAAAGCTAATATCTCGACTGCCTTTAATTCTTTCATCAAATGGTGTCGTTCCAATAGCCTTGTGGTGAATCTGGATAAAACTGGTTTTGTGGAATTCACTGGCCTTCACAGAGTGGCAACTGTCCACTGCCAGTTGACTGGGGAGGTTGCGCATATTCCGACTTGTAAAACGGTTATATTCCTGGGTGCAGTCTTGGATTCGGCACTGTGTTGGTCAGAACAAATATTGAATGTGTGCAGTAGGCTGAATTCTGCATATTATTGCCTTTTCAACTTGAGAAGTACGCTAACTAGAGAATCTATTTTAAACGTATATTATGCATATGTACATAGCATACTGAGTTATAATGTTATGGTATGGGGTCAATCGGCTGATATAAATCGAGTTTTTATATCTCAGGTTAATTTTTAACTTAAAGCCAACAGAGAGTTGCAGAGAGATCTTTAAGGCAAATCGGATACTCACAGTGTATGGCATTTATTTGTTTAAACTGTTAAAATACATACATGGTAATGTTGGTAAATACATAAAAAATAGTGACATTCATTATTATAAGACAAGGCAGAACAATAAATTGCATTGGACAGAATTTTCATTTGTGTATGTAAAAAAGTCGCCATTATACACTGGGAAGTTAATTTACAAGAGCTTGCCTGAGGATCTGAAAGCAGAGAGGGACAGTAAACAATTTAATAAAAGATTACGAGATATATTGCTCGATAAGTGTTTATACAGCATTGGGGAATTTACTTAGCTTGCTGGTGTGTTAGCGTGTGTATGTGTGCTGGCATGTCTCTGCATGCATGTGTGTGGAGGTAGGTGTGTATGTTTCGATGAAAGAGTGTAGCATGCTTGCCTCTGCGCTGCTGTATTGGAGTTGTGATGTAGCCTTTGGGTGCTCCATGGGCTGTCATATGCTCATCCATGTCTTTTGTAGTTTTGTGTGGTTTGTTTTGTTTTTTTTGTGTATATGGTATTATATTCTATGTATTGTCTGGAACTTTTGTAAATGACTTACTAGATGTACGGATTACTGTACCTCAAATGGTGAATAAAGATAATAATAATAATAATAATAATAATAATAATAATAATAATAAACAATGTGGATTGATTACTAGCAAAAAAAGCAGTTTTAGGTGGTCAGTTGGTGTCGTTCCCTGTGGGTCCGGGGGATTAACTAAAAGGATCGGCCCAAGGTATCTCCTGCCTGTCGGCGACTAATCAGAGTCAAACATTGGCGGGGGGCTTGTCCATGTGGTCCTGGAGGGAGGCGGATATCTCTGGGGAGTGATCTTTACCCGGATTTTGAGGCCTCCACTCTGGGCTTATAAAAGGACAATTGACCTCGCATGGGTGTTACTCGGAAGCAGGGTTCCAGATGATACCGCCTTGGGTTGAGTGCTGGCGGGTGTCGTGTGTCCAGACGACCTGAAGGGGGTTGAGATGTCTGATGAGTGGTATAAACCCGGAGTTTGATGATGCGGGACTTCATGATACTGCCCCGAGTCAAACACTGCCGGATGTCTGGTCCAGACAAACTTGGAGAGAGGTTATCTCTCTTTGAGCTTTGAAATGGGCAAGTGACTTCACGCAGATGGCAGTACATTTGTCAAACAAAGTTTCACTTCACAAAAAATCGTCTCCTGTAGGATCTCTATGTGTTTGGTGAAATTTAAGCAAACGCTGGTGGGTATCAGGTCTAGACGAACCCGGAGGGGGGCTGAAATCTCTAGGGGTGGATTACACCTGGAGACTTGGGCCTACTCTGTGAGCTTCGAAACAGCCTAACGACCCCACTTGGTTGCTGCTCGAGGGCGGGACTTCATGATGCCGCCTCAAGTCAATGAAACACTGACGTGCGTCTGGTACAGGTGGGCCTGTGGTGAGACGGATATCTCTGGGGAGTGATATGCACCCGGATTTTGACGCCTCCGCTGTGGGCTCAGTAATGGACAATTGACCTCGCATGGGTGTTATTAGGGAGCGGGGTTCCAGATGATACCGCCTTGGGTTGAGTGCTGGCGGGTGTCGTGTGTCCAGACGACCAGGAGGGGGTTGATATCTCTGATGAGTGGTATACACCCGGAGTTTGAGGCCCCCACTGTGTGCTTCGAAATGGACGGACAGCCTCGCTTGGGTGATGCTGGGGAGCGGGACTCGATGGGATGTTGCCTTGAGTCTAACACTGTTGGGTGTCAGGTTTAGACGAGCCAGGGGGAGCTGAGATCTCTAGGGGTGGATGACAACTGGAGATTGGATGCTGCTCGAGAGCGGGACTGCATGATACCGCCTCGAGGCAAACACTGACGGATGTCAGGTCCAGACCAACTCTGAGAGAGGTTATCTCTCTTTCAGCTTCGAAACGGGCAAGCGACTTCACTCAGATGGCAGTACACCTGCCAAACAACTTTCACCCTCAAGAAAAGATCGACTTCCGCAGGGAGCTGGAATTGATGGGTCAAATTTAAAAAATTAGACGTGGGCCACAATATACCTAAGGTCACGGTGGAGGGACTGGAATAGCCCACTCACAATAAATCTAATCTAATCTAATCTGGTGTCGTTCACATCTTATTCCAGCTTGCTGGGTATTCGTGACGATAATGTCTTGAGTTGGTGTAAGATATGTTTTCTCTGTACTACCAATTACTCTGGAAGTCCCGCAGAGAAGTATCCTTGGACCACTTCTTTTTGTTATTTATGTGATTGACCTGAAAGATGGGGTTGCCGGCAGGATGGATTGTCTTGTGAACTATGCAGACAATACCAATCTGATAGTGAGCACGAACCTTTTTCCTGACTTGCTTTCAAAATGTGATATTTTACTCGGTTCAATTGTGGAGTGGTGCAGCAACAAGCTTATAATTAATGATGAGAAGACAACATTCGTGTTGTTTAGAACTAAACAATGTGGATTTAATCTCCAGAATCGTTTGTACATGGAGGAGCATCATCATTTTTGTTTATAAGGGAAACAGACTCATACACCAGAACCGGAAACGTCCGTTGGGACTTCACCGGCCTCTCGATGTAAGGAGTTGTACCTCCTCGGGCGTGAAAAAATCCTTTACTATCACGTAAAGGAAAAGTCCGCTACCACCTGCTTGACTCCGATTAGTCGCCTCGTACGACAGGAAGGAGTTACCTTGGGCCTATTCTTTTAGTTAGTCCCCGGATCCGCAGGGGACAGGGCTTGTATGTTAAATATATATATATATATATATATATATATATATATATATATATATATATATATATATATATATATATATATCCATTACTGTGGTAGAAACATTGGTTGATGCTGGAACTAGAACAAAATACTTTTTCACCTCACAGGGTTTTAGAAGAGTATATATTAATGCAACAAAACACTTTTTGACAGAAAGATGGTAAGAAGAAGATATTCTGCAAAATTGTGTTAAATAAAAGCACAAGTAAGAGAATATTCTGTAAAATTGGGTTAAACACAAGCAAAAGTATAGCTTTTTGTATGAGTAGGCGTATTTAAATGGTGTATTATCTTGAGCATAAATTGTATATCCCTAGTTTCAAACAAATAACAAAATTTTTATTGTTATATACAGTCGTTTTTTTTATATTAAAAAAAACATTTTCAAGGTCCTACTGATAAACCTTTTATATCTCAACTCAGCTGAGAAGGTAGGCAGTAGATTAACATGCATATTAATTTGGTTCAGCATTTATTAATAAATTCTCATCCTTTTTCAGGTTTTCTCTGCTGAAGTTTTTCAAGGAATATTTGGATTTTCTACTTGGTGGTGTTGTTTTGTGTATTTTACTGCCACATCACTTGGACTGTTATACCAATCTTATTTTACTACAGTTTAAGGTGTATAAAGTTTTATAATATCTCATGTAAAAAGAAAAGACTAAACTTATTTATTATAGTTGTTCATTGTATAAGATAAATCTACTGGAAAAAAATGTAGTTATAATGAGTTTTATTTTACTTTATAACATTTTTTTAAAGAATATAAACATTTATTTCAACAGGGTGCTCACTTGCCTGGAAAACTTGGTAAAGTCAGGGAATTTCAATATGTTAAAAAAATGTCAGGGAAGTAGAGGAAATTTTGCAAGATGTTAAAAGGCATGTAAGTTTTATGTGTGGCAGGAAATAATTATGTATCAGTACTTATTCAGCTGACTGTAAAACTCAGAAAATTAATATATTGTGAAAAAACAATAATTTTAAGATAAAGCCTACAATGATAGACAAAGAAAAGAAAAATCTAAATAGGACGACGATATTCTTTTTTTTACATTTAATGAATATTGATAGTAAACAGCTACTAAGTACACAACTCGATTAACCTTAGGAGCAGGATTCGAAAGTGGTAGTTGTAGAAATCTCCTTGTGGGGGGGCCACTGTACCATTACTTGAATATTTTTTAATTATTAGCATGGCTCAGAACCATGAGGGATCTATTAAACAAATATAATTAATAAATTAAAATGCTTACTGGATGACTTATTGTTTAATTTAATATAAATATGTTTTAACAGGCACTTACTGCACCAGAACTTTCTGCTTTTAGAATTTACACACACACATCAGGCACGCCAAAATTTAAAGTAGCTACTACTGTAAGTATATAGTTAGTAAAATAGTATTATATAATATCAACTTGGGTCTTTAATTTTAAAAAAATCTGCTGAATATTATGATTTTAGACTTAAAGCCGATCCAGTTGTCCAGATATTTTAAAGAAAACTTAGATCTTGGTCCAAATATATAAAACCTGTATACTTTGTTCTTCCTACAACATATTGCCTAAAGTTAGGGAAAAAAAAATCTTACATCTTTGATCCAAATGTACGAAATCTGGACACTTTGTTGCTCTTATCACATAATAAAGTTCGTTCAACACAACAAAATGTTAAACGGATAATGCCGGAATCGAACCCGGACAGGCAGAGACTCTACTACTGCACGAGCTATATGATAAGCTGTCTATTTACGGGAACTTAAACAGACGTTACATTGCTGCGTCAGGAAATTTTGTATAAGAGCCTAGATATAAGAAAGCAAATGTAAGTAGGTAAATAACTAATTGCAGAATTGATCGACTTATTTAGGTCGCAGAAACATATTCGGCTGTAAACTGTTTCGATCTTAAATGACTTTAAAATTTCACTAATGGCATGTCGTTTCTGTTGATTATTTCTATAGCAAAACAAAATAATAATTTTAATGGCCTAGTTGTGGTAATGCACGTGTTCAATTTAAGCATAAGTGCTTCTTGTTTTTCTGTTTAAAGATAAAACAAACTGCTTTGAAATCATTTCCATAGAAACGTGAACCGATTTTGTTTACAAGATCCAGACTTTTGAAAAAAAAATTGCAAATGAGCGCGAACAAGGACCCCTAGAATCCATATCCGGGGTCAGTTTCAATTTTTATATGTTTATAAAAATTTATATCTCCGAAATTAACAAAGTACGGGCAACCAAATTTGGTACGCGGATTCATATTATCATAGATAAGCTACCTACCAAAATTTAGCTCTGTAGGTTAAAGGACAAAAAAGTGACATGCATTTAAAGAAAAATAAATTTGGGTTTTCCTAAAACGTCAAAGTCGCGATTTAAAACGTCAAAATTGGTAATATTTAGGCAATGAACCTGAAATTAGTATGAGCTATGGAAAGAAAATGTCTTAGGAAGAATGCTTTACAAAGCCTGAACTCTTAGTTTCAACCGTCATTGTCCTTCATTTTACTAAAATATTTCCAGAAAATTAATTGAAAATAGACCCTTTCTCTGATGCTTTGGCAGTAGTGTTGGCTATAGAGTTTATTGTTTAATGGTATATCATTTTTGTCAAATTTTCGTAAAAAAAACATTAAAGCTCAATATATCCGTTATTATGCAAGTTACGAAAAAAAAAGGTGTACATTAATTATAGGGTATCTTGAGCTTCATCTTAAAAAATATATAAATATATAACAATTACAGGTGGCCCATAAGTCGTTATTGGTGATTCAAATTTTCTTTTTTGCTGCGTCCAGAAGTTTTTTATTTCATTATTTTGATCTCATATTCTCATGATTAGACATTTATGAATGAAAATGAAATACGTTCTGTCATTGCATTCACAGAATTAAATTTTTATTGTGCCATCTTTTATGAAATAGCTAATCTACGGATGGTGGCGACACTCCCCCATTTCACCAGGCATATTCACTAAATAATTCACAAATGTCATATATATAACATTTCAGTTTGATTTACAGTTTTATTTGGAATACAAAAGATTTAAGAAACGTATTCTTGGATGCCTATTCTAGGCAACGAGTGATTTTGAGCAAATTCTGTGACAAGGAATTGTAAAATCATGTGTTGGCAAAAACCTTGTATTTTCTTTATAAAAGCGATATTCCCTTAATATTTTTTATTGCCTTCCTTAAACATTAGTCTTTCTACTATATTTTTAATCTAAAGCTTTAATTGGGTCAGATAATCAAGCTACAAATATAGTATATTTTAAACATTTTATTGAACCTCCCTCATAAATAAGTTGGGTAAAAACAATGCAAACACCAGATCTTGTTTTCATTTATGACAAGAATACATTACATTTAGAAATCTTTCAAAATACAATAAAAATGAATTTTCATTCTCCCGCCCCCATCCTGTCATTTAACAGCATAGGGAAACCATAATCTTTCTTTCCCTATATTCCTATTCAAAATAATTTAGTGTCATATTGTTGCAGATTATCAGGAAAAAAGTCTATATTATGCAGCAAGTGTGTTACTAGGAATTGGGTTTCCTCCAAAATTGCCAGTTGAATGATTAAAAAAGCTACAATAATGAATAAACAAGTTTGTAGTGAAAAAGTAAATATGAACATACGAAAGAGAGCGTGGATTTTACGGTATGTCAGAAATTCATAGGTTATTAAATCTGTCAGTTCGAAGCTAGAACTACTATTAGTGGATTTTCTTTAAAAAAATTCACTAATGAGGAGGTCCTGACTTTTGAATTTTAAAAAAATTTCTTCAAATGAGCTTTAATTAGGCCACCTAGAACACATATCCGTCAGTTTGAATTTTTATATGTTATATATATATATATATATATATATATATATATATATATATATATATATATATATATATATATATATATATATATATATATATACATATGTATCACACCGATAACTCAAAAAAGAATGGGACGATCTTGATTAAACTTGGTGATTACCTTCCTTTTGCAAGTGTCTTGGATAAGTTAATTAGCCAGGAAAATCGGCACAGGTTTTCCCGGAAAATTTTGTATTTTCTTTCTAAAAAAATTTATATCTCCAGGAATAACAAGGTAAGGGCAACCAAATTTGGTACGCGTGTTTGTATTATAAAGAGTGAACCATGTACCAAAATTTAGGTCTCTAAGTTATGAGCAGTTAAAGAAAAACAAAATTGAGTTTTCCCCAAAACGTCAAAGCCGCGATTTGAAATGTCAAAATTGGCAATGTTTAGGCGAAGAACATGAAACAAATACAGATTGTGAAAAGAAAATGTTGCAAGAAGAGTGTTCTGCGAACTCTTAAGTTTCAGCTTCCACGGTCATTGCCCTGCATTTTACTAAAATACTTACAGAAAATGCATTTTAAATAGACCCTTTCTCTGATGCTTTGGCTGTCGGTTTAGTTAAGTTGATGCTTTCGCTGTATGTTTAGTTAAGTTTATGGTTTAACGGTCTATAATTTTTAGCTAATTTTCGTAGAACAAATTCGTTAAAGCATTTTTGCATTTTTTATAGAAATATGATGCATGTTTGTAAGAAAAAAATCTGGACGCAGTAAGTGCGTTTTGGTAGAGAATTTTCATTAAATCCTTCAAATTTCAATAACTCAATTTGCTATTAAGTAAGGTTTGTTGGCTAGGAAACTAACATTTAAGTTTATTTTCGGAAAATTTTTGTACATTTTCAAACAATAAATAATTTTGATAAAATATAGTACATTGTTTCTACTACTTAGGGTATACCGGTAATTACATTAATGCTTGCTGGTAGCAGGTTGAGTTACAACCAAATGTGGTTGCCCATACTTTGTTAATTCGGGAGATATAATTTTTTTTCGAAATAAAACACAAAATTTTCCGAGAAAACCTGGGCCGATTTTCCTGGCTAACGAACTTATCCAAGCCATTTGCAAAAAAAAGGTATTCACCACATTTAATCAAAATCGTCCCATTCTTTTTTGAGTTATCGGTATATATATATATATATATATATATATATATATATATATATATATATATATATATATATATATATATATATATATATATATATATATATATATATATATATATATATATATATATATATATATATAAACATATAAAATTTGAAACTGACCCCGGATATGTGTCTGGGGGGCCTAATTAGCGCTCATTTGAAGAAATTTTTTCAAAATTCAAAAGTCGGGATCTCCTCATTAGTGAATTTTTTTTAAGAAAATTCACTAATAATACATTTGAGGCTGTCAGTCTAATACAGACATTACCCAAACAATGTTTGAAAAACCAAACAAATGATTACAAAGACCTTCAAAAGTGCGTAAAAAAGTACTTTAGTTTTGTAGAATAGTAATGTTTATGCAGAATGAGGATTTTCGTTTAATTCAAGAAGTATTAATAGAAAGTATAAGAAAAGCCCTTAATTGCCTAGCACACTATATAAGATGGTATTGATCAGTTTTGTCAAAAAACATGTATTTTTTTAAAGAACAGAAAAACTTTTTTTTTAATTTGTTTTTTATTAAAAACATGTTTGGCACCTATGAAAAAAGTTTGGACGCAGCAAGTGCGTCATGGAAGTGAACTTTCATAAAAATGTTTTTAATGGGAAATATCTCTCTAATACTAGCAGGCATCAGCTTGGTTACCGGTATAACCATATAGGTTATACCGGTAACCAAGCTGATGCCTGCTAGTATTAGTATTTCTACTATATGTAGAAACAATGTACCATAAGTCACATCGGGTCCTTGCCCTACTCCTCGGTTTCGTCACCAAACCTCCTCATCGCCTATCAATGTAAGTTGTCTTCTGAGACTACAATGGCCTGTTAGCACCCCGATGATACAATAAGAAGCACAAAACGACTCCTACAAAGAATCCAGACAGTCTTGTTTCTTCACGGCGGCCATCGCTTGTCTACAGACTCTAACAGACGTCCAGTGCTTCTCCATGGCCTCCTCTGTTCATCTATCTAGGGCGTGGGAGACCAACTTTCTACTTATGCCTATAACAGGCTCCGGGCCACAGAACGGCCGTCGGGAACTAAATCTTGCGAGGCCATTTGCCGCCTCATTCTCCGCTACACCACAGTGTTCCGGAACCCACATAAGCTGTGCCTTCTGTCCTGGTCAGCTCTGCAAGAGCGTCAGTGCAGTCCTGAACCAGCATTTATCTAGTTTTGGGCGCATAGACTGCCCGGAGAGCCGCTCGACTATCCGATCAAATGTATACACATTCCTCGGGGTTCGGTCTCACATTCTGTCGAATAGCTACATGCAGAATAGCGTATATACTCCCGTTCCGAATGCTGTGGTATATGCACCCAGATCATAACTCTCGCGCACTCCTAGTCCATCAATGTATATTCCCGCACCGGAGAAGTGCTGCTCCTCCAGCCGTGATCCATCAATAAAACACACCAGGATAACAAGCTGGAAAGCCACCTCATTATCCCTGCATTGATCATTGCTAGGGATTCTGAGGGTATATGTCATAAGTCAGTTTAATATAATCCTCTGCATTTCGTATCTTGATGGTGGAAAGTAAAATTTCCTTTTCCTTCCCCATGTCCTGTGATTACTTCCTCACCACACCAGTTTCCAGAGTCTCGCATTCTGAGATGCGATGCCTTGGTTTCCCTTTAACGGGTGGGAAGCGGCGGCGGCCTCAGCAACACCTCTATATAGCGTGGCCGAGGATGTCGACTTCATAGTGCCGGTGATACCCGCAGACTTGCCAACCTTTGAAGTTTGGCCAGCTTCCGGGTAGCTGTTTGATTCACACCACTGCCCCATAAAGGGCCCTCAGCCTGACGATCGCAGTGTCAATCCAATGAAGGATCCGATGATTAAGTCCCCAGGTCCTTCCTAACACACGGCGCAACTGCCAGATGGTCGCTAGTCCCTTCCTCAGTACTCGTTCTACATGCGACCTTCATGATAATATGGAGTTCACGACCACCCCCAGATATTTTACCTCCCGTACTTAAGTTAAAGGTTTTCCAAACATCACCGGCGCCCTGAACTCCTACAGATCCCTCTTCTTGGGGAATAGGATCATCTTCGCCATCGTTTGATTTACGGCGAGTCCCAGCTCACCACACCACCTTTCGATTATACTGTAGGCTATTTGCATGCATGCACACACAACGCTAACGAATTTTCCGGTGACTATAAGACCAGTCTATCATCAGCATATATGCCTGAGCAAAGAAGCCATTATTGGAGACGTTCCACATGGCCGTGCACGACCAGACACCATATATGGGGCAAAACACAGCTGCCCAGGGGACAGCCATCGGTCACCCCAACATCCAGCACACGGCCTCCCAAGCATGCTCGCCACCTACTGATAAGGGGTCTAGGTAATCCCATGGCCTGTAAGGCGGCACACTGCCTATCCATCTTTGCTCTATCAAAGGCTCCGCCTTGACATAAAAAGCACTGCCAGCGTGCTCTCTTACTAGTGTAGGGACCTTTCCGCCTACATAATTTGCAGTATGTATACAGAATTAATTGATTATTAACAATTGTGGAAATTAATAACGCCCAGTAGGAGACACTATCACTAAACTTCTGCACATGCGAAAAGATTCCGCATATATGTACCGGGCCCCCACCTTCTGCGCTAACTGAGTCCGCAACATAAAGTAAAGAAATAATTAAAATTGAAATTAAAACATTAAAAGTTTTCGATGAAAATTTTTGTTGCCTGTGAATATAGTTTTATAGGTCTCTATACATATCCAACTTTCGACAATTCTCTAGTACCTCGACATATAAGCGATTTTGATGAAATTTTGTTTAATCACGTAATTTTGTGCTTAGATGACGAAAATGACAAAGAAAATTACGGCAGACGCGTATTTTAACAGATATCGTCAGTTTTCCGAAGGCGATTTTCATAATTTTCATGATCGTGTTTTTCAAATTTATGTAACATACCTGTTTGATATTTTTCATTTTTTTCTGCATAGTTTCCTCAAAAATGTAAAGAAACCAGATAAAAATGCACTTGATATACAAGTATCAAATCTAACCACGTTAATTTTCACGAGCGTCTCGCAACCGTAATTAACGTGGCTCGCGACTCATGAGTTTTTTGTTGTTTTAACGAAATAAAATACCTCCTTGAGGTGCTGTTTACACACACAATCCCTCCAACTGACCTTCCTGACCTGCCTTAACATCAGTTTGCCTAATTAACAGCTAAAAGACATTACATTACATTATATTATGCTCACATGATCTTATGATGTATGGCAGGGTTTTTCCATGATATAATGACTTAGAACTTAGAAGAGATATGATATTGCGCATATACCCCATGATACAAATACCGAGAGATATGATATTCAGACAACCTATTTTGAGACCTGTCACGCGCATGGCGTCAAGTGGTGAGTCCAATGCAACAATAATATGCTGTGGGGTTTGACGTTTCATCACAACCTCTTAACAAATTACGTATTTTACTAATATTTAAGTGCATACAGTTGTAAGTAATAAAAATGAAAACGATTAAATTTAGTGCTGCGATCTTTATTATCTGAAAAAGTCAATATAGGCGTAACATCAACCGCATTCAAGTGACGTATAGAACCTTTTTGATTGCGAATGACTTTGTTTTAAGTGTGTAGTTGGACTTCTATAACGTCACTCACCACGTGACGTCATAGGAGGGGGCGGGGCATATCAGCAATATCATATCTCTTCTAAGTCATTATATCATGCATATACCCCGCCCCCTCCTCTGACGTCACGCGGTGAGTACGGTTATAGATGTCCAACTACACACTTAAAACAAAGTCATTCGCAATCAAAAAGTTTCTATACGTCAGTTTAATGCGGTTGAAGTTACGCCTATATTGTCTTTTTCAAATAATATAGATCACAGCACTAATTTTAACCTTTTTTATTTTTATTACTTCCAACTGTATGCACTTAAATATTAGTAAAATACGTAATTTGTTAAGAGGTTGTGATGAAACGTCAAACCCGACTGTACGACAGCATATTATTGTTGCATTGGACTCACCACTTGACACCATGCGCGTGACAGGTCTAAAAATAGGCAGTCGGAATATCATATCTCTCGTTATTTGTATCATGGGGTTTTTCCTTCTTTTAGCTTTTTATTAGGCAAACTGATTCCAAGGCGGGCAAGGAAGGTCAGTTGGCAGGATTGTGTGTAAACGGCACTTCAGGGAGGTCTTTTATGTCGTTAAAACAGCAAAAAACTCATGAGTCGCAGCCATGTTAACAATTTTCTTTGCCATTTTCGTCATCTACGCACAAAACTACGTGGTTATGCAAAATTTCATCAAAATCGCTTATATGTCAAGATACTAGACTTTTACTCAATTTTCATTTTCTTTATGTCAATAATCCTTGCACCCACATCCACAAATCTTTTGTTTGAAACAATTTCCTTACATTCTGAAACGTCAAAATTAATTTGTCAGTGCAAAACCCAATTTTAAAGTACATAAGCCGTATAAAATTTAAAAAATAAAAGGTAACACAAACTTTTTTGTCTAGATAGTAGCTATAATTTGTATTTTTAGATGGCTAAAGCCCCCGCTGTTGGTATTGACCTAGGAACAACATATTCCTGTGTTGGAGTCTTTCAGCATGGAAAGGTAGAAATAATTGCAAATGATCAAGGAAACAGAACTACACCGTCTTATGTGGCATTTACAGACACAGAAAGACTGATCGGTGATGCGGCAAAGAACCAAGTTGCCATGAATCCGAATAATACAATTTTTGGTAAGTGTTCCAGTTTTTCAAACAAGTTTCGACTTAATGTACAACCATTGACCAAATAAATGTGTGTCAGTCAAAATTCAAAATATGAAATAAAATATCCACTACTCGGAAAATGTAGAACGTAGGCACACAATGGCTGCCGTGACCAGACACCAAAGGCTGAGTTTAAGCGCTCATCTGTTGACTGTTGGTACAGTTCAGCCGTTGGAAATCTTATGAACGCATTGTTTACTTCAAGCACTATTTTGACAATATCTGTCATTTAAAAATTGGGCGCTATAGTCTGTTGTCACAAAGCCCAAATCAAAATTTAAAATTAGTTTCAAAATCTAAAATGGATAATTAAAATAATGTTAACCTAGAAACCTCATTCTAATGGAACTAGCTGATAAGCCACATGATATTGTCACGTTTATTTGTTGACTAACAAAACACAGCTTTTCAAACTACTAATTTATTATAACCAATTATATTCTGACAATCAACACACCAACTACTATATTTCTCTATTACCAAATGTCTATAGAACTATAGTATACTTTTCGCCGTCTATTATCGCTTATTTCGCACAAACACTGACTCCTTTACTGACTGACTGCTCCACCTACTGCTCACTTATTTATACAGTCTATTGAATTAAAGTTCTAGATCCTTATGTCTGTAATTTCTGGTTCCCTCTTGAATATAAATCTAGATTGTTCGTGGCTGTCAACACACTAAAAACTGCCTGTTGCCATAGAGGTCATAGTTCTCTATGAACTGTACTTTTCCAGAGAAGGATGTAAACATCAATGTGATAGGACTGGCCATAGAAAATTTAGCTCAGTTAGTGGGTTAGTGCCGCCTGAAAGAATTAAACCAACGAGAAATAAATATTTTTGCGATGAGGTAATATCAAATTACACTCCTGATGATTTTCATAACCATTTAAAATGTCTAGATAAACTTTCCATCAATTGAGAATCACAATATACCCGTGAAAATAAACAAATTCAGGACAATGGGTGGCTTCATAACTACGCATGTTCCAGCACTGTGTTGGGTTAGTCAGCGAAAATTAATTTCGCTTTGAGAAATTGGCAACAGTTGAGTTTGGAACTGAAAATCAGCGGAACTGGTGAACGCATACTCAACTGTTCAAGAGTTATGGCGCGAGGTGAACGCTGCAAAAAGTCAACTGTTACAACTGTTACGCGATACGAGTGCATGAACTCTCCCACCATTTTTTAAACAGTAGCCGCAGTTCTACCTGTTCTTATTTTGTTATATACTTATATGTGAAAGAAACTATAAAAATGTTTTCCTGCAGTTTTTCAAGGTACTTGTTCTTGTAAGGCTAGATGTATTCTCAACATAAATAGAAACGCAGACTGGTTCGCTCTAATTAGATCCCGTCAGTGCGCTATACTAATTACAGCGAGAACAAAGCTATAAAGTAATACAGGTAAGGCAGCTAGCCTACTAGAGCATTGTGAGGTATACGACAGGGTCGCCATCTCGGTGCGGAACCAGGTAGTGTGTTGTCACGACTGCTCCAATTAACACAAAATGTATAAATAGGGACTGTTTACAACCTACCAACAATTTTTGTAAATTGTCAGCGCTGGCCCATTTCTTTCCTAACACTGGGACAATGTATCTAAGGCTAGATGGCGACCCTGTCATACATCTCACAATGTTGTAGTAGGCTGGCTGGCTATATTACTTTATAGGTGTGTTCTCGCTGTAATCAGTATAGCGCACTGAGGAGCTTTAATTAGAGCGAATCTAGTATGCGTTTCTAATTATGGTGAGAATACATCTAGCCTTACATACATTGTCCCAGTATTAGGGAAGAAATGGACCAGGACTGACAATTTACAAAAATTGTTGCTCGGTTGCACACAGTCTCTAATTATAACATTTTCTGTCAATTGGAGCTGCCGTGACAACATACTACTTGGTTCCACATCGAGATGCCGACCCTGTCGTACATCTCCAAATGTTTTTGATAAATACCCGCTTACGCTGTGAAAAAATGCGTCAATTTGGTTGCTCTAGGTCTAGGATAACTATGCCTACATATCTTTGTGGACGGTGTGTTCGCTAAACTGACGCTAACAGTTGTATAGGTTATTTCAAAATTCGCTTGTTTTATACAGGGTCCCCCAAAGTAATAAATTCTTCAATTCAGTGTACATTTACCCACACTTAAAACAGCTTATCCTTGATTGTCAATTAAAATATAACTGAATAATTCGACAGTTACTTGCAATAAATAACTTCCATGCGTTTCTATAATTAACGCTGATTTAATTTCAAAAAATAATGCTATAAAACCCCTTGTTTCAGTTTTCAAGTTGGTTCTAGTTTTATAAAACCTTTTCTTGTAAAAGCAATTAACAATTAACACAGTAAATTTCATTTGGGCATAATATTTTACTGATTATATACACAAAGTATAATTAAAAAAGATGTGAAATTGTGTCTTTTAATGAAACTAAATTTTCGCTCACGTTTTTCAGATGCTAAGCGACTAATTGGTCGTCGTTTTGATGACCCAGCTATTCAGTCAGATATGAAACATTGGCCTTTCCAAGTACTGAATGAAAGTGGAAAACCTAAAATCAAAGTAGATTATAAGGGCGAAGGTAAAAGCTTTTACCCTGAAGAAATCAGCTCAATGGTTCTAACTAAAATGAAGGAAACGGCTGAGGCTTATTTGGGCAAGTCTATTAGCAATGCAGTTATTACTGTGCCAGCATATTTTAATGATTCTCAGCGCCAAGCAACAAAGGACGCTGGTACTATTTCAGGCTTGCAAGTCTTAAGGATTATTAATGAACCAACTGCGGCAGCCATTGCTTATGGTTTAGATAAGAAAGGGCAAGGAGAAAGAAATGTCTTAATCTTTGATTTAGGCGGTGGTACTTTTGATGTATCCATACTCACTATTGAAGATGGCATATTTGAAGTTAAATCAACCGCCGGGGATACACATTTAGGAGGTGAAGACTTTGATAATCGCATGGTTAATCATTTTGTGCAAGAATTTAAACGCAAATATAAAAAAGATCTAACTTCAAATAAACGTGCACTTAGACGTCTGAGAACATCATGCGAAAGAGCTAAACGGACCCTTTCCTCATCTACCCAAGCAAGTATCGAAATTGATTCTTTGTTTGAAGGTATAGATTTTTACACATCAGTTACAAGAGCCAGATTTGAGGAACTCAACGCGGATCTATTTCGCTCTACTATGGAACCGGTGGAAAAATCACTTCGCGATGCAAAGATGGATAAAGCTCAAATCCATGATATTGTATTAGTTGGTGGATCTACACGTATTCCTAAGGTACAGAAGCTACTCCAGGACTTATTTAACGGAAAAGAATTGAACAAGTCCATCAACCCTGATGAAGCTGTTGCTTACGGTGCAGCTGTTCAAGCTGCCATCTTGCACGGTGATAAATCTGAAGAGGTACAAGATCTGTTACTGCTGGATGTTACTCCATTGTCTTTGGGTATCGAGACCGCTGGTGGTGTGATGACTGCGCTCATCAAAAGGAACACCACCATTCCAACCAAACAGACACAGACCTTCACAACATACTCTGACAACCAGCCTGGTGTCTTGATTCAAGTGTATGAGGGTGAACGTGCGATGACCAGGGACAATAACCTGCTTGGTAAATTCGAACTTACTGGCATCCCACCAGCACCACGTGGTGTTCCTCAAATCGAAGTAACTTTCGATATTGACGCCAACGGTATTCTGAACGTAACAGCAATTGAAAAATCTACTGGCAAAGAAAACAAGATCACCATCACCAACGACAAGGGCCGTCTTAGCAAGGAAGACATTGAACGTATGGTTAATGATGCTGAAAAATACCGCACTGAAGACGAAAAGCAAAAGAACACCATCTCTGCTAAGAATGCATTAGAGTCGTATTGCTTTAACATTAAAAGTACAATGGAAGACGATAAAATAAAAGATAAAATTAGCGAATCTGATAAAACTACAGTTATGGGAAAATGCAACGAAGTCATTGCCTGGTTAGACTCTAATCAGCTAGCTGAGAAGGAAGAGTATGAGCACAAACAAAAAGAACTAGAAGGTCTATGCAATCCGATAATTACTAAACTATATCAGGGTTCTGGGGCAGCTCCAGGCGGGATGCCAGGTTTTCCGGGAGGATTCCCAGGGGCTGGTGGAGCCGCCCCAGGAGGTACACCGGGTGCTGGTGGTGCAGGACCCACCATTGAAGAAGTGGATTAGGTTTCATGCATGCTGAATGTGTTTTTTGTTTGTTTTGTTTTTGAACTATTTGTAATCTAAACTTTTGTCAGTTGAAATACATATTTAAACTATCAGATTAAACGTTTTTGGTCTATTTGTTTTATTGCATATTATTTTATCAAGAGAGTTTAATTGCATTTTCCCTCTATTAGCAAATTTTCATTAAAAAAAATAGGCATTAGAGAGGTCACGATGAAAAGCTTTAAATTTCTTTAAATGAGCGCGAATTTGGACCCCTAGAAGCCAAAGCCAAGGTCCGTTAAAACTTTTATATGTTTATATATATATATATATATATATATATATATATATATATATATATATATATATATATCCGAGCGATAACTCAAAAAAATACTCAACTGATTTGAACGAAACTTTGCTCATATCTTCATTATATTAAGACCGCGAACGAGTTCGTATATCAGCTATAACGGTCATTTTTTCCCCCAAAAATATACAAAAATATTTTTGAAAACGCTATATTATTGTAAGTGGCAGAGTAAACTGGAATGAGACTTTACATGTGGCTAGAAAAAGTGTCAAAATTGGTGATTCAGTTAAAGAATTTTCAAGCTTAATATCTTGGCAAGAATTTACGCTCAAATCGTGTCATTAACTTTATTCGTACTTCACTACTTGGTAAATAGCTTAGTATTTTATTTTTCATACTTTGTTTTATGGCTTTTATTTCGAGTAGCCAATTAGTTATTATTTTTGAACTACTAAAAAAATTACTACATATGTTATTTGTATTTTCATTCATTTATATTTTATTTCCACACGGCTATGTGGAGATCAGCTACATATCCGGGTCTGAACTATTTTTATTTTATTTTTTATTTTATTTTTTTGTTTTGTCTTATATGTTTCAGCACTTTTTCTAAGTGAAAATTTTATAAAGCGACTATACACAATGAATGACATATGCCAAACAATCATTGACGAGTGTAAGAATAGCACCTATGTTTACAATAGCATTACAGAATGTACTGATTTATCTAATAATGAAACCCAGTTAAATATAATACATTTTAATATAAGAAGTATACAAAAAAATTTTGATAATCTCCAAATATTCCTAGAAGCTGCTAAAATAACTTTTGATGTTATTATATTATCTGAAACGTGGCAAATTTATGATATTGCTGACTTTAAATTAAACTCTTATGACATTTTTTACAACAATAGCCGAATTAATAAATGTGACGGTTGTATAATATATGTTAAAAGTTCACTAAATGCATCCTGCTCAATCACTGAAAATACAACAAATTTCCTTCGTGTTTAATACGAAACGATAACAAAACGGTTGGTATCTCTGCGACTTATAGGCTCCCTTCTCTTGATAAGGAAGAGTTTGTATTTGATGTTAGTAAATATTTTCGGTCTGCATCTTTCGTGAGATGTGATGTTGAAGTATTTGCAGGTGACATGAATATAAACTTATTTGATGAAGGAGAAATTACAAACTTGTATCTTAATTTACTGTGTGAGTTTGGCTTTACAAAACACATTGATGCCGTTACTAGAATAGGAACAAAAATAGTCAAACATGCATTGATCATCTCTTTTTAGCACATGAAAATATTTCCTTGGTTGAAAAGTTTGTAGTCATAAATGAATGCATTTCCGACCATGCAACAATTGTTCTCAAGTTGAGATTCGATGGTCTTTCTTTTAAGAAACACACTTACTGTAAAGCTCGCAGTAAAATCGTTTACGATAAACTTAGACAGCTTATAAGATCTGAAAATTGGCAAAAGCTTTACATCTCTAGTGATCCTAATTACTGTACGGAGTTTTTCTTTAACACACTTAACAATTTTATTCTAAAGTCTTCTTCTATACAAAATATTTCTAAAAAAGAAATTAAGATTAAGCCATGGATAACTCAAGGAATAATTAATTCAATGAAAACTAGAGAAAAACTTCGCATTATTTCCAAAATATATTCTACTGACACTGCAGCATCTTCAAAATATAGAACCTACCGAAACGTATTAAACAAAGTTATTACTAAAATGAAAACAGCTTATTACAGTAAACTCATTGAATCATCTAAACAAAATTCAAAGAAAATGTGGCAAAATGTTAAAAAAATCACTAATCACAAACTCGGTAGTAATAATAGCTGTATCCAAGGCATTTGTCTCGAAAACAATAGTAAAGTAGATGATATCGGGCAAATTACATCTGAATTTAATAAATATTTTGCTACCATAGCCACTAAGTTAAAGAATACAAATTTCAACAATCAAGTGCAACCGGATACTTCTACTTTAATTAATAATAACCCCCACTCGTTCTTTTTCTATCCTGTATCTGAATACGAAATTACAAAACACATAAATTCTTTAAAGAAGTCAAATAGTATAAGTCATGATAATATCAGCAATAATATTGTAAAGATGTTTTACGTATACCTGGTTAAACCAATAACTCATATTGTAAATATAATTTTGCAAAGCGGTATTTTTCCTGGATACTTGAAAGTTGCCACTATAATTCCACTCTTTAAGGATGGGGATAAAGAGGATATGAATAATTACAGACCGATTGCTTTAACTAGTATAATTAGTAAAATTACCGAAAAATGCGTTAAAGCACAACTAATGAAATTTTTTAATAAATACAACATTATAAATAGAAATCAGTTTGGCTTTTTGCAAAATGTATCGACTACAGATGCTATCATAAATGTAACTGAAAAATTATATGAGTCTCTTAATAATAATAAAAAATGTATTGGTCTATTCCTGGATTTAAAGAAAGCATTTGATACAGTGTCACATGATTTACTATTGATAAAACTGGAAAAAATTGGTATACGCGGTCTTACTCTCGACTTCTTTAAATCATATCTTTATGATAGAAAACAAAGAGTCCGCATAGGTGACAATGTTAGTGATCAGATTGGGGTTGAAACTGGAGTCCCCCAAGGAACAGTTTTAGGCCCCATTCTGTTTCTGATCTACATTAATGACCTAATGAATGTAGACATAGGAGGAGAAATGGTATGCTATGCGGATGATGCCGCGATAATATTCTCTCATAATTCATGGGACGAAGTTCTGGGAGTTGTATCCTCAGGGCTTTCAAAAATCAAATCATGGTTAGATTCGAATCTACTTTTACTAAATTTAACTAAAACTAAATTTTTGACCTTTGCAAAAACTAAGACAATGCTGCCGAATATTAATAAAATTAAATTTAAAAGTTACAATAACACAGGTCACTTTGATAGCATCGATAAGTGTGAAAGTGTAAAATATCTAGGTGTTCATATCGATCAACTACTTAAGTGAGATATCCATATAAATTATGTTAACAACAGTATTCGTAAAACTATTCACAAATTCTCACAACTTAAACATATACTTGTATGGAAATGGAAAAAAATATTTTATCAGGCCACTGTAGAATCTATCTTAAATTATGGTATTGTGATTTGGGGCGCAGCATATAAAACTCATTTTACTAAACTTTATTCCACACAAAAATGGATAATAAAAATTATGCTTGACAAAGACCTCTTGTACCCTTCGGAGCTGGTCTACAAAGATAGTGAAATTCTCCAAATAAAATAATTGTTTGCTTTGTCGGTACTTAAGTTCATGAATTCTAGGGATAGCTTTCAACAAAGACTGAACCATCATAAAATGACCCGTGGTATCTCTAGCGATCAGGTTATTGTCCCCTTTAGGTATTTTACACTTGGACAGCGTCACGTTTCATTTGTAGGCCCTAAATTAATAAACTGCCTTAGGTCGAAGTTTTGTATAACTGGGAAACATTATTCAAACAAATCGTTAAAAGGTTGGTTTTTAAAAAATAGAGATGAATTCATGGAGCATTGTTTTATTTGGTTGTAAACTTGGGTGGATATTTCGATCAACTCTTAATAACAATTACTTATGTAATGCTTTTTGCAATATTGTAAACTTTGTTTTTTGTAAAGATACTTATAGGTGATATTTTTTGTAAATAAGTTTGTATAAAGGAGAAAAACCACTCTAAGTTCATAGTGTGTATATAACCTTTATTATCCTAATTTAATTAACTCTACTTTTTTTCTGTTTTTTATGTTACTATTTTTTGTAAATAAGTTTGTATAAAGGAGAAAAACTACTCTAAGTTCATAGTATGTATACAACTTTTATTATTCTAATTTAATTAACTCTACTTTTTTTCTGTTTTTTATGTTACTTTCATGCTTAAGTTAATATATTTATTTTATTACTTATGTGCACACACAAACCTAATTTGGTTTATAGTGCATGAATAATTTATCTTTCCTGTAAAATGCTATTATTGCATTTTTTTTTTCTGTATTTTGTGTTTTTGGACAAATAAATATTATTATTATTATTATGTTGTGAATTTTCAGTAATTTGTTACACAACATATAGAGTTTTTTCTAAATTAAAAATAAAATCCCAAAGACATGCGTTGAAACCACTTAGTGGTTAAAGTCCAATGCCTGACAGACAGAGTAGTTAACTGCCACGCGTAGATTGATTTATACAACAGGTATAAACCATACATCAACGGTAACCAAACTAAATATATACCAGGTATAAAACATACTACCCGAACCTAAAATCGTGGAATTTCGGCCGCAATTATGGAAAATGACAGACGACATAAAATTAGAAATTTGCCAAGTGATTGTTATTTAACTGGTGGATTCAATCAATTATTAAAATATATTATTTGTAGCTTTATGAATGGCCCCAAATACAGTTTTAGAGCAGCATAGATATATTATGCTGTCGCATAATATAGTGGAAATGTAAACGGAATCAAGCCAAGTCTATAAAAAAGATTCTAAAATAGTTTCTTTTATCTTTAAACTTAAAAATAAGACGTCATATAAGACCAAAACACGCGTGGGATGTGTTTCAATGGTAATTCTACTAATTCTGTAATTAATTGTTACGTATACTTTGAATATAATATCCCGGTCATGAATCCTATCTGGAGTACTATGTAAACAAACCGTTAACTAACGTGCGCTTACATGGCCCAGACAGCGTCGTTGCCTTCTAAGCAGAAGGTTACGCGATCGAATCCACCTTGATGAATGTATGTGCTTTCTGTCTTATTTTGACATTTGGAGAACAAATAGTGCAGAGATTTCATACGTTTTGAACAATATGTCATTTTTGTTTAAAATGCCTGAATAAGTTTGTCACCTTTGAGTCTGAAATTAATATTTTGTTATTGTTGATATTGAAAAAACCGATTTGATTAGGTTAACCAAAACGAAATCATACTGGCGGTTAGTAAGGAACAATAACTGCTATGTATATAATTTGGCAGATACTTTACTTTTCTAAATATTAATTAAGTTTTCTTCTGGAAATCTTTCGTATAAATGTATTTGTAATACAAGTTTCTTCAGATATAGCAAAATTTAGTTCTGTAGCTTCATAGAAAATTGAGTTTTGGGCATTTTTCTCAAAAGGAGTTGGAACGCAAATTTTTTTTTGATAATAGAGAGATATCGATCGTAACACTTTCGAAGGATTTCTTCTAATGTACGCGTACTAGGACCTCTAAAATCGATCTTCAAGGTCTGTGTAAGTTTAAAGTTATAACTTTACCAAGATGCCGTATAATAGTAGTGTACAATTCTTATGACAATTCGCTAAAATAACGCACTTGTTGCGTCCCGAATTTTTTCTTATATTCAGTTTTTAAAGATTTAGTGTTGCTCTGTATTTCACTGTTAACCGGGCCACATACAGCAGAGGTCAGTTACTTCATCTCAATGCCAGAAGGTCAGTAGACATTTATTTGTAAGGAAGTTGAAGATATTGAAACGCGGTTTTATGGTTATATGGTATACGGAACCGCCACGCTAAGGTGAAATAGACAAAAGACTTGGCCATAAATCAGATTACGGCTTGTTGAGTTGGCCTAATATGTTTCTATATATGAGAGTAAGAGACCATTATATGTTGTAGAATTGCACTTATGGGTTGAATAGTATCACAAGTACTCTTGCCAAGAGCTCAAATTGTCTTAAAAATAAAGGTGTACATAATTCAGAGCCTATCTTTGATTGTTTCATTTTAAGTGATTTGCAATATTTTTGGTAATGTTTTAAATTTATTTTATGTCATACTAGTTCATTTTGTGTTTTTATTGCTTAGTTACCAACTACATAAAGTACACTTTATGGCCCGCGCGGGCATAAAGACAAATAATTTTTGTTTAACTTATTTAATAACCTTTATTAGTGAAAATACAAATAATATAATCAAAGCAATACTGTAGTAACACCTGGCTGCTAGGAGTGCTTTCAAATTATTTTTAAATATCCTGAATTCAGTATGTTCCCTACACCTATTTGGTAATTTATTATAGAATCTAATACTATTGAATATAAAAGATCTTTCATATTTCGCTGTATTATGGGCCACCGAACGTAAATCACCACGGCCACGAGTATCATAACTGTGATTGAAAGAATTTACATCAAAGCGGTGTATATTTTTCTTTATATATAAAATAGTCCTATAAATGTAAATAGTATAGTCATGACCCTCCTTTCCACAAAAAACCGCCGACAAGTCCCACGAGAAGGCACGTCAAATATAAGTCTTAGTATTGTTTTTTAAGGATCAGCAATCTGTTAACACATACAGAGCTTCCCCACAGGATAACGTTATAGGCTAACACCGATCACACTAGTGCATTGTAAACTGTGATTAGGCTTTCAGTGTTCAGTGTATACCTTAGCTGTAGTAGAACAAAAATTCTTTGTTCAAGCTCCGACAAACGTACTCGACATGCCCATCCAATCCCAGTTCCTGATCAATCAAGACTCCAAGAAATCTTGTGGACCCAGTGGAACCAACCTCAATGCCATTCGCCGTGAGACTATTTGGAAAGGGCAAACTAGATAGTCCGCCAAAGCGCAAAGACCGTCTTGGAATTGTTCACAGCCAACTTATTTGTCCAAAACCAATTCAACAAGTCAGAGTATGCAATGCGCAATTTCCCTTGAAGAGCCTCATCATCATGATCCACAACCACCAGAGTAATATCAGCAGCAATTATAATATAAAATTTGGTATCAGTTTAAAATTTTCTTTTATCATTATTTTTGCCGCAGAATTTTTCAAAATTTCAGCTCTTATTCGTCTACAACAGGACGTGTTTTTTTAAGGGCTTTTCAAAATCCTTCTCTTGGCGGGCCTAGATCTTCTGGGTTTGAAGATGAAGAAAATGAATTATTAAGGGGTATATATATATATATATATATATATATATATATATATATATATATATATATATATATATATATATATATATATATATATATACAGTGGCGGATTTGCAGTCTTGGCCGCCCTAGGCCCCAGGCCATGTAGTAAGTACCAGCCGCCCCTTTCTCAGTACCCATCATATAGGCTACATAATGAATTTACTTTATTGGCCACCCTAGGGCCGGGCCGGGCCTACTGGGCCTTAGGGCAAATCCGCCACTGTATTTATATATATATATATATATATATATATATATATATATATATATATATATATATATATATATATATATATATATATATATATATATATATATATATATATATATACATACATATACTCCTTAATGATTCATTTTCTTTCCATGATACTACTTTTCTAGAGAGGCTTTCCAATGTTTAGCAATGTATTTTCTAATACATTTCCATTATTGCATTATATTGTCGTTTATGACTTTTTTTTCTTGGTCCTGGTTTATATTGTACAGTATGTTCCCTGCTCGTTGAGGTTGATACAAACGGCCTTTTAGTGAATATTCGTAGAAAAATTTACTAATGAGGAGATCCCGACCTTTGAATTTTGAACAAATTTTTGCAAATGAGCGCGAACTAGGACCCCTAGAACCCATATCCGGGGTCAGTTTCAATTTATATATATATATATATATATATATATATATATATATATATATATATATATATATATATATATATATATATACCCAGCTAACCTTTAATGCTGGCCCAGTATTGGCGTCATAGCCGGTACCCGGCACTTGCATTGCTGGAGAAGTGCTTGAATACAATGTTGGGCCGGTAACTATAGGAAACTCCGGGCAGCAGGCGGCCAACGGTCGGTTAGCCAGCACATACATTACAGGCCAAGCACTTTACCAATGCTGCAGAGTTACTTGATTTCAATATCAAATCTGCATTTCTCAGGCACTTATATCAAGTGCTCAATTTTAGGTGGCCCACTACTTCTACTATGAAGGACACACACTAGGTACTCTGCATTGAAACATTACTTATTGATATATATATATATATATATATATATATATATATATATATATATATATATATATATATATATATATATATATATATATATATATATATATATATATATATATTAAATAGTCCAAAAATCAACCTGATTTAGGAATAAGTATACATAAGAAATCTATCAAATTGTTAAACGATATTGGTAATTTATAAATATAACCCATCAATACAGACCATTATTTTCATAGATATTCAATTTCGTACAGCTAGATTATATTATTGAACAAAATAAACTGGAATATCCAAACATTTCACGGTTTTCATATATTATAGGACATAGAAAAAATGAAATAAAAACCAAGTACCTATGTGTATTAGACGTTTTAATGTCATAAAAATAAAATAATCACTTGTATAATTAACAATAAATAAAGTACAAATGTGTCAAAATTAACAATGTTAAATAAAATATCAATAAACAAACTCATAAAAAAAACACTAATCTGAGAATCCCGTTAATTAACAATATAAGTGAATATTATAATATTTTAGTAGGTACCTATATATTTTCATATGGTCTGAATATCCATGTGTACTCAGCACATATGCACTCGTATAAAGAGATGGAACACAACCCTTAATAATATTTATATCTAATAACTGGCGAAAAGAAAAACGAGTGAATATTTGCGAGTGTGTACACTTGACTGCACAAACAATTCGCTAAGATGACCCTTTCAAGAGACCTTGTGTCCATCGGGATTGTCCACTAACAGATTTGAAATTGCATCGAAGGTAACTTTTACATTAAGTGAATATTGGAACCCGTGATGAGCACTGATAGGTACACTTTTGGAGAACCCAATTAACTACTGCACATTTTTAAAGATTTCACAATCGTTTCACTAACAAGGTTAGCGTCATCAGAGGATGTATTATCTTTTACAACTGTAAACTATTTAAAACATTTCATTTAGCACTTGAGTTATATTTCAGGCTTAGCTTACAATATTTTTCCTAAAACATATTTTTGCCTCCTACATTCTTCACTGTCACCTGCATTACGAAGGCAAATTTAATGTTGACTGAGTCACCTTTTGTTGCCTGGCATCTTTACACAAAGGGTTCTTGCTCACTGTTCCTGAAAATCAGACATTATATCAATGAAAAATCTTCGATTTTTCCACAGCTCAACATTTACAAATAATAAGTTTAATAATCTGTTGGTCAAGGCGTAGTTATACTAGCTATATCAAATGAATTAAATATTGACTCAATCTCAATAATCTTACTTCCTTCCCTTATAATTATGGAGAAAGAATAGTGAATAATAGAACTATATTTCGTGATTTAGATACAAACTATACATTCAGGTGCTCATGATTTGCATACTGTTATAATACTACATTTAATATAATGCTATAAGACTATAAATACATTAAAAAATGATTAACTTACCTATTGCATTGCGACAGACAATTTCTTGCATTTTATCAATTTTCCTTTTCCTTTATTAGGCCACAAACACACAGCACTACAGCACATAAACATACGCCATGTTGTTTTAATTCTATGTTTTCTTTTGTGCTAGCGCGATGGCCATGCGCCAACACTATCGGCTCACGATGATAGACGAGCAGACGAGGACTATTAAGGCAACCATGCACTTCTCCAGCGGCTTGCCGGTACTGTAAAAAAGCGATAATTCTCACCGCATAGCCAACATTGGTTAGTTACTGCAGAATACCGTAAATATTACTTGCCATTTGCCAACCCCAATAACGTAACGGTAAAGCGCCGTTTCGCCGTTACCGTTACTGAACCAGCACAGACGGCATTATCCCGGCAGACGGCCGATGGTCGCGTGTTTGCTGGGTATATATATATATATATATATATATATATATATATATATATATATATATATATATATATATATAGGTATCACACCGATAACTCAAAAAATAAAAAAATAGAAAAGCTATGATAACCAAATTTGGTAGGTAGGTTAAAAAGTACCTACACACCAAAATGCCAGATCATTTCTATGAAAATTCACTTCCATAACGCACTTGCTGCCTCCAGGCTTTTTTTATGTTATTTTATATTTCTTTACTATCTTACTAATATGTAAAATACGTTTCACATTTTGTTTGCTTTTGTAGAGGCTTAAAACTTTTCAATGCGTGCTCGTATATAAGTACGTATTTCAAAAGAGAGAGTCATGGGTAAAGTAATTTCTCTATGGTTTTTTCTTTTTCACTTTAACGTCGGCCTATTTTCGCGACTATGGCCAATCACCGACGTCAGGGGCAGTTTCACCTCACTATCCCGGAAAATTTGCCGAACCTCTGCCTTTCCTTAACAATGAGGGTCGGGATATTTAACCGGCCTAACATCGCATAGAGACGGGACATACGAGTCCCCCCCCCCCAATCTGATCTTGCACCAAATATTTCTTTATAACTTATTCTTGTAACAAAAAATTCTAAATTTTCGTTTATAGTTTAATTTTTATATCATAAACCTACCTACCAAATTTGGTGACCATAGCTTTTTTATTTTTTGAGATAAATGTTTTTTTCCAGAGAAAACACGACATTTTCTAGGAAAACCCGGTCCGATTTTCCTGGCTAACGAACTTACCCTTGCCACTTACAAAAGGAAGGTACACGCCAAATTTTATCAAAATCGGTTTATTATTTTTTGAGTTATCAGTGTGACACACACACACACGCATATATATATATATATATATATATATATATATATATATATATATATATATATATATATATATATATATATATATATATGTATATATATATATATATATATATATATATATATATATATATATATATATATATATATATATATATATATATATATATATATATAGAAACAGACCCCGGATATGGGTTCTAGGGGTCCTAGTTCGCGCTTAATTGAAAACAAATTTTTAAAATTGAAGTCGGGAGTCGGGATCTCCCCAATAATGTATTTTTGCTACGAAAATTCAGTAAAAACGCCATATTATTATGATTATGTACGGAGATCTTAGGTCAATAAACTGAGATCAGTTTGTAAGGTCAATTATTACAGTTTCATATGTTTTTCTTCTGTCAAATGTGTATAACTAAAATAAAAGTCAGAATTATATTTATGTAAGTAGTTTAATGTAACTACTTAAGTAGGATTAACACAAATTGATTAGGTATTTGTTTAGATCAGTCTTGTAGTGCTTGTTTAAAAGTGTATACCTATTTAATTCAAACATATTCAACTATAACTCACTTACTTATTTTTCTAATGACTCGTTGATAATTAGTTACAAAATTTAAATCGAATTTAGTGACATAGTGACGTATATCCTGCATAATTTGCTTGACATATTATAATTAAAAGAAAGTAAAATGCCGTCCTAAAGATGGCACTGTATTTCCGACGTTTCCGACACGCCATCAATTGACTTTAAAATCTGTCGTTTGTGATTGGCCGAATTCAAATTGATCTCGTACATTCTAGAAGCTTTGCAGGGTTTCCCTATATAACCAGCCATCTTGCGTTTCATCCACCTATTCAGTGAAGTATTGTTGAACGGGAAAGTGCGAGTATTCAGTATTACAGTTTTATTTTAAATAACCAAACACAAAAGTAAGTAAAAGTAGTTTTTAAAGTGGTAATTTAGTTCTTTTAGAGTTATTTTAGTGTTTAATAAATTTAATTTTAATATATTAACAGGCCAGGGCCACATAAATCGTTCAAACGTTGAATCATTGTCTCGTGTCTTAGCTGATATTGGCCATTTTATCTTTCCGTATAATATTGCTGTTTTTAATGCGCCATTAATATTTGATTGATTTCAATATTTCTATGCTAAACGCCCCCGAATCCCGTTTTAATTACTTCTCCTAAATGTATCTATTATATTAGAAACTAGCTTAATATTTTTGGCGCCTCAACACGTGCATTTTAACGCCGTTATAAGCTTAGCCCAATTTATCTGTTTTGGAATGATTAAACTACAGAAACTTTAATTATTTTTGTTCAGTGTATAATCTTGGTTTTGCTCTCAACATGTTTTCTAGAGTATTTTTTTTTACGGTTATCGACTTTTGGCTTGTTATAATGCAGAGTGCAGATGACGCCCAAACATCCTTGAAGTTTGTCGGTAGTGACGTCACAAGGGGACTGCTCTAGAAGGTTTTCAGAATGTTTCTAATGATTTTATGAGTAATATGATAACAGGAAATTCAGTGATTAATATTGATTTTGTTTATAGTTTTTCATAGCAGGATTATCTATACCACGAAGGTGTACTGCTGTTCCTGTTATTGGTTGATAAAATGTTTATTTTAACCTAACGCACCTGATAATATTTTCTCTTTGATTACCATACCACACTATTGTTTTCACAGACTTTTATACAGAAATATTCTAGAATACATGACTTCCCATTTTATACTAAGGTCGCCCATTTGCAATATACGACACTATTGTTTTTAGAGTTTACAGAAACATTCTAGAAAAGTGTACATGACTTCCTATTTTATAAGGTCGCCCATTTGCAGTAGGAGTTTAGTAGAAGGTTAAGAATTTATTTTCATTATCCTTTTATGGAAGACAAGTTTTAAATAACCATTTAAGGTGCATTTTGTGTACTCACATAGTGTATTGTCTACATTAAAAACACAATATATATCATACTGATGCTGCATGATCGCGTATGGCTTTTTACAGATACATGGGCAATACATACAACCCTTTGTTGAAATCAGTTTGCACCTTAAGGCCTAGAAGTTGTTTGGGTAAATTTGCAGATTATTCATGTGTCAACTTCCAGAATTTTCTCTCTATTACACCCTCATGTCAACCCTAATATAGGGACAAAGTATGTAAGGCTAGATGCATTCTCACCACAATTAGAACCGTAGACCGGTTTCGCTTTAATTAGAACTGTAGTCCGGTTTCGCTTTAATTAGAACCGTAGACCGGTTTTGCTTTAATTAGAGCTCCCCAGTACAGCATTACTAATGGTAACGAAAATACACCCACAAAGTAATACGGCTATGGTAGCCAGCCTTCCAACATAAGTGAGTGGCAAGACTTGAAGCAACGTGCTGCCATCTAGTTGTGGAACCAAGTAGTATGTTGTCACGCCAGCTCCAAATAACACAGTGTTAAAAAATAGACACTGTATACAACCAACTAACAATTTAGTAAATTGTCAGCCCTGGCCCATTTCTACCCTAATATAGGGACAAAGTATGTAAGGCTAGATGCATTCTCACCATAATTAGAACCGTACTAATTGTAGCGAAAATACACCTATAAAGTAATACGGTTATGGTAGCCAGCCTTCCAACACTTGAGTGGCAAGACACGAAGCAACGTGCTGCCACCTAGTTGTGGAACCAAGTAGTATGTTCTACGCCAGGTCCAAATAACACAGTGTTAAAAATACTTTGTCCCTATATGAGGGTAGAAATGGGCCAGGGCTGACAATTTACTAAATTGTTAGTTAACTGTATAGTCTCTTATTTTTTAACATTGTGTTATTTGGAGCTGGCGTGACAACATACCATTTGGTTCCGCAACTAGGTAGCAGCACTTTGCTTTGTGTCTTGCCACTAACTTACGTGTTGAAAGGTTGGCTACCATAGCCGTATCACTGTATAGGTGTATTTTCACTACAATTAGTATGCCGTACTGACGAGCTCTAATTAGAGCGAAACCGGTCTACAGTTCTATTGTGGTCAGAATGGATCTAGCCTTATTTACTTAGTATTTCAAAAATGCAAAGATTTTAGCCTTGTTTGGCCTGCCATGCTTAGACTGCTGAATGTCTTCTCCAATGTTCTGTGGTTGATTCTACACCCAGTGGGTTGCTAGATATTTTGCCAACCATACCTGCTTTTGTGTTCACCAACTGGATTAGAACAGCTTCATGATAACCTAAACTTTTTTAACCTAACTTCTGCCTTCAGTATAATTAATTCATTCAGTACAGACTGCAGAACAGCGTAGCTGTTGCCTTAGATAAAGTTCAGGCCGATTTTCGTACAATAAGTGGGGTAAGTCACATATGGTTGGTACTTTTAGAAGAGTTTAGAAGTATTTCTAATAATGATATTGATGATAAAAGTCTGAATGTGTAAAGAAAGATTCGAAATGGCCCTGTCGCCAGTTCATTTTTTATCGCACATGTTAGATTCTCGATATGAAGGTGAAAAGCTTTCAAACTCCAAACTCAAAAGTGCGGTGGAGTACATCGATACTTGCTATCTACAGCCATGTGTGAGATGTGAATTGCAGAGCAAAATCACATAATTTTAAGCAGTTTTTATTCAATTTGAAAGTATTAATCCTTTGACATGGTGAATTATTCTGTAAAATTGGCAACGCAGCTCCAGTGTCGTTCATCTGCTGGAACTGAGCACACATTTTCATAGTTTGAAATAGTTCATCATAAAGTTCGTATAATCGTTTGGGAATCGAAAAAAACGTCAAAATTTGTCACTCTTAACTACCAACATTTCTAATATATAGCATTGTCACTAACCCTATGTATCACAGACAGTTACATACATACATACATACATACATACATATATATAATATATATATATATATATATATATATATATATATATATATATATATATATATATATATATATATATATATATATATATATATATATATATATAAATATGCATAAATTTAGCAAACTAATTGTGGTGGCCTGTTGTATATATTCTCAGTACATCAACTTATTCTTCTCGGTCAAATTTCTGCTAATAACACAAGATTTTAAAAAAATCATGGTATTGTCCAGATATTTTAAATTTTCTGCTATGTGACAGACATTTTAAAAAATTTAACATTAAACAAAAACATTAATATTTTCATCATATAACCTTTATTTATAATAACAGTAATCATAAAACTAAATATATGTACATGAAATAAAGTGAAAAGTGCAAAAATTTATGTGTTCAAAACTACCTAGATGAGAGGCAGTCTTGTCATAATTTTTTTGCACACTCTAGACAACTGGGACTTTGACTGCTAAAACAAACATAAGCTGTTCCTCTCCTTTTCTAGTATGTACAAAGGGAACATTTTTATTTTTAGCTTTTCCACTTTTACTTGGGGAATATTTTCGTTATTATCTTTACTTAGTATCTCAGAAATGCAAAGCTGTCATTTTCGACTAACAGTTAAATTATTTGACCTTATGAGGTGTCACCAATTGTAGAGCTAGTTTTTTTTATATAAATTCAGATCTTTATATTCGAGCATTTTCTGGCTAAGTTACGTAAAATATAAGCATTTACACTGCTTATATCAAACATTCTGTAGAATATAGTCAAAGGCCAGCGGTGACTCCCACGATTGCATGAAAATTTAAACATTTTTCATCAAGTGCATCCACCCCGCCTTTTGTAGAATTATCATCTAGGATTGTGTAGTTTTCCAGATTCTAGATCTTCACTTTTATAGTGATGTGAAGAAGAAGCCAGTAAAACTACCTTATTTTTGTGATACACATGAAATTCCAGTGATCTCTTTGGTAAATCCATATACTGCACATCCTATTCTTTTTTGGTGAAAACTCGTGGAACTTCAATCTTGTTCTTCCTGATTGCTCCTATAAAAGTTAGTCCTCTTTTTTTTCCATTATTGTCACAAGTTCTATAAAAGTAAACCAGTTGTCAAATGTCACACTTCTCTTTGTATTATATATAGACTGTGTAAGCCGAAGAACACAAAGTTTGTTTATTAAATTTTTTATCCTCATTTGACAAACTTTTTCCATCAAGTCTCTACCTGTGTAAATATACACGTAGAAATATCCAGTACATGCGTCTGTACAACACAATTTGTAGTTCATATTTGTTAGGCTTATTAGGAATATATATTCTAAACTTTCACCTTCCTCTTAAATCCTACTAGCATGTATGCAAACTGAATCCCCAAATGACAAGTTTTGCCAATGTTGCACAAATAGATCAAATAATTGAGGTATTGCAGCTGTTGTTTTTCCCATAATAGTACTTTGGGTCTTCAACTTCATCTAAATGCCCCCTTCTATCACCACAGACTTCATCATCCTCAGCTGTAAACAGTGATAATAATAATAAAATATTAAGTTACCTAAAAATTATTTACCTTCATTGGACTCCGTATTGTGATCACTGTCTATATGAAATTCCTCACTGCATTAATCTTATCACTTATATCACTTAGGCTTTTGTTAAAACCACTTCAGTGACTATTCTTTATAATTAGGATCCGACAGCTTCACTGATTCAGACATACCAGCTTGGGGATTCAAAATCAACTATTGAATATTCGTTAAGACTAACCCTATGTCTGAATGACTGCTTTGGATTTTATTAGGCACGTTAACACTAACTGTACGTCTGGGAGTCTGTATTAGTTTTCACATTTTTCACAAACTAAACGCTACATGGTCACCGTTCTTTGGAAACTGATTCCATACTAAATATGGATAAATTACATAGAAACGCATGTCTCAATATTGTGAGGGAGGGGATATTCTCGCTTAGTTGTGACAGTCTCCTCTCTGAGAGGTATTGTTAGTAGTCAAGGGTTAAAGCTTTAAATAAATCCTATGTACCAAGAAAATCCCTTGAACGCTTGTAATTCACATAAAACTAGTTTTCATATGCGTATTGTTTCAGCTTTGTGTCATATATACACTACTACTGACTGCTGTTTTTTAAACATAATTTTTATACTCGTTTACTGAGTATGGGTCCATCGTTATTTGTTCTTATGTATTTGTTAGTTAATTTTTTTTATATATGAAATTTTGTTCATGTATTTGGTTAGTGTCTTGAATGCCTTGGTTAGTTCAAGAAAGTTTATGATTTTAGATAATTGGTATGTGATAATTTATCTTCTGTTTGCCTATTGACTAGAGTACAATGACCGAATTGTTATTATATACCCTAGTCTTTATTGTTTTCTATTTTTGTTCATTTTTACTTGGTACGCATTTATTGAATAATGCATTATTTCAGGAAGTTTGATTTTTGACTATCTTTGCTTGTAATAAATTATTAGTAAATATGCGCTTTATGCCCTTCAAACAGCAAAGTCCACACACACTAGCATTTCGCCGTTTTGGAGTTACACGTTGTTGCCACTTGCTTCTCTTTATCGAAGAAAATGAGACATCAAATTTAGTAAAAGTTTAAAAAGTTTGGATGCAGCAAGTGCGTTATGGTAACGAATTTTCATAGAAATGTTTTTAATGTTAAATATCTTTAATGAGACATCCAATTTGGCAGAGAGTATAACTGCTAAGATACAATTATTTACTGCTGTCACAAACGAGTTTCCTAAATACCACAACCTCTGCCTTGGATATAACTGGTGCAGATAATCTTTGCTGACATTTAACAGTTTCCAATATTGCTGAAGCAACAGCAAAGAAGCTTAGGTTTAGTACATATACCACCGCATTTGGAATATTGTTCTCATGTCTGGGATGCTGCCCCACAGACAACCTCAGCGCTTCTAAATTCTATTCAGAAACGAGCGGTCGCCTTATAGGAGATTCATCGGTCACCGACAATCATGCTTATCTCGCCCACAGGAGAAAGGTTGGGCTGTAAAATTACCCACTTTTATCAAACGGTTTGTTACAAATCCCCGTACTTTTGCAGATACACATAGGCTTTACCTTTCATGAAGTGTTTTGTCAAGTGAAATACAGAAATTTAAGTTTATTGTGAGCGTCAGGAATAATTTCATATATAATGAAATACAAAGAAAAGATGTGTAAAAAAAATATTTACCCACTTAACATTATATTTTTGTAAGGAATTCCCCGATATTTTAATTTATTTCCATTACGAGAAGGAAGTGGCAACAGCATGTGAATTGCAACGACGAAATTCTAGTGTGCGAGGACTTTGCTGTTCGAAGGGCATACAGTGCATATTTTTTACAAATTATTTATTACATGTGTGGCATATCAGCTTTTAAAATTCAAGTAAAACATGTTTAAAACAATTTTCTGTTCTAACAGTTTGTTTTAAACTTGTTAACCCTAGTAAGAAGGGCAGGGGTCTTTAACATGACCTACATCACATGGGAGCAATGAATGTATCTATCAACAGACCATCTGTTATCATGTATATTTGAATGGAACACATGTAGTTTAGTGTTCCTTATCTAATTTTCACAATGTTTCCCATGCCAGTGTATTAGCCAAACAACACTTCTATTCCTCAACGAGATTTGGAAATAGATTTTCCCCAATTTCCAGATATTTCCATTCTGAAAATTTTATGGCAGGAGCATTTAATTTACTAGCATGGATTTTAATAGTGTTTCTTTTTTACAGATGGCAAAAGCACCCGCAGTTGGTATTGATCTTGGAACCACATACTCCTGTGTTGGCGTTTTCCAACATGGGAAGGTGGAAATCATCGCAAATGACCAGGGTAACAGGACAACCCCATCATATGTGGCATTTACAGACACCGAACGTTTAATTGGTGATGCCGCTAAAAATCAAGTCGCCATGAACCCAAACAACACCATTTTCGGTATGTATGCAAACAAAGTAGTCAATAAATTTGTTAAATATTTAATTACTTTGCACTAAACCACTTGAAAAGTATGAACTGTTTTTTATAATGTTTTTAATTATTAGATATTAATAATACTTTTATGTATACCATAGTTTAACATGGGAAATGGGTCACAAAAATAAAGCAGTCAAACCTGCAAATAAACATGTAAAATATTGAACAATCATAAGTAATTTAAAAAGTAGTAAGTAATCTAAAAACACTAAAATCTTGTCATTAAAAAAATCTGTATCTTGTAAAAAATATAAGATTTGTTTATCTAAACATTTTATAGCAACCAAAGGTGATCCAATATAAGTTAAGTTCTTACGAAATGCAATAGTCCCCTGCATAGTTGTATTCCTTGAATACACAACCAGAACATTCAACATGAGCACAGTCCCAATACCACAATTCTTTGCTATGACCAAAGTTGTCACATATAATGCATTTGCTCTGATCTGTGTTAATGTTGTTATCACATATTATGCTTACAAAGTATTTAAGTTTTGCTCATATTTTCATGCTAGATCTACTTGATTCTTTTAAAGTTCTTCAGTCGACAATACTCAGTATGAGAATGCAAAATTTAAATTTAGTGTGGTAGCACTGTCAAACTTAATTTTTGATATGGTTTGATCATATTATGCTTACAAAGTATTTAAGTTTTGCTCATATTTTCATGCTAGATCTACTTGATTCTTTTAAAGTTCTTCAGTCGACAATACTCAGTATGAGAATGCAAAATTTAAATTTAGTGTGATAGCACTGTCAAACTTAATTTTTGATATAGTTTGATCATATTATGCTTACAAAGTATTTAAGTTTTGCTCATATTTTCATGCTAGGTCTACTTGATTCTTTTAAAGTTCTTCAGTCTACAATACTCAGTATGAGAAAGCAAAATTTAAATTTAGTGTGGTAGCACTGTCAAACTTAATTTTTGATATGGTTCGATCATATTATGCTTACAAAGTATTGCTCATATTTTCCTGCTAGATCTACATCATTTTTTTAAAGTTCTTCAGTCTACAATACTCAGTATGAGAATGCAAATTTAGTGTGGTAGCACTGTCAAACTTAATTTTTGATATGGTTTGATCATATTATGCTTACAAAGTATTAAGTTTTGCTCATATTTTCATGCTAGGTCTACTTGATTCTTTTACAGTTCTTCAGTTGACAATACTCAGTATGAGAATGCAAAATTTAAATTTAGTGTGGTAGCACTGTCAAACTTATTTTTTGATATGGTATCATCATATGCTTACAAAGTATTTAAGTTTTGCTCATATTTTCATGCTAGATCTACTGGATTCCTTTAAAGTTCTTCATTTGACAATACACTAAATATGAGAAATGCAAAATTTAAATTTAGTGTGGTAGCACTGTCAAATTTAATTTTTGATATGGTTTGATCATATTATGCTTACAAAGTATTTAAGTTTTGCTCATATTTTCATGCTAGGTCTACTTGATTCTTTTAAAGTTCTTCAGTCTACAATACTCAGTATGAGAATGCAAAATTTAAATTTAGTGTGGTAGCACTGTCAAACTTAATTTTTGATATGGTTTGATCATATTATGCTTACAAAGTATTTAAGTTTTGCTCGTATTTTCATGCTAGATCTACATCATTTTTTTAAAGTTCTTCAGTCTACAATACTCAGTATGAGAATGCAAAATTTAAATTTAGTGTGGTAGCACTGTCAAACTTAATTTTTGATATGGTTTGATCATATTATGCTTACAAAGTATTAAAGTTTTGCTCATATTTTCATGCTAGGTCTACTTGATTCTTTTAAAGTTCTTCAGTCGACAATACTCAGTATGAGAATGCAAAATTTAAATTTAGTGTGGTAGCACTGTCACACTTATTTTTTGATATGGTACCATCATATGCTTACAAAGTATTTAAGTTTTGCTCATATTTTCATGCTAGATCTACTTGATTCTTTTAAAGTTCTTCAGTCGACAATACTCAGTATGAGAATGCAAAATTTAAATTTAGTGTGGTAGCACTGTCAAACTTAATTTTTGATATGGTTTGATCAAATGCAATGTTTATTACTTTAGAAAATAGCTAAACAGGTTAAAGTGTTCATGATTTGTTCTCCTACAGTTCACCAAAATGTTTTTTGTGCTTTAAAACTTGTTCATCAGAATAGGACACTCAACTTTTCGGCTGCTATTTTAGCCTCAACACTCCATATGATATTTTTCTCAATTTTGGAAAAGTTTTGGTGCGACCTTCCATGAAAACTATGGAACACGTCAGAATTGTATATCTTCCATTTTAATTTCAATATATACTTGTTTGATTTATTGAAGCATAGTAGCCCAAATTGTGAAATTGATAATAAATTCGAAATTCTCATGTAGCTGATGACCTGCTTCATACATTCAAGAGAAATTTCTCAATTTTTTTCCAAAGATTTGACTACCCCTGGTAAATTATTTGGAAGGGTTTTTATAGCCACATGTTTTGCCGACCATCTTGTCTGGCTGCTCCCATTTAAGTCCGTTCGCCCAAATTTCCTGTTTGCTATTGATAATTAATCTTTTGATGAACACTGCCTGTATTGTGCCACACTTGAATTTGCCGCTCCGGGCAAACACCCTGGCATCACTTCTCCTGCAAAAGACACAATGTAGGCTTTCGAAACAGTGGGGAGATGCTATACTCTGGCGTCACAATCAGTGACAAACTCAACCAAGATTTATCAATAAAACTGTATGTAAAACCACTATTCCTCTGTACCTGCTAAAACCACAGATCAATGACAACACTTTCCTATTTTGGTTGTGTGTTATACATATAACCCATTTGCATTGTTTATATTAAGTGGTTTTGATAGGATGTTGTATATTTTATGGCAAGTCGAGCCCGTTTCTTCTGCTATTTGCCTAATAATGCAGCACAAAATCATGGACATTTTCGGGTAACTGCCACATACTGGTCACCGGCATGTTCATCTGCAAGATGTCTTACCACATCTGCAAGATGTCTTACCACATCTGCATACCTGATGGCATTGCTTGATTTCATCATGAAGATGACAACCCCAGGAATTCTAGATTGAGTTTAAGCCTGGAGATGTTCCTGGCCAAGGCAAAACTTAATTGGTTGCATACATAAGTGTTGTTGATGTTTTAGCTTTGTGGCAAGAGGCAGCAAGGACCAGCAAACCCATTAATTTATGAGGAATCAATGTTCTCAACATCTTTCTTTGTGCCTATGTAAAAGCGACATGTACCTGCCCCTCTGTTTTTACTGGTCTTTCTTCGTGTCTGTGTAAAAGCAACCTGTGCCTGTCCATCTGATAACTGACCACATTTCACATTCACAGGACACTCGACTCTATAACAGTCTAGGTCATATTCACTGACAGGGTTCCCACTCGCCTGGAAAAGCCGGGGAATTTGTAGATGAAAAAAAATTGTCAAGGAAAAATTGTGGAAATTGACTGTCAGGGATTTTTTATACCTGTCAGGGAAAAATTTTTTGTTCCCTTTTTGTGACAAATAACTGAAACAATGCGTTTGCTTTTTGTACAATTCTGAACCATTTAATGATTTATTTTCCCACAAAACCACAATAATAGTTTTTTTTTTAAATTGCGTTCATTGGTCATTTTGTATTTGAAATGGGGAAGTGTGTTTTCCCCCATGACACGAAGACCTACTGTATTCTGTAGTAGTGTGTTACACATGTTGGGGGTGAATTGTAGAAGGTCAAAGTCAGGGAAATAGATTTTGACATGTCAGAGAAATCAGGGAAAAGTCAGGGAAATGATATGCTGTTTTTAGTGGGAACCCTGACTGAATCTCTAGCCACATTTCAATGAGAAACCTTAGAAGCAAACCTTGAATGAAAACATTAAAGGCATGCAATTTAATAGAACTCTAGTTTAATCCATGCCAAAACTTTTAACTACACCATTGTTAATTTTTGGTTTCTTGCTGCTGTCATTTCTAAAAGATTATGCTTGGTTGTGGAGAAATAGTAACGCTGATTTTCATTTATTTTGTCCTGTTTTTCAGTCTACTACTTTCTGTTTTCCAGACAAATTTCACAGATTTTTAGATTCCTAGGGCCCATATTGTCCTGTTCCGGGGCTCCCACTCGTCCGGAAAACAGGGGAAACCGGGAAGTCAGGCAATTTGTAGAAGTAAAAATTTTGTCAGGGAAATCGGGGAAAAATTGAGAAAGATTGTGAAAATTCACAATCAAGTCAGGGAATTTTTGTCTCGGGGAAAAATTATTGGTTTCCGTTTTATGATAGATAAATAAAACTCACTGATAAGTGCATATTTGTATAAGCAGCGTTTTCGTTTATTTGTAAGGAAAATTGTGTATGTTTTATAAATGTAATTTTTGGGAAGTGTGTTTTCCGACATGAGGCGAAGATATACCGTATTCTGTAGTAGTGTGTTACACATTTTTGAGGTAGATTGTGAATATCAAAGTCAGGGAAATAGGTTTTGGCATGTCAGGGAAATCAAGGAAAAGTCGGGGACATTTATATGCTGTTTTTAGTGAGAACCCTGTGTTCCAACTCACTAAACACTCATTTCTAAGAATTTTAGCCTTTATTTAGTTCACTACACACTTTAACATTTGCGAGGCAAGCAATTTTTCTTTGGGAATGTTTTGATGCTACAATAATGCTAAAAGCACTAAAATCTTTCATGTGGAAATATTTTTGGTCTTTCACATGTTTCACAAGCACTGGTAAATATTTATATAATTACACTAGGTAAGGTTAGGTTGGGAGTGGACCATAACAGACCCAGTTCAGTGTGACCTTAAAGTCTGTTGTGGCTGAGCGCCTAATGGTCCTATATTTCACCCATCAGGTCCAGCATCTTACAGAGGCAGATAATTTTTATGGGTGAACGTTGATCCAGATCTTCTAGTGCAAGTTGGGACTTTCCAAAGAGCAGGTGTCTAGTCCTGTCTGCAGCTCGACAGAAACAGCACATGTTCTGCTTTTTCATCACTCCATACACAGCCGGCACTTTGTTTCTTTTCTGAGCCCAATTCTGTGCATCTGGTGATGCAGGCGGCAGTGTCTTTAATACAGGTCAACCAGAGTTCTCAGTTGTTGCCTGTTTAATCCTAGAAGTTAAGCCTTAATTCTGAAAGGCCATTTGTGAAGGCCCCAGAGTGTGCTAATCCTGGTAGAATTTGATGTTGGATTCTTCTATGTTTCATTCCGTTCATCTGCTTAGGTCTGTAAAGTGGGTTTTGCTGTGTATGAGGATATCCCCAGGGCGGGTTCTGGCCCGATATAGTTTTCCACAGCACTCCTCCTGGCAAGAGCGTCTCCCACTACATTGCCACCAAGGTCAGGTCCTGGAATCCAGATCCTGTCAGCCGTTTGTTTTAAGTCTACGTTGTCCACCTCTCCTTATATGTGAAGTGGTGGAATGTTTAGGGAGGACTTTCAGAGCAGCTGATGGAGAGGTGCTTAATACTCCCGTTATCATCAGACATGCTAGTCTCTGTAGCCGAGCCAATTTCGCCCCAGTGATACCACGAAGTGCCTTAGGCCACGAAACTATAGCTACATAGGGTATCATTGGTATGATAACCACTACATGGAGCCAATATGTCTGTTGTGGGTTTCTTTCCACAGATCCTTCGGCACACAGGGACAACTTTGTCCTGCGGAATATTACACTAAATATATCGTTATTCCAAAAGTGCTAGGTCCAAAAGGCACATCAAATCAATGTTACTGTTTAAAACAACTTCACCTCAAGATGAAATTTGGTGTTTCATGAATTGACAGATCATGATCCACAACACCGTTCTAATGTCACGAATCAGTGTTGCCACTCTAAAAGATGATAAACAGTGTTGTCATGATAATAAATTTAAAAAATAATACAATTGGTTTTAAAACTAATTTATTTTTGCTTTTGTATGGACAATAACTGGAGGTCTTCCTCGAGGAGTAATAAATAAAATTAATAATCTACACATACATTGACTTAATTGATAATGTTGCCAGGCAGTTTGGTTTAAAACTGTTTTACACGTTTACTTGCATTTTCCGGGTTTAAGGTTGTGGGTAAATACTTTTTATGTGCTGTTTAATAAAAGTTGTTCTGTTAACATGATGATATTAAATGTCATGCCAGACTAGAGTTTATGAGCTACTATTATGATTTGATCATATATCTGAAGATTTTTGTGAAAAAGTTTATTAACTAATAAAACTTCTTCAGTTACTAATAAGTGATTTTTTATTTTACAGATGCCAAACGTCTTATTGGACGTCGCTTCGATGACCCAGCCATCCAGGCCGATATGAAACATTGGCCTTTTGAAGTTCTGAACGATGGTGGTAAACCAAAAATTAAAGTAGATTATAAGGGCGAAGGAAAATCGTTTTATCCAGAAGAAGTTAGCTCGATGGTACTGACCAAAATGAAGGAAACTGCTGAGGCCTACTTAGGTAAAGCAGTAACAAATGCCGTAATCACAGTACCTGCCTATTTCAATGATTCACAGCGTCAGGCAACCAAAGATGCTGGTACTATTGCTGGTCTACAGGTTCTACGTATTATTAATGAACCTACTGCAGCTGCCATTGCATATGGTCTGGATAAGAAGGCTTCAGGGGAGAAGAACGTCCTTATTTTCGATTTGGGTGGTGGTACTTTTGATGTGTCGATCCTTACTATAGAAGATGGTATTTTTGAAGTAAAGTCTACTGCTGGTGATACCCATTTGGGCGGTGAAGATTTCGATAACCGTATGGTTAATCACTTTGTACAGGAATTCAAACGTAAACACAAGAAAGATCTCACAACAAACAAACGTGCACTCCGTCGATTAAGAACAGCTTGCGAACGGGCGAAGAGGACTCTGTCTTCATCTACACAGGCCACCATTGAAATCGATTCTCTCTTTGAGGGAATTGACTTCTACACTTCAATTACCCGTGCAAGGTTTGAAGAACTCAACGCTGACTTGTTCCGTTCTACCATGGAACCCGTCGAAAAAGCTCTTCGTGATGCAAAGATGGACAAAGCTCAAATCCATGATATCGTATTGGTTGGTGGATCTACCCGTATTCCAAAGGTACAGAAACTACTACAAGATTTCTTCAACGGAAAAGAATTAAACAAGTCCATCAACCCTGATGAAGCTGTTGCCTATGGTGCAGCTGTTCAAGCCGCTATCTTGCACGGTGATAAATCTGAAGAAGTACAAGACCTGTTACTGCTCGACGTTACTCCACTGTCTCTGGGAATTGAAACTGCTGGTGGTGTGATGACTGCCCTCATCAAACGTAACACGACCATTCCAACCAAACAGACCCAGACATTCACAACATACTCTGACAACCAGCCTGGTGTCTTGATTCAAGTGTATGAGGGCGAACGTGCCATGACCAAAGACAACAACCTGCTTGGTAAATTTGAACTTACTGGCATCCCACCAGCACCACGTGGTGTTCCTCAGATTGAAGTAACTTTTGATATTGATGCCAACGGTATTCTGAACGTAACTGCAATTGAAAAATCTACTGGCAAAGAAAACAAAATCACAATCACCAATGACAAAGGCCGCCTTAGCAAGGAAGATATTGAACGTATGGTAAACGATGCTGAAAAGTACCGCAGTGAAGACGACAAGCAAAAGAGCACTATTGCTGCTAAAAATGCATTGGAGTCATACTGCTTCAACATCAAGAGTACCATGGAGGACGACAAATTCAAAGACAAGATCAGTGAATCTGATAAGACCAGTGTTATGGAGAAATGCAACGAGATCATCGGTTGGCTGGATGCCAATCAGCTTGCGGAGAAAGAAGAATATGAACATAAACAGAAGGAATTGGAAGGCATCTGCAACCCAATAATGACCAAGCTGTACCAAGGAGCCGGAGGTGTACCAGGGGGAATGCCAGGTGGATTCCCAGGTGGTGCCGCCCCAGGAGCTGCTCCCGGAGCTGGAGGTGCTGGCCCAACCATCGAAGAAGTCGATTAAATCATTCCATAGTTTTGTTAACTTATTAAAAGGTGCACTTTAAGAAAAGCATTTGAAGATCTGAAAGCTGAAGTAATCTTAACTTCAGCAGCATATTTTAAGTTTTTTATAATGACCAGTACATAACACCCACTTCTGAGATGTGTACGATCAGCTGATCATTTTTAATAAATTATTTGCCACCTTATTTAGTATTTTATTTTAGTAAATAAGAACTCAGTTTTTAACTGTATCAAAACATAGTTGGCAAAATGTTCAGGCTCATTTTATAATTAAGGTGAGGCAGCAGTGCTTTTTGGGAGCGAATTTTCATTAAAATATTTCAACATTAAAAACAAATTTGTTTAAAGATAAAAAATATCAGAAAAATTGATTCGATTGAGTTGGCTAGCGAACTCTTCCAAGAGGTAAATTAAGTTTCTTCTGGAAAAAAATCTTCAAAAATGGAAGGTATTTTAGTGAAGGTCTAAACGTTCTCTAGAGAAACTTTTACTCTCCACATTTTTAAGTTTCCTGCTTTATAGAATGTGTTATCTGTTGTGTAAGTTTTCTTTATTAGGCGACAGCACAAGACTAAAAGTATTTGTATAAACAAAATCATTTTATTTACCCTGAAAGGATTCATCGAAGATTCGCAAAAAATATTTACATAGTTTTTGCTTCCGCATCGTCGCTTTAGCGGGTAGGGGATGAATGGGGAGTGATCTGGTGAAAATTGACTTTTTTCGTTAAAACTCCAGTGATTCCGGAGGTAAAATACCCCTCCATTCGGATCTCCGGGAGAGTGGTGTACAGGGGGCGCCAGCATCAAGATGAATATATGTGGCCTAAATTCTAACTTGAACTCCGTCCACCATTTCCTCCAGGCTAATAGGCCCCAACTCTTACCGAAACTCAAAACGGCCACTAATCACCTTAATTTCCCGGGGTATGAGCTCCTTACTTCTTTTAGATTGCATGGAGGCGTGTACGCATATGTCCGAAGCAATCTACCCTGCACCAGATTCCCCAATTTAGAAGCTGGAAGAAAATACATATTTTGAATGAAACTCTCTCTCGGGGCTGCAACTAAATTCATCTGTTGCATTTACCAGTCACCTAACAACAACTTTGTCGAGCTCTGTGACTATCTTTCTGGACAAACCGACCATCTGATTTCTGAATATCCTCCCTCCGAGGTCACTATTCTTGGTGACTTCAATGTCCATAATAAGGAATGGCTAGGATCTTTAAAAACCGATCCACAAGAAAGAGCAGCGGAGGCCTTTGCAGTCAGCAATTATTTAGCCAATATGGTTGAGCAACCTACTTACTGTTCTCGCATCCCAACACAGCTCAAATCCCTTGGACCTCCTTACTACAAATCCTGACTGCTATAACATATGTCACCGCTCTCCCGAGTCGCTCAGACCACCGCCTGGTCACTGCTTCTTGTGCAATCCAACCCGAGCTCACAGTCATCACACCCACGTATCGTTTGGCACTACAACTCCGCAAACTGGGACGAAATGCCGGATTACTTTTCCTCATTTCCATGGGCGTCTGTCTGCTTCTTTCATCCTGACCCCTTTGACATCTCACAAAACCTGACCGAAATTATCCAAGCTGGCATGGAAATATTTATTCCACGTACACAGAAAACCTCTGCAGCCACTCAAAAGCCCTGGTTCTCTAAATCCTGTGACAAGGCCAGACTTGAAAAGGTCAAAGCTTCTACACAATCCCAGTCAAGAAAACCGTAAAGCATTTAACGACGCAAGAAACCGCTACGTCCGCATTCTTTCTGAGGCAAAAAACTCTTAATAACCACATCAAAAACAAAGTCCTCTTAAGTTCCAAGGGCAGCAAACCCTTCTGGACTCTTGCGAAATCTGTTGGGAATAATTTCTGCAAGAGCACGTTCCCACCTCTTGTCTCAGGGGTGAAATTGTTTCTACCGCCCTGGGCAAGGCTCAACTTTTTGCCTCGTTGTTCGCCGGCAATTCTGCTCTCAACCCACCTCCAAATGTTCAACCACCAACAGTTCCCAATGTCGCGCATAAAATGACGGATATCACTTTCAAAACTAAAAAGGTACGAAAGATGCTCTCAGGAAAGCCTCTGGACTTGACGAGATCCCAGCAATTGTTCTCAAAAAATGCGCACCAGAACTGGCTCTTGTCCTGACTCGTCTGTTTCAGATATCTTACAATAGAGGCATATTCCCTAGTAACTGGAAAACTGCTCGAGTACAACCCGTCCCCAAGAAAGGATCCAAAGCGCTTCCTAGTAACTATAGGCCTATTTCTCTCCTTTCAGTCGTCTCTAAAGTGATGGAAAGGTATATAAACACCAAATTACTAAAATTTCTTGAAAAAAACAGTCTAATCCACGACAGGCATGGATTCCTCCGTCAGCGCAGATCAACTGCCGACCTCCTTTCCTTTGTCACCCATTATTGGAACAAGTCTATGGAACTACACAGTGAATCCCAGATTGTCGCTCTAGACATATCCAAAGAATTCGACCGGCCTGGCACGCAGCGCTGTTTAATAAACTACCGGCCTAAGGCCTACCACCAAAACTCTGTTCGTGGACAGCAAATTTCCACTCCGACCGGAGCATTTCTGTTGTCATGGATGGCGATTCCTCTAAACTGTATCCAATTAATGCAGGAGTTCCTCAAGGTTCAGCTTTAGCCCCTACTTTGTTTCTTCACATCAATGACCTCTCTAGCACATCCAACTCAGTTCATAGTTACGCGGACGACAGCACCCTGCACTCAAGTATACAATATTCTAAGCCTGTCTCTTAGCCCAATTAGATGAGGATCGCAGACTCGTGGAGGGTTCTGTCTCCGTGGATCTCCAAAAAATATTAGATTGGGGAAGTAGAAATCTTGTACAATTCAACCCCACCAAATCACAGTGTTGCTTTCTTTCTCATAAGAGATACATACACCAGCCCTAGACCCATTACAATAAACAACCAAGTTATTCAAAGTAATGAGTCCTTTTCACTTGTTGGCAGTTCTGTGGATCGAAATCTCAATTGGCACCAACATGTCATATCAATTGCAGAAGCGGCTGCTAAGAAATTAGGTTTCCTCTTCCGGGCTCGCAAATACTTTTTACCAGCTAATCACTATACCTTATATACTTCACAAACAAGACCAAACCTCGAATATTGCTCCCACATCTGGGGTGATGCTGCCGCTTCTACACTCTATCCTGGACTGCATTCAGAAGAGAGCTATACGTCTCATCGGTGACCCTATCCTCACCCAAAGGATGCCACCCCTTGCCCACCGACGTGCCGTTGGTGACCTCTCTCTCTCTTTTATAGATATCTGCACGGGCACTGCTCAGAGGAGCATTCTTCCATAGTTCCTCCACCTGCAGCCCCCAACAGATCTACCAGGGTAACAGAGCGAATGAACCGTTTTACTGTCCATGTCACCAGACATAGAACATCTTGTTAAGCCCGTTCTTTTGTCCCGAGGACTTCCAAGTTGTGGAATTCCTTGCCGGCACATGGTTTTCCTTCTCCCCCGAACCTCCAAACATTCAAGTCCAGAATTTAACAAGTTGCCTCTTTCCTCCTTGTCGACACCCACGGTACGATAGTATTTAGGCTGTAAGCCCACGTGGTGTGTTGTTGAAATAAAAAACAAAAAAATATAACGTTTTAGGGTTTATTAGAAAACATTTAATTCCATTCGTGGCATATCGTTCGGCCGACAGTTCTTTCGGATCGTAAAGTCGACACTACAATAGAGCGGCGACACTTATATGTTTAAAATGGCTTACGTAATAAAGTTATTTGTGTAAAAAATATTTTGAGTTATTAGATACAAATAAACATACTTATGGGTAATTAATTGTTCTATATGTAAATATGTATGAAACTCAATCCTGACTCACCTTAATGAAAAGGTCATTTTCTAATAAAAAAATCAATTGATATAAGATTTGTTCCATATTTTAATTACAAAAATGTGATTTAAAGTGAAGCTACATATTATTAAGCATTTATTTTCAAGAAAGTTATCTTTGTTTGAAAACTTACGGTGGAGGGCAGAAGGTTAAGTACTTATTTTTTTTATAAATGTATATAGGCAATGAAGAAAAAATCATTGAAGATTGAATATGTGGTCATGCCTTTAAAGTCATTTGTGTAAAAAAATTGTTGAGTTAGATATAAATAAATATACTCTTATGGATAAATCGTTGTTTTTGAAGAAGATATAAATAGATGTAAGCCTGAAATACAATGTCCACACTCAAAGAAACTATGGAGAATGACAGGCAGTTCTGTTATTGTCGTAAAAAAATCGAATGATATGTTTTATTCAATTTTTTCATTAAAGCAATTTGATTTAAAGAAAAACCAGATTTTCATAAACTTTCTATTTTTTTCTTTTATTTCCAAATATTTTCAAAAAAGATCGTCTTACATTATTTTTTAATGCCTTTATTAGCGGCAAATTTATTTTTCAAAATTTATTATGCCTTTGTTTTAAATAATCAACAAAATAAACAAAGAAAAAGCTGTCTTTTATATTATTTTTAAATGCTGATTTGCTGCAAATATATTTTTCAAAATTTATTATCGAGGGCGAAAGGTTTTAAAAATATTTAACTGCCATAAAATAATAATTATAAATATATATATATATATATATATATATATATATATATATATATATATATATATATATATATATATATATATATATATATATATATATATATAACAAAAATTTTAGATCATTTATATGAACACTCACTTCCATAGCGCACTTTGTTGCTGTCAAATAAAAGATCTTATAATCCTTAGTTCGGCGAAAACACAATATATTTACAATTATCAATAATAAATATATATACTCACTACTACTACCCTAATTTAATAAATAATGAAAAGGAGTCAATTTAATATTCGCGTCACGTTCACGTTCTAATATCTGTCTATACCGTTTTTTGATATCACTTCTTCTCGTGAACCGGAGTCGATGGTCCTATGAACAATACTGAACTATTGACACTACAAACTACACTACTTAACTCTCTATGTTGCCACCCTCAACTCGGCAGGTCAGGGGTGTCTCGTGAGGACGTCTATATATTTTTCACAGTCGCGTCCAGACTTTTTATTATGAGTAGCAGAATGTTCGCCACATGATTGTACACTTATTTTCTTATTCTGGTTGCATTTTCGCGCATTCACTGTTTTTGGAATAGCTAGTAATACTATAATTATTTATAAACTCAGTGGGCAGTTCTCCCGACATATAACATTTCTCAATCTGCACATTTTTATAATATTAATTGATAACAAATTAAATTGTCCGGTTATTAAAAAGAAACTGACAGATGAATAAGGTTGGGACTGAAATGGTGTAGAATTTTTTTAAACATTTAAATTACAATTTGGACATATATTTACTATTTTAGTTTAAGTATGTCTTATGAAAATTCGCTGCCATAACACACTTGCTGCGGCCACATTTTTTGTTGTTATAGACAAACCTTATTAAGGCGCCTTTTATTAATTTTTTCAAATATATCAGAATAAATGTGTGTTTTTGTAAAGTTGTGACTATATATGCATCAAAATTATTCAAGATTCTTGCTTATTAACATTTGAAATATTTTTATAACTCTTTGCAACAAAGCAGTTGCTGTATGTTGATGATTTTATACTTTTATTTACTATTTACGATTTCTTAAAATAACACTCGCTACCTGCAAGTAACTTGCTGCATACAAGTTTTTTAACAAATATTTACTGTTTAACAACAGGAATTTTTTATGCAAATTTGTTACCATTACGCATTTGCTACGCCCACACTTTTTTCTTATTGCTAATCAACAGATCTTATCAAGTGCCTTTTATAATATCAAGTATCGGAATAAATGTGTGCTTTTCTGAAGGCTTTACTTTATATGTAGCAAGATTTTTGAAGATTCTAGCGGAATGGGAAGGATTTAAGATTCGAAATGAATGAAAAATTTTTTTTAATACTTTTATTTACTACCTATTTGATTACCATTTAAAAAAATTAAAACTCGCTACCACAACAAATTCGGTACCAAAAGGCACTTACTGCGTCAACCCTATTTTGTAATTGCAAATAGATAACTCTTATTAGGTGCCTTAAAATGGTCTTATAAATTCAAAACAAGGGTTCTTTTACCTTAATCGTAGGTATACTATATCAACACGCAACGGAGTTAAGCAAATTGCCTATTGCATAAACTTTCAGCACATTGCAGTCGACCAATAAATTAGTGTACGTCCGCCTAAATGGATTGGTGTATGCAAGGGTTGCAAACATGTAGGCGCTGTCGGTCCAACGATACGCGCTCAAAAAACCATTGGCGTATCATCCCAGGCAGCACAGACACATTCTGAGAGTATACCAGGAATGTTTCGAAACAATATTCAAATATCCCCAGAACATTCTCACAAGGTACAATATATATATATATATATATATATATATATATATATATATATATATATATATATATATATATATATATATATAACATTCTATGAACATGACAAGGGGGCAGAGTCTGTCATACTAATAAGGTTCTCAGAGTGTTATTTAGAATATTCTTAGGAGCTCCCAGTATGTTCTGAAAATGTCCCACGAACATTCAATTAATCTTCTCAAAATGTTGATACATATACTCATGGGAACATTGCTTAAAAAAAGATATACAGGGTATTTCGCATAAGAACCTATACACAGCAGGGGCGTGCAGGGGAACCTAAAATATGGTGATTTCATGCAACATACCCCCATACTAAGTTGCACCCCTGAGAAGATATAGGCCTTCAAAATGGATTTTAAATTTCGAAAAAAATCAATATCCCAGTAATACTTCAACTTAGCAAATCCAAATTTAGTACATATTTTGGGTGTACCAAGAGCATTAATCGTTGGTGAGTAGAGTTCAGTTGAAACATTTCAAAGGGTTGAATAGTGGTGATGCACCAATAAAATGTAACACATTTTTTTAACCAATTGGCGGATTTAAAAAATATTATTTCATTTTATGGGGAAGTAAATTATAAAACTTTTTCCGCTTGTTATTATTCAAAAAACATTTGTCGTTTTTAAGAAAAACCCGAATAACTAAAGACATATTTTATCAGTGTTACTTAAAACTTAAAATCAACAAAAATTTAATAGATGCCTATGAAATTATCATTTGAAGAATTTCTATAATTTTACAATCGAATTTTTTTAATTTCTGTTGTTTGTTTTCTAAAAATTATACTTATTCACACTTTTTCCCTGATTGTAAAATTTGACGTATACATAATTTTATTGGCTTATATTGAATTTTCTATGATTTTAGTGACATCGATAAAATATGTTTCTTTAATTATTCGTGTTTATCTTGAAACCAACAAAGTTTTTTTGAAAATAACAGGCGTAACAAAAGTTTTAAGGTTAAATTCCCCATAAAACGAAATAATAACTTATTAAATCTGCCAATATGTTAAAAAATTGTGACATTTTAAGGTTGCATCACCCCCAATCAACTCTTTCAAATGCCTCAATTGAACTCTACTTACCATCGATTAATGTTCTTGGTATACTCGGAATGTGTACCAAATTTCTCTAAGTTAAAGCATTACTCAGATATTGATTTTTTTCGAAAATGAAAACCCCAGTTTGAATGCCTATAACTTCTCAGTGGTGCAACTTAGTATAGGGGTAAGTTGTGTTAAATCACCATATTTTAGGTTTACCTACAGGCCTCTTCTCTGTGTCGGTTCTTATGTGAAACACCCCGTGTACATTTTTTCAATGACACAGAAATGAAGGAAATGCAAAGCTATGAAATATTTGATTTATCTTCAAAATTGACTAATTTTCCTCCATTTAACTGGTCTAGTATATATTTTCGTGTAAGCAAGCCCAACTCGCCATATATGTTAGAATTTGATCTTCTATCACTCACCCTTGTGTAGGTTACCATCATTCTAGTGGCCACACACACCTGTAAACTCACGTCTTAATAAGTCAACAATTGGAGTATTGCAAATTTATTCAGATTAATTAATATAACAAATGTAAAGAAATGCCTGTGAATAAAACAATTAAAATTTCAATAATATAAAAATAAAATAAATAAAGATACAGTTCTTCGAGTTGCCAGAAAATTTAATAGTCAAACGCAAAGTATCCGAGATGAATGTTCGAGGTTACCCCACTGAAGTAACTTGAAATTTGGCTAGACTATTGATCCTTAAGGCTTTCAGTGTGGTATTAAAGGAATTGCATTACATAATATTACTTATACTTTTATTTAATACAACTAAATTGGACAGAATATGCCACAAAACCACACTCACTTGCATTTACATAAAACTACAACTGTAAGTCATCGATCAGACCTTTTGATCCTTCCCTTGTATGGCTGCTCTCTGCTCTGCTCCCACGGACTTGATTTTGACTTCTAAAGCTATTTCCATATTCCGATGTTTGTCAACAGCAGCTTGGATATTCTGGTTGTGAAAGCATACTTTGGCAGAGTGATTGTGTATCTGATAAATAGCAAGTTTTATTGAACACAGCTCATCTAGCTACCATATGTTCAGGTTCAGATTTTCTGATCTTCTGATACTTCTTCTACCTGAGTAAAAAGCCTCAGATGTTGCATACACAATTCTACGGCTTTGCAGTATTCTTGCACTTTTGATTACTATTGAAGATTATTATATATTACACAATGTATGTCTACCTAATTCGTAAGATGATCCAGTCTCAGGCAAAACTGACGAACCCTTCGTCGGTGTCAACTGTAAGAAATGCTTTAAAACTTGTTTCTTTTCTGTCCGCCTTTTAGTTATTGAGAACAGGACACCATGTTTTAGTAGCTTCCGTACTCTGTGTTATGTTTGTAATTACACAGTGTTCTCCGTGTGCACGTCACATTATTATCTTTAATTAATTATGTTACAATATAACCTTATACAGCATGACCCAACATCATTCAAGTTGACATTAATTTACATTTACGTTTATCGGTCATCTTCCCTTCTGTATGGACATGCGCTCTATGCCTAAATATACAATTTTCAGATGTGTTTAACACAGAACAGGTAACAGAATCAAACATGCAAATTAGTTCCTCTTATAATTCTCACCACTATACTTATACTGTATTCATCATCTATCTTTTTCATTAAATTTAAAAGTTATATAATATTATAAGGACATCTCGAGCACATTCTGAGCGAATATTCTGAATAATGACCTATTCAAATATTCTCAGTATATTGATGAAAAATTGTCTTAGGATGTGATTGAATGAATGTACTCAGAATATTTAAGATACAGTTCGAAATTCCATAAATGTTATTAGAACATTCCGAAACAAATATTCTGAAAAAAGAATGTTCTCACATTGTGAGAACATTCTGAGAATATCTTGTGCTGTATGGGATTCTTTTTATTCAAAATTATCGAATCATTGCCGTACGCACGCCACTGTTAAAGCTGAAAAGTGTTTCTATTGAAAAATATGCATATGTATTAGCTGTCTCTCCCTACTAAATATTACTGAAATATCGCAACCGGTTTCGAAAATATTAATTTACATTTTTTGCCTAAAACTTATAAAACCCCTTATTTTGGTAACTGAGCATTTTTGGACCATAGTTTATAAAAATTTATAAAGCAAATTATATTAATTTTTCATGTAGATTCACACTCTTAAATATTCGCATATCATTAAGGAACATATCTACGTTAAATTGTCTTAGTAATTGTTCGTGGTAACTATAGGCAAGTTTATAAAACTCAGTCTTACTTAACTCGGATATTACATGCATTTTAATACGAATCACCAATAGGAAAGTCTACGAATATACGATAATGTGCATACCCAGCCAGGAATTTACCCGTGGATTACTTAGCGCCTTAAGGGCTGCCTAGCTGTCTGTGGCCATGAGGATCAGCTTATTGGTGTAGCCCCTCCTCTTGTTCCGAGCCATTGACCAACCGTCCACTATTCCACCACTTTCAGTGCTGTCTGCATGCGCTCCCACACTGACTGTGCAACCTTTCCTCGAACTATGATGACAATGTCGTCCGCATAGCCGTGTACCTCATACCCGCCTCCCTAGCAGGCCGTCCACAACTAGGCACCAGAGCAAGGGAGACATAACGCTCCCCTCCGAACAGCCCTCCGCGACCCCACATCTTTAGCGACTGTCCAGTGTATCAGAATAACTAAAAGTTCAAGTCTCGGAGAAAAAAGTTCCAGGCAGGCATTTTTTTCCTGGCTCTCTAAAGTAACCTTGGATTTGATCTTTGCGCCGACTTTTAAGGTCAACTCAAGGTCGGCTTCATATTTTCTATGAAATTCAAGTAGGGGTTGATCATGTAGAGGTGAAATATTAAATTGTTTTGTAATTAAGCGATCGACAGTAAAGTAGGTTCAAAGGTAGTTGTTTACAACCTGATAGTCTGGATTATTTGTGATTAAGATCGCTTCAGAAAAAAAGTGTAGAAATAGTAGGTTGATTGGGGAAACTGACACTTTACTTTTGAAAATCGAGTAATATATCATTTCGGAAGTATATGGTTTTTCTCCCTTAGCGCTCGTCCGCGTCTTTGCCGCCCCGATAGCACCGCAGCCTTTGGCTTATTGTGCATGCCCTCTGTCTTTTCTACTCCACCCATTCCAAAATCGCTGTGCCTTGAACTAGTCTGCACAGCAATTGGTAGGGTGAAGTTTTATATTGCTCTGTCTCCGGTCTAGACTGTCCGTAGATCAGTTGTCTTTTGCAATCCAGAGCTTTACACTCGCACAAGATGTGCTGGGCTGATCCCCCTCCGTCGCCGCAGAGTCTGCATGCCAGGTCCCCCTCGAACCGCTTTATTTTATGCAGGTGTTTCTTGACAGCCAACTCTCCCATCAAGAGTCCTGTTATATTCCTGAGCTGTCCTCTGCTAATATTTAGCAGCTCCGCAACTCTCTTTGAACTGGGATCCCCAATGAGTGTCTTCCCAGGTCTGAGCCCTGGACAATCTGCCCAGTATGCCTTATGCTGGTCCCCGACCCAGGACTTGATGGTTCCCCTGGCTGTGCCTTTTGATGCATCCAGGACTGGTTCTGGTCCAATAAATGGTTCTGCTGATCCTCTCTTCGCGAGACTGTCAGATTCTTCATTGCCTTTGGTCCCCGAGTGACCCGGCACCCAGATGAGGGTGACCTCTCCTGCCTAGCCAGGTCGTTCGTCTCTTCTCGGCATTGACTAACCGGCTGTAATTTACCCGTGACCTGCTTAGAACCTTAAGGGCTGCCTGGCTGTCTGTGGCTACGAGGATCTGCTTGTTGGTGTAGCCTCTTGTTCTCTCGTACGCAGTGCAAGATTGCGTACATTTCGGCCTGAAAGACCCTTGCATGAGCGCCGAGGGAAATACCGTGACTTACTCTCGGTCCTTCCGAATAAACGCCTGCCCCCGTATCACGCTCCCCGCCGGATCCATCCGTGAACCAGGCGAGAGCGTCCCGTGGTAGGCCCGGCGTCTCCCCCGCCATGCCTCGCGGTCGGGGATTACCACTGTAAACTTATTTTCCCTACAGATTCGCGGGCTCGCTAAGTCTGACCTCATTTCAAGCATGGGCTCCTTCATGATCTCCTGAATCTTGCAGTGGCCTCTGCAGCCTGGGTTGGCCCTCAATCTATCATTGCAGGCTAGTCTGTATAGTCCTATCCTAGCCTCCCCCAAGTTTAGGGTTACAGGAATACGAATATTTTTTGTGGTCAAGTCATGGACCCTATGAGAATATCTTTCTGGGGAGAGTAGATTATCACAGCTATGTGGAAGTTATGATTCAATTTGCAGCACTATTTTACTTGTTTCAGTTTTTCCTTTCTAGTGACAGAATGTAATGGGAATGATTGTTCAAAATTTGAATGTACAATTTTATGATGCCTCTCAATATTTCCTTTTTTAGCAACGGAGACAGAAGTATTACATAACAAACATACAATTTCCCTTTTAACTTCTGTAACGAAATATTGTTCTTCTCATTCCGAATAAAAATGGCATGTCGTCACCTTCTTACTATTTCTTGACATTATATATTTTATTGCTCTCTACCAACCCAACCGCTGGACGTTGATTATGCCGTCCAGTTTTAAACTGAGCGCAATGAGAAATGTCACCGCGCTATGCGTATTTATCCCGTTCAAATCAACCCAGATCGTTATCGAACCTCAGGGCGCTGGTCGGTTCTATCCGATTCTACCATGGTGACGTCGGTGTCAGATCGCTCACTGCAGTATTGCCGCTGCTTGTGTTTATTATGAGCATTTGCGAAATTTACGGAAGCTTCTATGATTTTTACACCTTTGTATTTTTAAAATTGAAAATATGTTGTGAGCTATCAGAATTGTCTTTGCGAGCTACTGGTAGCTACCGACAGGTAGGCGGCCACTAATCTAGAGCTTTACATTGTTAAATCTTACAAATAGTTTAGAAATGGGGTAGAATAATATGAACACATGTCTGACAACAGCATTTATTCTATTTGATGATAGCTATAATAACGATTGTTTAAATTATGTTAAAAACCCAATAGCATTGAATAACACTGAATACAATGTGATGTTAGTCAATGCTTAGTGTAACATTTAATGTATAACATTGTTGTCGCCACCTGTTTTCTATAAATAGCACATATCTTTTACACAAATTTTCACATCGCTTTATATTATATGTTAAAAAATAATAATATACTTATAAAATAGGCCAGTGGCTTATGATTTATATATATATATATATATAGTCCATATTGTATTTAAATTCACTAATTAATTTTATAACGGGTAATGTTTAGATGTTGAGGGAATATCATCTTGAAAACTTGGAGATGATTCTGTTTCTTCTCTAGCTAATGGAGGAACCTGAAAAACACAGATCATTCAATTGTATGATAGTCCACTTAGTATATTTTTATATAATATAAAGTTTTTTAAAGTTGAAAATTAATTTTAATATGCTTTGCATTCTAACAACTTACTATCTACTGCCAGACAAAACTTACAAAGAGGAAGTTGAAAATTGTCTTTATTTAATTATTAAATTAATTTTTCACATAATTTAATGTCTTGTCTTTATTTACGATTAATGACCAAAAGCTTCTCTTAAGGTGAAAGTTTAACAGTAAGACCGAATATGGTATAATTTTTATTTCGTTTCTAATAAATTGTACTTATTTCAAAAATTAAGTTTCGCAGATACTTACATCATGCATCGGTATTTATTGATTGATTTAAATACCCAACACAATCGGGTTCCCATTGCAAGACATCATAGACAAAAAAATAGTACCTACCTACACCTATTGACAATAAATAAATACAAATGTGTGAATTAAAATAATTAAAAAAATATATAAACAACACATATCCTATTAAAATTATAATCGTAAAAAAATTTAAATTAAATTAAATTTGTACATAACTAAATCAACTTTAAGATTAAAGAAATGTACGTGAAAAAAGGTTAAAACAAAGTTTATTGAATTCGCATTTATATCACAATTTTGACTTCTTAAAGTTAGATCTTATGTAGTAAAAAGGAGCTTTTAGCATGATATTGGACCCAGCTTGCAGACAATAGAAGGTACATGAGAATCAAGCATCGTAGCGTTAGTATGTAAATCTGAGTCAAAATTTCACAAGTGTCAATACCAACTTTAAGGAAATAATTATGGTGGACTGCAAAGAATCACTGAAGCAACAACAAATCAACTGTGATGTGGATACCAGGGCAACAAGGCATTAAAGGAAATGAGGAAGCAGATAGCCTTGCACAAAGGGCTCATCAACGCAGAGCCCCATTGTTGCTTAACAAAAACTCATATAAGAAATAAACCTGACTCTTGGGAGATGAACCAAATGCTGTCATCCTGGAAGAAAACGTCAGGCTTACGGCAGGCAAAATGGTTGATAATCATATCAACAGAAAAATCTGAACTGCTCCTTGAATTGAACACAAACGATTTGAGAATAACCACAGGACTTTTGACAGGACAGTCCCTAGTAACGTAGCACCTTAAGAAGATGGGTGAGGTGGCCAGTGAAAACTGCAGATACTGCACTGAAACAGCCGAAACAACAGAACATTTGCTATGTGACAACATGGCTCAGTTTTACAAAAGGCTCCAATACCTTGTAGGGGTTACCTTAATGCCCCGGGAAATAGATAAAATTGCTCCCAAAAAGATAGTAGACTACATAAAAAGTCTGAACGTTTCGGGAAATTATTAGAAAATAGAGTCATGCACAAACAATACACTATGGCCGTAGAGCTGAGAGGCCAACTTATTAAAACAATCTACAAGGAAATAGTTCTACGGCTTAGTAAAGAAATTTCATTTAGGTGTAGTAGTACACTCTACTCAGATGTCCCTTTTGGGTGACAAACTCCATGAATCTTATAGTTAAAATAGTTCTTCTATTTACTCTTTCAAGAGAGGATATATGGCACTTAAAATAAGGATTCCATACGAGGCAGCGCTATGTAAGCTTCGACCTAACGTATGCATATCATAAGCTTTTAGGGCCTGTGCACTTGTAAAATGACTGCAATTTCTTATAAGCAAACCCAACATTGCCTCCTAGTTGACAACGCGGGTAACACGTTGGTATCACTTTGGGCTGTTTCTGCAGCAGACATACTGACCGTTTAGGAAAGCTTGGGCGCACTTGGAAGTGTCCTTGGATTATGGCCATTGTTTGTCCATAGCGGCTAAAAATCTCAACATGTATTGGTCTCATCGTTAGTGTTAAAAAGCAAGAGCCGGAAGTGCGGATGTGCTAGTGACTTGTCCCACTTCTACATATTAAATACTGCGAAAACCACAACTAAAGCCTCGGATACCCTAAGTCATGATGGCCGACCGAGGTTAAATATACCAGACCGATCACATGACGACCTTACAACGACTAGAAAAAATACGACCTGGGCGTGAGGGAGAAAAATAAATGAGATCTTGTAAGAGATGAATGCAAGACAGGTTAATATATCGTGCATGAGTGAGACAAAACAAAAGGGGCGTGATGAAAAATTTGTGTACGGATATTTATGTCGGGCGTTAAAGAAAATGCTATTGGCAGCCAGTGGTCAGTGTAATATAAAACAAAAGATGCGTAAGAAATTATGAATGTGTTTTTTCCAGAATAATATGGGTACGGATGAAAACGAGTATACGTAGAGTGTTTCTGGTTGCTTGCTATGCATCCTTAAACGGCGACAGTAAACAATAGAGAGAACACTTTTGGAAAGAAATGAATACAGTGCTAGGCAATGTGTGTGAACTAGGTGAAAGGATGATTATTCCTGGAGATACGAAAAGGTAGGTAGGTGTGAGGAAGAAAACACATAAAGTAGTGGGACCGTACGAAGATTCAAGAATTAATGAAAATGGAGAATGATTAATTAATCTGTTTGGAAAAAGCGTGTTTATGTGAATTATGTGGCTTAAACAAAAATACCCACAAGTATATATGGCAAAGGGGTGATAAAAAACCATAATAAACTATATTGTTTATGATGACAGACCGCAGCCATTAGTAAAATATACCAGGTTAAGCCAGGTGCTAAATGCGGGATAGAGGATTTTCTGGTTGCATCTCAGATCAAACTAGGACAAGGATGGATAAAACGTGGAAGGAACTAAGAAAAACAAGTGTGAAACAAAGCTTTTGTGCTGTTAACGACTGAGAAAAAGCGGCTGTATGCCTATCTATTGCAAAAGTATGGCGGAGCTAAATGTATTATGAAACGAAGACATCAAAGCCTTCTGCAACGTGGAGAGTGCATAAACGACCTTGATCGGGCTGATAATTGGATGTGCAAAAGAAGAATGTGACGAAGCGAAAATTGGATGTTCAAACAGGGATGGGTGATGGAATGAAAAAGTAAAGCAAGCTGTGGATGACAAAAGCAAGCATCTAGGAGAATGGTGAATGCCGTGGATGTAAGAGAGAAAGAGATGCGCCTGATTGGGTACAAAAAATCGAGAAGTGAGTGCAAACGAATATTTAGTCACATTAAGAGTGAACTGAGGATGAAGGAGGATGAGGAAATACAAAATTATTTTGAAGCATGTGGTGTATAAAAAATTGGTTCTTTTAAAAGGTATGTGTGGTGAAATAGTAAATTACAAAGATGTGACAGAGAAAGAAAGCGCCTGGTTCAGTACAGAAAATTAATAATTAATTGCACACAAATAGCGACAATAAGCGAGAACTGAAAGTGAAAGAGGCTGAGAAAATGCAGAATGTTTTTGAAGGGATAATACATTATTTTGGAAATGGTAAAAAAATTCAGGGCAAACGGAAATTAACAAGATGATTGGGGTAAAAACCCAAATGATGATATGATATGAGACGAGGTAAGGTGTGAGAGAATGTGGAAAATGTCTTTTTAGAAACCTTATAGAAGCAATGGGAATCATGAGAATCCTCGGCCGATCGCAACTCAAATAGAATGTGACACTGTTGAGGTGAGGTTGAAGTAGCGGCCAAGAAATTAAATATTCGAAAAGCAGCGGACGTTGAATAAATTCATCGAGATATGTTAAAGTATGAATGGTCCATTTTAACTGCGTGATGATGTGATGTGTTTAACCAATGTATAAAAGCAGCTTTACTACCAAATGGAGTTAAATGATAGTATTATCGTGTATAATGGCATAGAAAGAAAAACTGACTGCAAGAATTACCAAGCGAAAGTTTGATAACTATTGAGGAGAGACTATTTGGGGGAGTATTAATAGAATGAGCGAGACAGTAGACCGAAGGAAATATTTGTGATGATCAGTGTGTGTTTATTACTGGAAGAGACTGCAGTGATCAAATATTTTCACTTCAGCAGGTGGTTGAAAAATGCTTCAATGTTGGAAAGAAAGTATATTGCACGTTTGTTGACATGGAAAAAGCATATTATAATGTAGATAGGCGGATCTGTGGGGTATTTTGAAACAATGTGGTGTGGATGGTTGGTTAATTCAAGGCAATAAATCTCTATATCATGGCAGTAGAGAATGTGTGAGAACCAATGGAAACTGAGTGACTTTTATAATTGAACATGGTGTTAGACCAGAATGTGTCATATCTCCATGAATATTCATGGACAAATGTATACGAGAAGCCTGCTGGGTGTGAGTATGAGTGTATAGATATTATGTTCCACATACAATTGTACAAAGGAACTTTTATACAGGGTGAGTTATTTTCGATGGACAGTGAAGTGATCTCGGAAACTATAAGAGATACAACGTTGGTCAAATTAAATTACAATTGCAGAATTCGGAGCTGAGTTCAAATTCGTTTTTAGATTTAGAAAATTCCGATTATTTCCAGAGATAACCGAGAAACACCGAATTTTGGAAAAATCGATTTTTGCTCATATGTCCGTTATTTGTGGTGCGTTTTCAAAAATCTAAACGCTGTTTTATACAAAATAATGTGACAAAGCGAGTGGTGGTATTAGTTTTGTCGATTTCCGTCACATTTCGGAAAAGCGATAGTCAACTTTTTTTTCCATATGGCCGCCATATTGGTATTTTGGTATATCACATGGCACACTTCATGTGAAAAATTGCATGAAAAGGCAAATTTGTATTATGGACCTAAAATAAAGTATGCATGATATCCCAAGCTTATCTCGTTATAACCGCATCAGATGCGGCATTTTATAACGATTCCACGAATATACCACACGATAAGGTTATCTGAAAGAATAAGCTTGTTTCGGTTATTATTTCTATTGGTTCTCACTTAATCATAGTGACCTATTATAGACATAAGAATATGGTTACCATGATAACCAGTAACAACATCATCTTTACTTATTACTTTTGACATTCAAGGTAATATTTTTACAACAATGAATTGTTCTAATGAAGAAAAGCGCGGTATCATTCAGTCGCACATAAAATGTGATAAAAAGGTTACACACGCTCGCGCATATTATTTTGAAAAGTATTTTGACCGTCGCCAACCATCCGTAAACACTTTTAAGAGATTGTACGATAATTTGAGTAATTTCAGTATTATGAATGCATAAAATGTTACGCTTTGTTTTAACATATTTTTGAGAGAAACTCTTTTGTCATTATTGTTAGATTGGTTTCTTTAGTTAAATGTTTTCTTAAATTTTAATTACTTTTAAACTTCCTCTTTATCTTTAAGCAACTAAAACAAATGCAAGAACTTTTAGCTTTCTTTTTCTCCTGCAAAACTTTGAAGAACTCATTACATTTTTAAATAAAATAGTTAACTGTAGATTTTAGAAACAGGACGGTGGAAAAACAAGGACACGTGAAGTTCAAAAAACTATCATTCTAAACATTGTTTCTGAATATAACTAGGTCATTTTGTAAGCACTCTAGAGAAAATGTTTGTGCCAAGTTTGGATTAGTTATCTTAAAAGATGTGGGAAATAAATTCAAAAAACTTTAAAATTTAGATAAGTTTAACACCCTGTATTTCGAGAGCAAAGCATATTCTGACCTATGTTCATAGGAATTTTTGGCTTAGAACAAGCCATATAATCTCTACTTTATATATATATATATATATATATATATATATATATATATATATATATATATATATATATATATATATATATATATATATATATATATATATATATATATATATATGGTGGCACATTGAAAACCAAACAGACCGATTTGCGTCTAGAGATTTTTTTTTAAAGAAACGCTGAAACGCATCAATTTTAATATTGAGGGGGACATGTTTTGACATAAAACTCAACTTTGTCACATCAACCCCTTAAGGATGGTGATAACAACCCTTATATTTTAAATAGGAAACATGGGTCGAGTGTTACATCATTTAAAAGCTCTTTCTTTTTTGGAAGTTTTATCAACTTGTTTAAAAATTATTCACAGTTGAAAATGCAAAAACGCATTTCACTCATTCCGATAAGAAATGTGCTGATATTCAATGTTTTGTTGGTTTGTAAACAAAAAATTGACTATCAGAACATTTCTTATCGAAATGAGAGAAACGCGGTTTATTATTTCAGTTTGTCGGTCGGATTGATACTTGATAGTACTACCGAAAATTAATTTCACAATGGTGTATTCTGTAGAAGAAAGAGTTGAAATAATAACTCTTTTTTTTTAAACGATGACTGTGCCAACCGTATCGCAAAGTTGTTTAATGCACGATATCCTAACAGACATGTTAACAGAAAATACATTTTGGAGTTAATTGCAAAGTTTTGACAAAGTTGTTCAGTAGCCAACAAAAAACGGAATCCTGAACGTGAATTTCCGGTTAGAAATGATACTACTGAGATGGACGTTTTAGGACAAATTGCTGCAGACCCAACTTTGAGTACGAGAAAATTGGCCACTGTTTCAAACATCAAAAGAAGAACTATTCAGCGAATATTGAAGCATCATAAATTTCACCCGTATAAAATTCATCTTGTACAACAACTGAATGAAGATGATTTTGATCGGCGGCTGGAGTTTTGTGAAGTTATGACTGCACGAGTAGCTGATAACGGGAACTCTACAGTCAATCGTCATAATTGTCGTTATTGGGCAGATAATAATCCAAGAAATTTTCAGGAAGTCCACACTCAAACTCCACAGAAATTGAATGTCTGGACTGGCATTTTTGGAGACCGTTTAATCGGTCCAATTTTTCTTGATGGCAGTTTGAGTGGCGAAACGTATTTGGAGTGACTAGAAGATATCGTTTACCCTACACTAATTGACATTGTTGAAAATGATCATCGCTATCAAGAAAATCAATTAGTGTTTCAACAAGATGGAGCTTTTCCGCATTTTTCACAACGTGTTAGGGAGTTTTTGAACAGAGAGTTTCCAGAGCAATGGATTAGGCGTAGAGGTTCTATTGAGTTGCCCCCTAGATCACCGGATTTAACTCTATTAGACTTCTTTCTATGGGGCCATTTAAAGAGTAGCATTTTCGCAACAGAACCGGAGCCTCTGGAAGAATTACGAGGACGCATTGTTGAAGAATGCCGCCTAATAACTCCACAAATGCCCCAGAATGTCAGCTCTCGTTTTGAAGAAAATTTGTACTTTTGTATGGAAGCTGCTGGTCAACAATTTGAACACTTACTTAACTGAATAATCATCTTTGAACATTTCATTTTGTTTCTTAGTTTTTTTAACGAAAATTGACTAATTAGTGCATTTCGTATCAAAATGAATGAAATAAGTTCTTACAACTCCAACTGTGAATAATTTTTAAACGAGTTGATAAAACTTCCCAAAAAATTTGTGTGCTGAATTCAGAAAAGAAAGAGCTTTTAAATGATGTAACACTCGACCCATGTTCCTTATTTAAAATATAAGGGTTGTTATCACCAACCTTAAGGGGTTGATGTCCCCCTCAATATTAAAATTGACTTGTTTCAGCATTTCTTAAAAAAAATTATCTGGACGCAAATCGGTCTGTTTCGTTTTCAATGCGCCACCCTGTATATATATATATATATATATATATATATATATATATATATATATATATATATATATATATATATATATATATATATATATATATATATATATATATATATATATATATATATATATATATATATATATATATATATATATATGTATACTACATGAAACCGACCCCGAATATGTGTTGTAGAGGGTTTTGTTCACGCTGATTTAATTTTTTTTTAATTCGATTTAAACGCGATCTCCTCATAGGTATGCTAGATTGTTCTACAAAAATACATGGTCATAACAAATAGTGTATTTAAATCAAGCTTACGTTTTAATCTGACTTTATTCAGTCAATCTTTTAATCTACTATTATGTTTAAAACATATTGAGTTCATAGTACATATTTATATAGAGTTTCTCTAGTTGTTGCTTTTATTTTAGCTGTCAATAAAATATTTTACGCTTCCAAAACAGGTTCAAAGCAGTGAAGTATAACTGGAAGTTTGCCAAATGCATGAAGCATATAATTCAGCAATTTAGAATTAGCGAATTCACAACAATTTCATTTGCCACGAGTTTCTATTTTTTTCTACTTTGCATAGGTCGACGTTTCTTTTGGCTTTTAACTAACAATGGAATTTTCTATATACAGGCGGTACATTAGTCGGACAAAAGTCCATATAATTGTTATAGTATCAAAAACTGATGTATAAAACTTGTGAACAGATTTGAGTTGCATATTTTACAAATAGTTCTAACCATACAGTGTTCTATATTTTCAAGGCAAATCTAACATAGTTTTATTTTAACTGAACCATCCCATATATTATTTTAGGTGCGAACTCGGCTCATTTTTTGTAGCCTGGATATACATTTTTATTATAATATACGGAGTACTTAACGGAAAAACTGATTGGGACGGTTTTGAACAGAGATTGAATAGAGAATAGAGCTAAACGTACCAAAATGTGGGGTGGAGCATCTCATCCTTTCTCTGTACTGTCTTAGCTGTTCAGTGTGAAGCTTAGCTCCTGGACTCCAAAAGACTGCCTCCACGTGGCACCCGCCCCATGAGTGATTGTCTGCAATGGGCTAACCCAGGGCATATGGTCTAGTAAAGTCTCCAAAATACCAGGAAGCACAGTGTGGAGGAGGGATCGGTGTTCTGCTGCCGCTATTGACGACTGCCAGCTTTCGTGAGGGTTCTCGGATGCAGCGGCGCAACGAGCACCGTATGGAAACCTGGCTGGTATAGCCGTGCTCAGCAACTCGATGGCTATAGAGAAAGAGGTTGCTTAGTGTGTGGGCTTGGCTCAACTGGCTGGACAAGTGGAAGGAAACCACAAAAAATCCCTCAAAATCAAGGTTCAACAGCACACGCCAAGGATGGCGTGGATCAGGAGTAGCTTGGTCGCTACTGTGCGAACTACGGAGCACCTGACGCACGCCGGCATTCCATTGCCTTCCTGTGTCATGCTGGCGATATTTACAACGCTAGCTTCTTCTAGGAGACCAATGAAAAACTTAAAAAATAAGGCTTTCTGGTGAGCCCCAATCACCAGAATACATGGATACACAAAATCCAGTTGAGGAACCCAACGTTTTATACAGCGGATTTTGCACCGGGAAAACTATTTTCCTTATAAGGTTCATAACCTGCAAGATTTGCTTGCAGATGATTTTGATACAAGGATCGAATTTTGTGAACAAATAATTGAGATAATTAAAAAAAATGGAAATTTTTTAAACTATGTTCTCTCTAATGAAGCTGCCTTTTGCCTTAAAGGTGAACAGACAGACTTATCGATATTGGTATGACAGACCCCAATTGAATGCAAGAAACTAATACCTCATATGCTCAAAAACTGAACGTATAGGCTGGAATTATTAGTCGCCATGTAATTGGACTTTTTTGAAGGCACTTTAACAGCTCCATGCTATCTTAGATAATTACGAGAAGGTATAGTGCCCCGTATTAGATACATGTGTCAAAATGATTTCTCCAGTGTCTACTTCCAACAAGATGCCCCTCCCCTCTTTATTTCGATTTTTTGGCTGGGATTATTTAAAAAGCGTTGTTTACAACGATTGGCATGAGAATTTGGAACAGTCAATTCATCAATTCAACAAGAGGCAATAGTATTGTCAAGAAGCTTAAGGGGCCCAATCGGAGGATCTTCTTCAATAAATTAAGGTGTTACCATTTCCCCTAATAAATTTCATGGAAAGCCGATTATTTTCGTTCTTGCCACACGTCACTGAAAAATAATTAATACCATCGAAAAGTACCCTGAATACGCTTTTCAAAAATGTGTCGCACCACCCTTGTTGCTATTTAAGAAATGGTCACCCTCGAAAAAGAAGGTGCTTAAAAAATGCCGATAATGTCACCAAATGGTGGCAAATAATCTGTGACGGCTTTGTGAGGTAGATTGTAGATTATTTAATCAGTCGTATAGATATTCGGCCTCACAGTGCTGCGATTCCAATGCATGACTCTTTTTCCCAATAGTTGCCGAACAAGTTCACACCTTTTATGTTGTCCACTATCTTCGTGGGGGCTATTTTACCTATATCCTGGGGTGTTAGGGTCACCTCTACAAGGTATTTGAGCTTTTTGCAGAACTGAGCCATACAGTCGCATATCAAGTTTTCTCTTGTTTCTGCTGCTTCAGTGTCTTCAGTTTTCACTATCCACCTTGCCCATCTTCGTAAGGTGATATCTTACTGGGTAGTGTCATGTGAAAAGTCCTGTAATTATTTTCAAGTCGTTCGTGTTCAATCCAAGAAAGAGTTCATACTTCTCTTTTGCTATGGTGATAAACCGTTTTCACTGCCTTAAGCCTGGTGTTTTACTCCAGTAGGGCAGTGTTTGGTTCCTCTCCTTAGTATCAAGTTCGTTTCTTACGTGGCTTTTTGTTTGTCCACAATAGGGCTCTGGACCATATAATGGTGTTGTTACTTTTTGCAAGGTTATCTGCTTCCTCGTTTTTTTCGATGCATTGATACATACACTGGTACTCACATCAAAGCTACTTTGTTGTTCGCAGCCAGTTGCTTCAAGGATGTTTTACATTCCCACCTCAGATTAGACTCGCTTTTAAAATATTTTAGAGTCTTTAGTACATCCTGAGTGTCTGACCAGATGTAGATGTCTCTATTTCGGAGTCTTTTTTGTATGCACTCCTGTGCATAGAGACTTATAGCAAGCATTTCTGCTTGGGAGATTTTGAAAGCTTGTCCCAGGGACTTAGCGAGTCTAAAGTTAAGTCATCTTATTGCCAGTCCTGCTCCCTTCATTTGTTTAGACCCGTCTGTATACCATTAAGACGAGTTGTTTGTCTGTCTTTCACTATCTCCGTCCCGTGCTTGGCGGCGGTCATTTATGACCATGTCGAATGGAATTTTGATGTCCAATTTGGCTGGAATTTGGTATTATGGTTTGACAAGTGACTTCATTGGAATGATATCCAGGATTTTCAAGTGGCCAGTCAAGTCTCCTGGTTTGATTTTGCCCCCTTGAATAGTCTTGAGGCACTTATTGCTGCTTCACCTGTTCAGGCAAATGTGCCGTAGAGTAAGATTCGGCATTGCCTTTATTGCAGCTGTGAGGCATGATCCCTTTATTCCAAGATATACCGTCCTCTAAAATTTTTGCAATTTGCTTTGTGAGGAGGCTGCTTGTTCCGTTTTTGGCCACCATAATATAGATGCGCATGTGACCATGGATTTGACCACTGTTTGGTATAGCCAGTATAACATTCTGGGATTCAGCTCGGCATGTCCAGATTGCCATTGTGGCTCTCAAAAGACTAATAGACTAATGTGGATTTGCCCAACTGATAGGCGAATTATTCTCCACCGAGCGGTTTTATTGTTAGGGTCTCGCTTCTAATGTATTGATTGACATACCTTCTGTATTATATCTTCTCCAAGGGCTTTATGAGAAAGAATGTCAGACCAATGGGGCGGTAGGATTTTGCTTCGTCCATACGGAGACGTCCTGTTTTTGGTATAAACATCACATTTGCCTCTCTCTATGTCTGTTGAATATAGCCTAGGATTTAACTAGTTCTGAATATTCGTTGCAGGTGGGTTTTTAATACGTCAAAACCCGGCTGTTGCATGACCGGAAATATTCCAGCTCTGCCAGAGGATTTTTAGGGGGGTTAAAACTCTCTATCGCCCAATTAATTGTGTTAATATTGAAGATTATATTTGCCAGCCTTTTCCTAACTCTCACTGGGTTTCTCAACCCATGATCAGCTGGGTTTTTCCCCTCAGGGCTCGTCCGCAGCCTTGCCGCCCCGATAGCACTGCAACCTTTGATTGATTGTGCATACCCTTAGTCTTACTCCACCCATTCCAAAATCACTGTGCCTTGAACTAGTCTGCACAGCAATTAGTAGGGTGAAGTTTTATATTGTTCTGTCTCCGGTCTAGACTGACCGTAAATCAGTCTTTTGCGATCCAGAGCTTTGCACTCGCACAAGATGTGCTGGGCTGATTCCTCCGCCTCGCCGCTGGGTTGCTCTGATACAAAGTAGCTTCTGTATTTTGTAAGCCTGGAAAGTGAGACTGTAGGAGAACTTTAGTGCTCTCCTCTGGGCTGTTTGTATATTCACCGTTTGGCTTTTTAAGCAGACTAATGCCGTTTGAATGGCCCCTTCGTGAAATACGTTACAGTACGAATTTGAATTAGATAATATTTGCAAATTTATGTGGCCTAAAAATATCAGAATTTTTACTATCCATTAAGATACCAGGTGTTTGTTTAATTAAGATTTTGACATAAAGATGTCTATAACTTTTGAAATAGACGCCCTCGTGGCGCAGGTGGCTAGGTGCTAGCCTGCAAAGCGAGAGGTCCCGGGTTCGATTCCCGGGCGAGCCAAGTTGACTTTGTCTGGAAAATTTGTAAATAATATTAAATGATGGGAAAGAATGTGCTAATGGCCTGAGATGCCGCAGCCAATAATATTAAATATAAAAAAACAACTTTTGATGTACTTTATATAACATAATAAAATTAAATACAGGATGTACAGAGAAAATTAGCTGAATTGAAATATGGAATAATATATATAGTGTTCTATTTTGTTTGCCTTGAAAATTGGGAATGCCTGTACAGTTATAAGTATTTTAAAAAAAGGAAGCTAAAGAGATGCTTTAATTTTTGTTAATAACTTTTTTGATGTGTTGCATAATAACGGATATATCAGTCTTTGTCTTACTAATGCGTCACCCTGTATATTCTATTTATACATCGCTAATTCTATATCACTTTCTTTTTATTTAAGTAACTGGTGCTGCGTTAGCATTGTTTTTGCAAAGAAGTTGTAAGTATAAGGCTGTTAAATCGTTATTTCAAGTAGGCAAGTTTTTGAAAGTCTCATGCATTTCCTCTTACATTCTTGAGTATGGCTTTCCAGGAAAAATCTTGCTGTAAAAGAATTATTAAGTGTTGCAAAAATGTTTTTTAAATATTTGTTATAAAATTGAAAAAACGGACAATACAGAGTTGGTTAAATTTATTTATATTTATGTATATGGTATGCTTAAAAATTATAGTATAAAATGTCCCAAATGAATGTTAGAATGTTAATAAATGACAACAATTTAAAAATCTAAAAGATCTACTTTCTTTAAAGTAGACGTTATATATTTGAACATTCTTATGTCCAGTTTCTCAAAGCTCGATTATATATTTAACGGCCGGCTAGTTAATCAAGGCCTAATACAACCAATCATAGCTTCCAAATATTTGGTTGTCATGGCATAAACCCGAATCATAGTCTCTCATTGGTCGTCGCAAGCCTTGATTAACTAACAGGCCGTTAAATATTTAATCGAGCTTTGTAAAACTGGTCATCTTACTCCCAAGACAAACAGCCTTGCTTTTAATTTCAAAGATAGAATATTAATAGAAATAGTATTATTTAAAAGCAGACAATTGAGACCCCGAAAACTATAAGGTATGCGAAGTCGACTGCATGAGAGAGCATGCATGCAGGGTATGCCATTTAAAAGTCCATACGCCATCTTTTTAAACAAAATGGAATTTTTGAAAATTGGTAAAAGTGTTAGATTGAGGAGGCGAAAGGCTTGAACTTTGCGGAAAGTATGCTTTTAATTTTTATTACCACACATGTAGCTGGTGCTGATGCGCAAAGAGACTTTTCGATCCCTAGATTACTGAAATAGATTGCATTTGATAGAGATTCCAAATTCCAAACAAATTCATTCCCATTCACAACTTTCATAAAATAAACCGGTTTTTAGACATTTGAGGTTAAGTGTAGCATTGCTCACAAGATATAAACATCCGTAACTTTTTTAATACAAGTACTGCGGACACTAGGTTCTTGGAATATTTTACATAATGACATGGATAATATTGAAGACGTGGGCAAATATGGTTTTGATGTAAAGACAGTTAGTACAATGTTGCACCGAAAATATGTTGCTGGTCACCAATACATTGTATAAACTCCACCCGAGGCGACTATACACCTGGAAATCACTGGCATATCAAAAGAATAACACAGTACGTAATCAAATTGATTTTATTATGGCTAATCTCAAGCTCAAAAGTACATGAAACTGGTAAAAACATACATAGGAGCGGGGATCAACAGCGATCACAATCCACGTGTGATGGATTTCAAAATAAAACGGTTTAAATACGTTAAGAAGGAGAAACATGTGAGAGTTTGACCCTTAACCCTAGTCTAACTAGGAATCTGGAGCCTTTCGAAATCTATTTGGATAGAAGAATGCTCCGCATATCATGGGTGCAAAGAGCAAGAAATGAAGAGGTGTTCAAAAAATTAACAACCGAGGCAAAATACAGGGAAAAGATCAATCGGCGACGTCATAATTCATGGATAGGGGATCTCAGGAGCTAGTTTGCATGCTCATCGATATACATTTCTAGAGCTGCAGTATCCAGGACTGTGTTAGCTATTTGGATAGCCAACCTTCGTGAGGAGACGGCGGCTTAAGAAGTATTGAACCACCGTAGTTAGGTTACTGTACAACTTTGAGTTTTGCCGGAAACTAAAATTTAAAAAAAATATGCGTATTTTATCTTAGACAGATCATTCACTTTTAGGCAACTTTTAAAATACAATCGTATGTTTAAAATTACAATTGTATGCAGATAATAGATAAACACCGTATGTATGATGAAAGGTAAGTTCATATTAGGAACTATTAATGTGCTGTGACAAATGACGTTTGTATAATATTGACTTTCATATATAGATTCAATAGATAGTAGTTTACAAAAATTATGTAATGCAGATATTTATATAAAAAATTCAAACAAATAATGAAAAACAATAAAAACTAATTCTTTAAACGTTTAGGCAGTAAAAAGGATTTATTAAATTGAATGCTAGAATTCCTGCACGTCTCTTTTGCTACACAATGCCATTCTGTTCGATAGCTTATTATTCCAAACTCTTAATAAAGCATCCAGGTTAATAGGCATCGCCCCTGAACCTAATTTACAGTGGAGGTAAGTCAGGAGACCGATAACTTCATTAGTACCCAACCACTTTGAAAGAAATCGCTGCTGTAAATAGCTTTGACGGTGATTGTATTGTTATGTAAGACTAGATGCATTCTCACCACAATTAGAACCGTAGACCGGTCTCGCTCTAATTAGAACTCGTCAGTACGGCATACTAACTGCAGCGAAAATACTCCTATAAAGTAATACGACTATAGTGCACCCGTTTACTGCAGGTCACCAGACATAGAACATCTTGTTACGCCCGCTCTTTTGTCCCGAGGACTTCAAAGTTGTAGAATTCTTTGCCGGCACATGTTTTTCCTTTTCCTCCGAACCTCTAAACCTTCAAGTCCAGAATTAACAAGTTGCCTCTTTCCTCCTTGTCAACACCCACGGTATGATAGTATTTAGGCTGTAAGCCCTCGTGGTGTGTTGTTGATTTAAAAAAAAATAGTAGCCAGCCTTCCAACACTAAGTGAGTTATAAGACACGAAGCACGTGCCGCCACCTCGTTTAACACAAAGTGTTAAATATTAGAGACTGTATACAACCAACTAACAATTTAGTAAATTGTCAACCCTGACCCATTTCTACCCTAATACAGGGACAAAATATGTAAGGCTAGATGCAATTAGTATGCCGTACTGACGAGCTCTAATTAGAACGGTATAAATGGGCCAGGGCTGACAATTTACCACATTGTTAGTTGGTTGTATACAGTCTCTAATATTTAACACTTTTTGTTATTTGGAGCTGCCGTGAAACATACTACTTGGTTCCGCAACGAGGTGGCGGCACGTGCATCGTGTCTTATATCTCACTTAGTGTTGTTTTGTTATATTATGTCTTATGTATTCTACGGAAACATAACTCATCAAAGCTGCAATAACTTTTATTAGTTAAAGTGCCTTCATAAAGACATGGACCAATTATGTGACCATTCAAAATTGCACACCTATACTTGACTCCAAAAAACGGTCTAACTTTTATTTTGTTGCATCAATCTGGAATTATTATCACACCGGTATCAGTCATTTATAATGATTACACCATTGTTATGGAATATACTTTTTTCATTACATAATAGTTATATATGTACCAAAAGTATAAATAGATGTTTAGGCGCTAAGAGTGACGAATTTACAAATGCGAGGGCCCCTGGCCTGAGGGTTTGTAAGTCGCTCGAGGGCATACGCCTTTATTTATAGCAGTGGTGCATACAAACTTGTATGTCATACTAGTTCGTTATTGCATCCATAATGTAGATTAGTATTTGAGTAACGTTATTGTCATTTTATCATAGTACACTCTATTGTTGCTAGGTACATACTGTTGAACATGAATGTTAGTGTGTCAAACTTAACTCAGAATCAATGCAAAAAATCATAATTTATTACCGAAGAAGTCTAAAGACGCCTACGAGAATGAACCCGAAAAAAATTAAATTGGTTTAAAGAAAACTACGTAGAACATATTAATGAAACTGTGTTGCTTGGATACTTCGGCGATCTCGCTGAAACATTTTCTCCTCATGGTCCAAGTATTTCATGGTAAAGAAGACATAAATAGTAAATAAAAATATTAACATTGCTAATTACCATAAGTTAACGGAATATTTAAAAAAGAGTTCAAAAGGAGATCAGCCAAAAAGTCTAAATTTCTGTCTAGAGAAGATGTTTTAAAATTTATTAATGAGGCACTAAATGAGACGTTTTTAATAACCAAAGTTGCATTAATATTTGGAATATTTGGTGGATGTCGACGGTAAGCACTTGTGAATATGCTAGTTACTCATGTAGAAGACAGAAAATCAGTGTTCGTGGTAAACGTATCAAAGACAAAAACAGATAAAAAGCGTATTTTACCATTATAGATGATGATTAAATCAACAGTTTAAAGCTAATAAGAGATTAGATGTCATTTCTGCCATGTGGCTGTTCAGAAAAAGGCTTTTTCTGACTATAGACAAGGTCTATGTACTGTACAGCTAGTAGGAAAAAAACACATTTGGAAAAATCCTGTTCATTATTGCAAAATATTTGGGTTTGAGTAATTCTGACAAGTAGACATAAATGCGTCAAACGTCGGCAACTCATCTTGCAGAGGCTGAGCCAGTGTGAACACGTTGAAGCGCCATGGTGGATGGAATAGTATGTCGGTTGCTGAAGATTATTTAGAGGTCAGTATATCTTCAGAAAATGAGGTTTCAAGAGTTTACCAGGCGTATCTTCTGGATCTGGCTTATCTGATACCCAAACAATGCAGCATGAATCAACGTTTGCTGAAGGCAACCTAATTATCACCGGATGTTTTCAGAACTGCCAATTTTATGTTAATTCGCCTAAATAATGTTAATTAAATATTTACATAATGCTTTTATTTCATTATTTGTAATTTCATTATAAGTTATTAAATAAGTTACACAAAAATTAGTCGTCTTTATGCCGGTCATAAAGTACACCATTATGCAGTTGGTAACTAAGCAATAAAAATACAAGAATAAACTAGTATGACATAAAATATTATTCAATGTGTTATAATTCCTCTTATAAAGTACTGATAACTGATGTACGAAATCAAGCTGGCGCTGTTCATCGCCAGAACTTAAATGATGGACAAGTTATCCGTGTAAGTATTTTCCTTATAAAGTTTATAGTTTATAGGAAAAATACTTATTTCTCTTAAAAACCTTTCGGCAAGAAACTTTTTACTGGACTTGTAATTGTTTTAAGGATGTGTGAGGATAATTATTAAAAATTTGCAATACATGTGCTACGCTTTCATTAGATGTTACAGTTTTCCATCGAACTTCTTGTTTCTCAAAACTGTCGTGATTCCTTAAATTTGCGGATAAATTTACAAATATTTTTAGAATCTCCAATTATTATTGTTTTTCATTATGTGTGTGAATTTTTTATTTAAGTAATTGCGTTAAAAGATAAATATTTATGAATTTTTTAAAGCTATTATCTATTGAATTATATCTATAAGCGTGAATATGAGTGAAGATTGGAACCTGTGATGAGCATTGATAAGTACAATTTGGAGAACCCAATTCATCACAATACAGTTTCTAGACCTGACGATCGTTTCGTAAACAATGTTAGCGTCATCAGAGGGATGAATAAACTAAGCGAATAAAAAACTAGAACTGATGTTTATATGTTAGTTGCCAAGCAGTTGCCAACAGCGTCCTCTACGAAAGTATACAGACAGACTCTCACTGTTGGGTCTTAAGTCCCTGTAATTAAAGTTGGATACCTGGCTTTGTAAAGCTGTGTATCGTTATTAAGGCAACAGTTTGAACAAATGGACTACACAGAACCGGACCTACTCTATTCATCGAAACATTTTTGTTCAAATTTCTAACGATATATATATATATATATATATATATATATATATATATATATATATATATATAAATATATATATATATATATATATATATATATATATATATATATATATATATATATATATATATATATATATATATATATATATATATATATATATATATATATATATATATATATATATATATATATATATATATATATATATATACTTTTGTAAGCATCTAACTGCCTGACATTTTTTAACTAACTTGAGATTTTCTTTATCTACATGATGACTATTATATACCCAAATATGCTAAGCTACATGATTTACCAATAATGTCATATCTTAGTTGCGCTAAATGTTCCTGAAGTATAGTTTCAATAGTTCTTTTAGTTTGCCCAACATATTAAGTTCACAATCCTTACAACCTATTTCATAGATTTCCGACACATCTGTGGTTGTATCTTTATCGTTTGGGTTACTTAGAAAAAATTTTTATGTATTTTTTTTGTAGAAAATGTTAGCTGTAAATTGGCTTTCTTAAAAATGCTATTAAAACCTTTTGTGATTCGTGGTTCAAATAGTAAGCATACAACGGTTTTGTTTTGTCGTAGATTCCGCTAACATTTTCTTTGTTTTATGTATATTGACCAATTTAGACCAAGTAGACAGAGTAACCATTATACTTAGCTACATTTTTAATATATTCCTGTCCTCTGTGGTATATTGCTTTATTTACGGTAAAATGTATTAATCTATGAATCAGAAAATGCAAACTATCTGTTTTTGTGTGCGTGTGAAAAACTATGATGTGAGTCAATCAAAAAATAATTCACAGTAGTGGTTTCCTGTCTGTGGATGTTAAATTTTAAAGGGTCTCTATTTTTGATGACTAATACATCAAGAAAAGCTAATTTGTTATCAATTTCTATTTCATGGGTGAATTTAATGGGGCCAAATATACTGTTTAATTTGGCAGTAAAATCTACTTTGCATACATTTGTATTAATACTGCAAAAACATCGTCACATAACGAAAGCATACTCTGGGAAAATAGTTATTTTCGTGTGCTAGGTCTGTTTCCAATTTACTCATGAAAAGGTCTGCAATGAATGGGGAAAGGGGGTTCCCCATTGCTGTGCCATGGGTTTGTTGAAAAAATTCATTATTATATTGAAACATATTCTGATTCATGCAAAGATTTGTTAAATCTGTATATTCTTTGCAGACCTCTTTATCTATGCTGTTCATTTTTACAAATGGTCTAAATACGTTCTTTTATGGGAACACTGGGAAACAACGAGGTAACACCAAACGATATTAAAACCTGGCCTTTAACCAATTTAATATTTTTCACTTTATTAATAAATTCAAGTGAATTTGAAACTGAATTTTTTTTTGTTCGATAGGCAAGCCTTTCAATTCGTTTGTTAACCATTTCGCTATATTGAATGTCGGGAAATCTATGGCTGAAACAATAGCTCTCACCGATTTTCCGGGTTTATGGATTTTCAGGGACAATACTTTTTAGGAACTTTAGGATTTGAAACTTGTAACTTTTTCCCTAAATCTTTTGTAATAAGGTTATGACTTCAAAAATAATTTTCGAGAGAGGGTTTTTATTTAGATTTTTATACGGTCCGGTTTTTATTGCATTATATACTCTACCTACATAGTCGTTTTTGTCTAAAATCACAACCTTATTACCTTTGTCAGATTAAACATAAAAACATTCTTTATCTCGTAGTCGTTTAACTATATTTATTTGATTAGAGATTTTGGTATTCATGAGCTTATTTTTATTTAGATTTTTAGTTTTTTTCTTTACATGCTTGCCTAATAAAGTTTTTTGGAGGCACGGGTAATTGTTTAATAGCTGTTTTCATACCAGCAAAGCATCTAATAGATCGTCCTTGTGTGACTGCAGACCGAACTTTAGCCCTTTATTTAAAAGGTCGATCTCATTTTTATTAAACGTTTGCGAAGAAAGGTTTTCTACGAGGTCAACTTTCCGAGGAGATGGTTTTTCATTTTTAATTTGATATTATACAAGCTGCTTTAATTAAATAAAATGTCGGGAATCTATCAAATATGTTGTAAGGATTGTGAACTTAAATATGGTGGGCAAACTAAAATAACTATTGAAACTAGATTTAAATAATATTTAGCGCAATTGAGATATGGCATTATTGATCAATCGTGTATTGCTTAGCACATTTGGGATAATAATCATCATGTTTCATCATGCTCTTAGGAAAGCCTCTGGCCTTGACGAGATCCCAGTAATTGTTACAGGCCTATTTCTCTCATTTCAGTCGTCTCTAAAGTGATGGAAAAGTATATAAACACCGAATTACTAATATTTCTGGAAAAACACAGTCTAATCCACGACAAGCAGTATGGATTCCGTCAGCGCAGATCAACTGCCGACCTCCTTTCCTTTGTCACCCATTCTTGGAACAAGTCTATGGAACTACACGGTGAATCCCAGATGGTCGCTCTAGACATATCCAAAGCATTCGACCAGGTCTGGCACGCAGCGCTGCTTAATAAACTACCGGCCTATGGCCTATCACGAAAACTCTGTACGTGGACAGCAAATTTCCTCTCCAACCGGAGCATTTCTGTTGTCGTGGATGGCCATTCCTCTAAACTGTATCCAATTAATGCAGGAGTTCCTCAAGGTTCAGCTTTAGCCCCTACTTTGTTTCTTCTCCACATCAATGACCTCCTCTCTAGCACATCCAACCCAGTACACAGTTACGCGGACGACAGCACTGTCCACTCAAATATACAATATTCTAAGCCTGTTTCTTTAGCCCAATTAGATAAGGATCGCAGACGCATGGAGGGTTCTGTCTCCGTGGATCTCAAAAAATATTAGACTGGGAGAGATAGAAATCTTGTACAATTCGACCCCACCAAATCACAGTCTTGCTTTCTTTCTCATAGGAGATACACCAGCCCTAGACCCATCACAATAAACAACCAAGTTATTCAAAGTAATGAGTTCTTTTCACTTGTTGGCATTTCTGTGGATCGAAATCTCAATTGGCACCAATATGCCAATATGCTACACACGATATCCTGGACTCCATTCAGAAGAGAGCTATGCATCTTATCGGTGACCCTACCCTCACGCAAAGGCTGCCATCCCTTGCCCACCGACGTGCCGTTGGTGACCTCTCTCTCTTTTATAGATATCTGCACGGGCACTGCTCAGAGGAGCTTTCTTCCATAGTTCCTCCACCTGCTGTACCCAACAGATCTACCAGGGGAACAGAGCGAATGCACCCTTTTACTGTCCAGGTCACCAGACATGGAACATCTTGTTATGCCCGCTCTTTTGCCTCGAGGACTTCCAAGTTGTGGAATTCCTTGCCGGCACATGTTTTTCCTTCTCCTTCTCCTCCGAACTCATAAACCTACAAGGCCAGAATTAACAAGATGCCTCTTTTCTCCTTGTTGACACCTGCGGTACGATAGTATTTAGGCTGTATGCCCTCGTGGTGTGTAGTTGAAATATATAAAAAAATGTTATTTAGAATACAATGACGTACACCTAGTTTTTCTGTATTATTGGTTTGTATCTACTTGTGGATACAATTTTAAACATTTATTTACAGTAAATAATCATATCTTATTGGTTATCTTTTGATTGTTGTTTTGAATAGAGTTTATGTTTTTCACTTGTGAAATAATTTATATTCGAAAACATAACAAAACAAGGTATAAAGAGTTTGATGGTACTGTGTAGATAATTCAATGATCCATAAAAAAACGGAGGCTGTTATTTAAAAAAATGTCGACGGCGTCCTATTTGAAAAGCAAGAGTGGGAGAAACGTACATTTTATGCAAGAATGTGTATTTTTGAAAACTAATGTTGAATGCTCACTGTATATTAACGGATATAAAATTGAAGCTAAAAAAAGAATGTATACGATAAGGATGCTCATTCTCGCCTTATCTATTTAATTTATTTATAGGAAATACAATTAATACGATGCAAGAAAAGACAATATAAATCAAAATAAAGGGACAAAAGTTCCATTGCATAAAATATGAAGAAGACATAGGAGAAATGGAAAGAAATGTTAATGCTCAATATGTAGGACGGTGTCTTAAAAATAACTAAACCGAATCAAAAACATAAATAAAGAAAATACGTAAAGATGACACTGGGAAATGGATAAAAAGCTAAACAGCCAACAACTTGCATAAGTAGAAATCTTCACGTACCTAGGTGGTATTACTTCCACATCGTGTTGAGCGGAACATTTTATTAGTTCAAATATCACAAAAAGTCTCAAGACCTGATTTGCGAAAGAAAATAAATTCTGTCGGTCTGTAGGTTGGTTTGTCTGTGAGAGCCCGCGTTAACTTTTGAAGGGATTGAGCTATTGATGAAATTTTGGAAAAAGGTAGGAATCCCTCAACGACCGGTTCGGTTTGTTTGTGAGCGAAATCGCTCCAGAAGAAAGGTGTAATATAGGGAGTTGATTGACTGTAATTTCCATCTTAACATTGAAAATCGAGTAATAAGTCGTTTCTTTACCAGCAGAACTACTCAATATGTCTGAAAAGACCGATTACACCTATTAACAAATATTTTCAATGCTATTTACAGAACAGGCATTATTACGTCAGAGTGGTTAACGTCCATCTTCGTTGCAGTCCCCAACAAAGGAAATGCCCAAAAATGTGAAGAACATCGAACTATATCTCTAAGGAGTCACACATCCAAGATCTTCCTAAAAGTAATACACAATCGAATCTATTGGGAATTAGAGGAGGACATAAGCAACACTCAACTTGGTATAGAAATGAGCTTGGTACATACCCTTTTCAGTTTAAATTTTATTAATTAATATTAAAGACCCCCAAAGAATTACAGAACGACAAAAACAATTTGTGAGCCATATGGATTACGTATGAATCTAAATAAAACTAATATATGCACTTTTTTAAATCGCAAGATGAAAACACACACTTGCAAATTAGAAATAACTATATTGAAAAAGTACAGAGATACAAATATCTACGGACTTGGGTTAACTCTAGAAATAACAACACTGAAGGGCTAAAAATAAGAATTGAAATTCGCTTGCAACACAGTTTATAAAATGAAAAACTTTTTCTGCTGTAAAAGCCTGAATAACAAATTGAAAGTTAGAATGACAAAGTGCTACATATCCTCCTATATGAAACAGATGCATTTACGTACCCTAAAAATTGGAAGCCTTCGATATGTGGATATTAAGAGGAATATTACGAATATCAGAGAGAGAGAGAGAGAGAGAGAGAGAGAGAGAGAGAGAGAGAGGGCGAGAGGGCGAGAGGGCGAGAGAGAGAGAGAGAGTCGGAAATGAATAAATTCAAATGTTACAACAGACTTCATATCTTCTCATAAATTTTAAGAACGGGTTGATCATGTAGGGGTGAAATAATAAATCATTTTTTTAGCTCAAACGTCGTAAAAAGTCTTCAAACATGCAAAAACCTGATTTGTCGATGTGTCGGTCTGTATGTCTGCTAGTTCTCGCGATCCCTTTCGAATAGATTGAGCTATCGACGGAATTTTGGAAAAATATAGTAGTCTACTAACGAAGGGTTCGAACGGTTTGTGAGCCAAATCCAGGAGAAAGGCAAAATTAAAGTTTCTTGATGGAAATTTGCAACTTAACATTGAAAATCGGTTGAATGTCGGTTCATCCGACTCTCTTGAAAACATAAATTGAAATATTACGACAAACCTGACATTTTCTCATGAAATTCAAGCAGTGGTGGATAATGCAGGGGTGAAATTTCAAATTTAGAACATAGGTGAAAGCGGTAGTCTGAATAAAATCCCTTCAGAAGAAAGCGAAGAAATATGGGGCTGATTGGCAAGAATCGGCACATTTCCATGAAAATCAGTAATATTAATTTCGCTTAAGAAGTGTGTCGGTACAGAAATATGAATATAACCAAACATCTGACATTTTGTTATGAAATTCAAGTCTGGGTTAATTATGGAGGAGTTAAATATTAATTTTCTTTGTAGTGAAGTCACCGATCCCAAATTCACCCTAAGAAAAAGTATTTCTGTGATAAGTAGATTCTTAGATTCTTGCAGCGATGTGAAAGTTATGATTCAATTTACAGCACTATTAGTATTAGTACGGATGATGGTAAATGTAGCAATTAACTGAAAAAAAAAACGATTACGATGACAAAGCAATCATTCAATAGAAACATTTTGCCCAGGCATATGCTGATGGTGGGTTGGTCTTGGTCACCAAGTCAAAATCCTCAGAGTTGTCTGTGCATGCATGCAAACAGCCTGCAGTATAACTGAAAGGTGGTGTGGTGCCCTGCGACTCTCTGTAAATCCAGCGAACACGCAGATGATCCTATTCACCGAGAGTAGGAACCTGAAGGGCTCCGGGATGTTTGGAAACCTTTGATTTTGTGCGGGAGGTCAAATATCTGGGGGTGGTCCTGGACTCCAAATTATCATGGGGGTCGCAAATAGAACGACTAGTGAGGAAGGGAGTCGCGACTCTCTCGCAGTTGAGCCGTGTGATAGGGAGGACCTGGGGACTTAATCCTCGGATCCTTCATTGGATTGACACTGCGATCGTCAGGCTAGGGGTCCTTTGTGGGGCAGTAGTACTGCGGTGTAAACGAAACTGCTACCCGGAAGCTGGCCGAATTTCAAAGCTTGGCAAGTCTGGGGATCACCGGCGCTATAAAGATGATGCGCTCAGCCTCGTTAGAGGTCTTGCTGATGCTGTCACCGCTTGCCCTCTATATCAGAAGGGAGGTTATGACGTCGTATCTCAGAATGCGAGACTCTGGAAACTAGTTGGGTGAGAGAGCAATTACAGGACATGCAAACGTTGCCAAGGAGATGGAAACGGAAATCTCAATTTCCACCACCTAGCTACGAAATGCAGAGGATTATATGAGGCTGACTAGGACATATACCCTCAGAATCCTCAGCAGGGATCAGTGGAGGGATTATAAGGTTGCTTTCCAGCCTGCTAGTCTGGACTGTTTTACTGACGGATCACGGCTGGAGGAGCACCACTCCTCCAGGGTGGGAATATATATCGATGGCCTGGAAGTGCGCGAGAGTTATGTTCTGGGCGCATATACTACGGCATTCGAAACGAGGGTATACGCTATCCTGTATGTAGCTACTCGACAGGATTTGAGGATGAGCCCCGAGAAATGTGTATACATTTGCTCGGAAAGTCAGGCGGCGCTCTGGGCGGTCTGCGGGCTCAGGTTTAGATCAATGCTGGTTCAGTAGTGCGCTGACGCTCTTGCGGGGCTGTCTAAGACAAAGAATGTACAGCGTGTGTGGGTTCCGGGACACTGTAGCGTGGCGGGAAATGAGGTGGCGAATGACCTGGCAAGGCTTGGTTCCTGGCCGTCGTTATGTGACTCCGAACCTGCTGTAGGCATAAGTAGGAAGGTGGTCTCCGATGCTCTAGATAGATGGACTAAGGATGCCATGAAGAAGCACTGGCGTCGGTCAGTGGCGGTAGATAAACGAGAGACTTCGTGGAGAGGACGAATAGAAACTAGACTCTCTGGCTTCTTGGTAGGAGTCGGTGTGTATTTCGCCGCATCACTGGTGTGCTAACAGGCCACTGTACTCTCAGAAGACGCCTCACAGTGGTCGGTGTCGAAAGGGATCCCATTTGCCAGGAATGCCGCGAAACTGAAAAAACATCTTAACACTACCTGTGTGAATGCTAGGCATTTAGGAGTCTTTGAGCAGAATTGTTTGGTTCGAGGACTCTATAGAGGAGCCAAGCAAGTTTCGTCCAATCGAAGACCGTCATGACCTTTACCTCGAGGTCGATGGTTTCGTGACGAAGCCAATGAGGAATAGGGTATGGTTGCTGGATGCCGGAGTTGGCAAATAGGGTCCAATGTGGTATACTCACCAGACGTTAGCCTCCCCACCATTGCTTCTACTAGTTCAATAGGCACATTTCTCTTCTCACTAATAGCCATTTTAACTTGAACCTAAGCAATAGGTTCATCAAGTCACACGCATACGGAGTTATATAACGTGTGGGACCAAAAGATGGATTTGAAAAAGCAGGACATAGAGAGGATATAAGATTTTGTAACTTGGACATGAGAAAATGACAAAGACAAGGTAAACTGATATAGTAATACAAATATAATTGCGGTAGAAGAGGTGAGAGAAGAAACTGAGAGCGGAAAGGCAAAGGCTGTTGGTTATATTCTCATAAGTAACTTTCTGGCATTAGTTAAAGGACACAAACTTGAGAAAAGGGAAAGAGATGAACTAAGGGGAACACTTTTGCATAACCTGTACCTGTTGCTGAAGTGTGGAATCTACAGTAAAAGACAAGAGCAGCAGGAGACAGAGAATCATGATTGCGACAACAATGGGCATCGCCTTTAGATTGTAATGATAATCGAAAACTCTTAACATTCCACTAAACTGCTTAGTTTCTATTTAGCCTGTTTTCGTTGCTCAAATTGCTAAACTAATCCTGGTTAAATGGGATTTGTGGGAGTAATTTATACGAATAGTTGTTACCATCTGAGCGGCTTATATAATGATACAAATATATTTAGACAGCTTGTTGCTTACGTAAAAGACGGAGACCACATAATCAATATGATGAATTTATCAATGACATAATATCGTCAAATCTAAGTTAATTAAGTTGTTTACCTGTTTGTCTTCTTCCAGTGTGGGAAGCAGATCGTCAGTGGAGTGCGGGCTAGGCGTTGGCGGGATCCTGCTGGTCGAGTTATTTACAGAAGAGCCCATCCTGCTTAAGCGTTTCTGCATCTCCCTCTCTTCTTTCTGCTCTCTTTCTCTTTCGTACCTCCGTTGACTGAAACTTCTGATTGAACTTGCACTGTGCACTGAGGTTATACTTGGTCGACGGGAACCTGGGGGAATACTTCCGGTTAATGGAAACTGCCGTACGTAGATGATGTGGTTGATATATAATACAGTGTGATGGATGAGTCTCTTTTAAATATTTAAAATCCATTTTAGTGCTGGGTTTATTTAAAATGTATCGTAGATATTGTACTGTCAAAACTACATAGCATAAGTTGACAAAGTTTACTTGTTAAGACTTTTTGTAAAATATACAATGCCGGTTGTTTATGGTCATCTCCTGACCTATCTATTGGTATTATATAGTTATAATATTTTGACATTTAAATGCTAGATATGTATTGAAATTACTACTTTTCTTAAATTTTATTTTATTGACTGTGGCATCTCAGGCTATTAGCGCAATTCTCCGATTTTTATCAAATCATTTACAATTTTCCAGACAAAGTCAACTTCTAGTTGACACCTAACAACCTACACCACGAGGGCGCCGAGACATTACTGGTAAAGTATGACATTTCTAAGTCAAGCAGTAATAAATTTACTGTGACGTAATTTAATGAAGCCTGTCAGAATTGCCATAATTTAGTTAGGCTAATGCCAGTCTTTTGGGATGTAATATGTAGTCGAATAAGAGGGGTGTTATTATATTATATTTCAACTTACTAAATAAGAATATATTTGTCTTTAATTAATCACTGCCGTCAATATATTTATTTATTCTGTGGTTTTCTATTTCTGATTTAGCAATTACTCTATCAAACATGCCCTATTTATAAAATTGTTACAGACTGTCATAACACTAAGCTAATAATATCTAATGTTCAAAATTATAATATCACGAAATAAAGAAATGAACTGTTCCTTAACTACTCAATTTACTTTTTCTAACAAGGCTTTACTATGGACATGAATTCTTTCTCAAAAAAATGCACGTGTAGTCTTGTTTAGATAAAAAATCCGACAAATGTTAAATTGTAGACGTTAGATAAGTCAGCCTTTAAACGTTATACACTATGTATTCGTTGGATGAACATGTTTTTTTACTAAATTAACTTTAAAACTTATCTGTGTATCACAGGTCCTTGACCATCACTGCAATTACCATTTAGATAACTCCAGGGTACGGGTTGACCAATAAAAACCCTATCAGTGGAATTCCAGACATTCCCTAAGGAGCTATATCTGACAGCTTACACTCAAAATTATTTATTCAAAGTTTTCACCAATAAACCAGACTTTCATTTCAGCCATAAAATTACAGGATAATTAACGAAAAATTTCAGAAGGGAAAAAATAAAACCCAGGTCCAGGGTTTTTTCTTTTATATAAATAGAAGGCGAGGTTATCTATCTATCCCTATCAGATTCAAGGAGATCAGGCTCTACTCCCTTGAGACTTTCCATGACGAGTAAATGTCTGTCAATGGATTCCTCCAAAAATTTGGCGGAAATTTGACACGGAAATTTTATTGATGGACAAAGCCAGTTTTACAATTACTTTTCGACCGAAGAAAATCCGCATGCAATCGTGGAATCTCATCACCAGGAGCAGTCCCCATTAAATGTGTGGGCTGGAATTATTTGAGATTACTTGACTGGACTTTTTTTCTACCAAGCAGATTAAAAGGACAGAAATATCGCCGGTTTCTTGAAGATAATTGGCAAATTCTGTCGGAAGCTAGAGAACATGTGGTTTATGCATCATGGTGAATCTGTGGATTTTAGTGCCCTGACACAGGAATATTTAAACTAAAACTTTAATAACCGTTGGATAACTCATGGGAAAATACAGTCATGGTCAGCTAGACTCGAGGAACTTAAGAGTCCGGTTTAGTTTCTTTGAGGACATCTTAAGACCTTAGTTTACAGTCAAACAATTGGAACTGACAGAGAATTGAGAAACCGGATGATAGTTTCCTGTGAAGCCATAAGACATACTCCAGGAATTCTCCAAAGAGTACGCCAGTCGATGATAAGGAGGGCTGAAGCGTGCATACTTACAGGAGGCGGACATTGCCAGCAGTTAATTTAATTTTGTTATATTTTCTCCAAAACAATTATAAGTTTATCAACATAAAAAGTGTATTAAAATCTGTATGCGTATTTATTACTAAAACTAAATAATAGTTACTAAAAAATATAAAAATCAAGCCCAGATGCTTTGATTACCCAAAACTGGGAAATTGAGACCAAAAGAAAGCTCGCAGAAACAAGCAAATGAGTGTATTTTGTTTTAAATCGAAAACCGTCGGCCGGACGAGAAAAAAATAAAAGGACCATTTTTATTAGAAGATAGATCACAATTATAAAAATAATATTAATTTTGAAAAGAAAACAGCGGCGTATCTTTTTTTTTTTAATTAAAAATATTGCGGGGCATGTCAACAGGGACGCCACCGATGAAGACTAGAAAAGCCCGGAAAATATGTATTTTTATGCGTACTTTGCATCTACTAAAATTGAAAAAAATATGCAGAGCGATTTTAGAGCTATTGTGGAAAAAGCTATTTTTGTGTCAAACTTCAACACCCTGCGTTTAAGTGAAGGATGGAACCTGTGACGGGCACTGATAAGCACACTGGAAAACCCAAAACACCACAACACATTAAAAAAACCTGACGATCGTTTCACTAACCAAGTTAGCGTCATCAGAGGATAAATAATTCCCTGAATTAAATTAAAATGTGTGGTGGTGATTTGGGTTCTACATGTGTATTTATCAGTGCTCATCACAGGTTCATTTAGGAAAAAACAGAAATACCAAAGAATTGGGGTATGCCAAGAACGTGGCGGAATATAACGGATACACAGCTTGCCTAGTGGAGAAATTAGTTAGTGGAATCAACGACTTTTGGAAGCGAGAACGCCGAAAAAAACTTTGTTTGCTTACCATTGACCCTAGAATTACGAGGAGTCTATATAGCATTTAAAAAAGCCAATTTTCAACTAACTTTTTCGACAAAAAATACTTTAAAAAACTTGCTAGGTAACCTAAAAGACAAATATGACCGATATTAGGATTGCTTAGTGGAAAAATCAATTAATAGACACAACAAAGAAAATGTTAGCAGAATGCACGACATTCAGGAAAGATAAAATATAGAAAAAAATTATTTGTCTACCTTTTGAACCGCGTATCATAACGAGTCTGGAGAGTGTAGACAAGTCATGCGTGGCACAACATATTTGGGATAATAAGCACCACATAGATAAAGAAAATCCGAAACTTACTAAAATGTTATAGAATCAGTGAAGCTAGATGCGTACGAAAGTATTTATGTTGCTAAGGCAATGAAAAACAAAAGTTCCTTAAACCGCGCTGCCACTGATTTATAGTCATTTGTTTGCGCTCTGTCTCTGATACAGATAAATATTCCGAAACTTGCCAGGTAAAGTTATAAAGAAAGTTCAAAAAGTTCGTCCAGCAATAAAAATACAATACACAGCAAATTTGCCTGGGATTTAGTCTCTCTCTCTCGGTATCGGTCTTTACCTAAGATTCAGTATACAAGGTGATGGTTAGTAGTACGTAGTTTAGAATTATTCATCCTCTGATGACGCTAACTTGGTTAGTGAAACGACCGTCAGGTTTTTAAAAAGTGTTGTGGTGATTTAGGTTCTCCAAGTGCCCTGTATCTGAGATAAAGAATTTTTAAAAAGTCATCCAAGGATTATCACCATTAAGAATCAGTATTCAATTATGAATTACCCTGTATACTACAACAAGCAAATGCTTTTCTTCTATGGGACGATGTACTATTGCTATGCTGAAATAAATACTAATACTACATCACTACACCCGTATATCTTTTGCACACTTTAACCAGAACCGGTTCAAATTAACATATAGTTAAACAAAGAAATATATTTCTCTGATGCAACCAAAACATTTTCATTTTATGTTATGCAACATAGTAAAAAATTTAAAAAAATGCATTAAAATTTTTGATAGAATGCGTAGATATTATATTAAAAAATAACATTAAAAAAAAAGTAAAAAAAATGTGAGGGCACATGGTATTTTGCCTTGGCTGTTTGTTAAACTGTGCCTATGTTAATAAGCAAGTCCTAGTTGTCTGTTTTTTATGCAAGTAATGTAATACCTGCGTTGAATATATTCTGCGATTTCCATAATTAAATTTCACAATTTATTATCGCTTTTGCTATAAAAATAATCAATAAAAGACTGAGGTTGGACACTGTGGCTGGAAACTAAAACAAAAAGCAGAGTCACCAGATAAACCACAAAAATAATAACAAAGAGTTATGTGCTAGAAACATATTTCGTCAGTTACTGTGGCTAAACTACTTGCACGGGCAAAATTATCCTATTTATATACCTGTGTGTGTGTTTTTATTTCTTTAACGTCGACCTATTTCCGCGACTATAGCCAATCACCGACGCCAGGGAGCAGTTTCACCTCACTATCCTGGAAATTTTGCCAAACCGCTGCCTTTCTGTAAGGAGGGTAGCGATCTTTAACGTGCTCAATATCGCATGGACACGTGACCGACGGCTTTACGCCCCTCCGAAGGGCGGAACGTGCAGACATTCAACTTGCTCAAATACAATGTCAGAACCTAGGTTGATGTTAATATTACAGTTTGTACTGAACAAGTGAAAGGACCACCCTGGGATTGAACCCAGTACCCTTCGGTTCAGAGGCACACGTTCTTACCACTGAACCACTGAGGCTCTTATATTTATATACCCAAAACTATACACTAAAAATGATGTAATCCCGATGATGCAATACCGGATGGTGAAACACCGTATGATGCAATATCAGATTCCTCAGTACCGGATGATATAACACCAGATGACTTAACACCGGGTGACGTAATTCAAGGACTATTGTTGTGTCAGTGGATACGCCCAACCGGTTGTGTCGATGTTGAAAGCAACCATGGATTATTTCGTGTTATTTCAAAAAGTGCTGAATTGACCGGACCCATATCTGAATTCCTCAAATTCTGTGAATTCACCTTGCGGATTTACAAATTTTCCAAAACATCTAACTTGCGATAATCCGTGGTTGCCTTCAACAACTTAAGATTACTATCGCCTACCTTATGTCCCGAGTCAATCATATGTTGCTCAACGCTAGATTTTTCTGCTTTATCGAATCTGAAATGAGCCATGTGCTCTTTGAATCTTGCTGTTATTGATCTCCGCGTTTGCCCAATATAGATTTTCTCGCAACTATTACAAGCGATTTGATAAATGCTCGATTTTTGTCGGAAGTCAATAGTAGCCTTTGGTCCACCACTATGTGAAAACTGGAACCTGTGATGAGCACTAATAAGTACACTTGGAGAACCCAAATCACTACAACACATATTTCGGAGACCTTACGATCGTTTCGTTGACCATGTCAACATTTTCAGAGGAAGAAAAATTTTTTAAAAGAAAATTCTAAAAAAAAAGAGAATTTAGAATTTTTCTTCCTCTGAAGATGCTGACGTGGTCAACGAAACGATCGTAAGGTCTCCGAAATATGTATTGTGGTGATTTGGGTTCTCTAAGTGTACTTATTGGCCTACTCAAAAGGTTCTTCAAATTATCAGCTTTATAGACAACTCTTAAGTCGTTATCTTTGAATATTTTCTCTAAACCTTGTGTAACAAAAGGTTCGAAATGAAGTACAGCGAACTTTTTGGGTGGCTCATCGGATTCAGGCTTCAATGTCGTAATGTTACTAAACGACATTTTCCACCTATGCTTAGTAACTCTAAGCTATACACAATGTCTGGAGAGAAACCGCTACAAATCGCAATGTCTATAATTTTGTTCATCTCTGAATTAATTGTAGCGCTTACTGCTCAACGGAAAACTGAGTAACCTCCAAACAAGAGATCTCAAACTTGAGATTTTGTGACCGAAGGATGATTTGAATCTGATGGTATTAGGCAATTTGTAGAAGTTTCTTTCCTATAAATGTCAAATTCCAACCTATCTATATTTTTTATGACAAGAGTATCAGGGAGGGGTAATTGGTCGTTATTCTCCATTTAGTAAGTAAACTTGATTGAAGGGAGTCTACTGTTCAACTTATTAACAAAATTATTGATGTTATCTTTACAGAGGTGAAATATGGCAAAAATATCATCGACATATTTCAACCATACCCTCGGATAATACCCAGCCCCAACAAAGTCACTCTCAAATCGGCTTATAAACAGTTCGTCAACGAAGAAAATGATTTTCCCATTGTGGTTCCCTTCGTCTACCAATAAAACTTCTCGCCGACTCTAAAGAAACTCTCAGACATGCATGTCCGATAGCTGGTTATCATTAAGCATAACCCGAAGATGCTAAAGCGCTATATCGATAGGGATACTGGGGAATAACGACTTGACATCAAAAGAGACCTGTACTTCATTTGGTAGATTTTATAGTGGAAAATCTCATGAGAATAGGTCCTTATCGGGAAATAACAAAAGACCATCTTTTTGGTATGACAACTCGGTTTAAAAGTAAAGTCAAAAGTTGCATTAATTTGATAGATGACAATACCAGAAGGAGGGTTACCTTGTACAATCCAATTGTACCTTGCATCTATTGCCTCCCGGAGGTACATAAGCCGGGAAATGAAATGAGGGCATTAGTCTCTAGTATCGGTTCTCCGATTTATGAACTTTCTAAATGGTTATCGAAAGAGTTCAGTACATTGGAAATTAAACCTCCTAGTTTTCGGTGAAAACTTCTATTGAATTCATTAATACACTCAAAGATATTAAGTTAAAACCAAATGAAGTACTGATCTCTTTTGATGTCAGGTCGTTGTTTCCCAGCATCCTTATCGATGTAGCTCTTCAGTATCTTCGGGAAATGCTTCATGATAACCAACCATTGGACATGCTGTTGGAGGAAGATATTAAGTTAATTTCACTATGCATGCCTGAGAGTTTCTTTCGAGTCGGCGGGAAGTTTTGTCAGCAGACGGACGGAACCACAATGGGAAACCCATTGCCTCCCTTCGTTTCCGAACTCTTTATGAGCCGATTTGAGAGTGACTTTGCTGGGGCGGTGGAGTATTTTCCGAGGTTATGGTTGAGATATGTCAATGATATTTCTGCAATATTTGACCTCAGTAAAGATACCATAAATAATTTTGTTAATAAGTTGAACAGTAGTCTTCCCTACAATCAAGTTTACTTACGAAACGGAGAACAACGACCAATTACCCTTCCTTGATACACTTATTATCAAAAATATAGATAGGTTAGAATTTGACATTTATAGGAAAGAAACTTCTACAAATCGCTTCGTACGATCAGATTCAAATCATCTTTGCGGTAATAAAATCTAGAGTGTGAGCTTTCTTGTTGGGAGGTTATTCAGTTTTTCTTTGAGCAGTAAGCGATACAACTCAGAGATGAACAAAATTAAAGATATTGCGATGCTTAACGGTTTCTCCACAGACATTATGTATAGAATAGTTACTAAGCATAAGTGGAAAATGTCGTTAAGTAACATTAAGACATTTAAGCCTGAATTCGATGAGCCACCCAAAAAGTTCGTTGGACTTCCTTTCTATACTTTTCTTACAAAAGGGTTAGAGAGAATATTCAAAGAAAACGACATGACAGTTGTCTATTAAGTTGATACTTTGAAGAACCTTTTGGGTGGGAGAAAGGATACTATTGACAAATACCTTGTAATAATTGCGACAAAATCTATATTGGGCAAACGCGGAGATCAATGACAACCAGATTCAAAGAGCACATGGCTCATTTCAGATTCAATAGAGCAGAAAAATCTAGCGTTGCCCAATATATGATTGACTCGGGACATAAGGTATGCCATAGTAATCTTAAGTTGTTGAAGGCAACCACGGATTATCGCAAGTTAGATGTTTTGGAAAGTGTGTATATCCGCAAGGTGAATTCACAGAATTTGATGAATTCAGATATGGGTCCGGTCAATTGAGCACTTTTTGAAATAGCACGAAATAATAATCCATGATGACTTTTATCATCGACACAACTGGTTGGGCGTATCCACTGACACAACAATAGTCCTAGAATTACGTCAACCGGTGTTACGTCATCCGGTGTTACATCAGCCGGTACTGAGGAATCTTATATTGCATCGTACGGTGTTGCATCATCCGGTGTTTCATCTTCCGGCATTGCATCATCCGGTATTGCATCATCATCGGGATTACATCATTTTTAGTGTATAATTTAGGTATACAAATATGATAATTTTGCTCATCAGTTAGTTTAGCGACAGCTACTGATAAAGACAACTTCGTTGTCGAAATACGTATCTATTGCATAACTCCATGTTATTATTTTTGTGATTTTTGGGGGTGATTCCGCTTTTGTTTCAAAAATAATCAAAACAATTTATTTGAAGAGAAGTAATTAAATTTTAGATTTCAGCAAAATTTGTCTTTTCTGAAGACGACACTGGAAATTTGTGAAAAAGTGTTATGCTACATAGCTTTGACATTGCGAGAAAAATGTATTACGCTAAAATTAGTAGAATATTTTAAAATCATTATATTTTAATTCAATACTTTATTATTTGTGTGATATATCATACAAAACTGGTTTTCTCCAGGTGCCTGAAATGTTTCAATTTTTTTTAACGCCTGTACATTTCTGCGACTATGGCCAATCACCGAGGCCAGGAAGTAGTTTGAACTAATGCCTTTCTGTAAGGAGGATAAGGATCTTTAACCTGCCCAACATCGCATGAACACGGGGCCGACGGCTTCACGTACCCTCCGAAGGGCGGAACTTGCTCAAATACAATGTCACGGTTGATGATAACTTTACAGTATGCACTGAAAAATAAAAGGGGAACCCTGGGAATCGAACCCAGTACGCTTCGGTTCAGACGGACATGTCCTTACCACTGAACCACTAAGGCTCTATGTTTCAATATTAAACACCAATGTCTCATACACCAGCATCGAACATACTGTCGGCGAAATAAAGCAAAATATTGTGTTATTTTATTGTACTATTTATATAAATAAATAATTAGTCTAAACAGTGCAACTTATTAATCCATTGTTATTGCCCTTACTTAGTAAAACCGTTTCGTACTAAACACAGACGTATACTTTTTCTCTGACTTCAAAAGTGTTTGTGTTCTTCTCTGCAAGCCTCTCCTGAACTGATGTTGTGATTAGAGGCGAAACCGATTGAGGAAAAAAGTCTCTACATCTGTATTTAGCAACCTATTATCTATTATCAACAGAGAGATAACATTTCTGAAAATTTAGTATTTAAGCGATTACAGGAATGAAGTGTCCTAGGTCAGATCTCTGCTAAGCATCTAAATACGCAAATTACATAAATTTTACCGACTTTGTATCTCTTGTAGTTTCAGAGATCCTAATGGTGAGCATCTAGTTTGACTCACCGCGTTAATAGTCGATCAGTAAATACCTGTGTTAGGAATGAAGACTCAAGTTTTTTACAATTCTTTTTTAATTTTTCAACATAATATTCTTTTAGGTCTATATCATTTTCGCAACAATTCTACCATTTCTTTCAGCCATACAAAAAATACTATTGGCCAAACTCTTCAAAATGCCTCTCTGTCTCGGCGATAACCTTTTCGTTTGAGGTGAGTTTTTCCCCAAAGCCATGTTTTCATGTTCGGGAACAGAACAAAGTCGCAGGGAGCCAGATTGGGCGAGTACGGTGAGCGTGGCAGCAACTCGTAGCGCAGTTCATACATTTTGGCTGCGACAATTTCGGATAAATGTGCTGGTGCGTTATCGTGGTGAAAGATGACTTTTTTCGTAGCAAATCAAGGTCGTGTCTCCTTCAGTTTTTTTATATAATTGGTCCAATTATCCATTGTAGTACTGCCTAGTACTTCCTTTCTGCAAAAAATCCATGAAAATTATTTCGCTTCGATTCCCAAAAATCCTGGCGATGACCTTTTCGACAAACGGGACTGTCATTGTCTTTTTCGGAACAAATTCATTCTCAAAAATCCATTGGCTTCATTGTCGCTTGTGGCGTATAATAGTGTACCCAGGTTTCATCAATGGTGACGACTCGACGCAAAAACTCCTGCGAATTTCGCTCGAAGAGGTCCAACCACTGCTTCGACATTAACATCTGTATCCTATTCTTGTTCACCGTGAGCAATCACGGCACCCATCGGGACGACACCTCTCTCATACTTATCATGTAAAATATTGATTGCTGTTCGTTCCCTACGACACGCCTGCGGGGTCTGCAATTTCGCACACTTTTGTTCAGCGATCAGCGAGAATCATGTCGTGGATCTTTCCAACGATTTCCTTGGTAACCATATATGCCGGGCGGCCTGATCGCTCCTTATAAAATCAAGTGTACGACCACGTTTAAATTCGTTGAACCAATATCTCACAGATGGTGAAGGGTTCTTATAGACAGCATCTAACTTCGATTATATTGTTCCCATGTTTTTCCATCCAAAAATAAAAACCGAATTATGGATTGATATTTCAATTTTTCCTTTTTATGGAGAAACACGAGACACCTGTGATACAACTGGCTGCCAAATAAAAACTAACACATGAATCAGTCTGAAATTTGATGTGCTGTCGTTTGACAGATGACAGTACGTGATGGTACTGCCAATTCCTATCAGCAACGCCACTTGTCCTCAAACACGGGTACTTATTGATCGACCCTTGTAATAGTTGCAGGATATAATTACTGGAATTGGCATGTTTCCAATATAAACATATAAAAATTTGAACTTAGATATGGGCACCAGGGGGTTTAAATCGTTCACATTTAAAGACATTTTTTGAAACTTTTATGATCTCTCTCTCTCTTACGTTTTTAATAAAAATTCACTAAAAGGCCTTAAGACTTGTATAACTTTTAACAACACTTTGGTGGCCTGCAAAGTTAGCTTCCGTAGAGGATGAAGTAGACTCCCTACTCATCTTCCAATAAAGCTAAATATAATAACGAAACAATCATCAGGTGGTAGAAACGCGGTTGTGGTGAAGTGGATTTTATCAGAGTAGTTATTAGTGTTCACCACAAGTTACAAAATAATATTTAGTGTATTGACTAGAATTATACAAACGTCTAATGGGTGTTCTGAGTCACATATTATATAATAGTTTTGACAACCCCAAATTTTCCACATAAAAATGTGTAGCAAAATATCGCACAATATTTAAAATTCATTATTTTTTATTTTGAATATGGTTCCTGCTAAATTAAATGATCTCTGTATATTGTGTGAAGGCTTACACTAGGATTTTATTCAGAATATTTGTAGATATAAATTTCATTACACCTGGAACATTGAAAATTGTAACTAATATAGTAAATTGCGTTAATATTTTTCAGGCACTGGGAGAGCCAGTTTTGTAAAGATGTAGTGGAATATATTGCATATGATGATCAAAAAACAGCTATATTCTTTTACTAATCTATATTTGTTTGTTATTTATAGACTTGTTTCATCTATAGCTTATACGACTTACTACAACAAAATTTTAACGGACTGTATCAATTAAAAAAAAACTCTAAAACTAAAATACATCTATAGGAAAGTAAAGGCAATATATTATTTATTTTGAAGGTAGAACACATTGAAACTGAAAAAATATAGCTTGCAATTAAAGAAAAAACAATATATCTTCAATTTTATTATCAAAAGCTTGCCATTCTCTTCCAAACGCCTAATGTAAATTTTGAAACTTTATAATACAGCATTTGGACTTCAAAATAAGCCAGTAATATATGTACATAGTTATAATAGCAATACAGTTGTTTGTAGTAACAAAGACGCGGTTACAGGATTTCGTTTAGTAGAGGGGGGTGGGGGGGGGGGTGTGGAGTGGTGCAATTTTGTATAATTTGTATTCCAGAAAATTCGTTCTAAACATAAAATTTAATACAATTTAGAGTTTGTTATCCATGTAATACATGAATTTGAATATGCTCTGTTTGTCTGACAGAAAAAATTTAATAAGCTTTAATTTGACACCCCACACGACCTGACCTGACGTTAAAAAAGTTTATTCCCCAAAACTAACCCCCTACATCAAAAATATTTTTTTTATTCGTGTCTAATTGGCTCACTACTTTCTATAACTATGCCAAATTTTAACTTCATACGTCAAACAGTTTAGTTATGACCAAGTTTGTAGTTTTATTTCAACAGTGTGCGGCGCACGGCGGGCGCAAGCGTAAAGAAATTCGCACGCAGCAATCAACACAACAATACTTCTATTCAGGTAATTCAGATTTAATTTTGGTATTGGTATTAAAAACAAAATACATACAGCATAAATTCTTTTGCTGGCGAGAGACCTGGAATCGAATTTTTGAATCAATCAAACTTCGCGATGTTATTTTTATCAGTAATTTCCAGTGAGTCACACTTGATAACGATTCTTGCAAATCATGACGATTACAAAATTTTGGAAATTGGTCAAAATAAAGTGCTTTGGTCCTGAGGCCAGGTTAGGTCAGGTCAGGTACAATTGTACCCATTCCACCCCCCCCCCCCCCCCACCCTCATGTATCCGCGCCTGATGCCGTCTCAATTGGGCACGTTTAGCTGAAACAACCGTTGACTTGCAACGTATACGTGTTTTTAACATTGAAATGTAACCTTGAACTGGAAAGGAACGCAAAGAATGGCAGTTAACGCAAAAATTTCAACAGAAAGAGATGCTATATAAAAGGTGCTGCTGTCTTTTTCTTACTCAATAACCTTATGACGATATTTAGCTGTACGCATTAAAAATGTGCCTTATCTCTGTGCGTGTGCAACAGATATAACCACCCCTATTATTGTCGATCTCACTGATGCTAAATGTGCCTCCAAAAATCAAAGCACAGCCAGTCCTCTCCCAGTGCAAGGTTATATTTCAATGGTTTCTATTATCGTAAAACAAAACAAGTTAAATGTGCCTGACGGGCATGTTGACTGTTGAAATGCAAAATGATAAGATGTTGTGATTATAGCCAGTTACTGCCAACTAGACTGACATTTGTACAAATATTGAGGTTAGGATTTACTGTTTATTTTAGTCACCGTTAATCATATTCTCCGTGCTTAAAAGCTACACAGTGGAGAGTCACCGAAAGTAAATTCTAAAGTGTTTCTACCACACAAAATCATTTTTAGGTAATAAAAAAGCAAATTTGGCTTAGTAATCTATTCATATAAGATATATCCCACTCATCTTAAAAATTATAGTAAAAATAAATTAAGTTATACCTTATTATTCTAAATCTTCTCTAAATCATGCGACATGCAACATAGATACATAGAGGAAACTGCAAACTAGGTACAACATACATGCTCTGGAGTGTCTAAATGTGGTGGTCGAGGTGTCTCCATACATTGTTGATATTGTGTCGAGGGAGGCTATTTCAATACAAAAAAAAGTTATATACTCGACTGATAAAATTATGTACAAAGGTCGTTCTGTCTGCTGCCATCTTGCGTTCTCCATGCTAACTAGGCATTTATTGAGTACGTTACGGAATTTTGGATTGTTTAGTTAGGATGACAATATGTTCGGTAGAAGATTATCTTTTGATTAACATACACATACTTAAAAACTTTCGATTATTTCCTTAATCACAAGCGAAAACTGTTTTGACAGATACCATGTAACTGATTTTTGTGAAGCCTCTTTTTTACACATTTTTGTATTGTTGATGGTGAATTTATATTTAATGATTATAAATACAGAGTGGCGCATTGAAAACGAAACAGACCGATTTGCGCCCAGAGAATTTTTTTAAAGAAACGCTGGAACACGTCAATTTTAATATTGAGGGGGACATGTTTTGACATAAAACTCAACTTTGTCACATCAACCCCTTAAGCGTGGTGATAACAAACCTTATATTTTAAATAAGGAACATGGGTCGTCGAGTGTTACATCATTTGAAAGCTCTTTCTTCTCTGAATTCAACACACAAATTTTTTTGGAAGTTTTATCAACTCGTTTAAAAATTATTCACAGTTGTATTTGCAAGAACGTATTTCATTCATTGTGATAAGAAATGCACTAATTAGTCAATTTTTCGTTAAAAAAAAATTAAAAAACAAAACCAAACGTTCAAAAATGTTTATTTAGTTAAGTAAGTGTTCAAATTGTTGACCACCAGCTTCCATACAAAAGTACAAATTTTGTTCAAAAGGAGCTCTGACATTCTAGATCATTTGTGGAGTTATTAGACGGCATTCTTCAACAATGCGTCGTCGTAATTCTTTCAGAGACTCCGGTTGTGCTGCGTAAATTCTACTCTTTAAATGGCTCAATAGAAAGAAGTTTAAAGGAGTTAAATCCGGTGATCTAGGAGGCCACTCAATAGCACCTCTACGTCCAATCCATTGTCCTGGAAACTCTCTGTTCAAAAACTCCCTAACACGTTGTGAAAAATGCGGAGAAGCTACATCTTGTTAAAACACTAATTGAAACACGTGTGAAATTTATGATGCTTCAATATTCGCTGAATAGTTCTTCTTTTGATGTTTGAAACAGTGGCCAATTTTCTCGTGCTCAAAGTTGGGTCTGCAGCAATTTGTCCTAAAACTTCAATCTCAGTAGTCTCATTTCTTGAAAAATGCGGAGGAGCTCCATATTGTTGAAACACTAATTGATTTTCTTGATAGCGATCATCATTTTCAACAAAGTCAATTAGTAGAGGGTAAACGATATCTTCTAGTAACTCCAAATACGTTTCGCCACTCAAATTGCCACCAAGAAAAATGGATCCGATTAAACTGTCTCCAAAAATGCCAGTTCAGACATTCAATTTCTGTGGAGTTCGAATGTGGACTTCGTGAAAATTTCTTGGATTATTATCTGCCCAATAACGACAATTATGACGATAGACTGTAGAGTTTAATAAAAACGTACACTCGTCTGAAAAACAGATATTAAACAGAAAGTTCCCGTTATCAGCTATTCGTGCAGTCATTAACTCACAAAACTCCAGCCGCCGCTCAAAGTTATCTTCATTCAGTTGTTGTACAAGATAAATTTTATACGGGTGAAATTTATGATGCTTCAATATTCGCTGAATAGTTCTTCTTTTGATGTTTGAAACAGTAGACAATTTTGTCGTGCTCTAAGTTGGGTCTGCAGCAATTTGTCCTAAAACTTCAATCTCAGTAGTCTCATCTGTAGCCGGAAATTCACGTCCAGGATCCCGTTTTTGTTGGCTACTGAACCACTTTGTCGAAACTTTGCAACTAACTCCAAAATGTATTTTCTGTTAACATTTCTGTTCGGATGTCGTTCATTAAACAAATTTGCGGTACGGTTGTCACAGTCATCGTTTTTGAAAAAAAGAGTAATTATTTCAACTCTTACATTGTTAAAATAATTTTGGGTAGTATTATCAAGTATCAAACCGACCGATAAACTGAAATAATAAACCACATTTCTCTCATTCCGATAAGAAATGTTCTGATAGTCAATTTTTTGTTTACAAACCAACAAAACATTGACTATCAACACATTTCTTATCGGAATGAGTGAAATGCGTTTTTGCATCTTCAACTGTGAATAATTTTAAACGAGTTAATAAAACTTTCAAAAAAATTAGTGTGCTGAATTCAGAAAAGAAAGTGCTTTCAAATGATCTAACACTCGACCCATGTTTCCTATTTAAAATATAAGGGTTGTTATCACCACCCTTAAGGGGTTGATGTGACAAAGTTGAGTTTTATGTCAAAACATGTCCCCCTCAATATTAAAGTTGACGTGTTTCAGCGTTTCTTAAAAAAATAATTATCTGGACGCAAATCGGTCTCCTTTGTTTTCAATGCGCCATCCTATATATCACCGATTCAGCGGTAGTGCTAGCTTTGACTACAGAGTGTTACACAGCTTACTGGTTATTACTTCTACATCGTCACAACGTGTGGAAGTATGGCATCGGCGACAAAGATAATTTTTTTTTGCTGAAACGCCGTAAGAAGTATCAAAACATATAGAAAACATGATTTGGGTACAACTTTTTTTTTAATCTGTGAGTGTCGGTCAGTTGGTCTGTATGCCTGTCTGTTTGTAGCAACGATAACTTTAGAACGAATCGAGATAGCGTCTTCAGTTTTGGTATACTGTTAGAACAAGACAAACGAACGGTTCGGATTGTTTTTGGGTAAAACCGCTGCAGGCGGTAGGGGTAGAATGGAGGGGGGTGTGGGATTTGGTGAAAATTGACATTTTTTCGATAAAACTCGAGTAATATAACGTTTTAGGTTTGGTTAATAGAAAAATTTCAATTTCATCAAACATCTGGTATTCTGTGCTGAAATTAAATTAGGGGTTGAATGTCTGGGGGTGAAATATCGGTTACAGAAATTTCGATTTTTTTTTGGTGCTAAAACGGCGTAAAAAGTCTCAAAACATATAGACAACTTGATTCTAAAACAACATTTTTTTGTCTGTCGGTCTGTCAGTCGGTCAATCTGTCGGTTGGTCTGTTGGTCGGTAGGTCTGTCGGTCGATAAGTCTGTCGATCTGTCGGTCTGTCGGTCTGTCGGTCGGTCTGTCGCCCTATACATCTGTCTGTTAATAGGCTCAATAACTTTCGCACGAATTGAGATATCATCTTCAAATTTGGTATCCAGTTAGCACACAAGAAAGGAACGCTTTATATTGTTTTTGGGAAAGATCGCTTCAGGGGCAGGGGATAAATGAGGGAAATTTGGTGAAAATTGACATGTTTTCAATAAAACTCAAGTAATATAATGTACAGGAATACGAATATTTTCTTTGTGGTCATGTAATGGACCCCAAATGCATTTCATGAGACTGCCTTTTTGAAGAGAGTAAATCATCACAGGTATGTGGAAGTTATGATTCAATTTGAAGCACAATTTTTTTCTGTAATAAAATATACAGTGTGGGACAGCCAACTGGAATAAGTTCGGTGTCTCAAAAAATTCCAAAACACATTAAATTTAGATTAAAAATGACATTCTGCAACGTAAAAACTTTACCCCCAAAAATTTTAAATAGGAAGCAGGGGGTTGTGATATCTCTTTTGAAAGATCTCTTCATTCTCTATTCAAAAATGCCATGGTTTTAACATTTGTTGCAAAAGTTAACAAAAGAAATTCATCTGATTGACGAACTTTGCTACAAAACACTAAAAAATAATAACTAACCGCGTTTCATTCTTCATAATGTGAAATTTTCTTAATGAAAATTTGACAATTTACTAAAAATAAGTAAATTACAATATTACAAAAGGAGCAAAATATTTGTACCGTAACAGAAAAAAAATTTGGAAGTTAGGTATTAGGCATGTGATACAGTTCTGTGCTTCGTTACGTTTATGTCTATCTGTTATTTTGTTTTATACGGAAAAAACGAAAAATGCTGGGATTCTAATATGATCGACAAGGTAATTACATGATACAAATAACGAGAGATATTATATTCAGACTACTTATTTTTAGACCTGTAACGCGCATGGTGTCAAGTGGTGAGTTCAATTCAACAATAATATGCTGTCGTGCAGTGGGGTTTGACGTTTCATCACAACCTCTTAACAAATTACGTATTTTACTAATATTTAAGTGCATACAGTTGGAAGTAATAAAAATGAAAAGGATTAAATTTAGTGCTGCGATCTATATTATCTGAAAAAGACAATATAGGCGTAACTTCAACGGCATTAAACTGACGTGTAGAAACTTTTTGATTGCGAATGACTTTGTTTTAAGTGTGTAGTTGGACTTCTATAACGTTACTCACCGCGTGACATCATAGGAGGGGGCGGAGCATATGCGCAATATCATATCTCTTCTAAGTCATTATATCATGATGTAATTACATAGCTATTTCCATGATATAATGACTTAGAAGAGATATGATATTGCGCATATGCCCCGCCTCCTCCAATGACGTTACGTGGTGAGTAACGTTATCTCCATAAGTCCAACTACACACTAAAAACAAAGCCATTCGCAATCAAGAAGTTTCTATACGTCAGTTTAATGTGGTTGAAGTTACATTCCACTTCGTCGCCTATATTGTTTTTTCAGATAAAATAGGTCGCAGCCCTAAATTTAATCCTTTTGATTTTTATATTACATATATATATATATATATATATACGCACAAGATAAGTAAAATACGTAATTTGTTAAGAGGTTGTGATGAACGTCAAACCCCACTGCACGACATCATATTATTCTTGCATTGGACTCACCACTTGACACCATGCGCGTGACTGTTCTAAAAATAGGTAGTCTCATTATCATATCTCTCGTTATTTGTATCATGGCTACTTCTGCTTGTTCGCGCGCGCCTATAGCGATTACGTCAATTGCAGTTTGCCATACTGTTTTTTATTTACAGTCATTTCCATAGACATAGTTTTTCTTGGTGATTGCTGCAAATCGCGTTTTCCACCATCGGTGGTAGTTTGTGTTTTTAATAGCAACTACTAAGAGCGATATTTTAATAGCAGCGATTAAATTGCCGGTAGCTATTTTCTAGGAAATCAAATTAAATTTATTGATGGTAAGTATAAATTGCTTTATAGTTCAGATGATCACCGGTAATATTGCCATTATATATTTACTTTCTATGGTCCAATGTAATCTTTTGTTGTTGTTGATTACACAGTATGTTAGAATATAACGTGTATGGTTAATTTTCACTTAATTATGTGAGTCAAAAAGTATTTAAATTTATTAAAAGTATCTGCTATAATTAGCGGATATTAGAAAAATGTAGACAAAAGATAATCTTCGTGCAGAGTAAACAGTTTGTGGTGCAGGCTGTGTTAGGTGTAAGCATCGGTGTGAAGACAGAAGCCAGCGTAAGCGCAACTTGCTCATCACAAACTTCCCTTTTCGGATGCATATCAGATGGAGGTCATGTATGTAAGAGACTGTGTTTTGAGGTCCCGGAGTACTAACCAACTGGTTATCAGCTAGTACAGTATCTGCGCAGAGTAGGCGTTGCGACACTGACGCATCGACAATAATGACAATTGACAATTAACAATAACAGAATGGACCTGTACCAATGACAGGAAGTTGGTATTCAGCTGGCGTGTGACAAGAGAGTAGCAAGATGGCTGCGACGCGGGCCGCACCTGCTCGGGAGGCCGAGACGTGGACCCCGCGGCACATCTGGGCACTGCTAGCCCGCCGCGACGGCAGCGACGCGAGGGTCCTGTGACTGGACGCCCTGGACGTCATGCTGCGGTCCAAGATAGGCAACGGCAGGGATCCTGCAACAACCAACGGGCCCCCACCCAGATATAAGATAAAGTACTAGTTCAGGGAGATCTTCATAATTCAAAACTAGCTACTTGGTACCTGTTACTTTATTAAAAGTTCTGAAATATGTTTCGAATGGTAAACATCTAAGAAGTGTTCACATTGCATAGCAGACATAACATGTTTTTAATAGCAGGATCTGTTTATCTAGCATAGTATAAAATCCAATACTTTTAGTTTTATATAATTATATCAACACTTTTTGGTAATAAACTTTTTAACCTAATGAAAGTATATATATATATATACATATATATATATATATATATATATATATATATATATATATATATATATATATATATATATATATATATATATATATATATACAGAGACATTGCATAGTACCACGCGATAGAGGACATCAAAGAAACAAAAAAAGTTCCGGTACACTTATGTCCGAAACCCTTTTTGTTTTCGAGATAGAGTGTACATTTTTTTTTCAACTTTTTACGATAGATAATTTAATTTTATACAAAAAGTTCCTTATGATTTATTGTCATATTTATGTCGAAAAGCCTTTTGTTCTCGAGATACAGTGTAATTTTTTAAAGTTTAGATTTCTTTTTAATTTTCTTTCAACTGAGTAAATATAATATAACCAAAATTGTTATTACATGGCCCCTTACAAATTGCCACATCATGTAAAAATATTAACCGTTATAAGCAACCAGTGGCGGAATTAGAGGGATTCATTGTCATTAAGTTAATTAAATAAATTAGTACGGCCCAGTACAAAATTGTTATTTAATAATAAGTAAATATTATCTCTAGTAACAAATAAACACAATAAAACAATCGAAATCAATTACTTTATAAATTATGAGCAACTGGAAATAATCAAATATAAACAAACGTAAAAAAATAATCAAATAATAAAGGATAACTTTAAAGAAGGTGTTAAAATTGGCGGCCTCTTTCTTGAATACACATTTTCAATCTTCTGATTATCTACTGTCGACATCTCTGAAATATCCCTGGATTATTACGAAACCTATCAGCAGCTTCCATAAATCTGTTTCATAAATAGTCTTTAGAGTTTAGCGACAGCTACTGATGAAGACAACTTTGTGGTCGAAATACGTATCTACCGCAAAACTCTTTGCTATTACTTTTGTGGTCAGCCACAGTGTCTAACTTCAGTCTTTTATAAACGGAATAAACTTTATTTTTGAAAAACCCTGAAAATGAAAAATCGAGGGAATTCAGGTCGAGACTTTCAATAGGTCCACCACGGTCAATTCACCTATTTCCAAATTTTCTATTTCAAAGCTCCTTTGCTATTCGGGAAAAATGAGCTGGTGCCCCATCATGCATGTAGTACATTCTCCTAACTATGTTTCACGGTACATATTCTGTAACGCTCGATGTATTTCCATAATTAGAACCGCAGACCGGTCTCGCTCTAATTAGAGCTCGTCAGTACGGTATACTAATTACAGCGAGAACACACCTATAGAGTAAAACGGCTATGGCAGCCAGCCTCCTAGAACATTGTGACATGTACGACAGGGTCGCCATCTCGGTGCGGAACCAGGGTGTGTTGTCACGACAGCTCCAAATAACACAAAATGTTATAAAATACAGACTGTGTATAACCAACTAACAATTTTGTAAATTGTCAGGCATGGCCCATTTCTTCCCTGATATAGGGACAATGTATGCAAGGCTAGAGGTATTGTCACCATGTGTTTTGTGTTAATTGGAGCTGTCGTGACAACATACTACCTGGTTCCGCACCGAGATGGCGACCCTGCCGTACATCTCACATTGTTCTGGCTATCGTAGTCGTTTTATTTTATAGGTGTGATCTCGATGTACCTAGTATATCGTATTGACGAGCTCTAATTGGAGCGAAACCGGTCTGCGGTTCTAATTATAGTGAGAATACATCCAGCCTTAGACACATTGTCCTTATATTAGGGAAGAAATGGGCCAGGGCTGACAATTTACGAAATCCTTAGTTGGTTGTACACAGTCTCTATTTTATAACATTTTGTGTCATTTGGAGCTGTCGTGACAACTTACAACCTGGTTCCGCACCTAGATGGCGACCCTGTAGTGCACGTCACAATGTTCTAGGTACATCTTCTAACAAAGTGTTTAGTTCGTTCCGCAACAAGCTTCGATAGAGTTCACCTGTCAAACGATTGGGCATTCGAAATGGTCCAGTTCAAAAATTGTCAATTATACCCGCCCACACATTATTTGAAAATCCATACTGCTGGTTTTTTATTACGGTTTAATGACGATTTTCGTCACTTCAGTAGTGCAGATTCTGCATGTTTAGAATACCGTCGCGACTAAAACCTGTAACATAAGAATATTATTGTTTAGTTATATTTGGTATTAATGTCAGGTTGGTTGGCACTAGTTATGTTTCTCAGCCTGTCGATATGATATATTTATTATTATCGTTGTCAACACGCAATTATCATTCTTGTCATTCTGGTTTATGAACTATGAATAATGATTTTGTTAAAATAAATCACTTATTAACTTAGTAAAACGTTGTTATTAACTGAAACTACAACGTTACATGGTGTCAGGTGTGGTTCATTGTTCATCTCAAATAACCAGCAAAGAAAATGCCAAGTGACGAAGAAGGAGCTGCTAGGGCTGGCGTGGGAGTCCGACCGCCGAAAGCGTTCAATTTTGGGGCTGAAAATCTCTCTATCGCTTGGAAACAATGGCTACAGCAATTTGAGTGGTATGCTACAGCTACGCAATTGGGGAAAAAAGCACCTGAAATTCAAGCTGCAACTTTTATGGCAACATTAGGATCAGACGCCGTTCCAGTGTTTAACAGCTTCAATCTTACGACAGCGGCACAAAAGGATTTAGCTACATTGAAAGATAAGTTCAATTCTCATTTCATACCGAAAACAAATATCGCTTTTGAAAGATACAAATTCAATAAAGCTTGTCAAGAACAAGGTGAATCCTTTGATGAATTCGTGACAAAGGTCAGAAATTTAGCTAAAACGTGTGATTTTCAAGCACTTCATGATAGCTTGATAATGGATAAACTTGTAATTGGAATACGTTCCGATAAAGTGCGAGAAAGGTTGTTTGCGGAAGAAAACTTAACGTTGAATAAATGTTTGTCAATATGTAGAGCTAGTGAGCAAGCTACAAAGCAGCTAGCTGAGTTGAAAAGTGAAGATATTACAGTTAATAAATTCAAAACTGAAGCAAGACACAAAATCATGCAAAACAAAGTTACGACTGAAGAATTCGATTGTAAAAGATGCGGAAAAAAACACCGACGACAAAATTGTCCAGCATTCAATAAAAGTTGTGACAACTGCTCCAAAAAAGGTCATTTTGCATCACAGTGTTGGGCTAAAACAAAATCAAAAGCCAACAAGAAGCAAGAAAAGAAAGTTAACGCTGTAGAGAATGAAGAATCAAGCAGTGATGAAGAACTGTTCATAAATTCATTGAACACAGAACTAGATGAAGATAGATGGACTGAAATTATTGAAATTAAAAGTAAAAAATTCCATATTTATCTAGACTCATGTGCTGATTGTAACGTCTTGCCTTGGAAAATAGTCAAGTATTTTAATGAAGAGTTGAAACCATCGAAAGTGAAAAGACTCATAGCATTTGGCGACAATAAACTTCAAGTTGTGGGAGAAGTCGATCTGGAAGCAACTATTAAAAATCAAACTGCAATTGTTAACTTCAAAATTGTTGATAAGAAAGTTCCTGCGATTCTAGGAAGAGAATCTTCTACTAAACTGGGCCTTATTCAAAGAGTACAAACAGTTTCCATACAGTCAAATGAGAATCTGTTTAAAGGACTGGGTTGCCTCAAAAATTTTGAATATGATATTGATTTGGTAGAAAATCCTAATTTCCACATCAGGGCCCCTCGAAAAATACCACATTCACTTCATAATGATGTTAAACGTGAACTGGATGCAATGGTTAAAATGGATGTGATCGAACCAGTCAGTGAGCCAACACCAGTGGTCAGCCCAATGGTTATTGTCAAGAAAAATAATAAAATCAGACTTTGCCTTGATCCGACTGATGTCAATAAAAATATTTTAAGAAGAAGGTTTCCCTTAACAACAGTGGAAGAAATTGCAGCTAAATTAAAGGACTCAAAGTATTTTACATTGTTAGATTGTAAGAGAGGATTCTGGCAAATCAAAGTTACAAAGCGCACCCAACAGTATTTGACATTCGCAACGCCATGGGGAAGATATTCATGTAAAAGATTACCATTTGGCCTCGCTTCAGCACCAGAACTATTTCAGAAAATCATGTCTGATTTATTAAAGGACATTTCAAACGTAGAATGCTCTATGGATGATATTTTAATTTATGCCAAATCCAAAGAAGAGTTAAGAAAAATAACTGAAAAAGTATTACAAGTTATTCAAGATTCTGGATTAAAGCTCAACAAAGAGAAATGCAAATTTGAAGTGAAGAAAATCAATTTTCTGGGTCACGTGATAACAGAAACAGGACTTGAAAGTGATCCCGAGAAGATTTCAGCGATTAAAACAATGAAGACTCCTGAAAATAAGAAACAACTTCAAAGACTGTTAGGTATGGTAACCTATCTAATCAAGTTTATTCCAAATCTGTCAGAAATTACGCAACCACTACGTGAATTATTAAAAAAAGATGTCGTATGGCACTGGGAACAGGAACAAGAAGTAGCAGTCAAGAAAATTAAAGAACTTCTAACTTCGCCGCCAGTCCTAAAGTTCTATGATGTAAATAAAGACGTAACGCTGTCAGTAGACGCAAGTTCATATAGTTTGGGAGCTGTCTTAATGCAAGAAAATCAACCAGTTGCTTATGCATCGAAAGCACTAACGCCAGCCCAACAGAATTACCCACAAATTGAAAAAGAAGCAGTGGCTATCAAATTTGGGTGTAAAAAATTCCACGAATACATCTATGGCAAAAAGCTATTAGTAGAAACAGACCATAAGCCTTTGGAAACAATTTTCAAGAAACCAATTCAAAGTGCTCCTCCTAGACTTCAAAAAATATTACTCGAACTAACATCTTATAGGCCAGAAGTAAAATATGTCAAAGGAAGTGACATTCCTATTGCAGATGCTTTAAGCCGTGACTGTAATAATCAAGAAATCGTGACCAAAGAAGAAAAAGATGAAGAGGAAGTAGTAATTGCCTTAGCCATGTCTGAGACTGCGCAATCTGAAATCACAACAGCTACAGAAGCTGATGAAGAGTTGAAAATTCTCAAGAGATTTATTCTAAATGGTTGGCCAGATAGCATCAAGGAGTTACCACAAACTATTCGCCACTATTTCAATTTTCGAGAAGAACTCTCAATTTACAACAATCTAATTTTTAAGAATGACCGAATCATAATTCCTCAGTCAAAAATTCACCACATGTTGAAACAAATACATGCTGGTCATTTTGGAATTCAAAGCAGCTTAAGAAGAGCCAGACAACTACTGTATTGGAGAGGGATGCATGAAGATATTTCTAACTTTGTAAATAAGTGCAGTATTTGTCAGCAGACTCAAAGTTCAAATCCAAAACAACCAATTTTGACGAAACCCATTCCAGACTTGCCATGGCAAATAGTCGCAAGTGATTTGTTTACATACTCTAATCGTGACTATATAGTGATAACTGATAGTTACTCCGGTTATTTAGACTTCAAACGACTTAAAAATTTAACGTCCCAAGAAATCATCAAACACTTAAAAGACTGGTTTTCAGTGCATGGAATTCCGGAAGTTTTCGAATCAGACAATGGTCCACAGTATTGTTCTCAAGAATTTAAGAAGTTTACAAAAATTTGGGGTTTCAACCACATTACTTCAAGCCCTCGATTTCCACGTGCAAATGGCTTAGCAGAGAAAAGCGTTGCCATTGCGAAATCAATCTTAAGAAAATGTGAGCTTGACAACTCTGACGTGCAACTTGCCTTATTAAATCACAGAAATATCCCACGAACTGAAGAATTGGGTTCACCAGCTCAAAGACTGATGAGTAGAATTACAAGAACACAAATTCCAATATCAAACGAACAATTGGCTCCTAAAGTTGTTCGTAATGTATCTGTAAATTTATCATTTGCTCGAAACAAACAGAAAAAGTATGCCGATAAATGTTCAAAACCAACAAAACCGTTAAACAAAGGAGATCGGATCAGAATGCAAATTGGTAAGCGAAATTGGAAAGAAGGAGTGGTTGATGAAACCCTAAATGAAAGATCTTACAATGTCACGCTTAAAGATGGTTCGACTTATTGCAGAAATTTAGCTCATCTCCATAAAACAGAAGCAAGCATCCCGAATCCCACCGAGATTGTTTCTACTCAAAACACCAAAGATAAAACAGAAGCAGTAGTTCAAGATAACTTGCAACAAAGTCCTAAATCAACACGTGTACCAGTGTCAGTGCCTGTTAATAATTCAAGTGATGATCGTATTGTTACTAGAGCTGGTCGTGTTGTTAGACCTGTTCAGAGGCTGGATCTGTAAAGGCATCTATGTTCAATTGTTAACATGTTTCTTATTAAGTGTGGATTGTAATATTTAATTAGGTATTTCTCTTGTTCTCCGTAAAAAGGGAAGATGTAACATAAGAATATTATTGTTTAGTTATATTTGGTATTAATGTCAGGTTGGTTGGCACTAGTTATGTTTCTCAGCCTGTCGATATGATATATTTATTATTATCGTTGTCAACACGCAATTATCATTCTTGTCATTCTGGTTTATGAACTATGAATAATGATTTTGTTAAAATAAATCACTTATTAACTTAGTAAAACGTTGTTATTAACTGAAACTACAACGTTACAAAACCTGCCTCGTCGGTAAACATAATTAATGACAGGAAATGTTCGTATTGAGTTTGCAGCCACTCGCAATATTGTACACGGAGTAAATGATCTTCTTCTAATAAGTGGTGAACATTTTGTAAATGGAACGAATGAAGAAGCTGTTATTTAATGACGTGTCTGGTAGACACGCGTGTAGAGCATAACTTATTTTTCTTACGCTTATCCTAGGATTATTTTCTACTATTTGGACAATAGATCCTTCGTTGTTAACAGTACGACGACTTCGTCGAACGTCACTCTCAACTTTACCTATTTTTAAAGCAGCCATCTTCTCCCAATCGCCGATGAACGACGATAAATTTTCTCACATTAGGAATATGTCTGGGATATTTTTCTCGGTAGATTCGCTGAGCCTCACTAGAATTTGATCGAGTCTCGCCGTAACACATAACATCTCTGTATTCCACAAAAGTATACTTTTAAATTTAAAAAGCAACAAACGAGAAATTAAATAATAAACCTCTTTAGCAACGTAGTGACTTTGTGTTTTTTGTGTGTGTTTTTGTTTCTTTTACGTCGGCCTATTTCCGCGACTATGGCCAATAACCGACGCCAGGGAGCAATTTCACCTCACTATCCTGAAAATTTTGCCGAACCCCTGCCTTTCTGTAAGGAGGGTAGGGATCTTTAACGTGGCCAACATCGCATGGACACGGGACCTACGGCTTTACGCCTCCTCCGAATGGCGGAAGGTGCAGACATTCAACTTGCTCAAATACAATGCCAGAACCTCGGTTGATGTTAATTTTACAGTTTGTACTGAAAAAGAGAAAGGAGTACCCTGGGATCGAACCCAGTATCCTTCGGTTCAGAGGCACACGTTCTTACCCCTGAACCACCGAGGTTCTTCGTAGCGACTTTAAATAAATTATTTGAATGTCTGTTTGACAGTTGCCATGGATTGTTGATGCAGCCGACTGCATGTAAACGACTGTTTCATTGTGTTTCATTTATTACTCGAGAGACTATGGCTTTTTAAATGCCAAATCAACACGAAATCTTTTTTTGTTTGTTTTTGTATAAAAATCATGAGCAATACGACAACAAATCAGGAGAAACCTTTTGTAGAAAATTAAATTATCTTTTGCAAAAAGTTTAAAAATCAATAATAAAAAGATTACGCTGTATCTCGAAAACAAAAGGGTTATGGACATAAGTATACCGGAACTTTTTTTGTTTTTTTTTGATGTCCTCTATCGTGTGGTGCTATGCATTGCACCTTTTTCAATGTCACCTTGTATATTCTTTCAAGCTAATGAAAAATTTTACAAATGCTGCTAATTAGCTTGATATTTTTTGTAGCTACGTGGTGACTATTATCCCAAATAAGTGGCGCCTCATATCAGCTGCGCTTTATGTTCTTTAAATCTAGTTTCAATAGTTATTTTAATTGTCCAACATATTTTAGTTTACAATTCCTACAACCTATTCCACAGATGCCGACATATCTGTGCATTATCTTTATCTTTTGGGTCACCTAGAATTTTTTTGTGTCGGAAATGCTAACCGTAAATTGGTTTTGTTAAAAAAGTTATTGAAACCTCTCGTGGTTTGCGTTTTAAATGGTAAGCAAACAACGTTTTTACGTTTTGTCAGTTTTCTCTTTACTGAAAGTCATAGATTCCGCAAATGTTTTCTTTGTTTTGTATTTACTGACTAATTTTTCTACTAAGCGGACAGAGTAACCGTGGTATTTAGCTACGTTCTTAATATATTCAAATTCTTTTTTGTACCTTTTGCAAACAAAATAGTTGAATTTAATATTTAATATATAATATTGTTCTATTAACGATTGTAACTCAGCAACAAACAAAACTTTTTTAACGTTTTCTATAAGAAATGTAGCCCCAACAGTTTTAGTTTACGATATATTTAACAACTCTAAAGTAACCAGTTCCCTACGATGACATATCCAGATATATCGAAGCTATCGCCAACTCTTTTAAATACAACGTGCAACTTTAAAAAAATTAATTTTCAGGTACTGCTTTTGATTTTAGTTAGATACCTCTCAACACACTATATAGGGTGATTCTGAGTAAAATATACATAGAGAATGACAAGAGCAATATTTGGCAGCTCTGTTTAGGTAATCAGAAATCAAAACTATCTTTATTGCAGGCATAAGTATTAAGCTTATTTTTAAAACACATTGTGGACTTATGCACTAATAAATATACAGTGCTATAATTTATCTGTAGTAAACAAAAGTGGCCACAAAAACTAAAAATTGTGTGCTTAAAGGCCCAAGTCCCCAGATACATGGTGTTCAGTTGATTTCCGTCAAATATTTGTTTTGACGTAAAATATCAACCACTCTGTATATTAACTTCAGAATGTTACTGGCATCGTACTTGTTACAAATTCATTAAAAAGAAATCCACCCACCAAAAATCAACTCTATACTGCTTCAAAAATAACATATGGTAATTTGAAATTCCTCATGCAAGAATTGAAAAACTGGGAGAAAACTTAAGAAAACTAGTAAATTATTATTTCTAGCCTAACTTTCATTTGCAAATTAAGATACATTTGGTTATTGGATACCACAAAAACCTCATACCGAGGAATACGCTCCCTAGAACCAACCACTCTATCATAACAAGAACAGTCGAAGTCCACTAAACAACACAAAGCGTTATTGCCATGCATTTGAAGTATCACCGACAAAATCAGTAGAATTTTCCGAACCCGTAACATGAAAACCATATTCACAACAGAGCAAAAACTGTCAAGTCCAGTAAACACTCTCAAGGATACGATTCCTAACGACTCTCACTGAATTTACGACATTCCTTGTTCCGACTGCCCCCAAACTTATATAGGACAAACCAATAGACGTATCCACAATAGAATATATGAACACACCCTCTCCGTAAGACCCCCCCCCCATCTGCACTGGCCATGCATCATATTCATACAGGACACAAAATAGACTTTGACCATGCCAAAACAATAGACCAATACAACTCCAGAACCAGAATTATTCTCGAAGCGATCGAGATCGAAAAACGTCCCGATTGTTTGAACAAGAAAGATGATGGTGTGTGTTGGGCTCTATTAAGGAGAAATATTTCTTGTGAAAATAAAAAATTACATTAATCATTATAAATAAATTACGAGCAACTGTTTTCCATGTTAAACAAAATGAAAGTAACTAAGCAAGGTAAAGGAATTAAAATAAATATTTGCTCGACGGGAAAATTTGTCAGGTTCATCAATCATAAATCAAACTCGCGGGTCTCTGCGACAAAGTGAAATGCGACTGTCTGGGGAAAATTAATAGAGTAATTTATCCAAGGGGCTCTGGCACACCATGAGACTTGGCCTTCTTAGATTTCCGTTTAAAACGATAAAGATTTTGGATACAGGGTTTTCGCGACAGGAGAGAACTGTTTTTATTATTCGATGATTGGTAGTGTTCCACCGAGCCTTTGGACCACGCTAGCGCGCAAAACGATATTTTGTAATTGTAAATTGGCTGGATAGATGGCTTTTCTTTTTTAAAGTTTACTTGTAGGGGTCGTCCCAATGGTTTAAAGGGAACAGTATTTTTGTCAAAGAGGCGGGAGAATGGCTATTGTTTTGTGAGGAAGCGTAGAGAAAAATAGATCCAAAGGAAGGGTAAGAAATTCATAGTGTGATCAACAGGTTGCTCTTTTATTTCCCTGCTGTAACGTGGACCGGTATTTTTTTCTAGTAACTTTTTAGTAGCTAATTAAAAATTAATAATTTTTACAAAGAAATGGATTTATTCCTTTTAGTTAGGTTTAATACCCGAAGGTATAGTGAAATAACTGGTATTCCCAGAGTTAAGATGTAATTATATATTGGTAACTAGAGGGCATTGGATTATGGTGGCAGGTGCATTTTTTAGGTTAAATTACAGTAACAGAATACCCTCAAAGAAAACGTGGTATATTGGTCATAAACCGTGAGATCAATTGAAAACTGGCTTGTTACGATGGTCTTAGACACCCGATTAACCGGAAAACAAGTACATCGTTGATAAAAATGCGAAGGTAGACAATAGGTCAATAAAAAGTTTCACTACCTCATTTTAAGCCCCAATAAATATTCTTAATCAGTTTAATACCGTTAGTACGGTACTTGACAAAATTAATATTACCAACCCAATTAACGACTGCAATAACAATCCTGATAGTCGCTGCAGTTAAAATAACACAACACCGTCAAGCAGAAGACATATCTATCTCACAGACAACTTAGACGATCTCCAGATCTGGGGAGTAGGCAGATTGAGAGGTCGCGGAATCAAACAACTATTCAACCTTCCATTACCCACCGCTCCTAGGAGTCAGCAGATTGACACCTCAGAGCTTCTTTTAATTCATAATCGTTTCACCTTTAGGAAGTGGCTCTAAAGCAGGAGCCAAAACTTCGAGTCTTAACAAATTCTGGACGCTATCCAACCGGGAAACCAAGTATTTATCGTATGTATATGTCTATATATAATATATATATATATATATATATATATATATATATATATATATATATATATATATATATATATATATATATATATATATATATACTTTTTTTTCCAGGGTGATTCACGTAAAACATGCAGGCCACCTACCTTGCTAACGCGTAAGAATTTTTCATATTTGTAAATAACAAATGAGTGTGGCTATCGGTCGCAGTCTAACCTAGATATGTCATGTGCAGATTGTTGGTGGCGCTGGCGCCGAAAGAAATTATTCGGTGGTAGGAACTTTAAAAAGAATTTTTCGGCATCACCTCTCATTTATAAGCAATTTTTGTCCTATGAAAACTTTTCGAAAAGTTGGAAGATTTTGAGATAATGGAGGTAACATTATGAAACTTTCGGAGATTACAACTTGAGGACCGAAAATAATTTTCTTAATACGTGAAAACTTAACGACCGAGGTCAACGATGACTTTTGTTTGAAAGCTTAAGCAGAACGCATTAAACGTATAAATTTCGTTCAATGTACGTTTAATTTAAAGTGGCGCTAATGTAGAATAATTTTAATTATCATATTCCGCAAAAATAGATCTCGTTGATTTAGAATTCAAAGTTGTCGTAAAATAATTGGCGCTTGCTATTTATTGCAGATCAAGCAATATAAAAAATGACTTCTCAGGGGTTTAAGCTAACCATATCTAGTCTGAAAATTCTCAATATTTTGCCGCTGAGTGACTCCTCGTTAGAGATGCATACCTAAACTACATAACTCATACCCATAATCTGGTGTAAGTCACAATTGCCTGTTGTAGGCTTACAACTAGATTTTTCGATGACATGTCAGAAATACAAACTGTCAACATTACATTATTATACAGTTATTCAAGTAAACAAGTACCTAATTGTTATGGTTCAATTCACGAATAAATATATGATATGATTATTATTTATGGAGAATGTAAAGAAAATGCCAGTGCACCTGCAAAATTGTATCCGAGGCGATACCCGATCGACTCCAGATCGCAAAACATTTCAAATATTGCAAATGAATCTGTTGCAAACGGAACTTTCAATCAGCCAAGCGAAATCGTGTGAGTGTTGCCACGAGTGAGCAACGTTCAGCAAAGTGCTGCAGTTTGTAGAAAGTAGCCGCACGTATCAATCAGAAATATTTTACAAGAAACTGGTATGTCTTATTCTTCTTGTCAAAGAATACTTTCAAAAAATAAATTCCATCCATACAAAGTACACCTAGTGAATCATTTACGACCTGGCGATTATGAGAGGAGATTAAGCTTTACATTGTGAATGTCTATCATGATAGCGACCGACAACGATTTTTTTATACAATTTTATGGACTGGCGAAACATAATTGCCATTGCTGGTCTCGCTGAAACCCTAGATTGACAAAGGTAAGCGGCAATCAAAATATGTTCGCAGTCAATGTTCAGTGTGACATCTTAAACAGGCAGTCGAACGTTACCTAGAATTTCTGAAAGACGATATTCTTAGCTTGTTAGAGGAGATCCCTTTAGTAAACAGGCGTACACTGTGGTGGCAACATGATGGGACAGCTGCCCATAACTTGATAAGTACTTATTTTGGAAGACGGATCGCGACTAATAGACCTCTCGAATGAAAACCGCGTTCGCCAGATTAAACACTAAACAATTGCTTCCTTTGGGGTTTATTGAAAGACATGGTGTATGCTGAGTCAATGGAAGATATGGCAGACCTAGTTAATAAAATCTTTGCTAGTCGTGCGATTCTTGCGATCGGAAAAAACTTATTCTACATCAGTTCCACTTTTAAAGTACGTTTACGCATTGTGTTTAAGCTTTTAAACAAACGTCATCGATGACCTTAGCCGTTAAGTTTTCACGGATTAAAAAATAATTTTCCGTCCTCAAGTTGTAATCTCCCAATCTCCATTATCTCAAAATGTGTTAACTTTTCAAAATTTTTTAATAGAACATAAACTACTTTTAAATGACAGGTGATACCGAAAAAATAAGTCCCTGCCATAGAATAATTCCTTTCAACGCCAGGGCCACCTACAATCTTCACATGACATATCTATGTTAGGCTGCTAAATGTAGCCACCGATGGCCATAGTCATTTGTTTTTTATAAAGTTAAAAATTGTGGCCTGGTAGTTATATATATATATATATATATATATATATATATATATATATATATATATATATATATATATATACATAGGGTGTCCCAATAGTGTGTACTTCGTCTATATATCCCTTACCCTAAAGGCTAGCCGAAAAAACTTTGAACAAAACTTTCTTGTGATTATCTAAGCCATGTCAAGAAAATATATTTAGCTTTGTGTAACTTCCGGTTACACCGGAAGTAGCTATCAACTTTGTTATGTCAAATAGAATATTATACGTTTTATTACATTTTTTGTTAGAGATTAAAAAATAAGTGTGACTTTGTGTAGCATTCCCTATAACTATCTTTGATATTTGTGAAAATATTACGATTTTCTTTTTTTTTAGCTCCGATTTATACGTTCTTTCAAACGTATGCTGTGTGTGAGCAGAGTTTTGTGTTTTGCTGCCTTAAATTCGAAATATCAATAGACATTTAATTCTTTAAAATAGTTAAAGAATAATTTATCATCAATGTACAGGGTGTATTTAGGTGTGTTACAGCATATCTAACTTTAAAGTGGCATAACCTGTGTTTTTCAAATGGAACACCCTATTTTTTTATGGATCAATCAGGTAGATCATTAAATTATCCATCGACGTAATGTGGGTTTTCCTGTAGTTATAGTTGATAGTTTTTGAGTTATAGTGGTTTGTTTTACTTTCGCTTGTAGAAACTGTATTCTGTCAGGTACAGGAGGCATAGAGATTAAAACAACTAATATTTATCATCAGATGACAGATAAACGTCACCTGACCAAAACTATAACTATTTTCAGTTCTCAGATGTTTGAGCCAAGTCTTAGGTTCTAACTTTTGAGTTATTTCATTAAAAATGAATACTGAAGAATTAGTTGATATGACGCCTATTATTGCGAATGTCACAGAAAATGTTTTTTAGCATCTCGTGTGCACGCACAAACATATCCGAACCGAAGACATTCCCAGGAAAAATATTTCGTCAAATTGTTGGACCGTTTTTGCGAACTGCTAACGCCAATTATGATAATCCGCACATAAGCGTGAGGAAAGTTGCCGAAGAATTAGGAATATCAAAATCTTCAGTGAACAGAATATTGAGAAAATACAAGTCTCACCCCTATAAAATGAAGCTGCATCAGGCATTGACAAATGCAGGTTTTCGAAGTTGCCTCAGATACAACTCAATGCAACACCGAAGAATTTAAACATCATTCAGGCATATGCTCCAACAGCCGATAAACCAGAGTCAGAGAATACAACTTTCTACGCGGAAATAAAACAACTGCTGTCCCAAACCACAAAGGATGAAACCACCCTCATCCTAGGAGACTTTAACGCAAAGGTAGGCAAGGGAAGATGCGATGACACTGTCGGAGAGCATGGACTAGGAATAAGAAACGAAAGAGAACTATTAAATACCATCTATAACAATGGATATATACCTCAAGACTGGTTAAAATCTACATTTGTCCCTATTCCTAAAAAAATAGGCGCAAAAAGATGTGATGAGTTTCGACTAATTAGCTTAATGAGTTAGATATTAAAGTTGTTTCTAAAGGTCCTACATAATCGAATACATAGGATATGCGAGTAGGATCTGAGCGAACTGCAGATGGGCTTTCGAGAGTGATTGGAACCTAGAGAGACTTTGTTTGCGCTATCGGTCCTGCTGCAGAAGTCTCGAGATCAGCGAAAGGAAGTATACCTGTGTTTCATAGATTATGCTAAAGAATTTGATTGTGTCAAACATAGCACGCTGCTGAACATACTAGAAAGTAAATGTTTAGACTCCCAAGATCTAAAAATCATTCAGTACCTCTATGAACACCAGGTGGTGACAGTGCAGATTGAAAAGACCCAAACAAAAACTGTACCAATTAAACGTGGAGTCAGACAAAGCTTTTTAACATGTACTCCGAAATTGTATTCCAAAACGCACTTGAAGGTGCAGAAGATGGCATAAAAGTGAATGGAATATTGATAAATAATCTACGATATGCCGACGATACAGTTATAATCGCAGACAGTCCTGAGGGCTTGCAGCGGCTACTTAACAAGATATCAGCCGAAGGAGATCTATTGGGATTACAAATCAACACCGCAAAAACAAAGATATTGGCGGTAAACCGGAATCCAAATCAACCAATACATATAAACGTATGCGGGACACAGATAACCAAAGTCTCTAATATTAAATACTTGGGGAGTTGGATCGGCGAAGATCTGAATCCTGATTTGTAAATCAGAGCTCGGATTGAAATGGCTAGGGCAAATTTCTTAAAAATGCGAAGCCTGTTAAGCGTTGAGTCACTTGATATACAAATTAGATACATCTTTGTGAAGTGCTACGTATATTCCACGCTTCTGTTGGGGTTGAGGCGTGGACGCTAAAGGCTGACGGTCTAAACAGACTCGAGACATTCGATATGTGGGTGTATCGACGAATGTTGCGAGTTACGTGGACTGCTCACACCACAAATTTGGAGGTTATAATCGCCATAACAGGCATTATTGGACAAATGAAAATCCCCATCTAAAGGAAGAAAGATGATTGCAAGACAGATTTGGTATTAATGTTTGGTGCGGCTTATTAGGTAAAAAACTGTTATTTTTATTTGTAGATTAGATAGTTAATTTAAAAAAATTCCAGGTAACTTCATTGTTGGTCTGTTTTGAAAATAATTTAACTGGGGAAAAGTATCCTAATCTATTGAGAAATGATATCTTACCAACAATTAGAAAAGCTCATGATAATTTAGACGAGATTTGGTACCAACAAGACGGTTGTCCAGCTCACAATGCTAGGATCGACAAAAAATTTTGGTACGAAAATTTTAATAATCGTGTCATTTGTAACAAAGGGCCGGTTCATTCGTGTGCTCAAAGGACTGATATAACACCCATGGATTTAATTTTTGGGGTACTCTGAAGAATGATGTGTATAAATTCTATCCACCACAAAATATCAATGAATTACGAAACAGAATCACGGAAGCTAAAAATCATATTAACCAAAACACCCTCACCAGAGTTGGCAGGCATGTTTCAAAAAGGTGTATAAAGTGCATTGAACAAAACGGTGGCCATATTAAACAATTTTCTATTTAGTGTATTTTTAAGTTTCTATTTTATTATTTGTTGAGTTCCGTTTCTAATTCTGTTGTTTTGTGGAGTTTAAGTTTCTATTTGTTATTGCCGGGTTTTGTTATTAAACTGATTCAAAACACCCTCCGCAGAGTTGGCAGGCATGTTTCAAAAAGGTGTATAAAGTGCATTGAACAAAACGGCCACAATTTTCTATTTAGTGTATTTTTAAGTCTCTATTTTATTATTTGTTTTGCATCGTATGGGCAGAGAACGTGAACTCATCGAAATCATAAAACAGAGAAAAACTGCATATCTCGGTCATGTAATGAGACACAATAGATATGAATTTCTACAACTCATGATAGAGGGTAAGATCGAAGGTAGACGTGGACTGGGACGCAGGCAGTGCTCCTGGCTTAAGAACATACGAGATTGGACAGGCTTGGGTTCAAACACTTTGCTGAAAAGGGCCCAAGACAGAAAAGCATTCGCCAAAATTGTTGCCGATTCTCGATAGGAGAAGGCACTCGAAGAAGAAGAAGAATTGGGGTTAACGGGCACAACTTAGGAAAGTCACAAAGACACATTTTTTTAAAATCTTTATAAAAAAATAAAAAGTATAACATTCTATTTAAAAGAACGAATAGCTACTTCCGATGTAGCCGGAAGTTTTACAAAGCTGAATATATTTTCTCGATATAGCTTAGATAATCACAAAAAAATTTCGCTGAAAGTTTTTTCGGCTAGCTCTTAGGGTAGGGAATATATATAGGAATTACACTCTACTGGGACACCCTGTACATATATATATATATATATATATATATATATATATATATATATATATATATATATATATACATATACATATATATATATATATATATATATATATATATATATATATATATATATATATATATATATATATATATATATATATGTATGTATATGTTGGAAGGTAAGAACGCCTGATCATGTCAGACTCCGTGGAGTCCCCTACTCAGATGTTGGTTGCGTATATACTTTTTCACAATCTCTCCTAACTGTGCCATCCAACTACAGCATGGAATGACAGAAACTGTGAACCGTGTATCGCTTTTTTCCTGCTCGTGTTATTTAATACACAAGCTCAATAGATCGGTGACCTATGAAGGTTTCCGTGAATTTTGAGGCTCTGCACTATCTGCAACTCAAAGTTTCGGAACTAATTAACTTGATTCTTTGATTAAGCTGATGTAATGTGTTTGATTGTCCGGATATGTCACATAGAGACAGAGCAGCAGTGGTTTTCAAAATATCGCATGTTTTGATTTTGTTGACTGTTAACGCCTGACTTTCTGTCTAAAAGTAAAGGGCGGGCTGCTCTAAAAACATCTGGCAATGCCACATCTTCGAAATATTCTACAACAATAAACAAAATTGACATGATTTGACGTTTTCCTATTGCTAATATTCTTAAAAAAGTTATGAATTTTGTGAGCCATTCTTCATATACATTATATACTTATAAATGTAACATTGATATTAACATAAATCCGTAAATAGTTAATAGAACAATACGACCAAAAGTTTTCAATATGACTAAACATTTGTCGCTGTAATTAACAGATCCTGCTATAGAGAAAATCACTTCAGGCAACACATACTTTGACAACATTCATTTATGAATTTACCTTCAGTAATTTATTAAAAAATGTTACTTAACTGAATTGAAAAGAATTTTATTCTTCTTATTACCTTTAAACATTTTATAACATTGCTTTTTATTACTCAGTGGTGTTGTAAACATTTTTCAATTTCATGCAAACAATATACGGTTAACTTTTGATTCAATTATGTTACATATAATTAGATTTTGTTATCTTTTAAGGAAAGTGCATTCCGGCAACGATTCTTCCTTTTATATATTTGGATAAGCTAAACATTCTGCATAAATTTGTACATATGAACTTGGAGGCAGAGTTTTTGTTGACAAACCCGATGAACATTTTGGGTATATCTAACATCTCACTTGTTTGTGGCATCGTTGATAAGGTTAGTCAAACGTCACACGCAGACAAATTTATTTACGAATGAGCAAATAAGATATATATCGATAAGAAAACAACCTTTCTGTACGTCAACATTTACCAATGTTCGCCCATGCTTATGACTATATACGTTTCATAACAAAACAAGCATTCCTTGGAATTGATTCGTCTCAACCAAAGCCTATAAAAATGCCTTTAAAAAGTAGATACAGAAAAATAATTCAGAGAAATGTTTAAAAGTATAATTAGCTACTCAATAAAAGAAATTAGATTCTAGCTTGGCTCTTGATGGAGCATATGTAAAAAATAAAAAAAAATCCTGTATGGTTGAGTTTTGGTTATTTTTTACTCGATGTAGCGTAAATAAAATTTACTATCAAAAAACAAGTGTTTTAAAATATCCCTATTATGGAATCTAGTGTGGAACAGCCAAATGGAATACAGTGTGTCCCAAACTGGATGGGAATGTATTGCTATCTCTGTTATTATTAGAGATAGAGAGACGGTTATAGCAATGTTTTGTAGAATTTCATGCTCGTTTCAAATATGACTTGTATTTTGTCCTGCTTCTTTTCGTTTTCGAGTTATCTTGAAAAAAACAACTTTTGTCGATTTCTTTTTCTCAATATCTAAGTAGGCGTTGATCTGACATTTCTAAGACTTACACATTATCAGGACACTTTACTTTCTGTGCTATTCTCAACTATGGATTACATTTGTTTTTGAGGGTATCATCGTTTGTTTTTATTATGGCAGGCATATTGGATTTTCTGCTCATGTGATAGCCTGTGAAAAGAGCTTTCCAATGATGTACAACATGCTAGACAAATCTTGTAATTCCACTGACAATTTTGAGAAAAACCGTTCTGAGGATAGTAGGCTATGAAATCCAATACCAAAAAACAAATGACAAAAAAAAGTGTTCAAAAAGCAGTAGGCCATGGAGTCTAACAATAGAATTATACTTTTAACATAATTTTCCGTAATGATTCACGATAAAAAATAGGAACTTTGAGCACGGCCCATTATTACAAATAATATTTTACATTACAACATTATCCTAAAAAATTGTTATAATTTAATTAAATAGGTAAACCTAGTAAATAACTAAATTTACTAACAGAACTCAATAAAAAGCAGATTAATGATTTACGCGGACGCCTTTGAAAATTGTTTGATTTTTAAACGTAAGTCAACTAAAAACAACAGAAGAAAGCTTGCTATGGATATCAAACTATCGCGACAATTAAGAATACTGCCATTTTGAATTATCTGAACAATTTGAGGTATTTTTAACATGTTGCTTAAAATTTTGTACTAAATAGTTTGTTTCCTGTTTATTTTAAATATTATTCAACAATATGTTCAGTAATGAAGAATATTTTGACGTGTTGGAATGTTATATTCGTTCTAACCGAAATACTGAGGCAGCTGCAAATTCATATCAAAACAACTATCCAGAAAGACGACAACCAATCACCAAAATATTTCGCAGGATAGTGACCAATCTATTGATCGACGGTAGCTTCCACGCAAAGAAACTACCAATGCCTAGAAATGAAGAAAGAAATAATGCCGTCTTACAGGTTTCAAACGAAAACCCTCCGCAGTATGTTCGGTTATATGGTGAAAAAATGGATGAATCCAGACTTACAAATTGTGGTGTGTATAATCGCCATAATAGGCATTATTGGGCAAATGAAAATCCCCATCTAAAGGAAGAAAGACGATTGCAAGACAGATCTGGTATTAATGTTTGGTGCGGCTTATTAAGTAACAAAATGTTATTTTTATTTGTAGATTAGGTAGTTAATTTAAAACAAATTCCAGGTAACTTCATTGTTGGTCCGTTCTTTTTTGAAAATAATTAAACTGGGAAAAGGTATCTTAATCTATTGAGAAATGATATCTTACCAACAATTAGAAGAGTTCATGATAATTTAGACGAGATTTGGTACCAACAAGACATGCTAGGATTGACAAAGAATTTTTGTACCAAAATTTTAATGATCGTGTCATTTGTAACAAAGGGCCGGTTCATTGGTGTGCTCAAAGTCCTGATATAACACCCATGGATTTAATTTTTTGGGTATTCTGAAGAATGATGTTTATAAATTCGATCCACCACAAAATATCAATGAATTACGAAACAGAATCACGGAAACTATAAATCATATCAACCAAAACACCCTCACCAGAGCTTTCAGGCATGTTTCAAAAAGGTGTATAAAGTGCATTAAACAAAACGGCCACAATTTTCTATTTAGTGTATTTTCAAGTTTCTATTTTATTATTTGTTGAGTTCCGTTTCTAATTGTGTTGTTTTGTGGAGTTTAAGTTTCTATTTATTATTGCTGGATTTTGTTATAAAACTGATTTAAAACACCCCCACCAGAGTTTGCAGGCATGTTTCAAAAAGGTGTATCAAGTGCATTGAACAAAAAGGTCACAATTTTCTATTTAGTGTATTTTTAAGTCTCTATTTTAGTGAATTTTCGTAGAAAAAATTCACTAATGGGGAGATCCCGACTTTTGAATTTTGAAAAAATTTTGCAAATGAGCGCGAACTAGGACCCCTAGAACCCATATCCGGGGTCAGTTTCAATTTTTATATGTTTATATATATATATATATATATATATATATATATATATATATATATATATATATATATATATATATATATATATATATATATGTATCACACCGATAACTCAAAAAATAATGGTCCGATTTTGACAAAATTTGGCATGTACCTTTCTTTTGTTAATAGCTTGGATAAGTTTGTTAGTCAGGAAAATGGGACGAGGTTTTCTGGGAAAATTTTGAGTTTTCATTCAAAAAAAATTCATATCTCAAAAAGTAATAAGCCGATTTTAATAAAATTTGGCACGTACCTTCCTTTTGTAAATGGCTTTGACATGTTTGTTAGTCAGGAAAATCGGACGAGGTTTTCCGGAAAAATTTTGAGTTTTCATTCGAAAAAAATTCATATCTCAAAAAGTAATAAGCCGATTTTAATAAAATTTGGCACGTACCTTTATTTTGTTAATAGCTTGGACAAGTTCGTTAGTCAGGAAAATCGGACGAGGTTTTCCGGGAAAAATTTGAGTTTTCAGTCGAAAAAAATTCATATCTCAAAAAGTAATAAGCGGATTTTATAAAAATTTGGCACATACCTTCCTCTTGTAAATGGCTTTAACATGTTTGTTAGTCAGGAAAATCGGACGAGGTTTTCCGGGAAAATTTTGAGTTTTCATTTGAAAAAAATTCATATCTCAAAAAGTAATAAGCCGATTTTAATAAAATTTGGCACGTACCTTCCTTTTGTAAATGGCTTTGACAAGTTCGTTATTTAGAAAAATTGGACAAAGTTTCCGGGAAAATTTTGAGTTTTCATTTGAAAAATTTTTTTATCTTAAAAAATATAAAATCTATGATAACCAAATTTGGTAGGTAGGTTTACGATATAAAAAGTAAACTATACACCAAAATTTAGATTTATATGTTACAAGAAAAAAAAGTTATAATAAAATATTTTGTCCCAGATCATTTCTATGAAAATTCACTACCATAACGCACTTGCTGCGTCTAGGCTTTTTATTATTTGTTGAGTTCCGTTTCTAATTGTGTTGTTTTGTGGAGTTTAAGTTTCTATTTGTTATTGCCGGGTTTCGTTATTAAACTGATTCATAATATTACCTAGCATTATTACCTTATTAAGTATTGCAAATTAAATCACAATATTTTTTAATCGTGAATCATTACGGAAAATTATGTTAAAAGTAAAAGTCTATTGTTAGACTCCATGGTTTACTGCTTTTTGAACACTTTTTTTTTGTCATTTGTTTTCCGGTATTGGATTTCATAGCCTACTATCCTCAAAACGGTTTTTCTCAAAATTGTCAGTGCAATTACAAGATTTCTCAAGCAATTTAAGTGACCTTTTTGGACGGTATGAATTAAAAGGAAGGCATAAATGTTAGTTTTGTTTAAAACGCCTTAGCAACTTGCTCTGTGATTGTAAGCGCATGACAGTAATTGTCAGTTGTTAACAATTCAGAAACATTCTTTATTTGACAGAAATATATCGAATAATAATTCTACGATTGGTTACGGAGAAAAAACACAATCACAGATCGGAGCTGCTCGCCTTTCAAGACAAATTTTCAGATTTGCCACTTATAACCCAAGGGACAACAATTAGTAAAATTTGGCGACAGCTACTGATGAAGACAACTTTGTTGTCGAAATACGATTGTACTTTATTTTGTGTTTTTTGAGGTGATTCTGCTTTTTTCGGTATAAATACACATCCCTTTGTTTAAACTGTCCGTGTATCATTTCCTTAAATATCATTTTATTAATTGAATTGTCTGTGTACTCAGGGATGTGAACCCGTGGTGGTTGTACAATACATTTAAACGGTAGGTTAAGCGTTACCGAAAAGAACTGCTGGAGACAGACAACCACGGCTGTGACGGCAAGATGCCATCGCTTTTTCACATGATATAGATGTTTCATTCTTCAGATATTATATTTGGTAACCTTCGAGTCTGGAGACTGAACAATTAGATGCTACAGAGCCGTTTATGATCCGCTTTAGCTGGTTCAGTTGAGAATTTTCTAAAAGAAATTTTCCAAAATGTTAGTCTCTAAGTAAAAAATTTAGTGCTGCATTCGGTATAATAATTCTTTCCAAGTACAGGGTGATTGCTGAGAAGCGCTCATTAGAAGTCTATGACCTACTCATCTGATTTGAGGGCTGCAAATTATATTCAACTCTTATACGATATTCTTATTCTGATTAAAATAGCTGTACTTGTCTAGCATTTTCGGTTATACCGAAAGTCGCCAGCAACTTCTTTATTTTAAATAAAACATTGTGTATATTTTACATTTTCAGAATAGCGTTCCGATTTGGAACATATTTTATGTAGTACTCTCTACACCTGGCGTTGTTAGTTTTTGAAATAATGGAGATCTTCGAAAAATATTCGATATCGCAGCTCTCTCTATAATTTGACGTATCTTTGTCAACTGTGAATCTAGAAATTCGGTATTTGGAAAACAGATTGCTGGTTAGCATGTCTTGCAAGATCATTGGAACGAAAATGTTTTTATACAGGATGTGCGTTCATAGCCTGACAAAATATGAAAATTCAAGCGGGAATAACTTGATATTTTCAAATGGAACACGCTATATATTTCTATTCCAAAGCGTTCTACATACGTAACTCTACAACCTATATTAACTACGTTCTGTACCTAAATAGCATAATTTCTGAGATATCATTACTTTCCTGAAGTGATATGTTCAATATCGCAGCAGATAATTTTAATTCCAATGTTTTCATGGCATTGGATGATCAAGTATATTTTTACCGAATTTTTCGTAAAATGAAAAATTCACTAATGGGGAGATCTGTGTTTATATATATATATATATATATATATATATATATATATATATATATATATATATATATATATATATATATATCGATACCTCAATTCTATAATGTAACACCTCAAAAAATATAATAAACGAGAAAACGGCAAGTAAAATAATTGGGTCATGTTAACTAATGATAACCATTTGGTGGTTCTAGGTATAATGATAATAAAAATTATGAACATAATAAATAATGTATATGTAATTGGAAGTCAATCTATTTTTGGGTTTACAGTTTGATTTTATGATAATTTTGAATTTTGATCAAGTTGTTACATTATTGAACTTAAAATATTATGTAATCAGATTTAAAAGAGAGCGAATAGGTAACTTGTAAATCATTACAGGTCCAATATTATGATGCTAAATTTGTTTGAGGATTACATTTATCATTGCACAAATAAAAATATAAGGGGTATTTAATAAATAATTTTGTTATTTTAATTTTTCAAACATTTTATTTTAAAAAATTCATACAAAATTATTTCTTGTTACTTAAAACGGTAAAAACTTAACTGTAACTCTACAAAATAAACTTCGCAAAAAAATAACAAATGGTTATTCAGACTCTGAATCACTACAACTTGAAATATCTACGTCTTCCTTCTGATTATTATCATCCGATTTTTCAGACAAACCTTTATAAAATGGCCAATAGACCTGTTTGATGGCATTTTCTTTACAAAGCTCTAATAAGTTTTCTTTCTTCTTAGCATCGATAGAGGGAGCTTTTTTATAGGCAGGTAGCAGTTTAGTTTTTTTCTGTTCTTGATTATTTCTAAGGTGTTTTGAATTTTGTCTTACATCAATGGATTTAAAATTGTATTGTGAGTATGAGGTTTTATAAAAGATTATGTAAGGTTGCATCTTTTCTACCTTGACAATTCTAACGTCTTTCCAAACCACCTTCTCATTTTCTGTATTTTTAACATAATTTTTGCCCATTTGGGTACATAATGCTTTTAAATCAAAAATATCTTCCGTACAAATTTCATTCACTTTGTAAGGAGTTCCCTTTTTTTTAGCAGATCTGATAATGGTTGCCCATTGCGCAGGGACGTATATCGGGCCGCTTTTAAGTATACGATTTTTCTCTTTTTCAATACAGGCATGTACACTATCTCCTTCATTCTGAGTGTGTCCTATCACTAAAAACTTGTGTGTAATACTTTTAATTTTATCAATATTCAATACACAAAATAAATACAAGGCAAACACAAACTTATTTTTATTCTGTCCAACACAGTTGTCAGAATAAAAAATTATGTTCTCACTTTTACAGTCTTCACTACTTAAGTAGTGATACAGACAACTTCCAATTTCGTTAGCCCCCCTCTTTGCCAAACCTTCATGCCAAAGAAAGCATAATCCCAGTTTCTGCTTTACATCAAAAACGGTAAAGTTGTAGGTAGCCAATCTTCTTTTATAAAAAAAACTATTAACTTCTCCGCATGGAGTAGTTAGGACTGCTTGCAGATCAAAACAACACACAAGAACATTTTCGTCTGTCTCTTCTGTATCCTTTTTCTTTTCTTGTCTACTTAATTCCTTTTCTTCTAAATGCTTTTCAAATGTTTCCTTAATTTTTTCTTTATTGTCTTCATCGCCATTTTCATAGTTTGTACATAATGAACACTGGTCCTTTTTTGGTACATGGAATGCTATGTTAGTCTCTGTATTTAAAATTTTTGTATACATTGAAATTTTGGCATATTCTTGATTATTTTGAATGCAATTTTCTACATACAGCCGATACATAGTGGCGATATTTAGGCTGCCATCTAAGTATTCTTTTTTAGTCCTAGCACGGCAATAATGCGAGCTTACACGTGGGAAGGAATTGATATGCTCCCTAATACCGTCAATAACTTCTTGCTTTACTCTTTTTTGTTTCCCGTGCTTTCCCCGTTGGTCTGGTTTCAAAAACCCGTATTCATCTTTTTTCTTCGTAGTTGTAAAGATTGTCCTGTTGTTTATAGCTAATGTATTTTTAAAAAATGTTTTACAAACACGTATAGCTTGCCCTTCTACCTGAAGGGTGTATTTTATAGTTTTTGATCGATTGCTTCCAGTTTTCGTATATCTGTAAGGAGGTATAATTTCGGATATATTTTTATGGATAAAATCTCTTTGTTTATCAATCGAGCCCAGTTTCCAATACTTTTCAAAAATAGTTTTTCTCTGATCTAGTGAATTTGGTAAAACATTTTAACCTACATATTTCGTTACAAGGACCTTTAAGTACCTTTTTTTCCACTTTATTTTTGGCTGCGTTCACATATTCTTCACCCAAGTTTCTTTTTATTTTCTTTTTATTTTTCTCCCAATTATCACAATCTCGTATTCTTTTTCTTGTACATTTTTTTGTGTTTTGATCTTCCATTGTTGACTGATCTTCGCTATTCCCAGAGGCCAGACTATGTTCTGGTTGCTTTGGAGGATTGTCATCTTCGCCACTAGATGACAGTGAACTGGATGGTTCATAATTCTTATCGGCAATACTGTCGTCACTATCTTCCTCAAAATTATCGATATTTTCCATAGATGTGGAAGGTAAATCCTAAAACAATACACCTAATCAGGACTTTGCCAAAATTTCAGATTTTTCTATATTCATACTATGAAGTTTGTGTTGCTTTCATTTATTTTGTAGGCAAAATAAATTCAAAAATTCAGAAATATTGGAGTATTTTATTGGCGAAACTAGTTACCTTATAGTATTTTTGATTTGAGTTAAAACAGTATAAATCATAATTTAATTATTAATATAGCGATAAACCTATGCCAACAACGGTGACTTACTCTATATTCTATTTCTAAAAATAATTAAAGGTCTACAACTTGTTACATCTATATTCTATTATTTCACAAACTCTTGAATTCAATAGTGTAACAAGTGAAACATGATTCAGAAACTTTTGCATAATAATATAAAAACTGAAGTTATCTTCAACAGTAACATTCAAAGCATAATCATAAATAAGTAGTTATTATTAATTTTATTCTAAACTTAGTGGTGATAGCCCAATAAACAGAACTAGATGCAAATTAAGGTTATGTTGTACTGTAAGAATAATATTGAATTAACTTACCTTTGTGTCATTTGTAGTTTCATGGCTATTTATGGTGGCCAATCGCAACAACAAACTGGTACGCGTCTCGTTTGGATCTTTTTTTGCGTTATTAAAACTAAAAGTATTCATTGTTTATGTCTAGAACACACAATCTCGGTTCATAAAACATACGTAACCTCTAATATTTATTAATTTACTACAGTTCTAAACCGTAACAACTCTGTTTGTTACACTATAGAACAGGAGTTTATTTTAATTATGAGTTGTTCCATAGTGTAATCAGCGACATCTTGCGGGCAAATATCATAGTTAGAGTTGTTTCCTTATTGAAATAGAAAGAGCATGGTATCGGCTATTACATGGGGGCACTAACTCGAAAACGACAATTTTTGACTTGTTACGTTCTAGAACTGAGGTATCGATATATATATATATATATATATATATATATATATATATATATATATATATATATATATATATATATATATATATATATATATCACACCGATAACTCAAAAAATAATGGGCCGATTTTGATAGAAATTTGGTATGTGCCTTCCTTTTGTAAGTAGCTTGGATTGTTATCCAGAAAAATCGGACCAGTTTTTCCGGGTTTTCTTTCGGAAAATTTTTGCATCTCCAAAATAACAGAGCTATGACAACCAAATTTGACACACCCGTTTCTACTATCAAACTTACTCTACACACCAAAATTCAGATCTTTAAGTTATTGAAAAAGGCATTTAAAGAAAAAAATGTTGGGTGCCAATGGTGATCAGAGGAAAGCAGAAGAACAAAATACTTTGTGTGATTAACAAAACCAATTGAATATTACATACAACGGTTAAGTTTCCTTGGCGCAAAAATGTCAAGAAGTAGCAGAAAGATATTTCGAAAATTTTATAATTTTTTTTCTTGAAACGTCAAAGCCGCGAGTTGAAACGTCAAAATTTGTAATTTTCAGACAACGAATTTGAAGCAAATACGGATTATGTAGAAAAAATATCTGAATAAGTGTGTTTCACAGGGCCTTAAGTTTCAGCTTCAGCCATCACAGTCCTTCATTTTACTAAAATATTTTCGAAAAATCCATTTCAATAGACCCTCTTTCTGATGCTTCGGCAGTAGTCTCCGCGATAGAGTTTATGGTTTAATAGTCTGGATTTTAGCAAATTTTCTTGGAAAAATTTCGTTATTAAGAAGACCGCGACTTATCAATTTTAAAAAGATTTCTTCAAATGAGCGTGAAATAGAACGCCTAAAACTCATATACGGGCTCAGTTTTAGTTTTTTCCTGTTTACACATATACAGGGTGACACATTTCTACGGGAAAGCTCAATATATCCGTTATTATATGAGAAAAAAGTATATACGTTAATTATAGGGTGTCCCGAGCTGTATCTTATAAACCTATTTTGACAATTTCAGGGTAGCCCATAAGTCGTTGGTGATACAGGCTTTATTTTTTTAATAGAACACCCCTTATGTTATTTCATTTTAGTGTTTTCCATCAAATAATAATGCATGTTTATAAGGAAAAAAAAATGATATCGTTTATCGTTTTTGAGTTATTTCAATTGTCTTGCAACTTTTCACGTTTTTGACACATATTTCAAACGCATATCACAAATTGTGCTATGGCGTTTTTATCAATAGATAGCGAAGCCCAATGGAAATGACGCATTCAGAGAGCTTTTTCTTTGTAACATTCGACGAAAAAATCGAGCTGCCGTATACAGATACTTTCAAATAATGGCTGAATTTGAAAAGTTTTCGCAGAAATGTTTTTAGTGTTTCCGTAGAAATCATTTTTTGTAAGAGTTTTGTGATATGCTAGTAATGAATAATAAATGTTTAGTAAGTTATTGTAAAAAAAAGTTGTCGAATTTTTGTGAAATATATAATTTAGTGTAACATTAGGGAAGGCAATTTATGCAAGAGAAGTTATCATACATTTTTTTAAATTTTGGTCCTAAAGCTGTTTGTTAATAATAATATCCTGTCAGGTGTAGATAGCTTAAAGAGGTTCGTTGGCCAGGAAACTCGGATCAGTTTTTCTGGAATTTTTAAAGTTTATTTTCGGAAAATGTTTGTACTATTTGAAACAACAAAGCTATTTTAATTAAATATGATACATTGTTAGTGATATATAGGTTATACTATCAACCAAATGTCCTTCTTGTAAAAACAAGACATATTTTACATTAAAAACATTTTTACGAAAATTCGCTACCATAACGCATTTGCTGCGTCCCGAACTTTTTATATTTATGCTAACACTCTGACAGTTAGAGAAATATAAGAAAAAGCTGCAATGAATACCATCAGTTGACCATATTCGTTAATTGATGAACAGGTAAAAACAGCCCTTGTCGGCAGTCGCCAGACTTAACCTCGGTTCACTTCACTGTTGATAATGGCGAAAAGTCTATTTAGTTCAATTTACTGTTAAAAATGCCAATCGTAATGTTTAGAGTGTCTAGTAGTTACTTAAAATACTGATACCAACAGCCAACAACGGCCCAGATAGTTCTACTCAAGAATGAATATGTGTGTGTTTTGTTTCTTTAACGTCGGCCAATTTCCGCGACTATTGCCAATCACCGAGGCCAGGGAGCAGTTTCACCTCACTATCCTGGAAATGTTGCCGAACCTCTGCCTTTCTGTAAGGAGGGTAGGGATCTTTAACGTGCCCAACATCGCATAGACACGGGACCGAGGGCTTTACGCCCTCTCCGAAGGGCGGAACGTGCAGACATTCAACTTGCTCAAATATAATGCCAGAACCTCGGTTGATGGTAATTGTACAATATGTACTGAAAAAGTGAAAGGAGTATCCTGGGATCGAACCCAGTACCTTTCGGTTCAGAGGCACACGTTCTTACCCCTGAACCACCGAGGTTTTAAGAATGAATATGTCTCGCTCCATTATTCTTCTTTAAACAAGGAATCAGGATCAGTGATACAACGGAAAATATGAATTTATGATGGTCCTATCATATGTAATAACAGGACTATTGAAGTAGCATGAAAATCGTATAGTGACATGGAGTGAATGGAATTATTATTTCTAGGGTAAAGTCAAACAAAATGAAATTTATACACAGTGAACACAGAAAAGAAAGAAACTTGTGATGTGAACTACAACTGAAAAATTCAACAGAATTGTTCAATGTCAGCACCGTTTTCGTTCAAACACTCTGATATACTCTAATGAACTCCAGCGGTGGTCGTTCTTCGAATCTTCTCTGGATCTAACTCGGTCATGGCTTGCGTTATTCGTTGGAATAGTTCCACTTTAGATTGGACCTTCATCGCATAATCCTTGGACTTTATTACACCCCACATATAAAAATTATACGGTGTCAAGTCCGGCAATCTTGCTGACGGAGTGTGTTTTCATAATCATATACTCAATGAAAGGCTTCTGATCCAGAGAGCAACATTTATTATTAAAACCCTACGCGTATGGGCTACCTAGTAGCCATCTTCAGGGGCAAAGCTAAAATACAATAATAAGGTCTGTCAGAAAACATTGTTTTTTGGTAGGCAATTGTGGCGGTTGAAGCATAATGATCTCAAGGTAAACAATACAGACATCATCAAAGCTAAAAATCTACAGCCAAACAGTAAAAAGGTTAAAAACAACAGTAAAAGCCAAATTTACAGTAAAATGCTACAGTTAAACAAGATAAACAAAGCTGCATTATAGTCAAAAACATGGAGTCAAAGCAGGTTAAAATTATTATCATCAGAACAGGATAAAAGCAAATCAAGCTGACTGACAAAATGTAAAAGTCAAAATGTGAAACAAAATTTGAAAATTAAAAAGCTGTGGAGTGTACTGACAGAGCAAACGTAACAGAAGGCCACACAGTCAAGCAGAAACTCCATGAGAACTCTTAAGGAGCTTGAAAATTTATAAAGTGAGTTAAGAAAAACAAAATGGCATCTGTACTTACTTTCCAATTCTTGAAAATTAGATTCAAAACTATACACAGGTTTACAAAGCTTGGATTTTTATCTATTGTACCAGAAGTCCAACAACATCGCACCCGAATATGCCATAAAATCAATTCATGGTGTATTCCAATCAATATAAAACGGTAATTTAACCACAAGACAAGAGTGAAAGTCGTTTATGAAAACTCAAGAGAGCTGATGGCGCTGACTCGACGGCAAGACGGCGAACTAAAAACAAGGACAGAATAACAGATATGTCAGAGACTAAAAGTAAAGGGGAAGGGGAGCCACAGAACAGCTCTCTTCATATGTATCATAGCTCTGGTCATAGAAAAACCATAAACTTTTGGTAGAACTAGTTCATTAAATGGTTGTACAGTGAAGGAAAGTTCGATATGTCGGTGTTGGATAGGTTCAAAACTTCATTATCGGAGCACTTGACATGTTTGAAAATCTCCATCTCTTCTAAAATGAATTGTTCCACTCCAAAACTTGAGGGATGTAAAATCTTAGCATTGATGTTCTTATTGCAGCAGTGACCACTCTCTCTTAAATGACAACCAAAAACTGACGTGCCATTTAAGAGAGAGAGTGGTCACTGCTTCAATAAGAACACCAATGCTAAGATTTTACACCCCTCAAGTTTTGGAGTGGAACAATTCATTTTAGAAGAGATGGAGATTTTCAAACTTGTCAAATGCTCCGATAATGAAGTTTTGAACCCATCCAACACCGACACCAGAAGTTTATGGCTTTTATATGACCAGTGTTATGATACATATGAAGATAGCTGTTCTGTGGCTCCCCTCCCCCTTCACTTTTAGTCTCTGACATATCTGTTATTCTGTCCTTGTTTTTAGTTCGCCGTCATGCCGTCGAGTCAGCGCCATCAGCTCTCTTGAGTTTTCATAAATGGCCGACTTTCACTCTTGTCTTGTGGTTAAATTACCGTTTTATTTTGATTGGAATACACCATGAATCGATTTTATGGCATATTCGGGTGCGATGTTGTTGGACCTCTGGTAAAATAGATGAAAATCCAAACATTGTCAACCTGTGTATAGTTTTGAATCTAATTTTCAAGAATTGGAAAGTAAGTACAGATGCCATTTTGTTTTTCTTAATTCACTTTATAAATTTTCAAATTCCTTAAGAGTTCTCATGGGGTTTCTGCTTGACTGTGTGGCCTTCTGTTACGTTTGCTCTGTCAGTTCACTCCACAGCTTTTTAATTTTCAAATTTAGTTTCACATTTTGACTATTACATTTTGTCAGTCAGCTTGATTTGCTTTTATTCTGTTCTCGTGATAATAATTTTAACCTGCTTTGACTGCATGTTTTTGACTATAATGTAGCTTATTTAGCTTGCTTAACTGTAGCCTGTAGTATTTTAGTGTAAATTTGGCTTTTACTGTTGTTTTTAACCTCTTTACTGTTTGACTGTAGATTCTTAGCCTTGATGATGTGTATGTGTTTACCTTGAGATCATTGTGCTTCGACCAGCACAGTTGCCTACCAGAAAACAATGTTTTCTGACAGACCTTTTTATTGTATTTTAGATTTGCCCCTGAAGATGGCTACTAGGTAGCCGAAACGGGTAGGGTTTTAATAATAAATTTTGCTGTCTGGATCAGAAGCCTTTTATTGAGTATTTGATTATGTCTATCCCAGACCCTGTGACGTTTAGGAATGGAATGTGTTTTCATATTTACGATTGCACGATCGCGTCTGAGAAGTATATTCAGATCCTGAGAACAGTGGTGACGCCATTCTTGGACAGTTTGTCGGGAAATACATAACTCACTTGTTGGTACCAGATGGACGTGAGCTCCACAATACCATAAGTGTGTATTATCAGTTGAATGGTATATTTGCTGACCGATGGACAGGCAGAAACGGCAGTTGGCACAGGGTGTGTTATTTAAAATAACGAAGTTGATGGTGACTACCAGTATAACCGATGATAGACAAGTGCAACTATTTCAGTCTAAAGGACAAGATTGTATAATGGCGGAATAAATTTTTTCAGTTTTCAAATCAGATGAGAAGGTCATAAACTTTTAATGACAGCTTCTCAGCAATCATCTGGTATATTTTGTTGTTGTATGACTTCGAGTACGAATTTATTCAGAAATCTAAGTATATATGATTTGCCGTAAGAAAGAGTTGCAATATCAAATTTAAGTTTTCCATAAATGTTGCAGAAATGAATTTTCCCTTTGTCTCACTGAAAAGGTTACACTTTTCCAACAATTTTGTAATATCAGCAGTAAGACCTCGTTTGTGAACGCTGGTATACTTTTCATGTGCTTTGCGATTTCAGCACTTCGTATTTCAGTTAAAATTTGTAACATTAAAAACCAAGCCATTACAGTTAATTAACAAAGTGAGCACTGATTTTATCTCCTAGCAATTACTGAAGGCAATTTCATTTTATATCTCTCCCATCAAAGACGACACTAATAATACATGGAAGGGTTCTAACAACGTGGAGACATAAATTATTACCTGCGTCACTGGAGAATAAAATTGGCGGTGCTAGGTTAGCGTTACCAAACCGATGACGGCCGGTCCCATACAAGTTTTGGTTAAACAAACGGAGTACAAAACATATTAGTCCCGATAAAATAGCGATTCCTGATAAGACTCCAGCAAACGTGGAGAAATCCGTTGTCATGACGACCAGGTCTGAAACATAAATAAATGCGTAAAAAGTCGGATATAGAAGAGAGTCCATTATTAAAATTTAATATATAGTCCCTAATAACTCAGTTAATATCGACTGCTGAAATATTTCTTATTGTTCTCTCTAAGTGATACTTTCGCTGTCGTTTAATTTACAGAATTTAATTATGTCTTTACGTGGGTTGGTCGATAGAAGGTATCCGAAAATAGACTACTTTCAGAAAAGCTTGAATGTTGTCAGTGTATTAGAATTGTTCAGTATCTACATAATTAAACTGAATATTGAAAACGTATATCTCGTAATGTTTTGCTGCAAGTTACCATCAGATAGGGCGGCACCCTATTTTTAATAGAATTAATTTCGATAAAGGAAAAGTCGCTTGATTCTAAACTGCCCACCATCTGTCAAGCACCTAAATCCAAAAAATCAGAGCAAACAGTCAACTATCGGATTAAATAACGCAATATCAAATTCCCCCAGCCGTGACAGCTACGTCATCTGTCAACCAAGAAACAATTAACTAAATGACTCGCTGATAGATCCAGTAGAAAAGTTCATAGAAATTCTGGAACCCGGGGCTGTCTGTCAACACACGTCAAACAGATGACCTCATAACCTAACTGTCAATCCATGGGGAAGGGCGATCATAAATATCTACGCTCAACACGTGGGGTCTAGCAAATGGGGCTTTAGGAGGGGAAACCTAAATGTCAACTGTCACATGTCAACTGTCATCTGTCAACTGTCATTCGCCATCTTTGACTACGTCATCATCATCATCAATCAGCCCTCTGCGTCCACTGCTGGACATAGGCCTCCCCTAGTTGAGTCCATTCTTTTCTGTCTTGAGCGCTACGAATCCAGTTTTTGTAATTTTTGTAATGTCGTCTGTCCAGCGAGTTGGTGGTCTTCCTCTGTCTCTTTTATCGGATCTGGGTCTCCATTCAAGTAATCGTTTTGTCCACCTGTAATCTTGCATGCAAGCCACATGTCCCGTCCACTTCCATTTGAGTTTTGCCACATGTACGACCACATCAGTAACTCGTGTTCTTCTGCGTAATTCTTCATTTCTAATGTGGTCACGTAACGAAACGCCAAGCATCGACCTCTCCATTTTGCGCTGTGCTACTTTTAGTTTCTTAGAAGAAGCGTTGGTAAGGGTTAGTGTTTCGGCGCCGTAGGTCATAACCGGTAGAACACATTGGTTGGAAACTTTTCTTTTCAAGCATACCGGAAGGTCGCCTCTGAAAACGTCTCGAAGTTTGCCGTAAGCCGCCCAGGAGAGTATAACTCTCCTGTTTATCTCGCATGTTTGGTTGGCTTTGGATATGCTTATCTCGTGGCCCAAATATGTGTATTTATCTACCCATTCCATCTCAAAGTTTTCAATAATCAGGTTGTTACTAGGGACGAGGTTTTCATAAATTTTATTTTTCCGATGTTCATTTTTAGACCTACTGTTGCACAGGCCTCCCGAAGTTCCTGTAACATCACTCGAATATCTTCCAAGTTGTCAGCCAGTAATACAATGTCGTCTGCAAACCGTAAGTTTGACAGACTTTGGCCGTCTATTCTTAGACCTTTCTGGTCCCAATCTAGCTTCTTGAACCACATATTCCAGGACGGTGATAAACAGTTTTGGAGACATCGTATCTCCCTGGCGTACTCCTCTCCCAATTTTTATAGGATTCGTGTTTTCATGTAGTTTTACCACAAGAGTAGCATTTTTATATATATTGTAAATCAGTTTGGTGTAGCGATAGTCAATACGGCAGGCTTCTAGGGTCTGCAACACTGCGTCCAGCTCCACAGTGTCGAAAGCCTTATGGAAATCCACAAAAGCAAGGACAAGAGGTCTGCCATGTTCGATGGTCTTTTCAATCACCGTTTTGACGCTTTGGAGATGAGCATTGGTTCCAAACCCACTTCGAAAACCAGCTTGTTCCACTGGCTGGACGAAGTCCAACTTCTTTTCAAGTCGTGTGGTAATTATTCTAGTAAATAATTTGTAGAGATGGTTAAGTAGACTTATTGGCCTGTAATTTTCTAGGTTCGAGATGTATCCCTTCTTGTGGACCAGTATTATGATGGTGTTGTGCCACTTTTCTGGTATCGTACTATTGAAGAGATAAAGGTTGAAAATATATTTGATTTTTTGGAGCAAGCAAGGACCACCAATCTTTATCGCATCGGAAACCACGCAGTCTTCTCCGGGAAATTTTTGATTTTTCATCTTTTTCAGGACTAGTTTAATCTCATCTAGTGATATTTCCATTAGTATTTCCAAGCCTTGGTTAACCAGACCTTTTTTAGGGGTTAGTATGTCAGATTCTGGATGTAGACTTATATCTTGGCTTTTATATAGCATTCCATAAAACTCTTCCACTATATTGAGAATATATTACCTGTTTGTTGATGTGTGCCCTTGTGCATTTTTAAGTTTTATTATTTGTCTCTTTCCATTGTAAAGCTTTCTACGTAGAACTTTCATACTCTTGTTGTTCTCCATGGTATCTTTGACTTGGTTGTGTCTAAAAGCTCTTACGTCGCGTCGGATGTCTTTTGAAATTTGTTTATTTCTCTTAATTCTTCTTTAGACGCATAGCTCTTTGACCTCATATCCCTTCTTTTTTCTATGAGCAGTTTGGTCTCCCTGCTTATTTTTTCTACCCTTTGATTTGTTGAGCAGTGCCGACTTTGGGCTTCAGTTATTGTGGTTGTGATGATATTATTCAGTTTGTTGATGTCGTTACCAATGGTGTGTTCTATTTCAGCCTTGGTTAATTTGGTGGTGATCCATTGTTCAAAGCTATTTACATCGGCTGGATTTATTAGTAAATTTGATTTATTGCTCTTTTGGATCATTTTTTGTCGTTCTTTGCCAATGTCAATAGCTACTTTTGCTCGAACAAGCCTGTGGTCGCTCCCAGTAGCAAACCTACTTAGGACAGTCACGACTTTTACTATGTGTTTTTTATCTGTGATGATAAAGTCTATTTCGTTTCTTATTTTCCCATCGGGGCTTTTCCACGTCCATCTTCTATTTGTTTTTTTTTGTAGAAAAAGCTACCCATCTGAAACAGATTATTTTGTAGTAGAAAGCTAAGCAGCGTTTCTCCTCGATCATTTCTACCTTCTAAGCCAAAGTCTTCAATTGCTTCCTGATTTTGATTCATTTTTCTGCCTATTTTGGCATTGAAATCACCGCATATTAGAGTAAAGTGCTCTGGGTGTTCGTTTAGAGCAGTGTTAATGTCCTCATAGAACAGGTCTATCTCCTCATCGTCATGATCCATTGTAGAGGCGTATACTTGTATGAGCTTAATATTGTATCTGGTATTCAGTTTTAGAATCAAAGAGATAACTCGTGTTGATATTTTATTGTGTATGAGAAATCCTGTTCCTCCCCAAGAGCTCTCTTCTTCACCCACGCTATATAATATATGCCCAGATTTAAGGTCTATGAGATGTTCGCCTCGTCTTCTTACTTCACTTAGTCTGACAAAGTCCCATTTTATACGTTCCAACTCGCCTTCTAGTTCCATTAATCTCTCATCTGTTGACAGTGATCGGATATTGTAGGTTGCAATATGCAGTATTTTGTTGTTGGTATGTTTGGTACTCATTGCCATATGTTTACAACACCCCCCCCCCCCAGAATCATTGGGGCAGACTAACTTGTTGACAGTGCGTGATTTTGAAAATACTTTTCTACTCGCCTGGGGTAGTTCAGTTTTTACATCTGGCATGATCATAGGGGTATTTAGCCATAAAACACCACGCTGGGTAGACGTCTTGGTGAGTTTGAACTTCAGCCGCCCATTCTGGGTCAGACCCTGTTCGTAGCCGTCCATTCTGGGTCAGACGCTACTGTACCTGTTGGTCCGCGGGAGGAATTTCATTTCCCTCCTACCACTTATATCTGAGAGGCATTCCTCTATCCGCCACCCGAGGACGCGCCCTCTAGGGGTTACAGGTTCCCCCGAGGGGACTACGTCATAGTGGATGATATTGCCTAGGGTGCCGCCTCATCTACTGTTACCAAATATAAAAAGATATCATTTTTAAGATCTAATTCAGATTTCCAACAGATAAAGTGCTTTAAATGTGTCTCAACGGGTTTTAGATAGAGCATTCCTGATCGCAATTTAAATGCATTGTGGCGATAAAGCTCGGGTCATTAATTATTTTCTCTTACTCGGTGTAATCGTTCCAAAATAAATATAGATGTGCAAACTTCGTCTCTGGCTTCACAAGGGGTTGTTTTCTCTAAAACCAATTTTCCGTTAACTGTCTGACGAAACCGGTTGCAGAGATGAAAACAAGCACTTGTAAAACCAAATAAGAAGTCTATGTATTTGTATGTAGGTAAAGTTCTGCACAAAATTGAAAACTTTGTTAGTGAATCTATATTTTCAAAATCCTAAAATAGGTCGACTTTATTTATAAAAAAATATGTAATTCAACGTAGCAGTGTCCCAATAAAAATACTTATTTTTCCGTTTCAGTACACTGAATTAAATCTTGTTCTCAAAATATTTTTTTGTATAAAATATCTTTTTTTGTATTGCTAACGTTTCTGAGAAATAGTAGTATGAATCGCAATAAAATATCAGATTCAAAAAATACTTCCCTGATTACAAAAACTAATAAATACAAAAATTCTTGATATTTATTATTTCTCACCTTCAGCACAAAATACCCTTTTCGTAGGTTTCTGTATAGAAACGGTGTGGTAGCCAGGCTCGCACTGGCATATGGCGTTGTGGTGGATCTGGATACATGAGGAATGCGGATCCGTATACTGGCATGTCTCCTGGTAATAACAGGCTTCTCCGAGAAGTTTTGCTGCAATTAAATAAATAATACGATAACGACATTGAAATACAAATAATTAGATTTGCAATAGATAATAATAATAATAGTTTATTGAACAATATACACATTTTTTATTACAAATAACTTATAAAATCCATTAAAGCTAATTGTTCAATAAAGATGAAAAGTCACCTAAGTCAGACTTGTTGGTGATATTAGCAATATAATTTCTTTCCCAAAAATACCTGGTGCACACAATCCAAAACAATTGTGAAGCAATTTAACTGAAAAAACAAAATTAAGTCACATATTAATAAAACCGCTTCTAGCATATGTGCTCAACAATTTGGATCACTAAAACACCACACATTTTTCCCTCCTTCCTTTCCCTCTCCCACACCAACCTCTACAAAGCATGTCTCCATAGAAGCAAAATGACTTGTCAACTGAAAACTGACATTAACAACCTCTTTATAAATTAAGGATACAAACCTACTTAGTGGACTAACATATCTTTACTATTTCAGTTTCTGCTTTTGGTTATCAGAAACAGCAGGTTCTCGCGTTCGATATTGTTTATAATCTCATGTTTCAGCTTCCGCTTCAAGCGTTTTGAAAAGTAATTTATCACCCCTGAGCCTATAGGTTAAAAAAAATAACCAAGTGATACTTAGTTAATACGGTTTTTGACAAAACTGATACGCAACAATATTTTTACATACGTCACTTTTCTCTAAACTAAATAAAGAGGTGGAAACTATTTCTCTGGATTCACAAATGGTGATTCTGTTTTCTGCAACCGGTTTCGCTGCTTGACAGTATCACCAGACAGAAGAAAATTGAATTAATTTAGATGAATTCACGGCAACTACAAATAAATATCTGTTGCTACGTTATGATTCTTTTATCAACAAATCCTTAAAAAATAAAAATAAAATAAAAAAGACGGATGACGCCTTAAAAATGTCTACGAGATATATGTCAATGTTTAACATACATATAGGCTCCATCTATAACAGTAATACGTTATAATAACTACAACAATATAATACCAAAGCAATAATAGTAATAAAGCAGACTTTATACACTGAAAATATCGACACACATCAATTCACTATCTTATTGCAAGTTTTTTGGAAAATAGCTAGATGTATTTTGTTTAATGTATTTAATTAGGAAGCATAATTTCCAAGATAAGCGAATCCATTAAATCAGTTTGCGCATTTAAAACAAGGTATCTATTGTCGTGTGTGTGTGCTTTCTTATTTCTAGGCGGTTATTTACTGCGAGTCTATGTTGATTATCAGTAATCTGTTTTGCAAATGTAGATTTGTCAGAGTTGTTATAAGTGAATTTTATTTTAAAAAAAATCACCAATGAGGAGATCGCGAAAAGACCCCCAGAACCCATATTCGGGGTCAGGTCAGGTTAGGTCATATATATATATATATATATATATATATATATATATATATATATATATATATATATATATATATATATATATATATATATATATATATATATATATATATATATATATATATATATATATATATATATATATATATATATATATATATATATATATATATATATATATATATCACACCGATAATTCAAAAATCACGTCTGGTACCTACCTTCCTTTTGCAAATGGCTTGGACAAATTCGTTAGCCAGTTCGGCCCAGTTTCTCCCGGAAAAATTTTATTTTCTTGAGAAACTTTTTATATCTCCGTAAATAACAAAGTTATGGCAACCAAATTTGGTACGCGTATTCACATTATAAAAAGCCAACTATGAAGGAAAATTTACATCTTTAAGTTAGAAGGAAAAAAGTTATAGTCATTTAAAGGAAAAAAATTGGGTGTGACTGGTGACCAGAGAAACGCGCAAAAACGATATATTTTTGTTGGTAATAAAATCTACTGTATACTACAGACAAGGATTAAGTTTTTTGGCGCAAAAAAGTCAAGAAATGCCAGAAAAATTACTTTGAAAATGTTGTAGTTTTTCCTCTTAAAACGCCAAGTCGCGATTTAAAACGTCATAACTTGAAACCTTTAGGCAAATAATCTGAAACCAATACAGATTATGTAGAGAAAATGTCGCAAGAAGTGTATTTTACCAACCCTTAAGTTTCAGCATCAAGCGTGATTGTTCTTCATTTTACTAAAATATTTCTAGAAAAGTGATTTCAAATAGAACCTCTCTTTGATGCTTTAGCAGTAGTTTTAGTGACAGAGTATAGTTTAGTTAACACGTAAACAAAAGAAACTTACATCTTTTGTGCACATTGGGCGCGCGGAGGAGTGTGAGATTTGGCATAGTTAAAGTTCATATGGAGGAAGAGTGGAGACTCTGTGGTCGCACTAAGATTATTTAGGTATACTCTATGACAAAAGAACATCAATAACGGTCAAACTTAAAAATTTAATGAATCACAGTCGAATTTCGACCACTGCATAATATGTTTTAATACTAATAATAATTTTTAGCGAATATTCGTAGAAGAAATTTGCTATTGCGGAGACCGTGAATTTGGATTTTGAGTAGATTTCTTCAAATGAGGTCAAACTAGCACCCTTAGAACCCGCAAGCAACATTGTTTAAGAGAAGAAGGTCTGTTAGTCGAAACGAGCTGATAGCTAAGTCACATTGATTTTCGCTACTCACGCCAGACAACGCTATTCAAAAATGTTCGTTCTTTTCAATTTATATTCGAAATTTTAAAAAGAATGACATAGTTACTATATCATAACCGGAAAGAAGAATACATTCACAAGCGGATATGTGCAAGATTCAATTCGATATCTCCATTAGTTTCGGAGTTATAGCCGAAAGAATAATTAATGTTAATTAATAAAAAACTATTGTTTCCAAAGGTCCGTGGTCAAACGTTCTATGATAAACAATACAACTGTCTCCGTAAGCGTGCATTTTTAAACCTTTTATTCCATCTTTCAACTCATTCTAATATTAAACACTCATAATTTATTTTTATCTGTTGTTTTGTTGTTGTGGCTCCTCCTTCGCACTTTGTCCAGGCACTTTATCCACAAACAAGATTTGAAGTGTGTTTAAAGGCCAACAGGCCAAAACAACAACAATAATATCAATCACCTTGGCAATATTGATCAAATAGTAGAAACAAAAACTTTATAAATGTTCAAAATGACCACCGTTTTGCAAAATTATACACTTTTTAATGCTGGAAAGGGAAGTTTCCATTTCAGCTCGTGAAATCATGATTTGTGGCACTTAGAATTCTATCAATCATGTTTTACCGTGTGTATAGTCGTGTTGGATACACAATCCCTTTTTGTCTTCCCCACATAACAAGTAAAATCCAGCACGAAAGGAAGGTTTGTTTGTTAAAACGAGAAAAACTAAGTCACATTGATTTTCGCTGCCCTCGCCAGAGGACGCTATTCAGAAAACTTGCAATATTTAATTTTATTTCGAAATGTTAAATAGTAGACATAGTTGTTATATAGTGATCGGAAAGCAGGATAAATTTGCAAGCGGATATATAAAAGATTCAATGCAATATTTCTATTTGTTTCGGAGTTATAGCCAAAAGAATAATTATTGGGCGAGCTCACTAAGAGCAAGCAGCTGCAAGTGTGCATTGTTATGTCAAAAATGTTGACAAAATGTTGACATTTGTCAACATAATGTCAAGTTTTTTTGACATAACAACTATTCAACTGCTGGCAACTGCTGGCGCCTGGTAAACTCGGCCAATGTTAGTTAGTTAGTTTTGGCAGGTGGTAGTGAACTTTTCCTTTACGTGATAGTAGAGGATTTTTTCACGCCCGAGGAGGTACCACCCCTTATATCAAGGGGCCGGTAAAGTCCCAACGGACGTTTCTGGTTCTGGTGTATGAGTCTGTTTCCCTTATAAACAAAAATGATGATGGCTCCTCCATGTACAAAAGAATCCGGAGATAAAATACCCCTCCATTCGGATCTCCGGGACAGGGGTGTGCAGGGGGCACCGGCATCAAGATTTAACATATCCTTCTCGAACATATGTGGCCTAAATTCTAACCTGAACTCCGTCCACCATTTCCTCCACGCTAATAGACCCCAACTCCTCTTCCTCACCGAAACCCAAATCAGTGCCAAAACAGCCACTCCCCAATTTAGAAGCTGGAAGAAAAGACATATTTTGGATGAAACTCTCTCTCAGGGATGCAACTAAATTCATCTGTTGCATTTACTGGTCACCTTCTGACAACAACTTTGTCCAGCTCTTCGACTACCTTTCTGAAAAAACCGACCATCTGATTTCTGAAAATCCTTCCTCCGAGGTCACTATTCTTGGTGACTTCAATATCCATAATAAAGATTGGCTAGGGTCTTCAAAAACCAATCCACAAGGGAGAGTAGCGGGGGCCTTTGCAATCAGCAATTCTTTAGCCAATATTGTTCAGCAACCTACTGACTTTCCTCGCATCCCAACACACGGCTCAAATCCCTTGGATCTCTTTCTAACTACAAAACCTGAATGCTATAAGACATCAGTCACTGCAATCCTTGGTCGCTCAGACCACGGCATGGTCACTGTTTCCTACGCAATGCAACCCGTGGTCACACAGTCATTACAACCATGAATCGTTTGGCACTACAACTCCGCGAACTGGGACGAAATGTGGGATTATTTTTCCTCATTTCCATAGGCGTCTCTCATCCTGACCACTCTGATATCTCACAAAACGTCACCGAATTTATCACAGAAATATACACAGAAAACTTTTTCAGCCACTCAAAAGCCCTGGTTCTCTAAATCCTGTGACAAGGCCAGACTTAAAAAAGTCAAATCTCACAAAACTCTTCTACACAATCCCAGTCAAGAAAACCGTCAAGCATTTAACGACGCAAGAAACCGCTATGTCCGCATTCTTTCTGAGGCAATAAACTCGTTTAATAACCACATCAAAAACAAAGTCCTCTCAAACTCCAACGGCAGCAAACCCTTCTAAACTCTTGCTAAATCTATTGGGAATAATTTCTGCACGAGCACGTTCCCACCTCTTGTTTCAGGGGATGAAATTGTTTCTACCGCCCTTAGCAAGGATGCACTTTTTGCCTCGTTGTTCGCCGGTAATTATACTCTCAACCCACCTCCAAATGTTCAACCACCAACAGTCCCCAATGTCGCGCATAAAATGAGGGATATCATTTTCAAAACTAAAAAGGTAAGAAATATGCTATCTTCTTTTAATACCAGGAAAGCCTCTGGCCTTGACGAGATCCCAGAAATTGTTCTTAAAAAATGCGCACCAGAACTTGCTCCTGTCCTGACTCGTCTGTTTCAGACATCTAACAATAGAGGCATATTCCCTAGTAACTGGAAAACTGCTCGAGTACAACCCGTCCCCAAGAAAGGATCCAAAGCCCTTCCTAGCAACTACAGGCCTATTTCTATCCTTTCAGTCGTCTCTAAAGTGATGGAAAAGTATATAAACACCGAATTACTAAAATTTCTTGAAAAACACAGTCTAATCCACGACAGGTAGTATGGATTCCGTCAGCGCAGATCAACTGCCGACCTCCTTTCCTTTGTCACCCATTCTTGGAATAAGTCTATGGAACTACACGGTGGATCCCAGATTGTCGCTCTAGACATATCCAAAGTATTCGACCAGGTCTGGCACGCAGCGATGCTTAATAAACTACCGGCCTATGGCCTACCACTAAAACTCTGTACCTGGACAGCAAATATCCTCTCCAACCGGAGCATTTCTGTTGTCGTGGATGGGCATTTCTCTAAACTGTATCCAATTAATGCAGGAGTCCCTCAAGGTTCAGCTTTAGCCCCTACTTTGTTTCTTCTCCACATCAATGATCTCCTCTCTAGCACATCCCACCCAGTTCACAGTTACGTGGACGACAGCACTCTCCACTCAAATATACAATATTCTAAGCCTGTCTCTTTAGCCCAATTAAATGAGGATCGCAGACTCATGGAGGGTTCTGTCTCTGTGGATCTCCAAAAAATATTAGGCGGGGGAAGTAGAAATCTTGTACAGTTTAACTCCACACAATCTCAGTCTTGCTTTCTATCTCATAAGAGATACACAATGAACAACCAAGTTATTGAAAGTAATGAGTCCTTTCCACGTGTTGGCATTTCTGTGGATCTCAATTGGCACTAACATGTCACATCAATTGCAGAAGCGGCTGCTAAGAAATTAGGTTTCCTTTTCCGGGCTCGCAAATACTTTTCACTTGTTGGCATTTCTGTGGATCGAAGTCTTAATTGTCACCAATATGTCACATCCATTGCAGAAGCGGTTGCTAAGAAATTAGGTTTTCTCTTCCTGGCTCGCAAATACTTTTCACCAGCTAATCTCTATACCTTATATACTTCACAAATAAGGCAACACCTCGAAGACTGCTCGCACATCTGGGGTGCCGCTGCTGCTTCTACACTCGCTATCCTGGACTCCATTCAGAAGAGAGCTATACGTCTCATCGGTGACCCTACCCTCACCCAAAGGTTGCCATTCCTTGCCCACCGACGTGCCGTTGGTGACATTTCTCTCTCTCTCTCTCTCTTTTATAGATAGCTGCACGAGGGCTGCTCATAGGAGCTTTCTTCCATAGTTCCTCCACCTGCTGTCACCAAGAGATCTACCAGGGGAACAGAGCGAATGCACCCTTTTACTGTCTAGGTCATCAGACATAGAACATCTTGTTATGCCCGCTCTTTTGTCCCGAGGACTTTCAAGTTGTGAAATGGAATTCCTTGCCGGCACATGTTTTTTCTTCTCCTCCGAACCTCCAAACCTTCAAGTCCAGAATTAACAAGTTGCCTCTTTCCTCCTTGTCGACACCCACGGTACGATAGTATTTAGGCTATAAGCCCTCGTAGGTGTTGTTGAAATATTAAAAAAAAAGTTGATGAAAAACAACTGTTCCTAGATATGCCATCCACCCCTCCAGCGGAGAGGCTAAATACTATAATAATTATCATGATGACACAAGAAATTATTTTCAAAATCGGCTGGTTTCCAGGAAGATAAACGAATTGAAATGTCACTTGAACCAAACTTTAATAAGTTCTCTTTATAAAATTATATTGCTTCTCTGTAAATGTTGAGTTTGTTCTTCGAATTTTGTGTTGCATCTTTCAAAAATAGCCTATACCAATGCCAAAGATTACGAATATTTGCCGTATGTTTCCAGTGTTTTGAAAATGCTCCTCTTGCGTTTCGTTAATACGCTGTCAGATATCCATAACGAAAACGCCACAGCAGGAATGTATTTCGGCGATGAGCAGATGATCAGAGACAGACGGGTAGTGTGCATTCCATTTCAGTGCCCACCAGGAGACGTCCACAAGGGTAAAGATATCATTACTATCGTTCTCGCGTACGTGCAAGTCGATCCGCACTTGAGCATTATAATATTTTTCACACTTAGGTATAAGTTGCACTGCAGTATCCCGAATTCTAAAGGATTTTAAGCTAAATCCCTACCATGTAGATTTTTACAGGAGGCTGAATGATTTTCATTGGTGAAGAGATATGCGCAATGAAAATCGCTCATTTCTCTCCCAGATTTGATGGGCTAACCAGGCAACTTTCACCAGTTGTGGCAGGGTTAATTTGCACAATATGCATTTCTGGTCAGAAACAAATCCTCATTTGATGCAAGAAGTGGATCACTGTAACAGGTGGAGTGTCAACATGTAGTGCGGAGTTTTGGGACACACAATTATCGGACCGTTTACCTTTTATGGGAGAACCAATTATGTCACATATATATATATATATATATATATATATATATATATATATATATATATATATATATATATATATATATACACATATAAAATCGAAACTGACCCCGGTTATGTGATCTAGGGGACTTAGTTCGAGCTAATTTGAAGAAATTTGCTCAAAATTCAAAAGTCGCGATCGCCTCATTAGTGAATGTTTTTAAAGAAAATTCACTAAATATAAGTACCAAAATCAAGGAAATAATTTTTAAGTCGCATGTAACTTATCACGATCTTGACACCATTAACGTAAGCAGTGTTTTGTAAGACTCTAATATTATGCTAGTCACGAAGTCTCTTAGTCTGCCAACTTCTTAATTTCTCGCACGTCATTAAATTACTTTTGATCATAGTGTTTGGCGACATTTAATTTATTTAAGTTATGTAAAGTTACCAGGCTCGAAGTAATTTAACATCCTTTTAGGCTTTGCAGGCTCGTTTTTTCAAAAGTAAATTTATCTAGTAATTAATATGCATATGCGAATTTCAACGATTGTGATAAGTTTAACTTCAAGTAACTTTGAAAGGAAATAACATACAAGTACTCTGACGACTGGAATATTGTATATCGTCTACTCTATGTAGTTGCAGAATCTACTATAATTACGATTTTGTCAACACTGTTTACCGCAATAATGATTAGACCTTTTAAGCCTGGGTATACGGTGTACAGATTTCATTGCTTTTCTGGGCTATCTCGGTTATGAGTAGAGGTAGAAGTTAGTGGTTTTCACAGTACTATAATTATGTTTTGTGAAATAAAAACGGACATGGAACTCTTTGTCTTTAAGCTACAGGATAATTTTGATTTCAATAGATTTTTTACTTAGAATTCCATGATGCAAATAAAATTTTCATAAAGAAAGAGAAAGTAACGACTTTCGAATATTCCAAAAATTTCTTCTATTGAGCGCAAATGATAGCCTTTGGAACCCATATTCAATGTCAGCTTTAGACTCTATATGTTTATATATATATATATATATATATATATATATATATATATATATATATATATATATATATATATATATATATATATATATATATTAATTTATTTAATGGAGGGCGTAGCTGGCGCCAATAGGGGCTAACCAAACAAGTTGCCCTCCTGAACTGCCGAAGTCTCGGAACCGCTGTTGCATTACTTCGAGGCATTGGCTGTCTTCGCTTTAATATAATACATAACATAGGTAATACAATATATAATACAATACATACAAAACATACTCACAACATATACCTATATACAATATATAAACAAATAAAACACAACACGTTTTAAAATGGTTTGCCACTACAGTAAGCAAGAGACATTTCTTCTCTGCCTTGCCTCCTTCTTCATCTCTTGGTCTCCTTTTCTTTAGTCTCGATAATTTTTCGGACCACTGTGTACACTAGATTCCAGCATTCCTGGGATTCCAGCAAGCTGCTCGCCATAGATTTGACGTTAAATACTTCCCTCTTGGCTTGGGCATATTCCTTTCGGACGTTCTCCCATCTTGGACAGGCGAATAGAGTGTGTTCTGCATCGTCAATCGCCCCGCAGTAGTCACAAGACTCCGTATCCCTCCTCCTTCGCTCGTACAGGTACATGCCAAAACAGCCATGGCCCGACAGTGCTTGGGTCAAGAAGTAGTCCACCTCTCCATGATTTCTTTCACTCCAGATTCTAATGTTTGGAATAATCCTCCAGGTCCAGCGGCCTTTCGTGCTGTTTTCCCATTTCGTCTGCCATCTAGTCATCAGTTGAGACCTAGCAATTTCCCGTGTTAGACCGCCATATCGTTCTTGTATCTCCTGGATGAGCAGCTCCACTGGTGGCACTCCTACAATCACAGCCGCAGCCTCTGCTGAAAGTGTCCTATAGGCGCTACATATTCTAATGGAGAGTATTCGCTGCATCATTGTGAGTCTCTGTACAAACTTTTTGTTTTTAATGACACTGTGCCACGTGGGGGCAGCATAATATATATATATATATATATATATATATATATATATATATATATATATATATATATATATATATATATATGTTATAATATATAATTTTTTGAAAATCCCTTACCGCATAGCCACAAAACAAGGAAGCGCGAGCTAACTTCGTAGGAACAAACTCAGCTCACAATGGCTGAGTTTTACCATGCACACACAAGTTTTCATCTGTACGGTTGTTTTATATATATATATATATATATATATATATATATATATATATATATATATATATATATATATATATATATATATATTGTCACATTTGTCTATGAAAATTAAGTTTTTGGACTTTTTTGCTTCTATGGTCAGATGTCAATTATAAAGTGTGTTGGTAAGAACACTCTGGAATGATATTTCTAGAAGGGACCAGAAGTGACAGGTGTAGAATAGTGTAGAAGGTCTAGAATCTCTATGGACAATATAAATAGACGAGCGGTGCGCAGAGTAAGTTAGTTCAGTATTAAGTCGGTGTGGTGAAGAAGTGATCATAGAGTGTTAAGCGAGTCAGCGGTAAGTGTTGGCGTTTAAGTAGCGATCATAGAAGGCGAATAGTGGAATATAATTCTATGGACATTTAATAATAGGGAGAAACATTTTAGTTGATACTGGTGTTGGAAAATAGTTGCTTATAATAAACTAGTAGTTTGAAATATATATATATATATATATATATATATATATATATATATATATATATATATATATATATATATATGTATATATATATAAATATATAAATATATAAATATATATATATATATATATATATATATATATATATATATATATATATATATATATATATATATATATATATATATATGCACCCGAGTGATAACTCAAAAAATACTTATCTGATTTGAACAAAACTTTGCACATATATCTTCATTGTATTAAGACCGAAAACGAGTTCGTAGATCAGCTATAACGGACATTTTTTTCCCCAAAAATATACATATTTTTAAAAACGCTATATTTTTGGTAAGCATTAGAGTAACTGGAATGAGACTTTATATGTGGCTATAAATGATGTCTACACATGAATAGATGAAAAAGACTAATTTTTTGAGTTGAAACTTCATTTTTCTAGGAATAAGCCCTCCTTGAACAGAAACTAATTTGTGTCATAATTTTAATTTCCAAAAATCAAGTATGTCTTGGAAATTTACAAAAACAATTTTTTTACACTAGTAAAGTGCCTTCTCTCTAGGAGATACAAAAAATGTTATTGAGAAAAGATGATCGTAAAGAAAAACTGAGTAATAATACTCAGAATATCTCGCATAATTTTTATTTTTTCATATTTCGCAGTTAAGTTTGCGTCAGGTTTAGAGCACAACTACGACAATAATTACAATTAAATATTTTTGACAACTGTCAAAACATGATTTTAATCGTTTTTCTTCCGTAGTCTATTATTTGTTTTCAGAATTTCGAAATATTAAAGTAGGCTTAGGATATAAAAATTTTGTATTCTTGGTCAGTTTTTCTTTCCGATGATCTTTTCTCAAAAATATTTTTATGTATCTCCTGGACAAGACACTTTACAAGTGTAAAAAATTGATTTCTTTGAAAATTTCCAAGACATACTTGATTTTTGGAAATTAAATTAAGTTTGGTGATTTGGGTTCTCCAAGTGTACCTATATCTATTTTTATTCAAAGGAAAATTAATTAACCTGTTTAGTAAAAAATTCAGACTGGCTATTTTTTGTGCCTACGTATGATGTGAGTCATTTGTAATGTAAGTTAGAGTGGTGGTTTCCTTTGTATGAACATCAACTTCTAATGTGTCTGTATTTTTTATAACTAGTACCTCTAGAAAGGGGAATTTATTATTAATTTCTAATTCGTGGGTAAATCTTATAGAATCGCATTTATTGTCCAATTTGGCAATAAAATCGTCTATTTTGCAAATGGTTATTTTAAGCACTGCGAAAATATCATCCACATAACGAAGTTGCACTCTAGGAAAATACTCACTTTCACTTTCAAAATCTGTTTAAAATCTACACACAAAAATTAACATATTTCGTTTGGTGGAAATACAAAAATGTTTCTTTTATCTTTCGGACGTATTTCTGCCGGTGTTTCTTGTAAAATGATCGATGAATCAACTTCCCATAGTCGACGGAGGCTAATTCATACACTTTTTATTATTACTATACTTAGAAATACACATACTTTCGAAAACGTTTAGCTGCCCTGGTTGGGTAACATTTTTTATTCATTTTAGATTCTCCTTATCTACGTTGTTACCCCAAATATGCCGGACAACGGAAGATCTATCTATAGTACCGTACTTGAGTTGTGCTAAATATTCTTTGTCTGACGTATTTAAGATTACAATCTTTAGAACTTATGTCATAAACTCCCGACATTTTAGCAGTACTATCCTTGTCTTTTGGGTTACCTAGCAAGAAGTATTTTTGTCAAAAAAGTTAGTTGCAAATTGGATTTTTAAGAAATGCTCTCTAGATAGACCCCTCGTAATTCTAGGTTCAAATGGTAAGCAAACAAAGTTTTTTTCGGCTTTTTCTCTTCTAAAAGTCATTGATTCCGCTAACATTTTGTTTGTTTGCTCTTTGATAATTAATTTCCCCACTAGACAAGCAGTGTATCCGTTATATTCGGCCACGTTCTTAATATACCCTAATTGTTTGGTATTTATATTTTTCACCAACTGAAGATTGGAACCTGTGATGAGCACTTGTACACATGAAGAACCTAAATCACCACAACATATTTTAATGTAATTCAGAGAATTATTCATCATCCGATAACGCTAACTTGGTTAGTGAAACGATCGTCAGGTTTTTTAAATGTGTTATGGTGTACTTATATCTATTTTCATCTAAAGAAAAATTAATTAACCTGTTTACTAAAAAAATCAGACTGGCCATTTTATGTGCGTACGTATGATGTGAGTCATTCTAAATGTAACTTAGAGTGGTGGTTTCTTTCGTATGAACATTGAAATTGTAATGTGTCTGTATTTTGTATAACTAGTACATCTAGAAAGGGTAATTTGTTATTCATTTCTAATCCGTGGGTAACTCTTATAGAATAAAAAGGTCTATCGAAATTAGATTTAAAGAATATTTAGCACAACTCAAGTACGGTACTATAGATAGATCTTCCGTTGTCCGGCATATTTGGGGTAACAACGTAGATAGGGAGAATCTAAAATGAATAAAAAATGTTACCCCATCAGGGCAGCTAACCGTTTTCGAAAGTATATATATTTCTTAATATAGTAATAATAAAAAGTATATGAATTAGCCTCTGTCGCCTATGGGAAGTTGATTCAATTATCATTTTACAAGAAAGATCGACAGAAGCAGGTCCGAAAGATAAAAGAAGAATTTTGGTATTTCCAACAAACGAAATCTGTTAATTTTTGTGTCGTTGAATCACCCTCAATCGTTATAGACCGACTACCTACAGGCGAATATAGAGAGAGTTGTAGATGTAAGATATTTAGAATTATTCATCCTCTAATGACGCTAACTTGGTTAGTGAAACGATCGTCAGGTTTTTTAAATGTGTTATGGTGATTTGAATTCTCCAAGTGTACTTATATCTATTTTTATTTAAAGGAAAATTAATTAACCTGTTTACTAAAAAATTCCGACTGGTCATTTTTTGTGCGTACGTATGATGTGAGTCATTCTAAATGTAGCTTAGAGTGGTGGTTTCTTTCGTATGAACATTCAAATTGTAATGCGTCTGTATTTTTTATAACTAGTACATCTAGAAAGCGTAATTTGTTATTCATTTCTAATTCGTGGGTAACTCTTATAGAATCAAATTTATTGTCCAATTTGGCAATAAAATCGTCTATTTTGCTAATGTTTGTTTTTAACACTGTGAAAATATCATCCACATAACGGAAGTACACTCTAGGAAAATACTCACTTTCACTTTCAAAATCTGTTTAAAATCCACTCATGAAAAGGTCTGCAATAAATGGCGATAGGGGGTTGCCAATTTACGTGCGTTGGGTGTGTTCAAAAAACTCATTGTTGAATTAAAAATATTTTGTTTATTACAAGGGCTTGTTAAAGTTAAATATTCGTTGGAGGCTTTTCCATTTATCTGAAAAAAAGTCTGCAAAGAATATTTAAATACAGGATTCGAACCTATGGCATAAACCAAATGAAATAAGTTACCCGCCTGCCATTTACAGAGACTTGTCAGTACTTTTGTATTTATGTCCTTTTATGCAAAATTTTATCTTCATGTCTATTTATACTACATTAGGCAGTTACGTAGTTAGCGAGGCGATATAATTTCGTTATAACCGTCGAAATCGGAATACGCTGTGAATATATATTTTCGATAATATATTACTGTCCTAGATTACAGCTCGATGATGTTTTCCAGCTTCGAGCGATCATGCTGATCCAGCCATAAACTCAGAATCGACAACAGCAGGCAGGCACGTTTAACCTTGATAGATGCCATCAAGTGTATTATGGCGTGTTTCATCCTTTCATGATCTTACTCTTCAGCTGTTGTCTAATGTGAAATGTTTCTTGTAATTTATTTACATGTTACAGTCATGTTAGCAGAAGTTATTTTAATAAAAATTCCGATATAGCAACTGGCTATTGGTAAAGAATTTAATCAAACATTATTTAAAATCGTAGTGGCTCAATTTTTCATTGACCTAAAAACTCAAATTTGTGAATATGGTATTGTCTCCATAAAGTCGACTTGTGTAACAAAATTAATTTAAAATGTTTTTAATAGCAAATATGTCTTTTTTTACAGAAAGCAGGCATGAAATTTGGTTACCAGTATAACCTATATAGTACGAAAAATGTACCATATTTCATCAAAATAACTTTTTTCGAAAATAAACTCAAAATGTTCCCGAAAAAACTGGTTCCTAGCCAACCAACGTTTAGTTAATAGCAAACTGAGATATTGAAATTAGAAACATATAATGAAAACTATCATAACGCACTTGCTGCGTCTTGAGTTTCTCTTCTTACAAACATGCATTATATTTCCATGGAACATGCAAAATGTAATAATATAAGGTGTGCTCGATTAAAAAAAAATTTCATAAAAATGTTTTTAAAAACAAATATGTGTGTTTTTTTAAGAAAGCAGGCATCAGATTTGGTTACCAGTATAAACTATATAGTAAAAACAATGTGCCATGTTTCATCAAAATAACTTTATTGTGTGAAAATGTATAAAAATTTCCAAAAGTAAACTTAAAGTGTTCCCGAAAAAACACGTTTCTTGGTCAACCTTATAGGTTAATAGCAAATTGAGCTATTCAAATATGAAACATTTGATCCAAATTCGCTACCATAACGCACTTACTGCGTCCAGAATTTCTTTTCTTACAAACATGCATTATATTTCGATGGAAAATGCAAAAATGCAATAACTTAAGGCGTGTTTGATTAAAAAAAAAGGAAATTTGTATTACCAACGACTTATCCTGTGATTGTAGAAATATTGTTTTAAGATGTAGCTCAAGACACCCTATAATTAATATATACAAATTTTTTTTTATATCTTATAAATAACGGATATATTGAGCTTTATTGATTTTTTACGAAAATTCGACAAAAATTATATACCATTAAACGATACACTCTATAGCTAAGGCTACTGCCAAGCATCAGAGAGAGGGTCTATTTGAAATGAATTTTCTGCAAATATTTTAGTAAAATGAAGGACAATGACGATTGAAACTAAGACTTTAGGGTTTGTAAAACATCCTTCTTGAGACATTTTATTTCTATAGCGCGTATTAGATTCAAGTTATTTGCCTAAATGTTGCCAATTTTGACATTTTAAATCGCCACTTTGACGTTTTGAGGAAAACCCCAATTTATTTATTTTTAAATGCCTATAACTTTTTTGTCTTTTGACCTACATAGCTAAATTTTGGTGAGTGACTTACCTATAACGATGTAAACATGTGTACCAAATTTGGTTGCCCTTACTTTGTTAATTCCGGAGATATAATTTTTTTTTGAAAGAAAACAAAAAATTTTCCGGGAAAACCTGGGCAGATTTTCTTGGCTAACGAACTTATCCAAGCCATTTGCAAAAGGAATCTCTACACCAAATTTAATCAAAATCGGCCCATTATTTTTTGAGTTATCGGTGTGATACATACATATATATATATATATATATATATATATATATATATATATATATATATATATATATATATATATATATATATATATAAACATATAAAAATTGAAACTGACCCCGGATATGTTTTCTGGGGGGGCTAATTAGCGCTCATTTGAAGAAATTTTTTCAAAATTCAAAAGTCGGGATCTCCTCATTAGTGAATTTTTTTAAGAAAATTCACTAAAAATAGAAAATTTGTATCACCAACAACTAATGGGCCACCTATGATTGTAAAACTAATTTTATAGGATGCAGCTCAAGACAGTCTATAATTAAAATATACAATTTTTCTCGTATCTTGTACAATAACGGATATATTGAGCTTTACCGTAGAAATGCGTGACCCTGTATATATTAAAACAGATAAAAACTGAAACTAACCCCGGATATGGGTTCTAAGGAGCCCAGTTTGCGCTCGTTTGAAGAAATCTTTTCAAAAATCAAAAGTGGTGGTCTACTCAGTAACGAATTTTTCCTACAAACATTCGCTAAAAATTATAGACGATTAAACGATAAACTCTATAGCTAAAACTACTGCCAAAGCATCAGAGAGAGGGTCTATATGAAATGAATTTTCTGCCAATATTTTGGTAAAAGGACAATTACGGTTGAAGCTGAAACTTAAGGTTTAGCAAAATACTCTTCTTGCTAGATTTTCTCTACATAACCCGTATTCGTTTCACGTTCTTTGCCTAAATGTTGCCAATTTTGACGTTTCAAATCGCGACTTTGGTCTTTAAACCTTCAGGTCTAAATTTTGGTACGTAATTTACTAGTTATAACGTAAACCAGAGTACTAAACTTGGGTGGGATAACTTGGTATATGATGCATGTTTGTAAAAAAAATCTAGACGCAGTAAGTGCGTTTTAGTAGCGAATTTTCATTAAACGCTTCAAAATTCAATTACGCAATTTGCTATTAACCTAAGACTCGTCAGCTAGGAAACGAGTTTTCTCGGAAATATTTTAAGTTTATTTTAGGAATTTTTTTGTACATTTTCAAACAAGTTATGTTGCTAAAATATGGTACATTGTTCCTACTATATAGGTTATACCGGTGACCAAATTGATTCCTGCTTGCATTAAAGAGACATATTTTCTATTAAAAACATTTAAAGAAAATTCACTTCCATAATGCACTTGCTGCGTCCAGACTTTTTTACTTTTTCGTCAACTTTCTGAACCAAATCTTCAGTAATCACAGAAGGTCGCTCACTTCGTTTTTGATCATGAACACTCGTGCAGCCATCTTTAAAAGATCTAACTCATTGACGTACCATTCCACCAATCATAATGTTTTCTCCACACATTTGGCTGTTCTGACGATGAATGTAGGCCGGTTTAATGCCTTTAACGCTAGGAAAACAATCACAGCCCGTATGTTACAGTCGGCGGGATTTTAAATGGTGGCAAACAAACGTAAACACTGTTGAATCTTTTAGTAATAGCGTCTCTGGCTTGTCAACAGATGTAGCTACACAACGATCAAGCAGCAGCGCTCGCGGTGGCGGAATTTCAAAACGGTACTTACTTTATAAACACATCTCTAATCTTGTTGGTTTTTTTCCATTTCCTTGGAGATCTCAGCCTCTCTTTTAGACTGTCTGGACCACAGAACACTCCCTATAGAAGTTTCACCTAAATGGAGCTAACCTGGACTTTATTAGGGCTCTAGTTCGGTCATCGCATATAGTAGATGTCGCTAGTAGTGCTACAATTCTACTGAACAAGCTGTTCAGTGCGCCATTTTATCATACATTCAAAATTCAAATGTTCTGAATGCAAAAAAGTTTTTGTTCGCTTTTAGTTCTTTCATTGTATAATTATAATACAAGTTTGTTGCTAAACGTTTCTTTTAATTAAGTTTTACCTATATTAACTTTTAGTGGATACTTTACAGTGTTTTCATTGTTCGTCGGTTTTGTGTTTTAGAGGTACGATTATTTTTTTTTGTCAATCAAAATATGATCGTTATCATAAGCTTTGTGTTTAAACAATCATGTAATTTGAATTCTATTTTCAGTTTTCTTATCAAAAAAGCAAGGTGCTTTCATAGTTCAAGGTGTTTTGGTGAAACATAATTACAACTGTTTTAGTTTTCAGGCAAGTTTAGAACGTTTTAGTAGTTCATAGGTTATAAATAAATAACGTGTGGATATAAATATGATACCAACCAAGAAAACGATTTATTGTTAATTGTGTTCCGGGGTGCCTGGAATTATTTGGCAAAAGACATCGTTTTTCGTTGAAATCATCTGAAGACCATTTTGATGACTGGGTGAAAGCTGTAAAAAACCCTAAGATGCTTGGTTTATATCCACAAGCCATTTACGATAGATTTTATATTTGTGATCGTCATTTCGTTGATGAGGATAAAGTACCTGAAATGAGAAGATGCCTGAAAAGAACTGCTGTTCCCATATTACATCTTCCTTTGAGTAAGTATTCATATATTTTAAAGTGCAAATAAAAATTTCTATTTCTATTTATACAACATCTCAGAAGTAAACAATGGATCGGGTGGATTCGGAAGGCGACCAGAAAGCCTGATAGTGTACACTGTTGTCAGATGAATATTACCAAGTGTCATTTTAAATAAAGAAGGAAATTAAAGGGTGCACAAATGTTTTTCTAATAAATGACAATATGACGTCATTTATACATACCCTAAAAGAAGAAAAAAACAACCTTGCCATACATTGTGGTCATGTGAGCATATAAATGTAATAGTGTACAAGCACCAGACTGCTGTAATATACCTACCTATCGATAAGGAATGGCAATGTATACTTCATCTTACTTTTAGAATTAAAATGGTTTTTAAATAAATGTAATAGGAACACTGTTCTAGGTTTTTAAATAAATGTAATAGTAATACTGTTCTAATAAAACACAAGTGTATTTTATCTTGTTTGATTTTCCATTAATCATATCGATAGTAAAAACTGAAGCTGCAAGTGTTAGAAGGTTCAAATTGCCAATTAATTTTTCCTATGATTGCAAAGCTTAAAACAGGCGTATGTGTGTTATTAAAACATAACTTGTTTTGCTTTCTCTATAAAAATCATTAAAAAAATTATTTGACTAATTTAACCTCTTTACTGGCAGTGGTATAAAATTAAATAGAATTTATTTGGATTTGCTAAATGAAAATGAAATCAAATTTCCCGCGTGTGACTAAAATTCATCGCATCCGCCAGAGGCGCTGCAATATTGTTCAAAACGTCAGCATTGGCGTTTCCCTTCTATAGGGGGTGTTCTGTGGTCTGGACTCGATATCCGTTTCGGTTAGTCTCCTCTTACGACAAGCAAGAAACACAACGTGTTATTTCATCCCTGAACCAACAAAGGGTTAGTAGGGAAGATACATGTAGTCATATAAACGCACTTACTAAAATTTTAGAATGTATAGGAAAATCAGTTTTGATGTATCACTGGGTCTGAAACTTACCACCAAAATGTCAAAATTCATCCCCGTACACTTTAAAATGTCGTAGCTTCTTAAGGATACTCGCAATTTGTGCCGTGCATTTACAAAAACGTCTTGTCTGTATATAATATAGAACGGTTTAACTAAGTATACGCAACATAAATCAATGTACTCAGAATATATTTTAGCAACATTTTTAGGTTATAACATTAAAAATAATAACAAACTTATTACTTACGTTTACTGCATCCATTGCTGACATGAACGGGGAAATCCTGTTCACATTCGCACACCTTTCTTTCTCTGTTGCAGTGCACGTGCCTAAGTTTGATGCTACAAGAGGTTTCACAGTAAGCTCCAATGTCTTGTCCTGGAAAATAATAATTATCCGTTAGTCAGGCTTAAAATATTGTTATGTAAGCTGACAATAACAGTGAGATCAAGCATGACAGTAGTCAAAGTTAATTCCCTTACTTCTTAGCAGGTAGTATTTGTTAATGCACGATGGTACCATGCAGGTGGTTCAAAATTAATGGGATACAGAGCAGCAGTAGATTTTTGGCATCAAAATATTACGATTTAGCCAAACTCACCTTAGCGTAAAAGTAAAAATTGAAAGATACAGGGTGTTAAAGTGAAAAATTATTTTCGACTTTCCTTTATATATATATATATATATATATATATATATATATATATATATATATATATATATATGTATATATATATATATATATATATATATATATATATATATATATATATATATATATATCTATCTATATATATATATATATATATATATATATATATATATATATATATATATATATATATATATATATATTTATATCTATATATATATATATATATATATATATATATATATATATATATATATATATATATATATATATATATATATATATATATATATATATATATATAGTGTGTCCAAGATGAGGAGGGGATAGCATGGGAAAATCGGAAACCGTAAGAGATACAGGGTGGGTTAAATTAGGAAAAAGTTGCCCATTTTAGAGCTCAATTAAACGGTATTTTGAAATTTTGGAAATTCCGATTATTTCCGGAGATATTCAAAAAAAAAACCGAAATTCGCCAATTTTGGTTTTTTTTTCTGACATTATTTGAGAAGTTATTGAAAAAGAAAAAACACTTTTTCACGTACACTTTTTAAGCTCTACAAGTTGGTGTTTACAGATTTTTAATTAGACGTTTCGTCTCCGAGAAACCATCATCAACTTTGTTTCAGTCAAAAAACAAAATTATTCAGGAATAATCTTCTGAGTACGGCCCAGAATACTCTAAAAGCGTTTATTTCGGTAAGGTCGTACCTTTTAAAATGTCAATGAAGTACAACATTTTCAGTAAGATTCTTCAAACTTATTAATGAAAAAGAAACACATTTGTAATAAATAAACAAATAAAATAACTTAAATTCATGAAATGTAGGTACCTTATTAACTAATGAATATTATATATAAATAGATTATCTGCCTTAATCAAAAGAGATGTTCAAATAAATCACCATTATTTTCTAGGCATAGGTAACATCGTCTTATTGTGGAATCCAAAACATTGTTTACTGCATCTGGTGTAATGGTTTACAATGCTTGCAAAACCAGTTGACGTAATCGTTCGTCCGTGTGAAAATTTCGTTGGTATACGTAGTTTTTGACATACCCCCAAAAATGGAAGTCAAGAGGTGTCAGATCTGGCGATCGTGGAGGCCAAGAAACATCTGAATGCGTACCTATCCATTTGTCAGGAAACCTGTTTGATAGGTATTCTTGAAAAGTTCTCGAATTATGAGCCGGGGCCCCGTCTTGTTGAAACCAGATGTTATTGACTTCTGCTAATAGTAAGTGAGTATCGAACCATTCTTCCAAATTATTCTGCAGGAAATTTCGATACCGGTCGGAAGTCAGTGATCCATGATAAAAAAATTGCCCAATTATCCGTGTCCCTAACATCCCCAACCACATGTTGAAACCAAAACGGTGTTGGTGCTTAGACGTTTTGTATAAACGCGGATTTCTTCTGGACCAGAAATGTGTATTTCGCCTGTTGAAGATTCCGTTGTTAGTCACCATACTCTCATCAGACCATAATATTTTATTTACAAAATGTTCATCCTCTTGACATTTTCTAGTGTACCACTCACAAAATGTCCTGCGTTTTATATCGTCCCCGAGCCGTAATCCTTGGCAGATTCGAAATTTGTAATGATGGTATTTGTTCTTACGCAAAATAAAATTTGCATTCGATTTTGGAGTCCCAGTTACTCTTTCAATATTTCTAACCGATGTTGAAGGGTCTTGTGCTACAGCTAACAGTACATTATTTTGAGTTACTTCAGTGCATGGTTTGCTTCTAGTAACAATTGGTTTCTTAAATGAACCATACTGCAATAAATTGGTAACTTATCTTCCATATATCTTTCTATTTTGCTGTACTCTTTCAGGATAATAATTTGAATACATTTGCTCAGCTTTTCCTGTATTACTATAGCACAAAATCTAACATTTTAACATGTCGAACTTTTCCTCAAAAGAAAAATGTCTAGCCATTTTTAAACAAATTGAAAGAGCTTGTACCCAATTAACTGTATTTAACAAAGTGAAGTAATTGACACTGACATTTATATTTGTTGAAATATCTCTATTGTCATTAGAGACAACTTCTATATTTTTCAAAGCCCTCTATGTTTAGGACCTAGTCTTATAATAGTACGGTGTTACAATTTAATAACGAAGAAATATTACTGAAAACGTTTTTCTCTTCATTGACTTTTTAAAAGGTTCTACTTATAGAAATAAATGCTTTTCGAGTAATCAGGGCCGTACTCAAAATATTTTTCCTGAAAAGACATCTTTTATGACTGAAATAAGCTTAAAACATATTCAAACCATTAGAAATTATACATCCTCTAATTTAGATTTGAAAATGGTTTAAAGTTTTGAAATAAAAATTGCAGGGCCGTATTTAAAAAATTAAAGTTGATGATGGTTTCTCAGATACGAAACGTCTAATAAAAAAATCTGTAAACACCAAATTGTAGAGCTTAAAAAGTGTACGTGAGAAAGTGTTTTTTGTTTTTCAATATATTCTCAAATAAGGCCAGAAAAAATAAAACCAAAATTGGCGAATTTCGGTTTTTTTCGAATATCTCCGGAAATAATCGGAATTTCCAAAATTTCAAAATACCGTTTAATTGAGCTCTAAAATGGGCAACATTTTCTAATTTAACCCACCCTGTATCTCTTACGGTTTCCGATTTCCCCATGCTATCCCCTCCTTATCTTGGACACACTGTATATATATATATATATATATATATATATATATATATATATATATATATATATATATATATATATATATATATATATATATATATATATATATATATATATATATATATATATATATATATATATATATATATATATATATATATATATATGTTCAGAAAGATTTCCGCGGTCTTTAATGTGAGGCATGCTTGGTTCTCGGGTTAAACCGCGTCCAGAATTTATGGAAACTCGATGTTTCGGCTCCTGTTTTGGAGCCATTTTCAAGAGGTAAAGGAAATATGTAAGGACACTCTAAGGCCTCAATCTGCCTACTCCTTAGAGTGATGGACAAAGGTGGGTAAACGAAATATGTAAGGACACTCTAAGGCCTCAATCTGCCTACACCTTAGAGTGGTGGACAAATATAGGTAAAGGAAATATGTAAGGACACTCTAAGGCCTCAATCTGCCTACTACTTAGAGCGGTGGATAAAGGTAGGTTGGGTTGTTGTAGCTCGATTGCGGGGCCTCAATCTGCCTACTCCCCAAATCTCGCCGGAGATCGTCTGTGAGGTCTCAGTGTGTTCAACCCTAGGCCTCAGAGAGATCTGGCAGTTCGTTTTAAGTCTTGTCTTATATATGTCGTTCCGTCTTCCTGTTTCGTCATCAGTGGAAGTAGTGGGGTCACCGTCAATTAAGTGGGGGGCTTTGGTCACGGTATTTAGAGGAGGATTAAGAGGACCACCGAAATTTGTTGAGGCAGATAATGATATAATAAAATTGTCTGTGGAGTTTATTTCCTTTTTGTGTGTTTGTAAAGAAGATATAATAGGTTTCCAAGTAGTCGGCAGGCGAAGACCACCATCTCTCTTATTTAAACAGTCGGGACGTTTTTCAATCACGATTGCTTCGCGGATAATTCTCTTGTTGAAATTGTAAACCGGTGCTATTGTTTTGGCATTATCGAAGTCTATTTTGTCCGACCCCTCATCGGCGCTGGCCATGCATCATATTCATACAGGGCACAAAATAGACTTCGATAATGCCAAAACAATAGCACCGGTTTACAATTTCAAAACTCTCTACCAATGAGTCTAGGCTTTTAAAATTGCAATATCAATAACACAAAGTGGTACATATATGAGAGCTGGAATCTTTTTGAAATAAATTATCGCTGATAACAAAAAAAAGTAGTAACTCAATCACAAATAAAATCTGCAGGCATAGACTTGTTTATTTCGAGAACCATAACAAAGTGATTTATTGCCAGTTAGGTCATAAGCATCGAGAATCACATTTTAAAGTAGCTTGGTTACCTCAACGGGGCTTACTAAGATGGTGCTGGCATGATATGCTATTAACTGCCTCTGCGAAATTCCCACTAATGGAAAACGGAATACTTGTCACGTGAACCTAGGCAACCAATACGAAAGGGCTAGTTTAAGTGGAACTGGCGATGGTTGTAAACTCCTAGACCACTTGCACAACGTTGATTCCGCAAGCGACATGTCGAATTGTGATCTTTCTATTGCAAGATGGCGATAACGAGTTGTTATCTAACCTAGTCCATTATTCAAAGTACCCTACCGCTAAACTTCAAGTAACTGAAGAAACTTATTTATCTTTGGGTCAAGCGTCTTGCTGATTGTAGGGAATCATCCAATACTCCTGTAGTTAATTCTGGAGGGTAGCTAAAGCTAGTTTTTATCTCGCAAACATAAGAATGTTTTATTTAAATATGCTTATGGATTCTGAATAATTATTTTGGGTTTTGAATATTGATTCACTTAATAGATATTATTTCAGTTAATGAATAATATTTCAGCTTCTAGATTTATCATTCTGGTTCTGGATCACAATTTTAGTTATTATACGATTTTTAATTGGGCCATGATTACAATCAAAGGCTGATTTTATCGTGTTAGCGCTATATACCAAGGGCTGTTGCCAATTACCTATGGGCTACCTGCTGCTTTCCAGAAAGAGTCTACTAGTCGGAGACGAATTTCAATTAGGTCCCTTTATCATAAAAGTAGCTCATGTATTCACGTTAAATATAGCTTGATTCAGACGTGAGTAATAGATTTAGGAATCTGTCGTTCACAAAAAATAAGATCGACATCTTAAACAAGGGGCTGATATTCGGTTTACAGTCACAAAACGACGATCTAGTAGATGTGATTGTTCCTATTAAAACAGGAATTAAAATAACCAGAACCTACAAAAAAACTATTTTTAAAAAGCATATAAAGGTAACATTTCGAAAAATTTGAAAGTATATCAATTAAAAAAAAAATCACAACGTTTTTTTTTACCCCGAATTTAGATGGCTGCGGTTGTTTGCCATTCGTACATTCTTCTCCGCTCCTTATGTTAGTTACATCAGTGCTATTCCTATTTACAGTGGGTTGACTTGGTTAGATCATTAAGTATCAAAACCGTTAAATGACGACAAGAGAAATATTGTTCTTATGTTAAATCAGATAAAGGTAAAAAGGTTGCAATTTTGGACAAAAACGATTACAAAGATACAGTTAATAATGCCATAGAGGCAGGACGGCATAAAATTCTAAATAGATAACCCTTCACCAAAATTTTCTTTTAATGTTAAAAACAATTCATAGAGTTGTCACAACCCTATACCAAAATACTTAGGAAGGTTACAAGTTACAAATCCAAAAGACACCAACAACATTGTCTCAAAAAAATTGATAAACCGGGAAAGTCGATGAGATCTATTGTTTCCGCTATAGATTTCTAGACATACAATTTAGCGAAGTAGTTGACAAATGAATTTGAAGGTTTGCCTGTCAACAAAAAAGTTTTTCAGTATCAATTTAACTTGTATCTGCACTTTGTTTCTTTAATGTCGGTCTGTTTCCGCGACTATGGTCAATCGCCGACGCCAGGGAGCAGTCTAACATCACTACCAAGAAACGTTTGCCGAAACAACACCTTTATGTAGGGAGGGTGTGGATCTTTAACGTGCGTAACATTGCATGGTACACGGGACCGACGGCTACAAATGGTGGGACGGGCAGACATTCAACTTGCTTTAACACAATGCCACAACGTCGATTGGTATTATTTCTACAGTATATACTGAACAATAATTTGACGCTTTTACTGGGAATCGAACACAGGACTCTTGAGTTCAAAGGCACAAGTCCTTTCTACTAGGCTGCCAAATTCAATTGAATTAATCAATTAAGTTAAAAGTGTTAAATTTGTTGAAGGCGAGGTTATAATTTCATTTGATGTAATCTCTTCGTTTCCTAGTATGCCCACAAAACAAACGCTAACGTATTTGGAACAGTTGTTGAAAACGCATAACATAAATGAAGAGGCCTGTAAAGAGTTTTTAACTTTAATAACGAGTTTTTGTCCGTTTCATGAATAAATTTGGAACCGTTCTAGTAAGTGAAAGTGAGTCTTTTCGTAGAATATGGTTTCGTTATGTAGACGATATTTTGGCAATGTTTAACACAAGATATGCAGAATAGATGATTTAATTGCTAGACTGAACCGTCAACTACTCAATACAATTTATACATGAATTAGTAATTAATTATAAACTACTCTTTCTTGTTACTTTCTTAACAAATTTTATCTCCATGAATAAAAAAGCTATGGTAACCAAATGTGGTACGTATGCTTATGATATAAAAAGTAAACTATATACCAAAATTTAGATTTCGATGTTGCAAGAAAAAAATTTATAAAAAATATTTGGTGCCAGATCATTTCTATGAAACCATAACGCACTTGCTGCGCACAGACTTTTTAATAATTTCCTGAACCTTGGACTTGGGTTCGCTACAGCATTTTCTGTTTTTCTACATGAATTGGTGAAGTCTGTTGCTACAGCAAGATATATTTTTTGGTCGTAGTTGTGAAAATGACCCTAAATCAATAATATACTTCTTAGTCTCATTAATATAGCTCTCTGTCTTCTTTTGGGAAACTTGTGAAAATATGTACTAAAAATCTAACATACCTTATGATTCGTTGCATTCTATTAAGCCACTTAACATATCATTTTTCTCATATTTCTCAAAAATATATCTGCCGCCATATCACCTTCATTAAATCCGAAATAACAATAAATGAAAAAAGAACTGGTGATTCTTAGGCAAGTATAACAATTTGATAGGTAAAGCAAAGAAGCGTGTTTATGTATTTTTTTTTCCATTGCTGGCTATAAAAAAGCCTGGACGCAGCAAGTGCGTTATGGTAGTGAATTTTCATAGACATGATCTGGCACAAAATATTTCATTATAACTTTTTTTCTTGCCACATAAAAATCTAAGTTTTGGTGTGTAGTTTAATTTTTATATCGTAAACCTACCTTATAAATTTGGTTATCATAGCTTTTTTATTTTTTGAGATAAATTTTTTTTTCGAATGGAAATTCAATTTTTTTCAGGAAAACCTCGTCCGATTTTCCTGACTAACAAACTTATCTAAGCCATTTACAAAAGGAAGGTATATGCCAAATTTTATCGAAATCGGCCCGATACACACACACATACATATATATATATATATATATATATATATATATATATATATATATATATATATATATATATATATATATATATTTATATATATATATATATATATATATATATATATATATATATATATATATATATATATATATATATATAGATATATATATATATATATATATATATATATATATATATATATATATATATATATATAGTATTAAATTTTTGTGACGGTAATAGTGTTATGTATCAAAAAATTGTGAGAAAGCCGTCAGTTGTAGAATAAAACTCTTTATTATAGGCCGAGCTTTCGGAAAAATTTATAATAAAAAGTTTTATTCTACAACTGACGGCTTTCCCACATTTTTTTGATATATGTATATATAACCTTCAAATATATATATATATATATATATATATATATATATATATATATATATATATATATATATATATAGTATTAAATTTTTGTGACGGTAATAGTGTTATGTATCAAAAAATTGTGAGAAAGCCGTCAGTTGTAGAATAAAACTTTTTATTATAAATTTTTCCGAAAGCTCGGCCTATAATAAAGAGTTTTATTCTACAACTGACGGCTTTCTCACAATTTTTTGATACATAACACTATTACCGTCACAAAAATTTAATACTATATATATATATATATATATATATATATATATATATATATATATATATATATATATATATATATATATATATATATATATATATATATATATATAACATATAAAATTGAAACTGACCCCGGATATGGGTTCTAGGGGTCCAAGCTCGCGCTCATTTGTAAATTTTTTTTCAAAATTCAAAAGTCGAGATCTCCCCATTAGTGAATTTTTTCTACGAAAATTCACTAAAGGAAATAATAATTTAAAGAGTTTTCATTTCGAAGAAATAACAAGTGCGATATACCTTTAAAACGCCCACAGTAAGATGAATGAAGTCAGTAAAAAAATACAGGGTGTTTCATAAAATATGTTATTTTACTTACGCCATTGTTTGAAAAACACTGTCCGTAATAAACTACACATATGGAAATACCAAAAATGCAATTTTCTCAGCCATTTAAAATAATATCTATACATATCTATACATATATAATCATATATATTTAAAAATCTTTCAATGATCCTGGATCCAATGATATAAAAATAGGTTTTCCATTTAAAAAACCATATGTTTGATTTGTACCACAAAATCCGTCCGTAATAGAAAAAGTCTGTACACCGAATGTGCGTTATGGTAGTGAATTTCCATAGAATTGATCTGGCAGCAAATCTTTTTTGTAATTAAATGCTTATAACTTTTTATTTCCTTAAAAAAAGCAGAGATCTGAATTTGGTGTATAGTTTAATTTTCATAACATAAACCTACGTACCAAATTTGGTTACAATATTTTTGTTATTTTCGGAGAGAAAAATTTTTCCCAAAAAAAGAAAGCCAAAATTTTCCCGACAAACCTGGTCTGATTTTCTTCGCTAACGAAGTTATCCAAGCCACTTACCAAATATTAAAAAATTGTATAAAATCATATATATGTCACACTGATAACTCAAAACATAATGCTCATTTAAAGACATGTTTTCAAAACTAAAAAGTCGAGATCGCCCAATTACGAAAATGTACCAAAAATAGGTACATCATTGAATTCTACATACAAAAATCTACTAGAATTAGTTTTCACTGTGTTTTATTATCTCATCACGTAAAGGAGATCAGACTTCGCGAGCCCGCGAATCTGTACAGAAAGCAAGTTTACGGGGCGCGCTCGTCTGGTTAACGGAGAGATCCGGCGGGGAGCGTCGGTCGGGGCCGGCGTTTACTCGGAAGGACCGAGGGTAAGCCACAGTATTTTTCTCGGGGCTCACGCAACGGTCTTTCAGGCCGAAATGTACGCAATCCTGCATGGGAGAACAATAGAAGCGGCTACATCAACAAGCAGATCTCCATAGCTACAGACAGACAGCCCTTAAGGAGCTAAGCAGCCCACAGGTAAACTCCAGGCTGGTTAGTGAATGCCTAGACGAGATGAGTGACCTGGCGGGATAGAATGAGGTTACCCTAATCTGGGTGCCAGGCCACTCTAGGGTCAAAGGCCATGAAGACAGTCTCGCGAAGAGAGGATCAGCAGAACCATTTACGGGAACAGAACCGGTCCTGGGTGTGACGAAGAGCACTGCCAGGGGATCCATTCAGTCCTGGGTCAGAAACTAACATAAGGCGTACTGGGCAGACTGTCCAGGGCTTAGGCATGGGAAGTCAGTAATTGGGGAACCCAGTTCAAAGAGAGCTGTGGAGCTGCTAAATCTTGTCAGAGGACAGCTCAGGAACACAACAGGCCTCTTGATGGGATACATGACTGTCAAGAAATACCTGCATAAAATGTGGCCGTTTGAGGGGGACCTGGCATGCAGACTCAAACAAAGTTTAACTTAAATAAGACGTACCTAATGACAAAATTACATATTATAAATCTTATCTAATATGAGCACTCATGTTTATGGGTCATATCCGGACATGGGTTTCCCTGAAAAATGTATAAATAGCTTTAAAGATAGGCAGGTTATTGGTATTGAGCAGACAACACACATTTGTAGGCTGTGAAATATTTAAATCTCTTATTACTATATATAATTTTTTTCTAGGTTCTTTTGAGAGGCTGCATGAGAAAATTATATGATTCAGATCCTGCAATGTGGTATTCTCGCATGAGCAAGGAGGTTCCTGTACTATACCTATTTGATGAAGATGAGCTTTAAACTTTCCATGGTTAAGTTTCATACGTGTAATAGTAACAGCTTAGGTACACTATTCGTTGTATAAGGAACTTCTCCTGTTAAATTAGGGTGGATTAGAGCGCACTGCGTTTTTGAATTGCGTGCAAAGTATCGCCACTATTGTTTCCATTGGTTTTTCATATTACAATTGAGAATATTATAGACGTCTAAAATGTAATAGATTTAATACAGGCTTAATCTTCATTTGTGGTTTTCGCAAGATAATCTGCCATCTCGTTGCTTATGATTCCAGAACGTCTATTACTCTAAATAAACCTTCCCATTCTCGACTTTTAAGCCTTTCAATACCCTTGATAATATCACAAACTGGCTTCTTATTGTAGCAGTTAATCGAAATTGTATTTATTGATTCAAGAACTAACTGGGAATCTGTCAAAACAATTATATTGCTTATATTGTTACTAAAAGCCCATTCTATCACTTCCTTAATTGCTATGGCCTCTGCTGTAAAAATACTCTGGTCCAGTCTGTAGGATACACCCACATTATACGCAGGCACATAGGAGGCACATCCTACTGTATCTTTTGTTTTCAAACCATGTGTTTCACCAAGTAATGGGAAACAACAATTAATGAAATCTTAACCTATTTATCATTAAATAGTTTACCTTAACCCAACCATTTTATAGGACTTTAAGATTTACAGCAATGTATTTAACAATATCAGCTATTCAGACGTCAAGATTGTAGGAGGTTTTTGCAGTTATAGAGTCATCGCTCTTCCAGAAGTAGTTTGGAACTGGAATATAGATGAGCTTGCGATTTTTTTTTCGTAGAACACGTTACTAAGCTTTGCGTGTTACTGTAAAAGAGATATGTATACTAATGAATCGAAAGTTGCCTGAACGTTATCAGTGATACGGGTCGTATAAATCTTTTCGGACAAAGCATCTGATGGTATCGAGTTCTGCCTTGTTTTAAATATTGAGTGAACTACTGAGGTGTTGCTATTTTGGTAGGAAAATGGCAGTTAGTAAGAAGATGCGTAGACTGACACTAAACAAACAGTTGATAGTTGTATTTATTGATATACACTGTGTCTATAAAGTAAGGCATAAATTCAATAAAAATGAAAACGACCATTATTAAGGGAAATTCAAAAGCAGGTCGATTTTAGTGAATTTTTATATAAAAAAATTCTAATAGAGAGGTATCGATGGTGAGACTTTGCCAAAATTTTTTCAAATGAGCGCGAATTTAGGCCCCTAGAACCCATATCCGGGGTCAGTTTCGATTTTTATATGTATATATATATATATATATATATATATATATATATATATATATATATATATATATATATATATATATATATATATATATATAGAGGTATCCAACCGATAACTCAAAAAATTATTATCCGATTTTGATGAAACTCGGCAAGTGCCATTCTTTTATTAATAGCTTGGATGAGTTTGTTAGCCAGGAAAATCGGACAAGGTTTTCCGGGAAAATTTTGAGTTTATTTCAATTGAATTTGAATTTTTCTCCGAAAATTACAAAGCTTTTTCAATGAAATTTGGTGTGCATGCTGCTTTGAGAAAGATATCATTATGTACCAAAATTCACCTTTCTAGGTTTACAGAAAATTCAGCTATTAAAATTTGAAGCATTTATTTATAATATCACCGCGTTTCATTGACAATGGCAAACTTGGCTTGTTATATGAGATCTAGTATGTCGTTGCCTGGTAACTGACCATTTGATATTATTGCGCAGGTCTGTTACACGCTGTAACTGACGTTTATCGTATGGTATTAGATTGCTTATCACAAATTATTTGTGTTGTTTGGGAATTTTTATATACAAGTGCAAATCATTTCTTTACGATTTTATTAATGTTAGTTATTAATGATAGTGTTTGTTATGTTTTGTTAACACATATAAAGGATCGAAGTTTTACAAAAGGACTGATATGCAACAGGTTATTTATTTTCTCCCTGATGCTTTGGTGGTAGTTTAAGTTAAGTTTATGGTGTAACGGTCCATAATTTTTAGCTAATTTTCGTACAAAAAATTCGTCAATGAGGAGACTGCGACTTTAGAATTTTAAAAAGATTTCTTAAAATGAGTGCAAACTAGGCCCCCTAGAATCCATATCCGGGTTTACGTTCAGTTTTTATATGTTTACATATATACAGGGTGACGCATTTATACGATAAAGCTCAATATAATTACTTATTATATAAGAGACAAGAAAAAAATGTATAAGTTAATTATAGGGTGTCTTGAACTGCATCTTATAAAATTATTTTCACAATCACAGGCTGGCCGATAAGTCGTTGGTGATCCCTACAATTTTTTTCGGACACCCTTATTTTATTGCATTTTTTATGGAAATATGTTTGTAAGAAAAAAAAAATCGGGACGCAGTAAGTGCCTTTGGCAGCAAATTTTCATTAAATGCTTCAAATTTCTATAACTCAATTTGCTATTAACGTAAGGTTTGTTGGCTAGGAAACCAATATTTAAAGTGTATTGTCGGAATTTTTTTGTACATTTTCAAACAATAAGTTATTTTGATAAAATATGACTGTTTGCATTAAAAAGACATATTTGCTATTCAAAGCATTTTTATAAAAATTCACTTCCATAACGCACTTGCTGCGTCCATACTTTTTATTTTCAAAAACTAACTTTTTGAGATAATGATCTCACCCCTATCAATATACCTTTTCAAGGGGTAGCTACCCTTTCGAAATTTTGAATCTGGATGATGGGTAGTGTGATACATGTTTTCAACGCTAATCCAATAGGATTGATAGACATATCTGGATATTTAGTAAGAAAGAGAACACACACCTCTACCCGAGTTCGGATCCTGTCACAATAACCAATCATCATTAGAACTTCAACTCTTTGAGCTATTAATAAATGCATTCTACCAATAATTTAATAATTAATTTGAAGAAGCAAAAGTTGAAAATTATACGTATTCAGTTTGCACGACAACCAAAACGTAAATTTACTACTATTATCTGTAGATTGTATCGCAAAAAATTATCAATTTATGCTTGATTAGTTTTTATGACACATGTCAGACAGCATATAATTGTTATCATCAGTCGATTGTTACAGATATGACATAGTATACAACAAAATCTCTAGAGCTCTTTTAGTACAAGAAGCCCAACATTTTGAAAATTGTTAACAGTAACGGCAATTTTTTGTAGAAATAAAATAAAGTGAGTAATGATATTTTTATTAACAGTAACACCTAACACAATTGAAGCCTGTAAAGAATTACATGGTTCAGTCTTATCTAATCAAATGGTCAAAATGCCCGCCTTTTTGTGCCTGACAATATCCCAAACAGTCAACAAATTCTTGTTGGATTCTATTTATAATCTCTAGAGAAACGTTGGTACATTCAGTTCTAATTCTTGTTTTTAATTTATCGATAGTACCTGGTTTAGTTTTGAATACCACATTCTCCAAATGACCCCACAGAAAAAAATTCTAAGGGAGTTAGGTTAGGTGATTTTCTGGCCACTCGACTGCACCGCGCTTGCCAATCCATCTGTGTGGAAGATTGCTGATCCAGATACGTCAAACATTAACGTCATAATGCGTGGGGGCACCGTCTTGTTGATACAACAAGTTATGATTTACCATACCAGCATCTTGTCCATCATGAAATAAATTCAATAACGCTGGCATGAGATATTGCTGTAAAAATTGCAGATATCGTGGTCCATTTATATCTCCATCAAAAAAGTTGGGACGAATAATCCCACTTTTGACAACTCCCGCCATACATATACCCTTTGTGAATATTGTGTGTGATTATGTCGTATCCATCTCGGATTTCCCCTTGCCCAATAACTGCAGTTTTGACGGTTAACACTTCTGCATGTAGTGTAAAAGTAGATTCGGCCAAAAACAGAATATTCGGTATTTGCAAAGAGTTATCATTCCATTTATCCATTAATGTTCCATCATTCGGTTTGGATCCTCATGGAGTATTGTAACAGGTCTGAATCTCAAACAATTTGGTTTCACAGAACCAAATCCCGGCCTCGATACTAATTGGTATCGAGATTTTTATAGTAAGAGTCCATATGATTTTTATAAACATATTTTGAACGACGACATTATCAATATGATGGTAATGAAAACAAACCGATACGAAATGCAATGTAAGGCAGATGAGCCGTCCAAAATGCTACAATCCACCGATGGTATGACACAAATTCGTCTGAGATGGAAAAAGTTTTTGGGTTTACTGTTTTGGATGCGATTGTGCCAGTATCTATCAATTGAATCCTATTGACCCAAAAACATACTTTACGAGAATAAATTGATATATTTTATGTCCCGTAACAGATTTAAGATTCTACTAAGAATGCGGAATTTCCATAATAATGAGATAATAACAGATCAACAGCTACAAAAAATATCGCTATTGTTAGAAATGCTTATTAAAAGTTTCCAATTGCACGTTAAACCACGAGAAACACTTTGTATTGCTGAGACCATAGCTTTTTTCGGGGTCGATTGACCTTCAAACAACTTATAAAAAATAAGCGACACAAGTTTGGTATCAAACTCTATAAACTTTGTATAGAAAAAGGCTACACATACAATGTAACTGTTTATTGCGGACAAGACAAAATTGAATGGCAATCATCATCCCAGAACGTAGTGCTTGTCTTGGTAAATAATATGCTAAATATGGGTCCTACGATATACACCGACAATTATTATACAAATGTGTCACTTGCCCATGCTTTGTTAGATAGGAAGACTCATTTAGTGAGCACATTAGGTTCCAATAGAAAATATAATCCTAAAGAAGTAGTTAAAAAGAATTTGAAAAAAGTGAGACAATAGCTAGAAAAAGTAATTCAGGGTTAGTCGTGCAAAAGTGGAAAGATGAGAGAGATGTGCCTACTCCTAGCACAAAACATACAGATGAATTGGTACCACTTACATATGCTCGTAAGGAAGTAAATAAATCATCAGTTGTGGTTCACTATAATAACCATCAAGCCTACATAGACCTTTCTGATCAAATGAAAGCATATTCCACTTCTCTACGACGGGGAGTAAAATGGTATAGGAGACTGGCCACCGAGCTACTTGTTGGGTACTGCACTAATAAATGCGCATATTATGCACCAAGAAGTAACCAACGAGAAAATGAGTATTACGAAATTCAGAGAACTAGTAGCATTAAGATTTTTGCGAAATGATGCTGCCAAGTTGTTGGTGCAATCGAAAATGATCCTCAGCATGTTTTACTGGATCTTGGTCGTGCTGGTAGGAGACGAGGTGTTGCTTGTTATACCAAAATGAAGAACGAAGATGGACGGGATTATGTCCAAAGAAAATCACCACAAACAACACTAAAGTGCAATGTATGCGATAAGCATTATTGTTTACAATGTTTTTTCCTTACAAATACATGTGGAATACAAGCTTCATTTTAATAAAATATCACCAAAAATAAATTATAAACAATTTTACTATGTTATCATCTTAGCCTGACTTTACAGTCATGAGAAGCTGCCCAGGATTCACAATGTTACAGGTCAAGCATGGCTTCCTATCCTTATAACCCTAATCTATAGCCTCTATATGAATTACATTGCTTCGAGAGACCCATCCGGAATCACGGGGCCGGAGAAGCGATAATCGCATGAGAGACCATAGTGGACACTAAGTGAATGGTGGACGTGCCGCCACCTACTTGCGGAACCAAGTAGTATGTTGTCACGCCAGCTCCAAATAACACAAAGTGTTAAAAAAATAGAGACTGTATACAACTAACTAACAATTCAGAAAATTGTCAGCCCTGGTCCATTTCTACCCCAATATAGGGACAAAGTATGTAAGGCTATATGCATTCTCGCAACAATTAGAACCGTAGACCGGTTTCGCTCTCATTAGAGCTCTTCAGTATGGCATACTAATTGTAGCAAACATGCATCTAAAGTAATACGGCTACAGTATAGCCAGCCTTTCAACACTAAGTGAGTGGTGGACGTGCCGTCACCTAGTTGCGGAACCAAGTAGTATGTTGTCACGCCAGCTCCAAATAACACAAAGTGTTAAAAAATAGAGACTGTATACAACTAACTAACAATTCAGAAAATTGTCAGCCCTGGTCCATTTCTACCCCAATATAGGAACAAAGTATGTAAGGCTAGATGCATTTTCGCAAAAATTAGAACCGTAGACCGGTTTCGCTCTCATTAGAGCTCTTCAGTACGGCATACTAATTGTAGCAAACATGCATCTAAAGTATTACGGCTACAGTATAATCAGCCTTTCAACACTAAGTGAGTGGTGGACGTGCCACCACCTAGTTGCGGAACCAAGTAGTATGTTGTCACGCCAGCTCCAAATAACACAAAGTGTTAAAAAACAGAGACTGTATGCAACTAACTAACAATTCAGAAAATTGTCAGCCCTGGTCCATTGGCCTTACATACTTTGTCCCTATATTAGGGTAGAAATGGACCAGGGCTGACAATTTTCTGAATTGTTAGTTAGTTGTATACAGTCTCTATTTTTTTTAACACTTTGTGTTATTTGGAGCTGGCGTGACAACATACTACTTGGTTCCGCAACTAGGTGGCGGCACGTCCACCACTCACTTAGTGTTGAAAGGCTGGCTATACTGTAGCCGTATTAATGTAGATGCATGTTTGCTACAATTAGTATGCCGTACTGAAGAGCTCTAATGAGAGCGAAACCGGTCTACGGTTCTAATTGCTGCGAGAATGCATCTAGCCTTATATATTTTGTCCCTATATTGGGGTAGAAATGGACCAGGGCTGATAATTTTCTGAATTGTTAGTTAGTTGTATACAGTCTCTATTTTTGTAACACTTTGTGTTATTTGGAACTGGCGTGACAACATACTACTTGGTTCCGCAACTAGGTGGCGGCACGTCCACCACTCACTTAGTGTTGAAAGGCTGGCTATACTGTAGCCGTATTACTTTACATGCATGTTTGCTACAATTAGTAAACCGTACTGAAGAGCTCTAATGAGAGCTAAACTGGTCTACGGTTCTAATTGTCGCGAGAATGAATCTAGCCTTACAGACCATAGTGGTCTCACGGGGCTATAAGGTAAAATCGACTAAGAGACCACGTATG